>CM057844.1:25152101-26441702 GCA_030068075.1 Paguma larvata | reverse complement strand
TAAATATTTTGTCTATTGATAGAGGATTTGACACTGTGGGTAACTGAGATAGGAGAGAGTGGAAGGAGGTAGGGAACTTGTAAATGTTTTCCTTTTTCTGTTCCTTATCCTCGAGAACATATAGTTTTTATGTAGTTACAATTTTGGCCTAATTAGTTTTATATTCTACTTTTAAGGTAGTATCCTGTAAGCTGGAGAGGGGAATGGGGTTGCACATTTTAGGTCCTTTAACTTCTTTTTAAAATTTAAAAAAATTTTTTAAAATTTATTTTTGAGAGAGAGACAGAATGTGAGCAGGGGAGAGGCAGAGAGAGGGAGACATAGAATCTGAAGCAGGTTCCAGGCTCTGAGGTGTGTACAGAGCCTGATGTGGGATTTGAACTCATGAACTGTGAAATCATGACCTGGGCCAAAGTTGGACGCTTAACTGACTGAACCACCCAGGCGCCCCTCCTTTAACTTTTTTTATTAATGTTTATTTATTTATTTTTGAGAGAGCGAGAGAGAGAGAGGGAGACCCAGAATCTGTAGCAGGTTTCAGGCTCCAAGCTGTCAGTGTACAGCCTGACACGGAGCTTGAATCCATGAACTGTGAAATCATGACCTGTGCAGAAGTCGGACAATCAACCGACTGAGCCACCCAGGTGCCCCTCCTTTAACTTTTAAAAGTAATCTGTGCAGGGATGTGCCTGGCTGGCTTAATCCGTAGAACATACAACTCTTGATCATGGGGTCATGAGTTCAAGCCCCACACTGGGTGTAGAGATTAAATAAGTAAATAAATAAATCTTAAATAAAAATTTAAAAATAAAGGTAATCAGTATACATGTGATGAGATTTTTTTAACCCTATAGAAAGATTTAACATAAAGCGTCTAGTGCCTGGGTGGCTCAGTCATTTGAGCACCTGCAAGTCTTGATTTTAGCTCAGGTTGGGATTGAGCCCTATGTCGGGCTCTGTGCTGATAATGGAGACAGTTTAGCATTCTCTCTCTCTGTCTCTGAAAAATAAATAAACATTACAAAATAATTTAAAAAGAAGTGTAAGTCTTCTTCTTCTTTCCCTCTTATTCTGGCCCAGAGTCCTGTTCTGCAAAGTTCATTCTAAACTAATTCTGTTTAGTATTGTTCTAGGAAAAAGAACTATACATACATATGAATTTGCTTTTAATATTTTCACAAACTGTAGCATGCCATATTTATTCTTCTATAACCATTTTATTAAAACAAATTGAGCTTTTATGCTCTATAAAAAAAATTTTTTAGGGGCACCTGGGTGGATCAGCTGGTTAAGTGTTGACTTCAGGTCAGTTCATGATCTCATAGTTCGTGAATTCAAGCCCCATGTTGGGCTCTGTGCTGACAGCTCAGAGCCCGGAGCCTGCTTCGTATTCTGTGTCTCTGTCTCTTTCACCCCTCCCCCACTCATGCTCTCTTGCTCCCTCTCTCTCTCTCAAAAGTAAACATTTAAAAAAAATAAAAATATGGGGCGCCTGGGTGGTTCAGTCGGTTGAGCGTCCGACTTCAGCTCAGGTCATGATCTCGTGGTCTGTGAGTTCGAGCCCCGCGTCGGGCTCTTTGCTGATAGCTCAGAGCCTGGAGCCTGCTTCGGATTCTGTGTCTCCCTCTCTCTCTGCCCCTCCCCCACTCATGCTCTGTCTCTCTCTGTCTCAAAAATAAAAAATTAAAAAAAAATAAATAAAAATAGCTGTTTTAATGTTTATTTATTTTCGAGAGATAGAGTGCAAGCCGGGGAGGAGCAGAGAGAGAGGGAGACACAGAATCTGAAGCAGGCACCAGGCTCTGAGCTGTCAGCACAGAGCCCCATGATGGGCTTGAGCTCACGAACCATGAGATCAAGATTGAGCCAAAGTCAGATGCTTAACCAACTGAGCCACCTAGGCACCCCCTTCTGTAAAAAAATATTTATTTTATGCGAGAGAGGGAGCATGTGCAAGTGGGTAAGAGGCAGAGAGAGAGAGAGAATCTCAGTGCAGCGCCTGATGCGGCACTCCATCTCATGAGCCATGAGATCATGACCTGAACCAAAATTAAGAGTCCGAACATTCAACCGACTGAGCCAACCAAGCGCCCCTATTCTTCTGTAACTATTTATAACATACCCTATGTTCTTCCATTTCAAACTCAATAATTTTTAATATAACTACATTCTTTTTCACGGAGTTGTGTTATCATAGTTTGTTATTCATTCCTTTATTGTTGGATGTGTTTAATTTTTCCATTTTTTTAAAGATTGTAAATACAATGAAAACATATTTCATCTCTATGACTTGATCTGTCTTTTGAAATATTCCCCTAAGGTAAATTCCCAAAAGAGGAATCACAGTTAAAGAGTGTGAATACAGCTTTTTTTTTTTTTTTTAATTTTTTTTTAACGTTTATTTATTTTTGAGAGACATAGAGACAGGGCATGAGCAGGGGAAGGGCAGAGAGAGAGGGAGATACAGAATCCGAAGCAGGCTCCAGGCTCTGAGCCGGCAGCACAGAGCCTGACGCAGGGCTCGAACTCACAGACCGTGAGATCATGACCTGAGCCGAAGTCGGCCGCTTAACCAACTGAGCCACCCAGGCTCCCCTGAATACAGCTTTTAAGACATCTTTCTAAATGATTTTCTGAAAAGATTATAGCATAAATACTGCCATCAGCAAGGTATGAGTTCATGAATTTCACTTCTACATGGCAGCTTTGGGTATCAGTATCAACATATTTCTATGTTTTGCTATTTAAGTAGAAATAAAGAGAGAGACTTTTTCCTGGATGCAAGGAAATCTGCCTGTGGAATATTTTCTACCTGTGGTATAATAAATATATTTGGTCTTTGTTGTGTTCCTGGCACAGAGCCTCAAAAATCCTTGGAGTTTCCTGAATAATAGAAATGCCTTTTGTTATATAACAAACCCCTTTGGACCATAACCTAACTTTACAGTAACGAAGTGACTGGTGGCCCCTTAGTTTCAAGGGACAGGCTGGCCGCTCCAGAAGGACAAAGCAAGTGATTAGAGGGTTGGAACTTTCAGCTCTACTTCTCTCAGGGCAGGAGAGGGGGACTAGAAATTGAGTTCAATCCTGTGGTCAGTGATTTAATCAGTCATGGGTCTATAACAAAGCCCCCCAAAAACTCTGGATGGTGAGGCTCAGAGGACCTTCCAGGTTGGTGAACTCATGGATGTGCCGGCAGGAAACTTTGTGCCCCTCCCCTCCTCAGGCCTCGCCCTATGCATCTCTTCCATTTGGCTGTTCCTGAATTATATCCTTTATCAATAAAACTCTAATAGCGTAGTGCTTTCAGTGAGTTCTGGGAGTCATTCTGGTGAATTATTGAACCTTAGGGCACTGTGGGAAGTTCTGAATTTGTAGCCAGCTAGGCAAAAGTCCTGGGGAGTGGCTTGTGACACCTGGGCCTTGTGGCTGACATCTGAAGTAGGGTTTGTCTTGTGGACCCAAGTCCCTTCATCTGTGGGGTTTGTACTAACTTAGGGTAGTTGATGTCAGAATTAAGTTGAATTGTAGGATATGTACTTGGTGTCACAGAGTTCATGTTGGAGCATACAACCCTTGCCTACTTTTACTTTCAAGTGAGATTGAAGTCCTTGCTGTCTCTCTGAGCATATTCTCCTTCCTTCCACCACCACCAATTTCTAGGGGGTGGCCAGGTTCTACAGGTCACGGAAAAAGCACTTGATCACCACTCAGACAGAGCACAAATGTGTCTTGGACTCCTGCCGTTCACTGGAAGCTGAGGGCTTTCGGGTCACATACCTCCCGGTAAAGAAGAGTGGGATTATCGACCTGAAGGTAGGAGTGGCTACTGGCAGAAGGGACAAAATAGGAGGAGCTTGGCTTCAGCTGGTA
The DNA here is from genome assembly GCA_030068075.1 of Paguma larvata. NCBI lineage: Eukaryota > Metazoa > Chordata > Mammalia > Carnivora > Viverridae > Paguma > Paguma larvata. The sequence continues at coordinate 26,437,829 of CM057844.1, read as the reverse complement.
AATTTGTCTCTTCAGCCTCAGCTGGAGCTTGAAGGACTAGACCTAATGGTGAGGGGGAGTTTAGAGAAATAGGCCTGGGAGAGAAGCTGAGTATATGTTTCCCCTTGAGTGTGTATTGTCTTCCTTTTTTCTGGAGGATTTGTTTCTCAGCTTTGTCAGTGCTTCCTGGTTTATATGAGGACCACTGGGTGTCTGCACAGGATGCCAGAGACTTAACACTCACCATGGCAAAGCTCTGGCCTCCTCCTTCCCTGTACTTAGTTCACATGCCTGTCCCTCTAAAGAAGAGCTGTAGTTTTTGTGAAGAGTATTTCCCTGTATGGCCCATATCCTTATATGTACATTTTGGGTAGTGAGTTCACGCATCTTGTCCACCAGATTTTGGATACCAGCATCCCTAGTCAAATCCTAAAATATAGTTTGTGGACAGAGTCCTATCATATGCAAGTAGAGATAGTTTTACTTCTTTGTTGCCAACCTGGATGCCTTTTTTTTTTGCTTGCCCAGTTGCCCTGGCAAAAACTACTGGTACAAAGTTGAATAGAAGTGGTGAGAGCAGACATCCTTGTTTTACTCCTGATCTTGGACAAAAGCTTTGCCCATAAGTATATTAACTTTGGGTTTTTCATAGCTGTTCTTGCATAAATGTCCTTTGTTAGATTGAGCAAGTTCTCTTCCAAGTTTGTTGATTTTGTTGTTGTTATCATGAAAGCATTTTGGTTTTATCAACTGTTTTTTTGTGTTTATTGAGGTAGTCATATGGGGTTTTTTTCTCTATTAATATGGTGTATACACTGATTGATAGGTTGCTGGATTTGGTTTGCTAGGATTTTGTTAAAGATTTTTCTGTCTATATTCATTAGGGATATTGTTCTGTAGTTTTGTGATATCTTTGTCTGGTTTTGATATCAGGGTAATACTGGCCTCAGAATAGACATGTTGGTTCTGACCTACTATTTCTATATTGATGACCACTGTGCCCTTCATAAAACCCTCTCCTTCAGCCCCACTACCTTCACGTCTCCTGTGTTACGCCCTGGCCAGTCCTGTTGTGGGGCTGTTCTCACATATTCCCTCACCTTTGATCTGTTGTCCTTTTCTTTGCACGTACCTTAATTTTCTCCCTCTTTTAAAAAGTTAGCTCAAGTTCGCTTCTTTGCTGAAGTCTTTTTGGACGTTCCAACCCCTTTTAATATGTTTTTTTCCTCCAAATTTCTTAAATTCCTTAATGGCTTTTTACTTCTGTGCTCTGTTGTATGTTTATGTCTCTCTCTCTCTCCACTAGATTAAGTCTCTTGAATGCTAGGAACACTTATTTTCTGGCTTTTTATTTCTCATAATACTTCATCTGTGCCTTTCTTTCACCTCAGTATTTATTATGCCTTAGTGTCTGGCACTAGGGACACAGGGATGAACAAGACAAGCTTGGTTCCTACCTTCAGGGAGCTTACATTCTAGTGAAGAGGACAGTGAACAAATAAACGAAGAAAATAATTACAAATTGGGATAATTGCTTTGAAAGAAGCAAACAAGCTGAGAGAAACATGACATTGAGAACCCCTGTTAGACCAGTGTCAGGGAAAGCAAGATGTTGGGAAGCTGATTAATAATTCCTTTAAGATAAACATTTCAGTCAGATGAGGTCCCTGCCTCAGTGCTGCTACCAGTAATCTTGTTTTTTGCTGCTTACTTTGTTGTTTGCAGCTTACTCTGACAATCGTACATAGAAAGGCTAGCCCTCTCTTTTTTTATTAAACTTTTCATTTTTATTTATTTATTTATAAATAGGGTTTTTATTATTATTTTTTTATTTTGGAGAAAGCATGAGTAGGGGAGGGGGCAGAGGTAGAGGGAGAGTCTCAAGTAGGTTCCACTCTCAGCATGGAGCCCCATGTTGGGGCTTGATCCCATGATCCTGGGATTATGACCTCAGCTGAAATCTAGAGCCATATGCTTAACCGACTGAGCCACCCAGATTATTTTTTTATTTATTTATTTATTTATTTATTTATTTATTTATTTATTTATTTTTTTTTTTGAGAGAGAGAGGTGGAGGGTAATGACGGAAGGAGAAGGAGAGAGAGAATCTCAAGCAGGCAGCACTCCCAGGGCAGAGCAGGACACGGAGCTTGCTCCTAAACTTTTAATTTTTAAATAATTGTAGATTCACATGCGGTTTTAAGAAGTAATACAGTGAGATCTCATGTACCCTTTACCCAATTTCCCCCATGATAGTATCTTGTAAAAGTGTAATACAATATCACAACCAGGTGTTAAAAATAAGCCCATCGACCCAATCAAAGGAGGGATGCAGAGACTCAGAGCACAGTGAAGTGAGGCTTTAATCAATGTTGTTGCAAGACTGGGTGTTCGATGGACAGTCATACCCGGGGCAGTTCTAGCAGACAATTTATCTCCTAGCATGTGAGTCCCTCCCCTGGTTCCTCATTGACTGAGTACTACAGAGGTTACAGCCTTACCTGGCCATCGCCTATGCCCTGTAAGGCAAAAAGTAGTCTGATTGGAACAAATGTACCAAATGTCACCCTGAGGTGACGCAGAGACTTTCAGTCTTTCTTCCCTTTGTTTTTTGGCGTATGCTCGTTGCAAGGCCTGCAAAAATAAACCCACAAAACAGAGAGGAGAAGAAGAACCGAAAGTGAAGTGTCTAAGCATTTGGGACTCCATTGTGGGGGGGCGGGGTTCGTACTTATTTCCAATATATTGTAATCCTATTGTTAATTAGACAGCAGAGCTTTTATTTGGTATTTCTGAAAATGAATCATCTCCCTTATTTCTCACACGGGGTAATGACCTGGATAGAGTCTGCCAATCTTGTTCCCATTTCACCAGTTTCATTTGTGCTTACTCATCACGTGTAGGTTTGTGTAACTACCATCACTGTCAAATTATAGTTTCCTCACTGCAGTGATGCTTCATGTTCTGTTAAAACAACTAATTTGATCTCCATTTCTTTAATTTGTCATTTCAATAATGTTACATAAATGGAATCATAAAGTATATAACCTTTTGAGACTGGCTTTGTTCACTTAGGGTAAGTCTGGCGAGCCATTTAGGTTGTTACATGTCTCAGTAGTTTGTTCCTTTCTATTGCTTAATTGTATTCTGTGGTACAGAGGCACCAGTTTGTTTAGCCAGTCACCTGTTGAAGGACATCTGGGTTGTTTCTGGGTTTTGGCTATTAGGTCAAAAGCTGATACGAACGTTTATGTATAGGTTTTTCGTGTGAATCTGTTTTCATTTCCCTGAGATAATTGCCCAACAGTGCAGTTACTGTATCATATGGTAATCCCAAGTTTAGTTTTATAAGAGGCCAAACTATTTTCCAGTATGGCTGTATCATTTTACGTTCCTACTAGTAGTAATAACCCAAGTGTTTGAACGATGTAGTTTCTTTGAATTCTTGCCAGTATTGTGTTGTCACTTTTTTTTTTTTAAACCACTCTGATAGGTGTGTAGTGAGAGGGCCCCTTTTTAAGACTAAGCTTGCCTACATTCTGAGTTAGGGAGGATTTTGTCAATACTATATATTCTCCTTGCTCCTGATTCTCTTAGGAACTAGAGGCTGCCATCCAGCCAGATACCAGCCTGGTCTCAGTCATGACTGTGAACAATGAGATTGGAGTGAAGCAGCCCATTGCAGAAATAGGTGAGTATCTTGGGTGGGCCTTGATGCTTGCCCACCACTGGGATCCATCTGAGGAGCAGGAGTGGTCTAGGAGGGAGATCAAGGGAAAGGGAGTTTCAGTTCCTTGTTTAAAGACCTATCGTATGTGGTATAGGCAGTATTTGAATCCAGGTCTAGTATCCCTTATGTTCTTTTCATTTAACTGCAGTTGGTGCCAAAAACACCTTTCTCTTTCACCTTTGTCACTTTAGAACATCTCTTTATTATGCTCAGAGACAGAGACTCACTGTAACTCCTAAGGCACATTAGTGAATAGATCCGCTAATCCTTGCTTCCTTTAAATTAAAAAGGATGTAAAAGTTAATTTGATATATTGAAAGGCCAGTGTTAACAAGGTAAGAAGAGTCTTATTCATCAGAATATCAGGGATGTTCTGATTTGGTGATTTGTACTTTCCCTTATTTAGTCAAGGAAGTTATCTGAGAATTACAGAGTGAGAGGGAAAGAGAGAGGAAGAGAAAGAGAGGGAGAAGTTATTTACTATATGGCTAGAGCTAATGCTAGATGCAGTTTTACTTTAGAACTCATGGTACATTGTGGGATCACTGCCAGGTGACTTCCCAACATTGTGCTATGATTTCCCCTCTGTTGTTTCCTCAGGACAGATTTGTAGTTCCAGAAGGGTATATTTCCATACCGATGCAGCCCAGGCTGTTGGAAAAATCCCACTTGACGTCAATGACATGAAAATTGATCTCATGAGCATCAGTGGTCATAAAATCTATGGTCCCAAAGGTACCAGCCCTTCCTTGATTTCCTTTTCTCAGACCTCCTGGTAAAACCCTAGATAGACGTTCTGTGAACTCATTTGTAACTACCATTGCTCTCAGAGAAGTTGTACATTCATAGTGCTTTGCAGAATGCAGAATTGCTAATGCAAGTGTCTGTTAGCAATAACCAAGAATGCTTGCCTATTTGTAGACTCTTGCAGATAACTGTATATAGCAGTCTATTGTTGCAGGATCTCTTTAGAAAACCCTTAGAAGGCAAGCAGAGTTTAATTTGGTTGAGGAACAAAGGGTTTTGTCATATCAAATTTAACTATGTTAAGTCCAGCTATCTTGTCTGCCCCACTGTGATAGCAGTGTTCTTTGAGTCCTTTATTCTCTGTGTCTTTCTGTAGCCTGAGGAAGATTGTGCTTTTATATCTCTTGGTGTTTATGACTTTTTTATTTTTTTAATGTTTATTTATTTTTGAGAGAGAGAGAGAGCCGGGGAGGGGCAGAGAGAAAGGGAGACACAGAATCTGAAGCAGGCTCCAGGCTCTGAGCTGTCAGCACAGCTGGGCTCGAACTCAGAAACCACAAGATCATGATCTGAGCCAAAGTCGCATGCTCAACCAACTGAGCCACTGAGGCGCCCCTCTTGGTGTTTATTCCTAGATTTAATAGTCTGTGTTCCTGTTAGTCTCTCAAGAATACTTTTCCTTTGGTACTATTGGCCTGGGAATGTTTCCTAGCTAGAATTCTGTCTTGTCGCTCCAATCTTTGGGAAGAGACTTTTGTTTTCTATTTTATGGAGGTAGCCTTAAAAACAAACAACTCCTCTTTCTCTGGCGTGAGGGCCTGTGGTGGTTGGTAATGCTGGTACACTTTCTGTGTACACCCTGAGCTGCACACCCTGAGGAAAAAGCTGTGATAGCTCCTGGGAGTATGTAAGATGCCTTCTTTTCAAGGTTCTCAGAGGTTATAAAGAGTGTTTTTGTGAGCAATTATTATTATTATTTTTTAATTTTTTAACATTTATTTTTTGAGAGAGAGCATGAGCAGGGGAGGAGCAGAGAGAGAGGGAGACACAGAATCTGAAGCGGGCCACAGGTTCTGAGCTGTCAGCACAGAGCCTGATGTGGGGCTCGAATTCACAAACTGTGAGATCATTACCTGAGCCGAAGTCGGATGCTTAACTGACTGAGCCACCCAGCTGTCCCTTGTGAGCTATTATTTTATTTTTTAAAGCATATTTATTTCGTGTGTGTGAGAGAGAGAGGGAGCTTGTGCACGAGCATGCACAGTAGCGGGAGAGGGGCAGAGAGAGAATCCCAAGCAGGCTCCCTGCTGTCAGCAGCCAGCCTTAGTGGGTTTCTGAGATCATGACTTCATGAAACCGTCATGATCGTGTGACACAGGCTCGTGAGCTCACGACCTCATGAGGTCATGACCTGTGAGGAAATCCAGAGTTGGATGCCTTATGAGCTGTTATTTTAAAAAGCACAACAGGTTGGGGCATTTTGAGTGTCCGACTTCGGCTCAGGTAATGATCTCACGGTTTGTGAGTTCCAGCCCTCCATGGGGCTCACTGCTGTCAGCGCAGAGCCCACTTCAGATCCTCTGTCCACCTCTCCTTTCCTGCTCCTCCCCTGCTTGTACACATTTGCACATGTGCACACTCTCTCTCTTTCTCAAAAAGAAATAAACATTTAAAAAAGTAATAAAAAGTATAATAGCATTCTATCTTTTATTAAAATATCACCTTTATTGGCTTTTATTGTGGATGTATTTATTTTGACAAAACGAGTTGAGCAGCTTTGGTCAGCAATTAAACGTGTAAAGGTCTCTCACTATCCGAACTTCTGCTTTCTGAAAGCAGAAACTCAGTTGATTTAGATAACATTGTGTCCTTCACTATCCAGACAGGGGTCTGGGCATGTGCTCTCTAAACTTGGGAACCGCAGAGATTCACATAGTAAGGATACTTGAATTTGATGAGGAAATGAAATATTTCTTGATAGGTATCATTTGTTACATAAATTATTTCAAAACTGGGGTCCTTGGTAATAAATCTGGGGAGTATTGCCTTAGTTTTGGTAGTACCTGCAGTTTCTACAGGCACAGAATTGTTCTTTGTGGAAGAAGACGTGGCCACTCTGTTTGAAACCTTCAAGTACTTTTTGAGTATTTTTGTACATTCATGCTCATATTTACCATGAAATTCCTGTAAGTGGGTTTGATGGGTATTATGTTATATATATTCTTTTACTCTCTATTTATTTTTGAGAGAGAGAGCATGCACATGCAGGGGCAGGGCAGAGAGAGAGAGGAACAGGAGATCCGAAGTGGACTCTGTGCTGACAGAAGAGAGCCTGATGTAGGGCTCAAACCTACAAACCAGGAGATCATGACATGAGCCGAAGTTGGATGCTTAACCAACTGAGCTACCCAGGCACCCCTTAAGTTACATACATTTTTGAGCTTTGATACACTGTGGGAGACTGTACTAATTTTTAATTGTATTCTGATCTATCCCTGTATTTTCCTCAAAGTTTTTTTTCTTTTTTTAAGATTTTATTTTTAAGTAATCTATACACCCAACGTGGGCTCAAACTTACATCCCCTAGATCAAGACTTGCATGCTCCACTGACTGAGCCAGCCACGCCCCCCCCTACCTTTTAACAATGTTATTCTATTTAGACAAGGTAATATATTTACAAGGCTCTAAATTCAAAAGCTACAAAAAAGTACACAGCCAGAAAGTCTGTCACCTCTGTCTACCACTCATGCAGTTCTCCTCTGGGGAAGCTATTTTTTGAATCTTTTTCTAGGATTATTCTATGCATTTATAAGCATATATATATTTCCCATCCTCCTCTCTATTTTTACTCAGAAAATAGTATATTATACTCATTGTTCTACTTCTTCCTTTTTTTTCACCTGATAATGTATTTTTTAAATGTTTATTTAATTTTTTTAAACTTTTTTTTTTTTTTAATATTTATTTATTTTTGAGACAGAGAGAGACAGAGCATGAGCAGGGGAGGGGCAGAGAGAGGGAGACACAGAATCCGAAGCAGGCTCCAGGCTCTGAGCTGTCAGCACAGAGCCGGACGCGGGGCTCGAACTCACAGACCGCGAGATCATGACCTGAGCCGAAGTCGGACACTCAACCGACTGAGCCACCCAGGTGCCCCTACTTACGTATTTTAAAAGAGAGTGAGAGAGAGAGAGCAAGCATGCTAGGGAAGGGCAGAGAGAGGGAGAGAGAGAATCCCAAGCAGGTTCTGTGCTGTCAGTGTGGAGCCCAACATGGGGCTCGAACTCATGAACCCTGAGATCATGACCTGAGCCAAAATCAAGAGTCAGATGCTTAACCGACTGAGCTACCCAGGCACCACCCTCCCCCCCCCCCCCCCCCGCTTTTTTAAGTAAAGTACAAACTTCATTCAGATTTCACCAGTTTTCCAACAATGTATCTTGGAGATCTTACAATGGCAGTACAAAAGGAGCTTCCTCTTTGTTTTATACACCAACTTTGTAATTCATTGAATGGACTGTATCATAATTTATTTGCCCATTGCCCTGATGATGAATATGTGAATTGTTTCTGGTATTTTGCTATTATGACTAATGCTTCATTTCACGATGATTTCAGACATGCATAGGGAGCTACTTTTAAACCATTCGGTCATGACTCCTGGTAGTTACTTCCTGATGTTAAATAATTTTGATAAATATTATGCTTTCACTTCTGTTTCTCCTTTTCCTCCAACTTTTTTTATTTTGAAAAATTTCAAGGTTACAGAAAAGTTGGAAGAATATTTTGACCGCTTTTGAAAGTGAGATTTTGTTTCATCTGCGTTTTTCTTTTCTTCTCTTTTGTAACAAACTTTGTTTCCCAGGGGTTGGTGCCATCTATATTCGCCGCCGGCCCCGTGTACGTGTGGAGGCCCTGCAGAGTGGAGGGGGGCAGGAGCGGGGTATGCGGTCTGGGACAGTGCCCACACCCTTGGTGGTGGGGCTGGGGGCCGCATGTGAGGTGGCACAGCAAGAGATGGAGGTATGGAGAGAGCAGTTACCTTCCTCAACTTCTCCCCCTATGCCGGGTCTCCTCTTAGAGTCTTCTCAGCATAACTGAGTCAGACCTCTGCCTGAAGAGGAAGTTTAAGAAACCCATCCTTGTCTCAGTGCTGCTGACATCTTGTTTGGAGGGAGGTGTTATGGGCTCCAAAATCCAGGCCCTTTCAGTAATTATTGGCTCATTCATTTCTAGCTTCTTGGAACCATGTGTCCAGTTATTGAGCACCTTTGCACTCCAGGTGCTGTGCTCAATGCTGGGGATACAGTGGTCTCCATGAGTAACACAGGATGATAGGTGGGTCTGATGCATAGTCCCTTCTGGGCACTGTAATAGGGCTCCTCGTCTTGTGTGTTCCTGAGCTGCTAATGGTCAGTATGCTTAGTCCTCCCTTGCCTGCTCCTCAGTATGACCATAAGCGGATCTCAAAGTTAGCAGAGCGACTGACACAGAAGATAATGACTAGCCTTCCAGATGTGGTGATGAATGGGGACCCTGAGCACCATTACCCAGGTATGGACATGCTCTTTCTATCCCCATTCTGGAAGAGCCTGAGACTGAAACTCCTCTCACAGTGATTCTCTCTCCAGGCTGTATCAACCTCTCCTTTGCCTATGTGGAAGGGGAGAGTCTGCTGATGGCACTCAAGGATGTTGCCTTATCCTCGGGGAGGTGAGCTGGACTGGAAGACAGGAACTATGGCAGGGCTCATTAGCGTAGCCTCTAAGTGGTATAAGACATTATTAGGCTTCCTAGTGTGGAGTCAGGCACAAGAGCTCCTGGTCATTTTGTAAGTGCCTGTCTTTTAGCTGGCTTGGCACTCGCTGAAGTTTGAGACCTTAGGAGGGCTTCCTGGGATAGAACTTTCTGCCTTTTGTGGTCCTAGGAGATGCATGCATCTGATCTAGTGTTATACTAGCAGTTCTGTTGCAGACCCCCAGAATCGAAGGATGCTCCAAAGGCTACCAAGGGTTTAACTGCCATCGAGGCTGGTACTGATGGTATATTCAATCATAGGGGAGTGAGTACCTGGTTCTCTGCTGTCCCTGGTTGTCAGACCCAGCTCATGTGGTATCGTGCTCTGTCATGCTTTGGCAGTATCCTTGCTGAAGGAGGATATCCTCCATAAGGGTCAGAGGAGCTAGGTTCACATCCCAGAAAATGCGGGCAGCATTGGGCCCCTTAGCTCTACTAGATTAGAATGTCTCTTGTACCTCCATAGAATATAGAATGACTTCAGGGACCTGGGAGTGGGAGCAAGACAAGAGATTTGTGGCTAAAAAGCGATGTTGATGATGAATCGAGCAAGATTCCTTGCCTTTCTCCTCAGTGCCTGCACGTCTGCATCCCTGGAGCCCTCTTATGTCCTTCGAGCAATTGGCACTGATGAAGATTTAGCTCACTCTTCTATCAGGTCAGTTGGTTGAGCTGCAACATTTATGAAAAGCATCCTCTTTTGTATTCTTCATCTCCTGTTATAGTCTCCTCAGACTTGTTTTCCTTATCCCTTCTTGATTCTTTTTGAAATTTCCTAGAGTAGCAGTTCTCAGACTTCATTTAATATTGTCTGGAAAGTTTGTGAAAGTTGAAGATTTCTGAGTCCCACACTCAGACATTCTGACTCACTAGGACTGGAGGAGGAATAGGAAACTTTTCTGGTGACTCTAATATGGGTGATCCATAGACCCACGTTCTGAGAAACTCTGGCCCCGTTCTTTTCCTGTGTCTTTTGTGGAGTAGATCTTCATTGAGTATTTGCTGAATGAATTTACCCTGGTGCCAGAGTTCACATGTGGAGCTCTTCTCTTATGCCTTTTTTCAGGTTTGGCATTGGCCGTTTCACTACAGAGGAGGAAGTGGACTACACAGTGGAGAAGTGCATTCACCATGTGAAGCGTCTTCGAGAAATGAGGTATGCACTATGCACCAGGGACCCTGTGGAAGAAATGGCAGTGCTGACCCTTTTCTTGTCCTCAGGCTGTGTGTTCACACTGCCAGAAACCAGCCTTTGAGAATACTTGGATTTTAGGATTTAGAAGTTCCACAAAGTTGGGGCTGCTGGCTGGCTCCGTTGGTAGAACATGTGACTCTAGATCTTGGGGTTGTGAGTTCAAGCTCCACGTTGGGCATAGAGCTTACTTAAAAAAAAAAAAAAATAGAAGTTCCACAAAGCAAGAAGGTGAATCTCCTTGACTACTTGTTTTCAGAATATGACAAAGTATTTTTAAAAACTAAAGAACTGGGGTGCCTGCATGGCTCAGTTGTTAAGCATCCGAATCTTGATTTAGGTTCAGGTATGATCTCATGGTTCATGGGATTGAGCCCTACATCAGACTCTGCACTGATAGTGTGGAGCCTGCTTGGGATTCTCTCTCTCTCCCTCTCTCTCTGCCCCTACCCTTGTGTGCGCTTTCTCTATATATAAAAATAAACCTTAAAAAAAAACAAACTAAACAACTACATAAATTCAGATGTTTTTCATTATTATAGTATTAATAGTTGTCATTGCAGCAATATCAATGCAAAATTAGCGATTTGTAGACTAAATAGAGAAAAATCTCCCTTTAAGATAGAGATTCTTACTTTGGGTTCTGTGACTAGACTTCAGGAGGTATATTATAGCCCTGGAACTGTATGCTAAATGTTGTGTCGTTGTGCATTTTCTTTGAAAGAAAGTCCATAGTTTTCATCAAATTCTCAAAAGGTTAAGAACTACTACTCAGAGTGTTCTTTGTAAAGGTCTTTATAAGCAAGGTCAAGAGATGCTTTATCAGCCAGCTGCCACCAAGGCTTCCCTTAGTAGCCATAGAGTTCCACTTCTTCCTGGAGACTTTGAGGCCTCTGGATTTTTTCAGAGTGGCTCTGTCCTTGTTAAATTCAATTTTCAAGATTCTCTTGGTCTAGTTATTGAGAGTGAGGAAGTTCGGGTATATACCCTTCTTCCTTTGATGAACTTTCCCAGGCCTTTCTGGGCTCTGGATTTTCCTTCCCAGGGTTTAGTTGTATTCCTTACATATCTACTTAGTAGAAACTTGCTTAGTTTTCTTAGGCTCAAGATTCCTCCTTGGCTTGACTTTTTGGTACTCTGGCACTCTCAAAGTGCATTTCTACTGGACCATGCTGCAAAGCCTTCATCTTCTGATCTGTGTGGCTTCAGCACCTTCCCCTTATTCCTTCTGACCTTTACAAACTGAATTCAGCCTAGTTTCATTAGCTCTCAGCTAAAGCTTTGTTTTAATTTATTTTAGAGAGAGAGAGAGCACAAGCAGGGGAGAGGAGCAAAGGGAGACAGGGAGAGAATCTCAAGCAGCTCCATGCTCAGCGTGGAGCCTGATGTAGGACTCAATCTCACGACCATGAGATCATGACTTGAGGCAAAATCAAGTTGGACACTTAATCGATTGAGCCACCCAGGCACCCCTAAGCTTTATTTTGTGAGTCTATGGCAATAAAAGCCTCTAAAAAGAAAGGACAGAAAAGAGGTGGCTAACTTTAAGGAGCCATGAAAAATGTCATACATAGAAAGACATGCTGGGAATGCATGGTATAAAGGAGAAGGATAAGCCAAGAACAGAATGAAATTCCGTAGAAGAAAATTTATTGGGGAAATTCAAACCACAAATTCCATCGTCAAAACACACTGAAGTAATATCTGGTCTGGGAATGTTGTCTAAGGCATTCAAACTGAAGGGAATCAGAGCTTAGTAGATATTTCTCAGCAGTAGTTCTTATGTGAGATGGGATGCTCAGGTCTAAGATCCAAGAGTTACTTTTGAATTGGAATCACAGTGAAACTCTGGGGAGATGAGGCTGGTAGGAATTGGATAAGAGTGCTTTATACCTGGGTAAGTTAAGGCTAAGCTCTAGCCCCAACTGGGAAGTAGAGTAAAAACCCAGAAAGAAGAGTTGAAAGGTGGTCCATGTGTAGTGGGGATGAGTAGAGAGGCTGAAACTTGCTTACACAAGTCCTAAGGGACTTGGTTCCACCACGGACTGTGTCCATAGTCTCTCATGAATGGGATGAGAACTTGAATGTGGCCACAACCTGATGCCATTGGCTTGGCCCACTAGAGCTGAGCCTAGGGTACCCAGTTATTGTTTGTTGGCAGCTGTGGAAATGCTAGAGCTGACAAGGATTTAGAGAGAGCTGGGGAAGACTTGCTAACCACTATGTTGCATCTGTCAGGGCAAGTAAGTGGAGAGACAAGAAGAGATGGAGACAAGTCAAGGCTCGGGGTCAGAGACCAATGTTGGCTGTTTGCTATCTAAGCCCTTACTCACCCAGTATCTCTTTTCTTTGGCAGTCCTCTCTGGGAGATGGTACAGGATGGCATTGACCTCAAGAGCATCAAGTGGACACAACACTAGAAGAGTGGGTCTCTGACTGTGCTGACCTGGCTTCTGCCTCACCAACCCATGCACATCTGGGTGTCTTGTTATACCCAGTGGGCGCCTCACATTCAAACCAGAATTGATGTAGCCCAGTTGACTTTGGCATTAGCCCATTGTGTCTAGAAGAAAACTATTTTTCCTGAGCCTCAGCTCCTTTGGTGGAGAACACTCACCATTTCTCCCTAGGAGTCCTTCTCTGGTCTTATGGTGAATGGATATTCTTGATGGGGAGAGCCAGAGGAACTGGAAGAAGGTTCTTTGTTCAGGGGCTTCAGTGATCTAACTTGGACTTTTGAATGTTGCTTACTACTGCTCAGCAAGACTGACTTGTTCAGGAACAAGCATAATCAACTATTTAATTTCTTTTTTTGCTCCAACCACCTCTTCATGTTGTAGACTGAACAGCAAGTTTCTTAGAAGGCTTGTCTCCTGTTCTTGTCCTTCATTTCTTCTGACCTAATGAAGCTAGAAATATGTATATGACCATCTACTATTCTAATAATTTATGTTTTTTTAAAAAATTGTTAATTTGCAGATTAGAGAAATAAAATCACCTTCCTCTGTTTAATTTGTGCCTTTACGAAAGTCTCAGCGAAAATTCCATGCTGTGCTTGGGAATCATTGAGCAGACTACCACTCCACTTGATTTCCATAGATGACTCAGTCTGCTTGTATATCTGTTCATCAGTTATTTGAGTGGCTGTCAGGAGCCTAACATTGTTCTGAGTATTGGACCAAAAGGACCCTGCCCTCATTGAGCTTTCTTTGTAGTAGAGACACAAAAAATAAGAAATAAATAAAGCTATTATAGATTGTGATGGCTGCTATAGAAGAAATATAATGGTAAGGAAATAACAGGGAGAAACTACTATGTTAGATATACAGGAAAGCTTTTTTAAGGAGGTGTTACTTAAGCAAAAACATGATTTCCAGCCATGAAAGAATGAGATGAATGAGGAATGAGAAGCAACTGGAAGAGCAAAGGGGTTGAGGTATGAAAACGCATGATGTGTTCGAGAAACCTATAGAGGGCAAATGCAGTTTCCATTTGTGGGTCTGACACTGTAGGTGGATAGTTACCAGCACTAAAAAAAATCAAGAGAAAAAATAGATTACATCAACATATTTTAAGTATTTTTTGTTTGTTTTTTACTTTAAAAAAAAAGTTTATTTTTAAGTAATCTCTATATCCATGTGGGGCTAGAACCTACAACCCCGAGATCAAGAGTCTCGTGGTCATAACTGAGCCAGCCTGGTAACCCTTAAGTATTTTATTTTGATTATATATTTGAATGTGTATACTTGATTATAAGTGTATTACGTGAGTCATAGTAAAAGAAGTTTGAAAGCTACTAGCTAGAAGTATGGTAAATACAAGTAGACAGGAGGAGGAGGTTTTTAAATAAATTTTTCATTATGAATAATTTTTTAAGTTTATTTATTTATTTTGAGAGAGAGGGAGCATGCAAACAAAGGAGAGGCAGAGAGAGAGGGAGAGAGAATCCCAAGCAGGCTTCACACTCTCAGCGCAAAGCCTGATGCATGGCTCAATCTCACAAACCATGAGATCTTGACCCAAGCCAAAATCAAGAGTCTGGCACTTAACTGACTGAGCTACCCAGGAGCCACTATTTTGAATAGTTTTAGATTTAGAGAGAGTTTGCAAAGATAGTACAGAGTTAGATGTCCATCAACCAATTTCCTCTCATTTTAACATCTAGTATAAAACTTGGCATATTTGCCACAACTAAGAGATTATTAACATCTGCACATTAGTATTAACTAAACTTCAGATTTTATTCAGATTTCACCAGTTTTCCCACTAATGTCCTGTTTCTATTCCAGAAGCCAATCCTGGATACCAACTGCATTTAGTAGGTTTTGTTTTTAATGCACTATATTATAGCTACGAAGAGTATAATGAAATATAGATTTGATTTAAAAGTGAGACTGAGTTTTCTAATTTGCTGTTTTTGGCATACTGAGCTAGCAACCAGGCAAGTCTGCCACACAAATCTTCCCAAAAGCTTGTCGGAGCTGTGGAAATTTAGTTCCTGATTTTCTTGCTCAGTTGACTCCTCACTTTATGATTTGGAAGATTAGCCCAATTTTGGTGATAGTCACATTTTGAAAACTAGCCTCTGTACTCCAGAGTTGGAATATAACAGGAAGACAGAGTTTAGGGTTAAAGAGGAAAAATAGTTTTATTATTTTCAAGCAAAGGAGGCTGCAGCAGGCTTAATGCCGTCAAAACTGCAGACCCGCTCTGGATAAAAGGCTGAAGGGTTTTATAGTAAAATACAGGATCTGGGTTGTTTGGATAGGAATCTGGTAGTACTCCACCTGTATTGGTCAGGTCTTCATCAGGGTCTCAGGACTAGCGCTGGCAACGGCCATCTAAGTCTCTTTACTAGATACACATTGAGGTATGTATCTAGCGAGATGTCAACATTGATGCGGAGTTCCTGGAACAAACGATTCTACCAAAACAAAACAACCCCCCAAAAAACCAATGGGGGCAGAAGCTTTAAGAATGAGTAAGAGAGGGAGAATATTGTTCAGTATAACGTCAAGCCTTGCTGAAGCATTAGTGTGTCCATCTTAATTTCTATCCATCTTTACATTTCTATAGCGGTTTCAATCACGATAATTGGGTATAGGCAGGGGGAGTGAACAGCATGATAATTTTTTCTATAATACAGTGATACTAAATTTAATAATATAATACTAAATACTAAAATGCAGCCCGTTAATGAAGACTAGTGGGTAAAGCTTCCTGGACTGAAATTTTTAACTGGGAAAAAAAAATTAGGTTTCGGTTCTTTTGTTAGGGTATCGTCAACAGAACCGGGCACTACTTTGTGATCCATTTCATCCTCGACACAACTACGCGAAGAAGGCACTATTTCTTCCCTTTCGCAGAGGCTCGAAGAAGTGAAGCAATTTGCACAACGTACCGCAGTGAACAGGCGACCCAGGATTCTTACCCACCCCAGCGCGCAGCGTCTTTCCCCTAAGGCGGGGCTAGTTGCGCAAACGTCGCACGTAGGGTCTCAAAACTCCTCTCGCCACAAATACCCGCAACTTCCGGGAGATTGCTCAAGAAGCTCAGTGCGCTTGCGCCGTACCGCCCCGTGATGTCACCACTCCGTCCCGCCCCTGCTGGAACGCGGAGCTGCTGAGCGGGCTGTCGGCCATTTTGTGAAGCGGCGAAAGAGGTGGTGGCAGCTGTGGGCTCCGGGAAGCCGTTCGGGCTGGGGCTGTCGGCCGCGGGGCGGAGGCACTCGCGCGGGGGGTAACTCGGGTCTGGGTTCGGGTGCCGCGCAGCTCTCCCCGGTAAGACTCCCGCAGCCCGGAACGGGCGGGGCTGTGCGGGGCTCGAGCCGCCCCTTGGTGGCCCGGGGCGGGGCCTTCGGAGGCCTCCGAGCCCGCCGCAGCTAGCGCCCCACACAAAAGGGTCGCGGCATGGCTGCGGGGGGCTTGGGGCGCCGTTTGCGCCTTTGAAGCCTGAGAGGATGCAGGAAGGACGCAAGAGAGGATGAGCCTGCATACCGAAGTGGGGATGAGGCCATAGTGAGGACGCCCCCGTGGTCTGAGAGGGAGGAGGCCACAGCTGGGTAGCCCAGCGGCCTGCAAACTAACGGGGATTGCAGTGAAAACACACCTACATCCCTAATGAGCCAGATTTTCTGCGCCTCCCAAAAGAGACAGAGATTGTAACTCCATCTCTGTGTCCCGAAGTGAGGAGATAAACGTAGTGAGGACACTCCCTTCATCCGAAGTGGAAAGGAGGCCCCAGTGGCCTAACAGGAAAAGGGGACTACAGTCAGGACACACCTGTGGGGAGGAAGCTGTAGTCGTTACAATCCTGTGAGTCTAGGAAGGAAGTCAGAACTGGTCGCCTTCGTGGCCTGAAGGTGGAGGGGGTTGCAGAGCACTGCTTCCCAGGCTTAGCGCTGGGCGGGGCTACCCTCGAGGGTGTCGGCGATTTGAGAAGCCGACCTCCGTAGCGAGAAGGGTGGGGGTGAGTACGCCTCCCACGCCTCTTGAGAATCGTAGTGAGGTGCCAGATCTTTGGTCCCCAAGTAGGGAAGGGGCTGCAGTGAGGACCACCTTTACATATCCCTTGGGAGAGAGCCTCCCGCTCTGAAAAAGGAGGAGGTCCAGTAGGATGTGGAGGGTGCGTGCTTTCGATGAGGGAGTTGAGTTTGTCTAATGAAAGCTAGAAGTGCTAGGTGGCAGCCACGTGAAATACGTGGGAGGGGCGTTGAGGATCGGCAGGTTAGTGTTGGGGCTGGACACCAGTTCAGGAGGCTTAGCTGCCAGATTGCAAATGCATGGACCTTATATGTGCTTGTATGTGTGCTTTCTAGTGAAAAGACCAAGCGGCTCCGGTGAAGGTTACTTTGGGTTATTCAGCACAAAACATGCTGGGAGTTTTGTATATGGTGTTGCAGGCTCCGTAGGAGAGGTTGCTGGACCCTAAAACTGTCCTAAAACTCTGGATTTCCAGAGATGACCTAATGTAAATTGTGGTAGTTGTTCGGAACCATACTGTATTATTCAAGAATACTGTAATTCCACTCAGTATAACCTTAGAGAAAAAGTAATTGCGACTGAAGGATTGTTGAAGGAGAGACTTATGACTGGAGTGTTTCTCTTAGAGCTTCTTGCCTGAATGGTTTAAAATGGTGTGATTTTTGTAAAATGCAGTGTTAGTAACATGTATTGCCTTGGACTTTGTTACCTAGTTTATATTGTTAATGTACTTCAGAGCATTTGCAGTTGAAAAGTGTCCTACAAGTCTGGCCATACAGGCTGATTGTTTCGTGTGTTTTTGTTTGTTTTTGTTTTTTTAATTATAGAAACGTACAAGACTGGGTTGTACTTGTTTTTGAAATTTGGCGGTTTTGACCGAAAGGAGGATTTCTGGATTTTGTGGGAAGTAATTGTGCTCAGGCATTTTCCAAGATATGTAAAAAGTTGGAAAGAACTGTTAACAGGTGGTTAAAATAATTCTATGGTAATTTTTTAAGAAAATGAAATGTTTGGCCTGTTTGTATAAAGGTTGAGGATGTGCTCAGTATTATTACTGGAAATTTTTTTTTTTACGTAACAGGGAATGCATTTATATTATCTTTATATGCTCAACTAAGTATTTATTTTATGGATTGTAATGTATATCTTGTATTTTTCTTATGCTCATATCTGTTAGGTGAAAATATGAAGCTTTAGAAACTATTGTGGTGGTTACTTGGAACATATTGCTATGTGCTAATATCAGTATTCTTCTGGCTTCTTTCACTTTCTTGTTACATGTCAAATGTTTCAATGGTTGCAAATTGAGAGTTTGGGGGTTGTTGGTACAATTTTTAGATGTGAAACTTGATTCTTTGGGCCAGTATGTTCCAGGTGCTGGAACTGTTCATACTGTTTATTCCATTTTGTAGAAAGCCACTTCATCTTTCAGCTTGGATGAGTATTTTCCTCTGTAGATGTTGTAGAAAGAACTTCTAAGAGTCAGTAACTGGTTGCATAAAAGATGCTTTTAGATATCTATCCCTAAAATCTAGAGACTGTCGTCCATTTCTGTATCTGGCCTGGCCACAAGTGCTTAATAAATGTTCGTGATACAAATGAATGTTAAAACTTCACCTAATTTATAGTTTAACACACTTTACTACCACTGCTCATATACCTTTTGGTTTGCAAAGAGTTTATTTCATTAAGTTTCAAGCCACCTTTCAAGTCTTAAGACTGATAGGGAGGGTTTACGTGG
Source organism: Paguma larvata (assembly GCA_030068075.1). Lineage (NCBI taxonomy): Eukaryota > Metazoa > Chordata > Mammalia > Carnivora > Viverridae > Paguma > Paguma larvata. Next base: position 26,419,160 of record CM057844.1, on the reverse strand, counting down.
TTGGCTAGGTAAGAAGTAATATTGTTGCTTTTAAGTTTATATCAAGTAAGATAATGGACATATTTATTAGCATGGGGGGATTGAAAAATAATATAGTCGTTTTGGCAAGGGAATATATATCTTATTTAGAAATGTGTTTTGGTTTGCTGCTTTTGATAATCGATTGGAGGTTAATGGGAAAGTTGAGTAACGAGCTATCTCAAGGATTCATGCCTTCAGTGTCAGAAGAATTGTTTCATTAAGAATGATGCCAGAATCTGAAGTGTGATCCATTTGGGGATGGGAACAAAATCAAGTGGATGAAGCTGTGGTTTTTTTCTGTAATGCCTACCATAATGTGATTATTCGGCTTATAACATTGTGCCCATTGTGATGTTGCTCATGTCTGAGGTGATATTTGAGGGGTGCTGGCTTTTGTATTTTTTGAATCTAAAGAACTTTGGCTCTGCTGTACCTGATTACTGAACAAAGTTAAAATTTACTTTCTGATGTTTATCGCCAGATGAAGAGTGGAAATGGTTAAGTTCTGGTTTGTACCTTGACTTCCTGATAAAGAGGATTGTTGTCATTTTATTCGGAAATCCCATGCAATTGAAATGGCTAGTAAATAAGAAGATATGTCATGTCATAATAATATGCTAACTGTTCATAGCGGGTATTTGTAATTTGTGTGTGTTTCTGGCATTTGTAAAGCTGAAGCAAAGCCACTAAGTTAGGATTAATTCCTAACATAAAGCAGAAAAGTATACTAGAGCAATCTTGTTTTAGGTCTTCTGATATATATATATGTATATATATATATATATATATATATATATACATATGTGTATATATATATATATATATATATGAATCAGGCCCATTTTCTCCTTATCTTTACGAATTAGGTAAAAAACAAACAAAAACATGTATTTTAGATGTTTTGCTGCATAGAATTGTTTTCAGTCTTACCCTTCTATAATTCACCAAAGGTTAAAGTGGTTGGAGTGGATTTTTCGTGTTGGGATTCTTCATTCCATTGCTAGCTGATATTTAGAACCCAGTGATGAGTAGGTTCTTAGAAAACAGTGGTGCCTCTTAAATTGTTGTGCTCTTTACAAAGTGAGGTATTGAAAACAAAAGTACTTCAGTTCTCAGTCTCTATTTACTCTGTCCATTTGAAGGAAGAAGTGGAACACCAAGAGTTTTGAGGTTCTAGCTTCTAGCCTAAACTTTCTGCATACTTTTTCCTTGGTATGGGTTGATGTGAATATGGGCCTTCCTCTTTGCTTAAATAGAAAAGATTCACAAATTTATGCCTAGATTGATTTTGTATTTTATTTTATTAATTTATTTTTAAATGTTTATTTATTTTGAGAGAGAGAGCTCAAGCAAGGGAGGGGCAGAGAGAGAGGGAGACAGAAGATCCAAATGGGGCTCTGAACCCACAAGCTGTGAGATCATGACCTGAGCTGGAGTTGGATGCTTAACCAGCTGAGCCACCCAGGCACCCCCTGATTTTGTATTTTAAATTGAACAATGTAAAAATTGAACAAGGCCTCTGCCAAATTCAGCTGGGCCTTTCAACTTTTTCTTGTGGAATGAGACATTTCCTTGTTGTTACAGTAATTTCTGGCAATCCTTTAGAAATTTTTCGAGAGTAGGCCTGGTGTATTCCTTTAGGCTTAACTGGCTGACTCTGAACTTGTTCCTCTCCAGATGGACATAAGGAACCTTGTTGGGTCTGGAAGGGAAGAAGCTGGGGAACCGGTTTCCCTTATTACCTTCAGGGCACATGTCCTGGCCCCATACCAGACCTTTTGAATTGGAATCTCTAGTAGGGGATCATCTGTTAATCACAAATGCTTAACTAGAAATTTACTCTGGTTCTATTTGTCATAGAGTCAAACTTGTACATTTATAAAATAATACTGCAAAAATTCTTGCTCTTCCTCATTGAGCATACCTTTTTTCTATTTCACGTTTCCCTTTGTGACCTATTAGATAAACTTCTATGTGTGGCTTTTAAATAAAGAGTTTTAAAACTCTTTAGACATAATTAGAACTGATTCGTACAACATATAAAAGATTGATATAGTGCTCTGGGCCTTTGAAAGCATTGTTAATAACATTTGCATAGCTTTTGTGGCAAAAAAAAAATCTCATTCTTACGTAATTTGAGCAGTTGTCTAGATGTTTAGCTTGTCCTTTAGAAAAAGTTTAGAGTAACACTAAAATTTTTTAATATGTTTTATTTTTTGGTGATGAATATTAAGCACTGGTGCTATCTTGAAAGATAGTTAAAAATGTGCATCATTCTAAGTAGTGTTCTATTGGTAATGTTAATACCTAAAAGTGACAATTTTCTTCTCTGCTTCTCGAAATTAAAAAAATGGTCTTTTAAAAGTAGTTATCTAATCATTTGGTCTTCTATGTTGCCTGTGAATTGTTTATAATTTCACTGGTTTGGGAGAAATTCCAGTAAGATATGAGTGACTCGTTTTTACTTTGGGAAGTATTCTTAATATGCCAGACTTTTTTTTTTTTTTACAAGTTTCTTGGAACAGTTTTGGTGTTAGAAGGAAAAGCAGTTTTCCTTAAGATTTTGAACCCCACTGGTTTTAAATAGGAATTAGTCCTTAGAGCCTGAACTTTCGCTTCATTTATATTTCTTGGTTCTTGATGCTATTTTGGTGCAAAGGAAAATATTTTGAAAGTAATTCCAAGAATTTCCATAAGTACTCTTGAATTGATGACTGCCATTTGTCTTGGAACTGTTAATTGTACAAACTTGTGCTTCTTCATCAAACATTTAGTGGGACCTGAGGAAATAGGTCATAGTTGGACTTGTGTTAATGGAATTTTGGTTTAATCATCAAGTAATAAAAGTAATTACCAACTGTGAAGCTGAGCTTTATGATTGTTTTCATTTTTAATTGATTCATTCTCGGACTAATTTATGGCACATTCTTGATGTATGTAAATATATTATGTTTTGAGAGATACTCAAATTTGAAAGCAATACCAAGTAAGAAGCATGTGTGGGATTTTGGTTCATGTGTTTCTTTCTTTTTTTTTCTTTTTAATATGCATTCTAATGAAGTACTCTGGTGGTTTCAGACTCGCCTTCATAATGTACAGTTCAGTGTGGCCTGTGCGTGTTGTTTTGTGTTTCCTGCATTGATTTTTGCCTCCATTTATTCTCTATTGCAGTCTAAAAGTTGGTTTTAATTGGTTGCCCACAGGATTGACTTGGCCTCTACTTCTTGTTAAGAAAATACATCCCTTGTTTTATCAGGTAAGAGATTTCGAATAGAGGGTTTGTTTTTATACAAATTAAAATGAGATAGCCTATTTAGTAACATGAAAATATGTGTAGTAACTGAATTGTGGGGGATTTTCTTTTGCTTTTTTTTTAATAGTCTTATCTGAGGGAATGGGGGTGGGGCGGACTGGGTGCTTTGAACAGTTGCTTTCTTTGGGGGTCAGTCTTACATAGATGCATTTCTCCTGCTGAAGTCCTGATTATTAGGGAGTAAGCAGCTGTTTTTTTCCCCTCATTGTAGCATTCTAGACTAATTACAAATATAGGTGCTTGTTATTGGTATGGTTTTTTAAAACTCTTTTTTTTTTTAAATTTTTTAATGTTTATTTCTTTTTGAGAGACAGAGAGAGGCTGGAGGAGTAGAGTGAGGGAGACAGAGGATCTGAAGCAGGCTATGCATTGACAGCAGAGAGCCTGACGTGGGGCTTGAACTCACGAACTGCAAGATCATGACCTGATCCGAAGTCGGGCGCTTAACCGACTGAGCCACCTAGGCGCCCCTAATATTCCTTTGAGGTATAGGTATAGATAATGGGTCATATGTTTTAGAGTACATATTTTGACTTAGATGGAACTTTTAGTGATTGGAATCCAACCCTCTTGTTAAATAACAAAGGTAGTTGAAATCACTTACCTGTCAAATAGGCAGTTAGTAGCAGAATAGCAGATCTTCATATTTTTTCGGAACCCGAAAACTGTTTTTCACTTTAGATGGCTTTATGAATAAGTCTTATGCTCTACTTTGGTTTAATCTTCAGCCCTTTTTCTAGCTGGTAATCTGGGCAGATTTTCAATATCATGTTTTCGTATATACTTTGTGCAGGCTTTGACTAAATACCTTCTCTTAGTAGCAGATGGTTTTTGAAGAGTTACTGTGTGTGTCACTTTAGCCTTGTGTTTAATTTTTGTGTTTTGGGACCATATCAAATTACCATTTTACTGTCCCAGTGCAAACTAACATCTCCCTCTATCTCTCAAGTCTTTTTGGGTGCCTAGATTACTTCCCCGTGATGTTTCCCCCATATAGTGATTAAATGATAAAGCATTTTTTAAAGTTGAACAGGAATACTATCTTAATTTTGTATATATCCAATATGCTTGAGACTGTAAGGAATGAGAATTTGATTTGATGACTTGGAGTTGTCTTGATGAGCTTCCATACAGACTGCTAAGTAGTGAATAAGGGAAAAGAGGTTGTTGGTGTGATTAATTTTTTTTGTATTAATTTTTCTTGCTGACTCTTGCAAACCAAAAATGAAAGGCTTCCCTCCTTCTCCAGATTTCTAGTGTTTTATAATGGTCTCATAAGAGCATTTTCTGTTTGCCAGTCCATCTTTCTGGATTAAACTTGAAAGTGGCTTTTATTTTTGTGTACGTGTGTGAGAAAACTGTCAGAGCTAAACAATTTATTTCTGTTATGTGTACAGCAGTCATATTGGTTGAGATATAATTACAGATTTTATTTCATCAAATTGGTATTCACATAACATTTGACATGAAAAACTATTTTCATTAAGTTACAGGATTCTTAGAGCTTGCAGCAGGAAACTTTGGTCTTTTAATGTTCCTGTTTGAGAAGTGTTAAAACCAAAGCTCAAATCATTTATAATTTTCTTGAGATCACAGAGCTAGAAATATATATACATATATATATATATATACACACACACATACACACGCACACACACACATATATATGTTTTTTAAAGTCCATTTATTTTGAGAGAGAGTTGGAGGGGCAGAGAGAGAGAATCCTAAGCAGGCTTCACATTGTCGGCATGAAGCCTGATCATGGGGCCCAAATTCACGAACCGTGAGATCATGACCTGACCAAAAGTCAGACCCTTAACCAACTGACATAGCCACCCAGGTGCCTCTAATGCGTTTATATTTAAAAGTTGATTTTTAAGATGGCTTGGAAAACACCCTATGTTTTCGACCTCATAAATTTCAAGTTAATATTTTTTCTAGTCCCAAGAATTTGTTTTGTATCACTTTACAAAAGGCTGCCCTTGCATTTACACATGAAAGCCATAAGAACTGAAATACTTTTACTTAAATCTGGGAGAAACTTTTCTTTTTGACTAAACATGGGACATCTAAGGAGATCAGTGAGCTCCCAGAAATTCCACAGGAATTATATTGGGTAGGAGACTATAATGATCACTGAATAAAGTTTATACCCTAGTTCTTTTTAAAACATAAGCAAAAACAAAACAATAGCCTTTTTTTCATTTCAGCCTTCTGTGGGAAGAACGTGTGTTTGTGTGTGTGTACGTGTTGGTGAGTTGGGGAATGAATCCTTGGATCTGAGTTTTAATTAAAACAGTTACGGTGAATGGCACTGTAATCAGGTTCTATTTTTTGGAGTGATGACTATAGATAACTAAGATTTTGGCTATTCGGTAGTTCTTTTGGATTCTTAGTATGTATTAACCTTGTTTGTAATAATTATTTCTGTAAGTAGTTTTCTTTAATAAATAGAGCTGTAATGCAGATTGAAGAGTTTTAGGATGAAATATGGAATCAGTTCTCATTTGAGCCTTGAATCTACTTTAGTGTTAATTATTATTTGTAATTCATTAGTATTCCAGTTTTCTGTTTCTGTCTTGCGTTTTGAGATTGAGTGATATAAAATGACACTGATAATTCTATGAAGTTGTCAAGTTTATAAAGGAAAATGCTAAGCCACTTTTAAATATTAACTTTGATACATCCTTTGCATGTTTTTCCCCTGCAGATTGTTAAACTTTGTGTCCTGATCTGACTTACACATTTCTTTTAAATCTTACTGAATAATTAGTGGTCTGAGTGATATAATTGGTGATTTTACTTTCTTATGGTGGTTTTTTTTTTTCCTGAAACTTTTGAGTCATAGGACTGAACTTCTGATTGTTTACAGAATTAATGACTTTTGGAAGTTGAAATTGTCTAGGTTTTACATTGTAAATGGCACATAATGCTCAGTTTTTAGAATATTCAAATTAAAAAAAAAAACAAACCCTACATTGCTTGCGATAGTTTGAGGGAATATTTGAGGGCCTAATAAGGTAGCTGGTCATTCTTGTAGCTAAAAACTTGGTGTGATAAACAGGAGTCTGACCTGGCCGTTGCCTTTTCTCATCTGCAGGTGTGTGTGGTTTCAGCGCAGCATGGCTGTGGTCATCCGTTTGCAAGGTCTCCCAATTGTGGCGGGGACCATGGACATTCGCCACTTCTTCTCTGGATTGACCATCCCTGATGGGGGCGTGCATATTGTAGGGGGTGAACTGGGTGAGGCTTTCATCGTTTTTGCCACTGATGAAGATGCAAGGCTTGGTATGATGCGCACAGGTGGTACAATTAAAGGGTCAAAAGTAACACTTTTGTTGAGTAGTAAAACGGAAATGCAGAATATGATTGAACTGAGTCGTAGGCGTTTTGAAACTGCCAACTTAGATATACCACCAGCAAATGCTAGTAGATCAGGACCGCCACCTAGCTCAGGAATGAGTGGCAGGGTGAACTTACCTACAACAGTACCTAACTTTAATAATCCTTCACCCAGTGTAGTTACTGCTGCCACATCGGTTCATGAAAGCAACAAAAACATACAGACATTTTCCACAGCCAGCATAGGAACGGCTCCTCCAAATATGGGGGCTTCTTTTGGGAGCCCAACGTTTAGCTCAACCATTCCGAGCACAGCGTCTCCAATGAACACAGTCCCACCACCACCGATTCCTCCAATCCCAGCGATGCCATCTTTGCCACCAATGCCGTCCATTCCCCCAATACCAGTTCCTCCTCCGGTACCTACATTGCCTCCTGTGCCTCCTGTACCCCCAATACCCCCAGTCCCTTCTGTGCCACCCATGACCCCACTGCCACCCATGTCAGGCATGCCACCCTTGAACCCGCCACCTGTGGCACCTCTACCTGCTGGAATGAATGGCTCTGGAGCACCTATGAATCTGAACAATAACCTGAACCCTGTGTTTCTGGGTCCATTGAATCCTGTTAACCCTATCCAGATGAACTCTCAAAGCAGTGTGAAACCACTTCCCATCAACCCCGATGATCTGTATGTCAGTGTGCATGGTATGCCCTTTTCTGCAATGGAAAATGATGTCAGAGATTTTTTCCATGGGCTCCGTGTTGATGCAGTGCATTTGTTGAAAGATCATGTAGGTCGAAATAATGGGAACGGATTGGTTAAGTTTCTCTCCCCTCAAGATACATTTGAAGCTTTGAAAAGAAACAGAATGCTGATGATTCAACGCTATGTGGAAGTTAGTCCTGCCACAGAGAGACAGTGGGTAGCTGCTGGAGGCCATATCACTTTTAAGCAAAGTATAGGACCTTCTGGACAAACCCATCCCCCACCTCAGACACTTCCCAGGTCAAAATCGCCCAGTGGGCAGAAAAGGTCGAGGTCAAGATCACCACATGAGGCTGGTTTTTGTGTTTACTTGAAAGGGCTACCATTTGAAGCAGAAAACAAACATGTCATTGATTTTTTTAAAAAGTTGGATATTGTGGAAGATAGTATTTATATCGCTTATGGACCCAATGGGAAAGCAACTGGTGAAGGCTTCGTAGAATTCAGGAATGAGGCTGACTATAAGGCTGCACTGTGTCGTCATAAACAATACATGGGCAATCGCTTTATTCAAGTTCATCCAATTACTAAGAAAGGTATGCTAGAAAAGATAGATATGATTCGTAAAAGACTGCAGAACTTCAGCTATGACCAGAGGGAAATGATGTTAAATCCGGAGGGGGATGTCAGCTCTGCCAAAGTCTGTGCTCACATAACAAATATTCCATTCAGCATTACCAAGATGGATGTTCTTCAGTTCCTAGAAGGAATCCCAGTGGATGAAAATGCTGTACATGTTCTTGTTGATAACAATGGGCAAGGTCTAGGACAGGCATTGGTTCAGTTTAAAAATGAAGATGATGCACGTAAGTCTGAACGCTTACATCGTAAAAAACTTAATGGGAGAGAAGCTTTTGTTCATGTAGTTACTCTAGAAGATATGAGAGAGATTGAGAAAAATCCCCCTGCCCAAGGAAAAAAAGGGTTAAAGATACCTGTGCCAGGTAATCCTGCAGTTCCAGGAGTGCCCAGTGTGGGAATGCCCAATGCGGGAATGCCCAGTGCAGGAATGCCCGGTACAGGAATGCCCAGTGCGGGAATGCCTGGTACAGGAATGCCTGGTGCTGGAATGCCTGGTGCCGGAATGCCTGGTGCCGGAATGCCCGGTGCCGGAATGCCCGGTGCTGGAATGCCTGGTGCGGGAATGCCCGGTGGAGGAATGCCTGGTGCAGGAGGTGAAGAACATGCCTTCCTGACTGTAGGATCTAAGGAGGCCAACAATGGGCCTCCGTTTAACTTTCCTGGTAATTTTGGCGGGTCAAATGCCTTTGGGCCACCACTCCCTCCTCCAGGATTAGGAGGGGCCTTTGGTGATGCTAGGCCTGGTATGCCTTCAGTTGGAAATAGTGGTTTGCCTGGTCTAGGACTGGATGTTCCAGGTTTTGGAGGTGGACCAAATAATTTAAGTGGGCCAGGATTTGCAGGAGGCCCTCAGAATTTTGGAAATGGCCCTGGTAGTTTAGGTGGCCCCCCAGGTTTTGGAAGTGGCCCTCCTGGTCTTGGAAGTGCCCCTGGGCATTTGAGTGGGCCGCCAGCCTTTGGGCCTGGCCCTGGTCCTGGCCCTGGCCCTGGCCCAATTCACATTGGTGGACCCCCTGGCTTTGGATCTAGTTCTGGAAAACCAGGACCAACAGTAATTAAAGTGCAGAATATGCCCTTTACTGTGTCTATTGATGAGATTTTAGATTTCTTTTATGGCTATCAAGTGATCCCAGGCTCAGTGTGTTTAAAATACAATGAAAAAGGTATGCCCACAGGCGAAGCCATGGTGGCCTTTGAATCTCGGGATGAAGCCACAGCTGCTGTCATTGACTTAAATGACAGACCTATAGGCTCAAGGAAAGTAAAACTTGTCTTAGGGTAGCTGTTCACATCAGTTCTTTATAGGGTAGATCTTCATAGTGCTGTGATTAATGCATCCAGATTGTTTTCCTAGTATTTCCAGGTTAGAACCTGTGGATTGTTTCAATTGCATATAGATTGGTTTCTATAACATAGAGCATTGGTTGACTGTTTACAGAAGACTCACTACCAGTATATATATTGCTGTATGTTACAGTAAAGCTGTCTGGAGAGAACACAAAAATGATTTTGACATACCATTAGAGAAACCATTTGTAAAACACAAATGACCACATAAAGCTTATCAAGGAGTCTAGATTGGTTTTGTTTTATATCATATGGGATGAAGAAAATAGAAATGTCAATAGAGCTCATTAAGGGTGCTCTTGCCAGCTGCTGAAAAATAGAAGTTGGCTACTCTTGGAATTTGGTTTAAAGCTGGACAGATTTGCTTTGTTATAGGCTCAAAGCTTTGTCTAAAGTCCTCCTTTTCTTTTAAAATTGAATAAAATCTCTGTATACAGATTCAACTGTATGTACCTTTATTGCTTCTTGAGGGTTCTTGCTGTATAGACAGTCCTGCTTCTGAAGTTGCTGCTTTTTTGTTTGCCTAATTGACTCATTTGTAAATGAGCAGAACTGTTTTTGTTGTTGTTGTTTTAATATAAAACGCCACACTTGGTTTGTGCTATAACCTTGAACTTTGATTTCTAATGTCACACTTAAATCTGTGTGAAGTAAGTACTTTTGCCACAAAAAATAAAATATGGAGTCCTCTACCTACCAGAGCCTTTTTGGTTTGACCGCCATGTTTTAGTTTAGTCAGTTAAAAATTGTTCATGTCGTTTGGATGGCATCAAAAACCCGAAACCACTTGTAATAATCATTGTTTAAGATGCTGGATTTGAAGTCCTGTCCATGATGGACTGATGTTCTGGCAATTTCATTCTGTCCCGAATTTGTGTGAAATTTTGGCCTGTAACTAAACGAAGAGGGTCCATTTATAAGAAAGAGCGTTATTATATCTAGTTATTTTTAAAACTGAAGTTGAAATTGTTCGCTTTGTTAGCAGTAGTGTTATAGAATAAAAGATCCATAAGCTGTTCCATAGATGTGCATTTAATCCTGTTACTTGGGGGCTTTTTGGTCTAGTTGTTTGCTCCGGAGCCTGTTTATAAAAATTCTTCATACAGAATACAAGCGCAGCTGCCAGAGGGGAGAGAATTGAGACTCCTTGCCCTTTCATACTCTTTTCTTTGGCATTCAGGACACTAAGGCAGGAGGACCACATGGGTTCTGGTTGGTAAGTGTCCTTGTCATGAAAACATTTGCCTTACAACATCTTGCTCACTGCTACAAAAGGCTCTACTTATGGTTACTTTCCTTCTTAGTTAAAATGCTCTAAAGATGTGTCACATTATATTATAAACATACGGAATGGGAGATGGGTGAGATATCATGAAAAAGCAAATTTTGTCTTTTACATGGGCTTCTGTCTTGGTTTGAAACATTCCCAACATTTACTGCAAGTCAATGTACTTAAAAAGGGGTCAGCCTTTTAAAAGAAGTATTTCCTGTTTTTAAAAAAAATAGTGCCTTTTTGGTGTTGCAAGTCAGTGGAACACTGAAATACAGAGTCTCGTGTAATTTAGAGTTAAGAGTGGTAACAGTTTCATTTGTGTGATAAGATTTGGAGAGACTTTCCATCACTACAATCTTAGAGGATTGACAGTACAGGATCTTTTGTTTAGGGAAAGGATTATTTAGACTTTCAAAGAAGACATGGCTGTGTTGTGGGTCTTTTGACAATTCATGAATGCAAATTTGCTTTAACAGATCACTAGATATTGCCTCTCAACTAAAAAAGCAATATGGTGTTTATATATGCTGTTCAATTTAAGTTTTCTATTAAGTAATCATTTCTCATTCCAAAGACCAAGTGCAGAAAACTTCAGCGCTGCTTGGGATTCTTATTTCAACTGCAGAGTATTTTCCCCATTGGAGAGATGACTATTTTCATTTTAGAAAAACGGGTTGTTTGAAAATGAAAGTCTTTTATCTTTTTTCCACAGTTTATTTTGGTTATATGTTCGTACAATCTTATTAAATATTTCATATACTTTATTGCAACTACTTTGTTATTTCTACATCTTAGATAAATGCTGAAAAGGAAAACTTGATTTCATTGTTCATCAAATAAATTAAGAAAATAGTGGTTTGTGTAGAAATTGGAGAGAACTATGTTTCATATTTGGTTGAGTCACAACAGTGCTTCTCTTGTTGTGAAATGTAATTAAATGCTTTGCCCTCTGGAACTTGATTTTTGTGTACCTGAGACTTATTAATATAGTGCTAACTGCTAAGCATACTGTTCATCTTGTTCTGGGCACTGGAGTTTGAGTTTTAAAAAAATCTTGAAAATATGCTCTGTGAAATTATTCATACCTCTCTTCCTGCAAATTTTCTCATAAGATCTAGATTTGGGGTAAAAATGAATTTATTTCTCATTTGCTTTGTATGGTATGAAGGATCTGTAAAGCTTTGCTTAAAGTTGTGTGCATTTGTAAACACTATCATATTTTCAATTTTATGTGTAAATTTTTTCTGTTTTTGGTGATCTGAATGGAAGAGAATCTTTTCCATTAGGTTTAATCCCCCCCCCACCCCCTTGCTCTGGGGTGTTTTGTTTTTTGTTAGTTTAAAGGATTAGAGAAATCTACAAAATGTATTTTATAAATAAGCAAATTTGTAAACTTTTTCTGAACTTCAGCGAAACATTTAGTTCACAAGCAAAATTTGGAGGTGTATTCTGTGTTTAATACTGTAGTTTGGATGTATAATTATTAGTGGCTTTAAAAAAAAAATACAACACTGTTAAGTGAAATGTAGTTCCTAGCTTTGTGCTCCAAGTTGTCAAAGCATCAACCGTGAAAATTTCACTAGGAAACTTATTCAAAATTTCAGAGAGTAATGTTCAGTGTAATTAGGTCAGTCTTAACACACTGGATGAAAATCTAGGGCTGTGTATGTATGTAAGCAAACATACCTTGGATAAAATAAGGATCCATGAAAGCCTTAATCAAACTCAAAGTCCTTTTTATTGGATTCTGTCATTGTATACAGGTGTGGGTCAAGTGTTTAAAAATCCACTCATCAATTTCAAAAACACTTAAAAATGAGTAAAGAAACTGTAAAGTAGCTGCTAGTTAAATCTTCTGTAAAGAATTTCTGGCAGTGATCACTTTTAAAACTTATTTCCCACTCTTGCAAAATTACCACATTTAAATAGTTTTACCGGCAGTTCTGTAGTAGTCCAAGCTTTAGAAACCAAACACAATAAAACGATTCATTGCCAATATGGCCACAACATTGCCAGCAAATACTGCCTTGGCATCATTCAGCAGAGGTTTTTGTTTATAAAGATGAAGTCTTGAATACTGTTCAATAAACTTGTCACAAAATAAAAGAGGCTGATGCTTTTAATGCTTTACACGAGAGTACTCTATTGAGCTATACCATCAGGGTTTTTTGTTTATTTGTTTTGTTTTAAACTCCTACAAATACTTTGTGCCTTTGGAAAGGTGGATTTGGTGATCTTGGAGGTAACCATTGTTGCTTATCCTTGTCTGCTAATGCTGAAGTGTGGAAAGAAGATACCTGGAACGGCAGGGAGGAAACTTGATTCTAGGTCAAATCTGTGGTATCCACCTTTTCAGACTTTTATCTTTTGTGCTTTGCTAGCAAGCCACTTCGTTATGTGGACTCAGAAAGAACCAGAAACCAGACGTTCCTTTGTACGGAGGGAGTCTTAAAGGGGGCTGTGAATTGTCTTTTTAAAAAACTGATTACTGTAAGAAATGGAAAAAGAAATCTTCAGAATGCATTGTCGGTTGCACATAGTTTTAAAGCTTTTTCTTTTTTGTTTGCTTGTTCTTGCATTAGTATGTGAGGTATTTTGAGGTGGGGAAGCAGGGAGAGGAATCAAAAATACGGCTGCTTTCTGACATTGATGCTCTGTTTTTGTCCCTTCCAGTTTGTTCAGCTGCTAAAAACAAGTAGCAAATGAAAAGTTTCCATAAACTCCAGAGGCCTTAAAAAAATCTGGATTGGAGTTGCAGATAAATTAGTGAGCTGTTCTTTTAAACAAAGCTCTTGAAAAATATAACTTCTACCTTCATCATGAAAGAGTTTTTAGTCTATTTTTGAGTTTCAATACTGAAGTTGTTTTAGAGGGATTTAGACTTAAACATACTTAATTCCAGGTAGTTGGTGAACTGTTCTAAAATGATGAAAATTTGACTAAGCATTTGAAAAATCACAGGGTGAAATCAGCTGCCTACAGATACCCAGAATGGCCCTTACCATCTTAAAGAGGAGAGACTATGCTAGTAAAGCTTTCATTTTCTTGCTCAGTAGAGAGCCCTCACTTCGATTCATTGTTGTCTGCTTTCTAGTGTTTTTTTCACCAAGAAATGGTTTGTCGGTTTGTGTATCGCCACCATTCTCCTTACTCCCCCAAAGTAGAGCTTTTATGGGATATGGTAGAATCCAAACTTAAGACTACCCTTTTTAATTAAAAAATTGCTTGATATCAGTTTTGTCTTTTTAAGTATAAAATCTGATAGATCGCATTGGCTTATCTAAAATATTCCGGAAAGAGTATGCTCTGGTGGTGGCACAGTTCTTTGATGCTGTAGTGACTTTTCTGGAAAAACCCTTCTGTTCAGCAATGTGAGCAAGTTCATCTCTTAATGGTGCCTGTTCACGTAAATGTTAATTCTTTACAGTGCTTCCGGATTTATTCTTGTTGCCTTGAGCTACTCTATGCCAGAGGATATCAGAACCTTATTAGAGTATGGCTCCTTTTCTGGATCAACATAACTAACAACGAGCAACTAAGGTGGCACTGCTTTTCTACATATTGCTCTACTACTGAAGAGTCCAGAAGGAGCAAAAAAATAAACCACTTGATAAAAGCATTCTAGCCCCAGGGTCAGAAGGGCAGCACTCTAAAAATCTGGTGGCCGGAAATAGTGCTGAGGAAAATCTCATTAACTGTTATCTTTGAATTCTTTTAAGAGGCCCAGGGACCTTCCCCTAGTGAAAATGTTGACAGTTAAATCATAGATACTAAGAAAACACCAGTTGTAGAGAAGTGGTTAAATGACACAACAGACATTGGAATTGGCACCCCAACTGAACCAGACATCTGGATTCTGATTTTAGTAACTTAATACTTCAAGTCATTTTTCCCAGTCAGCTAAAGGCATACTCTTTCATGTTGAAAGGAGGAGGAGGTGACTATTTAGGGGAAATAGAGGCATGACCAGCAGTGGAACATAATTCAGTATGGACAGGGTCAGGTATTGAAGAATTGTAACACTCCCAGGAGTAAGCTGTGCTATATTCAAACAGACTGCCTCTTAGTGTTTGATTCCCTCTCCATTCTGATACTGCCAGTTTCCCCCCTTTTACCTTCTTACAATACTAAGTCTCTGGTAACTAGGGCTATGAGTTTCTCACTGCTATCTCCGTAGTCTAGCCTCTTAATGGTGGGGGAGTGGGGATGGGGGGAGAAATGTGAGTTCACTCACCATTCTTCATTAGTGAGTAAGATTTGTCATTTAAGCTTTTGTGCTACATACCAAATATAACAACTACCTTGTGCTACCATAAGTCACCTGTTAGTCCTTGCAGAGTGGGGAAGGCTTAAGGGTAAAGAAATTCAGCTACTTAAAGGGTCTTAAATCCTACTAATTGGTGCTGTTGCTGATTTCATTTTCCTTTTGTTCCACTTGGAAGTGAGTTAATGCCATCCTCCACTACACTCGCCCACATATGGTGTTGCTGTACAGAGATGGTCATGTCCTTTATACAGAACTCCCTTCTCTGGTGTGGGCCTATGGGTCCAGCAGGGTTCCTCTGCTATAAATCTGGGTAAAGTGGAAAGACTAATGCAATTCTTACTTTCTGAAGTAGATGCTTCCAGTTATCTTTGCTTCGATAATCTTTGAATTGACAGGTTGGAATTGGAAATGTCTTTTGCCTCCAAGCTTTTAAGACCTTTTCACATGGATAATCAGCTTAGCCCTAGCAGTAACCCATGCTTACTAAATTTTTTGAGTACTGTTATGCACCCAGTACTTCCATGCTGTGGTAGAAAAGGAAGCAAAATAAGATGCCTGTTCTTAAAGACCTAAGGTTTTAAATTATACAAGTAAGTGCCCCGTTGTACTCTTGCTTGTACGTGGTACACTCGTCCTACAGGAACTGGATAAAGGGTTTCCTGGCCAGTTGCTAAATGGTCAGACAGTACAAGTGTAATGGAAGCCTTGTGTGTAAGCTGAGGGAAGGCATGATCTCTAACCAAGGTTCTTGGGTACATAATATTAATTTAGTAAAATGAAATGATTAATTGTGTGAAGGAACACAGTGGCACTACCTAAAATGGTATTTGTCCTGGAAGCTCTTAAAGTTGTTCCATAACAGTGTAGCCCGAGTGGTGTGACTGAGCTGAATGGTGAGTAAGGCAGGCAGGTAAAGGTTGGTGCTAGGGAAGTCTGACCTAGCAGGGGAATAGAATCTTTTATCTTTTTAATGACATTTTGAGTAGCTGCCATATACCACTTCTTATTTTTTTTTAATGTTTATTTATTTTTGAGAGAGGGAGACAGACTATGAGCAGGGGAGGATTAGAGAGAGAGGGAGACACAGAACCCGAAGCAGCCTCCAGGCTCTGAGCCATCAGCACAGAGCCTGACGTGGGGCTCGAACCATGAACCGTGAGATCATGACCTGAGCCGAAGTCAGAAGCTTAACCGACTGAGCCACCCAGGTGCCCCCCACTTCTTACAAACAAATGGTCTAATAAGACATTCATAAGTGATCCAGAATTAACTGAATTCCCCCATCAGTTTAACCATTTATACATAGTTGACTATCTGAAATTCATTATTTTCTAGTTTTACATTGATTTGATTGTTTTAGCTTTTCTGTATGAAACATCCTCTTCTTTGTTCTTGTTATTCCAGACCAGCACTGTCCAATAGAGTTTTGTCCAATGGAAATGTTCTCATCTGCACTCGTATGCTGATTATTAGCTATGTAGTAGCTACTATTTTTAAGTTTGTTTATTTCACCTGTGTGTTTCTTTTTTAATTTTTTAAATGATTATTTACTTTTGAGAGACAGAGCGTGAGCAGGGGAAGGGCAGAGAGAGGAAGATACAGAATCTGAATCAGGCTCCAGGCTCTGACCTGTCAGCACATAGCCTGACATGGGGCTTGAACTCACAGACCGTGAGATCATGACCTGAGCTGAGGTCGGCCACTTAACCAACTGAGCCACCCAGACACCCCTAAGTTTATTTATTTCGAGAGAGAGAGAGAGAGAGAATCCCAAGTAGGCTTCACTGACCATGCAGAGCCAGATGTGGAGCTCAGTCCCACAAACCAGGAGATCATGACCTAAGCTGAAATCAGGAGTTGAACACTTAACCAACTGGGCCACCCAGGTGCCCCTGTAGTAGCTACTATTAAATTTAATAAGCCACATGTGGCTAGTGGCTACTATATTGAACAGCACAATTCTAGGTTCACAGAGCAACAGAGAATTTGTGCTCTTCCATGTCAGATCTTTGGAGATTCCTATGTTAGGCAACACCGTCCAATAGAAATAAGAGTCACTTGTGCTATTTAAATTTTTCTGGTGGCCACAAGAAAGGTTAAAAAAAAAGTGAAAATACATTTTATTTAAAATTATAAAATTACTGAATTTTTTAACCAAATTTTTAATGTATATTTTATAGCACATTGTGATTTAAACTAAGCATATTATAGGTGCTCAATATCCACTTGTGGGTAGGAGGCCATCCTTTTGGACAGTACAGATTTGGAATATAAGAAAAGTTATCCCCTGTCATTTCACTCTTAGCTGTGCTGCCTCTTTCAGCTGTTTGTTTACTTCTGAGTATTTGAATTTTGTTGTTTTCCTCCTAACTTTTCCCCTTCCTGTTAGGTTGGCAGGTTTTTTTGAGGCAGTTTATTTGCTTCAGTTACCATTTTCATGGGCTACCGTTACCTTTTTCACTGACTAACTAGGTCTTATATTATAAATTTATTAATCCTGCACCAGAATCTAGCAGCACCCTTCTTCCACCCCGCCCAGCACCCCATTGATTAGTCCTATAAATGTGGAGTCCAGCAGTTCCTGTATTCCTGGCCTGACAGTAGAACATGTGATAGATGCAGAATTATTTTTCATCAGTGTATAAGGCTAGTTGGTACAGGTCATGGGAAGAGATCACATGAGCCTCATTGCTCATGTGGAGTGGCCAGGTGGATTTCAGATTGGACTGGATTACAGGGTGTGAGCTGTTGCTAAAATGGATGGAATAGAAATCACATTTTTAGGCAGTTCATTGTGGTTCATCAGTTGTGTGTGTCCCAGGGCTAATCATTTCCTTTCTCTGGCCTTAGTGTTTTAGAAAATGAGATTAAGCTAGATAATCTGATTATGTACCCAGCCTTTCTCTTTCTGGAAATTTGTAGGTAATTTGAACCTTATAAAGAAAGGCCAGTGGAACTCAAAATTTTGGTCTCATTACGGCTCTGCTGCTTTTTCTGAGTGTGACAGCAGTCTCACACTGCAACTTGAGAATTTCATTAGCAGAGGAAAGTAGGGAGGGTCTTCATTCCTGCCAGTTAGGTCCTCTGGGGTGGGCAGACCAGAGACATGTTTCTTGGTTATCCCATGAACTGACAAGTTAGATAATGATACCACAAAAGGATCCATTTATGAGCACTGAGAAGGGGATCAGTTAACACATTATTGGGTACTTACTGTGTTAGTGTCAGGCAGGGGGTACTTATTTTTGTTTAAAAATTTTTAATGTTTATTTATTTTTGGGAGAGACAGAGCATGCGAAAGGGAGGCAGAGAATCCGAAGCAGGCTCCAGGCTCTAAGCTGTCAGCACAGAGCTCGACGTGGGGCTTGAACTCACAAATTCCGAGATCATGACCTGAGCCGAAGTCAGACGCTTAACCGACTGAGCCACCTAGGTGCCCCGGCACTATTATTATTATCCTCACCTTACAACTGGGGGAAATCCAGGGGAAGACAAGCAAAGTAACTTGCTCAAAGTTTCATTAATAGTAAGGGTGAGCAGATAATATTCAATCATAGGCTGCCTGCCCCTTACTTTTGGAGATGTTAGGGGCCATTGGCAGGACCCTTCTGTCAGAGGTCTTGAGCCTGCTGGGAAAGAGACTCTGGCCTTGCTCCAATACTTTATTTTGAGGTAGGCAGGTGGATGCTTTGTGTAAACACATTCAGAGTCCTAGGGCAGAGGAGAACTCCCACCAGTACAGTCCTGTCTTGCTTGAAGGCTACGTGTTCTTCCTCAGTTTGCTGCTGCTTATCGAATTCACTCCTCAAGCTAGGTTCCCTTTGAAGAGTTGGACACCAGTTGTATTTGTCCAACTTCGGATAAGTCTTTTGGGGATGTTGACGTAGTTTGACTTACAGACTTTTGACCGTCACAGAATATAGCAGGATGGGAAACCTGTGACCGTTTACTGTGTCATATTTTCCCCCTTTTCACTTTTTGTGTGACATTCACATCTTAAGCTTTATAGTATGGCCAAATACAATGGCAACCAGACTTCTTAGTATTATGTGGATCTAAACCAAACTATTGCTTAACAATTTAGTTTTAAGCACAGTTTTAGTAGCCTATAGTCATATGTATGAGTAAAGAATATGTAGTTTTATAGTAAGAATTTTTAAGTAAGGATTTACATATTTACATATTTTGTTCACTTTGTGACCTGTGAGGCTGTCTTTGGAGCTGCTAACTCAAATTTGGGGTATCTCTGTTATAGAGGGAGAAGCAGGGGTTAAAGAAAGACTTGTCTACTGTATCCATGTCCCTTGATGAGGCAGCAAAGGAAAGGAACAGTGGTGCTGGGCATAATTTGGCTTTTCACTCTGAAGGGAAAAGAGTATTCCATGGGTGGTGTTTCCCCCACATTGGGAGCCTGTGGAGAATTTCCTAATCGGCTTTCAGGACTTGATCTAGCATCTGAGCTGCTCCAGCGTGCCAAGGTAGGCAACAGGAATGTGAGCATGGCTTTGGTTTGTTGGAGTGATCCTGCCACCCAACCATAGTGCTCTGTTCTTCCTCTTCGAAGCCTGGAAATAGGATTGAAATCTGGTTTCTTTCTTTGTTAGGGTTTTAGAAGGGAAGAGGGCAGTGTAGTTCCTGAGCATAAAGGACCAATGAGTTCAGCTTAACTGGCACTGAATGGATCCTGGTGGATCCAGAACAGATCTGTTCTTGGATTTATGAAGAGCAGAGTTAGAATCTCCAAGGCAGGGGAGGGGATGCCATTGAAAACAAAGGACAGGTTACTCCCTATTGGCAGAGTGGGATTCCCTGTCAACAATGGTAAAGTGGCTAGCTGGGGGAAGGGAAACCCTGATTTTTAAGATTTGCCCCAACTCTGGCTTGAACCTTTACCAAATTTGCTTACAAAATTACTTCATATTTAACATTGATGTCTTGCAAACCATGCAGGCCTGCTCCAGCACACTGCTACAAGCCTCCCTCAAGGCGTTTTGAATTGCTGTCATGTACTTAGGTCTGTGCTGGTGAAAAAAGAGATGCTGAAGTAGTGTTTGTTCTAAATATGTTTGTTATTTTATGGACAGTCAGGGAGCTGGAAACATTGACAGAATACAGTTGGGCTATGGATTGAATGTAGTAGTCCAGGGTGAGAAGTTGCTGAGTGATGGAAATACTGTGAAAAAGAAACTGTATAAGAGCTAGGCTTGAAGGGTAAATAATAGCTAATACTTATTGTTAAAAATAGTTCCAGGATGTGATAAACACCTTGCACACATTATATACATCTTGAGAAAAAGGTTACATCCCCCACTTTACTCTTGAGGATCCTGAGGCTTAGAGAGTATTTTGCCCAAATTACATAGATAGGACATCATTCTGGTGGTTGCATTCGTAGTATCTCATTGTGGCCATGGAGGGGAGTAAAGCCAGTGTTTGGAGCCTGGTCACTTGACTGCAGAACCCATACTCTTGCCCACTACATCATGTTGCTGTTGGATACAAGAAGGAAGGTTCTTCAGGAGAGAAGTGTACAGTCTAAAGTTCTAGAGGAAAGGAGCACATGGGTGGTTCAGTTGGTTAAGTGTCCGGCTTTGGCTCAGATCATGATCTTACAGTCTGTAGGTTTGAGCCCTGCGTCGGGCTCTGTGCTGACAGCTCAGAGCCTGGAGCCTACTTCGGATTCTGTCTCTCCCTTTCTCTGCACCTATCCTGCTCACGCTCTGTCTCTTTCTGTCTCAACAATAAATGTTAAAAAATAAAGTTCTAGACAAGATAGGAGTCAGAATATTTGTGAGTTCCAGTCCTCATTTTGTTTAACCATGTATGTGGCCTTAACTAAATCACATTTTACCTCTCTACCTAGCATTGAGGGACTTGGATTAGATGCTCACTCAGTTCTTTTTTATTTCCATCAATAGAGGAAAGCAGACTACGGGGGGAGAGCACAAGGGAATGAGTGGTAGAAGCCTAAGGAAGAAAAGATTGGTGCTATATACTTAGTTGTTTCTGTTTGCAGTTCCTGAATAGCACAGGATGGAAGACTTGGGGGCACATAGAAATAACAAGCTAGTCTTGTGTTGAGTGTTCTAGAAAGCTCATTTCTTCTTGATGGTTTCAGTAGCAGGCTAGGGCTAGATTTGGGTCATTTCTGAATCCCTGGATTATCACTCCTTTCCTAATATTAATTCAATAGGTATTTACAAAGCACCTGCTATGTGTGAATCACTAGAATAGAAACAAGATAGATTTGGTTTCTTCCCTTGAATTTATAGTCTACTAGAGGTAATAGGTAATAAGTAAGTAAATAAACAAGTTACACACTTTGATAGGTTCATAAGAAGCTGAATATTGTTGGGTTGGAGTCAGGGAAGGCCTCTGACTGTTGAACTGAGAGTGGAAATGAGACCAGTTAAGAAATACAGAGACTGTTATAGACATCCAGGCAAGATAGGCTGGTTCAGAAGAGAGTGCACAAAGACCTGGCAAATATTAGCCAGACCTCTTTTACAAAAATAAATGAGAAAATTTCTGAGACTTTTATTGACTCACTTAAATGTGATATTTAATATGGCTTTATAAAATTTCAGTCCTATAAAGGAAGCTGGAAGTCCCATGGGATTAATTATAATGGCATTAGATGAAAAGTAAAGGAGTCTGGCTTAAGGATGTAGCTGTGGAAAGGATATGGAACAGAAGAGTGACATGAACTAGGAGTTTTAATTATGTAAAATTTCCAAACAGGTAGGCTTGGAGCTAGATTTGAAAGGAGATCAACAGGATTTGGGAGAGAATAATACTCCCAGGCATTAGATAATGTAAAGGGAATATGACTCAAAGGATAGAAAACTGTGCATGAGAAAGACTTGCTTATAAAGAATCACTAATTCCAGTGAGAAGCAGAGGGGGCAGATTTGTGAAAAACAACTGTGGTAGCACAGGAAGCTCTGACTCAGAAATGGAATCCCATCCCATTTGCACATGTGAGTCCACAGCATTTTGATTGGGGTTTTCGTCTGGTCAGAGAAGAAACTCAGAAAGGATAAAACAGGACCAGCTATGGGGAAAGGAGCGGAAATGGTAATAGACTAGGAAAGAATGCTCTAATCTGCCAGAAATCGAGGCCTAGCACAGGAAGAAGCACCTGTCCCACTGCCAAAGTGTCTGCCCTGGAGGACAAGCCTCTCTGTCTCTGGGATCTTGGACAAGCCCTGGAGGGAGGGAGAAGGCTGTGACTTCAGTTGTTGCCTGTAACCTCACCATCACAGATAATTACTGCTAATATTTTGTAGTTCTCAACAAAGTATCAGAGATAAACCCATAGCTCTCCACTTTAAGTCCTCCACTTAAATTTTTCCTCAATATTTTATTGTGAAAACTTGACTATACATAAAAGTTGAAGAAGTTATACAGTAAATATCCATATATCTACTAAGTTCTACAATGTAAATGTTCCTATATTTGTTTTATCATGTATCCATTCAACATACCATTTTATTTTTTTGGTGCATTTCAAAGAAATTGCAGGTATCAGCATACTTCATAAATATTTCAACATGTCTTGAGTTCATCATTTCTTACAGGTTTTTTTTGGGGGGGGTGGTAACATTTACATACAGAAGATGTATACATCTTAAGTGTATCATTAAATGGAAATGAAAAATGCATTCGTGGTTCACATTCCTATCAAGATAAGGAACTTTTCCATTCCTTCTAGAGTTCTCTCCTTCTCAGTTAATACCTGCCCCTCCCCTGGGGGACATGGGAGGAATAACCACTATTCTGAATTTATTCTTTATTAGATTAGTTTTACCTGTCTTAAAACTTTATAAGTGGAATCTATGTATTTTATCCTTCAGATTCATCCATGTTGCAGATATTAATAATTTCTTTTTGTTATTGCGTAGTTTTCTCTTACATGTATAAATATTATGGTTTATTCATTCTCATATTGATGGACACTTGAGCTGTTTCAAATATTCGGCTATTATAAATAAAGCAGCAATGAACATTCTTGTATAAATCTGTGGACATAATGTTTTATTTTAGATAAAAATCTAGGAGTGGAATTGTGTTTTGACTAGATGTGTATGTATTTGGTTTTCTAATAAGCTGCCGAACTGTTTCCAAAGTGGTATATTGAATGCTTTCACTAGCAGTGTATGAGATTTCCACATCCTTGCCAACATTTGGTATTGTCAGTTTTTCTACTTTAAGCCATTGTGATGGGCATGTGATAGTATCTCATTGTGGTTTTAATTTGCATTCCCCAGATAGTGCTGTTGATCACTCTTCCTTTATATATTTCCAATCCATATATTTTCTTTTATGAAGTGTCTGATCAATTTTTTGGCCTATTTTTATATTGTTGCTTAGTTTTGAGCTCTAGGAGTCCTACATTTAAATTTTAAAGCTCAGTTGTACAAGATCAGAATAGAAAGATTTACTGCTGGGCAGTAGTTCAAGTGGAAAAGGCCTGAAAGTTTGAGTTGAGCAAAAGCACTTTACCATTTATTCAGCAAATGGTTATAAGTACTATGTACTAAGCAACTGATATTAGGGATACAGAAATAATACCCAGCCCTAGTTCCAAGGAGCCCATAGATGAGGGTAGACAGACAAAAGTCAAAATTTTGGTGGCAGTTTCAATGTTAAATCAGTAATATTTAATTTAGTGAGTACCTACCATAGGGTAGGTCCCGGTGTAGGTACTGGAGATAGGCAAACCAGACATAGTTCCTACTCCAATACAGCTTATTTTCTGGTGTGTATATGGATGAAGACCGTGCAGAAGCTCTGATACAGGGAATGAGATTGGTGTGTGTGTGTGTGTCAGAAATGAAACCTGGTTGGAGCATATTTCTGTGGCTAGGTGATTAGTTAGATATGGGTCAGCTCTTGCAGGGAGGGTCTTGTAGACCATGCTAAGAACTTTGGACTTCGAGTGTTTCGTGATGCCATTCCAGGGTTTTAAGCAGAGAAATGGTATGACCTAGTTTCTGTTTGGTTAATAAACACTGTGTGTGTGTGCGTGTGCGTGTGCGCGCGTGCGGGCGCGCATGTGCAGAAAGATGATGAGGAAGCCATGTAATCATCCAGATAAATTTTACTTGGGATTGTGGGCGAGGCTTTGTAAAACAATGATGTCATAGCAGAACTTTGGATGTCAGACATTTTTAGGCAGGAAAGTTAGAGGTATCAGCTTGTGCGTGTGTTTGAGAAACCAGAAATAGCTTTGGATTGCTACTTGGTTGAGTGGTAGAATGGTAGGAGGTAGAGCAGATTGGGAAGGGGTTTAAAGGTTGAATTTTTAGGGATGCAGGATCACCATATTACACAGCTATTGCATTCTGGGTAGATGTTCCCTCTGGAGTTGTGCCTTAAGGTGACCTTGCTAGGGATTTTGGCTCTGAATCTAAGAGCAATGGGTGGCTATGCAGGGCTTCTAATTAAGATGGAAACTCTGGAAGCTGACATCAAAGAAGACTAGCTGAGGCAGTGCTAAGGAGAAGCCAAGAGGAGGCAAGAGAACTCTGAATTTGGGTAGGAGTTGTTGTACCAAAGGTAGAGACTTTGGGCTTTGAATAGTGAAAAGCACTTGAATTATGGTTTGGGAGAAAAAACTAATGGAGCCTTTTAAAAATTACAAAATAAGCTATAAAATATGGAAACAATACAGAAGCGTATAGAGTATTATCTTCATCCAGCTTCTCTAAGGTGCACCTAAAAGTTGCATTTCTTTGGCGTGTTGTCCATATTTCCATTTGTGTGTATATTTATTTTGTCAGCATATTCACATCTATTGTATATACACGTACAATTGAAGTTTAAAATGGAGCCCTTTTCTTACCATTTTTTGCGATTTTGTTTTTTCACATAATATAGTTCTGCCTTGTATTTTACCTGCTGCTGCTCTGCATTCCATTGTTTTAATGAATCATTGTTTACTTAGTACATAATAGACCTTTAAGCTGTCTTAGGTGTTTTACCGTTCTCAGCAATAGTGAAATGAACATCCTTCATTTGTTTCTGTTCTGTGCAGAGAACATGTGAAATGAGAAGCATGGAGTCAGATTGTGATGTGGGGAAGTTGTGGTCCCACTCCTTTGGGAGTATGTGTTCTCTGGGTCTGTCCTTGGGGAACTTCCAAAGGGAAGATCAGGTGGTTCAGAGTTTACAATCCATTTTCTAGGGGCAACATTCAAAAGAACTGGGGCTCTTTTTCCAGATTTTAGCTGGGGGTTTCACTGCTTCCAGGTCAGATGGGTTCTCAAAGAGAGATAGAATAAGGCGTTTTTGTGGAAGTTTAGATGGGGAGATATAGGACAAATATGTAGAATGAGGATTCAGCAGACTTGAGTTGGTTTGGGACTTTATGGAGCAGGATTATCTAAATGGATTAGGAGAGGGGTGCCTGGGTGGCTCAGTCGGTTGGGCATCTGCTCTTGATTTCAGCTCAGGTCATGATCCCAGTGTTATGGGATTGAGCCCCACATTGGGCTCCACACTGAGCTTGGAGCCTACTTAACATTTTCTTTCTCCATCTCTGTCTCTCTAAAATATTTTTTAAAAATAGATTAGGAGAGTGGTGGGTTTTCCACCATTGGATGCTTTCAAGCAGAGACTGAGATGATATGAATAGGCACGCAGTTTGTGACGCAAGCTAAAGCGTAATAATCATTCCAACATCAGTTGATAATAGCGTTCTAGATGGAGACCACCAGGCACCAAGATGAGAACAGCGCGAACTGTGGGCTAGGTTGGGAAAAGAATTGACCGAGGGTCAGTTTAGGGGAGGCTAAGGCTGGAGGCATCCTGGGGTTTAGTGCTGGGAAACCTGGAGTGCTGAGTGAAGCTGGGTGAGAGATCTGACCTCATCTGCAGTTTTGGTACATATGGTCTGCAGATGTATGGGTCAGCAGGGACACAGGGATAGTAACGAGTCTGAGGATAATTGTTGTGGGGACTGTAGGAGAAGGGGTTCCTTGGGAGTCATGGTGATCCATGCAAGAAGATCGTGTTTCAGCTGAGGGAACGGATGAATTAGAGAAGCTTGGTGGTTCTTGATTGCCAGTCAGTTTGGAGATGGCTGGGCTGGGAGCTGAGGCTGGAGATAGCCTTTTGGATTTCATTGAGCAAATATTTATTATTTAGGTGCTTGGGGTACAGCAGTGAATAGAACGGACAAACGTCCCTTCCCTCGCATTTACATTACCTGAGTTTCCATTCTAGAGGGGAAAACAGATTATATATAGTGTATTAGACATTGATAAATGCTAAAGAGAAAAAGGAGGAAAGGGGTATGCAATATGTTGGTAGTAGCAGGGTTGAAATTTTAAGTACCTAGAAAAGAAGCCTTTTTCTTCATAATAGAAAAGATGATTTTGGGGGCGCCTGGATTGAGCGGCCGACTTCAGCTCAGGTCATGATCTTATGGTGTGTGAGTTCGAGCCCCGCATCGGGCTCTGTGCTGATGGCTCAGAGCCTGGAGCCTGTTTCGGATTCTGTGTCTGCCTCTCTCTCTGCCCTTCCCCTGCTCATTCTCTGTCTCTCTGTCTCTCAAAAATAAATAAATGTTAAAAAAAAAATTAAAAAAAAAAAAAGATGATTTTGAATAAAGACCTAGAGGGAGCGAGGAAACAAGCTGTGTGGACAACATGAGGGAAGAAACAAGCTTATTTGAGGAATGTCAGGCAAGCAGACCTGTGTGACCAGAATGGAATGAGGAAGAAAGGTGTTAGGAAGTTAGGTTAGAGAGATCTAGATCTTTCAAGACCTTGCAGACCAAGGTAGAATTTTGGATGTTTTCTAAGTAATGGGAAATCATTAGAGGGTTTGGGCAGAGGTGTGACATGACCTGACTTAATGTTTTAACAGGAGCACCCTGTTGCCGTATTGGGAATAATCTGTTGGTATGAGAATGGTGGCGGAAGTGGGGATGGCATAGGATGAGGGAGACCAGTTAATGAGGCTGATGCCATAAGCCTGGTGACAAATGATGATGGCTTAGACTGGGTAGTGGCAGTGAGAGTATTGGGGAGTTGGACATGAGCAGGAGATTGAGTTGGGAGGATCCTAACATCATCTCAAGATGCAGAGCCCCAGAGTTCATGAGAAATCATTGGAGGAAGAAACTTTTTGGGGAGTAGTATCTGGATCATGGTCATGTTTGAGACAATGTTGGGATTGGAACTTGGATTAGGATCTGATCTGGGGCCGGTAAGAGGGTCAGAGTGAGATTCATTGGTCTCTGAGAAGATCAGGGTTGGATTCTGATCTTGGGAGCATTATAGGGATTTTGGGGTGAGGACTAGTTTGGGGTCAGAGTTGTTGATGGAGACCAGTACACTTTTTCTGCATCTTCCCATCATACCAGGGTTGGTTGTATCCACCATGTCCTGTCCCATGGAGGTCACCTAAGAGGATTAGAGGAGTATGGAGGCTCTAGGACCTTCTCTTCCTTGGGTGTCATGGAGCTGAATACAGGCTCATCCCTGCCTGAGCGAAGCCTGCTGGCCTTCCTAAGCTGGGACGTATAGTCAGGGAAGGGTGGAAAAGGGTCTTCGGTGCTTGACTTAGGTCTTTTTTTCCCAGATGGCCCGCTGCGTGACCTTGGTTCAGCTGTCCATTTCCTGTGACCACCTCATTGACAAGGACATCGGTTCCAAGTCTGATCCACTCTGCGTCCTTTTACAGGATGTGGGAGGGGGCAACTGGGCTGAGGTGAGAGGGACCATGGGTTTAAGGTTGTGGAGGGAGGCTAGAACTGTTTGCGGGGTGAAGGGTGTATGACTGTTATGCTGATTGGCCTCTGCCCACAGCTTGGCCGAACTGAACGAGTACGGAACTGCTCAAGCCCCGAGTTCTCCAAGACTCTGCAGCTTGAGTACCACTTTGAAACAGTCCAGAAGCTCCGATTTGGCATCTATGACATAGACAACAAGACACCTGAGCTGGGGGATGATGACTTCCTAGGAGGGGCTGAGTGTTCCCTAGGACAGGTATGTAGGGCTAGGGATTAAAATCTTTCAGACACATGTTCAGTAAGAGCCCTAACAGACTGCCCAAACTGTCTGGAATGTGGAGGAGATAGAGGTCAAGCAAGACCTAACCCTGTCTGAGATTTTGCTCTCTCACCCACCCTGCTCTGCCCCAGATTGTGTCCAGCCAGATAATAACTCTACCCTTGATACTGAAGCCTGGAAAACCTGCTGGACGGGGGACCATCACGGTAAGGAAGAACTCGGGGGGAGGGGAGTTACATCAAAGAGGAATTCATGAGGTGAAACAGTCTCCTGCCTCTCCTCCTTAGGTATCAGCTCAGGAGATGAAGGATAATCGTGTAGTAACCATGGAGGTGGAGGCCAGAAACCTAGATAAGAAGGTGTGTCTGAAAGAAGGAGGCCTTGGGGAGTTAAGAATTAAGGGGACGGGATGGTATTGGGGGGCAAGGGTGAGGACTGCCAAAATAGTTGTCTCTTTCTAGTCTTACTTACACTGGGATCTCTGTGGCATTGACAGGACTTCCTGGGGAAATCGGATCCATTCTTGGAGTTCTTCCGTCAGGGTGATGGGAAATGGCACCTGGCATACAGATCTGAGGTGTGAGACCCCTGGGATTGGGTGGCGTGGGTTAGGAGAGAATCCCTGGGGCTCATGATTACCAAAGTTTGGAACACAAGGAGAGCAAGACTGCACATGGATAGAGAAGGATGACAGTCCCCCATATGCCATCCCAGAACTTACTAGAGGCCTTGCCCTCCACCTTCAGGTAATCAAGAACAACTTGAACCCTACATGGAAGCGCTTCACTGTTCCCCTTCAACATTTCTGTGGGGGAGACCCCAGCACACCCATCCAGGTGAGGAGTTTGCCTCCTGAATGGACCAAGAAGGGGCAGAGAGCCTGGGGAGGTATTTATTCTCACTATATACACATACTCACCTCCTCCTTTTCCCCCTGCCCCAGGTGCGATGCTCAGACTATGACAGTGATGGTTCACATGATCTCATTGGTACCTTCTACACCAGCTTGGCCCAGCTACAAGCAGTCCCGGTGAGTGCCAGCCCAGCTCAGGGGTGTTGAAGTGGGCCTAAAGGACTGCAACCCCAGGGAGAGAGGGATGGAGGGCAGAGCAGCTCCAGTTCTGGCTGATGCTCTGGGAGTTTCCTACCCTAGTTTTACTTTCCTCACCAGGCCGAGTTTGAGTGCATCCACCCTGAGAAACAGCAGAAAAAGAAAAGCTACAAAAACTCTGGGACTGTCTATGTCAAAATTTGCCAGGTAAGACAATAGCCCATGTGACCCAGACTCTTGACACCTGTGCTCCATGGCCCCAATTTCTCCAGCTATGATTTGGTTTCATCTACAGGTAGAAACACAGTATTCGTTCCTGGACTATGTGATGGGAGGCTGTCAAATCAACTTCACTGTAAGTTGCTTTATCAGGGGCAAGAGAACAGATCTGGAGCTCAAAGTGGCCTTCAGCTTCCCTCATCCCTTCCTCCCAGGTAGGTATAGACTTCACGGGCTCCAATGGAGACCCTTCCTCCCCGGACTCGCTGCACTACCTGAGCCCAACAGGGGTCAACGAGTACCTGACAGCACTGTGGAGTGTGGGCAGCGTGATTCAGGACTATGATTCGTGAGTAACTTGTTCTCTTGTCTGTCCCCTCCCTGCAGATGTTTCAGCCTCTGGGCTCACAGTCCCCTCTCTGCCTTTTCTCTAACTCACTGTCTTCCCACAGGGACAAGCTGTTCCCAGCGTTTGGATTTGGGGCCCAGGTGCCCCCTGATTGGCAGGTGAGCACTCCCCCTCAGCTCCTCTGTTTTCAGTGTCAGGGTCCTGATTTGGGGGGGATGCTGTTGATTTACTGTCTGGCACCCAGCTTTATGTGGAGATGTAGGGATATATCCCTACAGGCATATGTACAACAAGTACTCAGGACTAAATAGTTCCTATACAATGCTTGGTATATACCATAGTGTCCTTTTTCTTTGCACAAATACGACCATGGGGAAAGAACCTCATTTTCCTTCTTGTCCTCAGGTCTCCCATGAGTTTTCCTTGAACTTCAACCCCAATAACCCCTACTGCACAGGTAAGTTCCTCCAATCTCCAGCATAAGCCAGATCAGTCCACATCTAGAGGGCCAAGCCTGTGCAGACAGGAGAGTGCGGGGGTATTGGGGCAGATATTATAAGATATTGAATATTTAAGGAGAAGATATGTGTAAAGTTTGAAGAAGTAAGCCTGGCACATACTGAGTGCTATTATCATTGCCTAGAAACTCACTGGTACTTACTTATCTGGACATCAGTGGAAGCCTTAGTTCAGCTCTTTTCAGGGTACTTTTACCCAAGCTCTTTTGTCTAGAGAGGGCCAAACCTCGTGGCTCCCCCAACATGGACAACAAACTAAAGTGATCTATATATATAAACCCACACATATTTTTTTTCCTGAAATGTTTGAGAATTCTAGTAAATCCTACCCCAAGTTTGCCTCTGAGGCCCCACCAACTTTGCTCCCTTTATCCCTAAATACTTAAGTGTTTCCTAAAATCAAAGATACTCTCTTATGTAACTACAGTACAATTCCCAAAATCAGAAAATTAACATCAGTACTATTATCCAATCTAGCATTTATTCAAGTTTTACCAGTTGTCTTTTACAGCATAAAGAAAAGCTCAGATCACATAAGGCATTCATTGGTTTTGTCTTCCAGAGTTCTTCATGTCTTTCATGATAATTGATATTTTTTATAGGCTAGATAATTTGTAGAATGTCCCACAGTTTGGGTTTACTTGGTATTTCCTTATGATTAGATTCATATTATGCACTTTTGGTGGGCATTCTTCTCAGTGCACCGTGTCAGGAGGCCCATGATGTTGATTTATCCTGTTACCAGTCGTGTTAACTTTGATCATTTGGTTAAGGTAGAGTCTACCAGGTTACTCCAATATTTGTAATTAATACCTTCTGGGAAGATACTTTGAGGCTATATAAATACCCAGTTACTCATCAACTAGGACTCTCTAGTTTTAGCACCCATTGATGATCTTTGCATGAATCAGTTATCTCTCTCTGATTGTCAAATGATTTTGTAATTCCTCCTTCTACATTTATTAAGGAAGAGCTTCTTGGACTGAGTTATGGGGGGGAGGGGGGAGGTGGAAAAAAGAATTAAGGAAGAGCTGCTTCTTTCCCATTAATTACTTAATATCTGTAGATTCTTATTTTATTAAGTGGATTATAACTCATTCATTTTTAAGTGGGTTGCAATCTGATGCTCAACTGTCCTAGATTTGTTCAGGAGACTCCTTAATTAGTTTTAACTCAAGTTGTGATTTAGGGCAACTGCCCTTCCTCTCTTTGGTCTTAATTTTTCCATCTGTAGGATTAAGGTTAAGTACCTAGGGCTATAGGGGTGACTGAATGAAATGCATCCAAGTTCCCAAATCTCCTTGGCCAGGATGGGGTGATGTCGGGGCTGACTCAACCCTGAAGAGACTCAGTATTTTAGTGGTTTTTTTTGCCCTCCTTTTCTAGGCATCCAGGGCATTGTGGATGCCTACCGCCAAGCCCTGCCCCAAGTTCGCCTCTATGGCCCCACCAACTTTGCACCCATCATCAACCATGTGGCCAGGTTTGCAACCCAGGCTGCACATCAGAGGACTGCCTCGGTGAGGATGATGAGAGGTAGAGGTAGTGGTGGGTGGTCTTGGTCAAGGCTCCCTTCAGGACTCTGTAACAAGGGATTTCTTGTCAGTGTGGGGATGTGTAGCTGGGGTGTTTACCGAGGGTCTGCCTCAGTTTATGAATGAGCTTATCCCCAGCAATACTTCGTGCTGCTGCTGCTGACCGACGGTGCTGTGACAGACGTGGAGGCTACACGTGAGGCTGTGGTGCGTGCTTCACACCTGCCCATGTCAGTGATCATCGTGGGTGTGGGTGGTGCTGACTTCGAGGCCATGGAGCAGCTGGATGCTGATGGTGGACCCTTGCATACGCGCTCCGGGGAGGCAGCTGCCCGTGATATAGTGCAGTTTGTCCCCTACCGCCGCTTCCAGAATGTGAGTGGGGGCAGGTTTGGGGGCAGACCAGTTCTGGGAATTTACCCCTCCACCTCTCTCTGAGTGGGGATACTCACTCTTTCATCTAAGTCTGGGCAAGTTTGGGTGTTGGGGTTTGTATCCTTTCTTTGGTATGAAATGTAGACTATGGGAAGCTGTTAGGAGGCCACCACTGACCTTGCCCTTCTTCTCCTGGCAGGCCCCTCGGGAGGCACTGGCACAGACTGTGCTCGCAGAGGTACCCGCACAACTGGTCTCCTACTTCAAGGCCCAAGGTTGGGCCCCATTCAAGCCACTTCCACCCCCAGCGAAGGGCCCTGCACAGGCCCCTCAGGTCTAGATTTCCTTAGTGGGTGGGCTGTGGTTAGTCCTCAGCCTTGTGTCCCCCAAGAACATGACTCAGCCCTGCACACATTCCCCAGTGCTTGCACTTTACATTTTATATTTTTATATTTGCTCCTGCTATTGTTGCTCTCGAGCTCTCCTGCTTGTCCCTGGAGTCCTTCATTCAATAAAGATCAATGAAGACCACTGCTTTGCTACCACTCCATGTTTTTAAGTGGGAATCTGCTATTAACCATGTTTATTTCTCCTGAGCCTCAGGTTATCCACCTTAGCGGTTATTGGATGAAGGGTACCTCTGACAGCATAGCCCTAATCATAGAAATTGAATATTCCTAGCCAGATGTCTAGAGACACTGACTCTGTTTTTAAAAATACAAGGACCGGGGCGCCTGGGTGGCTCAGTCGGTTGAGCGACCGACTTCGGCTCAGGTCATGATCTCGTGGTCTGTGAGTTCGAGCCCCGCGTCGGGCTCTGTGCTGACGGCTCAGGGCCTGGAGCCTGCTTCGGAATGTGTCTCCCTCTCTCTCTGCCCTTCCCCCACTCATGCTCTGTCTCTTTCTGTCTCAAATATAAACATTAAAAACATTAAAAAAAAATTTTTTTTTTAAATACAAGGACCAGGGGCGCCTGGGTGGCTCAGTTGGTTGAGCGTCCGACTTCGGCTAAGGTCATGATCTCACAGTCTGTGAGTTCGAGCCCCGCATCGGGCTCTGTGCTGACAGCTCAGAGCCTGGAGCCTGCTTCCGATTCTGTGTCTCCCTCTCTCTCTGCCCCTCCCCCACTCATGCTCTGTCTCTCTCTGTCTCAAAAATAAATAAACATTAAAAAAAAAAAAAATACAAGGACCAAATGTAAGCCAGACACCAGCCTGTACTGCCTTAGGGCAGAGCTGAGCTGGGAACACAGACAAGGTGGAAAGTGCTAGGGGAGGGAGGAGTTTTAAGATGGTGCAAGGGCCATGCTAGACTTCCTGCAGGAGGGAG
Organism: Paguma larvata; assembly: GCA_030068075.1. Classification (NCBI taxonomy): domain Eukaryota; kingdom Metazoa; phylum Chordata; class Mammalia; order Carnivora; family Viverridae; genus Paguma; species Paguma larvata. The sequence goes on along the minus strand of CM057844.1, from coordinate 26,385,848 downwards.
CAGTGGTGGTTCTAATCCTAAAGATAGGCCACAAGCCTGAAATTTTTAACAGCTATTTTTTTCTTACTAGAAAATTAATACATATATTCATTGTAAAAGAAAAAATACATGAGAAATTTTATCATCTAAACTCCAGTGTGCCAATAAAATATTTGGTACAGATATTTTAGTCTGTAATGAGTATTTATAATCTATCCATATTTTTTATTTTACAAAAATTGGATCATATTATATGTACTATTTTAACATGCTTTAAAATAGTGCTTTAGGGGCGCCTGGGTGGCTCAGTCGGTTGGGTGGCCGACTTCAGCTCAGGTCATGATCTCGCGGTCTGTGAGTTCGAGCCCCGCGTCAGGCTCTGTGCTGCCGGCCCAGAGACTGGAGCCTGCTTCCGATTCTGTGTCTCCCTCTCTCTCTCTACCCTTCCCCTGTTCACGCTGTGCCTCTATGTCTCTCAAAAATAAATAAACATTAAAAAAAAAAAAAAATTTAAAAAAATAAAATAAAAAAATAAAATAGTGCTTTAATGTGTGCTAGTTACTACAAAATTATTTGAAATATAATTATAAAAAATAGATAACAGAAGTGACATTTCCTGTGTTTTCTAGGTCTGACGTTTTTTTTCTAAATAGGATATTATACATACTCTTTGCATCTTTTTTTTTTTATATTGGGTGTCTTGCCCATTAGAATTTATTGATGACCTTATTCTTTTTAATGCATATGTATTCTTTATATAAGTGTATTGTAGCTTATTTGGCCAGTCTCTTATTATTTATTGAGATTTGGGTCCCATCCAGTTTTGTTCTGTTACAAGTGCTGTAATGAATATCCTTGTACAGTTATCTGTGCATTTACAGCAATATTTCTGTTTCTGAAGGATTGGTTCCTAGAAGTAGAAATGCTAGATCAAAGGAAATGAATATTTAAAATTTTAATAGATATTGTAAAATGCCCTCCACAAGTTTTTTTTACCCCTTTTCTGTTAATCTGACAGGCAAATATAATTTTCATTTTTAGCTTGAATTTATTTAATTTTGAAGCCTAGGTATCATTCATGTGTTTATAGTTATATTTTTGCTGAATTGCCTATTTATAGGTTTTTGCACTTGTTATAGCCCTTATTCTCATCCATGTTGAAAATATTTCCTCCCAAGTTATTGCCTTTTTGTGTGTATTATCTGTTAATCCACAAAACTCTTTTGATATGGAAGTTTACTATGTATACCAGTCTAGCTTGCTTTTTAAGAAATTATCCATATATCATTAATAACTTTCCTTGACATTAAATATTCCCTTAAATACTAACATTTCTGTTGGCTGCATATTATTTTTGTAGCATAATTTATCTTCTTACAATACTGTTTGCGGTTTTCTCTTTCTAAACCACAGTGTGATAAATATCCTTAAAAGTATTATCGTCAGTTACATTGATGTATCCTTTGGCTCCATTCTTAGAAATGGAATTATGGTGATTAAAGAATATAAAAAATTTTAAGGCTTTTGGTTCCTATTGTGATACTGCCCTCCAGAAAAGCTCTATTAGTCCATATTTCTAATCTTAGGCTTTGAGAGCACTCAGTAGAGCATTTTAAATTACAAAAGTAATAAATACCCTGAGGGGTGCCTGACTCTTGGTTTCAGCTCAGGTCATGATCTCACAGTTCACGAGTTCGCCACATGTGGGCTGACCATGTGGAGCCTGGTTGGGATTCTCTTTCTCTCTTTTCTTCTCTCTTTGCCCCTTCTAAGTGTGCACTCCCTCGCGCGTACGCGCTCTCTCTGTCTCTCAAAATAAATAAACTTAAAAAAAAAAAAAAGTAATACCCTGAACATTTAAACAACGGATATGTGCTTCACCCTCACCCTCATGCATTTCACTTCCTAGAGGTGTAACCACTGTTCATAGTCTGTGTGTATATTCTTCCAAAACATGAAGACACTGGGAAGGATCCTAACAGCCAAGGTGTTGCATGTTCCTTTGCTCATGCTAGTCCCCCTTTTCTAATCTAGCCAGGCATAACTCATTAACCTTTTGATTCCCATCTCCTCCATCTTTTATTCCGATTCTTTTTTTTTTTAATACTGATTTTTGAGAGACAGACAGGGTGTGGGTGGGGGAGGGGCAGAGAGAGAGGGAGAGACAGAATCCAAAGCAGGCTCCAGGATCTGAGCTGTCAGCACAGAGCCCGACACAGGGCTTGAACTCATGAACCGCGAGATCATGACCTGAGCCGAAGTCAAATGCTTAACTGACTGAGCCACCCAGGCACCCCTATTCTTCCAATTCTAATTGGACTCCTAGAATAAAGAATTCTTGGATCAAGAAATGAATTGTCCTTTTTCCTGGAGCACTCTCCCCTACAGGGCTCCCTGAGGGCAGGGACAGATTGAACACTAGACCACCTGTGCTGTGCCTAGCAGTGAAGACAACCTAAGTAGGGCTACCAGGCTTGCATCAACTCTCAGATGCTTCCTAGAGGTTCTCAAGTCTCCTTAGTTTTTGAGTGTTTACCTAAAGAAAAGGAGCAGTTAACCTCTCCACCTGCACCTAGCAGAAGTTGAGGGGACTTTCCCAGAGGCTGGGGGTAGAAGTTGAGCTGCACAAACATGGCTTCAGGCAGACTGACTCTGTGTTAAAGAGGGTGGCCTCTGGGGGAAGGTAGGTTTGAATCCTGTGCCACCGTTCTTCACTAACTGTATGATCTTGAGAGTTTCCTGACCTGAGTGGTTTCCCCTTCCATGGTTGTGAGGATTAGACAGTGTGTAGAATGTCCAGAGCACCATCTCTTACACATGGAAGCACTCCAGAAACATGAGCTGCTGCTACTGTATTGATCTGAACTTCTCCAATAAGAGGGCGCATTGGAAAGTAGACCCCCCCAAGTAATATGCCAAAGGCAACCAGATGCCCCCCCGCCAAGAGACACCTCAGTATGGTTCCAGCTTCTTTCAGCACAGACCCGTACTCTACTCCAACAATCAGCATGTTTAATTGGGTTCCCCTGTGGCACTGTCCCCTGCCCCCTCTGAAGTTCGCATGCCATGGGCTCGGACTCGATACAAGCATGTGAAACGGGGGTGGCCCCAGTTGCTTAGAATCTGGATCTTCACCTTGGGAAAGGCAGCTGGGGGGTCATTCTGGGGAGACAAATGGGTCATGCCAAGGCCTGCTGTCCCAAGGGCTGCCTTCCTCCCCAGTCTTCCCTCACTGTCCCATTCCTTTAGCACCCTCACCCCCAGAGACACACACCTGTAGGTGGAAAGTCTGAATCTCTGATTTCTCCACATCGAAGGTGAATTTCCCCAAGAAAACTTCAGTCTCATCATCAACCTGGATGCCCTGGTAGGTGAAGAGTGAGTGGGGGAACAGTGAGGCACAGGTGGAAGAGGGAGAAAGCAACTTTATTGAGGACCTACTATGGTGTGCAATAGCTGCACATTCTCCTTTATTTTTTGGCTTTAGGATAGCGTAGTGTGGAATGTGGGCTCCAGGAAACCAGGTTGCAAAGTTTAGTCTGGCCAATTGTTAGCTGTGTGACTTGGCAGTTAAGATTGACTTTCTGAGCATTACTTTCCTCATCAGTGATGGGGGAGATGATAGCACTTCATAGGTTGTTGAATGGGTGCAAGATAATCCATGTAAGGTACTCAGCACAGAGTAAGTGCTCAATAAAGCCATAACTAATGTTTGGATATGGTTATAATTATTTATAACCTGTAGGCCTGAGAGGCGAGTGGTAGTATCTCCATTTTGTAGATAAGCAAGCGAAAACTCAGTGACAGCAATTTTCATGACTGGTGCATTCTAGGCAAAATCCCCCCACTTCCTTAGCCTTAGCCTCACTCACGTAGACTGCGAAGTCGCGGGGGGCGCTGTTGGCTCCCCCGGTGTGTGCCACACTGGGCGGTGGGTGCTGCAGGGTGATGTCGCTCAGTTGCACACGACCCGGTAGCCGGATCACCACCTGGCCCTGGTCGCCCTCAAAAGCCCAGCAATTCCCAGGGAACACATCTGGCTGCAGGCGAGCAGGTAGACCTTCAGAACCCACGGACCGAACGACTGGGGCCCTTCCCCAGCCTGGGCATTGGTTCGGATAGGCCCCGCCCTCAGCTCAACCCCTTCATCGGCCCCACCCAGCCCTCCACCTCGGGTCTATACCCAGCCAGATCCTGTCCAGTGCCCGAGTCCCTAACACCGCCAGGCCCCGCCTCCAGCCGGGCCCATCCTCAGTCAGACAGGGCCCCGCCCAGTGCCACGCCCTCAACTCAATCGGGTCCCACCTCCAGGGAGCTATTGGGTCCCTTCCCCAGCGTCCCGCCCCTGGTCCTGTTCTGGGATCCAGGTTCCAGGCCCACCTCCAGGATAACTGTTGGCGGCCGAGCGTAATTCCAGAAGCTGAAGCGATTCCAAAAGTAGGCAGTGTTCGTATCCTCATAGTCGTGTGATGTCTTCTCTAGGTCGATGGAGGCCCCTGGAGCAGGGAGAAGCAATCATTAAGGGGCTCCTTGCCCTGGCCGACAGCTGGGCCAGGGTCTCTGCGGTCGGTCTCTTTGGACCGGTCATGTGTGTAGGTCTGTCTGTGTCAAGGTCTCCATCTCTTCCGGTGTCTCTGAGTCTCAGTCTCGAAGTGTCTCCGAGTCTTACCCACAGAGCTCAGCGCATAGTCAGGTTTCCTCACAAAGTCTTCATTCAACCTCTGGAATACGAGCTTGGCCACTCTCTGAAAAGAGGGAGGACAAGGCCTGGAGGGACGGAGCTAACGGGCAGGTTTACAGGGAGGAAGAGTTCTGGGGCTAGGTTCTCTGCGATAGACTTTGCGGGTCCCGGGAGAAACCCCGAAGTTGGGGCTCCGGGGCGGGGTTTATGGCTCACGAAGCTCCGCAGAGGGCTTCCGAGGTGGACCAGGACTGAGCGGTGGGCTGAGCCACGGGGAGGGGGGGGGGCGCTGGACAGCCATGGGCTGCGGGGCTCACCTCGCTGTTGGCTGCGCGAACGCTGGACACCTCCTTGTGTAGTTTATCCAACTCGGCCTGGAGCTGCTGCAGCTGCTGCCCCTGGGAGCGCACGCGCTCGTGGTACTCGCTGCGGGGGTGGGGGTGGGGAGGACAGCATGCCGGGGTTGGCTCCCGGTCCCCCTGGGCGCTTCCCGTAAGGCTCCGCACAGAAGCACCTTTGAGCCCCCTAATTCCCCACCCCAGGTGCCCTCTTTCACCTTAGAGTCAGCATCTCCTTAGGTTCCTATTGGAGAGAGGGAAGCACAAAATACAGCACTGCTCAGCTCCCACCCACTCCCTTCTCCCACTTCAGCCTGTGAGCAGCCGGAGTCAAAGAGCCTTCTTTTTGAGGACTGCCCCCATCCCCCGACCTGCCAGGACCTCTCAGAGACCCCCAACCGCCTCTGGGCACAATCTTTCAGAGATCTGTCTGTATCCAGCCCTCCTAGCACTTGTCCCCCTCCCACCAGCCCAGGGTACTCACAAAACCTCCAAGTTCATACCCTGCCACCCACCCACCCTAGGATACAGACGCCCTGACTCACATTCTCCAAAGGAGGGACCAGGTACAGCAGCCCCCACCAGAGTGCTGGGGAAAGAGGGGTGGTCTCAGGGGAAGCCAAGGGAGAGGGTTTCCCTGGCATAAAGGGGCAGTGAGGAGAGAAAAGGCTTGAGGGACTCTGAAGGGGACAATCAGCCGCTGAAGGCGCTGAGGGGGCTGAGGGATATAGGAGAAAATGTGCCGGGTTTGGCTCCAAAGCATCCAGGGCGGGGCCCCCAGGGGATTCGCCACCTCCTCACCTGCCAGAAAGAGGCTCAGCAGTGACACGGCCGTGAGCAGGAAGCGGATGGAACAGACCTCCCTGAAGAACCGGAGGGAGGCTGAGGCCCCAGACCCTCGTGAACCCCGTAGCCCCAACGCCAAGGTCCTAGACCCAGCTTCCCGCCAACACGACTCAGCCAGATCTGAGTCAGACTCAAAAGCCAGATCTGAGTCAGGGTCAAGCCTCTGCTGGTCCGGCTCTGCTCCCGTCCCCCTCCAAAGAGCAGCCCCTGGGGCTCCCCATTCCCTCCCTCTGACCTGTACACAATGACCAGCACGTCTCCTACCAGGGACAACAACACGCTCAGTACCTGGAGCAGCAGGCCTGGGGAGAGGAGAGGCGGCTCAGAGGGGGCAGAGGTGAAAAAGGGCTCCGTAAGCGTGTGGCTCGAAGTTCAAGAGAGGCTCGGGAAGAGGGGAATGGGCTAGGAGAATTAGACTGGGACAAGGAGAATGAGTTCAGGCTCAGAAAATGTGGACCGGGCTCAGGGAAGGGGCTGGAGACTGAAATGGGCCAGGGACTCCAAACGAACAGGGTCTCAGAAATGAGAACCGGAGTTCAGAGAGGGGAGCTGGAGGGTCAGAGGGTTTTCGGGCTGGCCTGGCCCGTACTCAGGAAGTTCTTGGAGACGCGCGGTGGAGGCATCTCCTGCCTCAGATCCAGGGTCGGGAGAAGGTCGAGCTGCTCTTCAGAGACTACGGGAGAGCCAGCCGATTCTGCGGGAGCCCAAGGGCGCCATTGGGGCCTTGCGCAAGGCAGGTCCACCATTTCCCCGAGACCAGGCCGCAGGTTCCCCAGCCCAGAAGCGGGGCAGCCACCCCCCGCCTCCGCCTCCGCCCCCGCCCCACCAACAGTCATTGGTCCTACTGTATGCACACCCCAGGTCTCAGCACTCGGAGGCCCCGCCCCTCAGGGATGCTCAGTCAAGACATCGGTCCCCCGGCCAAACGGAGGCCCCGCCCCCAGGCAAGTCTTGGTGCTGCCCCATTTCTCTGGTAGCCACTTATGTTAACACCAAGGCCGGTGTTAACCGGCGTTTCCTCAGTAGTGTCCAATCAGAATATTCCTCGCCCCTTCCTAGGACGGTCCATCACATCGAGATCCCGCCCCTTAGGGAATTTTACTTGGTGCCTCCCCCTTCACCCTACAGGCCCCGCCCCTTAGGAGGTGCTCAGATAATATTGATCCCGATTCGGTGCCAAGCCCCGCCCCCTCAGGCCCCGCCCCGCCCCCAACTCTCCCGGGTTTGACCCCGCCCGCACCCGAGGCCCCGCCCCTCACGGTTGCCGCGCCACAGGCGGTCGGCCCATTGTGGCTCCGAGGCGCCGGCTTCTGCCGAGAGCTTCCAGCCCATGTGGTTCCTCCGGGCACTCCAGCGCTCAAGGCGGGCTCACCGCAGCTCGAACCCCGGGCTCTTCTGCCCTCGGGCTCCCCGGGCCCCGGCCCAGCTGACCGGTGCCCGCTGCTGTCCCCCGAGGTGACGCTCACTGAGCTGTTGCTGTTGTCGCTGTAGAAGTTGGGCGTGTGCTTATGCGGGGACGCCGCCGAGCCCGGGCGGGGGCTCCGCCGCATCCTGACCCCCCGGCGCCCTGTCACGGACGCCAAAGTCGCCGCCGCAGCCGCCAAGGCCCTCGGCCCTCCTTCAGCGGATGTGCGCCGCGGAGACCTCACGGACCCTGCGTGCTGCCGGCGGGCCCCCCGGCGGGATCCAACCCTCTCCCCTGTATCTGGGCCCGGCTGCCGACGTCATAAAGGAGCCCGTGATCTCTACGGAACTCCCCTGAAGGTGCGTCACAGAGCTAGTCTTGACGTCGCCGGGAGCCTGGCAGTCTCTCATTCTTAACCATGTTAAGAATGCCTGATGACATCAGATCACTTCCCAGAACGCCCTATCTTCTGCACTTGGCGTGAAAAAATTTCTATCCCCCTTCCTGCTTTGTTTTAACCCTCAGCTCATATCACCAGCATGCTATATATTTTACTTATATATTTCTTCATTGCCTGTCATACCCACTAGAACATAAAGTTTATGAAGGCAGGGATTTTTGTTTTGTTCACTACTGTACGTATCCCCCTGGACCTAGATAAGCCTAATGAATGAATGTTAAGAAGGGGCAGGAGGTCACCCAGGGCACATCTAAGTAAATATTTAGTTTTTTTTGCTCTGCAAGCCCTTCAGGCCCCTCTTCTCATCTTTGTCATTAGGCCAGAGATCTCTGACCTTAGGATCTGTGGTTCCCTCTCCCAAACCCATATTCCCTAGGGGTCTGTAGGCTAAGGCTTCAGTACCCCACACTCAGACCAACCACCTGAGATACTGAAAATGCAATGAGGAATCACAGAAAGTCACAGCCAAGAGACCAGAGTTCCCAGACCCCTGTTGTGCAACAGAATAGAAATTCAGGTTCCCAGGTACAATTTGAGTACAATTTGAGAAAATTAGCATTTCTTGAGTGGGTGCAGGAATGTGCATTTTTAAATTTTTTTTTAATATTTATTTTTGAGAGAGAGAGAGAGAGACAGAGCGTGAGCAGGGGAGGGGCACAGACAGAGAGGGAGACACAGAATCTGAAACAGGCTCCAGACTCTGAGCTGTCAGCCCAGAGCCCGACACGGGGCTCGAACTCGGGAACAGTGAGATCATGACCTGAGCCAAAGTCGGACGCTTAACCGACTGAGCCACCCAGGCGCCCCAGGAATGTGCATTTTTAACAGCCACATGTGTAATCCTGATTAAGGACCACATTTTGAAAAGCAATGCAAAAAGAAAGAAAGAGAGGAGGGAGAGAAAGAGAAAAGAGGAAGGAAGGAGGAAGGAAGGAAGGAAGGAAGGAAGGAAGGAAGGGAAGAAGGAAGAAAGAAAAATAATGCAGTGCATATGCACATTACATAGCTAGGCAAATAGGTCCAGAAAGGGGAAAGGACTTTCCAGAGACCACATGATAGAGATTAGAATTCCAAAATCCTGCCCTAGAGCCCAGTACTCTTTCTGCCACATCCCATCTTCTTTGGAGTGTTAGGAAATGAAGTGTTAGTTCTTAGAGGGTTGGAGGGGGAGCGAGAATTTGCCAGGTCGTGTTCCTGCCCAGAAGGGGAGGTGCCTGCATTAGTTTCCAGAGGGGTGGCTTCAACATCTGGCTTGATTAGATGTCACAAAGTTCAGGGGTAAAGGGAGGGAAAGGCCAGGGCACTGTGAGTTAAGAATTCTGGTCCTCCCTCTGCCCTCCTTTGGATCTCAGTGCCCCCATATGTCATCGGAGGAGGTGAAGCTCTCACCCAACAGCTGGAACCTTGAGGTCTAACCTGGACCTTGCTTAGAAACAAAACAACCTATGCCTGTTTGTCTGGTGTTTTATAGGCCTCAAAACTCAATTGAGCAGCTAACACCTGAGACACAGAACAGGGCTTTCCAACCCCACTATTGAACTGGAGAAGCTGAAACCCAAGGAGGCACTATGCCTGGCTCAAGGCCACACAGCAAGACCCAGTTCCTCTGAGGTTCTAATCTTATCTCTGCTGCTGCCTAATACATTCCTTGTACACAGGTCAAAATGAGAAATCACAGGTCCCGAAACACACCCTGCATTCCTTCCCGCTGCCTGGATGTCCTTCTCTGCTCAATTCCTGTCCTTAAAGCCCATTTTATTTCTTTTATTATTTATTTTTCTTTATTTTTATTTTTTTAAATGTTTATTTATTTTTGAGAGACATAGAGGCACAGTGTGAACAGGGGAAGGGCAGAGAGAGAGGGAGACACAGAATCGGAAGCAGGCTCCAGGCTCTGAGCCCTCAGCACAGAGCCCGACGCGGGGCTCGAACTCACAGACCGCGAGATCATGACCTGAGCTGAAGTCGGCCGCCCAACCGACTGAGCCACCCAGGCGCCCCTATTATTTATTTTTCAAAGCAGGCTCCATGCCCAATGTGGGGCTTGAACCCATCAACCTGAGATCAAGAGTTGTATGCTCTACTGACTGAGCCAGGCAGGTGCCCCCTCAAAGCCCATTTTAAGCACCTCTGGCCTCCCTCCTCTTGAGCTCCTTAGTCCTGACCTTTCCTGCTCTGATGGGAATTACAGTCTTTCTAGGCCTTGTTTGGTGTTGGAGTCCATGAAGCTACTGGAAGTCAAAGAACATGTTCAGTTCGCCCCTGTGACTGTACACCTTCCCCCAAAGATGGCCTAGCACAAGTCCTGGATATAGGAGGTGTCAATAAATAGAATAATTAAATAGATGGCCAGGACACACTCAACACATAGTTACAATCGCACGTGGGTTCAGACTACCAGATACATTCATTCCTTCATTCAGTAAAAGTACTGCACATCTGTTTAAGGATGTGGGAGGAGCTTAATGTCCAAAATAATGCACCATTGCTTAATAATTTATAGGCAATTTCAAGAGTTTGCAGACTCCCTGCAGCCTATCTATGTAAGACCCCAAGTTAAGGACCTCTGGCTTCTGGTTAAGGAGTGTTTTGAATACCTGCTATGAGCAAGCTAGGAACACACATTCAACGACTCATTATTTCAAATGTGTTGAGTGCCTGTAGCACTAATGCTAGGGCTAGGGAGTCCATTTATTAATCCACCCATTTATTTTAAAAGTTTTTTGAGGGTCTACCATGTACCAGGCCCTGAGCTGCGCATTGAGGACAGAGAGATGAGAAAGGAGTACCATGAGACCCATGCCCTTGAGGCCTCATTGGCTAGGGGGGACAAACTAGGGTCCTGTCTCTCCCCTTGACTCCATCTCCACCCCTATCCCAGCTCCCACTTCACAGGGTGGATGCAGGGTGGAGGCTGAAGCTGGCAGAGGCAGGGACCTTACCCCCTTGTCTCAGTACTTCAGTTCTCTCTCCACCCATGACCCCCAAGCCTGCCTGTGTGTTTGACTAAAGGGCAGGGACTGCCGAACCTGCTGGGTGAGTCCAGTGAGTCAGAGGCGATTCAGGTGAACAGGCAGGTGGGCGAGAGGGCGGGTGGGCAGAGGGAGAGCCAGTGGCTCTGGGACAATGGCTCTGACCGTGTGTGTGCGGCGACTAACAGGGCTGCCAGGCACCCATGACCGACAAGTGAGGCTCAGCTTTCGGGGTGAGGCCTGGAGGGGTGCTCTAAGGGTTTTTGTAACTAGGGGGCTCCCATTCCTCCACTCCCTAGGCCTCCAGTGCAGTGCCTAGGCATCTCTCCGCCTGTCTTTTTTCTCCTCTAGCCCGTTCCTCTGCCTCTTTCCCTCTCCATCTTCTACTTTTCTCCAAGGGTAAGCCCAGGGGGACGGGACCCTGGGCTGGGTAAGTGTGTGTGTGATTTTTTTTTGTGGGGAGGGACTGATAACTGACTAGTTTCAATTCTGAGCAGGCTTTACCCAGAAAACAAGGAAATTTCACTGTGGTCGAGAAGCAGATATTGGTGAGGTGAGTGGGGTTGGGTCCTGGACAGGGAGATGTTGATCGGTGCTTCATGTAAGTCCTTAGATGAGTTTGAGGGGCATATTCCTGGGTTTGGGGAGATGTATTCAGGAAGTGGGGTCAGTCTCAGGCTTGAGAAGCCAGACCCAGTCAGAACCAAGACTGGGGGGATTAGTTCTTGATTGGTAGTTACCCTCAGGTCAGCCCTAGTTTGCAGTCAACCCTGTGTTGGGTGGAGGGGTTGTTCCAGGTTTGGGACACTAGTCATAGAGTTAGCTCCAGCTTAGGAGCGTTGGATCCTATTTCAGGGCTAGGATAGGCTCTGGATTGAGGGGTCAGGGTCAGCCCAGCATTGTGTGTCACAAGGTTCCTCTTATCCCCAGCTGTTCCACTGGCCACACTATGGGGCTCCACTGGCTGCAGAATGTCTGTCTGTGCAGGTGGTTAACTGCAGCCGTGTGTTCAGCCCCAGGTGAGTAGGCCTGGGGGAGCCAAGGATGCAGGTGGGGCTGGACGCGGTAAGGGGGGGTATTCCCCTGGGTCATTCTTCTGCTCCATGCCACATCCCCAGGTCTCTGGGGACCCTGGTGATCTCCCTGCAGCAGCTACAGAATACGGGGCATCTGGTGCTACAGGAGGCCCTAGTGGATGAGAATCTGCGGGTATCCCCGGTGAGTCTCACCAGTCCTCAGCCTGCCACCCCCAAGCCTGAGAGTCCTAGATAGAGAGTTCCAGTTTTCAGAGAGGAAAACCCAGATCCAGGGCTCCCTTAATTGTAGCCCCCTGCTGAAGTCCCACATGGGCCAAGAGCCATTCTGTGCTGCTCCCTAACCCTGTAGAGACTCAGTTCTTGTGGGAGGCAAAGATGAACCTGACTGGATTTTCTGGGTGTTTCATGAAGGGCCATCTAACCTGGTAGGAATGGGCCTGGGTTCAAATCTCGGATCCACCATTTCCCTGCTCATAACTTGAACAGGCTATTTAGCTTCGCTAAGCTGTTTCCTCGTTTACCTTATGTGGAGTCATAGGAAATGTTGAACTGTTCAATCAGTCTGTTGTTTGTTGTGCTCTGATTACAAGCTGTGCTGTGTGTGTTACGCTGGGCACTAAGGATTGAGTGGTGAGCAAAACCAGATAAGGATTTGCCCTCTTAGAGTTCCGTATCTAAAGAGAGAGAGGCAAACATTAAACAAATATTCACACAAATAAATGCGAAATTGTCACCGATGGGTGTTACGAAAGAGCTGGTAGGGACCTGGGAAAGCATATAGCTGAGGGACGTAACCTATATGGGGGTCAGCAAAAGTTCCCTGAGGAAGTGCTGCTTGAACTTGGAATGGAAAGATGATAGGAGTTAACTAAGTGGGAGGGGAGAAGTTTTCAGGCAGGAGAACTGGGATATGCAAAATCCCACTGCTCTGCGAAAGCATAACTGGGGTACAGGGCAGGAGCAGACCCCATATGAGATAGGGCCTGGGAAGGTTGGCAGGGGTCAGACCGTGCAGAGCTATGAAGGCCACAGTAGTGAATTTCCAAGAACAACGAGAGAATTTTGGAATCATGCTTGGCCTCTTCAAGAGGTAACTTGCTCATGCTAAGTTTTTCATAGGTTGTAACTAGTCAATATTATTAATGACCAGAGAGGAAACACAAAGGCACCACGGAATGGTCTCTGTTTATAGGTGGAGTAAAAGGCATTGTCCTTGGACTTCTCTTAGCTCCAGGCGGTTTGAAGGGGCTCTAGGGCACACCGTGTGTCTGGTTTCAGATCCAGGTGGAGCTTGACCTGAAGTATCAGCCCCCAGAGGGTGCGGCTGGAGCCTGGGCAGAGGAGGACTTCGGAGCATCCATCCGGGACAGGTACCCCATCCCTTGCCCCCTGCAATCTGAGCAAGGCCTGATTGTCCCAGCCCAGCCGGTCTTGGGAAGGGAGAAGTGGTACCTAATTCCTCTTTGGATCTGCTGGACGTGGTGACCCTTGGCCCCGTGCTGCCTGGGGTTGCAGCTCTATAGTCAAGCCCGGCCCCTCACTCCTCATTTATCCTCCTTCCAGCTCAGAGCTGATCATCCCCAATGTGGGCTTCCAGGAGCTGGAGTAAGTATGTGGGGATGGTCTGGGCTCGCCAAGTCAGTCTTGGTTGGGATTTAGGAGCCAGTGATATGGGATCAGTTTCAGGTCCGGGATCAGTATTGGATCAATTCCAGGGTGAGAAGACAGTCCTAGAATCAGGGGTCAATTCCGGAATTGGGGGTCCCAGGTTAGGGGTCAGTCCTGGAAATAGAAGGTCAGAAGTCAGTCCTAGGGTCAGGGAAATCAACGGTGCCCAGAGATGAGGGACATGTTCCAGACATGTCCCTTGAAGGCTTTTGCTCTCAGGCCTGCGGAGGCCCGCCTGGAGCGGCGGGCAGTGGCATTGGGCCACAGGCTAGCTCGAGGCCTAGCTCAGCAGGACGATGAAGACAACGAGCTGGAGCTGGAGCTGGAGCTGGATGATGAGCCTGATGTGGAGCTCTCTGGAGTCGTGTTCAGCCACCTCAGGAGGTAACTTGCATCCACTGCATACCTGCTCCCACACCCACCAGTGTGTCAACCTCATGCGCTCATTGGTGTAGGCCCATGCTCATCCACACGCACAAACACACAGCCCCAGGGTATGGGTGAGGAGTGGATGTCCTGGAGTTAAGGGTCACTTACTCCTAGGCATAGACACTGCCACTGATTCACACACACAGTTACACAGGCACACATAGAGCTTTCGGAGCCCATGTAGGGGATGAAAGCTTGAGGAGGGTAAGGAATTTTGTTTCTTTTGTTCACTGCAGGGACCTCTAGGTCCCAGGACCTAGAACAGTGTTTGCTGGTACATAGTACATGCTCAACAAATCTTTGTTGAATGAATGGTTTAAGGACTACAGGAATGAATCACATTCTGGGTGTAGGGTTGAGATGGATGCCAGACAGACTGGAGGGACTCAGAATCCAGAAGAGGGGAGATCTTATCCCTAGCCCTGAGCAAAAGTGTATAGGTGATAGGAGAGAGGAAGAGAAATGAGAGCTGACCTTGTACTTCTGGCAGCCGCGCCCGGGGCCTGGCTCGAGGGGATCCTTTCCAGATGTCCAGAGCTCAGGACTTCCAGGTACCACTCTCCCTCTAGGCCCTAACCCTTAGTGAATACCACCCACGCTCCACACACGTCGTTCCTCCCCTCCCTTACTTTGGCAGATATGGCTTCCTTTTCTCCTCCTTCTGCACCCTTCAGGTAGGGGTCACAGTGCTGGAGGCCCAGAAGCTGGTAGGAGTCAACATTAACCCCTATGTAGCAGTGCAAGTTGGGGAGCAGCGCCGAGTGACTGCGACGCAACGTGGGACTAATTGCCCCTTCTACAACGAGGTGTGTGAGACCAAGGAACAGTGGGGCTTGAGAGAATGGGCAAGACCCAGGACGGACCCAGTCCGCGGAGGGGGCGTGGCTAGGTGGGATTCAGCAGGTGTCTGAGGTTAAGAGGGGCTTGATGAAGGAAAGGGTACAAAGAGGTGCCAGCTGGGGAAGGAGGGCGTTCTTTTTGCAAGAGGCAGGAGCCAGCTGGCGTGAACTCTTCGCACATAACCAACTTTCTTTCACCTCTCTTGTTACCCCACCTCAACCTAGTACTTCTTGTTCGAATTTCACAAGACCCGGCTTCACCTCCAAGACTTGCTGCTGGAGATCACGGTGAGGCGGGTAGGCATGAGGGGTCTCTGCCAGAGAAGGGAGGATACCGAAGCTCCAGAACTAACACCACCTTTCCCCAGGCTTTCCATTCGCAGGCCCTCCCCTTTATGGCCTCCCAGATAGGCACCTTCAGGATGGACCTGGGCATTATCTTCGACCAGCCAGGTACCGAACCCTCTCCTGCTTTAGACTCATCTGCACGAAGGAGAACGGCCTCCTCTGGGCACTGATCCCTAGATGCGAACTTCGGAGACAGACGCCTCTTCAGAAGGCTGATCTCCATGTACTGCGGCTCCTCCCTAACCGAGTCCGACATGAAGCCGGGTCAGTGCAGCCCGCCGGTCTCCGCTGACCCGTGGCCCGCCCCTTTGCCCCCAGATGGTCACTTCTACCAGAAATGGGCTCCACTGCACGACCCTCGGGACACCCGCGCCGGGACCAAAGGCTTCGTCAAAGTCACTTTGTCCGTGCGGGCGCGCGGGGACCTGCCCCCTCCGCTGCCAGCCCCGGGCCCGGGACACAGTTCGGACATCGAGAAGTGAGCTGGGGTGAGGGTGGGGGGTAAGAGGAAGACCTGGGCGTGGCCTCCGGGACGCGGAGAGGGTGGGGCGCCGACACCGCGGCGTCCCGCGGCCTCAGCGCCCCGCTCCCCTAGGAACCTGCTCCTGCCACGCGGGGTCCCGGCCGCTAGGCCGTGGGCGCGGCTGCGCGTGCGCGTGTACCGCGCCGAGGGGCTGCCCGCGCTGCGCCCGGGGCTGCTGGGCAGCCTGGCTCGCGCCTTCCAGGACCAGCGCGTCCTCATGGACCCCTACGTGCGCGTGTCTTTCCTGGGGCAGCAGGTAAGTCCCTCCCGTCCCCCTCGGCCGAGGCTCGGGCCCCCGTCCCGCGCTGAACCCACTCCGCCGCGGCCCTCAGGGCGAGACGTCCGTGCGCGGCGAGGCGGCGGCGCCCGAGTGGAACGAGCAGCTGAGCTTCGTGGAGCTCTTCCCGCCGCTGACGCGCGGCCTCCGACTGCAGCTGCGGGACGACGCGCCCCTGGTGGATATGGCCGTCGCTACGCACGTGCTGGACCTGAGGCAGATCTCACACCCGGGCCGCGCGGGTGAGCGCATCCGGTCAGCGCTTGCGGCCTCCACCCGGCGCGGACCACCCTGGGTCCCGCCCCTGGCCTCAAACTCCAGCCCCGCTACCCCGCTCCGCCCCTCCGTCCTGCTCCAAGCCGGCCCCTCCCTTCGGGGCCTCAGCTGTCGCCCCCGGCCTACAAATCCCACTCTCGGTTTGCCTCTGTTGACAAAATCCTAAAGACAGCTGCATCTCCAGTAACCGCGCCAGCTGTGCTCTCCCTGCAGGTTTACAGGCACGGAAAACAAGCCCACTCACATCATCCGTTCACCCCGCCCCTTACCGGATCACCTGTAGCTCCGCCCCAATCGTAACTCCACCCCCAGGGCTAGGGCTCCTGCCGTGACAGCCACAGTTCAGTTTGTCCCAAGCGCCTTTGGGAGCTAGACTGGTTTAGAAGTGGTCTCGGGTCTTGGTCCGTAGCTGTCGGTCCGCAGCAGTTCTCAGACTTCCCTCTCAGAGCTGCCAAAGGCCAATCTGACTCCCTGCCCCCTTGGACTTGCAGGAGATAAGGGTGTGCTGCATAGACTGACCTAGTACCCATCTGCCCCATGCTTCCCTCCAAAACGCTGTTCTTGTCCCCTACAGCGGGGTTTAACCCCACCTTCGGCCCGGCATGGGTGCCTCTCTATGGCTCTCCCCCCAGTGGGGGACTCCGGGATGGTCTTCAAAGTCTCAATGAAGGACTTGGCCAAGGCATTTGGTTCCGCGGCCGCCTGCTGGTGGCTGTGTCCATGGAACTATCGGAAGGGAGAGCTGAACCTGAGCCTCCCCAGGCCTCACAGGGGCCCAGATTGTCCCGGCTCATGAGAAAGAAGAAGAAAGCCAGGCAGGCCCAGACCCCAACCGGGATCCCACAGCACCTGGATGCCAGCCCCAGTGGTGATCACGGTCCTGAGATTCCTGGTGCCATGGAGGTGGAGGTGGAGGACTTGCTGCCTCTGCCAGAGGTGGGAGCTGGAGTTTTAGCAAAGGGGCGGGCTCACTCTCAGCTCTGGAGTGTGTAACTGGCTCTCTGGCATTAAACACAGGGGTGGAGTCTGAATTTCTGGGCCTGGATAAAGAATGCAGTGTGTGTAGACATGTGCTCTTGTGTATATAGGTATGTGGGGGGAGGGGCTGAGCACTGATAGATAAGTTACCTCTAGTGGCGTTTCTAGGTCTTGGTTGCCGTGTCCTTCTGTCAGCATTGTGGCCAAGCAAAGTCCGGGTTGCAACCTGGGTGGGTGGGGGCCGACTGCAGCCTGACCCTCCTTCCTCAGAATGCCCTGGCGCCCTTGCAAGATTTCCTGCTCTTCGGTGTGCTTTTTGAGGCCACCATGATTGACCCTGCCATGGCCTCCCAGCCCATCAGCTTTGAGATCTCTATCGGTGTGTGGCCTAGCCGAACCCCTGAGGGTCGTGGGTTTGAGGGCGGGGACTCTTTTTCCAGACTTAGGCCCCTGGAAGGGACAATTGACCTTCAGTAAGGGGTGGGCTCTGACTTTTACTGAGGCAGAGTTAGTTCGAAGGAGGGGGTCAGCCCCTCGGCCTGGTTCCCCCTGACCCTTGCTGCTCCTGGCAGGTCGTGCAGGCCGCTGGGAGGAGCAA
The DNA here is from genome assembly GCA_030068075.1 of Paguma larvata. NCBI lineage: Eukaryota > Metazoa > Chordata > Mammalia > Carnivora > Viverridae > Paguma > Paguma larvata. The sequence continues at coordinate 26,368,194 of CM057844.1, read as the reverse complement.
TTGGGCCCAAGGGCCAGGGCCGGGGAGGCAGCAGAGGGCAAGACCGAGGAGGCACAGCCTCTGCTGGAGACCGAAGTGGCAGTTGGGCCAGTGGTAGAGGAGGAGCTAGGGACCCCTGCTCAGCGGCCTGAGCCCATGGACGGCAATGGGTGAGTACTCCTGGTGGCTGGAAGGAGGGCTTCGGGAGATCCTCGGGGGCCCAGGACTGCCCCTCGAAGCCTCTGCTCTTCTACCCTCCCCCCCCCGCCGCCCCGTCCCTCTGGTACAGGCCATATTTCTGCTTGCCCCTGCGTCACCGAAAGCCATGCGTGCGTGTGTGGAGCCGCTGGGAAGATCACACGTGGCGCCTGCAGAGCACCAACTGCGTGCGGAAAGTCGCCGAGAGGCTGGTGAGAGCGAGGCGGGTGCCCACAGAGAGAAGCTGGGATGTCGGGAAGACTGCGGCCTTTGAAAGGAGCTCTGGAGCGAAGCTAATGGGTAGAACACCCGGGAGCCAGGATGCCCTAGGTGCAGGGCTGAAGAGCCAAAGAGCTCTGGCTGAACAGAGGAGACCAGAAATTGTGGGAAGACAGGGCTTCAGAATTGATAAACCCAGAAAGAGGCCAGGCGAAGGCCACAGGTAGAGCTACTAGGGGCCCAGCCCCCCTGCCGTGGAGCCGGTAGAGAAAAAAATAGAACCGCGAACTGGATGGAGCTAAAGAAGCCCTGGGCATGAAGGTGGAGAGGCTCTGGGGTGGGGTGTGGTCTAAAAGAGGGAGTCTGCAACCCTTGTGACTCTGACCCTCTGGCCCTGTTGCACAGGACCAGGGGCTGCAGGAGGTTGAGACCCTGCAGCGCAGGCCAGGGGCCTGGCGCCTGCACACGGCTGAAGCAGGCGCTGGAAGAGCTGGTGGCAGGGGAGCAGGTGAGCTGGGAGCCTTGGCCTCACTGCTGCGGGGCTTCGAGCCCAACTCCAGGGTGAGGGAAACTTGGGGTGGCTGTTTGGAGCCAGGGAGACTGGAAGCTGCGTTTGATCTGCTCTCCACAGAAGAATAGGAAGGAGATGACTGTCCCCATCAAGGGTGCATGATGGAAACTATTGGGGGTTAGGCCACTCCCTTCCAGTAAACTCCCTTGCCCACCCTTTTAGAGACTTAAGCTGACTTTCTCACCTTGCCCCAAATCTCCCTTGCACCTTTCCTCCGCTGTTCCAGCTAATGACCTCCCTCCTACTTCATGGGGAACATAGAAGCCTCACCTTTCTCCAGCCAGTCTGTTACCTTGCCAGCTTCTGCATCCGTCTGCTCACCTTCCCTCCTGCTATAGTGGAGGAAGGGTCCCTGCTTCCGCAGCCATGACTGTGATCTTGATTTCATCTCGCATCTACTGGAGGAGCTAGCTCTGCAACTGTCCACTTTCTCTCCTGCAGCATCAACTGGGCCCGAGTTACCAGGTCATTACTGTAACCATGTAAACTTATTCTAGTGACTTCCATCTTCGATCTTCACTGCCCTGAATTCCATAACCTGCTCCAGGTACTTCGGTGTCTGTCTGTCTGTCTTTCTCTCTCTCTTTCTCTTCTTCCTTCCTCCTTCCTTCCTCTTTCTCTCTCTCTCTCTTTCTGATTTATTTTGAGAGAGAGAACTGGGGAGGGGCAGAGAGAGGGAGAGAGAGAGAGAAAGAGAGAGAGAGAGAGAGAGAGAGAGAGAGAATTCCAAGCAGGCTCCATGCTGTCAGCACAGAGCCCCACACAGGGCTCAATCCCACAAAACATGAAATCATGACCTGAGCCGAAACCAAGAGTCGGATGCTTAACCGACTTAACCACCCAGGCGTCCTATCAGTGTTTTTCTGATCCTCTTCTCAAAAGAATTATTAATCCATTTATTCAATAAATATTTATGGCACTTACTATGCCAGATACTATTTTAGGTGCAGAAATAACAGTGAAAATGCATCCTTTTTAAAATTAAGTTTATGTATTTATTTTGAGACAGAGCAAGCAAGGAAGGGGCAGAGAGGGGGTGGGAGAGAGAATCCCAAGCAGGCTCCACACTGTCAGCCTAATGCAGAGGTCAAACTAACAAACTGTGAGATCATGACCTAAGCTGAAACCAAGAGCCAGACTCTTAACTGACTGAGCCACCCAGGTGCCCAGTGAAAAAGCATTCTTGCCCACAAAAATTCCTGAAACTTATATTCTGGTGGGGGATAGAGTGGAGGTTGGATGGAAACAGGTAATAAACATGTAAACAATAAGGAAGAAATATAAGAATTATAAGGATAATGTTAGGAAGAAATTAAAGCTAGGAAATATTTGAGAGAGGTGTTGCAATTTTATAAAGGGTGACAAACAGGAGCCACTATGAAGTTGATATGAAGAAGTTGAAGGAGCAAGCTGTATCTGTAAAGGTGTTCCAGACAGAACGGATAGAATGTGCAAAGGCACTGTGGTGAACTGTGCCTGGCGTGTTTGAGGAGGAGGAAAGGAACCAGTGTGACTAACACAGTGAGGAGAGTAGATGAGGCTGCAGTGTGTGGGGGGAAAGGAAGATAATGGTGGGGGGAGGAGTGTGGAAGCCTCAGTGGCCATTGTAATGACCTTGGCTTCTTCTCTGATTTAGATGAAGAGCTACTGAAGGTTTTGAAATGAGAAGGGAAGAGCTATGCTCTAACTAATCCTTGAGAAGAGTCAGTGGGGGAGGGATATTATCAGAGAGGAAGCAAAGAGATTACTAAAGAGGACATTGTAATAATCCAGGTGACCAATAATGAATCAAATCTAGGGTGGTTGCAGTGGACATAGAGGACATGAATGGATTCGAGAGCAATTTGGACTTTGGAGGTGACACCTCAGGACTTATGAATGGAAAGTATAGGGAATGAGGAAGAATGTACAAGGAAGAGTCATGAATGACCCCAAGATCTTGGCTTGCACAACTGTGTAGATGGTTCTATTTACTGAGCTATGGAAAGCAAGAGAAGGAGGAGGCCTGATGGCAGTGAAGGGAATATCAGAAGCTCATTTTGGGGTATGTTAACTTTGAAATTTCTTTCTTTTTTCTTCTTTTGGCATTTATTTATTTTGAGAGAGAGAGAGACAGAGCATGAGCAGGGGAAGGGCAGAGAGAGAGGGAGACACAGAATCTGAAGCAGGCTCAGAGCCTGACGCGGGACCCGAACCCATGAGCAAGATCATGACCTGAGCCGAAGTTGGATGCTCAACCGACTGAGCCACCCAGGCGCCCCAGCTCTGATATTTCTATTAGACTTATAAGCAGACATGTCTGCTAGGCTGTTAGCTGTATGAGTTGAGGTCTGGGGAGACTTCTAGGCTGGAAGTGAAAAATTGGGTGTTGTCAATACATAGATGGAACTGGATATGACTGTCTAGGGAGCAGAGAAAAGAGAAACTGAGGGGCGCCTGGGTGGCTCAGTCAGTTAAGCATCCAACTTCGGCTCAGGTCACAATTTCATGGTTTATGGGTTCGAGCCCCATGTCAGACTCTGTGGTGACAACTCGGAGTCTGGAGCCTGCTTCAGATTCTGTATCTCCTTTTCTCTCCGCCCCTCTCCTGCTCCTGTTCTGTCTCTCTGTCTCTCAAAAATAAATACATGTTGAAAAAATTAAAAAAAAAAAAAAAAAAGAGAACCTGAGGATCTGAAGAGCTCCAGCACGTGGAGGTCGGATGGGAGGAGGACTCTGGCAAGGGACTGCTTGTAGGTGGTCACTTTTCTGTCCCCATCTTTCAACTTCTCAGTGTGAGCGGATGCACTTGACTCCACACTTCTTGAAAGACTCTGCTGTTGACTTCCACGCCCCTGGTTTTCCTTCGGCTTCTCTTGCTGTTCCTTCCCTTCCACTGGCTTCTTCTCTCTTCTTGACCTCTGCATATTCTTTTTTTTTTTAATTTTTTTAACGTTTATTTATTTTTGAGAGACATAGAGACAGAGTATGAGCAGGGGAAGGGCAGAGAGAGAGAGGGAGATACAGAATCTGAAGCAAGCTCCAGGCTCTGAGCTGTCAGCACAGAGCCCGACGTGGGGCTCGAACTCACAGACCGTGAGATTATGACCTGAGCCGAAGTCGGCCGCTCAACCAACTGAGCCACCCAGATGCCCCTTGACCTCTGCATATTCTAAAGGTTCACGTGATTATGTTCCAGGACTTCCTTCTAAAGTTCTTTTCTCTGTCTGCATTCTCTACATTTGTTTCAACGTGTTTTTTTTTCAATTTTTTTTTATTTTTGAGAGACATAGAGATAGAGTGCAAGCAGGGGAAGGGCAGAGAGAGAGGGAGACACAGAATCCGAAGCAGGCTCCAGGCTCTGAGCCATCAGCACAGAGCCCGACGCGGGGCTTGAACTCACAGACCGTGAGATCATGACCTGAGTTGAAGTCGGTCGCTTAACCAACTGAGCCACCCAGGTGCCCCTCTACATTTGTTTCAAAAGAGCAAACACCTTAATCGAGTTTAATTACTTGCTTGATTTTCTATAGTGCCATTAAAGTGTTTTTCTTTTCACTTAACTGAAATGACTTTATTACTGAAATTATTCTTTAGCGGGGAAATTTCAGTGAAAGATTCGTCGTGTCCTATTTTGCTATGTATGGTTTTGGCCAGTATGGTTTTCTGTTCTGGCTCTTATTCTACCAGATCCAACTTTCCTGAATCCAATCTTGTGGACCTAAATCATATCAAGAAGATCTGATTCAGTTTTATTTTATGTTGATTATTGCTACCCATAGAAGTCTTGGAGCAAAGAGCAATTACTAAGCTAAAGGTGTAAGCTCTGGGGGCAGTATTAGGTGAAAACTCCTTGGAGTCCTTGATTTTATATCTTTTTGAAAATTTCATGATAAAAACTTAAGAAATCTTCATAGGTCATAAAGGGCCCAAAATATTATGTCTCAAAAATCATTTTAATTTACCCAGCAAATATTTTTTTAGCATCGATTAGGTGCCAGGGCCTGGGGGTACAGTGGTAATCAAAATGAAGTCCCTGCCCTAGGGACTTTTTATTACTATTTTTCGGAGACACAGATAAAGCAGAATAGGAGAATGGAGAAAGTGGCAGGGGCTGCTTAGAAGGGATGACCAGGGAAGATCTGAGAGGAGGTAACATTTGAGCAGAGACCTGAATGAAGAAGGGAAGTGAGCCATGCAAAGATCTAGGGGCCGAACATCCTAGCAGAGAGGGCAACTAATACAAAGGCCTCGAGGTGGTGACGGGCTGTGTCTTCATGGAGGAGCAGAAAGGCCAGTGTGATGGCTCGATTGTGCATGAGGTGAGAGGAATGTTTAATGAGGACAGGGAGATAAAGGGAGCCTCATTATGTAGGGGCTTCGTAAAAATTCTGTTGTTTGAGCTGAGAAACCACTGGAGGGGAGCTAAATGGTCTGGAAAAGCATTGAAAAGATCTCTCTGGATGCTATACTGAGAATATTCACAGGGAGAGTGGGGAAGGAGCATAGTAAGGCCAGCTAGGAAGCTGCTGCAATAGTCCTAGGTGAGAAATGATGGTGGCTTGGACTAGGATGACCCTGGGAAAGGAGAAAAATGGTCAGATGCTGAATGTATTTTGAAGGTAGAGCCTAAATAATATGCTGATGGATTGATGTGGAATAGGAATGAAAGAAAAAGTAGTGAAGGATGTCTCTGAAGTGTTAAAGTAAAACAGATTTTAGAGGGGGGGAGGTGTGTGTGGGGGGAGTAATTGGAAATCATCCACTTGGTTTGGGCATGTAATGTTTGAGCTACCCTTAGTCAACGTTGGGACTATAAAGCCCATCTGAGCCTTTAGTGTGCATTGGAATCCCCTGGATATCAGCATGCAGATTCTAGCGGCAGGTCTGGGGCGGGGCAGAGATTCTGCGTTTCTAACTAGGTGATACCACTGCTATTGGTCCTGGGCCAGCTTTGAGTAGTCAGGGTAGTAGATAGTTACATAGTAGTGCCTTCTGGGACTCCAAGGTGAGGCTGGCCTCTGTGAAGTTGGGAGTGGTCCATGTAGAGAAGCCATCCTTGGCTTAGGAAAGGGACCCCTTTGAGAACACGACTGATAGGAGCTGTGAGGGAGTCTGGGGGTGGGTGGGCGGGTGGGCGGGGGAGGCCTTCTCTGAGGGAGGTGGCTCCTAGGGGTCAGTGTTCCCTCTTCTGACTCCCACCTGCCACGCCGGCCCCTGCTCACTGCAGACAGTTTTGCCATGGTGCTGAGCGCAGGACGATGACCCGGCCTAATGCCCTGGATCGCTGCCGAGGGAAACTGCTTGTGCACAGCCTGGTACGGTCTGGGGATGGGGGATGAGGGGCACCTGGCTGGGGTCCTCCACTCATGTTTCTTCCTGCCCTTCCAGAACCTGGTGGCAAAGCAAGGACTTCGGCTTCTACGGGGTCTGAGACAGGGCAACGTGCAAGAGAAGGTGGCACTGGCCAAGAAGCTGTTGGCCAGACTGCGCTTCCTGGCCCAGGAGGTAACGCCTGGCCACCTGTTTCCCTGCCCTGAATACCCCGGTAGTGATGGTTGCACAACACTGATTGGTGCACAACAATGTATTACCAACCTGTACACTTAAAAGTGGTCGCAGCGGTAAGTTTTATGCAACGTGTATTTTACCACAATTTAAAAAAAGAAAAGAAACCAGGGGGAAAAAAAAAAAAAGAAATGAGGTTGGACTTTGAGGTTGCCTGTGGGGCATCCAAGGAGAGAGATGTCTAGGAGGCAAGTGGCCGTATGGATCTGGGGTTTAAGGGTATGTGTCAGGGCTAAGATGGGTGCTTTGTCCATCGGTCCGGTAGAAGCTGCGTCACAGGTGGTCTCAGCTCCGTCCATGACCCAGTTCTCCGCCCGCAGCCCCAGCCACCCCTCCCAGATGTGCTAGTCTGGATGCTCAGTGGGCGGCGCCGAGTGGCCTGGGCCCGGATCCCTGCCCAGGATGTGCTGTTTTCTGTGGTCGAGGAGGAGCGAGGCCGGGATTGCGGGAAGATCCAGACTCTGCTGCTCTCGGTGAGGGGTGTGGGTTGCTGGAGGCTGGAGCAGGGTGAGGCTCCTAGGGTGGGGGCGGGGGGCACAGGGTGGATGGAGGCCTGTGGTTCCCAACAGGGGGTCCCCGAACTCTTGGTTTTATTAAAAAAAAAAAAAAAACTTAAAATTTTCCTATTTAAAACTTTTTTTCAATTAAAAAATTTTGTTATAAAACGTCTTATTTAAATTTTTAAATTTTTTACACTTAACATTTACTTAAAGATTATTATTCTTTTAAAAAGTATACCTGAACTCTTTTCAATTATCCTAAAAGCCAAAAGGAGATTGTGCCTTTACCTAGGTCCACTTTGATGTGAGATAAACGCCAAGTTTTGTCAGCTCTGGGCCTGCACCGGCCCTTTTGCTGCCTAGACTCTGACCGATGGTCACGTGATGAGGATGGGAGAGTGACGAGTCTGTGCCTTATAAGTACAGCTGGTCTGGAGGCAAAATGCTTCTAACCAAGGTGTCGCTGGAGTAGACGCCAGCAGGGTTCCTAGTGCTAAGAAGCAGTGACTGTTGGGGTAGGGGACAGGGCATCGAAATGTGCTGGGGCTGAGGGGACAGAGGGGTAAGTGTGGGGTGTGGCAGTGCCGAGCTTAGAGGGCATTTTGGGAGTATGGGGTTTGGCATAGGAAGTGGGGTGTTGGGGCCGGAGGGCTAGGGTACGGGAGTGTTCGGGGTAATGCATACTGGATAGAGGGCATGGAGAGGGGTGTAGGGGTAGGGTGTAGGGAGCGCTCTTTGGACTCAGCACTAGGGCGTGGTCTAGTGATACAGAGAGTATGGGCACGCCCTGGGGGAGCAGGGACGGGTCTAGGAGGGCAGTAAGAGGTGGGCCCTAACATGCTACCTCCCTACAATAGGCACCTGGGGCAGCTCCAGGTGAAGTCTGTGCCAAGCTGGAGCTCTTCCTGTGGCTAGGGCTGGGCAAGCAAGCCAAGGCCTGCACCTCAGAGCTCCCCCAGGACCTGCTGCCCGAGCCCTCGGCGGGGCTGCCCCACCACCTGTGCCGGGATGGTGAGTGCAGCTTGACACTTGCCTCTTGTGTGGGGCTAGATGCTCAGCTGGGGGTTCGGAGGGGTCTGGGGTCAGGGACTCCGGTGGTCCCCTCAGCAAACATCCCTTTCTTGCCCCCACCCCAGATTTCAGCTACTTCCAGCTCCGGGCCCACTTGTACCAGGCCCGAGGGGTGCTGGCAGCAGATGACAGCGGGCTTTCGGACCCCTTTGCTCGCGTCCTCATCTCTACCCAGTGTCAGACCACACGGGTGAGGGCGGCACTGGGATGTTGTGGGGAGCAGGGAGCCTCCGGGAGACAGAGTGGGGTGAGGGCTGAGCTTTCCCTCAGGCCGTAAGTCTTTCTTCCGGCTCTAGATTTGCAGGACAGGATACTGGATTGGGCCACCCTGGTTTAGAGGGTGGTGTAGAACTAGAGGACCTTTGAGATGAGGAATTGTTTTGGGAGGTCGACTGTAGGACTAGCCCCGAGGGTGGCAGATTACAATTTGGGGGACCAGGCTCCAACCCCACTCTGAGAGGCTCTTTCATTTTCACCACACTCTCCCTCCTTTTGTGATAAGCAGCTGCTAAAGTATCACTTTAGGGCAAGAGTGCTCACGTGGGATGTATGTTGGGAGAGTCCTCTGATGCCTGCCCTTGACTCCCTCTCTGCCCGGCGCCCAAGGTCCTGGAGCAGACACTGAGTCCCCTGTGGGATGAGCTCTTGGTGTTTGATCAGCTGATCGTAGACGGGAGGAGGGAGCATCTGCAGGAGGAGCCTCCATTAGTGGTCGTCAGTGTCTTTGACCACAATAAGTTTGTGAGTGTGGCCTGGGCCCTGTCTGTGTTCCCATCCCTGAGTGCCCCCCACTCCTCATCTTGATGCTCCCCTCCCCTGGCCCTTGAGCATCTTCTAGTGTTGTCTTCACTGCCCTGCTCTCCGCAGGGTCCCCCTGTGTTCCTGGGCAGGGCGCTGGCTGCCCCGAGGGTGAAGCTGACAGAGGACCCTTACCAACGCCCCGAGCTACAGTTCTTCCCCCTAAGGAAGGGGCCCCGAGCAGCTGGAGAGCTTATTGCCACGTTTGAACTCATTGAACTGGACTACAGTGGCCGGCTCGAGGTCAGAGTACCCTGGCCTAGCCGGCACAGGCTGTGGCCTCTTGTTCTATCAGGTCGTCCGGCTCCAGAGAATATGGAACATGGGCATGTCGCAGGATTATCCCTCCGAGTATTTTACGCCCAGAGAATGCAGGCTGCAGATCTGTCCTGGGGTCACCTTGTTGGACCTCCCGACTTCAGGGAACGTTAGAAGTACCCATACTATAGGTTCCTCTTGCCAGGCTTCCCATCCTAGAGACCCGAGACCGCAGGTTGATCCTCATGCCTCAGACACCCACCCTCCCTTCCTGTACATGGCTGCTTCCTGAGATACGCGCCTCCTGCCCATCCAGCCTTTTTAGCTCCTCTGGATTGATATTTCACTGGCAGCTCTCAATATCCCCTCCCTGAGCCCAGACTTCCCTCCTTTGGCCTGATTCCTCCTTAACCTCTGATCTCTTGCCCCCTGCAGCCCTCAGTGCCCAGTGATGTAGAGCCCCAGGATCTGACACCACTGGCCGAGCACCTCTCCGGACGCCTGTCCCTGCCAGCTAACGTGCGTCCAGTGCTCAGGGAGTTCCGTGTTGAGGTATGGCCAGTCACACTCACATCCCCCCCCCACCCCCACGACACACACACACCTGGGTGCCCTCTGTCAAGGGCAGGCCCCTGAATTTCTCACTTCCTGACCCCAGGTGCTGTTCTGGGGTCTGAGGGGCCTCGGCCGTGTGCATCTGTTTGAAGTGGAGCAGCCCCAGGTTGTGCTAGAGGTGGCTGGGCGACGTGTGGAGTCAGAGGTCCTGGCCAGTTACCGTGAGAACCCCAATTTCACTGAGCTTGTCAGGCATCTGACAGTGGTGAGGACATGGGCTGGGAGCAAGAAATGCTGGGCTAAGAAGTTAAAGGGCAGTGCAATGGTGATGCTAGCCAGTCATCTTAGATTAACCAAGGGATCGGCAAATTTTTTTAAATTTATTTTTTAATTATTATTTTTTTTAAATTTACATCCAAGTTAGTTAACATATAGTGTAATAATGACTTCAGGAATGGAATTTGGTGATTTATCATAACATATAATAGCCAGTGCTCGTCGCAACAAATGTCCTCCTTAATGTCCCTTGCCCATTTAGCCCATTCCCCTCCAGCAACCTTCTGTTTGTTCTCTGTATTTAAGAGCCTCTTATGGTTTGTCTCCTTCCCTGTTTTTATACTATTTTTGCTTCTCTTCCCTTCCCTATGTTCATCTGTTTTCTATCTTAAATTCCACATAAGAGTGAAATCATATATTTTTCTTTCTCTTATTTCACTTAGCATAATACACTCTAGTTCCAGCCATGTTGTTGCAAATGGCAAGATTTCATTCTTTTTGATTGCTGAGTAATACTCCATTGTAGATGTATACCACATCTTTTTTTTTTTTTTTTTTTTTTTTTGAAAGAGAGGGCACGAGTGGGAGAGGGGCAGAAACAAAGAGGGAGACCTAGAATCCGAGGCAGGCTCCAGGCTCTGAGCTTTCAGCGCAGAGCCTGACATGGGCCTCAAACTCACGGACTGTGAGATCATGACCAGAGCCAAAGCCGGGACGCTTAACCGACTAAGCCACCCAGGTGCCCTTCATCTTCTTTATCCATTTATCAGACGATGGACATTTGGGCTCTTTCCATATTTGGACTATTGTTGATGGTGCTGCTATAAACATTGGGGTGCATGTGCCCCTTTGAATCAGCACTTCTGTATCTCTGAATAAATACCTAGTAGTGCAGTTGCTGGGTCATAGGGTAGTTCTATTTTTAAATTTTTGAGAAACCTCCATACTGTTTTCCAGCGTGGCTGTACCAATTCGCATTCCCACCAGCAGTGCAAAAGGGTTCCTCTTTCTCTAAATCCTTGTCATCATCTGTCGTTGCCTGAGTTGTTAATGTTAGCCATTCTGACAGGTGGGAGGTGGTATTCTCATTGTGGTTTTGATTTGTATTTCCCTGATGATGAGTGATGTTGAGCATTTTTTCATGTGTCTGTGGGCCATCAGGATGTCTTCTTTGGAAAAGTGTCTATTCATGTCTTTTGCCCATTTCTTCACTGGATTATTTGTTTTTTGGGTGTTGAGTTTGATAAGTTTTTTATAGATTTTGAATACTAACCCTTTATCTGATATGTCATTTGCAAATATCTTCTCCCATTCTGTCAGTTGTCTTTTAGTTTTGCTGATTGTTTCCTTCGCTCTGTGGAGGCTTTTGTTCTGATGAGGTCCCAACAGTTCATTTTTGCTTTTGTTTCCCTTGCGTCTGGAGACGAGTAAGAAGTTGCTGCAGTAGAGGTCAAAGAGATTGTTGCCTGTTTTCTCTGCTAGGATTTTGATGGCTTCCTGTCTTATGTTAAGGTCTTTCATCTATTTTGAGTTTATTTTTATGTATGGTGTAAGAAAGTGGTCCAGGTTCGTTCTTCTGCATGTCGCTGTCCAGGTTTCCCAACACCATTTGCCAAAAAGGCTACCTTTTTTCTGTTGGATATTCTTTCCTGCTTTGTCAAAGATTAGTTGGCCATACGTTTATGGGTCCATTTCTGATTCTTTATTCTGTTCCATTTATCTGTGTGTCTGGCTTTTTTCTTTAATTCAAAAAAATTTTTAATGTTTATTTATTTTTTTAGGGAGAGAGAGAGAGCACAAGTGGAGGAGGGGTAGAGAGAGAGGGAGACACAGAATCCAAAGCAGGCTCCAGGCTCTGAACTGTCAGCACAGAGCCCGATGTAGGGCTTAAACCCATGAACCGCGAGATCATGACCTGAGCCGAAGTCAGACACTCAACTGACTGAGCCACCCAGGCACCCCTATGTGTCTGTTTTTGTGCCAGTAGCAGACTGTCTTGATGATTACAGCTTTGTAACACAGCTTGAAGTCCAGAGCAAATTTTCTATAAAAAGACAGATAGTAAATATTTTAGGCTTTGTGGGCCATACAGTTTCAGTTGCAATTATTCAACTCTATAATAGTAGCATGAAAATGAGTAAGTATGACTGTGTTACAATAAAACTTTATTTATAAAAACAGGCAGTGGGCCAGATTTGGCTTACAGGTTCTAGTTTGCTGATCTCTGGATTAGTCCATGAACTGATGGTACTCTCTTGGCTCTGTTGGATGAGTGGGTTAGGTAAGTGTCATGAAGTGTAGATCACAAAGAATCTCTCTAGTCTCTGAGACACCAGGGGCAAAGAAATGCATTCTTTGTGTAATTTGTAATTCCTGTAGTATGGACTTTGGATTCAAATTCTGGCAGTGCCACTTAGGAGCTTGTCAAATCACTTGTCTTAGTTGAGCTTTAGTGTTTTGTTTGTTTAGTGATTTTTTTAAAGCTTATTTATTTATTTTGAGAGCGTGCATAAGCACAGTGGGGGAGGGGCAAAGAGAGAAGAAGAGAGAGAATCTCAAGGAGGCTCGATGCTGTCAGCACAGAGCCCAATGCGGGGCTCAAACTTATGAACCATGAGATCATGACCTGAGCTGAAACCCAGAGTCAGACGCTTAACTGACTGAGCCACCCAGGCATCCCTATTTGTTTGTATAAAAGAAAAACCTATTTCTGATTTGAAGAAATATTGAAGACTAAAGGAAATACATCTAATGCCTCCTTGCAGGAGTGCTATGAGGAGCCAGTAAGAGAAAGGATCTTGGTGAAAGGGCTTTATAAACTGAAAAGTGCTGTGCCTGTATGAGGGGGAGACTGAGGCACAGTGTAGTGGTTCCAGACTGCAAGGGGGTAAAATCCTGCAAGAACAAACAAACAAACAAACCCTAACACATTCTTGACTCTGTTTCACCTGCAGGAGTTTTCAGTCTGAAAACTTCATTGTGCTATAAGATGAAGCTGGAAGCAGTTTGCTCACTGAACTTCAAGGGAGTGTTTCCTTTCATTTCCTATTTCACTGTGCAAATTGAGCAAATCCTATCCCTCTCTCCACCTCTCTCCATCGTGCACTTGAAAAGAATGACTAAGCATTCTTCCTTGGGTAGGGTGACCTATAGACATCAGTTAGGTCAGGCTGGGTTGATAGTATAATGCAAGCCTTCTTAAAAACAGCCTTCCTGGGGCACCTGGGTGGCTCAGTCGGTTGAACATTAGATCTTGATTTTGGCTCAGGTCATGATCTCATGGTTCGTAAGACTGAGCAAGTCGGACTCCATGCTGACAGCACAAGACCTTACTGGGATTCATTCTCTCTCTCTCTCAATATCTCTCTTTCAAAGTAAATAAACATTAAAAAAAAAAGCCTTCTTGGTGATTTTCTGACGTTATTCCATCCATTATTGAGAATATGTATTGAAGTCTCCAGTTATTATTGTTGAATCATTTTTTTCTCCCTTCAATTTTGTCACAGTCTACTTCTTATACTTTGAGTTTCTGTTGTTAAGTGCATATGTGTTTACAGTTGTAATAGCTTCCTGTGAGTTGATCTGTTTATAATTATAAAATGTCCCTTTGCCTCTTGTAAAATTCTGTGTCTTAAAGTCCATTTTGTCTGATAGTAAAGCCATTCCAGCTCTCTATGGTTACCGTTTGTGTGATGTATCTTTCCCCATCCTTTTCCTCTCAACCCATACGTGTCTTTTTAAAGAGCATCTCTTAGCACGTAGTTGCACATTAAAAAAAAAAATCCAGTTGACAATCTCTGCCTTTTGATTGAAGTGTGCTGAAGTTGATGTGAAGTGTTAGGGTCTGGGAGCTAACAGTCAAGAAAGAATTCTTGAGACATCTTCAGTGCAAAAACTGTGGTCTTACTAAAGCACAGGGACAGGAATTGTGGGCAGAAAGAGTTGCACAGGGGTCGTGAGGAGTGACTGATTTATACCTTCAAGTTGGAAGAGGGTTAGGAATAGTGTAAATCTCTGAGGAATTTGGAAACAAAGTTTCCAGGACCTCAAGGGGCTAGCTGCTATTAGGATAAGGTCATTTACTATGTCTAGTAAAACCTTAGTCATGACACCTTTCAGATGTGTATCATGGACCATTTGCTTGGAGGATGATTGTTAACTTATATCTTTGGGGGGCGCCTGGGTGGCTCAGTTGGTTTAACGGCCGACTTCAGCTCAGGTCATGATCTCACCGTCTATGAGTTCGACCGCGTCGGACTCTGTGCTGATGGCTCAGAGCCTGGAGCCTGCTTCAGATTCTGTATCTCCCTCTTCTCTCTGCCCTTCCCCTGCTCACGCTCTGTCTCTATGTCTTTCAAAAAATAAATAAACGTTAAAAAACAAACAAACAAACAAAAAACCATATATCTTTGGGGTGGAGTAGAAATAAAGGAAATTTCCAAAGGGATTTTTACAGGATCCTGGAGATAAGGCTAATGTCAAGCTAAGGTTGCTTTTTGCCCCTAGCAAAGTATTAACATAGAGGCAGTTGAGTTCCTGGAGGAAGGTCACTCTGCCTGCCTTAAGCACTTTGCCAAGGCAAAGGAAAGTTAATTTTTTTCTGCATTTCTTTTGTCTTTGTTCTCCAAATCAAAGTCACATTTAATGTTATTGACATGGTTAGATTTATATCTGCCACTTTGCTATTTGTTTTCTTTTTCTTTTTTCTTTTTTTAATGTTTATTGAGAGAGAGACAGAACAGCACGTGCAAGCATAGCCACGCACTGAAGAGAAAGTTCTCAGAAATTTAGATGGAGTGGACATGCAGGGCTGCCTATACCAGTGAAATAGCAGCAGCAGCAAACTGCATGCACATGGTCTTTATTTCACGTTCGCCAGATATAAACATCAAAGAATGTCAAAGCATGGGAGGAAAACAGGAAGAGCCTCCAGCCATAGACCAAACACACATCTGGTGTTGACATGAAAGCATGCAGGGGAGATGTGCAGTTTCAAGGACTGCTAGGCAATGACAGTAGGGCTGTCCCCTAACTGGCTCCTGGGAGATCGTAGGGCTCTGGATCTCACAGTGCTATTGCATTCGACAGCCTTGAGACCAGAACATCGCTGACATTCCAGCAGTTACCCCATTCACTTTCCCAGGGCTTTCAATACACTCTCTAAAGATAACTCCACAAGTGTGCGTGGGGGGGGGGGGGCAAAGAGAGAGAAGGAGAGAGAGGATCCCAAGTAGGCTCCATGCTGCTAGCACAGAACCTGACAGTGGGGCTCAATCCCACTAACCATGAGATCATGACCTGAGCCTAAACCAAGAGTCAGACTGAGCCACCCAGGCGCCCCTGGTATTTGTTTTCTATATGTCTCATATATTTTTTGTTTCTCCTTTACTGCTTTCTTTTGTATTAAATAGACATTTATTAGTGTACTACTTTAATTCCTTTGTTGATTTTTACTTAGTAGTTGCTCTAGGGATCACAGTATGTGTAATCTACTTCCGATTAATACTAATTCAATTCTAGTAAAATCACAATCTATTTCCGATTAATACTAATTCAATTCTAGTAAAATTTTTCTCCATTATAGGGCCATTCCTTCTTCCCTCCTTTGTGTGATTATTGTCACATATGTATAAAATAAACCCGACAATACAGTATTTTAATTATTGTCCCTCCCCCTTAGGATCCATTGATAGGTATAGAATTCCCATATTAGAGGGCATACATATTGTTATGGCTTTAAATCTATATTAGCAAACTGAGCATTGATCCTTTGTATAATAACAACCACCCCCCTCCCCACCACCGCATATTTCTGATAGCACTTTGTTGGCTCCAAAGTAGTTTTGTATCTATTATGTCTTTTGATATTTACAACAGTCTTTTGAGTGCAGGATTGTGTCCCTTTTTGGCCAGGGAAACGGGCTCGGTGACTTACCAGACAGGACACGGTGAGGCTGTGGCAGAGCTGAGTTGGAAAAGACATTTTCTGTCTGTCTGTGCTGCTGCCCCTCCCTCCTCCCCAGGTCTTCAGAGACCCAGTTCCTCTCTCCCCACCCCCAGGACCTGCCTGAGCAGCCTTACCTGCAGCCCCCACTCAGCATCCTGGTGATTGAGCGCCGGGCCTTTGGCCGCACCGTGCTCGTGGGTTCCCACATTGTCTCCCACATGCTGCGATTCATACTCCGGGCTCGTGAGGATCCCCCTGAGGCAGAAGGAGAAGAGGAAGAGACAGGGGACCTAGTGGCCAAGGGACCACAAAGTAAGGGGCCTTCCTTCCCTTTAAAGGCCACCAGACAGAAGCCTCTCTGGTCCCCGGTTGAGATGGCTCCAGGGGACCCTTCACCCGACCTCCTCCTGGTGTCATTTCCCCTCTCCCAGGACAGAGGACCCTGGATCCCTTCTTGGCTGAAGTGGGGATGCCCAGACGGCTTCTCAAGGTGATGGGATTTGGAGATGGGTGGAGAAGGGCTGGGTGGTGCTGGGTTAGGGGCGCTGAGTTCTCTCTCCCTCAGGCTCCTTTGAAGAAGCTCCCCCTGGGAAGCCTCCTGAATCAAGGCCCGGAGCTGGAGGAGGACATCCCAGATCCTGAAGAGCTTGACTGGTGGTCCAAGTACTACGCATCTCTGCAGGAGCTCCAGGGGCAGGTGGGCACAGAGGCAGGTCCCAGGCTGCAGCTGGAGGCCGGGGGCATAAATGGCAAGAAGAAGGATCTCAGTAGACGTGGAGCTCCACAGCTTTTCGGAGCTCTTCAATGCACGTCTTTTCTCACCTTCGTAACAGTTCTGGAAGCTGAGAATTGCTGACTCCATTATCTAGAGCTGTGCTGTCAGAAATACGTGAACCACATACCTAGTTGTAACTTTGGAAGTGGGAAAATTAAAAAAAACAGTAAAAGGAAAAAGGTGAAATGGACTTTAATAATATATTTTATTTAACCTAATATATCTAAAATATTTCAACAGTGAGTAACCTTTATAAAAAATAATGGGACATTCAACATCCTTATTTTATACTAAGTCTTTAAAATCTGGCATTTTACACTTTACATCTCAATTTTTGATTTCAAGTGCTCACTAGACACACGGAGCTGGGGTTACTGCCTTGGGCAGCACAGGACAAGTCAAACCGCTTTGCAAATGCAAGTGGCTCACATGGCTGACCTGGGACTAAGGTTTCCCAACTCCCTATCCTGGAAAAGGGGTGGACTAAGGAGGTGAAGGGTAGGGAGGAATCTCTGACTCGCCCTTTGATTTCAGACCAGCTTTGATGAGGATGAAATGGATGATCCTGGGGAGTCAGGTAGGAGATTTGGCTGTCTTGTTCCTACTCTGTCGGTCTCCCTCCCTCCCCTGGCACCAGTACTTCTAATTGTGGCATTTCTGCTGTTCCCAGATGGGGTCAACCTCATTTCTGTGGATGGGGAGGCCCAAGACCAGGGTCAGGGTGAGGCTGAAGTTAAAGGCTCTGTGTCCCAGAAGAAAGCAATAGCCACCCTGAAGGTGAGCGGGGTTTGGGGAGAGGGGAGAGGGTATTCTGCGAGGATTCTGGACATTGGTCTGTCACGGGGGCCCTCGCCTTTCAGATCTACAACAGCACCCTGGAGGAAGAGTTTAACAACTTTGAAGACTGGCTGAATGTATTTCCCCTGTACCGAGGGCAAGGGGGCCAAGATGGAGATGCAGAGGAAGAAAGGTCTGGACACCTTGTGGGCAAGTTCAAGGTATGTTTGGGGAAGGAAGGGTGGCCAAGGTACAGGTGGGGATGCAGGAGGAAGACTCTTTTCCCAGGGACTTTTCTGTCTCCCCCAAATCCAGGGCTCCTTCCTTATTTACCCTGAGTCAGAGGCAGTGTCGTTCTCTGAGCCCCAGGTCTCCCGGGGGGTCCCGCAGAACCGGCCCATCAAGCTCCTGGTCAGAGTGTATGTGGTAAAGGTGAGCATCCATCGCCCCAGCACGCCTCCAATTCCAGGGAAGGTAATGTGCACGAAAGCTACAGACTGAGGATTTGGAAGGCATCTCAGGGATCAGAGTCCGCCTTCTTCATTTTTCAGGTGGGAAATCTTAGGCACAAGTTAAAAGACTCCCCAGAGTTACAAAGCTCACTCATGGTTGAACCAGAATTTAGAGCTTAGGTCTTCGGACTCCTTATTCATAGTTTTAGACCATTAGTTGATAGAATGGGGAGTATAACTCCAGGAAGAGCACAGCTCTTAACCTCAAGTTTCACAATGCCTCGTCATCAAATACCGTCACATGGGAGAGAGGGGGGAAAAAAACCAAACCAAACCAAACCAAACCAAAAAACCCACAAACCTTCACACAGGTTCTTGCCTCGCTGTGGTTTTCACACAGCACTCAGCAGGGCCCTGAAGTTTCCCAAAAGGCATCTCAGGGAATGAGAGGCATGAGTGGGTTGCTTTGCCTACTTCGATCCCAGCACTGGAATAGATACCGTGTTTCTATCTGGTTTAAATATAAGGATTATGACTAAGACATAATTTAAATAAATGTTCTGTGGCACATCCTGGTGCATAATTCGATAGTAGGAGTCATCTTGATCTTCTGCCTCTTGCAGTATCGCAGACTAGATGGTCGGAAACAACTTCCTCGTGGAATACATCTAGAAATGCTAGATAAACAATCTTAAATGAATGCTAAGCTCATAAGAAAGGGAATTCCCAATGGGTCTAAGATGAAGAGGCAGAAGGAATCCCACGTGGAAGCCTTGAAACACAGGTTGTCTCGAGAGGTTTGTCCACACCTGGATCCCAAGGCTTAGGTTCTGATAGCCTGTGTAAGATGGGAGCCACAACCAAGACCTTGCGGAAAGCTGCATCCTGGGAGGGCTCTGCTCTTAGTGAAAGGTGGGCAAGAGGAAGTCTACTCACTGAGAAAGGAGCTTGTTAGGTAAATGGTCTGTTTCAGCCTCTTCTCCAACTGGGGGGAAGTAGAAAACAATGTCTTCCCTGAGAATTTATAATTAGAGTTTTGTTCTCACATTGATTTAAGACTTGAATTTATATTATCTGCTCAGTCCAGAAAACTCAAAGCTGAGAAATTGGCTTAAAATGGTCCCAAGGTTTCCCTGGTTTCATAGATTTAGAGAGCCAAGTTTGGGCTCCCAACCCCAGATTAAAAAAGAAAAAAAAAAAACTATCAGGAAAATTGTCAGAAAAAAACAACACAAAGGAGAATGAAACCTCTAAGGGTTTTGGATGTTAGAATTTTCAAAAATTAAAATGTGAAACAACCATCTAATATATTTTACAAATGGAGAACAAGAGGCTTTCAAGAGTAACTGGGAAGTTTTGAAAATAATAAAATTAGGGGCACCTGGGTGGCTCAGTCAGTTAGGCCTCCGACTCTTGATTTTGGCTCAGGTCATGATCTCTTGGTCGTGAGATCTAGCGCTTCCTGGGTTCTGCACTGAGCGTGGAGCCCGCTGGGAATTTATTCTCTTTCTTTCTCTCTCTCTGCCCCTCCCCCACTTGTGTGTGCTCTTCTCTCTCTCTCAAAATAAATAAATGTTAAAAAATAATAATAAAGTGGCTGCAGGTTGGTAGTTCACCCAGGAAACTGTTAGAATAAAAGCAAGCCCTCTCTGGCAGAGAGCACGTGCAATTTGGGCCCTCAGGATGAGTTAAACCAAACATGTGTTATTGTAAAAAGTGCCAACATACAAAGAAACAAGCCACAGTTAATAAGAATAGCAAAAATAACAACAGATTCAGACCCCCGGGGTCATTGACACTGAAATGACCAGATAGAGAATATAAAATAACTATGTATAAAATGTTTAAAGAAATAAAGAATATATTAAAATGCATAAGGAACACGAGATTAAAAATAAACAGCCAATTTGAAGGGCTACATAGAATTTTTAGAAATTTAAAGTATAATTAAAATATTTTGGCAGGGGGCAGGCAACAGGATGGTTCAGTCGGTTGGTCATCCAACTTCAGCTCAGGTCATGATCTTTCTGTTCCTGGGTTCAAGCCCCACATTGGGCTCTGTGCTGACAGCTCAGAGCCTGGAGCTTGCTTCGGATTCTGTGTCTCCCTCTCTCTCTCTGCCCCTCCCCGACATGTGCTCTCTCCCTCCCCCCAAACATAAAACAAAATTTTTTAATTAAAAAAATACATTTTATTTCTTTTAATATTTATTTATTTATTTTTGAGAGAAAGAGAGAAAGAAAGAATGAGCAGGGGAGGGGCAGAGAGAAGGAGACACAGGTACAGACTGAGCTGTCAGCATGGAGCCCGATGCGGAGCTCGAACTTACAAACCACGAGATCATGACCTGAGCTGAAGTCGGACACCCAAACGACTGAGCCATGCAGGCGCCCCAAAAGTATAATATTTAAAATTAAACACTCACTGGTGGAGCAAAAGGTGTGAGCAGCCACTTCACCCAAGAAAACATATGCAAGGCAAATAAGCACATGCAAAGATGCTCAACACGCCTCGTCATCAGGGAAATGCAAATTAAAACCATGATGCGCTACGATTTCGCGTACACTAGAATGGCCAAAATAAGACTGGCGATACCAAGTATTTATAAAGATGCGGAGCAACTGGAATGCCCATACACTGTAGATATAAGTGTAAAAGACACTAAAAATATATTGCTGTATGTAAATTATACTTCAATAATTTATGCATGTTATATATATTTACTAAATTATGTAGTTATCAAAACAGAAAAGTAAGTTTAATACAATACAGTTAAAAAACATGCAAAACGGCGCTATATATTGCTTAAGGATGCATGCATATATAGTAAAAGTATTTTTACTTTTTTTGTGTGTTGTAAACCTCAAATAAAGGGTTCTGGCAACTTCAGTGATGAAAAGGAAGTTAACTCAGGTAAGGGAATTCAGTGAGTTTCCATTTGTTGGTAGGGTTTTATCTATTAAGCTGAGCATACACGTGCTCATTGTATTATTCTTTTTATATTAGTTAAAATATCTTTATCATTAAAAATAAAAGTGAACATAGAAAGTTATGATTTGAATATTAAAGCCGTATACATCTTTCCATATATTTTCATTATATATTAAAAAAAATTTTTTTAGCAGGTATTTATTTTTGAGAGACAGAGTGAGACACAGCATGAGCGGGACAGGGGCAGAGAGTGGGGGACACAGAATGTGAAGCAGGCTCCAGGCTCTGAGCTGTCAGCACAGAGCCCAATGCGGGGCCTGAACCCACAGACTGTAAGATCATGACCTGAGCCAAAGTATGACGCTTAAGCGACTGAGCCACCCGGGCGCCCCTCCTTGTGTTTTTCATTATACCTATTTGCGTGTCGTAAATGTTTCATACTTAATTTAAAAGAAGATAAAAGTCATCTTGTGCAAACTTTCAGTTGATCCCTCGTGGTGTGAGATACCTCCTCGGTAACTTCTTGCTTACATGTAACCTGAGATTTGGTCCAGCAAGAGTAACCTTGGGTTACGAGAGTGACACTACTCTCAGCCCCACCCATACTGTCCCCCTAGGCTACCAACCTGGCTCCTGCGGACCCCAATGGCAAGGCAGACCCTTACGTGGTGGTGAGTGCTGGCCGGGAGCGGCAGGACACCAAGGAGCGCTACATCCCCAAGCAGCTGAACCCCGTCTTTGGAGAGTGAGGCTGGGCCCTGGGCTTGGGAATGGGAGCATTCAGGCAGCTGGTGTGGTGATGGCGAGGGAATGGACAGAGACTGCTGAGCCCCCTGGAAATCCTGCCCCCCAACAAGACCATATCCTAGGGTATGGAGGTGTCCTCAGCCATTTTCCCTCCTGGCCAGGGTCCTGGAGCTCAGCATCTCTCTTCCTGCTGAGCCAGAGCTGACTGTGGCTGTGTTTGATCACGACCTTGTGGGTTCTGACGACCTCATCGGGGAGACCCACATTGATCTGGAAAACCGATTCTATAGCCACCACAGGGCGAACTGTGGGCTGGCCTCCCAGTATGACGTGTGAGTCCTACAGACCCTCAGGAGCCATTCTGAGTCTGACCAAAGCCATTCAAGGTCCCATTCTCATTGATGTCTCCAGGCCCTTTGATTTCATAGAAGGGGACCTCCCTATGACCAGGACCTTATAGCATAGTGGTCAATACCTGGGCTTGGGATTTGGGATCCTATAACTAATAAGGCACTTGATCTCTCTGAGCCTCAGTTTCCTCATGTGCAAAATGGAGGTAATATCAGTTATCTCCTCCATTGGAGCATGGGCAATACATCTTTGATTTTCTTGGTTACCATAAGCGAAGACTAATCTGTCTTGTACTGGAGTTATGAACCTGGATCCCATGTCTTCAAGGGTCCCCATCCCTGCCCCTGTGCCCACCTGTGTCCATATGCTGACTCCAACTGAAGCATTTTCCCTTTCTGCCCGCAGGGACGGGTACAATGCCTGGCGTGATGCATTCCGGCCTTCCCAGATCCTGGCAGGGCTGTGCCAACGCTGTGGCCTCCCCGGCCCTGAATACCGAGCCGGGGCTGTCAAGGTGGGCAGCAAAGTCTTTCTGACATCGCCTGAGACCCTGCCCCCAGGTACCAGCCTCTCTCTGATGGACAGTCCATAGGGAGCAAGATAGTTAAAGTACAGGGGTCCCGAGGTGCCCACTCTAGTGTGTCCCCCAAAAGAACCTGCCTCCTTCTGCAAGCAGAGGAGGGGAATTTGGCTGAGTAAGGATGAAACTCTTGGATGGTGGGGAGAAAATGGTCTTTGTTGGTGAGCATGATCCCCAGAGTCAAAGTGGACTCCTCAGAGCCATAGTTAATCAAGTTTCCAGAACATAGGGTGGCCCACAGAGGGATCCCATATGACAAAATGTAGATGCAGAATTGAACTCATGCCTCATAAACGGCTGGTGGTCTTTCTCTAAACAGAGTCTGTGCAAAGTCAGAGCTCCTCTAATCCCACTGTCCTTCCACTGCTGCCTTTTTAGTAGCAAAAGTTGTTAGAGAAGCATCTGCCCACTTTCTGTGCCTTGTGGACTTGACCTCCTGGCCATGAGCTTTGTCCAACACAGCACCTGCCTCAGCTTTGCACTTTTGTTGAGGAGTGGGGGAGGAAGGCAGGAGAATCGGGACCTGTGTGGGACCCAAGCTCATACACCTCTGCTCGCAGGTAGGGGGGACCCCAAAGTGGCAAGCGAGGTCCCCGAGGAGGTACAGGCGTTGCTAGTGCTGCGGCGTTGGCAAGAGATGCCAGAGCTTGGGATCCCGCTGGTGCCTGAGCACGTAGAAACTCGGCCCCTCTACCATCCCCGCAGCCCAGGGCTGCTGCAGGTGAGGGAGGGCTCAGCGCCCAACTCGGGAACCCCGGGGTTCCCAGAATCCCAGGACTCCCACCTGCTCCTGGACCCTGGGCCCTCAGGATGCACTTTCTCCAAGACCTCTAACTGGGCACTGCACTGCCGCTTCTAATTCTGGCTCCTGATCCTGGTCCCCAGCATCCCCACTCCAGTCTTCGACCCCCATCCTGGACTCCATACCTCTACCTTGACTTTGGTTCTGCATGGTCCCCAGCCCTGGCCACTAAGGCTCAGACCTGGCACTCCCAATCTGACCTCAACGCCAGTTCCCTGGGCTCTGGACTTTGGGAACACCAGATCTTACTTTTGATCCCAATCTTCCACTTCCAGGGTCTTATCCTTAACCTAACCTTAGCCCTTGAACCCCCACTTCAGACCCCACCTGCAACCTCATCCCCCAGGACCTGCCTGACTGTGCCCTCCTGACTCCAGCTCCTCTCCCCCGGGGGCAAGCAAGGCACAGCCTCTGGCCACAAGGCTATCACGGAGGCGGGTACCTCAGCAAGCCCGTCAGCCTGGTCCTGTGTTCCCAGGGATCCCTTCACATGTGGATTGACATCTTCCCCCGTGATGTGCCTGCCCCACCCCCAGTTGACATCAAACCTCGGCAGCCGATCAGGTGAGAGTTCTGGCCCCGCCTCCCCTGGGGCAGGTACATTTGGACTACCAGTACAAGGGCCCTCCGAAAACCTGGGCCTCCAGTGACGCGGCCAGAGGCTGCCGAGCCAGCCTTTTCAGTTAGGTGAGCCATTAAGTTGCCTTTCTTTTCATGAGTTGGGTGTCTGCCCCCTTCCAACTGGAGCTGGTCTGAGTGGAGTTCTGCGTAGGCTCTCTGTACTTCAGAGGTTGTCAGCAATCTACTTCCCACCTCGGCTCTGCTTCCCTTGGTGTCACTCTCAGGGAGGCTTCTGCAGTTTGAGGGCAAGGTGGCTGCTGATGGTACCGGGCTTACATCTTATCAACGGCTCTACTTGAGCAGAAAAACAAACACCTGTTTGCTACTAAGCAGAAGTCTCAGGGCTGACTCTCATTGGATCAGCTTGCATCAAATCCCGATCTCTTAACCAGCCTTTGTGGTTAGGGGGCTGTAATCCACTGATTGGCTAGCCCTGGGCGATGTCCTAGATGACGTACCCACCTCCAGAACCAGGTAGAGGTGGGTCTTCCTCACCAGAATCACCCAGATTGACAGCATGGGGGTGAGGATGGGGAGTGCTCACCAACAGAAAATCACGGTGCCATCAGCAAATGAGAGGAAATTGATGCTGGGCGAAACAACAGATACCCTGGAAAATCCCTGGCTATCTGGGGTTGGATCAGGAAAGCTGCACCCCCTCCTGCCGCTCGGGCTGCACGCGCTCATCCCCGCTCTGTAGCTCTCCCTCTCCCTCTTGTCGCTGCAGACTGGCTTCCTCTCCTCTGTGCCCTAAAACTTCAGCTTGCACGTCACCCTGGCTTGTGGTGGCTCCAACTCTGCATCTGATGCTACTCAACCTTTCAGGGTCCTGATTCCAAATTTATAGGAGAAACTTGTTGGCCCAGCTTTGGTCAATGGACCATTGCTGGTGCCATCTGCTGTGGTAGGGTTGGACAGTGAGAGCTGGCACTGCCCCTATAAGTACCATGAACATCCTGATCACCCAGCTGGGCACATGGAGGTGCTCAGTGAATGTCATGGCCACGGCCTAGGTGCTTCCTGCAGCCCCTCTCAAGACCTTCTCAAGTCTGAAAACTCTTCTGATATCTCCCCCAGCTATGAGCTCAGAGTCATCATCTGGAACACGGAGGATGTGGTTCTGGATGATGTGAACCCACTCACTGGAGAGATGTCAAGTGACATCTATGTAAAAAGGTGAGCCTGCAGGCTAGGCCGGGCAAATGGCTGAGGACGAAGGTGAGACGCAGTCAGGGGCATGGGCTTTGGGCTGAGCCACAGCCCTGTCTCCTGGGCGCTCTGTGGTGCCTAGAGCTGGTAAAGGGTCCTCCCTGGGGGTCAAGGGTTGGGCGGGGGTCGGCCAGCTGGGTTCTGGGTTTGGCCCTGGTGCTGAGGTCCACCCCTCTGCCTGTACCTCTCTCCTGGCTCCAGCTGGGTGAAGGGGCTGGAGCATGACAAGCAGGAGACAGATGTTCACTTCAACTCTCTGACTGGGGAGGGGAATTTTAACTGGCGCTTCGTGTTCCGCTTCGACTACCTGCCCACGGAACGGGAGGTGAGCGTCCGGCGCCGGCCTGGACCCTTCGCCCTGGAGGAGGCTGAGTTCCGGCAGCCGGCTGTGCTGGTACTGCAGGTCTGGGACTATGACCGCATCTCTGCCAACGACTTCCTCGGTAGGGCTTTGCCTCCCTTCTACCTCAACCCCTAGCCCTACTTTCTGCCCTCATTGCCAGTGCCCCCTGGCCCTTGGTTCCCTACTCTAACCTGAGTCCTGGGTTTCAGATCCTAGGTCACTAACCTTTACTTTTCTGGCCTCATTACTGAGCACAGACTAATGACCTCCATTCCCACCCAAAGTCCCCAACTCAGTCTTCTGATTTGACCCGAACTCAGGTCACTTTGGACTCTGACACCATGGTCCCCGCTGTGGCAGTCTGGTCCCATCTTGGTCGTTTCACGAGGGTCTGACAACCTGCTCATGTGTGGCTGTGCTTGTGTGGCCCACAGCTGTGGTGGAATGAGCACGTCCTAGTTCCTGATGTCCTGAGCCACAGTCCTGCTTTGCTCCCCACCACCCCAGGCCCAGACAGACCTTGATCTCCTACCTAAGCCAGAGAGCTCTGCACTTGCAGGATCCTTGGAGCTGCAGCTGCCAGACATGGTGCGGGGGGCTCGGGGCCCCGAGCTCTGCTCTGTGCGGCTGGCCCGCGATGGGGCAGGGCCAAGGTGCAACCTGTTTCGCTGCCGGCGCCTGCGGGGCTGGTGGCCTGTAGTGAAGCTGCGGGAGCCAGAGGATGAGGATCGGGAGCAGCGCGAGGCGCGAGCTGGCAAGAAGAGGCAGAGGAAGAGGAGGAAGGGCCGGCCGGAAGACCTAGCGTTCACAGACCCTGGAGGCAGCGTCCATATCCTCACGGTGGGTGCGGCCGGGGCAGGGACCCGGGCTGGTGGGGGTATGAGGCCGGGCCTGAGCCCACCTGAGAGCTCGGCCTCTGTTCCCTCCTTTCTCTAGGGGAAGGTGGAGGCAGAGTTTGAGCTGCTGACCGTGGAAGAGGCAGAGAAGCGGCCAGTGGGGAAAGGGCGGAAGGAGCCTGAGCCCTTGGAGAAGCCCAAGTGAGGGGCGGCACAGGAGGCTGGGCCAGAGCCTGAGGGAGGTGGGGACGGCCCAGGGGCTTCCTCATCATTCTGACACGACCTCTGTCCCCACAGCCGCCCTAAAACCTCCTTCAACTGGTTTGTGAACCCGCTGAAGACCTTTGTCTTCTTCATCTGGCGTCGGTACTGGCGCATCCTGGTGCTGCTGCTGCTACTGGCGTTGGTCACCATCTTCCTTCTCCTGGTCTTCTACACCATGCCCGGCCAGATCAGCCAGGTCATCTTCCGCCCCCTCCACCAGCCCTGACCCTAACTGACCTTAGACACTCTTCCCCTATCAACTCCATAACTTCCGCGCCTGGGGGTCTTTCTCACCAACACGACTGTTTGAGTTCACTGCTTTCTTTGAATGAACTTGACTGTGCCTCCACTGTGATACCTGAACATAGGCTGTGCATGGTCATACAGGGGCAGAAAACAGGTGCCCTTGGGTGACAGGTGCTGGGGACAAGCTGCCATCAGGAAGAATGGGACCTGGCAGGAAGCTCAGGGCTCAGGCTGAGGAGCTGTGGCTGTCACGCTGTCATGCCCTCTGAGTAGCCCACCCGTTGCTCCTGACAGTGGCAGGGTCACTTAGTGACAGCTATGCCCTTTACATACTTCATTAGCTTGTTTACTCTTCAACTCTGAGAGTAGGTGTATCAGGACACTTTGGGTTGCGAGTAACAGAAATCTCAACCCTACTGGCTTAAAAATGGGATTGGGGGGGGGGGAGTTGGACAGCTACAATTCCCAGCGTTTAGCTGGCAGCTTGTCACAGAGCTCAAATGATGTCCCTGAGACCAGTTCTCTGCTTCTGGGCTCAGCTCTGGGGGCCAGCTCATCTACAGATAGGGTTTTCCAAGGGAGTGGCACTAGCCCCCTACCTCCCAGACAGTCCGTCCCCCTATTACTGTCTTACCCAAATACTCCCTGAGAAACGGTCAGATGAACTGAGCAGCCGTCAATGTCCCTGCTTCCCTGGGCTGCAGCACGGTGGGGTCTTGGGCCTAGTTCTCCACACTTATTAAGGGCTATACTGGGAAGCCCTGACGAGGTCCAGAGCTGGGGGGCTGAAGCCAGTCTTGCTCCAGAATGGCCACTGCTACCTTCCCTCCATTTTTCAGTTCTGCTTCCTCCTAGAAGACTGTACAGGACCTGCCTGGACCCCTCTTAGTGCCAGGAGGCAGCAGGGGTTTGGCATAGAGCATCGTCAGTGAGGATGAGGGATCAGGTGAGTGAGCCCAGGATGGCAGGGAGAAGCCCTGGCTTTAGCCATCACCAAAGAGGTTACAAGCCCCAGCCTGCACCCAGGGCCCTAGCACCACCGGGGTCAGACACTCCTGGGCCTGAGGGCTCTGGTGCCACAGGAAGCTCATATTGGAAAGGTCCATCTCAGCCCTGGAGCTGAACCCAAAACACCCAAAGACCACAGCAGAGGAGGGACTGAGGACAGGGCAGTGGGGTGGATGTCAGTCTGGTTTGAATAAAACCCAATTAGCCAGGGGATGTCCACGTGGGGCTCCCAGAGGGCATGCATCTGTCCCGATCTGTCAGTCCTGATTACCTTTAGTAAGTGGCTGTGCAGAGGGTTTGTTTCCGGGCTCCGGCCAGATGCAAGAAGCACATGGAGACCAGCAAGTACTATCACAATCAATAGATTTATCAACCTGTGCTGAGACCGATCCTCCGAGAGGGTCGGAGGGGTGAGGGGGAGAGTGGGGGAAATGACCACAAGGCCAAAGAGAAACAGGAGATGAAGGGAACAATAGAGGGGGAAGGAGACAGCTACGTTGTCTTCCCGAGATCAATTTTCTTCTGGATGGCTCGAGCCGAGTGGTAGATGAGTGAATCGATGAGTCCAGCCACTAGGGAGAGAGATCAGGGCTGGCACTGGCCCAGCGGGGCCCTTGGCTGGACCCTAGAGCCTTGTCACCTGACTGGCTAGGCCAACAAGTCTCCTTGACCGTCGAGGTGCTCCTCCTTCCCCAATCAAAAATCCGCAGGGAGCCCAGGCTTTCCATTCCCCGCCATGCCCCAACCCCAAATATGCCCTTGAGCTTCTAACCTGTGAACATGCCCCCAATGATAGCGCATACACCAGTCAGGAAGTGCGTGAAGGACCTGGCGGAGGGACAGAGCAGGGGATTAGCAGGCACCCCTGCTCCCTGCAGGCCCAGGCCCCTCCCTTTCCCCCACCCTCACCTGTGCTTCTCCGTCAGCTTCACCATCATGGGTGAGAGCTCATAGAGCACGAAGACTCCAGGAAGTCCCTGGTCACCCATCAGCCCATTGGCGACCTTCTCGTGTCTGGTCACAGAGAACTGATTTGTCCTCAGCACCTGGAACAGGAAGGGAGTTTGGGCCAGGGCAGGCTCTATAACTGGCTCCTGATCCCCTGTAGCCCTGCCCCCACTCCCACCCCTTGTCCGTAGTGCCTTGACTGTGCGGAAGAGAAAACAAGGCCCCAGGTCGCTAACAAACACTGCAAGGCCCGTGGAGCACCTAGGCACCCTCTCTTGGCCTCACCGCCCCAGCTGCCCCTCGGTCACTAGCTCTTTACAGTTCACCAATCCCAGCTACATGTGGTGGAGTCTATCAGTGGGGATTCAGGGATGGGAAGGAACTCTCCAAGGCCTGGGCCAGACTTCCTGTCTGCCGAGATGTTGCTCCACTGGCAATAGCAGAAAGGGGAGGAGGGGACCCAAGAAGGGTTAGCCCCCAGCCCAGGGGAGACCCTGGGGACAGTGCACACCTGAGGAATGGATGGAGGCAGTTTGGACAAGTAGAAAGCGAAAGCGCTTTCAAGTCTAACAGTGTGGGCCCTGCACCCTTGCTGTGAGGGTAAATCACCTACCCTCTCTGAGCCTTGGCTTGTCAGCAAGAGAGACCCTGATACCTGAGCGCCTGCAGACTTACCTCCCCATCTACCTTCATGTACACTGTGGGTACCACCTTCACAAAGTACTGGAACATCATGGAGGCTGCAGGGAGAAGAGAGCACTGGGCATGGGTGCTGGGCAGGGCTTTGGTAGCTGGGGGCTACCTCCCAGGCGGGTACCTTGGGGTGCGGTGACATTGGTGCGGTCCAGGGGGTTCACAATGCCTGGGTAGTCCTCCCCGAATGACAGATGCCGGATGTAGTGGGTCATGTTGATCTGCAAGCAACACCGGCACCTGAGCCTCAAGCAGTCAAGGTCAAGGCCCCAACAGGCCTCACCCCATCAGGTTCCGCGGTACAGTGGCAGACAGGGATGCCCAGGCTTGGGGAGTGGAAATATGGCGAGGCGGCAGGGAGAGCAGGGTCCTGCCTGGGAGAATCTGATCAAGACAGGCAGCACCCCCAAGTCCCACCGGGAACTCCTTTCTTACAAAGTCTATGGCCTCTGGGCCTCCACAGTCTGAGATTCTGGCTGCATCCAAACATAAGGACCCACCGTGGCAGGTGCCAGATTTGCCTTCAAGTCTTGAGCCAGGGAAGCCTAGGCTGGAGGGGTCCCAGATTTCCCAACTCCGACTCCTGTCCTGTTCCAGTCTTTTTTTTTTTATTTTTTTTATTTTTTTAACATTTATTCATTTTTGAGAGAGAGAGCATGAATGGGGGAGGGGCAGAGAGAGAGGGAGACATAGAATCCAAAGCAGCCTCCAGGCTCTGTCAGCACAGAGCCCGAACTCATGAATCGTGAGATCATGACCTGAGCCGAAGTTGGACGCTTAACCGACTGAGCCACCCACGTGCCCCATGTTCCAGGCTTTATCAACCCTAGCCATTAGAGGGATCTTTAACAACATGCAAATTTGATTACATCATGACCCTCATTAAAGGGCCAACAGCCTCCAGGAGGCTCTCAGGAGGAAGTCCAGACTGCGGCTCGGCCTGAGTCCTGTGTGGCCTGGTCCCCACCAACCTCTTGAGCCACACCAGCCCCTACAGTTTCTGAGAAGTGCCCCGCTCCCTCCTGATTTTGCTGGAGGCTCCCTCTGCCCAGGATGCTCCTGTCCAACCCCATCCCCCATCTCCAGCCTGTGCAGATCTCAGTTCTTGACCCTCAGACTGATCCCCTGGCCGAATCTGGTGTATTCCTATCTGCCCCCCACCCCCATCCCAGGACATCCCTGCAGAGAAATGAAGGCAGCAGCCATCTCCCAACCCCATCCCCCCTGCATGGTCTCTGGTACTTACGTTGTCGAGGCCGAAGCTCTGCAAGTCATGGACTAGGAGAGAAGGGAGAAGGTGTCACCAGGTGGAGTACGACTGGCCTGGCTCCCTCAGCGTCCTTGCTCAGACCTCCTCATCCCTCCTTCTGGAGTGCGACTGCCTGGCTCCTCTTTGACCCTTTATTCCCCTGCAGCCTGGCTCTGCTGGAGCCTGTGTGCGAGTGCACACCCTCCTGGGCCTTAAGAACAGACCATTTCTTCCCTGACATATACGGGGAGCCCTTTACGGCCTTCACACCAGGTTTTCATTCCCACCTGCTTGCACCTCAGGAAACAAACCCCACTGACTCTCTCTCTCACTAAATAGAGCTGATGGACAACTGCTGAACCCTGAGGTGAGGCGGGACTGGAGAACGCCATCCAGGCACTTTCCCCGCCCTTTGCCCCTCCCCTGACAGCCCCCAGAGGAAATGCCATGGGTACCCTGAACTATCTATTCCAGAACAAGTGCTTCCTATCCTCTGGCCCTGACCCCTCCTGCTTCAAGGAACCCTACCTGAAAAATAAGACCCCGATTCCAGGCCCATCCAAACCTCCCCCCTTCCTGGGAGGGTAGGCTGCCCCAGAAGTGGGGGCTTGGCCTCCCTGTGGGGCAGGGCCACTTACTCTCCACGGCATGTACTGCAGCATGGGGGAGGGAAAGAGAGAGAAGGGAGGAAGAGAAAAAAGATTGAGAGCTTCACAATGAGAACTATGGAGCAAGATACGTGGTAGAAAGGAAGACAGGAATATTCCTGCCTTGGCAGCAGGGTCCGGACCCAGCTCACAAGCCTCCTCCTGCACCTGTCCCCAGGGGAACTCTTCTCCAGCCAGGGAAAAATACAAGGGATCCTGGGAGCTGAAGTATGGTGCCCTAGGAAGAACAGAAGACCTAGCGCCCAACAAGTCACTTTCCTAGCTCTGTGACCTTGGGCAAGTCACTTGCCCTCGCTGGACCTCAGTGATCTTTACAAAGGGCTGTCCTGAGGACCAGGTAGGATCTAAGATGGAAAAGTACTAAGTAAACTTTATAATCTTTCCTCCTCCCCCACCCAAAGCAACAAGGAGTCAGAAACTAGCTTCCTGACCTTCAATTCAGCCAGATCTCTGGCCTCAGATAATTGTAGCTTCGTGTTTTAAATATCCTCCCAGGATATGGAACCCCCTTTGCCCTGGGTTCCCTGACTCTGAGGCAGCCTGGGTGGAGGAGCAGAGAGGCTGCTGCCTGCCAGACCACCTCCTGCTGAAAGCCTCGGGACCCCGTGTCAACGGCTCGACACTGGTGGTCTTCTCACCATCCCGGTGAGACCACCTTTCCCCCAACTCCCTCCAGAATAGAGTCGGGGCTCCAGACCCACCTCCCGCCCCTCCCCAACACTTAGCCTCTGCCCCACACAGTGCCTTCAAGAGCTGCAGGGCTATCTCCAGTAGGCTGGTTACTCCTGCTTCCCTTAGTGACCGGGCATCTCAGGACCGCCAGCCTATCTCTCACTCCCCTGGACTCCTGTCATGTCACACCGAGGCTCTGTATGTCCTCCAATATGATCCCGACTCCCATCCCTCATCGGCGAAACCTCCACGCCTTCAACCTCGACACATTCCACTCACCTTCTTGCTCCAACCGCAGCCTGGCTCTGCCTTGAAGGTGCTCTTTTCTGTAGCCCCCTCAGGGGTAATTTCTTCCCCACATTTACCTTCCTCTGTGGCCTGAAGCGAGGTCCTCCTTGCTCCTTAATGCCACTTCCAGATCACTGTCCCTCAAGCTGCCCTAAAATCTCCAGCTTTGTTGCTCGTGGCAAACTATCCCGACTTGTTTTAATCACTTAAGAGATCCACCCAGAATGGCAAGTCAGCCCTTCCACGCCTCTTCTCAACGGTTCTAGCCTCTGGCCACAACTCTCTCCTCACAACCTTGTCATACTGCCCGATGGTGTCCCCATCACCCGGCTGCCATCCTCCCTGTCCAGACTTAGTCTGCCTTTCCTCCTGTTGCCGGGTTCGGGCTTTACTCTACACTCCTGAGGTACTAGATTCTGTCTTCTTTTTCCTTCTCAAGGACTTCACTCCAAAAACTGTCCCTCCCACCCCTGGAGCATGACTTCTGCTAACGATTCGCAGGACTATTTCCCACAGCATATTAACCTAGTCACAGGGCACACCTCTGGCAAAACCACGCCTTTGAGTCCACATTTCCCTCCAGCTTCAGCCCACTCTCCTCCCTTTAGAGCAAACTCCACCAAAGAACTGTCTTTACTCACCGGCTCCAACTCCTCTCCCATTCTCTCCTGAGCCCACGCAGTGGGTGCTCCCTATCGCTCCGCAAAAACTCCTGTCAAGGTCACAATGACCACCGCCATGTCATACACCCAATGGGCAACTCTTACTTGATGTCCGAAGCATCTGATAGGGTTTTGGAAACACTTCCAACCCCGGGCTTTCGGGACACCACCCCTTGGCGGGCATTCTCCTCTCCCCAGTGTTTCCTACTGGTCTCCTTGCCGTGTCCTCTCCCCATTCCTCCCCCACCGCCTGTATACCCCACCTTTCTGCGTCATCTCCCATCTCCATCTCCTCCCCCTGCCAGCACTCTCTGATGGTGGAGGAGCCACGCTCAGTCCTTCGAGTCCTCCTCTTCACCTACCCTCACCTCCAGGGGCCCTCACCCAGTCCATGGTTTTACATGCCTGAGGACCCCCACACCCCCCTACATTCTGGGCCAGACCTCTCCCCTGACCTCCAGAGTGAACAGCCAGCTGCTTACTTGCATCTGGGCGGTCTAAAAGGAGGCCCAAATCCCAATGCTCTGAACAATGCTGAATTCCCACTTTACTCGTCCAGCCATCTAAACCTGTTCCCCTGAATCTTCCCCTCTCCCTAAACGGCAACTTCATCCTTCTCGCTACTCAAGGCACAAAACTTCGGAGTCGTCCTTGACCCCTCCCCTTCCCTCACCCTTCATGCCCATCAGCCACTCCTCTTGGCATTACCCTCAAATGTAAGCAATCACTGCTTGGCCCTCCACCACCACTCTGGCCTGGCCCCCATCACCCTGTGCCGGGATGGTCCATGGCAATGGCCTCCCATCAGCCTCTCCGGTTCTGCCCTGCCCCTCTTCCCCATATTCTCCACACAGCAGAGGGCCGCCGCCTACTTCTGCAAAGTCCAGTCACATCCTGCAGCATCTCCTCGGATCCCTCGGATGGCCTTCCATCTCTTGGAGGATAAGAGCCCTTGTCCCTGCAGTGTCCTTCCATGCCCTGCCTGCCGTGGCCCTGTTACCCAGTTCACCTTATCGCTAACCACGCCACCCTGCTCGCCGTACTCCAGCCCCCAGCTTTCTTGCCTCACCTCAACTCGCCAAGCACACTCTCGCCTTAGAGATTTGCATTTGCTCTTCTCTCTGCTTCAAATCCTTCGCCCAGACATCCTTATGGCCAGCCAGTTCCTTCACTTTCTTTACTCAAATGCCGCTCCATCAGAGTCTCTCCGCCCACCCAATACACAACAGCACACACATACCGCCTCAACAGAGCCCCTCCCCTCTGTCATCTTTATGCTGCCTTTCTTTGGTTCACAGTACTTAATAGCATCTGATAGCCCATACATTTTACATACTTGTTTATCGTGTTTCTTTACTAGAATGTTGTGAGGACAGGGACTCTGTTTTGTTCACTGCTGTAGCGTTAGCACCCAGACTACAATGGGGCACACGGTAGGTGACTACTAAATACCTAGTGAATGCACAGATGAATAAATGAATGAAAATAAATCCCATTTATTCATCCCTATGAACAACCCTGTGAGGGTGGCATCCGTATCTTCAGCCCCATTTTACAGGAGAAGAAATTGAGGAGGACTCAGTATTTCCCAAATCTGATACAACTCAGGAGTGGCAGAACCTGTGTTCCAACCCAGGTCTGCTGACCCCAAAGCCTCACACACGGGCCATCTGATATTGGGCGCTGCCTGCCACCAGCTGGGCTCTGTGCTGCAAACTTTTTTTTTAAGTTTATTTTGAGAGAGAGAGAGAAAGCATGAGTGGGGGAGGAGCAGAGAGCAAGAGAGAGAGAGAATCCCAAACAGTGCAGGGCTCAAACCTGTGAACCACAAGATCATGACCTGAACCAGACGCTTAACGGACTGAGCTACCCAGGCGCCCCAGGTGTTGTAATCTTTAGCCTGCAAGCGCCCTAGGAGATGAGTACTATCATCTCCATTTTACACAGCAGGAAACGAGCTCAAAAAGGTTAAGAAAGTTCCTCAAAGTTTCACACAGCCAATAAGGTCTGAGACCGATGCCTGAACCAGGCAGTGTGGCTTCTCAGCCTGTGCTCCTAACTGTGTACCACACTGCTGCCCGAGATGAGGGTCTCTTCTGGGCCACAGACACAGAACACCGGGCAAGTGCAGGGGTATCCAGGGTCTAAAACTCCCCAGCGGAGGTGGCGTCACTCACCGTGCACATGGGACTGCTGGAAGCTTTTCCCGGGAGCAAAGTGGAAGTTTCCGGCCACCTGTAGGGGATATTCTTTCTCATTCTCCAGCCATTTCCCCCATTCCCTTGGTCTCCCGAGGGCTCGAGTGGGGCCAACCCGCAGCTCAGCTGGCCCTTTCCCGCCTCAGTCCCTCCTGTACCTTGTTGACCTCTAAGAAGCCATACACCTGGCAGCCTTCATTCTTCTGCTCCTGCATCTTCTGGCTGAAGCCTTCTCGCCGGCACTGCTCAATGGTGTCCGGGTTCTTGAAGGCCCAGCCCCGCCGGCGGTAAGCCTCCCGCACGTCTTCACAGGTGTTACAGCACCTGCAAGAGAGGGGGTGCAGGGTGAGAGGGGTGAAAGAGGCACGAAAACAGAGCTGGTACCTTGGGAAATAAAGAAGTTCTGTCCACTAACGAAGCCTCTGTCAGCCTCATCCCTGACCACCGATGTTCTCACAGTAGGTTTCCTCAAAAAAGCAGGACTGTTAAAAATGCACATTCCCCCTTGTCTGAGGAAGTCCTCCGCGTCCAGAGCCTGGAAAGAATGCACTAAGCTGACTTCGGTCCTGGACCTAAGCCGCGGCCAGGAGCCCAGCCATCCCTCCAACAGACTGGCTCCCCCCACAGTCACTTCTGTTCCAAACATGGGGTGTTGTCTATAGCCTTCGGTCAGTGGGAAGTCTTTGTAGTAAGAAACCAAGGGCCGGCATTCCCTCCCTCGGAGTTCCTTAACCCCCCCCTTCATTCTGCATTAAGTCCTAGTTCAGTTTCTTTTGAGAACAAGCATTGAGGGGGCAGAGAATCCCAAGCAGGCTCTGCTCCTGAGGTCATCCCAATGCAGGGGACCCGCGACCTGAGCTGAAACCAAGAGACCACATGCTTTAACCGACTAAGCCGCCCAGGCACCCCAGTCCTATTTTAGCCTCACATCTCCAAGTGGTGAAACCTTTCAATAAAATTAACCATGATACTGTGAAAAAAAAAAAATGCACATTCCCATTCTGTTTGGGGTGATGAAAAGTTTTAGAACAGAGAGGGGTGCCGGTTGCACTACTATGAATGTAGTTAATACCACCGAATTGTACATTTGAACGTGGTAAGTTTTTTAAGTCATATATTTTACCGCAATGCAAAAAACTTTAAATACGTTTTGCCAGGCCCTACCCTAGACCCGCTGAATCAGCTTCTCAGGGGCCAGGGCCTGCGGAATATAAGAGCAGTTGCCACATATCAAGGGCCTAATTACCTGGGTTGGGCTTTCAACCTCAGTGCTTTACATACAGCACACATTTCATCCTATGTGACTGTTACGGGAAAGGTCGTCATCACCCCCCTTCACGAGAGAGGTTGTGTGGCTTTGCCCAAGGACGCGAGGGTGGAACCCAGGCAGCTGGACTCCAGAGACCACTTTTGAACCAGAGCAGGGACTGCTTTGGCCTCGTGCGCAGCTCTGGCCCCAGGCAGGGCCTGGCCACGGAGCCTCAGTCACTTGCACCCGGGTGAGTGACTGAGGCACCCACCCCATCTCCGCTAAACTCTTGGTCCAACTTCCCCCACCTGTCGGGGTCTGACACAGGCTAAGGAGGGCCGGCACACAGTGCCTGGTGGGAGCCCCCGCCCCCACCCCGCGTCCCTGGGGGTCCAGCTCACTTGATGTCTTCAGTCTCAGCGCCATAGCAGCTCTCGCAGCGATCGGGGTCCAGGGAGTCAGGGTCAAACACCTTCACCTCGACTTTCCCAAGCTCTATGGGGAGAGCAGAGCCAGGGGCTTCGGCTGGGAGCAGACATTGTGAAATCTGCACCCCCGACCCCTGCCTAGGCCCTTTGACCTGTGGCTTGGGAATAATAAAAGTTTTACTAATAGCTAATATTTATAAGGCGCATACTATGTGCCAGGAACTAAACACTTCCACGTATGTGTTCTTTAAATAAAAGTAATGTCTCCTGTCACCCCCACAAGGACTCTATGAAGGTGGGGGTTATTATCCCCCTTGTACCTGCAAAGGTGCTGAGGCTCGGAGATGAGAAGTGACTTTGCCCAACGCAACAGAGTAAGTGGCAGACTTCAGCCCCAGGTCCCAAGTGTGTGCCTATAACCACTTCACCGTGGCGCTTCTCCTCAGGCCTCTCTCCCCGCACCTGACTCCCTGCCTTCAACTACCTCATCACAGCTGGTGATTTCAATAGTCAATATCCCGACCTCCTGTCTCCCAACTATCGTTTTGTCATCTCACCTCAGCCTGATCCCGCTTCATTTCCACATGCTCACCTAGACTTTGTTATTACCAATTACTGCAAACCTTCCAAAATTCAATTTCAAGTATCCCAATCTTTGACTCCTCATCCTTATTTTCCTAGTGCAGGCCCTCTGGTACCTAGAATCCACCAATTTATTGACACCACTGACACCATCGCCCCTTCATGCCCTCACTTCCCCCCTTATCTAAAGTCCATGGCCCAAATGGGGAACGGACAGTGTTTTCAATAAATGCTGCTGGGAAAACTGCATATTCGCATGCAAAAAAATAAACTGGACCCCTATCTTACACAACCCACAAAAATTAACTCGAAATAATTAAAGACTTAAATAGAAGACTGATCCTGTAAAACTCCTAAAAGAAAATAGGAAAAGAACTCCCTGACATTGGTCTTGGCAATAATTTTTTGGTTATGACACCAAAAGTACAGACAACAGCAAAAATAAACAGGTGGGATTACATCAAAATAAAAATCTGCACAGTAAAACAATTAACAGAATGGAATACAAGAAAATATTCACAAATGATACATCTGATAAGGGGTTAAAGCCAAAATATATAAGGAACTCCTACAACTCAACAGCAAAATAAACACACACACAATGTAATGAAAAATGGGCAAAGGGCCTGAATAGACATCGTTTCAAAAGAAAACATACAAATAGCCAATAGGTACATGGAAAAGAGCTCGACATCATTAATCATCAGGATATGCAGATTAAAACCATAAGATACCACCTCACACCTATTAGAATCCAAAAAATACAAAAATAAAGACAAGAAATAACTAGTATTGGCGAAGATGTGGAGAAAAGGGAACCCTTGAGCAGTGTCGTTGGGAATGTAAGTTGGTACAGCCATCATGGAAGTCCCTCGAAAAATTAAAAAGAGAACTAGCATATGTTCTAGCAATCCCACTTCTGGGTATATACCTCGCTCCACCCATCCCCCCACAAAAAAAGAAAGAAAAGAAAAAAAATTGTATTTTGAAGAGATATCTGCAGTCCCATGTTCACTGCAGCAATATTTATAACAGCCAAGACATGGAAACAATCTAAGTGTCTGTTAACAGAGGAATGGATAAAGAAAATGTAAATATACATAATGGAGTATTATTCAGCCATTAAAAAGAAGTAAATCTGTCATTTGCAACAACATGGATAAACCTTGAGGACATTATGCTAAGTAAAATAAGTCAGACAAAGAAAGCAACTTCATGATCTCACAGGTGCAATCTGAAAAAGCCTAGCTAGAAACAGAGAGTAGAATGGTGGTTGCCAGCGGCTGGGGTGGGAGAAATGGGGAAATGCTGGTCAAAGGGTACAAACTTCCAGTTAGAAGATGAGAAAGTTCTGGGATCTAATGTACAGAATGGTGACGACAGTTAACAATATCGTGCTGTATACTTGAAAGCTGCTGAGAGTAGATCTTCAATGTTCTCACCACACACACAAAAAAGGTAACTATATGAAGTGATGGATGTTAGCTGACCGTATTGTGTTGTCTCGGATATGTAATCAAATCATCACACTGCACACCCAAATTTTATGCAATATTATATTTCAATTATTATCTGGACAAAGCTGGGAAATAAATGCCATGGTCCACTGCTGTAATTATTCTCGTGCACATAGCCAGAACCCATCTGTTCCTCTCTTTGTTGTACAAGGCTCGCAAAACCCAACCCTAGTTAAATTCAACTCTGTGCCTACTTCTTGCCTGTGCCTCCTTTACTACAGCCAGGCAAGGGCACCTGGGTGGCTCAATCAGTTGAGCATCCGACCTCTGCTCGGGTCATGATCTTGCTGTTTGTGAGTTTGAGCCCCGCATCAGGCTCTGTGCTGACAGCTCAGAGCCTGGACCCTGCTTCGGGTTTTGTGTCTTCCTCTCTCTCTGCCCCTCCCCTGCTTATGCTCTGTCTCACTCTCAAAAATAAACAAACTTTTAAAACAAAATGCCTTGCAATCCTACCTCATTTCACTAGTCAGCTCACTTTCCATTATCTCAGATGACTAAATTCATCTTTTCTTCTCATCTTAGGCTTCCATAATCCCTTTCCTTTCTAACAACCTTGCTTTTGACTTCCAGGAAGAACAGAGAAGCAACAGAATCCACTTAACCTCACCACCAAATCCACCATGTCACCTCCACTCTCTGCCAGCCTCCCCCACTTCTCTGCTCTCTCTTCTGGCAAAACTCGTGAAAGTGTTATTTTTACTCAATGTCTCTATTTCCTTTTCTGTTCTTTGGTCAGATTTACACCCTCAACACTATCGAAACTATACTTGTTAAAGTCTCCAGTGGCCTCCATGTTGCCAATTGCAATGGTCAACTCCTACTCATTTTACTGGACTGTCGGTGGCTTTTGACAGTTGCTCACTCTCCTTGAAACTCTTCTTCCACTTGGCTTCTGCAACATCTCTTGGTTCTCTTCTACCTTAACGGCTTACTCTTCCTTCCTAGAGCCTCATTTCCTGACTTCTAAACATTGGCGGGGCTTAGGGTACAGTCCTTAGACCTCTCCTCTACCTACATTTACTCCCTAGGTTTTCTCCTTTAGTCTAATAACTTTAAATGCCATCTGCATGCTGATAATTACATTTATTTCTCCAAGCCTTCTCGAATGTCTAGACTGGCACATCTAACTGCCTCCTTAACATCACTAGGGTATAAAATGGACATCCCAGGTGGTGCCTGGGTGGCTCAGTCAGTTGAGTGTCCGACTCTTGATTTCGGCTCAGGTCATGATCCCAGGTCATGAGATTGCGTCTCATATCAGGCTCCGTGCTGAGTGTGGAGCCTGCTTAAGATTGTTTCTCTCTCCCTCTGCCCCCCTCTCCCCAACTCATGCTCTAAAATTAAAATAAATAAATAAATAAAAGTCTTCCCAAATTTAACAGGTCTCAAACTTGAAATCTACCCCCAAATCTTCATCCTTTCTTGGGGTACCAGTCCCCATGAAGTCTCCTACAGTCATCACCTCCTGGTATTCACATCCTTATGTAGCCTCCACCTCTCATCGTGAATAGAGCTGATCTGTGTAACCACCTGCATACTGTAGAAATGATGGGTGTGTCACTTCTGAGGCTTGGCTGTAACAGACGTGGTGCTCTCTCAGATCATATGTATAGGGAAAAGCCAGATGCTACTCAAGTAGCCCTACTGAGAGGCCCATGTGGTGAAAACACTGAGGCATCCTGCCAACAGCCATACATGTGAGCCCTCTTAGAAGCAGATCCTCCAGCCCCAGTCAAGCCTTCAGATGACTGCAGCCCCAGCCAACAGCTTGACTGCAATCTCCTGAGAGACGGTAAGCCAACCACACCACTCTTGAATTCCTAACCCACAACAACTGAAAAAAATACAAATGTTTTTGCTCTAAGTCACTAATTTTGGGGGTAATTTGTTACATAATAGCAGATATATAATATTCCCCCACCTCTTTCACACACACAAAAAATCCTCCTTTTCCTCTCTGGTCATCCCTATTTCAAGTCATTCATTTGCTCAGGCCAAAAGCCTTGGAATGAACCTTGACTCTGCTCTTATACCCTACAACCAATCCTATAGCAAATTCTCTGGCGTTACTGGTGTTCAACTTATACCTGTTGAATGAACAACTGATAAAACTCACAACACAGCAATCCCTAAGGTGTGAGAAATCATAGCTGTGAGGAGGATTTTGTTATGGTGGGAAACTGAGTTAATGTAGGCACCAGGAGGCTGCCTAGAGACAGGAAAGGAAGCTAGGGTGAAGAGCCACTCTGTGCCAGGCATCGTACACGTGATTCTATATTTGATACTATATAGAATGATCAAATGATCCTTCATTTGATCCTATAAATTCCATGTGGTGGGTACTACTGTTTATCACCACTTTATAGGTGAGGTCACAGACTGCAAGAGACAAAGTTACATCTGAATTTAGGCAATCTAAGTCAAGAATGTAAACTCTTAACCTTAAGTCACCCTGCATTCCAAAGGGGAAGAGCGTTAAGGGCTGAATTCAGCTAACAGGATGGAGAAGCACACACCTAGAGAAGCGTGAGTCCATCTAAAGGAGTTCTGCCAAGACAAGAGCACATAAGATCCATCCTCACATTTCTGTTACTCAACAGTGATAGGCAGGGATTGGAGACCTCTGAGAAAGATAGCCCCGTAGAGTACCCTACTCAGTGTACAGAGGTTAGAAGCCTGGATTTTAGTCCGTTCTGCTACTTAATAGCTGGGGGACCCTAAGTAAGCCACTTGATTTCTCTGGGTCTTAGTTGCTTCATTTGTCACTTGGCCAGCCACATCCCACTTGTCAGAAGGAAAGGGTTGGAGATGACCAGCTCAGGGATCTGAGATCTGACCTCCTCCCCACAGTTACCATGACGCTCGGCCTCTGAGCTCACGGGGATGCCATCCTTATCTAGCCGTTGCTTGAATAGGTTGTGTTCCACATCCAGCTGCTGCTCCCCAGCCACATCCATGGCATCGATGCTCAGATCTGGAAGCAGGAAGTCTGGGTAAGGAACTGGGATCCTAGGAGCAAGGGAATCTGGGTTTTGGAGAGTAAGGGTATGCTGGGACTGTCCTGGGGGTGCAGCGGATTAGGGGGATAAGGTTGTCCTGGGGTCCCATCCAGAATCTAAGGCTGGAGGTGTGAATCTGGAAGCCCACCTGAGAACTTGCAACCCCCACGCCTGGTGGGTACTCACAGGCACAAGGCATGTGCGGAAAAAAGACGTCGATGTTGATCTTCAGTTTGTCTCCCCGTGACTTGTCCACGTAGAGTTCAGGATGCACCTGGAGCAACACTACCTCCGTAAGATTTGGCTCCTTGCCTCTCCTTCCCCACTCCCATCCCTAGAATACCGAGCCCCGCCCACGTAGTAGGCCCCGCCCCTTACCTCAGTGGTGAGGTAATACTGCAGCTCGGACAAAAACAATAGCAGCATGAGAAGGCCACTGACAATGGTCACTGCGGGGAAGGGAGCGAGGGTCAGAATGGCCTTTGCTCCACTCGCTCAAGCCCCCCATAGGCCGGGCAGGGTCCAGGCGCCCCGGCCAAGCTCTTGGACACCCCTGTCCCCGCGACCCCGGCCCCTCCGCGGCCTACCCGTGGCGCCCCCGCAGGTCTTGACCCGGAAGTCCTCCAGAGTCTTGGGGTAGGCATCGAACTGCTTGAGCTTCCCCAGCGCCTCCATGGGGACCAGCCGGAAAGGGGACGGCAGCCGGCCCGCCCCGGCAGCCGCCTGCTTCCGGCCCGGAGCTTGAGCCACGCCCCCTTCTCCTTCCGCACGCAGGCGCAGCAACACGCACCCTTGGCCCCACCCCTCGTCAGTGTTCTCACTCAGGCCCCACCTCCCCTCCGCCCGACCAGTGCTGAGGGCTGCGGAGTCTAAACGCCGTTCGGGAGAAACCACTCCTACACTCGGGGTGGTCTTATGTGGATCGGGTACCCAGAGGCTTGTCTGCCAGACAGAAACAATAATCGCAGCTTTTGCTTCCCTTGACCTAGGAACCGCGCCAGGAACCTCACATCAGATTCTTGGAACAACTTGGAACCTTCTAGAACAGTGACTTTCAAAGCGTCCCCAGCCAGCAGCCTCATTATCACCTGGGCACTGGTTAAAAAATGCTTATTATGCTCCCCCCGCCCCGCCCCCCGCCAGACTTGCTGAATCAGAAACTCTAGGAGTGGCTCCCAGGTGATTCCCTGCAATTAAGTTTGAGAATTACCGCTACAGAAAGTAGGTGTGGAGGCACCTGGGTGGCTCAGTTGGTTAAGCCTCCCCCATTCTTGATTTTTGGCTCAGGTCATAGTCCCACAGTTAGGATCTAGCCTCACACGAGCTCGGTGCTGACAGCGCAGAGCCTCCTTGGGATTCTCTCTCTCCAGAAAAGAAAAGAGAGGAAGAAAGAAAGAGGGAGGGGGAGAGAGAGAAAGAAAAGAAAAAAAGAAAGTGGGTGTGATGTTTATATCCATTTTCTGAGAGAGAAACTGCCCTGGA
Source organism: Paguma larvata (assembly GCA_030068075.1). Lineage (NCBI taxonomy): Eukaryota > Metazoa > Chordata > Mammalia > Carnivora > Viverridae > Paguma > Paguma larvata. The sequence continues at coordinate 26,324,698 of CM057844.1, read as the reverse complement.
GAAGCTGAGTAACTTGATCTGTATCAGAGTTCATTCCTCTGGACCTCGAAGTACCCTGGGAGCCAGGAGCTGTCCGGTTGATTTTACTCAAACAGCCTCTCCATGCTTCTGAGCATGGCTCATGAAGGTGCTTGGCTCAAGTCATTTCAGCGATGTAAGACCAGAACTTTGATTAAAGGTGGCACAGGAGAAGACTGTTAGTCTGTAGGAGAAACCGACTGACGAGCTGGGCTAGGGAAGGCTTCCGGGAAGAGGAGGAGGGACGCTGGAGCTGGTTGCTTTTTGGCAGTCGGACTCAGGAGAAGCTGAGCAATGTCAGAGTCCCCCTTCTGTCCTCGGGCTGCGGTTTTCTAGGGAAGGGGGGAAAGAATGAACTAGCTCATGTGAACTGGAAACGGACAGTATGCTAACTGCTGGAATCCATTCTACCCTCAGAACAACCCTGGGAGGTAGGCACTACTTCGAACCCCATTTATAGATGAGGAAGCCAAGAAGTGAATTGACTTTGCCTAAGGCTAACGGGGCAGGGCTGGGATTCAAGGCCTGGTTTTTCTGGCTCCAGCACCTGGGTCCTTTCCACGCATTAGCTAACCACTGCCAAGTGCGAGTGGCATCTATTCTCCGGTGTCCAGGGAGGTTAGCAGAAATTGTCCTCTACTCTCTGGCCCGTGCCCGTTTGGTGCTCTTCCGTGTCTGACTTCCTCAGTGAGGCTCCAGGCTTAGTGACCCTCATTCAATCCTTCAACACGTATTTATTGAGCTCTATTTCCCAGATCTCCCTGGGTTATGAGAATACCATGGTAAATAAGACAGAGAGGGCTCATGCCTCTCTTAAGGAGCTTTCAGCATGGGGTAGAAAGAGGCCGACAAAAAATGTATATACCACTTAGAAATGATTAAGATGGTAGTTTTATGTTATGTGTATTTTACCACACAAACAGTTGGAAAAAAAGCAAATAATCATTAAAAAGCAGAATGTGCCTTGCACTCTGAAGCAAATAAACAGGGCACTGTAACAGGGACAACAGGGGTGGGGGACCTTCTGGTTTAGGAATTCCAGAATTAGATGGTCCTTCCCTTTTTGGAATTCTTTTAGGTGCCCAAGGAGACCGAGACACTGACTAGTTAGAGACTTCACTCTTCATCATGTCAGGCTTTATACTAATGTTTCAACCTCCGTCAAGTGGGATCCTTCAACCGTTGGGGCATGTGAGGCTTGCACCAGACCGGTTCACCGCACATGGGGCTGCCGGCAGAGAGGGTCACTGGTCCCTTGCAGCTGCAGCCTACAAGCCCAACCAGAGAAGAGGAGGGTTTCAGGCCCTTTTGTTAGTTCCTTCTGCCCTGTCACAGTCTTCTTTTACCTTATATTCACGCTGATAAATGAACCTTCCCTAATTGTTAAAGAAATACATATATTTGCAGATATTACATGTTCTCCTTTCCCAGTGCAGATGGACCAATTGTCTCTTGGGAGAAATACGAGGACCTTGGTGTATCTGGATTGAAAATAATAATCACGGTGTAGAAATCCCACCCCTTCCCCTGAAAAGGAAGAATCATAATATAGCTGTGTCCGCGAGTCTCAGAGTCCAATTAGGAGAGCTTCTTACAGACTTTAATAATACCAAGGTCAGGGAATGAACCCCAGGATGAATGCCATTTAAAATGAGACTTGAAAGGGAAGGAACCAGACAGGTGAAGTGCTGAGTGGGAAAGAGCAATGCGTTCCAGGAAGAGGAATTGCAAGTGCAAAGGTCCTGGGGTGAGATAGAGCTTGGAAAGTTCTAGGAACAAGAAAAAGCCAGAATGGCTGAAAAATGTGAGATGAGTGAGGATTTTGGATTTTATTCTGTATGGATTTTATTCTGATACCATTTTAAGGGTTTAAGCAGGAAACTAAGATCATGACAGTTGCTAGCTGAAGAATGGATGAGGGATGGATAGAACAGAAGCAGATATACTAGGTAGGATGCTATTGCAGGTGGTAGAAGGAAAACACAAGCTTCTCTTTAGAAAGCAAAAATATAACTAGAAAATGAGCTTCCATTTTAATAAAGGAATTGGTTCCCCCCCCCCCCCAGTAAAATACTTTTCTGGCTAGATCTATTAAACTAAGACAGTGGTTCTTAAAGTGTGGTCCCTGGATAAGCAGCACTGTCATCACCTGAGAATTTATTAGAAATGCAAATCTCAGGCACACCCCAGAAAAACTAAATGAGAGCCTCTGGGGATGAGGCTCAGCATTCTGTGTTTTTATGAAGCTTTCCGGGTGATTCTAATGCATACTCTTGTTTGAGAAGCACCGGGCTAAGAGTCCCAAGCAAATATTTTTTATTTGCATTCTGGCGCAACCCACGTCTGGAAGAATCTTCTTTCAATATTTGTAAAACATTATTTATATAATTACATAAGTCATAAGACAATAACTAGTATGAAAGTTAATTTTAAAGGTTCTAGTTCAGAGCACCTGGGTGGCTCATGTGGTTAAGTGTCCAACTCAGATCATGATCTCACGGTTCTCGGGAGATCTGCGCTGACAGTACAAAGCCTGCTTGGGATCCTCCCTCTCCCTCTCTCTCTGCCCCTCCCCCTCCCGTGTTCTCTGTCTCTCTAAAAATAAATAAACGTTTTCCCAAAAAATGCAGAAATAAAAGTTCTAGTTCCAGTAATATGTAGGCTTAATCCTGGAAACCTTCCTGGTGAAAAACATCTTGAAATGCTAAATAACAATTATCCCTTTGAACATATAGCCGACTCACGAAAAAGTAAGAGAAATTCCCAGGGGCTAAAATTGAAAGAATTAAAGAAAGCAGGGGCACCTGGGTGGCTCAGCCGTTAAGCATCTGACTTCGGATCAGGTCATGATCTCAGGGTGAGTTCAAGTCCCACATCAGGTGGACTTGAGCCCTGGTTCGGGTAAGCATGAGTCCTCTCTCTCTCTCTCTCTCTGCCCCTTGTGCGATGCTCTCTCTTTTTGCCTCTCACTTGTGCCGTCTCTCTCTCAAAAAAAAAAAAAAAAAAAGGCACGGGGCACCTGGGGGGCTCAGCTGGTTGGGCAGCCGACTTCAGCTCATGTCATGATCGCGCAGCTCGTGAGTTCAAGACCTGCACGAGCTCTGTGCTGACAGCTCAGAGCCTGGATCCTGCTTCGGACTCTATGTCTCCCTCTCTCTCTGCCCCTTCCCTGCTCACGCTCTCTCTCTCTCTCTCTCTCTCTCTCTCAAAAATAAACATTAAAAAAAAAAAAGCAGTAACTTTGTGAGCTGACTTTGTGACTCTGGGGATGGGGCAGGGAGAGGGAACTAATGGACCTGGGGTGTGAATAATCCACAAGCTTGGATTCTCTTCTTTCTTTTCTTCTTTCATTCTTAGCTTATAATCGTTCATATGAACATAGACATTTACAGTTCACAAAACACTGTCATGTAAAAGATGGTGTACATTGGAGAGTAACGTGTTGGCAGCTATGATGTGGTAAAATGCTCCATTGGTTTACGAAGGCTTTGGAAGGAAGTGACTTTTTTATTGGAATCAAGTAGATGGGAAGAGAATGGTTTCATAAAATATTTTTTAGTCAGTGTAGGTCCCCGTGACCATATTGCATTTGCCCTTATAATCACCGTTAAAATTAGTTTGAGCTCTGCATTGGGCTCTGTGCTAATAGCTCAGAGCCTGGAGCCTGGGTCTCCCTCTCTCTGTCCCTCCCCTGCTCATGTCTGTCTCTCTCAAAAATAAACATTAAAAAATTGAAATGGTTGTCAAAATTAGATGCGGGGAGATGTCTTTTTTGGGTATTGGTTATTCATGCCTATTTAGGAAGAGGAGATGATACCTCCAGGCCTCAATTAAAAGATGACTTTGTTATGCCCAGAATTTGGGAACCCCAAGAACCACCAGGGAGCCGAACCCGATGCAAGAACAAAGAGCCTTTACTGGAGCTAGCTCGAGCTCAATCTCCTACCTGCACCGACGACGCAGCGGGGAGGAGGGGGAGAAGAGAGAGATCCAAAGACGCAAGAGTTTTAAAGGAGTAATGGGAGGGGTGATGGTCGTGGCCCTAGCTGATTGGCTGAGGTCAGGGTCCTGTTCCCTTCCAAGGCGGGAAACAGGTGTCTCCAGCTTTCAAGGCAGAAACAGGTGTCTCTATTTGGGGGGATATGGGTGCTTTAAGGATTGGTCCAAGCTGGTCTGGACCCTGATTAATTGGTCCGGGCTGGTCTGGTGAGGGGTGGAACCTGATTGATTGGTCCATCTTCTACTTCCTAGTCTTTGGAGTCCCGATTTGCCCTAACAACTTCTTGAGCTAGACCTATAGGAAAAGAGTAGGCCAGAAAAACAGAAACAAAACCAAAAGAAAGCCTCCACTTGTACAGGAAGAGAAAGAGACTATGGGAGATTGTCTCAACCTGTGTTCTAGAAAGAAAGACAAAAACATAAAAGCAAAACATTGCCGAGACATCATAATCGCAAGCCTTTCCTCATATGAGTTTGGGGTCTGGATTTGTACTCTCTGCTTAATCGGGAAGCTCAAAAGTGGAGAAACTAACTTACAGTTGAGAGTGCCCAGCAGAAGCACCCTGCTTTTGAGGGAATTCACCTCAGCCCAAGCCACATAGCACTCCCAAGGATAAAACCCGGCTAGAGATGAGTGCCTGACCTAATCTTCCAAAACACATGAGGACACAATCCCTCATGAGCAAGAGTCAACAGACACCATTATCGACATGATTAGACTCCCATACACTTGAGATCATAGAACATTCAGATAAAAACTATAAGTATGCTTAGAATGATTAAAAACCTTTAGAAACAATAAAGGTGTAAAAATGGTATCACACCAGGAAGACTTCAAAATAAATGAAAATTCTAGAAATTCTAGAATTTCTAGAAATGAAAAATATAGTAATTTAAGTTAAAAAATCAGGGGAAGTGGTAAATAACCAATTAGACACAGTTTAGAATGTTGAACTGAAAGAGCTGAATTATGTATAGAGAAATAAAATCACGGCTATAAAAGAGTCAGTATGAAGAAATCCAACATCTGACTAATAGGAGTTCCAGCAGGAGAAAGTAGTCAGAAGGGGGCAGAGGCACTATTTGAAAGCTATGGCTGAGATTTAGCCAGAATTAATGACAGGCATGAGTTCTCATATTTGGCAAGCCCGAATTATTCAAATAGGATAAATAAACATATATCCACATCTAGACGCTAGATCACCAAGAACAGAGCAAGTTTACGATCTGGACAAAGAATGGATCGTGGCTTCATGAATGTCATTATATTATTCACGCTAGGGTTAACAAGGATTCAAGACTACATTGGTTAAGGGATTGGGTCTCCAGAATGGCTAAATGAGGAGCTGAGCAAGGCTCCTTGAAAAAGCAAGGATAAGACTATTCAACAATTGTCATGAACAGTCACCTCGAGACTCTGGAAATTGACATATGTCACACTGAGAAACATTGACTCAAGAAAAACTACCAAGTCTCCATAAGAACAGGGAGATTTCACGTCATTGTACCCAGAGGCTGCTCCTGTCTTCCCCGTCCAGATCTGGGGTGCAGTCCTGCTGGAGCGGGGAAGTTTTCCAGGACGAGGAGCTTTGCACTTGGCTGGGGCTGATCTGAGTCGGAGCGGAGCTTGGAAAACACTTGTCCACGGACATCGTTGAGAACAAGGGCAACCTAGTGGCCAGCAATCAAGGAGAGCCAACACGGCAGCTAGCCTGCAGTTGTGACACCGGCTGGGACAAACAACAGAGTGGCAAGCCAGCCAGACATTTACAGAGAGACGTGGCAACGAGATGGCCACAGTGGGCCTTGATGGGCTTTCACACATCCCTGGTGGTCCGGAAAGCTGCCCACTTGCACAAACCTGTACACATGCCCAGGAGAGACTGGAGAGGGTCCCAGAGGGCTAGTGTTCCCTGGCTGAATGTGAGGCCCCAAGCAGGCAGAAAGTAAAAGGTGGGAAAACTTGTAAACTGCTTGAATTTTCAGTGTCTTCCCCAAACCACACAGAACTCTACTGGCATAGAGAAGAAGCCTTATTGGCTCAAGATGTATAATTAAGTGTAACCTGAATAAATAAGGTGTGGCATATCCACACAATGGAATACTATTCATGGGAGAAAAAAAAGGGGGAACTAGGGGTGCCTGTGTGGCTCAGTTGGTTGAGCGCCCGACTCTCGATTTGGGCTCTGGTCATGATCCGAGGGTTGTGGGATCGAGCCCTGTATAGAGCTCCGTGCTGAGTGCAAAGCCAGCTCAGGATTCTCTCTCACCCTTTGCCCCTTTCCCACCACTCGTGCTCCCTCTCTCTCTCTCAAAAAAAAAAAAAAAAAAGGGGGGGGAACTAACTACTGATACTACAATATAAACCTCAAAAACATATGCTAGAAAAAGAAGTCAGATACAAGCATCTACATACTGTATGACTGCATTTATGGGAGACGATCAAATCTATAGAGGAAGTAGGTTAGTGTTTGCTTGGAATGGGATTGACAGTAGATGTGAATGAGGGGTCTCTGATGGAAATGTTCTTTTTAAAAAAATTTTTTTAATGTTTATTTTTGAGAGAGAGAGACAGAGCATGAGCGGGGGAGGGGCAGAGAGAGAGGGAGACACAGGATCTGAAGCAGGCTCCAGGCTCTGAGCTGTCAGCACAGAGCCCGATACGGGGCTCAAACCCATGAACTGTGAGGTCATGACCTGAGCCAAAGTTGGACGCTCAACTGACTGAGCCACCCAGGCACCCCGAAAATGTTCTAAATCGGATGGTAGTGAGGCTTGCACATGTGTATAAATTTACTAAAATATCATGGAAGTGTATACTTAAAATATTAAGTATATTATTAAGTGTTAAGTATAATATTAAGTGTTAATTTTATGGCCTGTAAATTGTGCCTCAACAAAGTTGTTCAAAAGAGAGAGAGAGAGAGAGAGAGCGTGTGCAGGGAAGGGGCAGAAAGAGAGGGAGAGAGAGAGAGAATCCCAAGGAGGCTTCTCAGCTGTCACCCCAGAGCCAGACACAGGGCTCGATCCCATGAACTGTGAGAACATGACTGTTGAGAGCCAGTGGCCTTGAGCGGTGTTTTGGGAGACTGAGGCTTTGAGCCATGTTGAGAGCCAGTGGCCGTGAGTGGTGTTGGGAGCCGAAGGCTTTGAGCGCAGCCTTTGTCCTTGAGTCGGGATCGCAGCCAGGTCGTGTGGGGAGGTTCAGAATGCCTTTGTAAAGTTTGATATAGCAAAATACAGTTTGCCTGCTAAGAACTTGTGGTAGGAGACATGCCTTGTACGTACACCATCCTCAGAATGTGGATAAATACCCAAGTGAAAATAAACTCGTTGCTGGTGACGCTTGGGAGCGCCAGCCCTCCCTTAACAGCTGTGCCTTGTGTATCAGTTCATCCTCGCCCCCCGATCAGGAACAGTTCGATTCAGCGACGGCTGGTCCGCCGCACATGACCTGAGCCGAAATCAAGAGTCAGATGCTTAACCGACTGAGCCACTCAGACACCCCAAGATGTTTTAACTTTTAAAAAGTCACATCTTACCAGGGGCCGGAGAAGAGAGAAATGGAAATTAATTGTTTAATGGGAATGGAGTTGCCTTTTGTGGGGATGAATATGTTCTGGAAATGCACAGCACTGTGAATGTACTAAATATCACTGATTTATACTCTTTAAAATGGTCGGAAAGGTAATTTTTTGTGTTTTAAAACAATAAAAAAGATTATATCAGTTGATATAAAGGGAAATGCAATAAAGTTTACTCTGCGTCTTTTTCTAGATGGTTTTTTAAAATGTTTCATTTCGAGGCAAGACTCGCCGCTTTACCGATATAACACATTATTGTTCAAACTATGCTTACTGATGGGCTGTCACTCATTGCTGTAATGTAACTCACTACCTTTAAATAAAGACACTGAGGCCGGCAGGGCAGAGATGCCAGAATAGACACCAGAATGGCAGAGACGCCAGAATTTCCAGGGCTGCCTGCTTGGTCATCAGATTCCATCTCACTCGTGGCTCTCTCACCTCATTTCGCCTAACCGTTCGTCCTTCGTGGACCCCTAGATTCGCCGGAACGAGGACCGACTCCGGCAAGGTGGCGCCCAACGTGGGGCATACACGAAGGTGAAGAACCCCAAACACTAGGAGATTAAAGAAGAAGAAGTTATGATCCAAATCAAGTCTGAAACGTCTTTCAATTGACTGCTTTCCCTGTTAGTAACTGAAGAGGCAATACTACTTCTTTCAAAAACCAGTGAACAAAAGTGCTATGAAGAAACAAATTGGGAGAAATCTTCATTCTTGGCAACTTCAAGAAACAACCCATAACACATCCAGCCAAAATGACGAGACGGAAGAATTCTCCTCAAAAGAGTCTACAAGAAGCAGTGACAGCTCAAGAATTAATGAAAAGAGATATAAGCAACATAACAGAACTTGAATATAGAATGTTAATCATAAAACTAATTGCTGGCCTTGAAAAAAGCTTAGATGAATGCAAGGAGTCCCACGAGGCAAAGTTCAAAGACCTTAAAAACGGTCAGGAAGAATTAAAGAAGACATTGGAAGAAATACAGGGGAAACTGGAAGCAGCCACAGCACGGATTGAAGAGGTAGAGGAAAGAGTTAGTGCATTAGAAGACAAAATCGTTGAAAAAGAGGAAGCAGATAAAAAGAGAGAGAAGCTGATCCAGGAACAGGAAAGGAGAATTCGAGAGCTGAGCGATGCAGTCAAAAGAAACAATATCCGTATCATAGGAGTTCCAGAGGAAGAAGAGAGAGAGAAAGGAGTCGAAGGGGTTCTGGAACAAATCATTGCTGAGAACTTCCTCAACATGAGAAAGGAAACGGGCATGGAAATCCAAGAGGTACAGAGAACTCCCCTCAGACGTAACTTGAATAGACCTTCTGCACGGCACATCATAGTGAAGCTAAAATACAAAGATAGGGAGAGAATCCTGAAAGCAGCTAGGGACAAAAGAACCCTAACATACAAAGGGAGACCTATAAGGGTAGTAGCAGACTTATCTACGGAAACTTGGCAAGCCAGAAAGGAATGGCAGGATATCTTCAATGTGATGAGCAAGAAGGACATGCAACCAAGAATTCTGTATCCGGCTAGCCTGTCATTCAGAATAGAAGGAGAGATCAAGGTTTTTCCCAACAAACAAAAACTGAAAGAATTTATCACAAATAAGCCAGCACTGCAAGAGATCCTGAGGGGCATTCTATGAAAACAAGGAGGCAAAGAATACAAACTACCAGACACAGCCTTACAAACATGAAACTTACAGATAATACAGTGACTGTAAGCCCATATTTTTCAATATTAACACTGAATGTAAATGGACTAAATGTGCCAATCAAAAGACACAGGATAACAGAATGGATTAAAAAACAAGACCCATCTATTTGCTGTCTTCAAGAAACTCATCTTAAACCTGAAGACACCTTCAGATTGAAAGTGAGGGGATGGAGAACTATCTACCATGCTACTGGAAGTCAGAAGAAAGCCGGAGTAGCCACACTTATATCAGACAAATTAGACTTTAAAATGAACGATGTAATAAGAGATGAGGAAGGACATTATATAATAGTCTCAGGGACCATCCAGCAGGAAGAGCTAACAATTGTAAATATCTACGCACCGAATTCAGGGGCACCCAAATTTGTAAAACAACTAATTACAAACATTAGCAACCTCATCGATAAAAATGTCCTAATAGTAGGGGATCTCAACACTCCACTCTCAGCATTGGATAGATCAACAAAACAGAAAATCTCCGCAGAAACAATAGCCCTGAATGACACATTAGGACAGATGGGCCTCACAGACATCTTTAGGGTCCTTCATCCAGAAGCAAAGGAATTTACGTTCTTCTCATCTGCACACGGTACATTTTCCAAGATAGACCACATTCTGGGGCACAGGGAAGCTCTGAATAAATATAAAAGAATTGAGATCATACCGTGTACAGTGTCAGACCACAATGCTTTGAAACTTGAAATCAACCACAGGAGAAAGCCTGGAAAATATCCAAGAACATGGCGGCTAAGAAATAACCTACTAAAAGATGACTGGGTCAACCAAGCCATCAGAGAAGAAATTAAAAAATACATGGAAACAAATGAAAATGAAAATACAACAATCCAAACGCTCTGGGATGCAGCAAAGGCAGTCCTGAGAGGGAAATATATTGCAATCCAGGCCCATCTCAAGAAACAAGAAAAATCAATAACACAAATTCTAACAGCACGCCTAAAGGAACTAGAAGCAGATCAGCTAAAACAACCCAAGCCCAGCAGAAAGAGAGAAATAACAAAGATCAGAGCTCAAATTAACCATATGGAGACAGAAAAGGTAGTGGAACAGATCAATGAAACCAAAAGCTGGTTCTTTGAAAAAATAAACAAAATAGACAAACCTCTAGCCAGGCTTCTCAAAAAGAAAAGAGAGAGAACTCAAATAAATAAAATCGTGAATGAAAAGGGAGAAATTACAACCAATCCCTCAGAGATACAAGCAATCATCAGAGAATACTATGAAAAATTATATGCCACCAAACTGGGCAATCTGGAAGAAATGGACAGCTTCCTAAATAGCCACACGCTACCAAAACTCAAACGGGAAGAAATAGAAAATTTGAACAGACCCATAACTAGTGAAGAAATAGAATCCGTTATTAAAAACCTCCCAGCAAATAAAAGCCCTGGACCAGATGGCTTTCCTGCGGAATTTTACCAGACATTTAAAACAGAGTTAATTCCTATCCTCCTCAAGCTGTTCCAAAAAATTGAAACGGAAGGAAAACTCCCGGACTCATTCTATGAAGCCAGCATCACTTTGATTCCCAAACCAGATAGAGACCCAGCAAAGAAAGAAAATTACAGGCCAATATCCCTGATGAATATGGGTGCAAAAATTCTCAACAAGATACTAGCAAATCGAATCCAACAGCATATAAAGAGAATTATCCACCATGATCAAGTAGGATTCATCCCTGGGTTGCAGGGCTGGTTCAATATTCGCAAATCAATCAACGTGATACATCACATCAACAAAAGAAAAGAAAAGAACCATATGATCCTGTCAATAGATGCAGAAAAAGCATTTGACAAAATACAGCATCCTTTCTTAATAAAAACTCTCGAGAAAGTCGGGATAGAAGGAACATACTTAAACATCATAAAAGCCATATATGAAAAGCCCACAGCTAATATCATCCTCAATGGGGAAAAATTGAAAGCCTTCCCCCTGAGATCAGGAACACGACAGGGGTGTCCACTCTCGCCACTGCTATTTAACATAGTGCTGGAAGTCTTAGCATCAGCAATCAGACAACAAAACAAAATAAAAGGCATCAAGATTGGCAAGGAGGAAGTCAAACTTTCACTTTTTGCAGATGACATGATACTTTACATGGAAAACCCGACAGAATCCACCAAAAGCCTACTAGGACTGATTCATGATTTCAGCAAAGTTGCAGGATACAAAATCAATGTACAGAAATCGGTGGCATTTCTATACACCAACAATGAAGCAGCAGAAAGAGAAATAAAGAAGCTAATCCCTTTCACAATTGCACCAAAAACCATAAAATACTTAGGAATAAACCTAACCAAAGATGTGAAAGACCTCTACACTGAAAACTATAAAAAACTTATGAAGGACATTGAGGAAGACACAAGGAAATGGAAAAACATCCCATGCTCATGGATTGGAAGAATAAATATCGTCAAAATGGCAATACTACCCAAAGCAATCTACACATTCAATGCAATCCCAATCAAAATTGCACCAGCATTCTTCTCAAAGCTAGAGCAAACAATCCTAAAATTTGTATGGAACCACAAAAGACCTCGAATAGCCAAAATAATACTGAAGAATAAAACCAAGGCGGGAGGCATCACAATCCCAGACTTTAACCTCTACTACAAAGCGGTGGTCATCAAGACTGTATGGTATTGGCACAAAAACAGACGCATAGACCAATGGAATAGAATAGAAAACTCAGAAATGGACCCGCAAGTATATGGCCAACTAATCTTTGACAAAGCGGGAAAATGTATCCAATGGAAAAAAGACAGCCTTTTTAACAAATGGTGCTGGGAGAATTGGACAGCAACATGCAAAAGAATGAAACTAGACCACTTTCTTACACCACTCACAAAAATAAATTCTAAATGGATAAAAGATCTGAATGTGAGACAGGAAACCGTCAAAATCCTAGAGGAGAAAACAGGAAAAAGCCTCTTTGACCTAAGATGCACAAATTTCTTACTCGACACGTCTCCAAAGGCAAGAGAATTAAAAGCAAAGATGAACTATTGGGACCTCATCAAGATAAAAAGCTTCTGCATGGCAAAAGAAACAACCAACAAAACGAATAGGCAACCAACGGAATGGGAAAAGATCATCGCAAATGACATATCGGATAAAGGACTAATATCTAAAATTTATAAAGAACTTACCAAACTCCAAACCCGAAAAACAAACAACCCAGTGAAGAAATGGGCGGAAGATATGAATAGACACTTCTCCAAAGGGGACATTCAGATGGCCAACAGACACATGAAACGATGCTCAATGTCACTCATCATCAGGGAAACACAAATCAAAACCACACTGAGATACCACCTCACACCAGTCAGAGTGGCTAAAATGAACAAATCAGGAAACTATAGATGCTGGCGAGGATGTGGAGAAGTAGGCACCCTCCTACACTGTTGGTGGGAATGCAAACTGGTGCAGCCACTCTGGAAAACGGTGTGGAGGTTCCTCAAAAAAATGAAAATAGAGCTACCCTATGACCCAGCAATAGCCCTGCTAGGAATCTACCCAAGAGACACAGGAATGCTGATGCATAGGAGCACGTGTACCCCAATGTTCATAGCAGCACTTTCGACAATAGCCAAATCATGGAAAGAGACCAAGTGCCCATCAACTGACGAATGGATAAAGAAGTTATGGTACTTATATACAATGGACTACTACGTGGCAATGAGAAAAAATGAAATCTGGCCATGTGTAGCAACATGGATGGAACTGGAGGGTATTATGTTAAGTGAAATAAGTCAGTCAGAAAAAGACAGATACCATATGTTTCCACGAATAGGTGGACTTTGTGAAACTAAGCAAAAACCAGGGGGAGGGGAAGAGGGGAAAGAAAAAAAAGACACAGAGAGGGAGGGAGATAAAACATAAGAGACTCTCAAAGACTAAGAAAAACTGAGGGTAAGGGGGATGAGGGAGGGGGGAGAGGGGGTGATGGGCATTAAAAAGGGCACATGTTGGGATGAACACTGGGTGTTATATGTAAACCAATTTGAAAATAAACTATTATAACAAAAAAAAATAAAATAAAATGTTTCATTTCGAAATAACTATAGGCACATAAGAAATTGCAAAAATAGTAAAGAGAAGTCCCGTGGACCTGTCACCCAGTTTCCCTTAATGGTGGCGTCTTACCATAGAGTACCAACAACACATTGTACAAACCAGGATGTGGGCATCTGTGCAATACAATTAATTAGACTAGGGGCGCCTGGGTGGCTCAGTTGGTTGAGCGGCCGACTTCGGCTCAGGTCATGATCTCGCGGTCTGTGAGTTCGAGCCCTGCATCGGGCTCTGTGCTGGTGGCTCGGAGCCTGGAGCCTGCTTCGGATTCTGTGTCTCCCTCTCTCTCTGCCATTCCCTTGCTCATACTCTGTCTCTATGTCTCTCAAAAAAATAAATAAACATTAAAAAAAAATTAGACTAAAGACCTTACTCAGATTGTTTTGGCGAATGGTTTTAAAAGCTATAAAATACCCAGTGCAGATTTCCATGAGTTGAGATTAAACTGTTTTATTGGTCTCAACCCGTGGAAGAAAACAATTTGATTCAAAAAAAAAAAAAAAAAAAAAAAGACTTCTAACCCTTTCTTTTCCTTTTGTTTTTTAATATCTTCCACTGGTGAAGATTGAATTAAGGGGGTGGCAGTGGAGAGGAAGAGAAGAAGGTGGTCTGGAGACAGAAACAAATAGATTGAAAATAGTTTGGGAATTTATAGGAGAAGGGAGAAATTCAGGAGAGCACAGAGGTTTCTGGCTTTAGCGACGTGGTGACTGGCAGGACGTTTATTGAGATGGGGAAGTTCTGTGATGGATTGGTTTAAAGGGAAAATCGTGAGTTGGCCCCAAGCTGGTTCAGCGCGAGAGGTCTCTGAGACATCTAGGCTGTTGGCTATGAGTCGACAGAACAGACAAGAAGTCTGAGCCGAAGTTACACAATGGGAGAGGGGGCATCACACTCACACTAGCTAGTATTTAAGTTACCCCTCTCAACTCGGTTCAATGATTCTAAGTCTTAGGAATGCAGAACGAAAGAAGACAGACAAGTTTGGTCCCTGTCCTCATAGATCTTACGTTCAGTGTAGGCCACTGGGGTGTTCCAGACAGGACAGAGGGGCGGCTTTGCCCAGGTAGGCTACAGGAGGGAGGTCACAGTGTGTCCTTTGTGATGAGATCTGTGGTGTATCTGGTGGCACGGAGGACCCCACTGAGAGCTAAGCCTTCCTCCTGTGGGGAGAATACGGGACCCACCATATGTTATCTCTCTGTCCTCACATCTGCCAACCCAGGGCCAGCCGGAGTCCTCTTTGGAGGTGAGCAAATGGATACGGGGGCAGGAGATGATAGATCGAGAAGAGGTGTGGTGTGGAGGGCTGGGGAGCCATGGGGGCCAATGGGACAGAGAGATGCTGGAGTCTCAGTTCCTCCCTCTTCCCGGTCCCAGGTAGAGAAGTCAGTCGGCTGCCCGCCACGAGACCTGTCATCTGGGCTGAACATGAAGCACTCGTGGCAGATTTTTGCCCTGTGGGGCTTCTGGGTGCTCATCCTGTGGCTGATGGCCCCCTGCCTGGATCCAAAACCTGAGCCGGCACCCCAGGGAAAACTGATGATCCTGGTACCTGGGCGCTGCAACTGCCCTTGGTTCAAATTCAGGAAGAGTGGCCTCCCATCTGAGACACTAAACTCCTCCCTCTACCAGCACAGAGTTGGAGAACGGGGCCTGTTTGTTGAATGCTATGAGAAGATGATGGAGCACCTGACGGGGGCAACCAAGTCCATGACCCCTGACTCTGTGCTCCGGTGGCTGGTTAGTGGTCAGCCCTGGGCCTGGTCCCTTGCCTTGTCCTTCCAAAGCCTAGCCCATATCCCACATTCCCACCCAAACCCCTGCCCTCAGTCTTGGTGTAGTGCATTCTCTAATCTTTTTTTTTTTTTAGTCCATTTATTTATTTTGAGAGGGAGAGCACAAACTTGAGTAGGGAGAGGTAGCAAGAGAGGGAAAGAAAGAATCCCAAGCAGGCTCTGCATTGTCAGTGCAGAGCCTGATGTGGAGCTCGGACCTATGAACCGTGAGATCATGACCTGAACCGAAATCAAGAGCCAGATGCTTAATGGACCGAGCCACCCAGACACCCCACACCTCTTATCTTCCCCACCTCAACCCCTGACCGCCAGGACCAGGGTCTCACCTTCCAGGTCTGCCTTCCTTCCACTAGAGCTGATACCCAGGTCCCGACCCCCAACCTCCTGCCTTCTGCTGTTTCCAGGGCATGAACTCAGCAAGTGGGCTTGGTAAAATGTGGGAAAAGGTGTTCAAGGTGATTCCCAGACCCTCGGTGAGCCATTTCCATCTCTACTGTGGGACTTGTGCTTTGGCGGGGAACTCCAAGAGCCTGCGGGCCTCTGGCCTTGGCAACAATGTCAACCAATGGACCCCAGCCTTTGGGTGCGTGGTGGGGAGAGGGCAGGGTGTGGGAAGGTCAAGGGTGTCCTCAGAGTTCCAGCAGTTCCTGCTGTCCTTCTCAGACTGAACCAGGGCCCTGTCCAGAGCGTTGAGATGGTGGGGAACCAAACCATAGGACGCTTCATCCATCCCAGCATCCAGGGCTCTTGGAGACAGCTGGTGCTGCTGCTGCTGAAGCTTTCTGGCCTGGCATGGACTTCAGATGCTCCAAGTGAGGAGGTGATGGTCTGGGACCCCAGATGTTCTTAGTTTGGGGGTGAGCGAGGTCACTGCAGGGGGGGACAGAGGAGCTCCAGGGAGACCGTCTGGCTTATTAGGGACACCTGCAGAACCTTCTCAGGTCTCAGCCTGCTGAAACTCCCCCACTTCCCAATTCTCTTAGATTTTGGAAGGTGGTCCAGTTCCCTAGTGGAATGGAAGACAGCAAAGACCAGGTAAGGATATGGAAAGGAGTAAGATGTGGCTGCGGGGTGCTGTGGAAAGGGGCCCAGGTCCGCCCCCTCTCCCTTTGTCCCCACCTCCTGGCGATCAGCCCCACCTTCCTCGGGTATAACCAGGGCAGCTGGCTGGATGAGCAGGGTCAGTATGCATCCCTGGGGCTCATGGCTCTGTTCTGTGCCTCACACATCTGTGACGAGGTTAGGAAAGAGTCTTGTCCATTTCCCACACAGGACTTCTCTCCTCCATACCTTCGACACAGAGTCTAAAAATTTCTCTCTGGCTTTCAAGATCATGCATAATCTGACCCCTTCCCTCCCTTCTTCTCTCCCAGGCTCACACACTGGGCTTCTTGGTGTTCCCCGAACACCAGCTGCCTTCCGCCTTTTCACACACTGCTGCCTCTGCCTGGAATACCCTTCTCTTGTGTCCCCGGGGAATTTTTCTCTTCCACTAATATGATGAGGATCAGCTAGTTGATACTATTTTCTGGGCTCAGAGGGTCCCTCGGTGTGTTCAAAGTGTCTCTTCCCTGGAGAAGATGAGCTCTGTTCTCCCAGTTCCAGGAGGCAGTCTGTCACCCTTGACGTTGAATAAGGGGAGACGGGATTCAGCCTACTGACACATACATTCCTCTCACATTCACCAGGATGCCTGCCTTGGATTTGGATCAGAAAACCAAAGAAAGAGGGGCAATGACTGGGAGGCTGTTAATCAGACCAATGACTACAAGAAGATTCTGTCCACACAGAGCATGGAAGCAGAAATGGAAGTTAGCTACAGTGTGTTGGGGAAACTCACTGTCCACACGTGACACCCTGCAGAGCCCATGCAGGTCCTAGTCCTTTGGGCCTCAACAAAGCAGGCTGTTGGGGATGACAGCAGCAGCAGTGGGGGGTAACAGGCAAAAGGAAATTATATGGAGACCAGTCTGGTGCTGAATAAAATTCTGGTCATATTTGTTGCCTATGAGTAAAATGTCATGGAAGGAAGGGCCGGACTTGACATCCAGATCTTAGGGGCAATATTTTCGTTAATTTCTGTCTGATCCCAGATCATGCGAGGTAGTGTACATTTAGACCCAAGCTCACACAAAGTGCAAGGCCAGACTGAGTTCTTGGGGGAAGCTCTTTTCCCATCTGATGACAGAGGTAAGTCTTCATGTTTCATCTTATGCTAGCAGTGAGTTTTTTTCTAGCTTAGCTTTTTACTGATGGTTCAGCTCCTTGCGGTTCCCAGTGTTTTGTAGGAGCCCCCAGTTCTTCTTCGCGCCTCCCCCCACCCCGGGCTCAAGGTCCTCTGCCCACACAAGCATCGACCTCCTAAATTCCTGGACCCCTCAGGCAATGCTGAACTGTTTTTCAGTTCTCTTTTTATCTGGAGACTTCTAAATGTTTTTATTTTGACCTCTGTTCTGCATTTAAAATAGTTTTTACTAGGGCACCTGGGTGACTCAGTCAATTCAGCATTCAACTTGGGCTCTGCTTATGTTTTTAGGAGTTTGTCTGTTTCTGAGACCAAGAGTTCCAACTACTACAGTTAACGAGGATCAAATATCACACTTTTGTCAGCAGCACTGGAAGCTGGAAGATGATGGAACATGCCATTAAGCAACCTAGAATCTTTTACACCTAGCCAAACTATCAATCAAGCCTAAGGACAGTGTGTTCTCTAGGGCTACCATAACAAATTAGCACAAACTAGGTAGCTTTCTTTTTTTAAGTTTATTTATTTTGAGAGGTGGGTAGAGGCAGAAAGAGAGAAAGAGAGAGAGAGAATCCCAAGTAGGCTGTGCACCATCAGTGCAGGGAGCCCAATGTGGGGCTAAACTCATAACAGAGAGATCATGACCTGAACCAAAACCAAAAGTTGATGCCTAACCAACTGAGCCACCCAGGTGCCCCATTAATCCTCTCTTTTATTTTTTTATTTTTTTTAAATGTTTATTTATTCTTAAGAGACAGAGCGTGAGCAGGGGAAGGGCAGAGAGAGAGAGAGGCAGATGCAGAATCCGAAGCAGGCTCCAGGCTCTGAGCCATCAGCACAGAGCCCGACTCGGGGCTCGAACTCACAGACCGCGAGATCATGACCCGAGCCGAAGTCGGCCGCTCAACCGACTGAGCCACCCAGGAGCCCCTCTCTTTTATTTTTAATTTAATTAAATTAATTAATTTATTTAGAGGATGTGTGAGCTTAAATGGGGGAGGGATAGAGAGAGTGGAAAAGAAAGAATCCCAAGCAGGCTTTAAGTTGTCACTGGAGAGCCTGATATGGGGCTTGAACTCACAAACCATGAGTTCATGACCTGAACCGAAGTTGCATGCTTAACCGACTGAGCCACCTAGGTACCCCTAGGTAGCTTAAAACAACAGAAATTGATATTCTTTCGTAGTTCTGGAGACTAGAAGTCCAAAATTCAGGTTGGTCCCTTCTGAAGGTTCTGAGGGAGAATCTGTTCCATGGCACTCTCCTCTGTGTCTTCGGTTCCCAAATTTTATAAGGACATTTTATAAGGACACCAGTCATTGGATTAAGGCCAATCCCAATCCAGCATGAATTTTTTTTTAACTCAATTACATTTGCAAAGACTCTATTTCCAAATAAGGTCATACTTAAGTACTTAAAGTACTTAACATACTTTTTTCAGGGACACAATTCTACCCACTGTAAACAGAATAATGACTTTTCTAGACATGCAAGGATTCGAAACGTATATCTTCTATATACCCTTTCTTAGGAAATTGTAATGAACAGGAAAAGGAAAGTAGTCCTAGTTCACTACCAGACTCTGTAGGAAACAATATTTGTCTAGTCAGGGTAATGTGAACATGATAATAGCATTTGGACTTTTAGGAGTCTGTAGTTCTCTGCCATCCAATATGGGGATGAGCATGTGACATGTAGCTAGTGCGAGTAAGGAATAAAAATTTTCATTAATCTAAATTCAAAAGTGAACACAATTCAGTTATTGGAAAACCTTTAAGTATACTTGTTATAACTTGGATATGTAAATCTACTTTTTAGATTATAAAATTTTATAAAATGTATAGATCATGTATTTGGTAAAAACTGAGTGTTCAAATTTAGATCTACCATGAGTGTAAAATACAACTTGGGATTTAGAAGACTTAGTTTGAGGGTGTCTGGGTGGCTCAGTCGGTTGAGCATCCACCTTCAGCTCAGGTCATAATCTCATGGTTCATGAATTTGAGCCTCACATCGGGCTCGCTGCTGCCAGCCTGTCAGTGCAGAGCCTGCTTTGGATCCTCTGTCCCCCTCTCTCTGCCCTTTCCCCTGCTTGTGCTCTCCCAAAAATATATTTTTTTAAAAAAGGAGACTTAGTTTCAAGCAAGGAGAATGTGAAATATCTCAATATTTTTATATTGCATACATGTCGAAATGACAAGATTTAGAAAAACAGGGTTAAATATTGGTTCACATATTTCTTTTGGATAGCACCACTAGAGACAAAGCACGTGAAACTTAATGACACAACAGAATGCTTACACAACAGAATGTAAATATCATCCTTGATGATGTAGAAGTTCAAAATACCAATGTCAGGACGTGTAAAGGGAAAATAATTGACAAATAGAAGTGTATGGCACAACATTCTCAGAGAGTAGGGCTTCAAGAAATCTTGTCTTGTAGTAACAGGATGAGAAATAGGTGTTAGGGTCCATTATATAAAATTATAAAGTGGGGGCCTGAGTGGCTCAGACAGTTAAGCGTCCGACTTTGTCTCAGGTCATGATCTCGCAGTTCGTGAGTTTGAGCTCTGCGTCGGGCTCTGTGCTGACAGCTCAGAGCCTGGAGCCTGCTTCCGATTCTGTGTCTCCCTCTCTCTCTGCCCCTCCCCCATTCATGCTCTGTCTCTCAAAATTAAAATGGTAAAAAAAATTTTTTAAATTATAAAGTGTGACCAAGAAGGTACTACCAAACAATGATACGATCATATATAGCAGGTAGTATACACAGAGTATCATGATACAGTGGCATGAACATATTTAGAGATATGGAAGCAAATGTTGAAGAACAGGGAGACGAGGACGCCTTTGAGGAGCGGCCTCCGGTAAAGAGGACCGAGGGCAGCTGCTTCATGTTCAAAGCCTTTCTAGACAATGTGATTTGTTTTTTGTTTCCATTTTGAAAAAACAATTTGCGTGTATTTACCTTGGTGATAATTCTCAAAAGAAAATGAGTTCAATGCTTGAGAGGTTTTAAGAGTTGAATAGGCCATGGGCGCCTGGGTGGCTCAGTCAGTTAAGTGTATGACTTCGGTTCAGGTCGTGATCTCACTGTGAGTTTGAGCCCCTCATCGGGTTCTGTGCTGACAGCTCAGAGCCTGGAGCCTGCTTTGGGTTCTGAGTCTCCCTCTCTCTCTCCCCTTCCCCAACTCACACTCTGTCTCTCTCTCAAAAATAAATAAACATTAAACGTTTTTTAAAAAGGGTTGAATAGACCAAGTATTCATCTATTATGAGTTCATCGATATGATAAATTTTCTCTGACCCAGGAGGTTCCAAGTGGCCCTTCCTTTCCCTTCTTGACACTTGTATACTGTGGTCTCCCAGAGGAGACTGATACCCAGTGAGGTCTCTTGTGCCAGCCCAGTTATAACAAGGACCTCATCACAGACACCACATTGTGACGTCCACTATGAAGGTTTATTGGCAAGACCCCCTCCTTCACTTTGGCATTCAGCCCAGAGCCCAGCTGACAAGGGAGGCTTGGAAATCAAGTGTCAAGGGAACAAGAGGGTGAGGAGGGAATGGGGTATGTGCCAAGTCTGATGTGGATGAGCAGGAGACAGAGAAGGGAGGGGCAGAGAGAGAGGGAGACACAGAATCTGTAGCAGGCTCCAGGCTCCGAGCTCCGAGCTCCGAGCTGTTAGCACAGAGCCCGACGCGGGGCTCGAACTCACAAACCACGAGATCATGACCTGAGCCGAAGTCGGACGCTTAACCAATTGAGCCACCCAGGCGCCCCTGACATGCACAATTTCAAAGAAGAGCGAAAGGTCATCTTTAAGCTGGAGTGTGAGGGGAAGGTTGTTGTCTACAACTGAGATGTTTTCTAGCCTGTTCAGACCATTGGAAGCCCCAGGGGGCTGATGGGTAGTCAAGGGGACCATGGAGTATCAGAGAGGGACTGGGGTTTCAAGTGACCCTGGATATAAATCACTCTGCTGCTAAATAAAACTGTAGCTCATTCCTCCCAATGGATTCTGGTGGTATTAAAGGCCTCATTCTATTCTAGATTCTTAGCAGCAAACATATCCCCATATGACATTTATATACATATCTCACATTATATGTGTATACGTATATATATATATATATATATATATATATCTCGCCAAAAAATATAATCAAATGAAAAAGAGGAAAAAGCAAACCCTAAAGTTGAGAACAAATCAAATGGACCTAACTGTATATCAGCTTGGTAATATAAGCACCAGAGAAAAGAATTATTTCAAGTTCCTTTGGAACTCAATACAGTATGTATCCTTTGCAGGATATATTCTGTGGACAAAAAGAACTACAAAGAAATTTTAAACTTCACTTAGTGGATTTATTATAATATTAGTATTATTTTTGAAACTATATAATGGGTATCATGAAATAAAGTAAAGAAGTAATTATATTAATATCAGGAAATAAATACAAAGGCAGACAGGTATAGTAAAAACTGTGACATTAAATTCAAACTAGATTTATCATTGTAAACTCAATTTTTAAATTATTTTTTATTGTGGCAAATGATACATAACATTTCCATTTTAACCACTCTGAAGTGGCATTAAGTACATTCGCACCACTGTGCAACCCACATCGCCATGAACTCACGATTTTCCAAATACATTTTCTGCTCTGTCATCTGAATGGTCTAAAAGCAGTAACATACCAGTAGCAATGATCAATCCTGGAACTCAGATTTGGTTTTCTAAATACTTCTTTCTCATGAAAAGATTCCAGATCTGGACAGGAAAAGTACCAGGAAAATCTAGACAACAAATTGGGAAGATTTCAACACCGAAAACAGCAATTGTCATGATGGAATCACAGTGAATATACAAAGATCTTGAGTCCGTAATGATATTCAGAAATAAAAACAATTCGTTAGAGGAGACCGTCAACTCGGGGGAGGGGGAGCATTTATCCTGCTTTTTGTAGAAACAGAAGTTCAGGGTAACCAAATAGCCTCCGCTAATGAGGGCGTTCGGTTGCTGGGTATACAAAACAAATATCCTCTATGTTCTACCTCCCTGGCTGCCCAAAGCACACACAAACTAACACAATGCAAATATCCCTCATACAACGAAAAGGACACGTACCTGCCTCTCCAAGGGCACTGAAGTGTATGGGACGTCTAGTTTGGAGCCGGAGTCCAAAAACCCCCAAAGATGTGAGAAGTGTGGCTACCTATCGCCATGTTATTCTGGATACTGGAGCCATTATGACGTTATGTAAACATATTATAGGCATTTAGAGGAATAAAGCTGCCCACTATAAAAATAGAGTCTTTATGGCTTCTCGGCCTTTTGGGTAAGATCAAGGGTAAAAATAGAGTCTTTAAAAAAGTTTTATTTTAGAGAGAGAGTGAGAGTGTGTTCAGGAGAGGGATAAAGAGAGACTCTCTGGCAGGCTCTAAGCTCAGCGCGGAGCCTGGTGTGGGCTTGATCCTGTGGCCCTGGGATCATGACCTGAGCCAAAATCAAGAGTCAGATGCTCATACGTCTGAGCCACCCAGACACTCTAAAAATAGAGTCTTGAAAAACTGGCTGCCCCTGGGGAGAAGTTGGAAAAGAACTGGATGGGAAAATGCTACCTTCTTTTCTACTTCATTTTATAACCATATACATGCACTCGTTTCATTTTAAATAAAAGAAACAAAAAAAGTTTGGCCGGAGAGAAATTTACTTTTAACCACATCACAAAGTTTTCCTGTAGATTCTTTCCTCAAGAGGGGGCCAAAAAGGGGCATCTAGGTGGCTCAGTCGGTCAAGTGTCCGACTTTGGTTCCGATCATGATCTCACAGTTCGTGGGTTTGAGCCCTGCATTGGGCTCTGCGCGGACAGTGCAGAACCTGCTTCAGATCCTGTCTCCTTTTCTCTCTGCCCCTCCCCAACTTGCCATCTCTCTCCCTCTCTCTGTCTTAAAAATAAATAAACATTAAAAAAAAATTTTTAAAGAGGGGCCAGAGTCTCTTCCTTTACCCTCTCTGCCTTATGTTTGACAACGCTGCACTGAAAATAGATGCCGCCCATCTCTGAGAGATGTGCCACATTAGTCTTAGCACAGACTCTCACTCTTTTTAATCCCGTCCCCATTACGTTGATTTCCAAGCCCACCTTTGCCAGCTGGACCCAGGGCTGAATGCCAAGGTGAAGGTGGTTACCCATAAGGCCTCCATGCAGGAACTCACAAAGTGACTTGTATGGTGGGGTCCCTGATACTGGGCTGGCACGGAGAACCCCATTAAGCATCAACCCCTTCTCCTCAAGGGAGGTCACAGGATACACCAAACGTTGCCTCTCCCCTCCCTCCACTCAGCCTCTAGTGGAGCACCCTGTAGGCCTTAGCAGGTGACTATGGAGCTGTGATGGAGGCCGCCGGGGCGGTGTGGTGCTGAAGTCTGTGCCCATAGCTTCCTACTTTTCCCAGTGTTTGGTGTCCAAGTCAGCCAGCCACTTGCCCTGTGCATTGCCCCATGGGAAAGGAATGAGGCCTTAATGGTGGGTTTTCGGCTTGTGGGCTGAACATCGAGTTCACCTGTGGCTGATGCTTCAGCTCTGGTCAGAAAGATTTAACCTGAAAAGGCTAGCTGACGTAGTTCCAAGAGCCTGCCATCACCTCTGGGACCCACAGGCACTCCCCTGGGCCCCAGAAACACAGTGTATCTATCTGATCAGCTTGAGAACACTTTGAAAGGGCTTTCCAGGCCTCTATTCCTCCAGGATATTCTGTGACACTTTCTCTGGCTTCACTGAGTGGCCACAAGTCTCTTCTGGACATCCAGGTCATTCTGCAGGTGTTTGTCTAGGTGCAGGCTCTGTCCCCCCTGGAGAAGAGCTTCTCTTTTTGGTGCTTAATGCCACACAGGTTTAATGAGTATTTCCAGGTGAGTGGAGAGCTGGATTCGGGGCCAGGGGCAGCAACCAGCCCATTTTATCCATAAGGTTTCTGTATCTGGAGTCGAGCAGACAAGAGGTGGACCCTTATACAGGGAAGGGAGTTACATCCAAAGGCTGCAGCCTGACTTGTCGAGCCACAGTGCAACAGCAGAAGACAAGGGAATCGGCCAGTTCGAATGTGAGACTATTCTTGGCCAGCAACAAGCCTTAGACCCTCGGATCTGACTGGTAGGGCTGGAATACTCAGATCTAGGACACATGACAGGAAGCCAAGATAGGAGGTCCAGGAGAGATGTGTGGATTATCAGGCACTGATACAAGCCTTCCTGGATTCCCTCACCTCAAGGACCAGCAGTCATTTAGAAGAACCAGATTTGAATGCTTATTCTCCTCCCCTCCCCACGTCCACACATATGACCATGTGCTGGGGACAGAGAGCACCCAGTCTAAAGGGCGCATCGCACAGCCCTAGCAGAGAGACACATCTCTCCTCTAATCGCCGAGCCACTCACCTTTTTACCTCCAAGCCAGCCATCCCACTCACGTCAGGCTTCAGGGCCTGTAGAGGCTGTAAAGAGCTGGTAGCACTGGCTAACAAAGGACTAAGAAGAAAGAGGTCACAATGTGCACACTGCGACAGGCTATGGACATAAATGAGCTTGGCGAGACTTGGGAGCACAGCCCTACCTTCTCTGGAGAAGCCTCTCTTCTCATCCTCACCTCCATCTGGGTCTGGACAACCCCTGGTCCCAGCAGGGTGGAGGGAGTAGATTCTAGGGCCCCAAGTTGAGACCCCATGTGCTTGGCCTTCCTCCTCCCTTGCCTACTTTCTAAGCGTGGTGAGCAGAGCTGCGTCTGCATCTCCTCCCCTCTACACCCGAGGGATCACCGCTTGCAGCACATGGACAGCCCCTGCTTCTTTCTGCTCCCTGCCTCCACACACCACTGCCCCTGCTCTGCAGGGCCTAGTGTGTGCACAGAGCTCGGCAGCTCCATCCTCAGCCCTGGGGAGTGAATAGGTGCTCAGTGGGCCAGAGGTAGGAGGCGAGGTATTGCAGGGGTGGGGAGGGGCAGCTGGATGGGTCATCTGTCCTAAGACCAGACAACTAAACAACCACCTGGCTGAAAAGGGACCTGTTCCCTGGGCTGAGGTCTGCACGCCAAGTCTTAGACTAGGAGTTGCCTTGCTGCTTTTGTGGGTGAGGTATCCCCACCTCCACAGGTACTTCTGGAAGTTCTGCTGCTGGCCCCAGAGCTGCAGAGGCCCTGAGGTGGCTCATCTGGATAGCCCGATTCCACCAGCAGTGTCCGCCTGGCTTGACCAGTGCTTCCGGATGGGCTCCAAAGCTCCTCGTGGAGTTGGAGACCACCATTTCCAGAATTCTGGGCTCAGGCTGTATCCCCTCTCTGACTCCTTTCTCTAAGTCAATGGGGCCCAGCCTCCTCTGTGTTAGAACATGGGGGTGAAGTGGTAAGTGATCTGTGCTCTTCTCTGTAGGCACTGATGCTCGGAGACCTAACCCAATTCCAGCTGCCAAGAAGAAGCTTTTCAGCTGACCCCCAGGCCACATGAAACCCTGAGAGCTGCCCATGCTGGTCCTGTGCTATGCAACGTGGAACTTGGGCAATCTGAAGTCTTCACAAAATGGGGTATCCACTGAGGAGATTCACACTGTGCTTGGTGGGGGCAAGAGGGTGAGGGTGGTGAGCAGTGCCAGCCTGTGAGCCCCAATGCCTTCCTGACTTCCTTTCCTATCTCTGCAGAATGAACCAGGCCCCGCTTTTAAGTCCAGAGAACCAAGGCAACCAATGGAACCGACCTGCACATAATGCACCCGAGAATGCCCATGCCCTGGCGAGAATATCCACACACCGCCGGCGTTGTCGCAGCCTCCAGATGTAGTGTGGGCTGTAGTGGTCTTGAGCCAAGGTGGAAAAGGGCATCTTTTACCAGGTGGTGTGAGTGGTGGGGGCCCCAGGCCTGGAGCGGACAGCCCTGGCTTTTTGGTGTAAATGTGGATCTTGTCACTCTGCAGTGTGTGACTGTACGCTCCCCACCTCCCTAACATACAACCCGTTTTGCCTTCTCTACTTCATGCTTTTCTACCTTCACGCTTCTGCCAGTCCCATGCAGGGAAGCAGGTGAGTCAAGGTCGTTAAACTGTGCTCTGGCGATCGTTGCTGTAACATGCAACTATGGAGGCTCGTTGACAGAAGGAGGCGCCGCGCCCGGCAGACCCAGGCACTCCCTAGGAACAAGAACATTGCCCAGACTCTGACTCAGCTCTTGTCCCTTTCGACTCTCAAGGCTTTCTGGCCTGTACCAGCCTCTAGCCAAGGAGACACGGAGAAGGTTGGAGGGAGGAGAAAAATTTTGTGAAAGGACCTTTGACCTCAGCTCTGACCATTCCCCCCCAGATTCTGGTGACCAACTTCATCATCCTCAAGTGCACCCACGAGACCTAGCTGGTCAGAGACATTTCCCAACCACCGGATTTGCTGTGGCATGTGAGGAGAAGGAAAGGAAGCTCTGGCCTGATGCCTTTAGGCAAGGTTGGGTCCTGCCTGGAAGATCCACACTCTTCTCTAAGCTAGAGAAGCAGAGGTGAAGGACCAAAAAGTAAGAAACCAAGAGAAGTCCTGTTTGTCCTTGCGAACTCCTGGCACAAGAAAGGCCAGGTGAGGATTCTGAGCCACAGGAAATCTGAGTAGAGGCAGAGTCCAGGCCAACATCTCCAGGGCTCCAGATCTAATTCTGGGGAGTTTTAAGCTGTAACTTTTTGCTAAGCATCTGTTGCTGAGTCCCATGCCATGAATTTTTGGAACAAAACTTCAGCAGTGGTGAACAGCCCCCTCTGCTGTGTGATGTGATGGAATAGGGGGGCCTGAGCCCTGGGTAAGTAGGTTGGGGGAGGGGGGTGCTGGTCTCAAACCCCCACATTCTTAACTGGCCTTAATTCCATCCTCAGGCTTAGGAAGAGGAATTCCAGATTACAGTTGAAGGGCAGAGAAAGGCCATGCCCTGCTTTTTGAGAGAAGCTGTTCTCTTAGGCTTCAAGGAAGTGGCCAACAGTGAGTCTTAAGTCTGTGAACTGGGTTCAGTCTAGGGTGCCTCCACCCAGGGAGTCCATCAGTGGCAAATTCTGTCATAGTCTATCCTCTTTACTGGCTTGACACGTGGCTGGACTGCAGAGGACCAGAGTTGGTTCCAGCCAGGACGCTAAGGGCGTTCACCCAGAGCAGAAGGAGAATGAGGTCCGGTGGAATGTCTGAACTCCACACATTGACTTTAGCCAAAGGCCAATTCAGTGTTTTTGAAGCCCCAGAACTGGTTTTAAGTCAAGAACATATGATGGTTCTTTATTATCCATGAGTTCAAATCTGGATCCCAAGGCCCTCCAGAATCATCCTCCTTCCCCATCTAACCATAGCCCCAGCACACTCTGCCACAGGCCGACCAACCTCACCAGCGTGCCAACTCCTCCAACCTTCAAGAGCCAGCTCGTGGGTTCCTACCTCAGTCCCCAGAATATCTACACACTTCTAGTCAGTACACAGTACTGTCTGTGACTCATCCACGAGTGCTCATCTGTTCTTGTCCTGGACTCCAGCTCCCTGTGGACAGGAGGTTTGTCTTGTTGCATCTGCTATAAGCCTTCTCTATCGGAATGCAGGCAGACGACAAATTCATGCCACCTGACTGGATCTTCAGCCAATTCTTCCTTAACAGATGCCTGACATGCTCCTGCCGCCCAGTGACACAAGTGGAGACAGCAGCAGAGAACAAACACAGAGAAACGGGGTTTATTGTTGGAGGGAAGGAGAAAGATTGGGTGAGGGGCTGGGATAATACATTCTAGACAAGAGGCAGTAGAGGTCCTTGGCTGGAGCAAAGCACTCCTCTTGGGTGACTCTGTGGGCTACGGGCAGGTGTAACTTGCCTTGTTTCCAGCCTTGCAGATTTCCTTCCCTCTTCCTGGGCCATGATGGCCATTGTCTGTCTGTGTGTCCCCCAGCTGGTCCGTATCCTGCCCTGGCTGTGGCTGCTACCTGGAGGTGGCTTGGGTAGTGCTGGGGCTGGGGTTGGGGCAGAGCAGGATTGGCCCCGGGGATGTGAGGCTTTGAGTCAGGGACTCGTCCAGCTTGCGGGTCTCGGCCTCCAGGACAGTGGCCTCAGGGGTCTGGGCCACGGCCAGAAGGGAGTGGGAGAGGCTGTGGTGCAGACCTGCCAGCTCGCGGCTCGTCTGGACTGAGCGAGCGATGTAGTCCTGCCTCTGCTTCCGCTCCAAGGCCAGCTGGGCGCGCAGCAGGGCCACCTGGGGGGTGGAAAACCAAGAGGGAAGAGAGTAATTTAGTGACTTGAGGCTGCGCCATGCCTTCTCGCTCTGCTCCTATGGCTCTTGTGACAGCGCATTTGAATTAACTACCACACCCAGATCTCAGGATCAGGCTTTAGTGCTTAGGGCAAGGGCCCCTGGGAATCACAGAAAATCCAATGATTCTCAACCTTGGCTGCACAGGAGGCTCAAACAGGGACCTTGAAAACAACAGCAACAACAAAAGTATTCATCAACTTTATTGACAGATCATTTATACGTAATAAAACGCTCAGATTTTAAGTGTAAATTTTGATGAGTTTTATACTGTACATATGCATGTATAACCACCATCCCGGTCAAGATACAGAAAGTTCTACTGTGCCCCTTTGGAAGCTTTTAAGAAATACTCTGACTTAATTAGACTGCATTGAGGCCTGGGCACCAGCATTTTTTTTCAAAGCTCCCAGGTGGTTCTAATGTGCAGCCAGGGATGAGAATCCCTGATTAATTAACCGTTCCATTTCTCTGATGAGTACACTGAGACTACCAGCAAGTGGTTACTGGGAGGTCAGGGCAGGTCCAGGACGAGGGTGAGGCAGAGAGGCTCCTGGGGTACAAAATTTAAGGAGGGAGTCCAGGTTGATAGTGAGCACATCCTTAAATTCTCCATCCACATGGAGTCTGGGCCCCATCTCAGGACTGCTTTGTATGAATTCCGAGTGATAGCTAAGTCTAGCTGTAGAGTCAGGCTCTGCCAGTAGTGACTATTAATTCCTGAAAGAGGCTCAGAATTAAAATTCTACAGTTCTTATTACTCCTGGGTCTTGAAAGACAGGGTGAACCTTAAGGTGAGGCCTAAGAGGCAAGAAGGTACTTGGCAGTGGTTTCCTTGAGTGTGGCGGCTTGAGGTGAGGTATGGACCTTAGCACTGGTGCCAGGCTACTTTGCTGTGCTGGCAACAGTTCTGCCTGCAAAGGTGCATTTGAGGGCACAGGAGGCCAGATGCTTCTGTCTGCTTTTGTCTTTCCTCCTAGAATCTTCTGTGTGCCCCTCAGCTCTCTATCTTCTCCTTTCCCTTCCTAAGGAGGAACCTGGAGGTCTGGGGTCTGGAGCATGCTTGCTTCCCCACTCCTGCCCTAAGCAGATGGGAGGTCAAGTCAGGACTGGGCTCTTCTTGCCTCCTCATAGACTGAGGTTCTGTGAGGGAGGAACTGTTTCCCCTCTCCCTGCTGGAGGCACACAAAGGGTCAAGCACACGGCAGACAGTAACGCCTTGTTGCCTATCTACAACAGAGGGAAGGGGGCTTAGAAGGCTGATCATTCCAGAACATACCTCTTTCTGCAATTCAGCCATGCGCTTGGCATCTGAGGTGCCCTTCTGTCCTCCTCTTCCATCCTATGGAAGATAAATGCCATTCTTGTTGGAACAGGCCTTTCCACCCTGGGGGTTCTGTAGGCAACCTCCGCCAGCTCATCCCAGTCCTGGGGACCAAGGCAAGTGCTAGGGGCCAGAAGTGCCTGAACCCAGACTGGACTCCATGGGGTACCACGACCCTGGGGCAAGGAAGCCCAGGAGGGCCCAAGTCAGCCTAATGGATGCCCATCGAGACCTGATGCTGAACATCCAGAAGGCTTGAATGGCATTGGCTTCTTTGAGTCACCTTTTCATTTATAGAAGTACACCACACATCTGGTTTGTGCTAGCCCTGGGCTGTGAATTAGGGATGCAGAAAGGAAGTAAGACAAGGTACCTGCCTTTGGGAAGCTTTCATAAAGGGAGGGAGACAGAGAACCTGGGGGATACTCAGTCAACAGAAGCAGTCTCTCCCCGACAGGCTGTAGTGCTGTTGACTGATGGGCGTAACTCAGCTAAAAGGGTGCTGGTTTGGGGAGTCTTCCCCCAATTCCTTATCTGAAAAAGGGAGTCTAGTCTCTGGAAATACCATGGATCCTAATCTTGTAAATTCAGTACTACAAGGGAGAAAGCCCATAAAGCTTCTATCAAGCTTCCAAGGCACATCAGGGTCTGGCCAGCATCACCTGATACCCATATGCCAGGGATTCTGACCAGAAGCCCTACTCCTGGGTAAGCCTGAGGCCCTGGCCTGGGAGCAGATAAGTTACACATCAGTGAAGGCTTTCTGAGTTCCGAGAATACAGGGCTGCCAGCCATGACTCCATCCCCACCCACTGAGGATGGGCCTCCTTCCTGGGTTGGGGACACACTGAGCTGTGCTAGGTTGGCCAGAACCCAGCCAGGAGGGGCTCTCTGGATCAGCTAACGTGGGCGTCTCTCCCTGGGAGTGCTTCGGCCGGGATATGCACTGCAGGGGGCTGTTTCTGGTCCTCCGGAGGCTGCAGTCAATAAAAAGCAGCAAACCTGCTGTGTGGCTTCGCTGACCTCCAGGACGCCCGTCCGCAATGCACGCATGGAGTCCCTCTTCAGCTTCCTGCGCTCTCGCTCCACCTGCCGAGATGCAGATCAGAAGTCAGGGCTTGGTTTGACTCGGGCTGGAGCAGAACTGCCTCTCTCTCTCTCTCTCTCTCTTTTTTTAAGTAAGCCTCCTGCCCAGAGTGGAGACCAACTTGGGGGCTTGAACTCATGACCCTGAGACCATGACCTGAGCTGAGATCAAGAGTCAGACATCTGGGGCCCCTCGATGGCTCCGCAGGTTGAGTGTCCGACTTCAGCTCTGGTCATGATCTCATGGTTTGTGAGTTTGAGCCCTGCATCGCTCCTGTCAGTGCAGAGCCCACCGCCCCCCGCCCCTCCCCTACTTGTGCTCTCTCTCAAAAAAAAAAAAAAAAAAAAAGAGTCAGACATTTAACCGACTGAGCCACCAGGTGCCCCAGAACTGCCTTTTTCAAGAGAAAGCGGGTGTGGGTGTGGGTGTGAGCGTAGGGACAGCAACCACGAGAAACTAAGCTCCTGGGTTGAAGAGAGCACATGCCAGGACAGCCCTGAGAGCAGAGATGGGCTGCTGGGGCAGCGGAGATAGGGCCGGCCTCTCGGGCTTTCGGAGCAGGCTTAGCAAACATTTTCTGTAGTGTTTTGGCTTTGCGGGTCATTAGATCTCTGACCCAACCATTCAACTCCACTACTGTGGTGTTCCCATGAAACTTGCTTCTCAGCAGTGGGCAGCAGGCTGAACGTGGCCCTTGGGGTCTACCACTCGGCTCTGGGGGCCACACGAGAAGTGGAGATGCCTGCCCCCTGGACCCCAGACGAGGGAGCAGAGGACAGGAGAAACGCCCCACCTGCTCCAAGGTGGCCCGCAGCTGGATGTTGTGGCGCTGCAGCCTGCTCCGGTCGATCTCCAGCTGTGCCACTGCTTGCTGGAGGTGTTCCAGCCTTCGTCCCCACAGCTGCTTCTCCTCCATCCCAGGACTCGGCTCAGCCTCCATTCCAGAGACCTGCAGGAGAGACCTGTGACTCTCACCGGCGCAGCCCCGTAGACAGATGGGGAACAGAGAGCGGGTAAAGGGACCAATCCTGACAGTTCTGAGCTTCAGGGACTCAATTCCCAAAGGACGGGGGACAAGCCCCCCGAAAAGGGGCTTCCTCCTGGCCATCTCTTCCCCGAGCCCCCAGCTCATCTCTTCCAGCTGTACACCTACCTCTTCTCTGGGCGCCCGTTCTGCTCTGCTGGTCGAGCTGGGGCTGAGAAGCCGCTCCTTCTCCAGAGCCTGCCTGGCGAGCTCCAACTCATCCTGGGATAGCAAGACGTGGAGCAAATCACACCCGCAAACTCACATCCAGACCCGCTCTACCTTCCGTCCCCATGAAAACCAGTTAATCCTCTCATCATGTTAGAGTCTTATTGTTCCTGGAGCCTCTGAACTATTCTAGTGCAGTCTTCATTTTACAGATGGACAAAGCACAGAATCAGAGAGGGGTCTCTTCAAGGATACATGGTGGGCTAGGACTAAAACCTGGCTCATCTGAGATCTCCCGTAGGCTAAGCAACAACTTGGAGCACTGAGGTGCTATAGAAACTAGAGCATGGACTCGGGTAGAGCTGGGCATTATGTCACCACTTACTGGCTATATGACTTGGGTCAAAACATGAGTGCTCTCCAAAATCCAGTTTCCTCATTTATAAAATGAATACATGCTCCACGAAGCACAGATTGAGCCTCTGGCATTAAATCCCTCCTGATAAATGGCGACCCCAGCACTAGATATTTCATAGATGCCATATGTCACACAAATGGTAACGATCGAGAAGAGAGACAGGTAAGAGGAAATGAATGTGCGTGTGTGGGTGGAGGTTGTCTGGGAGACAGGAAGAGCTTAGCAGTAAACAGACTGTGTTCTAGAGTCAGACTCCTTAGATCTAGTTCTGCCACTGACTGGCCATATGACCTTGGCAATGTTGCTTAGTCTCTGAACTAGAAACTGAAGCTAACAATTCTGACTTCTCAGAGTTGTGGAAGGAAGTGAGAGTAATGGTGCCCGGCATGGAAAATGCTTAAAATAAAAAAATGGTAGCACTGCGATGAAGGGCTGCAGCTAAGACATGTTCTTGAGTGTTTGGACGGGGGTGCAGAGGGAGCCTGACCCGAGCTACAAGACTGCTCAGTGACTGTCCTGCCTAGCTAAGTACCTTACTTCCTCTGTGCCTGTAAGAATAAGCCTAGAAATAGGAAAGGAATTCTATGTGCTGAATGCTTCCTATGCACTTTTTATGTGTTCTCTCATTTCATACTCAAGATGGCCCTACGGGGCTGGTTACTGTCATGCCCTATTTTATCGAAGAGAAAACCAAGAGTCAGAGAAGTACTTACTTTAGGGTCACACAGCCCATAAACTGCAGGACTGTATTGCAAACCTAGGAACTTGACTCCAAAGTTCACAAATGTATCCCTTTCTCTGCATATTGCTTCCAGAAGGCAAGTCCCTGGAGGATTGTGTGTCTGAGATGACGGGGTTCTCTGAGGCTCAGCCCCGGTCAAGACACCAGGATGCAGAGTCAATTTCCCAGGAAAAATGGGCTGGGTTGCTCTTGACAAAAGAGATAATGCCTCTCTATGGCCAGGTCAACCTTGCTCTCCTGACTGCCTGCTCTGTACAGGGCCTTGTGCTCAGTGCTGGGGGCGTAAAGGGGACTAAGACATGGCCCCTGACCTTCAGGTTGAATGCTATACCCTAGCCTAAGGTCCACTTCCCTTCTCACTCGACAGTCCACCTAACTAGTGCACTTATCCCTAACTGCAGGGGACCCTGAGTCTCTATTTCCAGTCTCGTCCTTCAACCTCAGATCACTTTACAGACCTACCCACTGGACGCCACCCCACGCATGTCCCACAGGCACCTCACTGCATTGCCATTCCATAGCGTTCCCGAAACCTACTCTGAGCAGAGATCTGGGGGTTTGGTTTCCTTCTGCCCATTCTTCACTCCCCTGTCTCTTAGTCTACTGCCAGAAGTCTGTGAGCCGCTAGGTCCACCCCCGTGTCACCATCCACCCTTACTATTTTAGGTCATCATCTGTCTCCGGACTTTGATGACAGCCTCCTCGTTGGTCTCCTTAGATCTACTGTTGCTCCACATGGCAGCCTGGGTGATTTTCTGAACTGTACATAGGATTGCGGGACACACACACACACACATATACCCTTGCCCACCCCAAACGCTTCATCCACATCCCACTGGTCACCCAGGTCCTTAACATAACTTATAAGCCCGGAACGATACCCACCCCCCCCCCCACCTTGTCTTCTGTTGCCAACTGCTCCTCTCTGTCCCAGTCAGCCTAAAGTCTCTGCACAGATATCCACACTCTCCTTCCTCTTTCTTCTTCCCCAGAAACTCCTTCCCCAACCTGTGCTTGGCTAATTCCTTACTGGTCCCTTCACATCTCATCTTAAACCCTACTTTTACTGGGAAGGCTTTTAGGCTTTACCATTAGGAAAGGCTGAGTGTCCCTCTAGTGTGCTCAGGGCACACTAAACTTCCCTAACGAGGCACTAAATATAATTAGACACTGCATTCTAACTGCTTATCCCCTAGACTCTATGAGGGCAGGAACTGTGGGTGTCTTATTCTCTCCATATCCCCCCAGACCAGCACAATAATCTGGATTCCATTTAGTTCTCTCGCACCCTGAGGTGCTACAAGCCCAGGGTGCCAGGCGGCCCCACTGGGCTCAGCCAGAGGGGCCATTACAGCCATGGAGGGACTCACCTGCAACCTCTGGCGTTCTGAGTCCCGCTCCAGAACAGAGGCTTGTAGGAGCACGGCCACCTCCTGCAGATTGTTGACACTAGCCTTGCTCTGGGCCAGGGACAGCGCCAAATCCTGGGCCTTCTCCCTCCACTCAATCTCCCTGGCCTCTGTCTGCCTCAGGGCTGCCTGGAGTCGCTCCAGCTCCTGCTGCAGCTGGGGCCCTAAAGCATTAAATTTTGCAGAGGGCTCCTCCGCTGGGGAGGCTGTGTGGCTGTGGGGTGAGTCCTCCAGATTCTTCCTCTGCTGGGCCTCCCTCAGCCCCAGGATCTCCTCCTCTTTTTGGGCTAGAGTCAGCTGCAACTCCCTTAGGCTTTCCCGGAGGCCCGTCATCTCTTCCTCTTCTCTCTCCTGCTCTGGACCTTGCTTCCCTGGATCTTCTTGGTCCCTCTGGGCCAGAGACTGCTCTAGCAGCTGCCCCTGTCTCTTCTGATGGCTCAGCTCGTCATCCCTCTGGGCAAGTGCCCGCTGGAGCTGCTGCACAGCCTCCTGATGTCGGAGATCCCGGTCCCGGATCTCCCCTTCCCGCCTTCTCAGGGCCTCCTCCAGCTGCCGGGCCTGTGCCTGGCAGGAGTCCAGGGCAGCCTGCAAGGTGGCAGTGCTGGCCTCCAGGCTGCGGCTCAGTTCTGCCTGCCCAAGGAGACGCTGCTCCTTCTCCTGCAGGGCAGCCTGAACCTCACTGAGGGCCTCCTGCAGAGCCTCAGCCCGGACCCGGGCTGTCTCCTCCCGCTGCCGGGAGGACCGGTCATCTGCTTGTAGGGCCTCCAGCTC
This sequence comes from Paguma larvata, assembly GCA_030068075.1. NCBI lineage: Eukaryota > Metazoa > Chordata > Mammalia > Carnivora > Viverridae > Paguma > Paguma larvata. The sequence goes on along the minus strand of CM057844.1, from coordinate 26,288,993 downwards.
CCGGTCCCGGTCCTTGAGCATGGCCTCTGCCTGCAGCAGGCTGTCCTGCAGGCCCCTGATCTCCGCCTCGTGCTCCTGCGCACGCTCCGCACACTGTTGCCGGAGGGCCAGCAGAGCCTCCTCCTGTTCCCGAGACTCAGCCCTTAGGTCCCCCAGCACCTCCTCCAGGGCCTGCACCCTCTGTCCCTCCAGCGCCAGCTCTTCCTGGAGCGTTCGCACATGCTCCTTGTGGTCCTCAAGCTCCCCCTGGCGCTCTTTCAGTACCGCGTGGGCCTGCTCCAGGGCTCTCTGCAGCGTGCTTGCCTTTTCCTTCAAGTGCTCCTCCTGTCCCTGTGCCTGCTGCTGCTGCCGCTGCAGGGCCTCGAGCTCCTCGTCCCTCTGCGCCAGGGCTCTCTGGGCCTCTTCCAGGTGACCCTGAAGGGACTGCTCTTTCAGCTGCCCCTGTTCCCTGGCTTCCTGCAGGTGCCGCTGCAGGACCACGATCTCCTGCTCTCGCTGGGTCAGGAGGAGGCTGGTCTCCCCTACCTTCCTGTGTAGGCCCTGGAGCTGCTGCTCCAGATGGCCCTTGTGCTCCTTCAGTTCTTGGATACGTTCCTGCTGGCATTCCACCTCCTTCTCCTTGTCACGCAGGATCAGCTTCATGTGCTCTAGGCTCCCGCGCTGTGCTTTACTCGGGCCCTTCCCTTCCTCTGGCCGCTCCTGCATCAGCGGCCTCTGGGAGGCCAGCTCCCGGCCCCGCTCTCTCAGGGAGAGTTTGATCTGTCCCAGGTCCTCCTCTAGGATCTTGGTCTGCAGCGTCCTCTGATCCTCTAGGACCTGAATCCTCTCCCTCTGCAGCACCATGTCCTGGTCCCTCCTCTCGAGGTCCTGAGTCAGGCGCTCCCGCTGCCTCTGCAGCTCCTCGATCTGTTCTCGCTGGGACTGCAGCTCCTGGTCTTTGTCCTGGAGCTCTCCGGCCAGACGGGTGCTGCGGCTCTCCAGCTCGTGGATCTGGCTGCTCCGTGCCTGCAGCTCCTGGCTCCTCTCCTCCAGGTCCAGCGTAAGGTGGGTCAGAGCCAGCCTCTGCGCTTCCCTCTGGTCCTCCAGCTCCTCGATTGCCTTCTGCTGGCACTCCATTTTGTGGTGGTTTTCTTCTAGTTCCAGGGCCAGGCATTCCAGAGTAACCAGCTGCTTCTTCAGATCCTGAATCTGTCCCTTCTGGGACTCGATCACCTGGGCCTTCTTCTCCAGTTCGAGAAGCTGATGCTCCAAGATGTTCCTCTGTGTCTCTCGATCCTTCTCGAGCTCTTTGAGCTGCTCCCTCTGCACAGCCAGCGTCTGCTCCCGCTGCTGGACGGCCAGGGGCAGACGCTCTAAGACAGACCTGCGCTTCTCCAGCTCCCGGATCTGCTCCTGTTGCACATCCACCTCTTGGTTCCTCTGCTTCAGGTCCAGAGATAGCACTTCCAAGGCAGCCTTTTGCATTTCCCGCTGTTTCTCCAGCTCCTGGATATTTCCCCGCAAAGTCTCCACCTCCCCTTCTCTTTTGGATAGGGTCTGGGCCAGGATGGCTAAATTCTCCTGCAGAGCCTTGCCATGGGCCACCTTCAGCTCACCCTGCTCCTGCAGAGCCTGGGCTCGCTCACGCTCGGTCTCCGCTTCCTCGCTTTTGAGTTTCAGGGCCGAGCGAGCGCTTCTCAAGTCCTCCTCCAGGGCCCCGGCAGCACTGGCCTGAGCCCTGGCTTCTGCCACAGATGCCTGCAGCCTTTCCACCTGGGCCGTCAGGTTCTCCTTGGCTGCCTGAAGTAGCTCTCGCTCATTCTAGAAAACAAGACACAAAACCACCTTAGACTACACTTCCCCGATGCTCTCATCCCTGCACAGGCCCTTCCTCGCCTTCCCTCTGCAGCACCGGCACTGTCAAGGGGTGACAAAAAGAACCTGTGCATTCCCCTTAAGCTGATACCGTAAACAATCATCCTTCCCACATTCCAGGGCTCTGCTAGGCCCAGAGGAAAAAGCTGGATGCCAATGAGCCATCCCAGACTCTGGTCCTTCAGGGCAAGGAACTAATATTTCAACATCAATTCAGAAAAACTCACTGGAGGAGGATTCATGGGGGCCTTAAAAATGGCCCTCAAGGCCACAGAGATAGCCAGGGAAATGGAGACCCTTGCTGAAGGAAGTTGGGCACTACGTATGGATGAGGTAGGACCACTGGCCAAGGTGGGTCTGGAGCTGCAGGATGGCGCCCGCCCTCCAGGACTATTCCAGAAGAAATCCCCTCCCCCAAACCAGTGCCGACTCACCTGGGCCTCTATTCCCTGCAGCTCTGCTTGCCGTAGACGACTCTGTAACGACGCCACGGTCTCATGCAGTTCCATCAGCTCAGATTCGAGGGAGTTCTGTTTTCCTTCCCACTTGGATTTCTCTTTGGGAAAGGGGAGTGGTAGAGCGAGGCCCATGGTTGAGGGTGGAGGAAAAAAGGGATATAGGGGCAGGTGGAGAGTAAGGCATAGAATCGAAGAGGGAGAAGGCCAAGAAGGAGAGAATTACATCCAGTTTCAGAGACATCACCCATCTGCCAGCTGCTCCTGGAGGTCTAGGCTCCCTGCTGCTTCCAGACTCACGTCTGGATCCGCTGCCCAGTGCGAGCACTTGCCTGACTGCCCTCCCAACACACCTCATCCTGATCACGCACAGCTCTCCATCCCTGGACAGGGTGGAGCTCAATGACGTTGGAAGTCCTTGCTAGTCTCCAGTTCTATGGTTTGCAGAGGTTGCTAGAAACCAGGGTCGCTCTGCTGGCTGCCCCCCATTTCTGCAAAAGACACCAGAACCCAGCTCTGTGTGTGTGGCTCTCAGGAAACCCTTTGGGACACTTTAAAGACCCAGATCCCCTCCCCAAGTTGTCCTCTTTGCTTCCACAATGGAGCCTTGGCCTTCAAGACCCTCCCTCTCCTTTCCTTTCCAAGTAGTCTCCACCCTTTCCAGCCCTTGGCTGTGGCAGGGGTACGTTCTCCCCAGATCACCCCACTTTGCTGTCTCTCAAACAAGCCGATAACGCTTCTGCTGTCTAAGTTTAATAATTCTGAGGACACAGTTAGAAATGATAAAAGTAAGTAACATGGATAATTGACGAAAGATAGATTATTTTATAATGTTCTCAGAGCCCTGGCCCTAGGTGGCCAATTTTTAAACCTGCAGACAGAGAAAGTGGAAGCCTAGGCCAGGAACTTCTCTGAGGTCATCCAATCTGTCTCCCTGATCCCTTCTTCCAGGGTGGCCCTCGAAGACCAAGCAAAGCAGAAAACTAGTTCACAGGGCTCATCACTTCTTTGGAGATGTCTCCAGGTATCTTTTCTCACACTCGTTAGTGAGCAGTGAAGAGCGGCTGCCTGTTCTGGGCTTCTGGCCTTTCGTCTCTCTTCCCTCCACATCTCCCTGCCTGTCTTGAGGTTCTCACCTTCCTGGTTCTGGGAGAGCTTTCTCTGCAGATCCTGTAATTCTGTGCAGACCTGACTTTTCTCTGCCTCTGTATCAGTAAGACGCTGTTCCAGCTTCCGGGCCTGCTCCCTCAGGTCGTCCTGGGAAAGGAAGGGTAAGGCTGGCCCCCAAGCTCTTCCACAAAGCTATCCCAGCCCTGGACCCAAGCTCCCCCGTCCTTCCTCTCAGCCCTTGTGGGGTCTGCCACTGCGGATCTACTCGAGATCATTCCGTGGAGTGATGACAGGCCCTGCTCCAACTGACTGGAGCTTAGAATCACTGTCTGACCCTCATGTGTGCCTTTTGAAATGCAACTTGCTGATGCCTTAGCCTGGGGTCCCCTCACCTCTCCCCAAACTCCTACTTCAAAGCTCAGCTCAAATGTCACTTCTTCCCTCCCTGTGACCCTCTCCAAGCTGGAATGAATCCTCCCTTCTTCCCCTTATCATCATTTGTATCTCTTATTGATCTGATCAATTCTGTCAGTTCTGTTTATCTTAGAACGCAGTTTGCTTCCTCGGCCTTCTTGAGGGTGGAGATTCGGTCTTTCTCCTCCCTGCACCAGCAGCTCACAGTGTCTGGCATATAAGTGGCCATTTTTATTGAAGGATAATGTCTCCGAGGGGTGGAATTTATGGGACTTTTAGTTCAGTCTTAGGCCCACGGTGGTCCTATAAATGGCAATCTCAAATTTCAGCAGTCCCCAATTTGTTGGAATTTTCTTGGATGTCTCGGCACCAAGAATAAATAATTCATGGCTGAGAGGAAAATGATACAAACAATATCCCTCATCTGCACAGGCTTTTCAAGCTCACAGAGCCCACTCAAATCCCTCACTCACCTAATCCTCGCACCCCCCCAAGGGGCAGACATGATTTGCCTCAGTTTACTAGCCCAGGCCCAGGAAACCACATTCTGTGCTCGTGCTTGCCAGGCAGTAAGTGATGGAGGTGGAACTCATCCCAACTTGCTCTTGGGGATAAAACAGGTCAAACCAAGTCCTTTTCTGGGGAGGGAAGAGTTCAAGGAAGGGGAGCAGAGAATCGTACCCGAGCCTGCTGGGTCTTCCACAGGTCTTGGTGAAGCTTGTGGAGGGCAGATGCCACTGCCTCGGCCGACAGAGCTGTCAGGAGGGGCCCTCTCTTAAAGAGAATCCTGGCTCCATTCTGGTCTGAAAAAAAATGAGGAAACACCTCCTGACTTGGTGGCACTACGAAAGGAAACAGCCAAACCTCCCCAAATATGGCCTTGGCCTTCCCCCAGATCCCTCCTTTCCCCCAAAGAACCCCTTCTGAGCAGTTCATTTATCATGCATTTTTTTTAAGTTTATTTATTTTGAGAGAGAGAGAGAGAGAGAGAGCAGGCAGGGGAGGGGGAGAGAGAGAGGGAGACAGAATTCCAAGGAGGTTCCCTGCTGTCAGCGCAGAGCCCCACGCAGAGCTTGATCCCACTAACCGTGAGACCATGACCTGAGCCAAAATCAAGAGTCAGATGCTTAACCAACTGAGACACCCAGGCACCCCCATCATTGACTTTCTCCATCCTATGTGCCAGGAGTTATGGCAGGCACTAGATTGTGCTAGCTGTCATTTGTTAAGTAAGCATTTAGTAAATGCCTATTTTACTTACGTAATCTCACAAACTCCTTAGAAAAATCCCCAGAGGTAGGTACTTTTAACATCCTCATTTTATTTTATTTTATTAAGTTTATTTTGAAAGAGTGTGAGTGGGAGTGGGAGAGAAGCAGAAAGAGAGGGAGAGAGAATCCCAAGCAGACCCTACGTGATGTCACAAACCATGAGATCATGACCAGAGCTAAAATCAAGAGTCAGACACTCAACTAACTAAGCCACCCAGGCGCCCCCATCCTCATTTTAATGTTTATTTATTTTTGAGAAAGAGGAAGACAGAGTGTGAATAGGGGAGGGACAGAGAGGAAGACACAGAATCCGAAGCAGGCTCCAGGCTCCAAGCTTGTCAGCACAGAGCCCAGTGTGGAGCTTGAACCCACAAATTGCAAGATCAGGACCTAATCTAAAGTCCGGACACTTAACAGACTGAGCCACCCAGGCGCCCCGACTCACCCCCATTTTAAAGTTTAAAGAAAATCAAGCCCAGACAACAGGCAGCTTGCCCAAGTACACACATCTACCAAATGGCAGAGTGGAGATTCAACTCTGATTGAATTAATTCAAGAGTCTATGGCTGTAGCCTTGCTTCGATATTGCTTAAGGAACCACATGCCCCTTCCTTATCCCCGAGGAGCCAGGCCTGAGTTCTTGGGTGGCCTTACCTGGCTCTGGGCCCCAGAGGGAAGCAGAGTCCCCCCCGCCATACAGCTCAGGCCTGTTCTCACAAGCAGACCCCAGGGCCTGCTGCAGGACAGAACAGAGGCTGGCCAGCTGGGCCTGTGCCTGCTGCCCGGGCTGCTGCTCTGCCGTCAGGGCCACCAGCTGGTTCTCTGTGCTGCGCAGTCGGAGCTGGACTTGGGTTGCCTTGGCTTCCAGGGCCCTCAAGGAGGCTCGCAGCTGCTGCTCTGTTACTTGAGATGCCTCCAGCTCCTCTAGCAATTGTGCTTCCTGGGCCAGAAAGTCAGCCTCCTTTTCCTTCACCTCCTGCTTTAGTAATTCCACCTGCCAGGAAGGAAGTGTTGTCACTCTGAGCAGGGAGTGGACACCCTCTCGTCAGACACCTGACCCCACTCAATCCCTATGCACGCCTTGATCGGGGCCGGGACGCTCAGCTCTCCAGTGTTAGGTAAGGAGGGCTCTGGAATGAGTGTTACCCTCGATCTGACCTACACGTCCACCTACTGACTCCTGACCCATGGGCCTGAGTGACGCAAATGGGTTGTGGCCCTGGTCAACCTGGCAGTGATACCAGATCCCTGCTGTGATCAGAGCTCTGCCTGAAACCCTGACACTGAGCCTAAATAAGACCAGTCACAATAATAAGGGCTACCAGTTATAGAGTGCCTACTGTGTTCCTGACACTTTATACATTCCTATAATGGTTAAGGATTACCATCCTTGTTTTATGGATGAAGAAACTGATGCTCACATAACCTGGAAGCAGTAGAGCTGGGAGCCAAATCCAGCACTAATGACGAGACCTGGTCCTTCTCTTCCCGGTCTACTGTCTAGTTCCTCCTGGCTCGCTCTTCCCATCCTGGTTCTGGCTTTCCTCCACACCTGAGGTCTGAGGTCCTGCAGTGAGCAGACTGAGTCCCCGAAGTTTTCTTGTGCTGTCTATCTGATCTGTGTAATAACCTGTCCCACTGCCATGTCTTGCCAAGCTGACCAAGCGCACTTAGACGTGGCCGTGCTTGACGCAGGCCTGTGTGAGCTCTGCTCTTTTGGGTACCACATCCTGGGCTGTCAGATTCCTCACAGGGGCCGTTCTCAACTCTGGGTCAGGTTCCCAAGCCCCCGCCCTGCCCAGTTCTGACCTGCCCCTCCTGAAGTCCCAGCACACCCTGTAATACGGAAAAAGAGAATGGTCCTCCTTATGAGAGGATCCTGAGCAGCCGGCCTCTCTACTCCAGGAGCAGGCTTCCACCAAGGACCGGGGCCCATCACCCGCGTGGGAAGTACCTGGGCGCTGAGCTCTTTCTGCCCTCCCTGGGCCTCCTGCAAGTCCTGGCGCAGGGAGCTCAGCTCTTGTTGTTGAACAGAGTCCGCTTCTTGTAAAACAAGGAGTCTCTGTTCCTTTTCCACCAGCGACTGAATCAGGCTAAAGAGAGGTCAGAGGTCTAAGGTCATTCTCTCAGGGAATGAAGAACCCTAAACATAGCATTCATGATTAGAGAGAAAAACTAATAATAGTTACAGTATAACAATAAAAGCTAGCATTTATTGAGCACCAACTGAGTGTGCCTCCATTCTTCCCGCATAGGATACCTGCCTTCAGGTTTATCCTTCTCTGTTTATTCTCCTCTGGCAGAGTCCATAAACACCTACGCAATATCTCAAATTCAACGTGTGCAATTCTTGCCCATCCCCTCTTCACCTCCCACCTATGTCCAAACTATGATGACATATAACGGAGTCCAATTCCCTTAACATCCCTTGAGCCCCCGCCCTCCTCGTCTCCACTACTCTACACTGGTGCAGCTTTAGTATCTCTCACCCAGACACCTGCACTCGCCTCTTACACTGTCTCGCTGCCTATAGTTTCAGCAACAAGAGGATCTGTCCGTTTTCAAACTCCTGCATTACTGAGACACGCTGAACTTCACCTGAATGACCGTATCTCACTCCTGATGTTTTTTTTGCCATCACTACTCCTTCTGATGCAGTGTAAACGGGACTGTGTTGATGTTTCTGCTTAAAACCCTCCGGTGGTTTGCTACTAAACCTAAAATAAACCACAAACTCCTGGCCGTGGGCCACAAATCCTGAATGACACAGACTTTCCAGATCATGCGCCCTCTCCTCATTCACCGGGCTCCAGTCATATAGTGCTGCCAGAGTCCCCAACCAAATACGCCGGGTTCTGATCCACCTTGGGCCATTGTGAGATTTCTACTCCCACCCCTTTGCATGGCTGGTTCCAGTTCATCTTCAGTGATCAGTTTTTTGTGTTTTTTTTTTTTTTTTGTTTTTTTGGGGGGAGAGAGCTTGTGCACACATGTGCGAGCAGGGAAAGGGTGGGGTGGGCGGGGAAGAGAGAGAGAGAGAATGGGGCGAGGAGAAAATCCTAAGCAGGCTCCACACCCAGCACAGAGCCCGACATGGGGCTCGATGTCACAGCCCGTGAGATCATGACCTGAGCTGAAATCAAGAGTCAGACGCCCAACGGACTGAGCCCCCCAGGTGCTCCTTGGCGATCAGTTTAAGTGCAACCTCCGGGACACCCGGGCGGCTCAGTCAGTTAAATGTCTGACTCTTGGTTTTGGCTCAGGTCATGATCTCAGTTTCATGAGTCTGAGCCCCACATCGGGCTCTGTGCTGATGGCGCAAAGCCTGCTTGAGATTCTCTCTCTCCTACTCTCTCTGCCCTCCCCCGCCGCCGTTCACGATGTCTCTCTCTCAAAAATAAATCAATAGGGGGGTGGGGGAGAGCGGAAAATAGGTGATGAGCATTGAGGAGGGCACTTGTTGGGATGAGTGCTGGGTGTTGTATGGAAACCAATTTGACAATAAATTATATTAAAAAAAATAAAGTAAAAGCTAAAAGTAAATAAATAAATGAACTTAAAAAACAAGACTAAAGGCAAGCTCCTTGAGGAAGACCTTCCCTTCCCTAAAATCTTATCTAAAGAATATGTCCTCAACCCCCAATTCTACTTCAGCATCCTATTTCTTCTCTCCATACCATGTAACATAAACTGCAATGACTTATCTGGGGGACTGTTCTATTGATGTCTTCCTCACAAAACTGTAAGTTCTACTGGGGCAGGCACCATGCTGTCTTCTTTATCACTGCATCTCCCACCCCTGGCACAGCGCCTGGTGTTCACACACGCATTTATATACCGAATGAATGAAGTGTAAGCTTTGAAGACAGGGACCACCTCCTCTCCGCATGGCTACCTGTGTAGTCCAGGGCTGGAGACGTGAGAGGTTAGGTTACCTGAGCAAAGAACTGTCCGCCTCAATGTGGCCACAGCATCGAGACAGGCTAAAGCCCACTCCACGGCCTGTCGAGCCTACCTGGCTTTCTCACTCTCCAGCTCCTTTTGGATTCGGCTATATTCCTGGGCCTCTCTCAGCTTCTCCTGAACCTCCTGCTCCACCAGCTTCCGGGAGTCATCCCTGGAAATCAGCTGAGACTTCAAGCCCTCCACCTGGGAAGATATGGGCATGAGGACCACAGGCAGGAGGTGAGCAGGAGGAGGCTTCTCACCTTGGGCTCCAGGGTCCTTCCAGGTTTACCACAGTCACTGGCCCATGTCCGGCGCTCTGGGGCTTCCCCCAGCCCTTACACACTATTCTCACCACCCCTCCTCCAGTACCGTTCAGCCTCGCCCTCATCCCCAAGCCCCACACCTGCTGTGTGAAGGCAGGCACAAGCAAAAGTCTTGCCTGACTATAACCACCCAAAGGCAAAGGGATGGGCAAGTGGATAGTGATTGTATTTAAAAAAATAAACAGCTTTCCAGCTGATACCGGAATCACCAGCGGATACAGGAATCTGAGAAGGAAAAGCAATCTGAGTAGGAAAAGCAACCTGGTATAAAAAATACTGGATCTCTGGGGAGGGTGGGAAGAACAATGGGCACCAGAGAAAATCGAAGTTCTGTGGTCACCACAGGGAGAGGGGACTATCCTGGGGCTCTGAGGGCACGTGCTTGGCTCTCGGTGCCCTTGTTTTCCACTCCTTCCCAAGCTCAGGCAGCAGGGCCGGGGTTCCCCTTTCCTACTGGAGACGCATGAGGGGCTGGCTACGCTGGAAATGGGCTGCGGGGCGGGGAGAGGGGAGGGGGCACCTGCTCCTGCAGGTCTGTCTTGGCCCGAAGGAGGGCCCCATACTCTTCTTGGAGGCCAGCAAGGTCGTCCCTGTCCTGCTGGGCTGCCTGCTCCAGCCCCCGCCGAGCCTCCCGGAGCTGGGTCTGCAGCATCTCGGTGGTCTCCTACAAAAGGAGAAGACCACGGTGAGCAGAGAGAAGCTCCCACTGGGGCCTGCATCTTGAGACCCGTGTCATATTAACACTGGCTTTTCAACTGGGTTGGCAAAAGCTGAGGCAGGACGCAGCAATCCACGCTGTTTCCACGCTGCCACCTCAACCCTCACCTCCCATTCCCTCTCCTCCCTCACAAAGCCTGCTGGGTCACCCGGGCTTTCTCGGTCGGGCCCCTCAGTTGGCAGCAGTCCCTCACCCAGACCACTGCAGCGGCCTCCTGTCACATATCCCTACTTCCACTTCAGGCCACCACCCCCTACACGTGAGCGTGCATGTGCGCGTGCACACACACACATGATTTCTCCACTTAGCAGCTAGAGTATTTTTTCAAATACATGTAATAAATCATGTCTTACTCTTCTTTTTAAATACCATCCAACAGTTTCCCATTGCCCTTGGAACAAATTCCAAGCTCCTACCATGGCTGACCAAGGGCTCCCGGCTACCTCTCCACTCGCCCCTGCGCCTGTCGCACGGGAGCCACAGGACCTCCTTTCTGTCCTGGCCCTCCCCTGAGCCCTTTTCTGTCTGTGCCACAGCCCTTATGGTGGCGATTTCCTCTGCCTAAACAGTTCTTCGAATAGCTGGCTTCTCTTCTTTTTTTTTTTTTCTTAAAGGGCCTTACTGAGATATAGGTCATGTAGTATACAAATCACCCATTTAAGCACACAATTCGATGGTTTTTATACACAGAGTTGTACAACTATCACCACAATCCATTTTAGGACATTTTTATCATCCCAGAAAGCAAGCCTGTAGCCTCCCTAACCCAGTCCCTGCTCCCAAGTACTCATCTGCTCTGACTCTGTAGACTTGCTTATCTTGGACCCTTCCTACAAACGGAATCATACACTGTGTGGCCTCTTGCGACTGGCTTCTTACACTCAGCATAATGCTTTTAGGATTCATCCCTACTGTTGCATGTGGTTGACTCTTTCTAACCTTCGTGTCTCAGCTCGAATGTTGCTTTCTCAGTGAACTGCCCCCTCCCCGACCACCTCACGCAAAGTGGTCTCCTTGGACTCACTCTCAAGGATTTCACCCTACCCATTTCCTTTACAGCACTTATCGCAATCTGTAATTATCTCGTTTATTTTGTGTCTGCTCATTTCCATCCGCTCTACCGCTAGACGGCGAGCTCGCTGAGGGCACGGACCCTGTCTGCCGTCCCACTGCCGCGCTGCACCTTTATGTTTGTCACGTGACAGCACCTAGCCCAGGACCTGGTGCGAAGCAGCAGCAGAGAACTGGTCAGTGTTGAAGGAGCACATCAACGCTGCCTTTCTCCCTGCCCGGGACCACCCTCCATACCTGCTCCTTCATCTTCTGAACCTTCATGTCCTGCCTCAGCCGTTCCAGTTGTTGGCTGGCTTCTGCCAGCTCCTTCTGCGTCTGCAGCAGCGTCTCTAGAAGGGACACCCTCTCCTTCTCAGTTTCGAGCTGCATCTGTGGACAGGCAGGAGGGCAAGGGCTTGCTGCATCGGGGGTGACCATGCTCACCCACTAGGCCACAGACACAGTCCAGCTGCTCAAGGGTCTTCTAGCAGATGGGGTGGGGGCTGAGGGCCAAAGAAGGTCTGGACCCACTGGTTAAGAACCAGGAAGTGCAAAGATTGTCACTGGTTTGTAAGCTGACAGGATGTGGTGAACATCAGCCCTCCCTCAGGAAGTGTGACATGCTGTTGGCCCCGCAGCTAACGGTGCCAGTCATCCTTTCTCGCTAAGCAGCAAAATGGGAAGGTACGTCTCTTCTGGAAGCCCCCCTGCAGCAGCACTCCTGGGAGTGGAAAAGGAAGTGGTCAGAGGTAGGCGGATCGCAGCTCCCAGCTCCCAGCTCCCCAGCTTCCCACCTGGCAGAGGGCGTTCTCTGCCTCTGCCCGCTCTTCCTCCTTCTGTGTCCGGATGGCCTCAGTTTCTGCCCGCTGTTCTGTCAGCCTCATTTCCAGCTCCATTTTCTCCCTCTCTAGGCTCTCCAGAGCCTTTCCCAGTTCCTGCTGGTGCCGGGAGCACTCCTTCTCCTGGTCGTGTGAAGGACACATGGTTAGAACCCAGTGGGTAAGGACAGGAGGCAGAAGGAGGGCTGGAGCAGAGAAGGTCTCAGCTGGGTGTCCTTGGTAACTCTCAGCCCATCTCCCCATTGATAAAGGCTTATCTGTCTCACCAAATTTTATGAGAATCAAATAAGAGTCATAAAAAAATCATATAATACACAAGAAAATATTTTCAAAAGTGTAATTGTCCCTAACATAAGCTATAGATATGTTATTTTAAAGTAACCACACCACTTACGGTTGACGGTTATAACAATGAACTGAGGCGGCAGATTGGTTCTCTGCTGCCCGCTCTGCTGCCTAACTCTGCTCAGGGTGGTAGAGTTAGTCTCCCAAAAAGTCAGGCTGAGCCTTGCTAGGATGTCTCCTGTTATACAAGAGCATGAGGATAGGGCATCCTGGTCCTCCCAGAGATCAGCCAGTGACCAAAACCTTCCCCAATCCCCCAGACTAACCCGGCACCCTCTCTTAGCTTCTCATAATAGTTGGTGACGGGCTCTTGAGCCAGGCTGCCTGGGTTACAGTCTTTATTGAATCCAACACCACTAGTGTGCGTGACCTGGGTTAATTTCAATCTCATCTCTGTGCCTCAGTTTCCTCATCCACAAAAATGGGCATGATAATTTGAATTGCTTTAAGGACTAAGTCACATACAGCACTTTAGATGGTGCTTAGTACCCAGAAAGCACTCTGTATTTAACACCTATCATCGTTTGCATTGAGAGAGAAGTTCCCTGCACCTTTCCTTTAAAATATTTATAAGCTCTCAGGGTGCCTGGCTAGCTCAGTTGGTAGAGCATGCAACTCTCAATCTCGGGGTCGTGAGTTCAAGTCCTATGTTGGGCCTGTAGCCTACTACAAATAAGTAAATAAGTAAATAAATAAAAATATTTATATATTTTTGCTCGAGTTATACATTCATTTAATGGGAATGCCTCTAGGGTTTCACCCCTTTCCAACATCATCTTGTACAGCTTCCCCCTCACTGGCCACACCGGCCTCCTTTCAGGACCTTGAGCACACAATATACTCTCATCCCTTAAGGGCTTTCTTTCCTCATACTCTCCCGCTCCCTGGGACGCCCTTGCCTACCTCCCATACCTCACAGCTTAACTAATGCTTCCTTAGAGAGGCCTTCCAGGACCACACGCTCGAAACAGGCCCCCCTTGTTGTTGCTCTTATAACACCCTGTTCTTATTCTTCATAGACCTTCCATAATCACTTACACATTTACATATTAACTTGTTTAACACTTGTCTTCTCCTTCGAGGTTTTAAGCTCTATAAGGAGAACCACGTCTACTTTGCTCTCCATTGTATCTTCTACACTCATCACACAGTAAACCTTTGACATTGCGTGAATGAATCACATTTCAGCTGCTGGACTGTTAGATGCCTAAGAATAGCAATCAATAATGCCACAGTTATAAAACAGCTATGAATATCAAATCATACCCTCTGATTCAAAACGCCAGCTGTGAAAATATGAGAAAGATGAATTTTAAAAGTAGTAAATATTAAAAAAAAAAACTGACCTATTCTCTCAATTTCATTAGAAGTGTGTTATGGCTACCAAAAGAGCCAATTCTGTGATGCCCAGGAAGCAACAGTCTAGAGTTGCCAGTTAGGCTGTGGATCAGAATATTCGGCACATCGGGTCACAAGTTACGTGTAACATGTCTCGAGGAAAGCAAGTATGTTGGTGAGGTATTTCAAGCAAACCTAAGATGTGATTTGTTTCATGTAATAGATTTTGGCTTGACATAAGGAATAATTTTCCAATAACTAGGATCTACCTAAAATGAATGGGCAGCCATTGGTAGAATACAACAGAAGCTAAGTGATCATCTGGAAGGGATATTGCAGGAATGACCACAGCATAAATGGTTAAGAGATGGTTAATTCCCGCTCTACTGCTTATTAGCCATGTGACCTTGAGTTATTTTTCTACGTCTCAATTTCCTTACTAGCTAGTAGTAGGTAGGCTTTCTGAAATAATGTAAATAGCATTTAGCAAGGCATGTGGCATGGGAAAGTGGTTGATAAGTGTCCATTATCACTCCAATAAAGGGGGAACATGCACTAGGCGGAAGAATGAAGACTGTAGCCTCTAAGAGTTTTTCCAATTACTAGGATTCCAGAAGAAGGCAGTCATAGTTTAAACTAACAGACTCTTGGGGGCGCCTGGCTGGCTTAGTTGGTAGAGTGTGTGACTCTTGATCTTGGGGGTGTGAGCTCAAGCCCCACATGGGGTGTAGAGCTTACAATCAATCAATCAATCAATCAATAAAACTAACAGATCCCAAGAGTTATGAGAGTGTCAACCTTTTCAATCGGTAGGAAGATCATAAAGTCAGATGATCAGATTTCAGGGGGATTGTCTGAATGTGAGGAAAGGAAAAGATGGAATGTGCCCTCCCATGACTCAAGTATGGCCATGAGATGCTCAGTCCTTCCAGAGAAGCCTAGGCGATGTCAGATGGTTACTCGTTATTCTGAAACTTTATTGGATCTTTCATTTGGAGGGTTTTCCCTGGGTGGTACGCCTGATTCTTGCTGGGGAAAGTGCCTTCTGGACTCTGTTCAACAAATAATTAAATTATTTACTTTAGGTACATAATTTTAAAACAAGTAAACTTCTGGCTACCCTCTTGCCAATAAGTCTGCCTTGTAATAACAGTCAAATTACAAATACACACAAAGCACAAATCAATTTCCATTTCCAGAGACCTGACAATCAAGATCTCTGAACCCTCCAGCTGCAAAATGGCAAAAAAATAGTGATAAAATATTAAATATATGTTGTAGGCTTTTTCAATGTTTATTTATTTTGAGAGAGATAGAGACAGTGCAAACAGGGGAAGGGCAGAGAGAGAGGGAGAGACAGAATCCCAAGCAGGCTTCACGCCATCAGCACAGAGCCCGATGCAGGGCTCATCTCAGGAACCATGAGATTATGACCTGAGTTGAAACCAAGAGTCAGACACTTAACTGACTGAGCCATCCAGATGCCCCAATATATGTTTTAATGTATAAGTGAGCCAGCAGGAAAATAATGAAAATTTCGTAGGCGTCAAAATCAAAGCAAGGCTTGTGCTCTGTGAATGGTCAATGAGCACAGAACCGGGCTTTCCACTGGAGGTATCTGTTATACCTAATAACTCTGAAATTCATTTTAATGCTATGTGGGGAAAAGAAAATAGAAGACAGGGGTGGGGAGTCCAATAGAAGTTTCCTACATAAAACTGGACCTCCAAAGGGCTAACCAGAAATCAGCAAACTTGGCATGTGAGCAAAATCTGCCCAGTCTCCTGTGCTGTATGGCTTGTGAGCTAATAGAGGTTTTTATACTTTTAATGGTTAAAAAAGAGTGAAAAAAAAAAGATTTTGTGACATTGAAAATTATGTGAAATTAACATTTCAGTGTCCACACTTAAAAGTTTCATTTGAACACAGACGTGCTCATTTGTTTACGTATTGTCTCTGGCTGCTTTTGTACTATAACAGCAGAGGTGAGTAATTACGACAGAGACCATAAGGTCCACAGAGCCTAATATGTGGCCTTTTCCCAAAAAAAAATTGCCTATTCCTGGGCTATAGTGCCCTCAGAAGGATAAACTTGAGTGAGAGAAGAAGGAAAGAGAGAAAAATGGGGAAAAGAAAGGGAGAGAAAACAAAACAAAAAATCCCACAGAAGGAAATAGCAAGAACATTTATTTGCTTCAACTTTTACACGGGATTCAAATAAAAAATCTCCCTTGAGAAGTCAACCACAACCTGGTCTTCATGTGGGCACAGGGCCTGAATGTGACCTCAAACACTTTCAATAGAAATTTTATTTCATTTCATTTTAAAATTTTATTTTAAGGTGGTTCTGGGATGACAGAACCTTTAATCCAACACTATTAGTAGAAGTGACCTCAGGTAATTTCTATCATATTTCTGTGCCTCAGTTCCCTCATCTATAAAAATGGGGATAACAACAGTGTCCTCTTCTTCTGCTAGGAAATTCCTAACAGAAGCAAAATCAAATTCTCTGAAGAGGGGCGCCTGGGTGGCTTAGTCGGTTGAGCGTCCGACTTTGGCTCAGGTCATGATCTCACAGTTTCCGAGTTCGAGCCCCGCGTCAGCTGTGCTGACAGCTCAGAGCCTGGAGCCTGTTTCAGATTCTGTGTCTCCCTCTCTCTCTCTGCCCCTCCCCTGCTCATTCTCTGTCTGTCTGACTCTCTCTCAAAATTTAATAAACATTAAAAAAAAAATTCTCTGAAGAAAAACTCTTTTGCCTTAGGCCTAAAAGGATTCCCACAGAAAAATTTCTAAAGGACATGAGCTCAGAGTCAAGAATCACAAAACGCAGGAGTGAGAACCAATGGAAAAAACATGTAACAGAGTCAGGCCTGAAAAGATTTTATTTTTATTTTATTTTTAATTTTTAAAAATTAATTTATTTATTTAGAGAGAGAGAGCAAGTGCATGAACAGGGGAGGGGCAGAGAGAGAGAGAGCAAGTGCCTGAGCAGGGGAGGGGCAGAGAGAGACAGAGAGAGAGAGAGAGAGGGAGAGGGAGAGAGAGAGAATCCCAAGCAGGCTCTGCACTATGTGAAGCTCGATCCCGCTAACCATGAGATCATGACCTGAGATGAAACCAGGAGTAGGACACTTAACTGAACGAGACACTCAGGCACCCCCGCCTGAAACGACTTTAGTTACTGGTTTTACTAAACAGCATAAAAATATGCTTCATGCGTTTAAAGAATAAAAGAGAGGATGAAAGTGGTACATATATACAATAGACTACTACCTGGCAACGAGAAAAAATGAAATCTGGCCATGTGTAGCAACATGGATGGAACTGGAGGGTATTATGTTAAGTGAAATAAGTCAGTCAGAAAAAGACAGATACCATATGTTTCCACGAATAGGTGGACTTTGTGAGACTAAGCAAAAACCAGGGGGAGAGGAAGAGGGGAAAGGAAAAAAAGATACAGAGAGGGAGCGAGATAAAACATAAGAGACTCCCAAAGACTAAGAACAAACTGAGGGTGAGGGGGGTCAGGGAGGGGGGAGAGGGGGTGACGGGCATTAAAGAGGGCACGTGTTGGGATGAACACTGGGTGTTATATGTAAACCAATTTGAAAATAAACTATTATTAAAAAAAAAGGGAGAGGATGAAAATATAAATTAGGGAAAAGAGACTAAAATATGACCAAGAAGATTTGAAAAAATAACTGAATAGAATGTCCAGAAATAAAAAAAAAAATGTAATAAGTGAAATATAAAACTTGGTGACTAGACTACGTGGTAGATTAGACACAGCTGAAAGGGGAGTTAGTGAGTAGAAGACAGATCTGAAAAATCATCTACAACACAGTACAGAAAAAGAAAAATGAACATAGAAAATGTAACAGAGAGTCAAGATACACGGAGATTACAGTAAGAAGGTCTGACAAACAACTAATCAGGGTCTTCTCGACACAGACAATAATAGAATAATCCATGTGCTGAGAGAAAAGAACTATCATTCTAGAATTTTACACCCAATGAAACTATCTTTCAGGAATAAAAGTAAAATAGAAATATTTTCAATTAATTACCAACAGACTCTCACCAAGAAATTCTACTTCAAGGACGAAAAAAAAAATCTAATAGATAGAAAGTCTGATACGCAGGAAGGGATGAAGAGAAAATCATTTGTATTTTTTCAGTGTATCTAAAATATTCATGGTTTAAAAACAAGTCAAAATAATTTATGGTGTTAACAAACTAGTTAAAACAAAACACATTGAGTAAAACAATACATAGGTCAGGAGGAGTGAATGCAGTCCTTGTGTCATTCAGGAAAATGGTAAACATACTGATTAACTTAAGATTTTATTAGGTATGTATTTTTAAAAATTAAAGAAAACTAAAATTTTTTTAAAAACAGAGAACACACTATCCAAAGTAGTAGAGAGGGAAAAAGAACTGAGAAAAGAATACAACTTAATCCATCCATTGAATTCCCTGAAAGAAGTTAAGAAAGGTGACTTCCCTGCCCCAAAAGATATAAAAAGGCAGGAAAAATAGCATCGGATAGTGGAAATAAATCCAAATATACCTATAGTCACAATAAAAGCAAATAGACTAAATTATATAATTAAAACACAAAAGAAATACAGTTCTGAATTGGGCAAGAAGGGGTACAAGGCATTCTTCTGCTCACTTTATATCCCAGGGCCAGTGTAATCTGCCCTAAATCCCAGGTCCATGTTTAATTCTCTGTGCATACTCAAACAACAACAATAATAGCTAACACAAATATAGAGCTCACTATGTGCTAGGAATTGTTCTCAGTGTTTTCATATGTTATTCAATTACTAGCTAGAAGTTGGATTTTACACCACGGTGACTGGACTAGCCCTCCTCAGATTCACTCTTATAAGCAGCAATATCTGTCTCAAGAGTCGGCAGGTGGAGCACTCACTGAAGAGAGGACACATCTGCCTCTCCTGTCCCCAGCCACATCCATGACCTACCCATTTCTCCTGGAGCCGGTTCACCTCCTCCTCGTGGGCTAACTTCTGCTGCTGCAGGGCAGCGTGCCCCTCTTGCTCAGCCCGGGCCAGCTGCCTGGCTGCGTTCTCCCGATCCTGCTCTGCCCGGCTCCGTTCCGTGTCCAGTTCCAGCTTCAGGCACCTCACTTCCCCTAAGATACCAGGGATAGGTGATCTCTCGCTGGGCCTCTGCCCTCTTCTTCTCACCCCTTCTCCCCAGATCTCATAAACAACTCCCGTCCGGGAGGCCCTGGGCCTGGCTAGAGGAGGACCTCTGACGGCTTCCCACTGCCTGCCTGGCTCTCAACACCCCCATGGAATGAAGTGTCCTCATCCCAGCTGGAAGGGTCTCACCTTGAATTACTTCCTTGGCTTGAGTGACAGTTTGAATCTGGACCTCCAGCTGTCCCTTGGTGACCTCTATCAGAGAATTTTGTTGTTGGGCCTCGAACAGATTGCTCTCCAGTTGCTCCTTGGCTGAGCTGTCAGGTTCAGGAATCAGGAAGAGTTCTCACCCATCGAGCCCTTTAACCTCCCTTAAGAGGAGTTGGATTCTAAGTACTGACTACCCAGAGAAATTAGGGGGCAATTACAAATTCATAACTCATTTAGGACCCATTTACTTTGGGCAGGGAGCTTAGGTCAGCCGCCCCTTGCCTTGCAGAACTCTCTTTGCCCTTGGCTGAACTGGGTGTGGGCCCTACCTGAGCCCCAGTAGCTGTTCAGAGAGGTCCTGCCGGTCTCGCTCCACAGCCTGCAGCCGCACCTCTAGGCCCGCTCTCTCCCGTACTAGGGCCTCCTTCTCCTGCACTTCCCGAGCAAGCACTTCTTCCTGCCGCTTTGTCTCCTGCTGCAGCTGCTCCAGCTGAGCTAAAGCTGCCTCCTGCTGATGACGAGCCTGACAGGAAGAAACCTCAAGATTACAGGGCAGAGGCAGGATCCCCCCAGGGCTGCTATCACCAGGGGCCGCTGGCCCTTCAGAGACCCTGAACCCAGCTCTGTGAGTCTCCCGAGCGTTGCCCACTCACACAGGTGGCATTTATCTACTTCCCTCATCAACCTATAGACCTCCCAGCCCAGGAAGCATGTTCTCCTTCGCGCAAGACCCGGTGTTAGGGCTACAAGAAAACTACCTCTAAGGAGCTTTTAGTCTTTAGAATTAAAACATGCATAACATCAGGAAGAAAGCGATCAGTCTCTGAGAAAGGGATCCTGGGAAGGAAGATTATGTATCATGTTTAGGGCAGAAGTCTGGTAGAGGCAAAAGATGAACTTTGAGCTGGACCATTGGTTCAGAAATAATTTACTGAGCTGCTGCTATGTGCTAGACATTGTGCTAAAAAATGGAGGAATAAAAACAGGTAAGACACAGCCTTGCCTTCAAGGAGCTTTTGGTCTAATGGTGGAGACTGTAAGTGGATAATTACAAGAGAGTGTGAAGGGTGTGGTGGCTGGAACATGGAGGAGGTACTGTTAGAGCATCTAATTCAAACTGGAAAGTGTGAAGTAGTGAGGAATCTGAAGGATGCTTATGGGAATTGTTTTAAAAAATGGGAAGATGTACCCCAAACTAGTAAACACTGGTCACTTTCAGGGAGTAAGACCTTTTCACTTCCTGAATTATTTCTGAAGAGTTTTCATTTTCTACAATGAGGACATGCGCTATCTTAAGGGAATGGTATCAGTTCTATGTTCTCACCTCGCTTAGTTTCTCTTGAATTTCTTCCTTCTCTTCCTGAATGCCCCTGAGATCTGCCCGCAGCTCAGCCCCAGTCTCCTCTGCTTTCTGCAGCTGAGCCTCCAAGTGAGTATTCTTCTCCTGCAGGGCGTCCCTGCTCCTCTCCGCTTCTGCCAGGTCCAACTGCAAACTGCTTCTTGCCTGCTCTGCTGCTTCCATTCTGCTGCACACAGACTGGTTCTCCTGTTCCAACTACTGGTCAAAAGGGGAAAGGCATCAGAGACAAATGGTTACAGTTTATAGACCAAGTACTAAGATGGAAGTCCAAGTGAGACATGAATCTATGCTCCAAAGAGAACACAGGAGGGCTTGTGAGAGAGAGGGACTATGCATTCATTTGGTCTGGTGCCTGTTTCCCAGGTACTAGATGGGTTGATGTTGGGGATGGAGATTAAAAAGGCAATACCCGGGGCACCTGGGTGGCTCAGTCAGTTAAGCCTCAGACTTCGGCTCAGGTCGTGATCTCACAGTTCATGAGTTCAAGCCCCACATCAGGCTCTGTGCTGACAGCTCAAAGCCTGGAGCCTGCTTCAGATTCTGTCTGTCTGTCTCTCTCTCTCTCTACCCCTCCTCCACTCACGCTCTGTCTCTGTCTCTCAAAAATGACTAAATGTTAAAAAAAATTTCTTAAAAAAAAAGAATAGAGAAAAAGGCCATACCCTACTCCCAAAGAATTCAGAATAAAGGGTATCTGGGACATTTCCAGGGCTCAAGGGAACAGGAGTAGTGAAGAGACATATTAACTTTGCAACCTATAGGGAACACACTCTTTGAGATGCAGGCATTTTGGCAGATCCTTTTCTCAAGATTGCTGTTACTTCAGGCAAAACCGAGCCTTCCTTCAGAGACCCTGGAGATTTTACCCTCCAGCCTAGAGGTAATAGTTCTGCTGCAGGTGTGGGAGCAGACTATTTTTAATGGCTAAGCCCAGGCCTTATAGTCTTGGCTGTCCTCTGTTCCATCGATGTTCCTTTTGCTCATTTCAGGACCACATTTAGGAGCTGATCCGTCTTGCAGTGATCCGTTAAGGACTCTTTCCTGTTATGGGCATGAGCTTTACCAGTCACTGGCTTGCCTTCTGTCAGGGCCCAGCCCTTACTCTATGGATCAGAGAAACCTGTACTCACCTGGAGAAGCTGCTGGTTCAGTCCAACTTTATCTAAGGCCAAAGCCTCATTTAAGGCACTGAGCTTTGCAGCTGCAGCCCGAAGGTCGGCGACCTCCGCCTTCAGGCTGTTCTCAGAACTCGACAGCTCTGCAACACACTGTTCTGCCTAAAAACAAAGAGAGTTAAAGGGTTTCCTTGTTCCTGTTTCCCTGCCACGGTGAACAGCTCACATCCCCAACACCTGCTGCCGTCCTTGTACAGAGATTAGGTAACACTCCATTCCTTCCCTTGCATTCAACACAAGTTTTCCCTTCATTTATTCACTTCTGGGTTCATTCATTGAGAAGTGAGAGAGGAGCTCACGGTACGGTGGCACAGACATCGGGATGTACAAACAACAACCATCACTGTGACGACTTCATATACAGTGTAAGCACAAAGTGCTTATTTAAATGAATAATTTAAACCATACTTTTGCCAGCTCGAAAGTCCTTGCTTTCTCTATGACGTCATATAGGGGAATTTACAGGCTGGCTGGTCTCTTGACTCTGGCATCCCCTTTCTTGACCAAGCAGCTGGGAAGCCACTGAATGGTTACAAGAAGGAGACTGCTGTAACCAGATTTATACTTTTGAAAACGATTCTAACTCCAATGTAGAGTATATTGGGAGAGGCAGAACCCCAAAGCAGAGACCAGTAAGTGATGCAGGACATATGAAGAGTCGTGGATTGAAGGGTGAAGAACGAGGCAGGCCGTATGCCCTTTGACTAGAAACACAACTTTCCAAGTCACCCACCCTACCGAGCAAGGGAGGGCTGGAGGCCTACGCACCCTGGCCAGCGCCGCGGTCACTTCTGTTTGCTCTTGCCTCAGCAGCTCCCTTTCCAGGCGACTGGACTCCAGGGCTTCCCGAAGAGTGATCAGCTCACTGAGTGATTCGGACTGTTTGGCTTCCAGGCCCGCCAGCATCTCCTGACTACAATGGAAAGGAGAGGAGGCTGGGGGCAATCTCAGGGAGTGGTCACACCGCAAAAGGGAAAAGGAGTGTAATCACCTTTGCCAAGCGAAAGAATGAAGAAGCTCTCTAAAAACGGATATGACCTCCATGACATACAAAGTGAAAAAGGCAAGAAATTGGGAGAAATAAGAATATATACACACATTTGCATAAAGTAGCTGGAAAGATAAAGAGAAAGCGACTTATTATTTTCTTTTTTTTGAGGTGGGAAGGAGCACAAGGAGAGGGAGAGAGAATCTCAAGCAAACTCCAAGCCCAGGGCAGAGCCTGACGTGGAGCTCAAACCCACAAACCGTGAGATCACGACTTGAGGCGAAATCAAGAGGATGCTTAACTGCCTGAGCCATCCAGGCACCCCAAGAAAGCAATTTAAATGGTTACCTACAGAAGGAAGGGAAAAGGGATGGATGAAACAGAGAAGTGTATCTGTTTGCCTTTTTAAGTAGCTTTGACTTTCAGATCGTTATAAATATTGATAAGTGTATTATCGATTCACACTAATTAAATTTAAAAGCAAATAATCATCTTTGCAGGTTGTCTATTTTCCTCCTTGATACAGCGGAGACCATTCTCTGCCCAAGTCATGACCCTTACAGCAGTCCTTCGTGCCAACTGGCTGCAAGGAGCTAGGGCACAGGAGAGGAGGGGGATACATACACCAAAGGTAAAGAAGACCGTCCTTGCCACCAGTTACTGAAGACATGCCACATGCGAAGCTCTATGCCAGCATTTTGCAAAACAGCACTCTAACCCTCCCAGTGATCCTTCAAAGTAAATACTATCATCTCCATCTTGCAAATAAAGTAATCTGCCCAAGTGGAAGGGCCATAATTTAAACCACACTTTTGCCAGCTTTCTCTATGACAATATATAGGGGAATTTACAGGTTGGCTGGTCTCTTGACTCTGGAATTCCTTTCTTGACCAACTCATTTCCCATGACTTCCTGGAATAAGTCCTACCCTTCAGCCAGCCAGCCTACCCTGAACATCTTTGCTGAACTGCCCCTTTCGCCCCTCTCCCACTCTCCATCAATCAAAACATGTCAAGGCCAAGCTCAAAAGCCACCGAGTCCTCCCTGAAACTTCCAATTGTGAACTCTCACTCCCATGCTCCCGGAGGACCCAGCCTGAAGCTCTATCTCACTCACACTTCATCTGGCCTCATGCGCAGTTCACTATTTACTTAACTGTTTTCCCCCATTAGACTGCAAACTCCTTGAGGTCAGGGTCTGTGTCTTATTTGTTTCTGTATCCCCCGCAGGGTCTGTGTCTTATTTGTTTCTGTATCCCCCGCAGCCCTTATGGGTGCTGAGAAAAGGCTGGGTGAATTTTCTGTATTCATCTTTCTGCAAAAGAAGGAGTGGGAAGCTAATTCGAGCCCACTGCACGCCAGGCTGTGATTCACTTCACTTCCTAAGAGACAGGGGTGGGTGGAGGAGGGTGTGGAACCAAAGGGAAAATCAAGCCCTAGGAAAGAGGGGACCAGTCACACTCACAGGCGCTTCCTTTCACGGATGGCCAGGTGCAGCTCTTCCTGCTGCTCCTCCTTCTTGCCCTGAGCGGAGTCCCCCTGCAACTGAAGCTCCATGTTTGTCCTTCGCAGTCGCCACGCCTCCTGCTCCAGGACCTCCAGCTGCTGTTGCAGCTCCTCCCTGGTCTTCTGCAGGAGCTCTCGCTCCCTGGAACAAGGAGACCAGGATTGAGCAGAAACCTTGGAACCTCAAATCCTTCCCAGAAGCAGACGTCGCAGGGTCAAAGGACAAAGGTATCTGTTTCCTTTAAAAATCTCATCTCCGGGGGCACCTGGGTGGCTCAGTCAGTTGCGCGTCCAACTTCAGCTCAGGTCATAATCTCACTATTTGTGGGTTTGAGCCCCGCATCAGGCTTTGCGCTGACAGTGCCAAGCCTGCTTCGGATTCTGTCTCCCTTTCTCTCTGCTCCTCCCTTGCTTGCATTCTCGCTCTCAAAAATAAACAAATAAAAAAAAAAAACCACAACACCTCATGTTTCCATTTAGGCAGGAAACTTTTTTTTATCATTGCAAAGACCTAAAACTGAGGGAGCAGGAATAAGCAGAACACAAAGCAAGACAGCCCAGAGCTGTGTGACCGCAGGGTCACTTCAGGAGGAAGGGTAGGATGAACAGCCCTCTGCTCACTTGCTGAGAGACTCCAGCTCTCCCTGGAGGTCCATGGTCTGCCCTGCCAGAGTGTCTCGCTCCCCGGTGAGTTTCTGCAGCCTCTGTCTCAAGGCCTCGCCCTCCTCCTTCCACTGATCATGCTGCCTCCGCAAGGAGCTCATAGCTTCCTGACAGCCGGAGAGCTGCTGCCTCAGGTCCTGGGGAGGGAGAGTGACAGAAGTGAGATAGTGAGCAAGAGGGCAGAGCAAAGGAGCCCAGTGGGGCTGGGTGAGGGGGCTGAGGGCTGGTACGGGGGCAAAGGAGGGGTGTCAGGGGCCTGAGAGTGGGGTTAGGTGAGGGGTTGAGGGCTGGTACAGGGTAAGCTAAGAACAGAGATCTGGCTGGTCGAGGGGCGCCTGGGTGGCTCAGTCAGTTGAGCGATCGACTTTGGCTCAGGTCATGATCTCATGGTTCATGAGTTCAAACCCCGCATCAGGGTCGCTGCTGTCAGCACAGAGCCAGCTTTAGATCCTCTGTCCCCTTCTCTCTGCCCTTCCTCCACTCCTGCTCTTGCTCTCAAAAATAAATAAACATTTAAAAAAATAAAAAAGAGATGTGGCCGGTTGCAGCCAGTTGAGAAGACAGAGGATCAGAGATTACTGGGCTTTTGTGGTTCCCAGAGTCTAAGTCCATCATCTTCACATGTGAAGGGGGTGGTGGTCGTGGAGATGGTTAAGTGTGGTTGGGGCCATCAGAGCTGGGGAACACTTACTCACAGTCTGCCAGGGCCCTACTTTTGTGTAATGCTATACAAAGGTTTGCATGCAAAGTGAAACAGACCACTGGCACAGAGAACTTGCCCATTACCCACAAGTATAAGTGGGCAGACCCTAAGAGCTTCTAAAGAGCACTTTGGGGGTATTGACCAAATACCTCATGACTGGTTAACATAGTGAAAGGGGCAGTTCAGGCCAAGAGGGTGCCTGGGGCACAAATCAGTTTAGACACCGACTACCGTGACTGAGGAGGAATGGTGGGGCTCTCACCTGCACAGCCTGGCGTCTTTGTGTCACCACTGAACGCACCAGAGTGAGAGCCTTGTCTGGGTCCTGGGAATCAAACTGGGAGGAGACGCCACTAGGGCCCAACTCCAAGAAGCTCTCGTGACCACAGCCTGGGGCCATACTGTCTCCTTCTTCCACCATGACCTGAAACCCAACACAGCACAGTCACCACCCTGCTGACCAAGGCCTAGAGTCCACACAGAGGACTTGACACTACAGCCTGGACAAACCTGATGTTTTCCTTCTCAACTCCTCTCCCCGGGGGCTGGGAGGAGTGTATCTAAGAGCACAAAGGATTGATTCCTTCAACTCCTCAACTTTGGTCACCCAAACCCAGGACTAGCAACAAGAGCACCCTCTGAGGCAATAATAAATGAAGAAATGAAGAAAGAAGAGGATACTGACATTATGAAGACCAGAATCCAGCCACCAGCCTGAGAACTGCAGCCAGTACTAAGAGGGCCTGTTCCAGTAGGCAGTGCTAGCACATGAATGCTTAGCTACCCCTTAGGGTGTTGGTCTTCAAATACACTCAGAGAACTCATTACCCTAATCCCCTAAGCCCAAGTACCTCAGAGAGTGGAAATCCAGGCATGACTAAGAGGACATGGAGGCCTGGGAAGGAGTGAGCCATAACCCGGTTACCACAAATAGAAGGCTTACCAGTACCTGGGTTATATCCCTGATCACCTGCTGTAAAGACAGCTTCTCTTCTTGGGCATTCCTACTAAGAGATACCTCACGTTCCATTAATTCTGCATGATTTTTCTCCTAAACAGGGAATAAGATAGAGCGTGAGCCAACCTCTCAGAAGTATCTATTGTTCCACCCTCCAAATCAACCAGAATTTCATGATCTCCTCTGTCAGCCCCACTTTTTCCCTGACCACACGTGCTACTAAGGTCCCAGGACTCTGAGGACAGTGCGATGTGGTGTTTAAGAGTTCAGATTAAGTGAGTCAGAGCTCCAGATTAGACGACCTGGATTACAGCTCTTGCTCTTTCCCCTTCCTAAGATTGGTAACCTCAGGCAACTGCTTCTATGAGCTTCTTTCTCTTTAACATAGGAAGAATTAATAGCAACTACTTCACACATTTGTGTTAAAGATTGAATGAAAAAGATGCATGTAAATTACTCAACATAGTGCCTGGCACAAAAGAAATGCTCAACGAACGTCAGCTATCACTGGAGGGAAAATGGTGGCTGCCTCTGTCCATCAAATTGATGCTTGAGACCTAAGGCGAGATAAGAGAAACTCCTAGCCTCCGAGCTAGCAGTAAACTTGAAGGCTCAAGATTTCCTCAGTTCCTTCTGATCATATTGTTAGCAAAGGCTGAAGACGCAGACGTGCAGCTGTGTTTTCTTTGGCCTATACAAAATTTGAACCAGCATTTATAAATTGAGAGATTTTATGAATTGAGAAATTCTGACTTTCTGGCTTTTCTCAAAAAGTTAACAGATGCTAGGGGCACTTGGGTGACTCAGTCAATTAAGCATCCAACTCTTGATCTCGGCTCAGGTCTTGATCTCAGGATCGTGAGTTTGGGCCTCGCATTGGGCTCCATGCTGGGTGTGAAGCCTACTTTAAAAAATAGAAATAAATACAAATAGAAATTAAAAATAAAAAGTTAACAGATGGGCCACACCAGCCCCCATTCCTACATGGCAGTAATTTCCTGAAGTTGAAGAGTAGGTGCCTCCGCCAGATGAGACATGTATTCTTTAGGGTCCTGGAGTCCCTACTGCGCCTCATCGTTTCCTTAATATTGAAATGAAGTGTCCCCTGTAGTACTCAAAACTAATTATGATAGTGTTGGAAAACCAAAATCCTTACAATGGAACCCACTTCACTCTTCGGCATTATCTGGGTACTATGGACATTTGAATTTGCAAATTCCTGATCAAAAGGAACCAAAAAGGCATAAACGACTCTGAATCCCTGCAGATCTCAACTCGGATAACTCTAGGGGTTTGCATGAGGATAGGCGTTCAGGACCCACCTAATAAAAGAGATCTGAAAATTCTTAGAAACAAAAGGAAGGTGGAATCAAGCCAGAGGTTCTTACGTCCAACCTTAAAGACTCCCTTTGATAATGTCTCTGGCAGATGTGAAGCCAGAGACACAAACCTCATTCGTCCACAGGACAGACTGTTCACCTACTAAGCAGCTCTAGCTGTTAGACAAACTCTACCACCCTGTGACTTCTAGTCATCGACATCGCTTATGCCTGTCTGGAAAACATCAAACAAGGCAACTCTTTTCCCCAATGTCAGTCCTTCAGATTTGTGATGGCAGCCATCACATCCTCCTCAAGCCCTTTTTTCTCCAAGCTAACCATGGCCATATTCCTCAGTTCTTTCCCATATGACAAGGTTTTGAATCACATATCCCCATCCTTTGCCAGTGTGCCTCTTAATGCATGTCCCACCCTCTCCGATGAGGACACGCCGCATGCATACATCATTGTAATTTCCCCAGGAATATAGTTGGGATGATACACAGTATTTACTGATGAATGCATAAATGAATGAATGAATGAATTTTCAGATTCAGCCAAAATTTATTTTTTAGGATTTTATCAAGGAACATTTAACTGGTGTCTTGCATTATCTGTCCATAAAGGACAAGGAACCTGTAGGCCCACTCCTAACTCCTTTCCAGAACAAAGGATCATGTACCAGGATCTCCATCGCCTCTCTCAGAGCCTTTAACATCTTCTCATAGTCTTCATTTTGCTTCTGAGCCTGGGTCAGTAGAACAGAGAGCTCAGTCACCCTGAAGAGAAGAGCACAGCACTGTCATTTCAGCAGTGCACTGAGGTGGACAGAACTACTATGCAGCACGCTCCAGCCCCAACCCAGACACTCCCACTACAGCCGCCCCAGAGTCACTTGGGTGCCCCCGGCCCCTGCACTCCCTGAAGACCATACGATGCTATAGTCTTGAACTGGGGGGGTTGGGGGGAGTCAAAAGCCACTCAGACACATGCAGGGATTTACCACATCTCAAGGCTGGAACACGTGTTTGGGGGCCCGAGAGCTGAAGGAAAGCCCTGGCCCAGGCCCTTCCAGGCCCCGCTTGATCTTGAAGTCAAGCACCCTGAAGCCAATAAGAACATCAGAATTGCCACATGGGACAGTCCTAAGGTCCCTCCAGCCCAAGGGTCTGACTCTGACAAGGAAAGAAGAGGGGCCATTTGGGAAGGTTATGGTCAACCTCTGTGATACTAACCTTAAGGTTCAGGGAAATCATGATACATCTTTATCAGTTTATGCTATATCCAGGAGCTCAGTATCTGGTATTATATGGGTAGCTAAATAAATATTTCTTTTTTTTTTTTTTAAGATTTTATTTTTTTAAGTAACCTCTACACCCAACATGGGGCTTGAACTCATGACCCCAAGATCAAGAGTCACATGCTCTATCAGCTGAGCCAGCCAGCCACCCCTAAATAAATATTTCTTGAATGAATGCTATCCAGGAGTTAAAATTCTTTTTTATTTTTAGCCTTAAAAACCATATTCTGGGGGCGCCTGGGTGGCTCAGTCGCCGACTTCAGCTCAGGTCATGATCTCGCGTCTGTGAGTTCGAGCCCCGCGTCAGGATCTGTGCTGACAGCTCAGAGCCTGGAGCCTGCATTGGGTTCTGTGTCTCCCCCTCTCTCTGCCCTTCTCCTGCTCATGCTCTGTCTCTATGTGTCAAAAATAAATAAACGTTGAAAATAATGTTTAAAAAAAATAATATTCTGTATCATCTCTAAGAGCTTTTATTCACTGTATGGCCATTAATTTAATGATTGTATCTTTAAATGAACATCCACTGAATGTTAGTATATGGCAGGTAAGTGCAAAGCACTGGGGACACAAACATACTAAGACATGGTCTCTCCTTGGCGCTTCTCAACGCCTTCACAACCCAGAACAAAACAGACTGCTGTTTACATGCACCACCAATAGGTGGTGACACAACCCTAGCCATGGGGTATAAACCCAACTCTGCGCTGAAATTCAGATGGCGTTCTTTGCTTAGGTCCCTGCCCTTCTTAGGTTATTTTTAAAAAGCCTATTTTATCATAATCCAAAAAATAAACAACATCCTAACAACAACTACAACAAAAAAGGTTAATAATCAGTGAGAAACAGTGGGATCAATATTATAACAAGCAGGTCAAAAGACCACACCAGGGCATAGTAATTTAACAGGCTACTGAGGTCAGGGAAGGATTCACAGAAGAGGTGACATCTGAACCATGCCTTAAAGGATGAGGCAGAGGGAGAAGAGAGAGAGGCCTTTCAGGCTAAGGTCAACATGTACAAAGGCAGGGGGACATGGAAGAGCTTGGCTGTTCTGGGAATGGCGAGTAGTTTGGTGTTGATAGAGGGCAGTCATAGCTACTGCCATAAATCAACATGAGAGACACTGAGCTGCAGGATGGTCTGAGGGCAGAGGACAGTGACATGGCCTCAACTGGGGCCACTGGGTTCCAAACTAGACTCCCTCCGGCACCTTCTCTCTTGTGGGAGGAATGCTCTTCACACCTTCCACCCCCACCACTCATCTCTATCTCCCTAAAGGAGTCAACACCCACAACAACCCCTTCCTAGGACCCCAGCCCATCTCACCGATCCTGCAGCCCAGCCTTCTCCAGATCCCCTTGACTCTTCAGCTGTATTAACTCCTGGCTCCTTTCATGGGCTTCCTTCTCCAGCTCCTGGGTCTTGGTTAGTAGAAGCAGCAGCTGGGTTGGCTCACTCCCATCCAGTCTCCCAGATCCATCAGGTTCTCGAGACCGGGCGCCCACAGTCAAGCGCAGACAATAGGTCAACAGGGACCCTGAAAGCCTCACATGCTCGGCCTTGAGCTCCGTCAGATCTCTGAGTACAAGCAAGGGAAGAGCAGACTCCGGCAGGGACCGAGGAAGGGATCAGGCCCAGTGGAGCCTGAGGAGCAGGTCTGGGGAAAATCATCTGAATCCCTCCCCACCCACTCTTCCATCCCCCTTTCCCCCATCCCCCAGTTCTACAGCAGCCCACTGTCGTTAAGTCTAGAATCAGTAGGGGCAAACCTCCCTTCTTATCCCCATACTAACCTGTCAGTGGCTGACTTCATTTCCAGAAAGTGGCGTCGGAAGGTCACCACTTCCCGCCACAGACCAAGAAGGCGACCATGCTCCCCTTTCAGGTAGCCCTTGAAGAACTGCGTGTTCAGAAATCCAGGTCATATCAAAGGGCAGAGGACCATGTTTTGCCAGCGCAGGAGTCTCTGACTCCTCCTGGCTCCCCGGGGGAGGGAAAGACAGACTTACGAGAAACAGTTTATGACTGGGTGCCTATATTCAAGTCAGGCTGAAGAGTTTAATAAAGTTAGCAATGGTATTCAAGAGGTCAAAGGGCCTGAGATGGTATATGACCTTCGTCTGAGCTGATCAGAAAAAGATAAACAGTAGCTCCTCAACAAACAGGAACCACTGCCAGTATTACTACAGACTTACAATAAGGATTCAAGGGCATACCACATGTAAATTGCCTGGCAGAAAACCTGGCACATAGCAAAGGCTCAGGAGACATTAGTTTCATTAGCTGGGATCTGAAAATTCCCCAAGGTCTGTATCCGGTCTTTCTTCCCCATTCAAGTTCAGTAGCTATCTTCTAAGCATCTAGAAATAAATGGCTCCGGAAGAGGGGAGTCAGCGAGCTTTCAGATCCACCTAAAACCGAAGCTGGCCACTTACGCAGGGACAGAGCTGCCCTGAGTGTCATTTCACCTGACAGTAAAACCTCGACTAGGTAGGTAAGGACAGAAGTCAGCCGAGAGCCGCAGCAGCAGCAAAGTGGCCGGCCTGAGTTGGGAGGAGGCTCAGGGAATTTAGCAACAGTTCAGCTTCCATCCAGTTCCAAAGTTAACCTTTCCCAGCTCTGACCAGGATGGAGGTGCCTGGAGTGTAAGCCCCCCCTCCTCAGGGTTCCAGCCCCCTGTTCCTCCTACCTCCTGCTCCATCTGCCACTGGCCCTCCTTCCTCATTAGCTCATCCCGGGCTCGACTCCAGTCCACTGTCAGTTTTTCCACATCTTCCCGAAGCGCTTTATTCACCATGTCAGCTTTTTCCATGTGCAGTCGAAGCTGGGTGTTCACCTCTGCTAGACTCTCGCACCTGCACTGGGGACGGGCGGGAGCAAGTGCAAAATAGAGGCTTGATCCAACCCTTGGACCTCTTGGAGTAAGATGACAAACACTGGAATTTTCCATGCCAGGAACTGGAGGGCTAAGGCTGAGGTGCATGGTTTTATCCATGTTAGCCCTCAGGGCTGAGGTTTCCCCTGAGCCTTCTGAACCCAGTGGCTACCAGATTCGCCCCCAGCCAGAGAACGTGGGGTTCATCACCTCTGTTGCTCCTCCTCCAATCGGACCAGCAGCTGCTCCAGGCTCGGCTCCTCCACACTTTCCCACCTCTGAGAGATCGGTCCCTTAGCCGGACAGAGACAAGTCTTATTTACCTCTAGAGAGAACACCGCTCAGATCAATTCCCTGATGCTCCCTTCTGCAGCAACCTTTTTATTCCTTCTTTTTATTCTTTTGATCCCTTCTCTCCTCCGTTAGCAATATGCCTCTTTTCTCGATCGCTACATCCTGAAGGTAAATCTACTGCATTCCCTTCTCCAAAAGTGAACGAGTGACCTCTCCTCGAAGGTGGCATTTGGTAATGAAAAGAGCTTTCAACCTAAGAAGCACAAGATACCTTTCACTAATGGCCTTGACTTCTACTACACTACATTTTGGACCTCAGGAAGTTACTCAACTTCTCTGAGCCACACAGTCTTCACTATAAAATGAAGGAGCTACCATTCCTCTCAGAAAGCTGCCTTGCAGATTAAGTGACATCATTATATGACAATGCTGAATGGTGCCTGGCCTACAAAGAACGGTGCTCAGTTAAGTCATGGTTCTTTCTCTGCTCTGAGAGAACTTTCCTGAGAGTAATGTGAGAAGGTGCCGAGAGGAGGCTGGAACAAAGGCAAATGGGTCTTTCAAAGCCAGGTCGACCCAGCCAACAGCACAAATAAATCCTTCTGCCACAAACATGTTTTTTAGGCCTGCAAAGGCCCACCGCTAAGACAGATAAACACTGACACCTTCTGGAGGAAAAATGCATTTCTTCCCTCTGATTCCACATCCTTTCCAATTTGATTAAGTCTCCCAAAGCTGCATTTTGTCCTTAGAGAGCCAAGGGCTGGCATCTGACAAGCCCGGAATAGCTAGTCAATGAAAGTATCTGTGTGATAAAGCTCTCAGGGGCTGAACACAAAGACGCTTCCACCACACACCGCCTTATCACACCCCAACCTCCCTGAGCCAGCAAACGAGGCCTTCCTTACAAGCACACTCACTGAGGGCTCAGGGGGAACACAAAACAGCCTCACTCACCCCAGAGGCTTCCAGCCGCTTCTCCAGCTCTTGGCACCAGGTCCGGTACTGCAACACCTGAGACAAACAGAGCAGGATGTGGGCAATGGGCGCACCTGGTACAAACAGCCCAATACAAAGGTCCTGGAGGATCCTGGGCAAACCTGCTGTGAACAGGGTCTGGGTGGTAACAGTGAGGTAAGGCCATAATATCTTGTTGTTTCTATTCAGTCAGTTACTAATACCTTCTCTATGCCTCTCATATTGGAGAGGTAAGATTATGGGGTTTGGAACCAGAAAACACAGGCTCGGGTCCTAGCTCTATCCTGGAAGAGCAAACAGACAACTAATTTAGCCCTTGTGACCATCGTCTTTAAAAGGGACAGGATAGGGGCTCCTGGGTGGCTCAGTCAGTTAAGCGTTTGACTTCGGCTCAGGTCACGATCTCGCAGTCTGTGAGTTCGAGCCCTGAGTCGGGCTCTGTGCTGACAGCTCAGATTCTGTGTCTCCCTCTCTCTGCCCCTCCCCTGCCCATGCTCACTCTGTCTCTCACTCTCACACTCTCTCTCTCTCAAAAATAAATAACATAAAAAAAAAATTTTTTTTAAAGGGACAAGATATATCTCTCAAGGAGTAGTTGTGAGCATCATAGGAAAGGCTGTCCTGTCTCCTGTAACCCTCATCCCACCTCAGCACCCAATGCTCAGAGATGTTCTCTCCACCTCCCTGGAAGGGCAGCTGCCTCACCTTGGCCTGCAGCTTCCTCACGAGGGTAGCTTGCCTCTGCTGGGCCTCCTGGGAGGTCTTCAGCTTCCGCCAGGAGGTGGCTTGGTTCTCTGCCATCTGCTGCTGTAGCGCCAGTACTTGCTCCTCCAGCACCAGCTGCAGTGACTGGGGCTTCATATTGCTCGACCCAGGGCCTCCCGTCTCCATGGGGGCACCAGACAGGTAAGCCCACAGGTCCCTATTCAGCCAGAGGCTGTTCACTCCCAGTCAGGTCTCTGATCATTGTTGTGCCACTTGGACCTCCTCTTGAGCTGGGGACCAAAGCACATAGAGGAGTTGAAAGGGATGTCTAGGTGATTCAAATTTACTCATCAAATGCTTACTGCTAAATCCTACAGAGCTAGATAAATGGGTTCCTTTACTATAGGACCCCTCAGAGCCTTTAAAATACTAACATGGACTCTAATCTCTAGGATTAGGAGGGGGAGAGGCTATGATAAGCATCATTTCCCGAATTTATTGGACCATGAGACAAGCCCACAGGACCAGTGTTTCCTGGCACGCCTTCTGGAACTCTGCACTAGACCAAGAGCTCCTGGTTTACCATTGCGTCCCTAGTGCTTGGCACAGTGCCTAATAAACATTTGCTGAATGAATCACTGAAGCTGTTTCTAGGCTAGTAGGGGAGAAAGACACAATTATAACACGATGTAGTATGTGTAATAATAACAGAGACATTATAGGGTAGTATGGGAAAACAGTGGAAGGGCATTTAACCCCTTCTGAGGGTCTGTGAACTGTGGAACCAACATCATCACAGTTAATACATGTTAAGTATGTCTACAGGTCAGTCACACTGTTCAGTGCCTTACACATACTATGTCACTTTTGTCATCACAAGAATCTTGAAACCTTCCTATTAAACTTCAGGGTAGGTAATATTATAACTCTTTGTACATGGATAAAAAACCTGAGGCTTACAAAGGTTAAGCTTCAGTTGAAAAATGAGAAAGCTTAAACAATTTGTCCAAGTTCTTACAGATGGTTTTTGGTTGATTAGGGATTTGAAAACACTCAGCCTGACTCCACAAAGAAATGGAGTAGCAGGCATCTCAGGCAGGGGATCCATTAAGAGAGCCAGGGAAGAAAGAATCGGCTTCAGTAGGATAGCAAGGCCTCCTCACCCACCAGGAGCTGGGCCAAAACAGAGCAATGGGCCCCCTGCGGGGGAGGAGGGGAGACAGGCTGAGGGGGAGGGGGACCAGCCTAACCAGTGACCTTGAGAGATACTCAGGAGAGAGAGAGGCACAGTGGTCAAGAAGAGTTTGGGATTAAGCTCTGCCTCTAAAGGGCTCAGTGACCTCGGACATACCACTTTCCTTCCAGTCTCCTCATCCGACAATCAGGGCTCCCAGCTATGTGACCTCTGAGTTTCTGAGGCCTCTTAAAACACATGATAGTGGGGGGCGGGGGGAGGCGGGGAGGCTAGAGTTCTCATTTTATTAACCCTGAGACATAAGACACACACCAGAAGGGTTAAGGAGTATTTGATTTTTCAATTAACTATCAAGAAAACGGAATATTAGAGCTGCCCTCTGGGTCTAGCCAGCAGCCCATCAGTGAAAACGTCTGAAGAAAGTGGCATACTCGGCAAATGGAAATCTAACATTGGCGTATACGGTGGGAGTTTCAGGGGCCCCAAATCCCTTTCATGCATCAAATTGTTGATCTCCTACATCCTGGCTCAAATGCCACCTCTTATCATGTCATCCCAGATGTACCCAGGAAGCTAATCACTTTTATAGCTCTATATACATAAATATATGTATATGTGTACACACACATATATGACACTATTGTATATAAGACATTTATATATAACTATATATGATACAGAGAGAAAGTCTAATGTCTATATTACATTTTATCATGACTATCTATTTTCTCTACTAATCTGTGAATTCCTTAAAAGCAGAAGCTGTCTAATTCATTTTGGTCATTAGTAGGTTGAAGAAATGCATGTGGGCCTCACTCCAGACAGATCTAAACCGTTAGCAGAGGTTACAAATGTGGCCTGCTGGTTCTTTTCAACCATTATGTGGCCTATATCATGCTTTTAAGAATTAAAATTGGGTATCAATATTTACCATTGGGAGAGCACATATGAAAATCTTATTTCTAGGGGTGCCTGGGTGGGTCAGTTGGTTGAGTCTCTGACTTTTAATTTCGGCTCAGGTCATGATCCCAAGGTTGTGGGATCAAGCCCCGCATCAGGCTCCTCGCCGGACACGGAGCCTGCTTACGATTCTCTCTCTCTTTCTTTCTCTCTCTCTCTCCCCCTCTGTCCTCTCTGTGAGAACCATGAGATCATGACCTGAGCCAAAACTAAGAGTCGGACGCTTAACCAATGGAGCCACTCAGGCGCCCCTGTGCTATTGTTTTTCTTGTAACAGTTACAGGGGAAAACTCAGTTTCCTAATTCACATCACCTCCTGGCAACAGAAGATAGCTGAGTTGGCAGAGCTTGTAGTAGGCAGTAATGGCAATGCACAAAGCAGGAAGAGTAGAGTGGCACCAATACCTCCGGCTGCCTCTCCTAGCCTAGAACCTGGGTGAGTGCAGTCTTCCCTCACACTCCAAACATCCTCCCTTTCTGCCCTTCCTTTCCACCAAGGCCGTGTCAACCAGCTTACCGTGGCTCTCTGCAATGCTGGCTCAGTCTCTCTCTGCTGGTTGGAGGCACAAACCTGCTGGGAAACCACTCTTGGGGCCAACAGTGCCAACAAGTCTAGGTCTGAGCTGCTCCATGGAACCTGATGAGCCTTTTCTCCTCTAATACTATGAGGGCTGGGCTGGGCTTTTGCAAGCAGTGGGCGTCTCAGAGGCCCCAAGGGCTCCCCCTCCTCCTGGGAATCCCTACCCGCCAATGTTTGGTTGAACCATACAAAACTGCCAATACGTGCCCCTTTTGTAACCTATGAAAATAGTAATGTTGTATAGTTCAACCTACTATCTCTATAAGCAGCTCTGCCACGCTCCCCAGAATTTTCCTACTAAACCATTTCTTAGGATAAGGCTAAGGCTGCTGTTAACACGCATATATTATTTGGGAAGGCTGACAGTAATACTTCAGTAAAGAAGTGGAACTAGGGGCGGCTGGGTGGCTCAGTTGGTTGAGCGACCGACTCTTGATTTCGGCTAAGGTCACGATCCCAGGATTCTA
Organism: Paguma larvata; assembly: GCA_030068075.1. Lineage (NCBI taxonomy): Eukaryota > Metazoa > Chordata > Mammalia > Carnivora > Viverridae > Paguma > Paguma larvata. The sequence goes on along the minus strand of CM057844.1, from coordinate 26,251,919 downwards.
ACATCGAGCCCCAGGTCGAGCTCTGTGCTGAGTGTGGAGCCTGCTTGGGATTCTCTCTCTCTCTCTCTCTCCCTCTGCCCCTTTCCTCCACTCACTCTCTCTCTCTAAAAAATAATTTTAAAAAGAAGTGGAAATATATTAGAATTATATGATTATTTTACTTTAGCAGATAATTTACAATTTTTAGAGCTATTTAAAAATTTAGTTCAACCCTCCTCTCATTTTACAGAGAAGGAAACTGAGGCCTCCAGATAGGCAGTAACTTCATTTTGTTCCTGCTTTATTTATACGCCCCATTTATCTCAAAAAATGATTTGGAATTGTAGCAAATGGACCACAGGAATGTAAGATATTACTAATAGGGGAAATGGGACACGAAGTATATGGGAACTCTCCGTATTGCGGAATTTTTCTATAAATCTAAAATCGTTCTAGAAAAGTTTATTTTAAAAATGATTTGAAGTGTTTCATGATTAAAACTGAAAAAAAATTCCCATAAAACTGAAATTCATTCAAATTAGAATAAAAAGAGGGAGGGAACAGAGGAAAATTATTACAGCAGGAATCTTTCTGAAATTGAGATTTAGCTCTGAGCTTCCTCGAGACGCAGTTCAGCACCGTTTTGTTAACAGATCTGCCAGAGAACAAACTAGCAGAGGGTCAAAAGAAAGGTGGGTTTCAGTGGCCCCCAAAAAAAGAAAAGGTCAATAGTTGGCAAATGGTGACAGACTGAATTACATTCACGTGAGATAATGGATCTCATGTGCTTCGTACATTATAAAGCACTGAATAGACACTGTCATTACTGCAGGAAAAGGAAAAAGACTCACTTCTTTCATGCATTAATGTATCCCATAAATGCTCATGAATTTCAGCTCGGTTCTTGGCAATCTGCCCCAGTGATACAGACATGAACAAGACCGACTTCCTCCTCTTGCTAGAAACGCAGACTGGAAGGGCAATAACCTCTGAACCTAAGGTGGAAAGTGACAGGAGAGGGATCTACATTACGTATTTAGTTCCTCTCATCTGAAATACTCCAAAAGTAGTATTTAAATAAAGTTTCAAAAATCTTCTTTTAAATGTTTATTTCTTTTTGAGAGAGAGAGGGAGAGAGGGAGAGAGGGAGCAGGGGAGGGGCAGAGAGAGAGGGGGACGGAGGATCCAAAGCAGGCTCTGTGCTGACAGCAGACAGCTCAATGGGGGGCTCAAACTCATGAATGGGGTTCAAACCCCCGGAATGTGAGATCATGACCTGAGCCGAAGTTGGACGCTTAACTGAGCCACCTAGGAGACCCTAAATAAAGTTTCAAATAGAAGCAATACCACCTAGACTTGGAGAGGTACTGCAAGGACCATGATGGGGACTGGTCATATTAGGTAGAATTTGTCACTTACAGCAAAAAAGGAAAAACACTTGAGGGCACAAACGGTTTACTTCCTGAGCAAAGCAAACTATATACATTTGTCTGCAGAGACGATCTCTGTTTCTTATTCCACACAGTAAAATTTAGCATGTGGCCCCCTTACATAAATCTCTTATGTGGGTCCCCTCTCTGTTCTCCCCACCTCTCTGGCCTCTCCCTTTTGTCTCCTTTGCTGGCTTCTCATCTCCCCGACATCTGACGGTTGGAGGTCCCAGGGCTCAGGCTTCAGGCCTCACCTCCACTTACATTCATTTCCGAGGCACCCTCATCCAGTTTCAAAACGTAAAATAGCGCCTAGACACTCATGACTCCCCATGTTATGTCTCCAGCCCACGCTTCCCTCTGGGATTTCACACTCTCAGAATGAGTCCAAACACCTTTAACTTCGCCACATGGGTGTCTAAAAGGCACCTCAAAGCTAACCTGTCCAAAAGTGAACTTCTGCGCCTCCAACCTTCCCCATTCTGACTGCTCAAACCAAAAGCCTACAGTCATACTGAATTCCATTTTCCCACATCCTGTAACCAACCAATCTATCGGCAAACCCTGTTGGCTCTACCAGATCCTATCACATTTCAACCCCTAACCACCAAGATCTTGGGCCAAGCCCAAAAGGGGTGGAATAAGGTATGCCCACGAATTCTTTGACTCACCTTCTTTCAAGAGGTGGAGCCTAATTCTCTCCCCCTTGAGTATGAACTGCAATAAAGTTAATGAAGCTGAATAAAGTAGAAATGGTTTCCAAGACAGGGTCATAAAAGACACTACAGCCTCTCTCTCTCTTTCACTCTCCCCCCATGTCCTGAGGACCCTCAGGCAGCCCTGCGAGAAGGCCCAGCAGTAAGGAACCATCCTGGGAGCAGTGCAGTCATCAGCCTGACTACAGTCTCCTGGGAGATCGTAAACCAAAAACACTCAGCTAAAGTGCTCCTAGATTTCTAATCCACAACTGTATGAGCTAGCAATTGCTATTTCAAGCTCTAAATTTGGGAGTGATTCCATGCCCAGAGATAGAGAATTAATACATCTGGATTACTGCAAAAGCTTCCTAGATGGTAGCAATGCTTCTGCTCTTGCTTCTAGAATGTGTTTCTTCTCAATAGAGTAATCTGAGTGACCCTTTCAAAACAGTGACAGACTATGCAACTCAGAACCTTCAATGGCTACTTAGAGTAAAAACCAAAATATCGTCATGGCCCACAGGCTCCTAATTATTTGATCCCAGCCTCTAATCGTTTTAATTCCATTTCCTATCCTCTCCAGCCACACAGCCCTCCTTGCTGCATGTGTTGGAACGCACTGAGCCACCCGCCCACCCCTGGGCCTCTTCCTCCAGTTATCTTCTTGATTCGCTTGCTCGCCCTTACCACCTTCAAGCCTCTGTTCAAATGCCACTGTCTCAGTTAAAGATGTTCCTTAACCCCATATAAAACACCACCACACCTCCATACCCACCGGTATTTCTATTTACCTTAGCATACGTTATCTGTCCTTATCTGATTATTAGTGTAATTATACTTATCAGAAGGTAAATTTCCCAAGTGCAAGAATAGTTTTATTGGCTGCTATATTCCCAGCTCCTAAAACAGTGCTTGGTATATTGCAGGTACTCATTAACTATTTGGCTGAATGAATGAAGGAATATAAGAGCATTAAGTAACATGATCCGTATGACCGATGTTCTTACAAAATGCTGACAGCTCTATAACCTTCTAAAAGGTAAAAAAAAAAAAAACAAAAAAACAGATCATGTAGCACTTTACTCTCTCAAAACAATTATTTGCAATCTTCACCAAAAAACCTTTGAGATAAGGGGCGTCTGGGTGGCGCAGTCCATTACGTGTTCAACTCTTGGTTTCAGCTCAGGTCATGAGTTCAAGTCCCACACTGGGCTCGGCGCTGGCGGTACAGACAGACCTGCTTGGGATTCTCTCTCTCCCCTCTCTCTGCCCCTCCCCCGCTCACATGCTCTGTCTCGCTCTCTCAAAATAAATAAACTTAAAAAAAAAAACAAACCAAACCCTTTGAGATAAGATCACTGTCTTCATTTTGCAGAGGAGAAAATGAGGCTCAAAAAACAGAAGGGATATAACTGATGGGTGGCAGAGCAAGCATGAAACCCCAATCTGCTTCCAAATTCTAGACCCTTTCCATTAAGCTGCCTCCCAAGTAACGAAATAGTAAATCACAGCTCTGTCAGGGGCACTTCCTAATGGGTGTGGAACAGAATCCTAGGTCTGCAGCTCTCTGGCGTGAAAAGGGGCAAAGAAAGGTAGAGTGTGAAGAACAGAGGGCCTGGCAGCAAGTTCTAGCCCTGGTTTTGCAATGAGCTCTGTACATTTGGGACATCAATTCTCCTTTCCAAGCCTTCTCAGTCAAATGCGCATCATAATCATGGCCTCCACAACTCACGGGGTTAATGTAAAGACCAATTCAACAGACATTTATCAAACCCGAAGGCAATCTAGGGAAATTATCGCATGCTCCGGGGACAGACAGCCTAGAATTCATTTCCCAGCCCCACTCACTTATAGTTGCGGAACCCTAGGCAAAATGATCTACAAATGCCTCAGTTTCTTCATGCATAAAATGTGAAGATGCAGAATCCACTTCGTGAAATTGCTGAGTATTAAATGGGCCCTCACATGTAATGCTCTTAGTAGCACTTGACACTTGCGACTATTTAGCAAAATACTAGTATTACTATCATCAAGCGCTAGACTCTGGTATATAGAGATGAAAAAGGCAAGGCGAAAACGCCCAAGTGCACGTGTAGAAAGAGGGACAGGAAAATTAACTCCGTGCAACGAGTGCAAAAACCAAGCAGTGAGATTAACAATGCCTGCAGAAAAGCGGTTGGGTAAAGGTTTCCAAGGAAGTGATATTTGAGTTGGGTCTCGAAGAACCAAACTTCCGGAGCAGGGCGGGAGTGGGACTGGGCTTTGGGACAATCACGTGCAAAGTCGCCAGGGCAGAGGGAGCGGCAAAATTCTGGGAACCGGGAGCGAGACGCGCAGCAGAGCGCAGCGGGCTCGTCGGCTATTGGACACGAGGGTCGGGAAGATCCCTTTCGGCGCGGATTGGAGCCCAGAGTGGTGGCCGAAGCCGGATGCGGAGGCAAGGGGCCCGGATCCCTGGGACGGGTCCCAGCCCCTCTCTGGGCCTCGGGTTTTTCCCGGGGAACGGGAGGCCGCTGCTCCAACGGGATTCCCTAAGGCGCCCTAGGCGGCCAGGTGTCTGGGCCTCGGACCGTTAACCCGGGCACCTCCCGCCTGCCCTTGAGGCCCCACCTCACCACGCTCGGCTCCCGCGATTTCCAGCGTGATCCTCAGCGCGGGAGCGGGAGATGCAGCCACTAAGGCCCCGCGGGGGGGCGGGGGCCCGGCACAGGGCCCAGGCGCAGACCCCGCCCCCCAGACTCCCGCCCCCCAGACTCCCGCCCTGGCAGAGCCTCCTACCCCACCCCCCACCCCCCACCCCCAAGTAGCGTGCCCCTAAGCGGATTGCGCCACTTCGGCGCCTGCCGCCATGTTGAGTACTGGCAGCCGACTTACTGGAGTGGCCCAGATGGGAAGGCGGGATTACATTAAGAGTTGTAAGATTCCCTGGCAAGAAATAAGGACAGCCAGGATTGCTGGATTCGAGCAAGGGAAGTCTCGGTAACAGAATAATCTGGCCCTCAATCATGCCCCTTTAGCTTCGGGGTTACACACCGCGCATGTGTATGAGGCTTAGTTCTACGTGCGCCCGCTCACTGCTCCACCCACAAATCCGTGTGCCACTAAAGCCCCGCGGGGGGCGGGGCTGCGTGCGGAAAGAGAGAACCGGCCCCTGGGTCTGGATAAAACCTGCAGGGTGAAGGGTTGTGTGGTTTCTCGTATTCAGGCCTTGTAGTTCCGAGCCGACTTAGGCAACACAACTTAGTGTCGTTTGAACATGCAGCACTGTTTTCATTCACGTCTTTGCACAAGGGGGTCTCTGCCTAAATGTGTGACATCCACTTGGAGAACTGCAGTTTGTCTTATTTTCTGTGTAAGCCTGACTTCCTCTAGAGAACTCTTTAGATCTCTATGGCCCAAGTGTTACTCCCATAGCATTTTGTGCTTAAATTATCAATGCATTATCAGCCAAAACGTTTTCTTAGAGTTATAAATTTAATTTATACCTGCCTCGTTTCCACTTAGTGGTTCTAAATATTTAGTTGGGATTAAAAAAACCAAACAAACAGGGGCGCATGAGTGGCTCAGTCTGGGTGTCAGACTCTTGATTTCGGTTCAGGTCGTGATCTCTCCGTGGTGAGATGGGAGCTTTGTGCTTGGCTTGGAGCCTGATTTAAATTCTCTCCCTCTCCCTCTGTATGCGCTATCTTTCTCTCTCTCTCTCTCTCCAAAAAAAAAAAAAAGGAAATTCTTAAAATGCAAAGTTTTAGGTTCCACCCCTAGGGAGTAAGCCCAGGAATCTGCTTTTTGGCAAATACCTTAGGTGACTGAGGCATTTCCTTAACACTGTGTATTTCTAGCACTCAGCACAAGGCCTCTACAAAAATAGGTCCTCAGTAAGTACTGAGTGAATAGATGTATGGATAAACGGACAGTTGGAGTGCTTCTTTTCTCCTATGAGAACAACAACAACAAAAAGTTCTTAATAGTTACTTTGAGAAAAAGAAGTAAATGGGAGAAAAGGGAAGGACCCCCAAAGGAAAGGCAAACTAGGGAGAAAAGAAGAAACATCGCAGATACTGGACAGAGAAAAAGAGGCAAAGAATCAGTGGTGTGGGTTTTCCACCCCAGGGAAATACTCCTGCAACAAGTATTGTGTAAGAATGTTCAATACAACCATATTTGGAATGGAGAGGAAAGAAACAACTTCTTTGCCTCAGGGCCTTTGCACATACTAGGCCTTCTACTTAGACTGCTTTTCCCCTAGCTCTAGGCTTAACTGATACCTTCCCCTCCCTCAGGCCTCAGATTAAATGATACTTCCTCAGCTAGGTCTTCCCTGACCATGCTATGTAAAATAATATCATTTTCTATCACAGTACCCTGTTTCTTTCATAGTATTTTCTGCTTATTAACATTTTTTGTTTACTTACTATCTTTCCCCCCCTCTAAAATTTAAGCTTCATGAGGACAGGAGACTATATCTGACTTATTTCCAGCATTTAGCACAGAGCCTGACACCTGAGAGGTGCTAAATAAGCATCCATTGAATGAATGAGTCAAGTCAGCCTTAGTGTTACAAAGGTTAATAGCATAGAATCTATCAACAGACTACATAATATGTTTTAAGACAATGAGAACTAAATATAGGTTTCAGAGTGCCTATTAAGGGTACATGGAGTAGAAGAGGACTAACACCAAACTAATCTTCAATCTTTGTTAAAGGGGATTTGTTCATGCATTCCCTCGTTTGTTTATTCATTCACCCTGCAAACATTTACTGAATATCTATTATGTTACTCGTATTCGATAATAATACAATGTATTAACAGAAAACATTGGAATTTGTATTAAAACATAAAGTAGTACAACTGGGGGGGCACCTGGGTGGCTCAGTCGGTTAAGCATGATCTCCCAGTCCGGGAATCCAGGCACTGCGTTGGGCTCTGTGCTGACACCTCGGAGCCTGGAGCCTGCTTTGGATTCTGTGTCTCCCTCTCTCTCTGCCCCTCCTCTGCTTGCCCTTTGTCTCTCGCTCTCTCTCAAAAATAAATAAACACAAAAAAAAGTAGTACAACCAGGAATTTTGTCTGGGCCAGAGCAGAAAGTGGAGTGAACTAATATGTGAACGGGAGTAACATTACCCCCGAGAGGTTCTGTAGATTTTGAGAGTACATCAGCCTTCAAGTGCTCTTCGAAGTGCCAGGAACTTTTGGGACAAACAAACTCGTAATCATACACATCACTTGAATTGCTTGAGGCCCAAGTGCCCTCTGAGAAAAGACTTAATCCAGACACGATTAGAGTCTGGCCATGTTCAAATCTGTCTGATGAACCAGAGTGGGACGTTCTCTCCTAAAGGAGGCTGGATTGGAGGGGAAGACAATGGGTCAGTGGGAAGAAAACCAACAGTGGTCCCCTCCAGGCTTCTTCCCCTATGCTCCAAATTCCATCTCTGGGAACATGCTTTGCATCTTAACCCTCTCTCCGGGCTCTTAGACGGATCCTGCACCCCAGGCTTGTTCATTATTTATAGACACACACACACACACACACACACACACACACACACACACACACACACCCTGCCGTGCCAACTGGCCGCCTGGAGTGGCTGACTTTCTTTCCTTTTTAAAATTCCTCCTCCTTTTGAAATTTCAAAGGGAGGTACTAAAAAACCATATGTATTTTTTTCTAATGGCCTAAAATCTACTTTAAAGGTCTTAAATCCCTTATCTAGGGGGTCACGAGAGTGGAGGATAGAGAATTTGTGTGGAGCTATATTTCTGGCTGTGAGTCCCTACCCTTCTTGGAGAAGATTTAATGGCTCAAGCCAAGTGATTGGAAGAGGGGACTTCCGGAAGGGTTTGAGGTGCCAAATCTGTCCCCACTGCAGTTAGAGAACATAGTGACTGGATCTACCTCCTGCCTGGGAAATCCAGCAACAAGGGACAAGCCTGATAACTGCTTTGGTAGCAGGCTAAGGAGAGTGCTGCTGTGTTGGGGTTGGCCTGCTCTCCCAGAATTTGTCAAGGAATGTTTTCTGTAGGCCAGATGTGAGCTAAGTGAGAGAAAGCCTGCCTAGGCCTGTCCTGGGTCCTGTTCAGTAGGGCCTCCTAGAGGGGTAAAGAGACCCCAGAAGTAAGAAGACAAATGACCACTGGCAATAGAGAAGCCTTTGCTAAGGGGAATTCACGAGAGGAGGCCAGCAGGGAACCCCCGAAGAGCCTGGAAAAGCACCCCATGAAGCTTTGATGATGGACAGGAACAGCTATAAACATCTGCCAGACCCAGGAAGCATAAAGCCAGCGACATTACTAGTTCAAAGAAGACTTCCCACTCCATGTCAACACCTTGAGTGACGGAAGCAAGCTGAGGATGACAGAGGGGGAAAAAACTGAGGAAAAATCCTAACCGTTCCCCTCTTTCTCACTACAAGCTAACAGTCCAAAGCAGAGCTAGAGGCACAAAAAGACTATAGTATCTGGAAGTAGACTGTGAGCATCTTGATACTGTCCATCTGAGTCTATTCATTTCTCATTAAACAAATATTGACTGAGGACCTACTATGTGCCAAATCTTGAGTTAGACCCTGGAAGAGACCCAAAGAACAGTAACACATGGACCCTGCCTAGAGTTTCAGTTCACAGACTCACATGGGAGGCAGGCAAATACACGCCTATTGCGCACACACACACGGTGCAGTAAATCTTACAAAGAGGCAGTTGCTAGCTTCATAGAGGTGGCGATATTACAACCTGATTGTGAAAAGCAGAGAAAGGCAGGAAGGGCATTCCAAGCAACGTGCATGGCATAGTGGAGTACAAGGGCATAGGATGTTTGGGGAATGTGGGGATTTCCTCCGGGCAGTCCTCTTGCTGATTCTACCACTTGGTTAGACTGTATGAATTTTCTTGGACTGGATAATTACATAAATAATACGGTCCCTTTCATCTGCTGGATGTTTTCCCCCCCGCCCCCGACCTGCCTCAGCTTGACAAAGTCAAGCTCTAATAACTGACTCAGCCAAGCTTGACATTTCTTGAAGTGGGTGGCATCTTTGTACCACCATTCAGGACTTGGGGAGCAAAAGCATGTTTGTTGACAGCTCCCACAGGACCAGGTCCTCTCCTTCCTTAAAAAAAAATAAGCCCTTAACTATATTTTCACCTGAGACTTTATTTGCTGCCTCACGTGACACAGCAACTAAGCTCTAAGATTCCAGATGGGAGGGGCGCCTGGGTGGCTCAGTCAGTTGAGCACCTGACTCTTGATTTCGGCTCAGGTCTTGATCCCAGGGTTGTGGGATCGAGCCCAGCACTGAGTTCTGCACTGAGCCTGGAGCTTGCTTGGGAATCTCTCTTTTCCTCTGCGCCTCTTCCCAGCTCTCTTGATATATAAAATAATAAAATAAAAATAGAATAATCCAAACAGGAATCAGATGGAGGAGCAGAGTCAAAAGAGCATTAGGCTTGGAGGCAGTCACACTCACCTGGGTTTGAACTCCTGGCTCTGCTTTGTGTCCTTGGGCAACCAACCTCCTCTCTCTGAGCCTCAAATCCCTAAGTACAAAATAAGGATAATAATACATACCCATTAGGATTTTATGTGCAAAATGAGAGATAAAATTAGATAAAGGGAGGGAGGAGTAGAAGAAGTCTAGCAAGAATCTGATCTTTCTGAGTTCAAGAATGACAATAAGAAAAGAAAAAGAATGACAATAAGGTTTTCGGGTTCCAAATATTAACAGTGATTACCTCTAGGGAGAGACACTAGGGAGCAGTGCAGAGGGGACTCGCTCTTTTAATTAAAAAGTTTGGCTATTGTTTGATTTTTTTTTATTTACAATGAGCATTAGTTAATTTTGTAATTAAAATATATTCGGTATGGATATCGTACTTTAATAAAAAGTTTTTTAAACTATTGCATAGAAAGTCATCCAGGAGACTGATAAGAGCAGTTGCTTCTGGGAAAGACTGGAAGAACTGGGCCTTTCTGTGTATTCTTTTGTACTGTTTGAGTTTTTTTCATCATAAATTTGTATTATTTCTCTAATATGTATAATTTTAAAAGGGTTTTTAAATTACTTTTTTTTAAAGTTTTATTTATTTTTGAGAGAGAGAGAGAGAGAGAGAGAGAGCACACAAGCAGGAGAGGGGCAGAGAGAGAGAGAGAGAGAGAGTGCCCTGAAATTACTTTGAAAATAAAAATATTTGGGGCGCCTGGGTGGCTCAGTCGGTTAAGTGGCCGACTTCAGCTCAAGTCATGATCTCACGGTCTGTGAGTTCGAGCCCCGCGTTGGGCTCTGTGCTGATGGCTCAGAGCCTGGAGCCTGCTTCAGATTCTACGTCTGCCTCTCTCACTCTCTCTCTCTCTGCCCTTTCCCCGCTCACGCTCTGTCTCTCAAAAATAAAATAAACGTTAAAAAAATTTAAAAAAAAAAAAGAAAAGAAAAATAAAGAATAAAAGTGAAAAATGTATGGTTACTTTGTTCCTGCCTCACATCTGAAACAGACAGAAACACATATACACCCGTACACAGCTTCCAGATTATAGTATCTGTAGGAAATGGTATGGATTGACCTAGGCCCTCCCTCTGAAAAGGTGCAGTTCCTGAGTAGATCAGGTGGGGGAGCCATTGAGAGCTCACTGCGGAAGAGCCCCTAGGAGTGGCAGCTCTTAGGAAGTTTGAACAAGACAGGCCTGGGGCGCCTGGGTGGCTCAGTCCATTGAGCATTCAACTTCAGTTCAGGTCACAATCCCCGCATTGGGCTCCGTGCTAAGAGCTCGGAGCCTGGAGCCTGATTGGGATTCTGTGTCTCCCTCTCTCTCTGCCCGTCCCCTGCTCGTACTCTGTCTCCCTCTGTCTTTCAATAATAAATAAACAGTGAAAAAAAATACAAACCTGAATGATATTTAGGGGGAGGATTAGGTGGCTGTGCCCCTGGGGGTGGAGGGCTCTGTGGGCTCCCTAGATGGGAACAGCATAGGTCCCACAAATCAGAAGAAACAGAGGAAAGGACCCTGGGCCCTCTTCCCAACTACCCTTAACATGCAGAGTGGTGATACCAGGAAAGGTCAATCCTTCTTTGTGGGAAGTGCTCTGGATTCAGAGTCATGTGTGTGGGTTAAGTCCTGCCTCTATCATTTCTAACTAGGTGACCTACTGTTGGTCCCTTAACTTCTCTGAGACTTAGCGTCCTCATTTGTGAACAAAGATAGCATATTAACAACTGAGTCCTTTTTTTTTTTAACTATAATTTATGGAGCTCCTACTGTATGCTGGTCACTGAAAGAAAGGTGCTTTATGTATGTAATACAATTTAGTTCTTAAAAGAAGATATTTTAATCCTAATTTTATGGGTAAAGAAACAGGCTGAGGGAAGTGATTACTTTTAAGTAATTGCTACCCCCACATGGGGCTCGAACTCACAACCCGGAGATGAAGAGTCACATGATCTGCTGACTCAGCCAGTCAGGTGCCCTGAGAAGTGATTTTTTTTAATTTTTTTTAACATTTATTTATTTTGAGAGGCATGGAGACAGAATGTGAGCAGGGGAAGGGCAGAGAGAGAGACACACACAGAATCTGAAGCAGGCTCCAGGCTCTGAGCTGTCAGCACAGAGCCCAATGCGGGGCTCGAACTCACAGACCATGAGATCGTGACCTGAGCTGAAGTCGGCCACTTAACCGACTGAGCCACCCAGGCGCCCCTGATTTTTTTTTAAATATAGATGATAGGTAACATTTATGTATTGCTTACTATGCATGAAATACTGTTCTAAGAACTTACAACAATTGCTAACAATTCTATAAGGTAGGTATATTAATATTATTCTCACTTTATATAGGAGGAAACTGAGGGACAGAGAGATTAAATTCCACAGCCGATGAATTGGGGAGCGAGGAATTGAAGGTAGGTAGCTCGGCTCTTAATCATGTTACTCGTCAAACTTTCCTTCATAAAACTCTCCATTGGGCTTCCCACCTCACTAAAAATAAAAAATCCAACTTCCTTTTTCTGGCTTGCAAGGACATACTCGAAGTGGTCCACGCATGATCTGTCCTCATGTCCTATCATTCTCCCCCTTGTTCACTCTGCTTCAGAGCACCAGCTTCTCTTGGTTCCTAGATTTGTGGAGCACATTCCTGCCTCAGGGCCTTGGCATTCACTGTTCCTTCCGCCTGGAATGATCATCCCCCAGACCTTTGCGTGGCTCATTTTCTCACTCCAGCTAGATCTCTACTCAAACTTCACCTCCTCAAAGAGATAATTCCTATCTAAAATAAACAATCCTTTGATCTTGCTTGATTTTTCTTCACGACACTTAGAATTCTCTGAAATTATGCGTTTGTTTGCTTATTTGTCTTTTCCACCAGAATGTTGAGTACAGACTAGGTTGTCTTGTCCACTGCCAGATAGCCGGTGCTCAGGTGTGGGCCCCATCACACGGCAGGCGCCCAGTATATAGCTGCTGAATAATTACATTCATGAATGAACATCCAAGGTCACGCAATTGGTTAGAGGCAAAGGCAGGTACATACATGAATGAACATCCAAGGTCACGCAATTGGTTAGAGGCAAAGGCAGGACACAAACCGAGCTGTCTGGTCCTGGAGGCTATGCCGTTGGCCACTGTGCTGTGCTCGACTGGCTCTGAGAGATGCCAGGAGGTTCAGATAGCATAATGAATGTGAAACCACTTTGAAAATTGCTAAGCACCTGAAAAAAAGCTGAAGATGATTATTATTATTACTCAGTTCGCTACTTACTTATCTGTGAAGTGGGGATAATAACACTTTGGCCCGCCAGCTTTAAGAGGATGTCTTGTGGAGTGCCAATGAGATAATGGATGGGGAAACATATAAAAGTTAAAGGCTCCACAAGGTAGAAGCGACTGTATAGATTATTTCCATGCCAGTGGCTTCCCAAGGCTCCCATCCTCTGCCTCGAGTTTGACATTAATATTGCTGACAGGAGTGGGGGAGGAAGGGGGACATGGGGGACCAAGGGACTCTGCGTCCCAATAATTAAACATGTTGGGACTGAAGCGCTGCCAGCGGCAGCATCTGGTTGCAATTACCAGAGGGGACTGAAGTGATTAGTCACCTTTATAGTGAGAGCCAGGTCGGTCCCCTGGGCTTCTCCCTGGAGAGGGCCTTCTCAGCAAGCTCCGAGTCCCCTCTTCCTGCTCCCACCCCATTTCTGGAGTTCCCTGATCCTCAAACAATAGCCCCCTGCTCTGAGACTCCTCCATGTCCCCAAAGTCCCAGCCCTGCTCTGAGACTCCTCCATGTCCCCAAAGTCCCAGTGCATTGGATGAGACCTTGACTGAGAGCCAAGAATACCAGAATTGCCCCCACCACCCTTTTACTTCTTGTGTTTCTAGAGGCTAGGTTAGGATTCTCGGGTACAAAATGTATCAAAGCAGGAATTAGGCTTAAAAAGTAATTTAACCTTTCTGAACTTTAATTTCTTCATCTGCAGAATGTGGCTACCAGGAGCACCCTCCTCACAGGATTATTGTGAAGCTAAATAAGGTAAAAATACAGTGGACTACAAAGGCTAGAGTCTAGGGGCACCTGGTGGCTCAGTTGATTAAGTGGCCAATTCTTGATCTCAGCTCAGGTCTTGATCTCAGGGTCATGAGTTCAAGCCCTGGGTTGGGCTCCACGCTGGGCAGGAAGCCTACTTAAAAAAAAAAAAAAAAAAAAAAAAGACTAGAGTCTAGTTTACTTGCGTACCTGCTCAGTAAATAGTAGCTATTATTCATATTTGTCAGGTGCTAGGCTGATCACTTTTTACGATTCATTTAGTTGAATTCCCACAAAAACCCTATGAGGTAAGTACTGTATTCTCATTCAGAGTTTCAGAGAGGTTTGGAGGCTTCCAAAAATCACACAGTGCACTAAACCATCTAGCAGAGCCAGAATTCTAAACCAGGTCTGTTTGCCTCCAGGGTTCTTACTCTTTATGAAACTATGTTCAGGAACATCTTAGTTGTTTAATTTATTCATCCATTCTTTTATTCACTGAATCAAGCTCACAAAGTGTCCTAATAAGTAGCAAGACAGAATCCCTCCCTCTAAGGAACTCAGAGTCCGGCAGGGAAGGGATGATATATCCACAAGTAACTACACCTTGAAATAGGAAATTATGGCTTTTGTATATGGGGAGAGACAGAAATTTAAATAAATTTTTACAGTTGTAAGGAATTAAGTTGGGATTTTAAAAGTATGAAAAAAGTGAAGGGGCACCTGGGTGGCTCAGTCAGTTAAGCATCTGATTCTTGATTTTGGCTCAGGTCATGATCTCACGGTTTCGTGTGTTCGAGCCCCGCATCGGGGTCTGTGCTGGCTGTGGGAGACTGCTCGGGATTCTCCCTCTCTCTGCCCTTCCCCCCACTCGTGCTCTCTCTGACTCTCTCAAAATAAATAATAAAACTTTATTCTCTCTCTCTGCCTCTGTCTCTCTCAAAGTGATTTTTAAAAAAATACATACATAGAGTAGAAGAAATGAATTGTGTTTGAGACAGGGCGCAGAACTAGGTAACTTCTGAGCCGCCAAAGCAGAAAGGAGCACAGAAAATGTGTGATGGCAGTTCAGGAGCATGCATTTTCTGGTGGATGAGGGAAGGCTCCACGGAAGAGAGGGCACACGAGCTGGCACTTTTCAGCAGGCAAGTTTAAGAGGGGGAGCGTTGGAACAGAGAGATCCCGGAGGCCTAGAAGCCAGTTATCAGGGGAGGCTGCGAGGAGGACAGAGATAGTGAGGCAGTGGGGGACGGAGAGGAAGGAGGAGTGTCAGGGATGACTGCTTCAGTGGGGACAAGTCAGAAGGGAAGCCAAGTGTTGTGAATCTGGGCAGCTAGAGGGATAGTAATGAATTCAGCTCTTCCTGGAAGCTCCCCCAAAAGAGTGCTGATGGTGCCTTGGTCCTCTGAAATGGGGAGGTAGAGCTCTCCTGGGCATTCTGACCCACGACCACCTCCTGAAGCTTAAAAATGGCCAGGTTATGCTGCTGTGCTCCGAAGCTCAGAGAGGACCTGGGGGCACCATCAGGAAAAGGCTGGGTGGGCACCTGCACACCCCAGCCCAGTTTCATCTTTCATTCATCAAACACTCGATAGGGTTCTACTCTGTGCCAGGCTGTGCTGAGAAATCAATCTGGTGATCTTAGGATGCAAACAGATCTCCATTAAGCAGGCTTAAAAAACTCTCAGAGGGGTGCCTGGGTGGCTCAGTTGGTTAAGCGGCCGACTTCGCTCAGGTCATGATCTCGCGGTCTGTGGGTTCGAGCCCCGCATTGGGCTCTGTGTTGACAGCTCAGAGCCTGGAGCCTGCTTTGGATTCTGTGTCTTCCTCTCTCTCTGTCCTTCTCCTGCTCACTCTCTATGTCTCAAAAATAAATAAATGTTAAAAATAAAAAAAAAATAAAATAAATAAAACTCTCAGAGTAAGAAGGAGAATTTCCTGGGGCCTCTGGGTGGCTCAGTCGGTTAAATATCTGACTCTTGATTTCGGCTCAGGTCGTGGTGTCACGGTTTATGAGACTGAGCCAGGTGTCAGGCTCTGCACTGACAGCATGGAACCTGTTTGGGATTCTCTCTCTCTGCCTCTGTCTCTCTCAAAGTGATTTAAAAAAAAGGGGAGGGAGGAGGAAGCTTTCTTGATTATTGTTTCTACACTGCTTCTTATAGTGTGACAAAGTGTTATCGAGAAATGTACAAGAAAGGATAGTCGGCTCTGGCTGCGGATTAGGGAAGGCTTCCCAGAGGAGGTGAATTTTTGGCTGTAGCTCTCAGGTTGGGGAGGACCTCCTCCAGTCGTGGGAGTTGATATTTCAGGTGAAGGGAACCGCTCTCCCCCATGAGTCCTGCTGGAATTCAGACTTCTTTCTCCCAGAGCTACCAAAAAAAAACATCACGAGGGAAATAATTTTTCCAGTCTCCTGCAGGGGTCGCTGCTGCCCCAGGCTGAGGCCGCCACCTCGGGACTCTGCCAGTCCTTTCCAACAAAACTCGGAGTCTGTCTTCGCTGGGGTGGTAGTGAGGCACATTCTGGACCTGCTTCCACCGAAGGAGTGGGCTCCGGGGTAGCAGTGCCCCCTGAAACCTGAAGAAACCATCCGAGCTCCGTCAATGGCACTTGGGGGGAGGGGTGTAGTGGGTACAGATATTTTTCTGTCTCTGGGTCACCACGAGTTTATTAAAATAAAAGCAACTGTGGGTAAATGCTGCCATCTGTGCTGCCCCCCCCCACCAACAAATCAGGCCCCAGACTAGACACAGGGGTTGAAGTTGCTTTAAAACACCCCAA
Organism: Paguma larvata; assembly: GCA_030068075.1. Classification (NCBI taxonomy): domain Eukaryota; kingdom Metazoa; phylum Chordata; class Mammalia; order Carnivora; family Viverridae; genus Paguma; species Paguma larvata. Next base: position 26,235,513 of record CM057844.1, on the reverse strand, counting down.
GGACTTAACTGAAAACCCACACTCCCCGTGCTTCTGGGGCTTAAGATCTTGAGCTCATTCCTCAGTATCTCTCCTCAGGAAGGTGGGGTGGGCTGCCCCGTGAGGTGGAGGTGAAGACCCCTGAGTCTGCTCCACGGACTGAGAGGCCCCCTAAGCCTAGAGCCCTGCTGCGGGGCTCTGTGCCAAGAGCCCCCGTGAGCCATGGCCTCGAAAGGGCAGCGGTGATTTTTTTCACATAAATATATCGCACTTAAATGAGTTTAGACAGCATGACATCAGAGAGTAATTAAATTGGTTTGGGTTGGAATTCCGTTTCCAATTCCTGAGTTCAGGTTTGTAAAAGATTTTTCTGAGCACCTGCAGGCGTGTGTGTGTGTGTGTGTGTGTGTGTGTGTGTGAAGTATTTTCACTGGAAAGGATTCAAAACTTAAAAAAAAAAAAAAAACTGGAGCACACAGGCAGCATTACGCCATTCTTCCTTCTTGGAAAAATCCCTCAGCCTTATACAAGCCTCCTTCAAGCCCTCAGTCAGTTGTGCAGGAGAAAGGGGGCGGTCGGCTTTCTCCTTTCAAGAACGAGTTATTTTCAGCTGCTGACTGGAGACGGTGCACGTCTGGATACGAGAGCATTTCCACTATGGGATTGGATACAAACACACACCCGGCAGACTTAAAGAGTCTCAGACTGAGGAGAAAGCCTTTCCTTCTGCTGCTACTGCTGCCGCCGCTGCTTTTGAGGGTCCACTCCTTTCATGGTTTTTCCTGCCAAACCAGAGGCACCTTCGCTCCTGCCGCCGTTCTCTTTGGTGTCATTCAGCGGCTGGCCAGAGGATGAGACTCCCCAAACTCCTCACTTTCTTGCTTTGGCACCTGGCTTGGGTGGACCTGGAATTCATCTGCACTGTGTCGGGTGCCCCTGACTTGGTCCAGAGACCCCAGGGGGCCAGGCCGGGATTGGCCAAAGCAGAAGCCAAGGAGAGGCCCCCTCTGGCCCGGAGCATCTTTAGGCCAGGGGGTCACAGCTACGGCGGGGGGGCCACCAATGCCAGGGCAAAGGGGGGCACCGGGCAGACAGCAGGCCTGACACAGCCCAAGAAGGATGAACCCAAAAAGCTGCCCCCCAGATCGGGTGGCCCTGAACCCAAGCCAGGACACCCTTCCCAGACAAGGCAGGCTGCAACGCGGACTGTGACCCCAAAAGGACAGCTTCCTGGGGGTAAGGCACCTCCAAAGGCAGGATCTGTCCCCAGCCCTTTCCTGCTGAAGAAGGCCAGGGAGACTGGGCCCCCTCAAGAGCCCAAGGAGCCGTTCCGCCCGCCCCCCATCACACCCCACGAGTACATGCTCTCGCTGTACAGGACGCTGTCCGATGCTGACAGAAAGGGAGGCAACAGCAGCGTGAAGTTGGAGGCTGGCCTGGCCAACACCATCACCAGCTTTATTGACAAAGGGCAAGGTGAGGGGGTGGGGGGGGCAGGGGCACGGCTGAGAGGGAGGGGCATCTGCATGCGTGGAGGGGCCTTTCGGAGCCCTGACACTGCACCGGTGGGAGATAGCACGTGCGTCGGCCTGGGGTGGTATCTGGGACTTACCTCCCATGTACCGGGTCCGAGGCTGTGGCAAGTCAGAGCCGATCCCTGCAAGGTGCAGAGGGGGTTACTGAAGCCAGGAGAGGGGACAAGACCTGCCAGTTGGTGGCAGAGTCGGGGACCACACTCTAAGACTCTTACCAGGCCATGCTCTGTTCCTACGCGGGCTAGCCAGACTTTCCAGGCTCCAGAGGTTTGTAGGTTCTCTCAGATGGCAGAACGAGAATTAATCTTAGAAACCTGTGGTTCTGCAAATCTGCTTTCAAGCTAGGGGGCAGAGGAGGCAGGAGAGGTGAAGACAGTAAATGAGGCATTTCGGAGTCGTGGAACGACAGTTAAATGTGTGGTGTGGGGGGTGCAACAGACTTAGGGTCTTAACTCACAACGTGACCTGGAGAGAGTCCCTTTTCTCTTTGGGGTCTCAGTTTCCCCATCTGCACAACTATATGGGTATTGGCCTGGGTGATTTCTTTTTTTTTATTGTTTATTTATTTATTTATTGGTGGGGGTGCAGAGGGAGAGGGTGAGAGAGAGAATCCCAAGTAGACTCTGCACTGTGCAGAACCCGATGCTGGGCTCGAACTCACAAACCGTGAGATCATGACCTGAGCTGAAACCAAGAGTTGGATACTTAAACGTCTGAGCCACTCAGGCGCCCCAGGACTGGGTGATTTCTGAGAGCCATTCAAATATGAGCACTTTATGTCCTGTCCTAAACACACATCATTTTTATCATCAGCCCAGGAGGGTATCTGTTCCCTTCCCTTCTCCCTATGCTCACTTAGCATTACTGTTTTGGCGTTTCCCTCTCCGCTTGCTGTGTGATCTCAGCAAGACCCTTCCCCTTTCAGGGCCTCAGTATCTCCGTAAGTGTGAAGAGAGAGGTGGATTACTTATTGCCATGGTTGCTTGCAGTTCATATGCTCTGGTTCTGTGAGTCTTAGGACTTTGGCTGGCAGGGTGGGGGAGGGGTCAGAGATTGGGAGAGGCTCCTCATTAGAGCTGGCCTGTGGGGGAATGACAGGGTGGGAGGAAGCAGGAGGCAGCAGGTCTGGCTGGGGTGGGGGAGGTGGCCTGGCTGCCTGCCCAGCCGGGGAAAGCTGTGACCCCTTGGGGGCTCATAAAATAAGTCCTTGTGTCCCCCAGCTCTAAGGGAACTTGCAGAGGGGGAGATGGGGAGTTTAAAGGCCTAATTAGTCACCTTCTAGAGCGATGTATGAATGCTTCCCAATGGCAAATTGGCAGTTAGGAAGGAGGGCATGCTGATTTGGACATATGACAGAGTTTCTCGCACACACACAGCTTTATATATATATATATATATATATACACACACTGAATCACACACACATATCTGCATGTGAACATACTTTCTTACATGTATACACAGAATCTTCTTACAGATACACACATATACATACATATACACAAGCACCATCACCCGTGCACATGTCACTCATGTATACTTAGCCTTTCATGTTCACATAGAGGCCCAGTCATACACACACGCACGCACACACACACAACTGTCACTTGCACACATGCTCATATACCCAGCACGGTCAGACATGTACACAACAAAATCATTAGACTAGGAAGCCATGGAAATTGGATTGTAACTTTATCATTAACTACCTGTGAACTTACACAAGTCACTTTCCCTCTCTGTGCCTCATCTGTAAAATGAGAACACCAAGATCTTCTTTAAGATATAGTGGAAACAGTTCAGGATTCAGAAGAAGAAGTTCTAGACTAGGGGCACCTGGGTGGCTCAGTGAGTTAAGTGTCTGTCTTCAGCTCAGATCATGATCTCACAGCTCATGAGTTCGAGACCTGTGTCGAGCTCTGTGCTGACAGCTCAGAGCCTGGAGCCTGCTTCAGATTCTTTGTTTCCCTCTCTGTCTCTCTGCCCCTCCTCTGCTCACATTCTGTCTCCCTATCTCTCTCTCTTTTAAAAATAAAAATAAACATTAAAAAAAAAAAAGTTCTAGAGTTCCAACTCTGCTTTTTCCTAGCTGGGTGATCTTGGGCAAGTCACCTAACTTCTCTGAGCCTCGGGTTCCTCTTCTGGAAAATAGGGCTAATTATAATACCCACTCTCTCTAATGAGATATTATATAAAATAATAGATGAGAGAGGGACAGCTAGAGGCAGCTCTGATATGCATTGTCTTTCACACAAACACCCAGAATCTTTCAAATCAACACAGCCACAGCTACAGATGAGCGACCCTTGTTTATTTAGGTAGGCTGTTTCAGAAGCTCCCTTATGTTGAAAAAAGGCTCTCGTGGTTTGGGTCTTGGCCTCTGTCAGAGTCGGGGAGAGGTTAAAGAAAGCTATCTCCAGCGGGGAGAGAGTGCGGCCTTTCCCTGAGGCCTCGAGGTGACTGGCTCCCTTGGTGAGGTTGCCGGGAATGACTTCTGGGTGTTCTCTCTAGATGACCGAGGTCCCGTGGTCAGAAAGCAGAGGTACGTGTTTGACATTAGTGCCCTGGAGAAGGACGGGCTGCTAGGGGCCGAGCTGCGGATCTTGCGGAAGAAGCCCTCGGACTCGGCCAAGCCAGTGGCCCCCGGCATCAGGCGGGCTGCCCAGCTGAAGCTGTCCAGCTGCCCCAGCGGCCGGCAGCCGGCAGCCTTGCTGGATGTGCGCTCCGTGCCAGGCCTGGACGGAGCTGGCTGGGAGGTGTTCGACATCTGGAAGCTCTTCCGAAACTTTAAGAACTCAGCCCAGCTGTGCCTGGAGCTGGAGGCCTGGGAACGGGGCCGGGCCATGGACCTCCGTGGCCTGGGCTTTGACCGGGCTGCCAGGCAGGTCCACGAGAAGGCCCTGTTCCTGGTATTTGGCCGCACCAAGAAACGGGACCTGTTCTTTAATGAGATTAAGGCCCGCTCCGGCCAGGATGATAAGACTGTGTATGAGTACCTGTTCAGCCAGCGGCGAAAAAGGCGGGCCCCGCTGGCCACGGGCCAGGGCAAAAGGCCCAGCAAGAACCCCAAGGCCCGCTGCAGCCGGAAGGCGCTGCATGTCAACTTCAAGGACATGGGCTGGGATGACTGGATCATCGCGCCCCTTGAGTACGAGGCCTTCCACTGTGAGGGGCTATGTGAGTTCCCCTTGCGCTCCCATCTGGAGCCCACGAACCACGCAGTCATCCAGACCCTGATGAACTCCATGGACCCGGAGTCCACGCCGCCGACCTGCTGTGTGCCCACACGACTGAGTCCCATCAGCATCCTCTTCATTGACTCTGCCAACAACGTGGTCTATAAGCAGTATGAGGACATGGTCGTGGAGTCTTGTGGCTGCAGGTAGCAGCACTGGCCTTCTGTCTTCCTGGCAGGCACATCCAGGACGCTGGTCACAAGAGCCCCTCCCTGCACTCCCAGAATCAGAGAGGTTGGGAAGCCACAGCTGGGAGCGTCTACACAGCCTGCACGAAAGGGGGTTTCAACAGCCTTGCTCTTACTCTCTGAGTGGGACTGGGTTAGAGATTCCCTTCTATCCGCAAGTCCCCTTGTCTGAGGATTTCTGCCCTTCTGCTGTTCTGAGTGCCAGGACAGACCCAGGGAGACAGACTCTGAATGGGACTGAGACCCAGGAACCTTGTTCTCCCCCTGAGACCCAGCCCGCAACTCCTCCTTACCTGGGCCTTTTTGGCTTCCGGACTCCCCAGGGAGGGCTCCTCCTGGGAAAGCTACAGCTGCCATCACCATCCTGAATCACCATTGTGCCTGGTGACTTTCTGCCCCTGGGGCAGATGAGATGCTGATTGGGCAGGGGTGGGCAAGAAGGGGAGAGGGCTTGGGCAGGGGTGAGGAGTGTGAGGCTGTTAGACTGGTAGATTAAAATGTACATTGATGAGATAAAAAGCAAAACTTGTTACTAAAACTGTGGCAGATTTCTTATTTACTCCAGGGGACCCAGTGACCTCCTCAAAGAATGACTGACCCACAGAAGGGAGGTGGTTTGCCTGAAGCAAATTGGGACAGAGAGTACAAGCTGAGTAGGGCCAATGTTACCTCTAACCCCACTCCTGTTCCCTCCAAAGGCCCTTTGGTCTGGAGCTCCGTCTGCTCCTCTGGGACCTGGCAACAGACTTAGGTTTTCTTTTGATGTTCCTCATCCAAGCTTGTTGTCTCCTACATGAAACCTTATGTGGGAGGGAAATTGAGGATTTCATTTCCTCTAAAATCATCCCCACTTCATTCACTACCCGCCCTCCTCCCCATATACTCACAGAATCAACTGGCCACCATTTAGAGGGTCCTCTACCTTTCCGTGGGGACACTGGGCTGCCAGGAATCTCCTCCTCCCCTGTCGGGGCATCTTCTTTTTGCCACTGACCACTGTGCCTTGAATGATCTAGTTTGTAGCCCCACTACCCTCCAGCTTGGCACCTTTACACTCCTCCCTGCTCACCCACCACCTCCTACCCATCACCCCAGCTCCAGAAACAGAGCTGGAGTCCTTCCCCTTTACATGATGTATTATACAAGTACATAATTATACATTAGATAAGTAACCTCCCCACTAACCTCAGACAGACCAATGCCACACGCATCCTGACAATGTTTCCTGCTTGGGGCTTGGTCCAGAGTAAATGCCCATTTCTCTGTATCCACTAGAATCTTAGTCGGGGGCATGAGGCATGAATGCTTGGGAGGAGAACACAGCCCTCTGATGGAAATGTGGGCACCTAAGTCCTCATTCTAAGGGCTCACGACCAGGCTCTGCTGGGCCGAAGAGAGGGAGGACTAGGAGAAGGGAGTCTAGGCCTCCGCTTCCCACCCAGGGGGCCTCAACATTTTCCCCATCTCTCTCCAGCTGGGTCTTTGATTCCCAGGGCTCCTAGCCAAAGCTGTTTCAACAGTAAGGATTCCTGCCCAGCTATGGGCAGATCTTGTGTCCCTTCCCTCTAGGCCTGAAACCTGTGTTGTCAGGACCTGAAACAAGAGCCCGGCGCAGGGGGCAGCCTACCTTTGAGCTGTCTCCCTGGCTTGGAGGCCATTACCTACCCCTGAGGGGCCAGTCTGAACCTGGAGCCTATCCCTCCCTGGCCAGGCTTCGTTGTGTTTGGCTGGTGGCAGGCCTGTGAGCTCTGGCAGTAAACAAAGGAGCTGCCACAGCAGACAGGGTTCTGGTGTAAAAGAGGAGAGTGAGCCTGGAGGCAGTGCTGGGGAGGCCAACCTGTGGGCTGTGGACACAGGGAGACCAGTGTAGAAGCGGGGTGGCTGGAAACCCAAGGGCAGAGAGGACGAAGGGGTCACAGGTGGGGTTGGCTCCTACACGCACTGATTTTCTGGGCCGTGTGTCCCTACTTTCTTGGAAAGTCTGACAGACCAGAGCGGCACCCTGCCTGAGCCCTGTCAGAGAGCTTCCTGTCATCTCGGCCTCTCTGTTCTTCCTGCTGAAGGCCTGGGCACTGAACTGACTGTTGTGGTCTGGCTTGGTACCTAGGAGCTTCCTCTCCCACCTCAACCTGCTCTAGAACTCGTTTTCACAAAAGAGCCACTCAGACTGTGTACCCTTCCCCTTTCCTCCCCAGACTATGGGGATCCAATCAGATCAGTGCAGGGAACAGCCCTTCCAGGCTAACCATCCCATCAGCGCCTCCTTGGACAATTATTTTCACCAGGCATCCACCTCCAGTGCCAGTCCGAACAAGCTGCGGACTTGTATGGGACACTTGTGTGCAGAAGGGCACAAGGTTTGTGTCATTCTCCAGGGTTCACAAACGGGCTCTCGGCTGAGGTTCGCAAACACCCTCACGGCTCTGAAGGGCTCAAAAGGCAGCCCAGTTTCAAATTTCAGATCTGTCACTTAGAGTTAGAGGCCTTGGGCAAGTAACTTAATTCCATGAACCTTGGTTTCCTCATTTGTGGGGGGGGAAAAGAGAGGGGGAGGGGTAGACAATATGCCTATTTCATAAGGCTAACTGGGAGGCTACGAAGGACACACAATGGCCAGCACAGAGGTGGCACTCGATAAATATTAGCGGTTATCATTTTTGTGCCTCCAACAGTCCTGTGAAGCAAGCAGGGCAAGGACTATTACCTTCCGTTCTTATAGATGAGGAAGCTGAAACCCAGAGAGGTGACTGCAGGCCTCCTGCATGTCTCAGTATTCTTTGTGCCATTCTTGCTACTTCTCTGGACCCCCAATTCCACTGACTCCAGTCCTAGCAAGTAGTCAAATTACTTTCCTAGAGCTTCCCTCCCTGTTCCTAAAAGTTTCTCCTTGGGGGCGCATGGCATGTTAGTTTCTGGGGAGAAGCAGCTAAGCATATAGGTTAGAGCAGGAAAGATGAGAGGCCCATAGAGGTGGAAGGAGGGTCCTAGTGCTCTCAAGCCGTCTCTTAGCCCTTTCCACCTCTCTGTGTCCCAGGGCCATAAGCAAGAGAAACTGCTTTTCTAGGGCTTGGAACACACAACCTTGGGAAGCCTCTCAGACTTCACTTTGACTCCACAACTAGTTCTTTGGATCCGTATACGTACATAAGGAAACAGAGTAAGAAAGGGTTAGTCACTCCGTGACTTGGGAGTCAGGTGGATCTGGATTTCAGTTCTAGTCCTAACAGTTGCCGGCTGACTCTGTCAAAGTCTTGGTTTTTCTGTCTGTAAAAGACAGATAATAATATCAAATTTAATGCACCTGGGATTTGGGAGGGGGATATTTATTCATTCCATTAGCCTTCAATCCATTCATTCATTCCTTAATAAATATTTATTGAGGGTGTGCTATGGCCCAGATGCTGTGCTGAGTGTTGGGATAATAATAACGACCACAATTGTGAATGTTTATCCAGGGCTTATTGTGCGCCAGGCACTTTGCTTAGCATCTTACCTGAATTCTCTTATCTTGCCATGACCATGTCCTCAAGTTCCACGCATGAATGAGAGAGAAAATAAAGATCCTGAAGGATGCTAGGGTGATAACATGATAGGCTGAATCAAAGGAGATGAAATAAAATAAGAATTGAAATTATTTAATATTTATATATTTACTAATATATATTAAATAAACATATAAAATTATCCATCAGAATGCATGAAACCCACCATACAAGTCGAGGGTGTAAAAAAAATGTGATTTCACAACTTCGGATGGGAAAAAGATAGTGTTACAGGTAGCTCTGAACTGAATTGAATCAACTGAATATAATGTGGATGCCTCAATGCAAATAAAAGTGTGGGCCTCATGAATAAACATGTAATATACAAACCCAAGGAAGCTTTGGTTCTGCTCTGTGAGGCAGGATTTGGGGAGTGTTGGGATGGAGAGAGGAAGGGAGAAGCAAAGTCAAGGGTGAATCCTATGGTTTTTTTACTTGGGCAACTGGGTGGAAGGTGTGCTATTTAACAACAACAACAAAAAAGAACACAGAAGGAGGAACAGATTTTGAGAGGAAGATGATGAGGTCAGTTTTGGACATGTCATCTTTTAAGAACTCTTAAGACATTACATAGGAAAAGCAGAATTCTTTCATGAAATGGCAAAAAGAAGAAAGGAAACACGCACATAATAAAAGCAGATTTGTTGGTTGCGTGGTGGGAAGTCAAGTTTCATTCTGATGGCTTCTAATTTCTTTTCTTTATTTTTTATTTTTTTAAGATTTATTTATCTTTGAGAGAGAGAGAGAGAGAGCACAAGCAGGGGAGGAGCAGAGAGAGAGACAGAATCCGGAGAAAGCTCCAGGCTCTGAGCTGTTAGCACAGAGCTTGATGTGGAGTTCAACTCACAGACCACGATACCATGACCTGTGCCGAAGTTGGATGCTCAACAGACTGAGCCACCCAGGTGCCCCTGATGGCTTCTAATTTCTACTTTCTCTGTGAAATAGGAGATGAGGCCCTCTGTTCAGAGGCAGTAGGAAGGGGTCAGAGTCAAGGTTTGAGGAATGTAAAAAAAGTTCCTGTTATGGGTTTAATAGTATCTCTCAAAAAGGTATGTTAACGCTGTAACCCTCGTACCCATCTATGACCTCACTTGGCAAAAGGGTCTTTGCAGACGTAATTGAGTTAAGGTGAGGTCGTTAGGCTGGACCCAATATGACTGAAGTTCTTAGAAGAGAAGAGACACAGAGACTGTCAGATAGGGAGAAGATCATGTGATGAAGATGAAGAGATTGGAATTACGCAGCTGTAAACCAAGAAATATCAAGGACTGCAGGGCAATTGCCAGAAGCTAGGAAAAAGCAAGGAGAGACCCCCCCCCCCAGAGCCTTCAGATAGAGCATGGTCCTGCCAACACCTTGATTTTGGACATCAAGAACGGTGAAACAATACATTTCCATTGTTTTAAACCATCTGGTTTGTGTTTGTGTTGTTGTGTTGTTGTTATTGTTGTTATGGTAGCCCCAGGAAACTAATATAGTTATCCAGTCTCCAGTTCTGGAGATAGCAAGCCTAGTTGAGCATAACAGGTTGGATACCATATTTGGTGGTACTAATATGCTCCTTGCATGATTTTTTTCAATAGTACTCAGTAATCTAGATGCAGGCATGGAATAGGATGCAGGATAGAAGGACGTTTGAGCAAGGGAGTTAATATTGGTAAGAGAACAATTAAAGTAATAGACCATAGGGTCTGAGCTAGATAGAAGTATAGAGAGGAGAGGGTTGACTATAAAGAAAGGAGATAAGAAAACCTGGAGGTCTCATCAGGGTAAAATGACAGGTGTATTAGAAGTAATAAATGAAAACTGAAAGAAGAGGATGGTAAGAAAACAGAATGTCATACATTTAAAATGTCAGAATGAAAATGATTCCAGTGATAAAGTCCAGGAATTGTCCATGGGAGTGGGTGGCTGGATACTTCATAGAAATGGAACTATATTCGTATAATATGTAGCCTCTTGTGATTGATTTTTTCATTTAGTATGTTTTCCAGGGTCATCCATATTCTAGCACTATCAGTAGTTCATTCCTTTTTATTGCTGAATAACAATCCATTTTCTGAATATGCCACATTTTATTTATCCATTCATCAGTTAATGACATTTAGGTTGTTTTCATTTTTTGGCTATTATGAATAATGAATGCAGTGATGAACCTTTGCGTACAAGTTTTTGTGTGGACGTATGTTTTGATTTTGACCTAGGAATGGAATTAGTGGGTCATATGGTAATTCTATGTTTTCCTTCCAAAGAACAGCCAGCCAGACTGTTTTCCAGAACAGCTGAACCATTTTACATTTCCATCAGTAATGTATGAGGGATCAAGTTTTCCCACATCCTTGCTAGCACTCTGTATTATATGTCTGCTTGATTATAGCCATCTAGTGGATATGAGAAGTGATATCTCATTGCATGTGTGTGTGTGTATTGTTTGTATTTCCCTAATGACTATTGATGTTGATCATTTTTTCGTTAACTTGTTGGCCATTTGTATATCTTCTTTGGAGAAATGTCTATTCAAATCATGTACCCATTTTTAATTGTTTATTTTTTTTGTTATTGAGTTGTAGAGTTCTTTATATATTCTGTATAGAAGTCCCTATCTGATATCTGACTTGCAAATATTTTCTCCCATTCTGTATCTTTTCTTCTTTCTTTTTTTTTTAAGTTTATTTATTGGGGCATCTGGGGGGCTTAGTAGGTTAAGTGTCTGACTCTGGGTTTTGGCTCAGGTCATGATCTCACGGTTCATAAGTTCAAGTTCCACATCGGACTCTGCACTGACGGTCTGCTTGGGATTCTCTCCCTCTCTCTCTGCTTCTCTAGCTCTCTTTCTCTCACTCTTTTTTTTTTAAACGTTTATTTATTTTTGAGAGACATGGAGACAGAGCGTGAGCAGGGGAAGGGCAGAGAGAAGGGAGACACAGAGCCCGAAGCAGGCTCCAGGCTCTAATGAGCCATCAGCACAGAGCCTGACGTGGGGCTCGAACTCACAGACCGTCTCTCACTCTTTCAAAATAAATAAACTTAAAAAAATTAAGTTATTTTGATAGAGAGTACAAGTGGGGGAGGGGCAGAGAGAGAGATAGAGAGAGAGAGAGAGAGAGAGAGAGAGAGAGAGAGAATCCCAAGCAGGCTTGTGAGGCGCCCAATGTGGGGCTCAAACTCACAAATTGGGAGACCTGAGCCAAACGCTTAACCAACAGAGCCACTCAAGTGTCTCTCTCTCTCTCTCTTTTTTAGGTTTATTTATTTATTTTAGAGAGAGAATGTGTGTGAGCATGCCTGTTGGGAAGGGGCAGAGAGAGAGGGAGAGAGAGATCCCAAGCAAGCTCCACACTGACAGTGCAAAGCCCAAGCAGGGCTCTAACTCATGAATCATGAGATCATGACCGTAGTGGAAATTAAGAGTTGGAAGCTTAACTGATTGAGCCACCACGTGCCCCTTTACTTTCTTGATGGTATTTTTGTAACACAAAATTTTAAATTTTTATGCAGTCCAATTTATTTTTTCTTTTGTTATCCATGTTTTTGATTTTGTATTTGAGAAGGTTTTATTGAACACAGGATCATGAAGATTTACTTCTTTTTTTTTTTTTTTCTAAGAGTTTTATAGTTTACCTTTTACATTTAGGTCTGTGATCCATTTTGAGTTAATTTTCCATATGGTGTGGGATAGGAGTCCAACTTCATTCTTTTGCTTTTTTTTAATTGCAAATTTAATATCCTTGAGGGCAAGGACCAAGTTCTAGTTTTTGTATTTTTTTAAATTAATTAATTTATTTTGAGAGAGAGAGAGTGTGTGTGTGAGAGTGAGCATATGCCAGTGGGGGAGGGAGAATCCCAAGCAGGCTCCACACTGTCAGCATGGAGCCCAATGTGGGGCTTGCACTCATGAACCATGAGATCATGACCCAAGCCGAAATCAAGAGTTGGTTGCTTAACCGACTGAGCCACCCAGATGCCCCATAGTTTTTTGTATTTTTCATTAAACCAATGAGTAAATATTTTTTGCAGAATAAGATTTTGAGAGTGACATGAATGTTTTTATATCAATTTTATTTTATTATGTTTTAAATGTTTATTTATTTATTTCGAGAGACAGAGAGTGAGAGAGTGCATGCACACCAGTGGGGGAGGAGCAGAGACAGAGAGGGAGAGAGAGAATCTCAAGCAGGCTCAGTGCTGTCAAGGCAGAGCTGTGAGATCATGACTTGAGCCAAAATCAAGAGTCAGATGTTTAACCAGCTGAACCACCCAGGTGTCCCGAAAGTCTGGATTTCAGTGTGAAGCCTCTGAGGGGAATCATGGGAATCCTGAGGGGTAGGATTCCCATGAAGATGGGAAGCAGTACAGAGGAAGATGAAACATAGAGAGGGAGAGGGAGCTTTGGGAGGACAATAGAGATTGCTGAGGCTTCAGCCTGAGGGTTTAGGACACAAGATGCTGGCAAGCTCTGGCAGTTGAAAGCAGCTAAGCAGCCCTGGGGAGTTGAGACCCAGGAGCAGGGGGGAGCATTGTGAAGGGCCTATGGAACCCTGCAATCTCCATGGGTTCCAAGACAGATAAACTTGTCCATACCCTCAGCCTGCTCCCAGAAAGTTCCTTCTACCTTCTGTCCTAACTGAAACTTGGCCTTCCTCTTTGAATATTATTTCCCCTGGAGCCTTGCTTCTCTTGGATGGTGCCTGTCATTATTCTATACCCTGTGTGTGTTAAGACTGACAGTTGAGTTTTCATCCACTTGCTTTCCAATACTACCTTCAATCCATTACCCCTCTACTTGCTGCTCCTTCATGGCTCGGGCTACAGGTTCACACTAATTCCAAACTCATGGACACTTTATATTTATTGTAGACTTTGGTCTCAGACATAGAATACGCTTCTTCATTCCAAATCCAGGCATCATCCAAGGTAACCTCAATGTCTGTATAGATGATGCTTAAAACATAGGTCCTCAATTCTTTGAAGGTCTCCATTCCAGGGATTTTTACCTTTCCTTTACTTTAGCTACTTTCTGCCCCAGTCACCCCCTGCGTTTGGTCATCACTCAGAACAATTCTTACCCTAAAACTTAAAATTAAAAAAATCTCATCAGGAGCCTGGGTGGCTCATTCAGTTGAGTGTTTGACTCTTGATTTTGGCTCAGGCCATGATCCCTGCTCTGCAATAGGCTGCCTGCTAAGCATGGAACCAGCTTGGGATTCTCTCTCCTTGTTTCTCTGCCCCCTTTCCTGCTTGCATGGTCTCTCTCTTTCTGTGTCTCAAATAAAATAAAATAAAATAAAATAATCTTACTGTCTGACTGCAACTTCTTATCCTTTTAACCTCTCACTGAGTTTTCTCATTACATTTTTCTTTTACTCATTTGTCTCTTTAAATCCTTTACTATACAGATTTCCTGGCCTATCACTTGAACCTTTTTCTTGACAATATCATTACTTTCTTTGTGCTGATATCCATTCCGTGACCTGGAAAATCCTTTATTGAATCCAACTATCAGCTCTCTCTTCCGCTGGCAGATGATTTTGAAGAAAAATCACACAGAGATAGATTGGTGCTATTAAAATTTTTGCTCTTAAATGTACAAGAATATTCACAGAAGCACTGGTCATAGGAACAAAAACAACAAAAAGGAAACAAATACCGGTCAACTATATCATATGATAGAACAGCTAATAAAAGGAAATGAACTGGATCTATATAGAGCAACATACATAGAATAAAAAACAACTGTTGAGGGGAAAAAAAAGAAAACAGTAAAATAAACATAAGAATGCTGTCAATTAAGTTAAAAAAAAAAAGGAAAGAAAGAAAATCTACACGAACCAGAATGATATATTTTCTAAGGAAATAGATATACGTAGGTGAAAGCATTAAAAAATATCTGGAAGGTGAGGTGCCTGGGTAGCTCATCGGTTGAGCATCCAGCTGTTAACTTGGGCTCAAAACATGATCTCATGGTTTATGATTTAGAGTCCCGCGTTGGGCTCTGCTCTAGCAGCACAGAACCTGCTTTGGTTTCTGTCTCCCTCTCTCTCTGCCCTTCCCCTGTTTGCTCAAAATAAATAAAAATGAACCTAAAAAATATCCAGAAGTAAATTAAATTTTAGAGAGGGCAGAAAGGATTGGGATACAAGATGGTCATATAAGGAATTTTAGCTTTATCCGTAACATGCTAATTTTTAGAAAAAAAATGTAATCGTATGTCACCTTTTAATTTAAAATTAATTAACAAATTAAAATTTAAAAAATGAAGAGTTATCAACTTCGAGAAGATCCTCCGTGTTTCACTGGCCCCGTTTTCTTTTGTTCTTCTTCTTCTTTTTTAGTGTTTATTTATTTTGAGAGAGAGAGAGTGGGAGTTCAGGGGAGGGGCAGAGAGAGAGAGGGGAGAGAGAATTCTAAGCAGGCTCCGCACTGTCAGCTCAGAGCCCTATGCAGGGTTTGATCCCACAAATGGTGAGATCATGACCTGAGCCAAAATCAAGATTTGGACACTCAACCGACTGAGCAACCTAGACACCTCTCTTTTGTTCTTTATTAAACTTTAAACTTTCTCCACTCTTCTAAACTATAGTCTCATACCATCTACATTCCCCTGAGTAGAAAATCTCTGCCCCCTAGTTTGCGAAGAAAATAGAAACCATCAGAAAGAAAATGAAATATCAATCTTTTCCATTTTTTCTCTTATGCCCAACATCTCAGCTCATCTCCTCTTGTGTGAATTGTTTCTTGGCGTATTTGCACAATTTTTGTATCACATTTACTCTTGAATCTGATTGACAAGAATGCTTCTCTTATCTCTTAAAATTTTTTTATGTTTATTTTTTTATTTTGAGAGAGGCAGAGTGTGAGTGGGGGAGGGCAGAGAGAGAGGGAGACACAGAATCTGAAGCAGGCTCCACTCTCCGAGCCATCAGTACAGAGCCCGACACAGGGCTCGAACTCATGAATGGGGAGATCATGACCTGAGCTGAGGTCGGATACTTAACTGACTGAGCCACCCAGGTGCCCCTCTTATCTCTTTTTATTATGTGATGCCACTTATCCTAATGTACGTGTAGAAGCATTACACCATTGTTTTTCAATACTGCTGCGCGTAAGCTACCTTTTTGAATCCAGAAAGCACCTTTATTTTGGCTTATAAAATCCTTCAAATGGAAGATTGATAAGGGAAATCTTTATATTCAATATAAAAGCAAATCTAAATATATATATATATATATATATATATATATATATATATAAGTTATTAGTGTTTGGAGACTATTAGTCTACTAATTGATCTTCTATTTTGACATTTACTTCTCTCTGATCCATTATGTATATAGTAGTCAATGTCAGCTTCTTAAACATGAGCCAGTTAGCCCTCCCTGCTTAATATTCTCTAATGGTTCCAACTACGCTTAGAATAAAATACAGACTTCATCTAGAAGTTCTTGCACAATTTAGCTTCTGCCTATCTTAATTCTCTCTTTTAATTAATTCAGATTCATTTTCTGGTTTTCTTTGGATTCTTTTTTTTTAATGTTTATTTATTTTGAGAGAGAGAGTGTGTGCAAGCAGGGGAGAGGCAGAGAGATGGAGAGAGAGAATCTTGAGCAGGTTCCATACTTGGCGTGGAGCCCAACATGGGGCTCCATCTCATGGGGCTCTCATGACCCTGGGATCATGGCCTGAGCTGAAATCAAGAGTGGAACACTCAACTGACTGAGTCACCCAGGTGCCCCTTTTTTGGATTCTTTTTAAACAAAATTTAAATTTTTTATTTTATTTTAGAGAGAGAGTACGCCTGCATGAACAGGGGAGAGAGGCAGAGGGAGAGGGAGAGAGAATCCCAAGCAGAATCCAGCTGTCAGTGCAGAGCCTGACGTGGGGCTCACACTCACTAACCGTGAGACCATGACCTGAGCCAAAATCAAGAGTCAGACACTCAACCGACTGAGCCACCAAGGCATAGCGGTTTTTTTTTAAATTAAAGTATAGTTGACATGAGCTGTTGTATTAGTTTCAAGTGTATAACATAGTGATTTGACAGCTCTCCACATTACTCAATGCTTACCATGTATGATAAGTGTAGTTACCATCTGTCGCCATACAATGTTATTACAGCATTGTTTTTTTATGTTTGTTTATTTACATAGAGAGAGGCAGAGAATCCCAAGTAGGCTCCGTGCTGTCAGCACAGAGCCTGATGTGGGGTGCGAACTCACTGTGAGATCATGACCTGAGCTGAAATCAAGAGTTGAATGCTTAACTGACTGAGCCACCGAGGTGCCCCGCGATATTATTGATTAATATGCTGTACTTTTCATCTCTGACTTATTTCATACCTGGAATTTTTTTAAATGTTTATTTTTGAGAGAGACAGAGAGAGAAAAAGAGAGAGAGAGAAAGAGAGAGAGGGTGGGGGAGGGGCAGAGAGAAAGGGAGACAGGATCTGAAGCAGCAAGCCCCACAGCAGTGATCCCAATGCTGGTCTTGTACATGACCTGAGCCAAAGTCAGACACTTAACTGAGCCATTTAGGAGCCCCATAACTGGGATTTCTTTTACCTCTTAATTCCTTTCACCTATTTTACCCATCGCCCTGTCCACCGCCCCCAGCAGCCACTAGTTTTCTATATTTATGAATCTGTTTCTGCTTTTTTATTTGTTTTGTTTTTAGATTCCACATATAAGTGAAATCATACTTTGTTTTTCTCTGTCATACTATTTCACTCAACATAATACACCATAGCTTTCTTCATGTTGTCGAAAATGGCAAAATCTCCGTCTTTTTTATGGTTGAGCAACATTTCATTGTATATACCCTACATCTTTATTCCTCTGTGGATAGATACTTAGGTTGCTTCCATATCTTGACTGTTGTAAATAATGTTGCAATAAACATAGGAGTCCATATATCTTTTCCCATTAGTGTTTTTGTTTCTTTTAGGTAAATACCTAATTCTTTGGCTTCTAGAAATAAACCCTTATTCTTTCCTATCTCAGGACTCTTGTCCCGGAATCTTCCTTCCTTCTCTCATTCCCCAATATTTTCTGATAAAATAGCATGTTCGAAGTCACTTCCCATGGCTAGCTCCTTCTCATCCTTTGGGTCTCAACTTTATGTCACCTCCACAGAGAGGCGTTACCTGGCCATACTACCTAAAGTGTAGTTTCCCATGTTATTCTCAAGTTTAGCTCTTTGTTTTCTTCAAAGCACTTCCCACAATTTTTCATTATCTTATTTTTTCATTTTTTTACTAGATTTTTGTGTGCCTCCTCCACCAGTCTAGAGCTCCACCAAGCCATTATCCACACCTGTCTTGTGACCAGTACATAGCGAACATTCACTGGGTCTTTGTTGACTGAATGAAAAGGAAGTCTTTTAACATCCTGCCCCTCTGCTCCCAGTCAACCCCAGGAGCACGTACCTATAGCTTCCCTCCTCTACTGCTCGTGGGATACAGTGGAAGCGGTCCACCAGCCAAGGCCATTCTCTCCCACCTCCTCAAGAAACTCCTTGCATTCTTGATTTCCTTGATTTCTTCTGTGTCTTCACCTTCACAATCAATACTCAAAGATGTTCACATTAAACAACCAACCAACCAGCCAGAAACCCCAAAAGTTCCATTCTCTTCAGGCCTTGGGTCAGCCTGTGACTGCCCTCTTGACTTTCAGGACTCTGCCGAACACTCTCCTGTGTTCCTGTACAACGACTTCTCAGGCTCTTTTTTGGGGAGCTCTTCAACGCTGGGATCCCCCAAAGTCCTGTTTTTCTTCCCAACCTCCCAGGGAAAAGGGGAGGGATTCCCTTGGGAGCAGAGTCTGGGAAGGAAGAATTCGGACAACGGGGCGCTGAGGAGTGAGGCTGGGTGAGGGGGACGGAGGTGGTTAAGGAGAGAGCTATGAAAAGCCCAAGACTATTGGTCAAGGAGGACAGGTGCAGCGGAGAAGACTTGAGTCTCTGTGACGTGTGGTAGGGGGAAGACTGGGGAGAACGCTAGGCGCGCGCCAGGGCGAGGAAAGCGCGCGCTCTTGAGCGCAGGCGCCTCTGTGCGCCTGCGCTGCTGTTGCCGGGCACCCGCCGGAGAAAGGACAACTTAGACAAGGGGTGGGGGCAGCGGGGACTCCGGAAGGCCACTCTTTACCCGGAAGTGGTTGCCGAGGAACATGGCGTTGCTGGTGCGAGTCCTTGTGAGTGAAGGAGTGATTTTCTGCGATCGCCCCCAGGGTTGGAGTCGGAGAGGGCAGGGCGGGAGAAACTGGAGGAGAGTGCAGGAGGGGAGCTTGTGTGGCAGCGAGGCTGCGCGGTCGCCTCTCTGCGGGGAAACCGAGGCAGCTTTTCACTTTCCCCTGCCTTCAGTTTGGTGGTGGCTTCCCCGTGTTAGGAGGAGGAAGAGAGTGACATCGGACCTAAATTTGGCGAAGTTTGCTTTTCCTCAGTTACCTCTTGCGACCGCTTTCCCTCAGGGAGAGGCAGCACGTGGGGACACGGATTGGAGTTTTCGGGAGGCCTGGGGCTCCTGTTTCTGTTCTGTCACTGATACACCCAGTGTGACCTTGGACAAGTCACTTTCGGACCCCAGTGTCCCGACGGGAAAAATGAGGACGTTAATCCTCAGTCCCTCAGGTTTCCGAGATTCTCTGGGTTTGTTTCCCCGAACAGTAAGACGATTCTTAACCTTACAGTTAAGTGGAATAGTGTTACAGGTTATGAGATTGAAAGCTGCACGCAAAGCGGGCTCATACTCTGCCGAGCACGGTGTATGGCACACCATTGCTGTTCAATAAATGTTTGTTGAAGGAATCAATGAAGTGAGGAAGGAATTACTAGACTTCTTAGCACCCTAGTGGGAAACTACTGCCCTTGTGATTCAGTCCCTAGCCTTCTAGCATGCTCTGACATCTGGGAATTCAAGGAGAAAGAAAGTGGCAGCAGAAAAAGGTTAAGATGATACAGAGCCCAGTTACTAATCATCGAGGGATGGGAGGGTTTATCATTTTAGCGAGTCTTTTAGAAATTGGGTCAAGGACTTGATTTTTCATAGCAGACACTGCCCATTCCTGCCTCTGGCTAGCTTGTGAGTTATTTAAGCTTGTGTTTCTATATATGGTTTATAAGAACGACAATTTTACTACTTGTATTTCTTGTCAGCCTAGCAAAGTGCAGTCCTCTCTATTCCTGCTCAGTAATTGTTTGTTTGAAGAATAGCTCACATAACCTACAGAAAGGTTCACGTGGTGTAGTAATTGTTGATGCCGGGGCAGAAACTGATTCAGATCTGAGAACTGCTGGAGAATTGGCGACTAGGATGTCCTAAATTATTACATTTTAAAGATGGATATGTCAGGAAAAAGATGAAAAGTTCATTGGGCTATGTACCTGAAATGAACACCTTGATTTATCTTGGAACTTAGGGCCTGCGCGATATATTAAATATTCTTGCCCCTGAGTGTGTGGACTATTGCAGGTTTATTTCATAGAAACTACCTGACTGCCCTCTATTAGATTTTTTTTTTCTATTTATTCCTTTCTGCTCCTCTTTTTAGATAAAAAGCAAGTTTAGGTAAGGAAAGTCACTTTTAATTTATACTGATTCTTTAAAGGTTTCTTATTATATGCTATAATGTGCTGTGTGACAAAGCAATGGAATCTCTCCTAATACGAGTTGAAAGTAATAGTCAACATGAAAGCAGCGATTACCTATTCCGAAGAGACATTTGTGTTAGGTGCTGAGCAATTCACGAATGCAGGAAATCTACCTGTCTAGGAGTCTGAAAAGCCTTGGTTGAAAGCGTGGCTCTATTACTTACCTTGAGCAAGTCCCCCAACTTCTCTGAACCTCAGATTTTCTTAACAAGAAGTTTGATGGAATTGATCAGAAAATCAGTTGATACAGGTGACATTTACGTGTTTTTCTTCTCTTCCTTTTAGTCCAGCACCTGTTTTGAGAGTTTACTACATTCTAGGAACTATCCAAGGGACTGAGGATGAATAGCATAGACCTTTCTCTGAAGTTTATAGCCTAATAGAGACAGAAAGGAGAACTACCAATACAGTACTTGAAATGCTGTGATCGAAGTTTGTACCAGGTGCTATAGGAGCAGAGTAGAGACATACTAAACCAGCTTGAGGCTAAGCATCCATCAGGGAGTGTGATGCCTGAACTAAATGAGAGCATTAGAGAAGGGGAGAGAGAGCATAGAAGAGAAGCATTAGCTTATGCTACTAAGGCCAGACAACCACGAACTGTATGTGAATCTGTTTGGCTTGACTTGGGTGCTTATGGGGAAATGGCAGGAGTCAGGGCCTTGTGTCTTATGGTTAGGATTAAGGTTTATCCTGAGGCAGAGGGGAGCCTTTGAAATGTTTTAAGCAAGGGAAGATTTATTTTTAAAGTTTTTTTTTTTCAAATAATTTTTATTTTTGAATTTTATTTTGTTTTTCAAATAATTTTCAAGTTAGCAACAACCCAGTCTTCATTTTATTTTATTTATTTTTTCTGTAAAGTTTTTGTTTTTAATATTTATTTATTTTTGAGAGACAGAGACAGAGCATGAGCAAGGGAGAGGCAGAGAGAGAGGGAGACACAGAATTGGAGGCAGGCTCCAGGCTCTGAGCTGTCAGTATAGAGCCCCATGCGGGGCTCGAACTCACAAACCATGAGATCATGACCTGAGCTGAAGTCAGATGCTTAACTGACTGAGCCACCCAGGCGCCCCACCAGTCTTCATTTTAAGGTTGCTTTCCTGCCTATAGTATAAGCCAATGAGGTACTTCTATAGGCTGAGATCCTGAGTCCTTCATATGGGTTGAGGAGATGCATCATGGGTAAGCTGCAAATGCACACTGAGGAGCTTTGAATGGTGTGCAACCTACTGTGAACTGATAGCAGCTCAGTGTCTAGGTTGGTTTCCTGTGGTCCCCAGTTTGTTCCTGGCCCTGGAGACTGGGTTCTAGGACAAGGTTATGCACTCCCCGACCTTTTGATACTTGTGCTGGAGATAGGCAGCTGGTCAGTGAAGGTGATGTATACATGTTGCTTGGCGTCATCTATCATGCTGTAGATGGCATCTATGTCAAAGCTTCTGTTTTTAGGGCAAAAGAGTTTGTTTTTAAAGGTTTTTTGATATTTTTTCATTAAAATTTTTTTTTTTTTGCATTTATTTATTTTGAATTATTTGGCATGAGCAGGGGAAGGGCAGAGAGAGAGGGAGACACAGAATCTGAAGCAGGCATCAGGCTCTGAGCTGTCAGCACAGAGCCTGACGTGGGGCCCGAACCCATGAGTGAGATCATGACCTGAGCCGAAGTCGGACACTCGACCAACTGAGCCACCCAGGCAACCCTCATTTAAATTTTTAAAGTTAAAGAATAACTGACATACAATAAGTTGCACTTATTTAATTATGTAATTTGATAACTGTTAACATAGGTATACACTTGAAAAGCTATCACCACAATAAAAATAATGAACATATCTGTCACTGTCCAAAATTTCTTTCTACTCTTTTGCAGTCCTTTTCTCCTATTCTCCCCTCCTGCAACCACCACTGATGAGGGGAACACTTCAGTTTCTTTCTTTCTTTTTTTTATTAAAAACATTTTTTAAAATATTTATTTATCTTCGAGAGAGAGGCAGAGTGTGAGAGGGGGAGGTGCAGTTAGAGAGGGAGACACAGAATCTGAAACAGGCTTCAGGTTCTGAACTGTCAGCACAGAGCCCTTAGTGGGGCTTTAACTCACGAACCGTGAGATCATGACCTGAGCTGAAGTTGGATGCTTAACCAACTGAGCCACCCAGGTGCCCCTAGTTTCTTTTATTTTTTTTTTAAATTGAAATTTACAGATTTCATTTTGAAAGTATAAAAAAGAAGTTAAAAAAAAAAGAACTCATAGTACACATATACCACTATGAGATTTTTGTTTTAATATATCCCTGTAGCAGTTGTGGATGGATC
Organism: Paguma larvata; assembly: GCA_030068075.1. NCBI lineage: Eukaryota > Metazoa > Chordata > Mammalia > Carnivora > Viverridae > Paguma > Paguma larvata. Next base: position 26,213,078 of record CM057844.1, on the reverse strand, counting down.
AGTTAGAGTGGGCCGAGATTTGGGTCCCAATGTCCAGTCAGAACTACTCAAGTAATCCTGGAAGAAGTAGGAAGGGCCTGTACTAGGAGGGGTTGGGAGAAGTGTGGTTAGAGAGGAAGTGATGATTTCAACAACTGTTGAGGCGACAGTCTGCAGGGCTGGGTGGAAGGTTAGATATTGAGGGTGAGGGAGAGGGGTGTCTAACAGTGAGTCCTAGGTCTGCTTTGGATGAGTGAGTTAATATAGCAGTGTCCTTCATTGAGAATATCCAGCTGGAGATGGTGTTTTGTTGTCGTTTGTTTGTTTGTTTTTAAGTAGGCTTCGCACCTAGTGTAGAGCTTGAAATCACCACCCTGAGATCAAGACCTGAGCTCAGGTCGAGAGTCGGAGGCTTAACCTACTGAGCCATCCAGGTGCCCCAAGTTTTTGTTTTTTCTCTCCCTCCCTCCTTCCCTCCCTCCTTCCCTCTCTTTCTTTCTTTCTAGCAGCTGGAGAGTTGGTGTTCAGGAGAGACTAAGCAAGCCGAGATATAGGTTGTAGTTGAAATAAGATGGTGAGATTTCCTGGGCAGTAATGTGGATAGCTAATATTTATAGGGCACTTACCGTGTGGTAAGCACTCTTAAATACTGTGTATATGTGAATTTACTTCATCCTTACAATAGCTCTTTGAAAAGGTAGGCACTATTATTTTCCCCTTTTTAAGATAAGAAATTTGAACCACCGAGAAGTGATATTCTCGAAACATTCTTATTAGTTTCCCCTTATTTTTTCCTCTTTTTTCCCTTTTCCAATACGGGTTTAGGAAGGAAGAGGAAGCGAAAACACTGCTGCTGCTGAGGAGCTCCAGCAGAGGAATTGGATATTCGAGTAGTGCAGTGGGACTTGTTTGTGGTGTACAAGCTGTCCTGGGCGTTGGTGGTCATTTTTGCTTTACTTTGACAGTAGTAGAAATTGCAGAAAGCCACTCTTGTGCTTTTTTAAAAAAATTGTAGTAAAATCTACATAAGATAAAATGTACCATTTTAATAGTTTTAACTATACAGTTCAAAGTGGCATTAAGTACATTCATATTGTTGTGCTGCTATCACCCCATCATTGACAGAACTCTTTTTATCTTGCAGAACTGAAATTCTACCTATTAAAATCACCATGTCCCCCTCTACTTAGTCCCAGGCAGCCATCATTCTTACTGTCTATGATTTTGACTACCATAGGTACTCACATAAGTGGAATCATACGATTTTTGTCCTTTTGTGACTGGTGTGTTTCACTCAGCATAATGTCTTCAGGGTTCTTCCATGTTGTAGCATGTGTCAGAATTTCCTTCCTTTTTAAGGCTGAATAATGTTCCATTGTATGTACAAACCACATTTTGTTTACCCATTCATTTGAGGACAGACACTTGGGTTGCTTCCATCTTTTGGCTATTATGAAATAGTGCTGCCACTATTTATATCTTTTCAAGTCCCTGTTTTTACTCTGTTTCTACTTCAGAAGTAAAATTATTGAATCATGTGGTAATTCTGTGTTTAATTTTTTGAGCAGTTGCCACTTTATTTTCCACAGTGGTTGCACCAGTTTACATTCCCATCAGGAAAGCATAAGGGCTGCAGTTTCTCCACATCTTTGCTAATGCTTGTTATTTTCATGCTTTTTTTTCCTTTATGGTGGCCATCTTAAGGGGTATGAGGTGAGATCTCATTGTAGTTTTGATGTGCATTTCTCTAATGATTAATGATGTTGAGAATATTTTATATGCAAATTAGCCATTTGTGTATCTTTGGACAAATGTCTGTTTGAGTCCTTTGCCCCTTTTTAAAAAAAAATTTTTTTTTTAATGTTTATTTATTTTCGAGAGACATAGAGACAGAGTGTGAGGGGGGGAAGGGCAAGGAGAGAGGGAGGTACAGAATCCAAAGTAGGCTCCAGGCTCTGAGCCATCAGCACAGAGCCCGACACGGGGCTCGAACTCACAGACCCTGAGATCATGAGCTGAGCTGAAGTTGAACGCTTAACCGACTGAGCCACCCAGACACCCCCTTTGCCCCTTTTTTAATTGAGTTGTTGTTGTTGAGTTGTAGGAATTTTTTTAATATTCTGGATTCAGTTCCTTATCACATCTATGATTTACAAATACTCTCTCCCATTCCATGGGTTGTGTTTTTACTTCATTAACAGTATTCTTTGATGCACAAAAGTTTTTAATTTTGATGAGTTTCAACTTAACTATTTTTTCTTTTGTTTCCTGGGCTTTGGTGTCATAGCCAAGAAATCATTGCCAAATCCGATGTCATGAAGCTTTTCCCTTATGTTTTCTTCTAGGAGTTTTGTAGTTTTAGGTCTTATGTTTTTTTTAATTTTTTTTTTTTTTTTAGCATTTTTATTTTATTTTTGAGAGACATAGAAACAGAGCGTGAGCAACAGAACAGCAGACAGCGAGAGAGACACAGAATCCGAAGCAGGCTCCAGGCTCTGAGCTGTCAGCACAGAGCCCGACGTGGGGCTTGAACTCACAGACCGTGAGATCATGACCTGAGCTGAAGGTGGCTGCTTAACCGACTGAGCCACCCAGGCATCCCTATTTAAGTCTTTGATCCATTTTGAGTTAATTTTTGTATATGGTATAAGGTTTTACTGTATTTTTTGTTATTTTCCTCATGTTTGCTGTGGGGATTACAATTGACATCTTATAACAATCCAGTTTGAATTAATATCAACTTAATTTCAGTAGTATATAAAAACTTTGGGGCTCCTGGATGGCTCAGTTGGTTAAGTGTCTAACTTCAGCTCAGGTCATGATCTCATGGTTTGAGCCCCACGTCAGGCTCTGTGCTGACAGCACGGATGGAGTTTGCTTGGGATTCTCTCTGTCCCTCCCCGCAACCCCCACTCCCAGCCCCCCGGCTTGCGCGCACACGCTCACATGCGCACGCTCGCATGCACTCTCTCAAAAATAAATAAATAAACATTAAAAAAACCCTTTGATTCCATTTAGCTCCATTCCTTCCTGACTCTCTCGTGCCATTAATGTCATTCAAATTATGTATTAAAACATTGTGTGCTCATTAGCATAGATTCACAATTATTGCTTTATGCAGTTAGCTTTTAAATTAAAAATAAAAGTAGAAATAAAAAATAATTAAAAACAGGGACGCCTGGGTGGCTCAGTCAGTTAAGCATCCGACTTCGGCTCAGGTCATGATCTCGTCGTTCCAGAGTTCTAGCCCCACTTCGGGCTCTGTGCTGACAGCTCAGAGCCTGGAGCCTGTTTCAGATTCTGTGTCTCCCTCTCTCTCTGTGCCTCTCCCCCGCTCATGCTCTGTCTGTCTGTCTGTCTCTCTCTCAAAAATAAATAAACATTAAAAAATTAAAAAATAATTAAAAACAAAAAATACACTTATGCTGTATTCTTTTTATTTAAGTAGTTGCCTTTATCAGTGCACTTTATTTCTTCATGTGGATTTGAATTACTGTAGTGTCAGAGTTCTCATTTCAGCCTTAAGTTGTCCTTTTAGTGTTTGCTGTAGAGCAGGTCTACTGTTGTTTTTCTCAGTTTTTGTTTGTCTAGAAAGTCTTAATTTTTCATCCCATTGCCTTTGGTCCTCCATGGTTTCTGAGAAGAAATCAGCTATTAATGTTATCAAGGATCTCTTGTACATGTTAAATAGGTTCTCTTGCTGCTTTCGAGATTCTTTGTTTTTCAACAGCTTGATTATGATATCTATTTTTAATGCTTTATTTTATTATTATATATTATTAAAACTTGGATTAAGTATTTTTATTTTGAGAGCGAGAGAAAGAGGCAGGGATAGGCAGAGAGAGGGGTGAGAGAGAGAATCCCAAGCAGGCTCTGTGCTGACAGCAGATGCAGGACTTGAATTCATGAACTGCAAGATCATGACCTGAGCTGAAACCAAGAGTTGGATGCTTAACCAACTGAACCACCCATGTGCCCTGTTTTATCTTATTTTTTTAAAATTTTTTTTTTAATGTTTGTTTATTTTTGAGTCAGAGAGAGACAGAGCATGAGTGGGGGAGGGGCAGAGAGAGAGGGAGACACAGAATCCGAAGCAGGCTCCAGGCTCTGAGCTGTCAGCACAGAACCCGATGCGGGGCTCGAACTCACAGACCGCAAGATCATGACCTGAGCCGAAGTCGGACGCTCAACCGACTGAGCCACCCAGGTGCCCCATGTTTTATCTTATTTTTGAGAGAGAGAGAGAGAGAGAGAGAGCGTGCACTTGCATGTGTACCACGTGAGCTGGAGAGGGACAGAGAGAGAGGGAGACAGAGGATCTGAACAGTCTCTGTGCTGATAGCAGAGGGCCCAGTGTGGGGCTTGAACTCACGAGCCGAACTGTGAGATCATGACCTGAGCCAAAGTTGGACGCTTAACTGACTGAGTCATCGAGGGGCCCATGGTATGTCTGTTTATAGATCTCTGTGAATTTATGCTGTTGGAGTTAGTTGAGCTTCTTAGATTTATAGATTGATGTTTTTCATCAAATTTGGGATATTTTCTGCCAGTATTTCTTCAAATATTTTTTCTTTCGCTTTCTTTCCTCTTGTCCTTCTGAGACTCCCATTATACATGTGTTGGTACATTTGATGGTATCCCATAGGTCTCTGAGGCTCTGTTAAATTTTATTCATTCTTTTTTCTTTCTGTTCCTTAGTTTGGATAATGTTGGTTGACCTATTTTCAAGGTCACTGATTTTCTCTTCCGCTCAAATCTGCTGTTTAACCCCTTTAGTGAAATGTTCATTTTATTTATTCTTTTCAACACAAGACTTTGTTTTTTAAAAAATAATTTCTCTGTTGATATTCTCTGTTTTGTGAGATAGCATTCTTATACTTTGCTATAGTTCTTTAGAATGGTTTCCTTTAAATTTTAAGCATTTAAAATAGCAGGTTTAGGGGTACCTGGGTGGCTTAGTAGGTTAAATTTCTGACTCCTGATTTTGACTCAGGTCATGATCTTGTGGTTCATGGGATCGAGTCCTGCATCGAGCTCTGCCATGACAGCGTAGAGCCTGCTTGGATTCTCTCTCTCCCTCTCCTGCTCATCCTGTCTTCACTCAAAATAAATAAATAAACTTTAAGTAAAATAGGTTCACAGTCTTTGTCTAGTTTGTCTAACATCTGAGCTACAGTTTCTGTAGATTTTTTTTTCCCCTCTGTGTATGGACCATGCTTTTTTGTTTCTTTACGTGTTTCATACTTTTTTTTTGGTTAAAAACTGGACATTTTAAATAATGTGGCAACTCCAGAAATCAGATCTGCCCTTTCCCAGAGTTTGTTATTTTTTTCTGTTTAGTGACTTTTCTGAATCAATTCTGTAAAGTCTCCCCCCTCTCTCTGCCTCTCCCTGCCTGTCTTTGTTGTGTGGTCTCAGCTCAGTTAGCTTAGTGGTTGGGTAATGATTGGAGACTTCTTAAATACTTGGAACCAGTAAGTCTTCCGGTTTTTGCTGAGGGGCTCTGTGCGCACGTTGGGGTACACCATCAACATTCTGCCAATTATTTAGCATCCCTGGCTTAAATTTCACTTCCTGCTTGTCCAGAGCCTCACGGTTAACCAGAGGTCTCAGGTCTTTCCTGTTCTTGTGCACAGCCCTGTGCATATGTATGGTCTTCTGATTCCCAGGAATATGTGAGACCTTTTCAAAACTCATTCGTTGGCTTTTACTTTTTAGCTTCTTTTGTTAGCCTGTTGTTTTCCCCAAGTATTATCCATTGCCTTAGGCAGCCATGAAGTTAAACAATTGTTTTCAACCAGTGTTCTTGGGGAAATGTTTTTCACCTTGGTTGAATTTCACATTGGGTGGAGTCTTCTAAAGAGCTAAACAGATCAGATAATGCCAGTTCTTTGCAAGTACGGCTTTAAGGAGCATCAGTCCCAACTTTTTCCAGAGATAACTAGTTATTTTTAGTGACTAGTGCTATTTAGAAACCAAGTCTGGATGCTAAATGTGGTCATTGCTTCCAAGATCTATCAGGACAGGGATAGGAAATACATGTATGTATATGTTTACATATGCACACATCTATTTCTGTATTTGTCTGTACATAGTAAACACCCATACGAATTACTCTAAATTCATCCTAGTACCACAGGGTTTATTGTACCCTTCTGCCTTTTCATATTTGACATCTTTGTCTACTACAAACTTTAATGTATATAATAATTAATACATATATTTACTGATCTGCTCAATTTTAATATATTTACTGATTTGCTAAAATTTTTCCCGGATGTAATCAATCTTTTAAAACTCAGATTGGACATCCCCAACAAAGTGGGAGGAGGCAGAGTATTCAGTAATGATGGAAGGAATGGTTGAACATTCTCTGCTCCTCCTGTCTGTGTAAGTATCCTTTTGTAGCATGCCACTTTGGCACTTGTAGGACAGTTTGCTACAGTAGTGTTGATCCTCTGGATTATGGAATTGAATTAGTATCCATGGCATTCAGAGTACAGGGACCAGTGGACATTTACAGAGTAGATTTGGTGACTATGGTCGATCTTCATTATTCACAGATTCTGTATTTTTGAATTCAGTATGCTTGCTAAGATTTATTTGTAATTCCAAAATCAATATTCATGGCACTTTTATGGTCATTGACAGATATATGCAGAGGAGTGAAAAATTTGAGCTGCAGTGTGCAAGTCCTAGCTGAGATCGATATGCTGACTTCTTATTTCAGCTCTTATACTGTAAATAAGTATCGTTTTCACAGTGTATTTAATGCCATGGCTTTTTGTATTTTTGTACCTTGTTGGTGATTTTCCTGTTTAATATGATCCCTAAATGTCGTATCTAGTGTTACTAAGTGCAAGAAGGCTGTGATGTTCCTTACAGAGAAAATTTATGTGTTAGATAAGTTTTGTTCAGGCGTGAGTTATAGTGCTTTTGGCCATGAGTTCGTCAATGAGTGAACTGTATTGATTGGTTGATGAAAATGTCGTGACCAGAGGCTTGCAGGAACCTAACTCTGTATTTCTTCTAGGAGCACTGGTTCAGTATTTGCTAACTCAGTGTTTGTGGTCACTTTATAAAACAAAACTATGGAGAATAGGAGAATGGAAAGGCTGTGAAGCCTTTTCCAATTCATCAGTAAGCCAAGGGAAGTACTAGTACAGTATCTTAAAAAGCACATGTCCCAACAGGCTGGTCAGTGGACTGATTAAAGCTGTAGTTGAAAAACTTGTTTGTCAGAATATTTTGAAATACAAATGTAACATCACCTGCAATTAACAATATGCACAGGAAATAAAAACATGAAATCCGTCTTTAAGATTTTGGTTTAGAAGTGTTGGTGACACTAGACAGTAAAAGAGAGTAAAACTACTTCCCACTTTGTAATGGTGTATATATTATCCTAAGTTAAGGCAGTAATTCTAACCATCGGAAATGGCTATAAATGTTTTCCTGAACTTGGAAGTTGAGGTTTGCTATTTGTTATAGGCCTGATATGTTAGGACCTGTAAGAGGGAGGTAAGTACTTCCACAGATTTTCATTCATTCATTCATTCATTCATTATTTAAAAGATTTTTTAAATTTATTTTTGAGAGAAAGAGAGAGAGCAGGGGAGGAGCAGAGACAGAAGGAGATAGAATCCAAAGCAGGTCCCAGGCTTTAAGCTGTCAGCACAGAGCCCAACACGGGGCCCAAACCCACAAACCACAAGATCATGACCTGAGCCTAAGTCGGATGCTTAACCGACTGAGCCATCCAGGCACCCCCACAGATTTATATTTATGAATGAAGTACTGGGAGAGATGGGAAAGAAAATGGAATAAATAGAGTCAGTAGAATCAGTTCCTGCAGTCCGGAGAGACTTTTTTTTTTTTTTTTAAAGATTATTTATTTATTTTGAGAGAGAGAGAGTGTGTGTGTGTGTGTGTGCAAGGTGGGAAGGGGCAGAGAGGGAGGGAGAGAGAATCCCAAGCAGACTCTGCACTGTCAGAGCAGAGTCTGATGTAGGGCTCAAACTCACAAACCATGAGATCATTACCTGAGCTGAAACTGAGAGTCAGTTGCTTAACGGTCTGAGCCACCCAGGTGCCCTTGGGGAGACTCTTTTGAAGCTAATGAACTCATGGGTTAGGTAGCAGGAAGAAGAGAGCCCTGGAGGAACTACCTAGAAGGGAATTAGCTTGTGTGGAGAGGAGTAGTAATTCCCAAACCATAGAATCCGAGTCAGGTTTTGGAACTGCTAAATGGAGTTTAGCACAGTATGTAAATATAAAGATGAGTCTAGAGGGGTCTAGTTGGTAAAGATAAGGTGTTGAAGTTTGATTAAAGGGGCACTTGGAGGCACTGCAAGCTTTTGAGAAAGGGAATTCCAGGTTCAAAACAATATTTTAAGAAAATAGTTCTTGCTTCTATGACAGTTTGCTGGTGGAAGAGAAGCTTACTTACATAATTCAGTAACAATTGTTAATAACAATAATGATGCTTTTGTGTGTCTTTTAGTGTTCTCAGGGTGCTTTTACATATGATCCTTGGAACACTCCTGTGAGGTAGCTTTGATTACTCCTACTTTACATAAGGGAAAATGGAGGTCCAGAATGTTGAGTAGCTAGTTCAGAGTCACACAGCTATTTAATAACAGTCTTGGGATTCAAATACCCTTTCTGCTACACCTCAGTTTCAATTAAGGGTTTGGACAAGAATTGTTGTAGGATTGGAGAAGGAAAGAACAGAGCTGATTGCTTCTTTTTTCTAATAAGAACTGATTTAAAGTATTGGCATAAAACCAAGTAGAACCAAAATTACAGAGAAAAATTTTGTTGATGTGGGGAAAAATACGATGAAATTCTTCAGAAGATCTTCCAAAAGTTTGCATTGTTCCTACTTATAATTTCCTCTTACTACCCCCTCTCCCTTGGGCTTGAATCTGCAGAAGTTTCATCTTATCCCGTATTTACACTTTTAAGAAAGGAACATCTAACATTGAATGGTTCTGGCAAAAGATTCAGCATTAGTAAACAAAAAGCCAGTAACTGTCTCTTATTTGAACATTATCCCAACAGATCAAACCTCAGCTGAAATAAAACATTTTGAAGCTTTACTTCTCATTTGAAACATAAGGTGTTGTGAGTAGCCTATTAAAAAGTTACACAATTTTAAAACTGTGAGATACTTCAGAAAGCCTCTCTAGGTTTAAAATTCCTGCACCTTTCTTCATGTACATAACCTCATCCTTTCTTGCCTACACATGAAGAAATGGAGATTCAGATTCAACTTAATATTTACTGAGTTGGACATATTACAAGGTACATTTGTTGATTTTTTTTCTTAAATCCTGAAAAGTAGGGATTTTTTTCTTAATTTTATAGAAGAGGCAACAAAGGCTTGTATCTTCAGGGGAGCCAAGAGTCAAATCAGTGCTTTCTGATTCCAAGTACATGGCTCTTGCCACAATACTATACTCTGTTTTAGTTGTTTCAAGAGTAGTTCATAGAGTGTTAGAAGATACTTTGAGATATTCCTTTTACGCTTTCATCCCATAAATGAGTATGGATCTTGAAGTTGGGCTGTCTGGGTTCAGATCTTAACCCTGCCATTATCTTAACTATGTGACCTTGGGAAATTACTTATTCTATGTGTACCTCAGTTTCTTTATACATTTAAGTGGGATAATAGCAATATTCCTAGGTCATTGGGTGGTGATTGTGAGTTTTAAATGAGTTTATATACGTAAAGTACCTCGGAAAGTGCCTGTCACAGAGCAAATGCTCATAAGTATTACTAATAATTGCTATAAGGAACCTGTGCATTGTAGAGGTTAAATTACTTGTAAAGATCATATTAGAATAGTTGATTTAAAGCAAGAATCCAGGTCTTTGACTCCTAGTATTGTAGTTTATGTTCGACAAAGTGTTTTTAAACAATTTTATACCCAGCCCTCATTGTGGCCCTGTAAGTTTTATATAGGTCAAATGAAAGAAACCCTTGGATCTCTCAGAGTTGGTTCCTAGAATAGACATCTCCGGTACTGTGTACATGAATGCCATTTATACAGTGGAATGTATTTCAGGTTCATGATACAGAGTAGGCTTCTCATTTAGCAAGATAGAGGACTTCCTTTCCCCAGCCTAGTCTTTCGCTTTGGCCCAGAGACCTTTCTGAGGTCAGTTAATACACGAAGGGAAAACTGAACTTCAGTCATTAACTCTAACAGCCATTTAGTATCTCTCTTTTGTTTTGGAAATCAAACTGGCATAATGTGTTTTCCTACCCTAAAAATGTCAGCCCTAGTTTCTTCATCCTTTTGGGGATAATAGTAATTCCACACTGCTTACTATAAAGGAATTCTGTAAAGATCAGATAAATCAGTGTTTATGAAAGGGCATTGCAGACTCTCATTTAAATCTAATTGTATAATGCCTGAAGTCTGCTTTTTTGTTACTCTCCTGAGAGGGAGCCCATTTCCCGCTACTTGAGTCAGCCTTTACCAGAGTTGTTTTAGTCCCTGGATCTGGAATAGGCAGGGGTACATTTTATCCTTAGAGAGATGAGCATGAGGAAGCTTGTTCCTGGCCCTGTTTTGGAAGTTCTCCTTTCATGTACCCTGTTCTGGCAGAATTTCTAAACTTCTACACATGGAGTTGGATATAGATTCTTGACAGACTTTTTTTTTTCTTTCTCTAGAGGAACCGGATTTCCCAGTGGGTTCCAGTATGTAGCCGATTGGTACCTGTGTCTTCTACACAGGCACAGTGGGGCAGGGCTCTGTCTGGTACTTTCCAGGTAAGGTTTGTTGTTCCTTTGCTCGGTATGAAAACCTTAGTGTTTATTTGCAAATGTCATATATTTATAGATTAGCCAAACAAATTGTGTGATGGAAAAACCTCATGAGCCCACTTCTGGGTCTCTGTGGTGCCAACTCAGGACTGATTCCTACAGTATGGTGTCTAGGGCGTTGCTTCTAAATACCCCAGCAGTGGAACTTAGCCTAGGATACCATGCTACAGTCTGATGATTTTTACTGTTTGGAATGTTTCCAGATATTCATCTCAGAGTTAACTGCCGTTTTCTTTTTGTAGCCACATTGTGCTGCTTTTATTTGGGGTAAGAAATGTTTCTTCCTTTCTTTTTTTTTTTTCTTTTTATGAACACAGAATCCAAGGAACAATTATTTGAGGCCTTAGTTTACCATTGACCACATGATTCATTACTTTGGACCCTCCTCGAGAGTTTTTTCTCCTGATTTTTGTTAATTATACAAATAATTTAGTAATAAAGGAAATAAAAATCACCCATGACCTCAAATGTGAAAACATCTGCTGGTTTTTTTCCAGTCCTTATGTGCGTGTGGGTGCGTATTAATTTTTTCCGTAGATACCTTAACAAATATCCACAGAATTTTATTTTCTGGTGCCTTTTCACTTATTGGAGTAGACATTATTCATGTTAGATTGCATAATTACATTTTTTAAATGGCTACGTGTTATTCTATTTATTTAGGCTTTGTTTGATACTAAAATTATTTGCAATTTTTTTTTTTTTTTTTTTTTGCCGTTGTAGGCTTTAGTGTAGCTACCATTTCTTGATAGTTTTTAAAAGTTTTACTCTATTAAAGATAAATTCCTAGGGGGGTATACCCTGGGTCAATGAGTATGAGCAATTTTTCCTCTCCAAAAGGTTGTTTTAATTTATATTGCTGTCAGCAATGTATATATAACTAATTGTTCATTAACCTCCTCTAAATTGGGTGTTTAAAAAAAATTTAAACTAACTGGGTAGAAAATGTTACCTTGTTTTGCTTTGTATTTCTTTGTTCATCTGTCAAGGTTAAACATTTTTCTGTTTATCAGTTGTATTCCAGTTTGTAAAATCATATTCTTATATCATTTCTCCATTTACCTATGGGAATTTATTCATATAAATTCTTACCAATTTATATGAATTCCTTCTGTAGCCATTAACTTCTTTTTCATTTGTGATGAAATTGTGTGAAGGAAAAACCTCACACAATTTTTGATATATAATCATATATAATTTATTCATATAAATATAATATATTAAAACCATATTTTTGATATATAATCATATATGGTTTTTTCATATAAATATAATATATTAAAACTATTTAAAATATAGTGTAATTCCCTCTAACTAGTGTGTAAGCCTTGCCCTTCTGAGGACATGTATTGTTTGTGCCTGTATTTCTTGGGCCTCTCACTAACCCTGGCACAGAGTAGGCACTGAATGTATGTTGAATGAATGAAGAATATGCCTGTACAGAAGAGGCATCTACTTTGTGTAGGTGTGCAGCTATTTCTTTTCAGAGTTGGGCAACATTGTTACTTTTTGTGCATGGAAATTTTTAATGGATTATCATAGAGTTCTAAGTCATTTGTTTTTGGGTGTATATAGGTGGTGAAGAGGGGAACTCATTGTGTGAATCTCTGACTTGTGCCTCATTCTTTGAATCAATAAACATTTCTTGACTGTGTAATATGTGTCAGGTACTGTATTAGGTTCTGTATTAGCATTATATCAGCATTAGCATTATAGCAAAACATCCGTGTAAATAGCTTGGAGTGGTTTATCTTGTGCTGATAGGATATAATTTCAACCAGTGTAAATAAACTAGACATGTGCCTTATTAGCACATCTTCCCACTTCGAGGACCCCTGGTTGGAAAACTCTCGTTTTCCTCAGGTACATGTCTGACTAGGAGGCATATTTAGCTCAAATGAAGAACTTTGTGTTAATTAGAATTGTGGTGTCATGGAATGAGTGGGCTGCATTTTGACATAGTAAATTTCCTGTTACTGGAAATATTCAGGCAATGGTTGGAAGACTGTATACTCAAGGCATGACATAAAAGAAGCCTTCATTGGTTGAGTGAGAGTATAACATGATCTCTAAGTTGCTGTCCAATGCTATAATCCTGTTATCATTTTAAAAAAGCCAGGGACATTGTATTCTCATTTCTGTCTTTTTTAAGTATTTATTTATTCAAAAATTTTTTTTCAATGTTTATTTATTTTTGAGAGAGAGCACAAACTGAGGAGGGGCAGAGAGAGAGGGGGAGACAGAATCTGAAGCAGGCTCCAGGCTCCAACCTGCAGCACAGAGCCTGATGTGGGGCTCGAACTCCTGAAACGCGAGATCATGACCTGAGCCGAAGTCGGACGCTTAACCGACTGAGCCACCCAGGTGCCCCTTTAAGTATTTATTTTGAGGTGGGGGGCAGAGAGAGAGAGGAGAGAGAGAATCTTAAACAGACTTTCTGCTGTCAGTGTGGAGCCAGCTGCAGGGCTTGATCCCACAAACCGGGAGATTGTGACCTGAACCAAAATCAAGAGTCTGATGCTTAACCAGCTGAGCCACCCAGGCACTCCTCTGTCTTTCCTAGATAAACTTTGAAAGTTCTGTCTTATTTTGGGGCGCCTGAGTGGCTCAGTTGGTTAAGTGTCCGACTTTGGCTCAGGTCATGCATGATCTCGGAGTTCACGAGTTTGGGGGCCGAATCAAACTTGCTGCTGTCAGCACAGAGCCCACTTTGGATCCTCTGTCCCCCTCGCTCTGCTTCTCCCTCACTGTTTCTCTCTCTCTCTCTCTCAAAATAAATAAATAAACTTAAAAAAACATTTTAAAGTTCTGTCATATTTTGAGGAGTGTATTTAGAAAATTTTTTATTTTCAAATAATTTACATTTCCAGAAAAGTTGTAAAAATAGTAGGGTTCCCATATACCCTTTGTCTAGCTTTCTCTAATGTTAAGTATCTTATATAACTATAGCACAGTTATTGAAACCAGGAAATTAACATTGATATAATGCTATTAACTAATCTATGCAACTTAGTCCAATTTTACCAGTCTTTTCTACTAACGTCCTTTTTTTGGTTCTTCAATTTAGGTTTCTTATAATTAGGTTATGCATTTTTGGCAAAAGTAATGTTCCTGTCTTACCGTATAATATCTGGGGATATATGATGCCCGTGTGTCTTATTACTGGTGACGTTAACTTTGATCACTTGATTATTAAATTGGTGTCTGTCATGTTTCCCTACTCGGAAGTTAACTATTTTCCCTTTTGTAATTAGTAAGTACCATGCGAGCTATGATACTTAGAGACTGTGCAGATATCTTGTTTCTCATCATACTTTTGCTCACTACTTTTAACATCCATCAGTGGTTCTTTTTTTTTTTTAAGATATATAACAATTAATTAATTATTTTGGAAGTCGTGGTTTAAAAAAACCCCACATAGCGTTAAATTTACTACGTTAACCATTTGAAGTGTATGGGTTAGTAGTGTAAAGTGTATTCACATCGTCGTACAATTGATCTCTTGAACTTTTTCATCTTGCTAAACTGAAATTCTGTACCTGTTACACACTAATTCCACCCCATCCTATCGTTGGCAACCACATTTCTACTTTCTGTTTCTATGATTTTGACTATTTTAGATACTACATATGGGTGGAATCATATAGTATTTGTCCTTTTGTGACGTATGTTGCTTAGTATAATGTCCGTAAGGTTCATCCATCCTGTGGCATGTGACAAGATTTCCTTCCTTTTTAAGGCTGTGTAATATTCCATTATATGTGTATACCACATTTGCTTTATCCATTTTGATGGATGTTTGGATTGGTTCCACATCTTGGCTATTGTGTATAATACTGTATTAATATAGTGTGCAAATATCTCTTCAAGATCCTGCTTTGAATTCTTTTGGGTATGTACCCAGAAGTGAGATTGCTGCATCATGTCATAATTCTGTTGATGGTTCTTGACTGGAATAATCATTACTGTGGTGTTTGTATAGTGATCATTTTCTATTTCCATCTTACTACTATATTTATTGCTTGGAATTGTACTTTAAGGAAGAGGTGTCACTTCTCCATTTATTTATTCAATTATTTATATGAGTATGAGCTCATGGATATTTATTTCTTTCTATGAGTTATAATTTATTATGCCTGTTATTTATTTTGTTGATCAGATTGTCCCAGGTTTGGCTATTAGAAACTCCTTCAAATTCCTTTTCTGCATGCTTTTATCATTTTTAAACATTCTTTATTTCCTAGCACCACAAAATGTTTCAGGTTTATCTTGTATTTTCTTTGCTTTAGCCCTAGATTCAACAGTTTCTCCCGGTTCCTTTAATTGGAGAATGGTATTTGGAATGTTTAGAAATCCACATCTTTGTGCTAGGTGTGCATGAGCATTTGTTATTGACCCCTGCTTAGGTTTTTGAAAGCAGCTTGATATAGGGGAAAGAAAAAGAAGATAACTCTGAATATATATATTTAATCTCTTAATGAACTTTACTGTTCATTTAAGATATGTTTAATCTCTTAATGAACTTTACTTCTTTGGGCCTAAGTGTCTTCATTTCTAAAATAGAAGAAAACACTACCAACCTTGCAAAGTTGTTGACATGAGCAGGTAAAAAAACATCAGGCATATAAATCCTGGGCATATAGGAGATCTTCAATAAATTGTTACTGCTGTTTTTGTTGCTATTTGTATGTTCACACTTCTTGGGTAAATTTCATTCTTACTGTATATATTGAAACAAACAAAAAAAATTGTCCTAAAACTACCTTAAACAAGTTGCAAGCTTTCCTGGTCTTAGTTTCCTCATCTATGAAATGAAAAGTTTGGACTTAGACTTCAGATTTCTTCTAGCTCAAGTGTTGTTATTCTGAGTTACTCCTTAGTTCTTCATTTGCTTCTTCTCCAAGCTAAACATTTTAGCCTTTCATTTTAATTCCTTTTAACCTTTCCACTAGGATCTTTTATTCATCTCTTTGATCATTCCTGTGGTTATTTTCTGGATCTTCTCCAGATTGTCCTTCTATTTAAACAAATTTTTTTTGAAAAAAAAAAAAAAATGACCTAAGTTTTATTGAGTGCGACTCTATGCCCAGAATGATATTGAGCAATGGGACAGAAAATAAAAGAGGTATAAGGTGGACTGTGCCTTCGTAGAGCTTCTATGAAGCTTCGTAGAGCTGCTAAAGGAGCAGAAACATACACCCGTGGTATTCAAGAATTGCTTGAGTCCTGCCCTCCTTTCCTTCCTTTTTTCTTTTTTCTCCTTCCCTTTCCTTCCCCCTTCCCCTTCCATCTCCTTCCCTCTTCTCTCTCTCTTCCCTTCCCTTCTTTCTCCCTTCCCCCTTCTCAATCCCCTTCCTCCTTCCCTTCTGTTCTTCCTTCCCTTCTCTTTTATTCTCCCTTCCCTTCCCTTCTCTCCCTTCCCCCACCCCTTCTTTTTCCCCCCTCCCTTCCTCTTTCTTTCAGCTCAGGGAGGTCTCTACTTTTAGAACCTTTGTGAAAGCAAAAAATAAAAGTGAAATCTTATATTCATGTTAGTGAGAGGCTGTCTGCAAAAGAGTTTATCATTAGGGTTGTCTGGAGCAGGTCTTTGCATTTATGCAATGCGTTGTAGTTTGCTTATCTTTTTCACATTATTTTATTTGGTTCCCAAAACAAGTTTATAATAGGCAGAGCTGGGGCTTCTGACTCAGTGTTTTCTATTATACTGTGCTTCCTCAACTTTTGTCTTCTCACTTACCTTCTCTGTCTGGCCCATTCTTTTTTTTTTTTTTTTTGAAGAATATTCTTCTGGGTTTTTTTTTCAAAAATTTTTTAATCTTTATTTATTTTTGAGAGAGAGAGACAGAGTGTGAGCAGGGGAGGGGCAAAGAGAGAGGGAGACACAGAATCAGAAGCAGTATCCAGTCTCTGAGCCGTCAGCACAGAGCCTGATTCGGGGCTTGAACTCACAGACCATGAGATCATGACCTGAGCTGAAGTCGGATGCTAAACTGACCGAGCCACCCAGGTGCCCCTATCCTGTCCACTTCTTTTTAAAAAAAATTTTTTTAACGTTTTTTTATTTTTGAGAGACATAGAGACAGAGCATGAGCAGGGAAAGAGCAGAGAGAGGGAGACACAATCTGAAGCAGGCTCCAGGCTCTGAGCCATCAGCACAGAGCCCGACATGGGGCTCGAACTCACAGACCATGAGATCATGACTGGAGCTGAAGTCAGACACTTAACCGACTGAGCCACCCAGACACCCCTATCTTGCCCACTTCTTAAGGATTCTTTGTGAAGTCTTTTTGGATGACTCTAGGTAATTCTTTTCTCCCTCCAGATTTCTCTTGTTTACACTGGTCATTACATCCCTTTAAGCAACTTTGTACATTTTATTGAAGTATAATAAAAATATAGAAAAAGACATAAATCATAAGTGTACTGCTGAATTAGTCATTACAAAGTGAACTAACCAGCACCTAGACCAAGAAATAGCACCCAAGAAGCTAGACCAAGCACCAAGACCAAGAAATAGAACCCAAGAAGCTCCTTGATCCCCTCAGTGACCACCCATAACCATGTTTAACCAGTCTTCACTTTGAATATCATAAAATAGTTTTATCTTTTAAACATACTGTATGTACTCTCTTGTGTTTGTCTGCTTTCTTTCAACTTTGTTTTAGAAATTCGTCAATATTATTCTGTGTAGTTACAGTTTATTCACTCTTGTTGTGTAGTTTCCTATTATATAAATTCCATGATTCATTATCCATTTGTTCATCGATAGGTATTTGGATTATTTCCAGTTTGGGCTATTATTAATCGTGCTGCTATGAAATTCTTATACATATTTTTTTTTTCTTTTTCTGTGAACACATTTCCGTTGGGCTGTATGCTTAGAAGTTGAATTGCTAAATCTTGTAGAATGTGAATACGTTCGGCTTCTGTAGATACAGCCAAATAATTTTTCGTAGTGATTGTACCATGTTACAGTCTCACCAGAAGTGTATGAGAGTTCCGGTTGCTCTGCATCTTTGCTAACACTTGTTTGTGTGTCTGTGTGTGTACATGATCTTTAACCATTTTAAAATATGATACTTGGTTCCGTTTCTTGTGTAGTGAGTCTTCTTTTTGTTCTATATGAGACTGTCAGCTCTTAAAGGATAGGAATTGTCTCTATCCTAAAACCGGACATAAAGAGTGGCATATTTTGGGCATTTAATAAAGGTTAGGTGAGTGCACCATGTATGCATGGCACGTATGTAGATAAGGACAAGAAGGAATTAAGAAATAACCATGTAAGTGGTTGGGTTTGTTTATTCAACATATATTTGAGTGTTTCCCATATCTAACTTGCTGTACTTGATTCTGGTAATATACCTAATTTCTACCCTCATGGATCTTTTCGGTAGTGGTGATAGAAAATAAGCAAGTTTCATAAATATATAATTGTACGTTACAACGAGTACTATGAATGAAATGACAGGTTACTGCTATGATAGAGAATAATGGGAAGATAAACTATTTTTAGATAAAATGGTCAGAGAAGGCTTCTTTGAAAAAGTGTCATTTGAATATTTCAGAATATTTTTTTCTTTTACAAAAGTTATTTATTGGTATCTTTTCAATTTAAATAAAGGAAAAAATCGATGTCTTTAAAGGTCAAGGATGTCTTTTTTGAGGGGCAAGTAAGTAAATGTGTGTATTTATAGATATGTGTAGGTATGGGGAAACTAGGTTTTGTCCTTGGTACTAGGTACCTGGGGACTTCAGTAGTTCAAATAGTGTTAAATGTTAACTCATGAATAATGGTCGGACAGAAATACAGCAGTCAGTGGGACAATCACACAAGGAATCCATGGTTACTCCTGGAGCTATGGGAGAAGGATCATATAATCTAGTAGAAGAGAACTTGCTAGTTGAAATTGTTGTCAGTTGTGTTCTTTGAACCTGTTTAAAGTGCTTTGTGTTCTAGATGGGCCATTACAGTGATGTATGTGATGTAATGGGAGGTATTCTGTGTTTAGTCTGTTTTACACAGTCTCCTTAATACCTGTTAGTTAAACCATAAGTATTCCTGGGACTCACCAGAAGAATCCTAACTAATTTTTTAATATCTTTATTTGGAAAGAAAAGTAAATGGTGATCCTCGATTAGAAATTCTATTTTTCCCTCATTAGGATTAAAGAAAAAAAATCATTTTCATTTCCTGTAGTGTTTATTCTTGAAATAAACCAGAATTAAAGGGGGTAACCCTCCTTCTGCTACTTCTCACCCCTTTTTGGGTAAAGGTAATATAATAGTATTGAGATTTTGGAAACTATATTCCTAAATTCATCCATAATTCTAATTTAACAACCTAACTCTTTCATTTCTGTACATTTCTTTTTAGAGATGCCCATATACATTCATATTTTTACCTGTAATTTTATACATATAAGTGTTTCCATATTGTCAGAAATAATGAACTTTAATGTAAACTATGGACTTTGGGTGATAACGGTATATCAGGGTGGGTTCATCTGTTGTAACAAATGCACCACTGCTAGGAGATGCCGAAAGGGGAAGATGAGTGTGTAGAGAAGGGGTTTATAGGAGCTCTCTGTATTTCCTCCTCAATTTGCTGTGAAGCTAAAGCTGTTTTTAAAAATAAAGTATATTAAAAAATCTCAGAGACAACCTAATTTTCCATTAAATGATTTTGCTGTAATTAATTAACCTTCTTATTGGAAATCTTCTTATTGGACTCCCCCCCCCCATTTTCACTCTTGTGAATAATGTTACAGCGAGTCTCTCTTACTTGAAAATTTTTTCCCTTAGGAATTTATTTTCAAAGCTATGTTTATTAGTCTTGATTTTAATACCAACCTAATAGTGTTATGGTGAGGATTAAATAAGGTAATACATGTAAGGCACTTAGCATAGTACCTGGCACATGATAGTTGTAAATAATGGTTGTTTTTTTGCCACAGTGCATTCAAATACAGTGTGAACATAAAAGGGAGGCAATTCTGATCTGAAAAACAGTGATGTTGATGATGATGGTGATGATGGATGCTTCTACTATTTATTATTTTGTGAAAGGTACTTTACATGTGTCATCTTCTTTAGTCCTCCCTACAACTGAGGTTCAGTACGTTGCTCATGGACACCCAGCTTGTAAGTGGCAGAAGCAGGTTTTAAACTTAAAATTGACTGTGAAGAGTCTTTTTCTCCCCCATATACTACACTGCTTCCAATGTTTAGATAGGTATTTATTGCAATTCTAGTTCCTAGAATTGACTCAGATTTATTTAGTTCCAAGTTTCTAGGACAGAACCCTTTTACTTATTCACATATCCAGGAGATGTTTATTGAATACCTACCATGTACCATGCACCATTTTAGTGCTCATCTTGGATTTTTTGGTGATCACATCACCAGGAGCTAGGTTAAGCAAGGTCGGAAAGATTTTATAGTCTTTACTTTGAAGTAGCTCTACTCAGATTAACTAAGCGAACACTCTCTGTTGCTTACATGTTTTTTTAAATCCCCAGTGGCCCCAGATAAGCCAGTCCTTAGCGTGTGGTGGATCAGAACAGATTCCTGGGATCGATGTACAGTGGAATAGGAAGTATCATACCACAAATAAGGTAAGAATTATTAGTGCTTTCTACATTTATAGACTGTTTTCACACATCTCAGCAAAATTGTTAGCTGAATGAGGCAAGGAATTTTATTGAATGCAGAAGGTGAGGCTCAAGGAAGGGCACTGACTTGCCCAAGGTCACAAGGATAAGTGACAGACCAACTAAGTATTTGAACTTAAGACTTCTCTGATCCTGTGTCCTGTATTTCTTCCACTGTAGTGTCTTGCTTGGAAAATACTTTATTAATTTTTTAATGTTTATTTATTTTTGAGAGAGCATGTGTGTGGGAGGGGCAGAGAGAGAGGGAGACAGAATCCAAAGCAGGATCTAGGCTCTGAGCCGTCAGCCCAGAGCCTGAGGCGGGGCTCGAACTCACGAACTGTGAAATCATAACCTAAGCCGAAGTTGGATGCTTAGCTAACTGAACCACTCAGGTGCCCCTGGAAAACACTTTAGAGAAGAAAGTTGTTATGGATTTTTTATGTTAAAAATAAAATAATATTAAACTTTCGCAGAATTTCTTTTTTATTTTTTTTTAGAATTTTAATTAATTTATTTTTAGAGAGAGAGAGAGCAGAGAAGATGGCGGGGGGGGAGAAAGAGAGAGAGAGAGGGAGAGAGAATCTCAAACAGACTCCATGTTCAGCGTGGAGCTGGACATGGGGCTCAATCTCATCACCCTGGGATCATGACCTGAGCCAAAATCAGGAGTCAGATGCTCAACCAGTTTAGCTACCCAGGTGCTCCTGGAGAATTTCTTATTGATTATATAGCCTGCCTTCATTTGGAGAGGCTTAGCATTAGAATAGGTTTTTCTTGGAGTTTATTTGCAAACTGCAAGACTCATATCTTCTATAGTTATTAATAAAATTTGTTATGCTAAAAAATATGAGTTTAGAAACATTTATTCAGTGCTTGCTTTGGGTGATTATGATTTTAAATGACTTTTGATTCTTTTCAGACAGTAGTTTTCTTTCCTTTTCCTGTTATGTCAAAAACATACAACATTCCTCTTCTCAGAATTCTTTTTTGGGAGATGAGGGTCAAGATTTCCTTTTTAAAGTGTTTTCTATAGAACTTTTATTCTGATAGCCCAAATCTGCCATTTCCTAGACATGGGTTCATAGGCATATGGTCAGTGAGGTGGCTCTGAAATTTTGAGGACACCTATTAGATAGAGTTCCAAATGTATTTGCACTGAGTGATAAGATGCCTAGAAAAATGAGAATTAAAAATTCTAGGTGAAAAAAAATCTAAGCAATAAAAACGCCCTTAGGACTAATGAGAAACAAAAGCATTCTTTTTAAAAAAATTATTTTGCAACTAATTTTGTCCCCTTCATTTTGATTAAATAGCTTTTTACTACCAAGGATTCCCCACAGCCTGTTGAGGAGAAGGTTGGTGCCTTCACGAAGATAATAGAAGCCATGGGATTTACAGGACCTTTGAAATACAGTAAATGGGTAAAGTCTGTTTAAGTTCTTCTTGTTTTCTTTTTGGACTTTGTGCTTTCTGCTCCTCATAGAAGATTTTTTAGAGCTTCTGCTTTGCTTTTGTGAAATTCATACGTTATTTTGAGAACTTCAAAATGTGTTGTCCCCCTCCACCTTCCCACTCTGAGTCAGATCTATGTAACATGTGGGGCTTAAATACTCTCTCTTTTCCTTTAACTTGATTCCTTAGAAGTATCTCAGTGCAATTAAGACTGGGCTTTCCAGCCTCGTGCTACATGACATGCCATACAAGTGAATTCTAAGGAAGTAGATGGGCCAAATGTTCTGATGGGTAGCATTCTTCAGGAAATATTACTCTCTGATGAATCCGTGTTCATAAATGATTTTTTCACAAGGTCATTATAGTGATTTTTGTTAAAATTTTATTAATAAGCGTGTTTTAAATTAATTAATCAATTCTGCAATTTATTGTAATTCTTATTATGGAGGGTTGTTTGCTAGCTGTGTCATTCCTAGTCAAGCCTTGGCCTAGCACGTTATTTGTTTTATAGTAATTGCTCTTATATGAATGAATATCTTCTCTGCATCAGGTGCATATTGCCCATGGATTTTTATAACAATGCCGCTAACTAATTAAAGTAGTAAAACATTAACCATTGAGTTTTTCTCAGCCCGGTTATCTCCTGATGCTAGTATTTCTCTCTGCTTTTATAGCAGAAATGCCTTTTAATGCTTTTCAAGGTTGTTAGAATGTTGGATAAGCCTAATCGGTCATAAGATATGTATTAATCAAAGCAAATCAACACAAAGCAGTAGGGAGGATTTTTCAAGAAAACATCATAACTTTGCCCCAAATGATCAAATAATGCCAGTTATACCATTTTAACAGGATAGATTCAAATTAGAATTTGAATTTTATTATAGACTTTATTTGTAGTTTCTTGGAATGTCTGGTTCTCTTCCTAATAATTCTCACTGCAGCAAGTATAGGCTTCTCTCTAGATCTCCTTTTTACGTAAGTTCTAAAAAGCAAATGGTGATTCTACAAGCATATTCAATTTTTTTTTGAGTTTATTTATTTTTCAGAGAGACAGAAACAGCACAAGTGGGGAAGGGCAGATAGAGAGGGAAAGAGGGAATCCCAGCAGGCTCTGCATCACCAGCACAGAGCCCAATGTGGGGCTCAAACCCGTGAAACCACAAGATCATGCCCGAAGCCGAGACCAAGAGTCAGATGCTCAATTGACTGAGCCACCCAGGCGCCCCAAGCATTTTGTTTCTAAGGGGCTTTGAAAAATATAGAAGAGAACACATATTGGGGAACCTAGGTGGCTCAGTCGGTTAAGTGTCCGACTTCCTGTTCAGGTCATGATCTTGCTGTTGATGAGTTTAAGCCCCTGCATCGGTCTCTGCAGATATCTCAGAGCCTGAAGCCTGCTTTATTTAAAAAAAAAAAAAAATTTTTTTTTAAGTTTATTTATTTATTTTTGAGAGACAGTGAGCAGGGGAGGGGCAGAGAGAGAGGGAGACACAGAATCCAAAGCAGGCTCCAGGCTCTGAGACATCAGCACAGAGCCTGATGCGGGGCTTGAACTCACAGACCACGAGATCATGACCTGAGCTGAAGTCGGACACTTAACCGACTAAGCCACCTAGGAGCCCCTGAAGCCTGCTTTAGATTCTGTGTCTCCCTTTCTCTCTACCCTCTCCCACTTGCACTCTTGTCTCTATCTCTCTTAAAAGTAAATAAACATCAAAAAAAAATTAAAAAGAAAAAAAGAAGATAACACATATCCTAGGTAATAATGATGTTCTTGAGACCCTAAGACTATGAAGTGCCTTTTTAATCATCAGTGAAATGTTAGTTATATTCATTAAAATTATCTTTTTTACATCTTAATTTTTTGGCAGATGATAATCATCGATATATTTGGTAATGTTTTTAACAAGAATCTTTTTCTTTATTAAAAAAATGTTTGTGATTATGGCATTTGGATTTAAAAGCTAGTGTATTTTGTTTGAAAATTAGAAATTAATTAAAAGAGAAGAGAAATGAGAGTAGAAAGAAAAAAAAGGGGGAAATTTACTGTTTTATTTATTTCTTGATGGTCGAGTTCCACTTGGTTGCTACCATTGCTTTGTCTAGTCTGTTTTTTTATGATCCCAGAGGGAAAGTTGGCTACCATTTGGAGGATTACTAAATCATCAGGAAAATTTCTTCACTGTTGTAGTTTAAGTTAGCCTTTGATTTTTCTTGGTTCCTTTGTGACCTCAACAAAGTGCTTAATATTTGCATTTTAAAGTCTTTGGTGATGTGGCAGTGTCTACTTTCTGTAACCTTTACTTTTTAATTTGTAACAGAAACATCAAAGTATGACATTCTAGTATAATGTAGGTGGGAAAACATAGGTATACGTTTCTGTTTTGAAAGATTGTAAGCCCTTTTTGGCAAATGTTGACTCAGAAATCTATGGCTAGACCCTTGTATTGGATTGCCCTGAAAAGATTCTTTGAGTTTTTTGATTTCATATTTTTTGATTTCATATGTCTTTCATTAGGGAGAAAAATATCTGCTTGACAGCAATATCAACTGTCTTTCCTCCATTTTTTTCTGTAACATTGTCATATGTAGTTTCATTTTTCTTCTAGATTCATATTTAGGAATTTAAGTGTAGCTTTTTCTTACTTCTTTGTCCTAATATAACCATTTTTTTCCATTTCCATTATCTTTATGTAGCAATATCAGGTAAAACAAGGACAACGTTTACCAGGTTCAGCCACATGTCGTAGAATAGGCAGTTTCCAGATTAGCATTAAGCCAAATTATTTCTGTTCTGAAGGACACTGACAAACTGGAATGTATTCAGAAATGGGCAGTGAGTTTTGTGAAGGCTTCAGAAAGTGTGTTGAATGAAAAGTGGTTGAAAGAAATAGGGATGCTTAGCCTGGAAAAGAGAAGACATGGTGATGGTTCTTCTCAGGTATTTGTAAAAAAAAAAAAAAAGAGAGAGAGAGAGAGAGAGAGAGACTTAATCTAACTAAGGTATTCCACTGGGCAGTGAATGTTTCATGAATGTTACATGAAGCAGATTTACATTCAACAAAATAAAAATCAAACAAGAATTGTCCTTTAGGGGGGATAGGTAACCTCACAAGGTCATTGGACTTGTTTGAACAGTGGCCCAGATGGTTGACTGTGAATCAAGAATGTTGTAGAAGGAATTCCAGTATGGAATAGAAGGTTCAAATGACTTCAAAGCCCCCTCCAACTCTCACACAGCTGTTAGTGCAAACTTTTTACTACATTCATTTTTCATCTTGTAAGATGGTACGAGATGCCTCAGTCACTGGGAGAGCTGATTTTCATTTCTTAAAGCTGTCTTAGGTGCTTGTGATTTCATCAAGTACACTGGTGAGGTCTTCCAAAGTTAGAATGAAATAAACATGAAGTCATCTGAGAACCAGAACAATCTGTATTAACGGCATGGAATTTAGTCTGACCTACCTCTTTAACTTAACTTACTGTGTGAACCTTGAAGAAATCCTTTCCCCACGTTATTTCCAGTCCCTCTGTGATGGTCTTAGGGGACTCGCTTTAGACATTTGTCCAGGAAAATGGCTCACCCAAGTATTAAAGGCTTGACTTCACTGCAAGAAAAGCGAGGAACTATAAAATGCTCCTGATTGCCATATTATGAGCACTGGGTAAATACAATGGTCAATCTGCTGAGGTCTTCATTATTTGTGATGAAGGCTTTCTTCATGAACATGTGAGAGAAAAGCTTCTCAAGGGATGACTCGGGTCTTGGTGGCAAAACTGCCTTTCCTCAGGCAGAATAATTAATTATGAACGTAGAGAACTTTCTATACAAGAATCTGAAGAAAAATGCAGAGTTAAAAATCAAGAAATAGGCCATTAGGAATTTTACTTAAAATTATAAATGTGTTGATATTTATATACCAGTACCCATATTTGATAGATATTAGAGATCCATATTAATATTAATATGGCAAATATTTGCCATATTTGCTTTAGTTTTATTTTTTCCAAGGTAAAATTTTACAGAAAAAAATCCAGCCCATTTCTTCTTTCTTTCCCCACCAAGATAACTACTATTCTAAAGTTGGTTTTTGTCATCATCTTGTAAAATTCTGTTCTTTTACCACTCATATATTATCCATAAGCAACATATATACTATTATTTTGTGTTCATAAATACTATATAAGTGGTATCTTACTTTTCAACCTGTTTTTGTTAGTCAACATTATGTTTTTGAGTGGAGAGCTGATTTTTGTCATTTCAACTGCTGATTAGCTTCACATTGTATAATTAAACTACGGCTTACCTATTCCTCTGCTAAAGACACTTGTTTTAGCCTTTACATAATAATTGTACCTTTTAAATTGTGCAGGAGTTTCTTGAGAAAGAGAAGTAGAATTATTGGGTGCTTGTGTATGAAAAATTTTAACTGTATTTTGTTTTTTAAGATTTTATTTTTAAGAAATCTGTACACCCAACTCACAACCCCAAGATCAAGAGTTGCATGCTCCACCAACTTAGCCAGTCGGGCGCCCCATTAACTTACACTTATCAGTTGTTAAAGTATACTTATCAGTTGTTATATCAGTTTATAGGTCTATCAGTAGGATTTAAAGGTTCAGTATCATTTCCAACGCTCCATACTGTCAAGCTGTTTAATGTTTACAAATTAGATGGTGTGAAATGGTATTTTTAAATTTAATTTGCAGTCCTTTGATTACCAGTAAAGTTGTATGTCTTCTCTTATGTTTACAGGCCAAAAAAAAAAAACTTATTAATGTGTCTGTAGTCGAAGTAGGCCGTAAGCTTCATGAAAGCAGGAGGTTTTGACTTCTTTGTTTACAACTGTATTCCCAACATCTAAATCCATGTCAGGCACTGAGTTAGGTACTCAATAAATTATTTGTTGACTGAAGTGAAGAGCTAACAGATGTCCTAAATGCTCTGTCATGAGAATAGAAATAGGCCCGTCAAAGCCGAGGGATTAGGATGATGATATTAGGATATCATTAGTTTAATGATGGTATAGACTAGTACTTCCCAAAATGTGTTCTGTGTCAAATACTTCCAGATATTAACAAAGTTAAATAGGCTTCTTTTTTAGCCTGCTGATATGGTCAATTGCATTGATTGCTTTGTGAATGTTGAATCAGCTTTGCATTCCAGGGATAAATCCCAGTTGTTCCTGATTTATTGCCCTTTTGAAATATTGGGTTGGGGTGCCTGGGTGGCTCCGCTGGTTGAGCGTCCTGTTCTAGATTTCAGCTCAGGTCGTGATGCCAAGGTTGTGGTATTGAGCCCCACATTCGCCTCGCGTTGAGCATGGAGACTACTTAAGATTCTCTCTCTTTCCCTCTGCCCCTCTCTTCTGCCCATGCTTTCTCTCTCTCTCTCTTTCTTTCAAGTATACATTGCTGGATTTAGGGTGCCTGGCTGGCTTAGTTGTAGAGCATGCACCTCTTGTTTTCGGGGTTGAGCTCAAGCCCCATGTTGGGTGTAGAGGTTACTTAAAAATAAAATATCTTAAAAAATATTGCTGGATTTGACTTGTTAATATTTTGTCAAGGATTTTTACATCTATATTCATGAAGGCTATGGTTCTATAGTTTTATTTTCTTCTAATGACTTTGGTTTTGATATCAGGGTAATAGTGGTCTCATAGAAGGAGCTAGAAAGTGTTTTTCCCTCCTGTTTCCTGGAAGAGTTTATGTAGATTTAGTATCTTTTTTTTTTTTAATGTTTATTTATTTTTGAGAGAGAGGAAAGCATGGGGTGGGGCAGAGAGAGAAGGAGACAGAGGATCCAAAGCGGCTCTGCGCCCATAGCAGATAGCCACATGTGGGGTTTGAACTCACAAACCATGAGATCATGATCTGAG
The DNA here is from genome assembly GCA_030068075.1 of Paguma larvata. Taxonomy (NCBI): domain Eukaryota; kingdom Metazoa; phylum Chordata; class Mammalia; order Carnivora; family Viverridae; genus Paguma; species Paguma larvata. Next base: position 26,185,278 of record CM057844.1, on the reverse strand, counting down.
CTGAAGTCGGACCCTAAAACCAATTGAGCCACCCAGGTGCCTCTAGTATCAACATTGAGTGATGGTTAAGAGTCTCTGAATATGTGGAGTTTTCTTTGGAGGTTTTTTTGTTGTGTTTTTTTTTTTTTTTTTTTTTTTTTTTTAACACAAATCCCATTTCTTCAATAGATACAGGACTATTCATGTTATTTATTCTAGGGAGTTTGGGTAGTTTGTGTTTTTCAAGAAGTTTATCCATTTTCTCTGATAATCAAATCTATTGTCCTAAAAGTATTCATAATATTCCCTTCATATCCTTAGTATATGTTGTGATATCCTCTCTGATTCTTTTTTTTTTTTTTTTAATGTTTATTTTTTGAAAGAGAGAGCGAGCAAGTGCTGGGGAGGAGCAGAGAGAGAGGGAGACATAGAATCTGAAGCAGGCTCTGGCGTCTCTCTCGGGGCTCGAACTCTCAGGAATCTTGAGATCATGACCTGAGCTGAAGTTGGACACTTAACCGATTGAGCCACCCAGGCACCCCTCCTTTCTGATTCTTGATACTGCTAATTTTTATCTTTTCTGTTTTTTCTTTTCTTGATCAGTTCTACTTATGTTTTGTCAATTTTATTGATATTTTCAAAGAACCAGCTTTGGCTTCTTTGATTTTCTGTGCTATTTTTCTGTTCCAATTTTATTGATCTCTGTTCTTTATTATATCTTTCTTTCTGATTGCTTTTAGGTTTAATTTGCTCTTTTTTTGTGTCTTACCATGGGTTTGTTTAAATTGGCTTCTAATGCTGATTTCTTCCCCATGTAGATATGGCTGTTTTCCAGTTGTTATATGTTTATTCTATTTCCCCCCATATGAGGGGAAGACAGAATAAACTCTGAAAGCCTTGAAAACATTACAGATCTCAAATTAAGAAAAAAGTCTTAATTACAATTTGAGACATAATCCTTCTTTAATTTATTTTAGGTATTTCTGCCCATCAGAGACACTGTTGTTTTGACTTTAGATTGTATAGAGAAATATGAGCATTATATATTATTGGATATAACATTTTTGGTGACTTTGAACCTTAAAAACATAGGTTTACTAAAATTCTAGGTTGTTTTTTCTTCAGTTGCTGTTTCATTCTCAGTTTGTGTAGACTATTTTAGTCTGCATATTTATGTTTATAATTCTCTGTCATTTTAAGAAAAAAGCTTCTATAAGCCTTTTGTGGATGGACTAATTTATTTAATTCAAAGTCCTTAGAAATACTTCCTTACTTGAGCACTGAATTGGTCTTCAGGCCTACAATTCAACTCATAAAATAATTTATTCTTCATTTTTAGATTTATTTTTATGAAGGCATAATGTAAATACAGTAAAATATACAAATCTTAAGTATACAGCTCAGTGAATAAATTAAAACCATCACTCAGATCAAATTCTAAGAGAATTCGGAACGCCTGGGTAGCTCAGTTGATTAAGCATATGACTCTCGATTTCAGCTCAGGTAATGATCTGACGGTTTATGAGGTCAAGCTCTGCGTCTGGCTGTCTGCTGTCAGTGAGGGGCCTGCTTCAGATCCTCTGTCCCCCGTCTCTCTCTCTGCCCCTCACCTGCATGTGCTCTCTTTGTCTCTTAAAAATAAATAAACATTAAAAAAAAAAAGTTTTTAAAAAGGTACTAATCTCTTAGTGCTTTGGGGAATAGTAAACAGTTGATCCTTTTACTGTATTTTATTTTACATTCATTAAAAACCCTTATGTGTAAGCACAGTCTTAATCAGCAAACTATAAAAACTAGGGAAAATATAGAAAAAAAAAATGACCCCTTCCCAAAGGAATAAAAAAGACACAATAGATAGTAGTGCTCCTGAGGAAAGATTGAAGGATTGAGGTTTTTTGTTTGTTTGTTTTTTGTTTTTGTTTTGGCTTGTTTGATTTTGGTCAGAAGAATGGGTAATTTTTTAAGAATGGGTAATTTTTTAATATGAAGAGTTTCAGACTGTAAAGGTTAATGTGAATGATGCTAAACAGTGGTATAGAGGCCCAAATGTGATGAAATGAGTTTGAATTAAAGGAGAGATTTCATTTAAATATTGGAAAAATCTTTTTGACATTTTGATGCTAAATCATAAATGTAAAAAATGTGTGAAATCTGTGAATGGTTGAAGAAAAGAAGGAAATAATTGATGTTGGTTAAGCTATTAAATTTGCCTAGAGACAGGTTTGGACTCCTCATCCTAGTTGAACAAATATAAGATTTTCTGACCTACATCTAATAGCACTAGAACATCCACTTGGTCATATCTTGAGTTTGGTTTTATTTTTTTTGTCTAGAAGATTAAGATTGCGGCCCTGCGCATGTATACTAGCTGTGTGGAGAAAACTGACTTCGAGGAATTCTTTCTAAGTAAGTTACTGTTTTTGATAGTTCTGAAAAGGAAAATGAATCTACTTTTCATGGGGCGCTGGCTGGCTCAGTTGGTAGAGCATGTGACTTTTGTCTTGAGTCCCACATTGGGTATAGAGATTACTTAAAAATAAAATCTTAAAAAATAAAGTCTACTTTTCATTTTTATGACTGTGTCTTAGTAGAATAGGTTTTGAGTCTTTGGTGAAACAGTTTTTTTCTGCACAAAGTATATAATAAAAGCTGCTTATTTTTCTCTTTTAATAGAATAAGAAAAGGCCAAAAGAACCCTATAAATAAGACAATTTAACAAGTTTGAAAAAAGAAGAAACCTAAAAATTTGTCCACTACTTTGACATTTTTCCACACATGTATCTTTTTCCATATGAGTACTCAAAGTATACAAATCCTGTTCTACATTCTGGATGTTTTACTTAGCATTTTGACATGAAATGAACTTTTTGCCAATCATTGCTCTTTTATTTCTAGTTTTTAATTGTTTTGGTTAATCCTGGCGTATGCCTAATGATTTTTTTTTCTTTCTGTTGAAGGATGATTGGGTCAAAAGGCACATATAATTTTATTATTTATATCCCATTGATAAATTGCTTTCCAGGGCATCAGTTAAGCATCTGACTCTTGATTTCAGCTTAGGTCATGAACCCAGGGTTGTAGGATCAAGCCCCACGTTGGGCTCCATGCTGAGTGTGGAGCCTGCTTGAGGTTTTCTCCCTCTCTCTCTCTCTCTCTGTCCCTCCCTCACTCACCCTCTGCCCTTCTACCCTGCTTGCACTCTCTCTCTCTCTCAAAAAAAATTGCTTTCCCAAAGGGTTTCACTGGTTTAGTCCACCATTAGCAATTGATTATATCAATATAGTATTCATTTTGATGCTAAACTGTTTAGTTATAAATAAAGTTAGTTAAAGCAGGTACTTATAAAGTAATTGGGAAAGTTTAAGCTGTTTCCAGTCCTACAGATTTTGGAAAGAAATGTGTGTGCAGTGCATGTCTGGGGTAACGGCCATTATCCTGCAAGCAACAAAGACCTACTTGATCTTTTTCATGGACAGCAATTATTAATATATAATTATGTTAATAACAAGGAAGATAGCTAGTTATAGTTTTGATTATTTAATAACTATTTTGGATTTTTAAAACCAAATGCAACTTGTTTTGGTGATTTTACAATTTCAGCAGATTGACGTTAATATTAGAAACTTAAAATACCCTACCGAGTTGTGATCCTGATTTAGTGTCTACCTTCTGTTTCTTATTTATTCATAGTGACCAAAGAAAACTTTCTTGCTTCTTTTTAATCTCTAAAAATTTCTCATTTTGGAGAGTTTAGTCTGAATGGAGAAAATTTTCTTTCTCTGCTTGATGAAGAAACTATTAATATTAGGAGCTGGATTTATGTATGTATGTATGTATTTATTTATTTTGAGAGAGACATATAGAATGAGTGGAGGAGGGGCAGAGAGAGTGGGAGAGAGAGAAAGAATCCCAAGTAGGCTCTGCACTGTCAGCATAGAGCCCAATGCAGGGCTTGAACTCATGAAACTGTGAGATCATGACTTGAGCCAAAACCGGAGAGTCGATGCTTAACCAACTAAGCCACCCACATGCCCCTGGGTTTTTAAGTGGTCCCCAGTAAGTTTTCATCAGGTCTTTTTTTAATTTTTTAATTTTTTAATGTTTATTTTTGAGAGAGAGAGAGACAAGAGCATGAACGGAGGAGGGACAGAGAGAGAGGGAGTCACAGAATCTAAAGCAGGCTCCAGGGCGCAGGCTCCCGGGCACAGACCCACACACAGACACAGGGCTCGAACCCACAAACTGAGATCATGACCCGAGCCAAAGTCAGATGCTTAATCAACAGCCACCCAAGCACCCCTCATCAGATCTTTTTATTTTTATTTATTTATTTTTAAATGTTTATTTTTAGAGAGAGAATGTGCATGCACGAACGGGGGAGGGGTAGAGAGAGAGAAGGCGAGAGAGAATCCCTAGTGGGCCCTCTACTGTTAGCGCAGAGTGTGATGCAGGGCTTAATCCCATGAACCCTGAGACATGACCTGAGCCGACATCAGGAGTCAGACACTGAACCAACTGAGCCATCCAGACACACCTTATCAGATCTTTTTAAAACCTCATCCTTAGATATCTATTTAATATTTGATTTCAAAAGTAACTCAGAAATTTTTATAATTATTTTGAAAGGATGTTTACTAGCTGTCTGTGTTGGCCAGTCCTCATTGTTGAAGATCCTTGAGTTAATATTATAGATTGGATAATGAGATTATTATTACATATTTAAGGTAACATATCATCTTTCAATTTATGATCTGTTATAAACTACTTGTCAAAATAAAAGTTTATAAAAATTATTACCATTATATGCTAATAATTCACATTTACATGATATACTTTTATACTTATCTCATTTAGGAGTTACAAAGCCTTGTAGGATAAGAAAGACTTGTATTCTTATTTTCATTTTTATTTTCTCTTCAGAAACAATTGAAAGTTAAGGAGACTACATGATTTCCCAAAATTGCTTAGCTAAGGCTTGATCTTGTGTTGTCTGGCTTAAAGACCAGGAATTTTTCCACTATAACATATTGCCTATGAATGAATGTAACTGTAAATTATAAATTGTAATCCATCTTAATATTTTTGTATCTTATTGTTTTTAAATGAGAACTCCTCTAGGAGATACTCTATTAGTGTTGTAAACTAATGTTTATATGTATTAGAGGACAAATGCCTCAGTGAGCTTTGTTCTAGCTTTGCCTTTTGAAGTGTTACTGGGGAGGCAGTACATTTTTCAGTGACAGCCTACTTATTGAAGTTTCTTGTTTATTTTTGTTTTGTTTTGTTTTGTTTTATTTTTTTGTTTGTTTTTTTAAAGTAGGCTCCATACCCAATGTGGGGCTTGAGTTAATGACTCTGGATCAAGAGTCAAGATGTTCTACCGACTGAGCCAGCCAGATGCCCCTTTGCTTAAGGTTTCTTTGGACTCAGTTTGAGAATTGCTTTTTATTTTTTTCATTATTATTATAATTAAATTTTTTTTTTTTTACTTTTGAGAGAGAGAGAGAGAGAGAGAGAGAGAGAGAGAGTGGGGGAGGGGCAGAGGGAGGAGATACAGAATCTGAAGCAGGCTCCAGGCTCTGAGCTGTCAACACAGCCCGATGAGGGGCTCAAACCTACAGACCGCGAGATCAGACCTGAGCTAAAGTCAGATTGCTTAACTGATTGAGCCATCCAGGCGCCCCATTCTGTATTTTTAATGTTTTATGTATTTTTGAGAGATGGGAGTGGGGGATGAGGGACAGAGAGAGAGGGAGACACAGAATCTGAAGCAGGTTCCAGGCTCTGTCTGAGCCGTCAGCACAGCACAGCCCCCGATATGGGGCTTGAACTCGTGAACTGCGAGATTATGATCTGAGCTGAAGTCAGACGCTTAACAGACTGAGCCACCCAGGTGCCCTAAGAATTGCCTTTTAGACTTATAGCTTGTTCACTTGTATTATGCTCCATTGTGGTCCACCTTTGTCATTTTTGTGTAGATTAAATTTTAAAATCAAACCATAATGGTTCCAAACTGTGGCAAGTGAATAAAAAAGGGAGCCAATCTGGTAAATACCATTTGGAGGCAGATAAATATCAATGGAACAATGAGACGATGAGACTGACATTCTTGCGTCTTCTTTTTAAAAACAAATTTTTTTTAATGTTTATTTTTGAGAGAGAGAAAGCACCAGCAGGGGAGGGGCAGAGAGAGAGAGAGAGAGAGAGCACCAGCAGAGGAGGGGCAGAGAGAGAGAGAGAGAGAGAGAGAGAGATGGAGACACAGAATCTGAAGCAGGCTCCAGGCTCAGAGCTGTTAGCACAGAGCCCAACATGGGGCTCGAAGTCACGAACCATGAGATCGTGACCTAAGTCAAAGTCGGATGCTTAATCAACTGAGCCACCCAGGTGCCCCTTGCACTTCTAAAGAAAGATTCTAAAGAGTAGACCAGATAGGTTTGGGGTAAAGGAAGAGAATATATATATATTGCTTCTTAAGATTACACCTTTAAAGTGGCTGTTGCTCCCTTGGATTTTGGTATTTAAGGACTTGACATTTTAGAATCCTGAGCATTCAGTAATTTTTTAAAAAGGATACAGAGGCTTAGGTAGCTCAACACTGTCATCCTCACTCTTCCAACAAAAGTGAAGCCAGTGTTAGAATTCACGAAGGTTATATAAGAATGAGTTGTTCACTAACAGTGTGCTTGTGAATAAACAATAGGCCTATAATAGCCTATTGGATATGCCCTAATAAAATGTCCGAGTTATAGACTCTGTGTCATCTCAGAGCCAAAATGTTCAAAGGTCTTGATCCAGAGGCCTACACATTGAGGATTCTGACTGGTGAGATAACTAACGGCCAGCCGCCTGTTGTTTTCAAGATGCTCTGGTAGTGTATGTCATTTCTGACATAAATGAACATACCCTCTGTGAGTGGTATGCAGTGGTTTGCTAACTGGTCTTCTGGAGATCAGTTCTGTTCTGGAGAGCACTTTGGAGCAGAGGGGGCCAATCAGTAAAGTTTGTGTTTAATTCCTTCCATACTGTCTGAAACCTGCTTTGTTTTTAGCTCTTAAGAGACTTACTACCTTGGAGAGGAGGCTCCTTAATGAGTAAGTTCTGAGTCAGTGATTGAGGTTCATCATTTTATTGACACAGTCTTAAATAGTGACCTATTTAAGATATTTTAAACCCCAGTGTTTAAATAATTCACTGAGAAACAACCGTAGTGAATATTTATTGAGTACGTATTAACTATTAACCATTTTGCTAAACATTTTACAGGCCTTATCTCATTTAGTCCTCACAAATCCCTGTAAGATAGGTTTTCTTCTTGTCCCCATTTTTACAGAGAAGACAGCTGAGGCATGGAGAAGGCTAAGTAACTTTACCCAGAGTCACATAGCAAGTAAGAGGTAGAGTCAAGGATTTGAATTAGAAGGTCTGACCCTAGAACCTGCATTAAACAAACAATTGTGTTAATACTGCCACTCCGTAACAGCAATAAATTATTTAATTTTATTCAACTAAGGAACAAAGTACATAGCCTCAGAAAATAATGCACTGAATGTTTATATTGTTGCAAGAGTGTGATCGTGGCAAAAGACAGTAACAGATTTTACCTTTGAAGTGTTTAAACATAGTTCATTGAGCTGAAGATCTGCTATGCTTTTGCGTTGCTCATGGTCAGACATTCAGTGGTCTTGTTTTTTAGGGCTTTAGTCTATGGGTTTCTGTTCTGACCCCAGTAGGTATAGGGAGTCAATATGCCCGCTCTTTTCCCATCCTCAGCCCTGAGCCGACCCCCAGAATGGAAAATTGTGACCCAAGTCCAGCTGCTGGCCTGTCTGTCTTTGCTTTCCAGCCCAAGAACTGATTCCCTTTCTGAGAAAATTGGAAAGGCTCCTGGAGGCTGCTGAGAAGCTTTGATGTAGAGGTAGCAACTGAACAGATTGTCCTTTAGAAGCAGCCAAATTTCATTTTCCAGATTGAAAGACAAACTTCCAAGAAAACTTTTCTTTTTAATGTTTTGTTCTAGCATCCAAAAAAGACCCAACTTCAGATCTGGGCTTGAGAGTTTCTCATGGCTATTCTTGTTCTAGGTGGAGGGTGGTTGGCCCACTCTCAGATGGCATGTGTCTTAATAGCTCTATGGTTGGCCAGGCCAACCTTCACCTCCCTCCTGCTGGGTTCCAAGAGGAAGTCCACTTGACAACTGCGGGGCACCTCCCAGTACACTCACCAGAGTATTTTGGTGTCACTTTGTGACAGACTTGGACTTAAACTTCAGCCCAACCGCTAGCTTGTTAATATTGTGGCTGCCCTCAAGTTACTTAGCCTTTTTGAGTCTCTAAAATGAGTATTATAATACCTCCCTTCAGGGTTAAAGTGAGGATTAAGTGAGATAATTATTGACATGACTAGCAGTAGACCTGGCAGGAAGTATGGGTCCTTAGTGAATGTTAGGTTCTGATTATAGTATTAGAGAAGCAGTTAGTGATTAAGACCATGGTGCCTGGAATCAAGCAGATCTTTGTTTGATCCCAGGTGTTTCATTTCATAGCTATGCGACCTTGGGCAGTTGTCATAATCTAAGACCCTCACCTGTCAAATGAGGGTAATATTAACACCCACCTCATAGGCTTGGGTAGGATTCGTTGAGCTCATGCCTGTAAGCACCAGTAGTAATGTCTCACACACACAGTAAGTCTACAAGGGATTATAGCTGTTTCTTATTATTGGTGGTATTAGTGTCCCTCACAGAGGTCCTGCCCTGTGTTTTCTTTCCTACTGGCCCCTTTTTGTTATCATTTAGTACGTTGTGTACTTCATTGTTTGCTGCAAGGCAGAATATATCCCTTTTATCTTGAGTCATTGCTCCAAAGGACTGACTCTACCCGAAGGGCCCACATTTCCCACTGATACTCATTTTTCTTTGTCCTCTTGCTGTAGCTTTCCACCCTGTCATGTAACAGGGTGGGCACATTCAGCATTCAGTGGAGGACCCCTCATCTAGCCAGAGGCATTTCCTAGAGATCTGAGAATTGAGAGGTTTGGATGTCTAAGCACTGACCTGAGTTTTAGTATTCTAAAGCCCAATTTTGTTATTCCTGTGGATTGATGAATGGACTTTCGTTAGATATAATCTGCTTTCTTGTTCAACTACAGCTCCCTAGAGCTGTCTTTCTCCTGGTCATTTATTTTGGATGAATCATTCAGCATTCCCATGTTCCTAGCACACTGGGTCGCCTTAAGGAAGACAGGAAAAAGAAACTAGAAGAACTTAGACTTAGCGGGGCTCAAGTGAAAAAAGCCTGTACTTAATTGGGGTAGGCACAGTAGTGTCTTCCTAGCTTTCCAGAAGAATTCGAGACCAGAAAGGGAAAATAACATGTAAGTTGGAAGGAGTCATAGATATCATCTAGGCCACATTACACAAAGTGAGAAAATAGCCTCTAAGAAGAGAAGTGATTTCCCCAAGGCCACACAGCAAAGTGGTAACAGGGCTGGAACTAGAGGGTTGGTTGTCTGAGTGCATTCGATATTCTTTCAACTCGTAGTCTTATCCTGCGGTTCCACTGGCCCTCCCTATGGTGTATAATCAGAGAGCACTGTAACTCCCATATATTTTAGTTTAACAGATTCCTACCAACATTTAGAATATAGTCAGTATTTCTCCTCTGAACCCTCACATATTTATATTTTATTATTATTTTCTAGGGTGTCAGATGCCTGATACATTCAATTCATGGTTTCTTATAACTCTGCTTCATGTCTGGTAAGTGAGCAATTTAAGCGAAGTCACCAAATGTATTTTTTTTTTTTTTTTTTGGAAACACTGCTGACTTGTAAGGTATAGCCTTCAGCAGGGCTGAATATATGAAATGGCAGTTGTTCAGGCATTAAAAACTGTTCCTTTCATTTTAATAACTAGTGTCTTAAAGCACATTTTTATTAAAGGTCAAAGCATAGTCCCAGAAAGAAACTAATATTTGTAGGCTTTTCTCAAAGAACACCTAACTCAGTGAACAATGCTATCAGTATCTCTTAGAGACTCTATGAGCTTGGATGGAAAGTTCTCTCCCTTGGCTGTTTTAGGAAAGTTCACATTTACGTAAAAGTGGTTTGAATTGTGAGAATCCGTGGTCATTTTCATTGCTGGTCATCAGAAACTTATAACAAATTATAGCACTGACATTTACGCCTGTACCTCTAAAATGTGCATACAGGTTAGATTCGTGCCAGGTTTGTTGCATGTAAAAATATTTAACACCTTAAACAGTATATTTTTTCTTCAGCTGCAAATTAAGTAGCCAAAAAAAATCAATTTTTCATCTAATGTTACACAGTATTAAAGGTCAGAAGGATATAGGAGAGACATTGAAGTGGGGGCTGGGGAATGCATTTATTGAACTGCCAGATCTCGGGAAAGTAAATTCTGGAAACTAAGTTTACTACTTTGACCATAGTGAGTATCTGAGGAACGTGGGGAATGGTTGCCCTGTCAAAAGGACCCTTGTTTGAGACTGCCTTCAGCTGAGCTTTGCATCACAGGACTGACTACTATATAAAGACTTTTTGGTTTTGATCACCTCTGAAATATTTCTCCTGAACTCACATAGTCACTGAGATTGGCTAAGGGGCATAAGGTGGCAATTTATTTTATGTTATTTTTTTCTAAGCGGGTACTTCATTGAGTGCACACGATGTCCTGGGCAGTTTGCTGGGAACTAGCTGTGGTTCTCAAGAAGCTCACAGTCTAGTGAGGGAGATAAGACATTTAATTTCTTTTTCTTTTTAAAAATTTTTATTTATTTATTTTGAGAAAAAAAGAGAGAGCATTCACGCACATGCAAGCACAGGGGAGGGGCAGAGAAAGAGGGAAAGAGAGAATCCCAAGCAGGCTTCGCGCTTTGAGCACAGAGCCTGATGTGGGGCTCAATCCCATGCACCGTGAGATCATGACCCTAGCTGAAATCAAGAGTCGGATGCTCAACTGACTGAGCCACCCAGGAGCCCTGGGAGAGAAGATATTTAAAATAGTCAGTGATAAATCGGAATGGCTAAGTTCTATAATAAATCTGAGTAAGTAGTGCCTAAGGGGTCACAGAGGAAGTTGCAACTATCAAAACCTTTACTAGTTTTGCCTATTCTTTGAAATGTACCACATCTTTTAGTCACATAGCTATGAAGGCAGACTACCTTCTGTCTGAATGGTGAATTTGGGAAAAGGTCGGGAGGGAAGCTGGATATACTGAGAGGAAAACCACTTTTTTAAGAGGAGAGGACTGCAGAGGTGGCACTGTAGAATTACTCACAGGAAAGGTGGGAGGGTTCAGAGGAGGCTAGGCTGTCCCCAGAGGAGCTCAAAGATAATATTCAGAGCTTGTATGAAAGGCTCTTTATTGCCCATATAGCTAGAGGTATCAGAGTGTTAGAGGGAGTGGATGGCAAAATAAAATATATAATCCCTGTGACCGCATCTCAAGGTCAATCCCTGACTAATAGTAGCCAGGAGAACCTTGAAACTACTTACAGTTCTTTCAAGATAGCCACCGTTTTCAGACATGCTTTCTGCGTCTTCCTTGCTGAGTTGGTTTCATTTCTCAGTGGAGTGGGGAGTACTACTACCAGTTAAGTAGGGGGAGGGAGGCTGTCTGCTTCAAAACTACACTCGGTCTCCCCTCCATGCTTTCTCTTTAGTTCTCATGATCTGCAGTCTTTAGTGGAATGAATGGATAGCTTTCCAGTTTGAAACAACAAACTCTTATTGAGGGACCTACTGCATGTTAAGGACTGTGGGGTTTTGGAAAGAAGAGTATGACATGATGTGCATCGTCTAGCAGATAACAGGCAGGAAATACAATTGCCCATAATGGATGGCGGTGAAAGAAGTGCTGTGCTCAAGGCACAGGCAGATACTCTGGAAGGACAAGGAGGTATAACTAAATCCAAATTTGATGGTGGTTGTGGGGGAGGGGCAGTATTGGATAAAGAGTGCTCTGTGGTAGAGATGAGACTGAGATGTACCATGAAGGGTGAATAGAATTTCTGTCAGAGAAAAGATGGGCATTTTAGGTTGAAAGAATATCAGGAACAACACCCAGGACACATGAGCAAGGACATGGTGTATTTGAGGACAACCAGTTGTCTGAAGTCTAGGGCAGGTTTGTGGAGGAATTTAATGGGAAAGGTTGCCATAAAGGTAGTTTGGGGCCCACTTGTGCTGTTATCCTCCAAGAAGAATTGGGGAAACTTTCTCTTCTAAGGGGTAGGGATATTAGGAGGAGTAATGGATCCACTCCAAGTCTGTGGAGAAGCTGTTCTTCTAGCCCTGTTCTCTTAACCTGAAGCTCCAAGAGGGTAACTGAAAGATCACCAAGTCCAGTATTACAGGGCTCAGTGGACTTAATGGAGATGTATAGGGTTGAAATACCTCCTGTAGGTGGTAGTATGAGGGAGAGGTTGAGAGGCTTAGAAAGCAGTCATAAAAGTAGAAAGAATCTGCCCCATCCCCCAAGGGAAAAAAAAAAACCTAATAAACAGAATATCCTGGGGGCGCCTGGGTGGCTCAGTCGGTTAAGCGTCCAACTTCGGCTCAGGTCATGATCTTGCAGTTTGTGAGTTCGAGCCCCGCATCGGGCTCTGTGCTGACAGCTCAGAGCCTGGAGCCTGCTTCGGATTCTGTGTCTCCCTCTCTCTCTGCTCCTCCCCCGCTCATGCCCTTTCTCTCTCTCAAAAATAAACGTTAAAAAAAAAAAAAAAAAAGAATATCCAGGCAGTGGACTTTTCAGAAAGCTTGCTTAGGTTCCCAAGGGTGATGGCTCCCTGTTGGCTCTTAGAATAGGGACAGGATTGCTTTTAGTTCCCCTGGAGGAGGTGTTGATGATTCCCTTATCCTGTCTGCCTTCTCTAGTTCCCAAGTTTTTCTGTGTATTTCCAGTTTCTAAAGGGGCCTTATCAGTTGTGTATTCATGTGAACTTGTAGCAGCTGCAATGACTGTGTGTCCTTTGTCTTTCTTGAACAAGATTAGTATTGACTGTGGCTGCTAAAAAATTGTTGAGAGAGGTTGCTGTCTAGGCTTTCCAGCATCCAAATGCGGCCTTGATAAAAGCAAGCCTCCTCTTCTGTTCCTTGTCTTGGGCAATGGCATTGCAATCCATTCAGGTGTCCACACCAGAAACTGGGGAGACCTCCCTGACTCTTCCTGTACCCCATTCATCTGGTCAGTCACCAGTCACCCATTCAAACTTTTTGCTCATGACCCACAGTAACAAATGAATTTTACTTTGCAATCCAGAACACTCATGTCTCTGATACTACAGTTTTGTAAAACTTGTCCTTACAGTGTTAGATAATCTCTGATATTTTCTATTCCATTTGAATTCATTTTAAAGAAAAAATTTAAGATGTCCTCCATTAAATTGATTTTACTGGATTATAAGAAACAATATCTGAAAACTGGCTTTTGGCTCCCAACTTCCATCTTCACATGCCATTGATCTTCTCAATACAAATCAAATTAGCTTTTGTATGCACGCGTGCACACACACACTCTCTTTCTCTCTCTCTCTCTCTCCCCCCCTAATATTCTCCATTATTCTCAGGACAGAGTGTATTTCTTAGCATGGCATTCAGATCCCACCAAATATGCCGCCTCTGCTACTTCCTATGGTACTATTCTAGGTACTGCTATCACCACCACTCTGTTTTATCTGCAAGATAAAACAATATTACATAATAGAAATATCAAGTTTTCTGTATAGGTTTTCTTCTGTCCAGAAAGCCCTTCTCTTCTCCTCTTTACCTGACCAACTCCTGTTTTTTTATTCAGCATCCAATTCAGATATCATTTCTCTTTGAAACCTTCCCTTTCCTTTGAAAGCAAGAGTTAATTCCTCTTATGTGTTTCCTTAGTATTTTAGGGACCTCTATCATAGCACTCATCACATAACATTTTTATGCTTTATCGTATCAGTCTTCTTTGTAGGTGGTGACTTTATTGAGAGTAAGAATTATTTTTATCTTTTTGGAAAGATATGAAAATGAGATATTTCTTCCCATAGTTCCATGTCTTACTCTGAGTTTGTGTCAATAAATGTTCATTAAGTAATTGATGACCTCAGATCTGACTTGGCTCACACAGCATTTGGAAGGGTCCTGGCACTGTCTTTTGTTTGGGTGAGAGTGGCAAAGCTCCACTCTTACTTAAGTTTCTCTGGGTTGTTAAATGTATGTAGCTGGAATTTATGTTGGAGTTACAAGTGTTAATAGATTTGTAGAGACTCCTCTTTTAAAATTTGTCATGGAACACTAGTACCTTCTAGATGCAGAAGTTAATTTTAGAGATGGAATGAGATAAATAAAATTAGAATATGCCTATGATGGAGATGGAATAGGGAGGGAGTAAAATGTAATTTGTATTTGTATTTGTATTTTTTAAATTAAAAAAAGTTGTTTTTAATGTTTATTTATTTTTGAGAGAGAGAGAGACAGAGTGTGAGTGGGTGAGGGGCAGAGAGAGGGAGACACAGAATCCTAAGCAGCTCTAGGCTCCGAGCTGTCAGCACAGAGCCCGATCCGGGGCCCGAAGTCACGAACCATGAGATCATGACTTGAGCCGAAGTTGGAAGTTTAACCAACTGAGCCACCCAGGTGCCCTGCAGTTTGTATTTATAAAAATTATTTTAAGGGCGCCTGGGTGGCTCATCAGTTAAGGGTCTGACTTCGGCTCAGGTCATGATTTCATGGTTCATGAATTCAGGCCCCGCATGGGGCTCTTTGCTGTCAGCTTGGAGCCTAGAGCCTGCTTCAGATTCTGTCTCCGTCTCTCTCTGCCCCTCCTCTGCTCACACACTGTTTCTTTCTCTCTTTCTCTGTCTCTCTCTCTCTCTCATATATAAATATTTAAAAAGTTCTTAAAATAATTATTTCAAAGTCAGGTGTATCATAAATATAGTAATTATTAAGCCCTTTACATATATTACCTTTTACTTATTTACATATATTATCTCACTCATTGTTACAGCTACTTTATTCTTGTTTTATATATGAGGGATCAGAAGTTTAGAGAAGTCAGAGAACTTGCCCAAAGCACTAGTAAGTACATGGTGGAGAGAAAATTCTAAGTGTGAGTCTGGCTAACTCAACAGTGTTAAGTTGCTTTCCTCAAAGGTAATTAAAACTACCAAAGTAACTAATTGAATAATTGCTTATTAATACTAATACTATTTAATATTTATTAATACTATTTATTATTTGAAGTACCTGCTTATTCTTTTTTTTTAAAGTTTATTTATTTATAGAGAGAGTGAGCGAGTGGGACAGGGGCAGAGAGAGAGGGAGAGAGAGAATCCCAAGCAGACTCGGAACTATCTTGAATTTATGAACCTTGAGATCATGACCTGAACCAAAATCAAGAGTTGGACGCTTAACCAACTGAGGTATCCATGTGCCCCAGTACCTGCTTATTATTAAACATAAATCTGTAAGATTTTAGGGGCAGCTGGCTGGTTCAGTCTGTGGAGCATGCAACTCTTAATCTCAGGGTTGTGGGTTCCAGTCCTCTGTTGGGTGTAGAGATTATTTAAAAAAAGGGGGGGGGTTGCTGCCTGGGTGGTTCAGTTGGTTAAGGGTCCAACTCTTGATTTCGGCTCACATCTTTATCCCATGGTTTGTGAGTTCAAGTTGTGAGTTGGGCTCTGCACTGACAGAGTGGAGCCTGCTTGGGATTCTTTCTCCCTCTCTGCCCCTCCCTCCCCCACTCGCACAAGCTTGCACTTTCTCTCTCAAAATAAATAAACATTAAACAAAATCTTAAATCCATAAAATTATCATATCTTTTCTCCTATCCAACCTGCCCTCACAGGGCTTAGAGTGTGGGAGAGAGATATTAAGTCATTAATAGAATACAGCTGGAATAGCATGATTAGAGGAAATGGCAGGGAGAAGAGGGGTGCATAATTTAGATGGAGGGATGGGTCACTCAGGGAGGGCTGTACTGAAGAGATGACATTTAAGCTGATGAGGAGAAGTTAGCAAGTAAAGGGTGGATGAAAAACATTGCAAGTAAAGAGATCTAGTGGTTCGATCTTTTTACCAGCTGGGCCCGATTTTAAATATGAAATTTTATGCTCAGTCTCCATATATGATTGGTGATAGATATGAATAGATAAAGATTGCTATTTGGGTTGAGGAAGTGGGAACGACCTGCTTACTCAGGTCTTCACAACGTGCACACTGGTGAGGGGCCCTTATGTAACTCTGCAGAAACTCAGACCACAGTTTAAAATTCACAGATCTAGTTCAACCCTTTCGTTTTTACAATGGGGAGACGATTTTGGCAATTTTAAGGAATTTGTTCACATCTGTAATAGAGGATTTGAGATCCAAATCTGAAGCTAACTGCTCCTTCTGCAACACTTGGCTTCCTGCTTGAGTGTTCCCTTTAGGTGGTCATGGAGATGGGGGTTTCTTCCCACGAATATGAACAGCATGGCACTGATCACCAGTGATATGAAACTGTGTTTCTTGGTACTCACTGTGTTTGTCCTGGGAGAGGTTCTTAGACCTGAGAACAGTTCAGGGTAATAAGTGCTGTGTATAACAGACCTACAGATCTTATGGGAACACGGGGGGAGGGGGACTGCCTGGGGATGCTCACAAGCAGTTGCATTGGCCTCCTGGGGTCTAGAACCAGAGGACATAGGATCTTGAGGAGTTATTGGGAGGGTAAGAAGTAATTGTAAACTACTTTTTAAGACACTCCAAATGGTTAAGATTGATAATCACTAGAGGGAGAAACAGGACAGAAGGGAAGCATTTTGTTATTTGTTTTTTACTTTTATTTTTTTTGAGAGAGAGAGAGAGCGAGAGCGAGCACGAGTGGGGGAGGGACGATGGTGGTGGGGGGAGGAAAAGAGAGAGAGAGGGAATCTTAAGCAAGCTCTGTGCCCAGCAAGGAGCCCAACTTGGTGCTCAGTCCCTCAACCGCGAGATCATGACCTGAGCTGAAATCAAGGGTCGGACACTAAACTGACTGAGCCGCCTAAGTGTCCTTGTTTTTATTTTTTATTTTAAGCTGGGGAAATACTGGAACATTTTTATAAGTCTGGGGGAAGAAACCTCTGAGAAAGAAGTGAAGGAAGTAAATTGTGCAGGTGGGAAGGGGTTGGAAAACAGACTGGTTCTCGGTCGAGTCAGAGAACTGCCTTGGCAGACACTCACGGCCTTTGCAAGAGGGCTCTTGAAAATCGCCACAGCAGTTTTGATGCAGCTGTAGGGCTTTCAAGCTCAAGCTGGATTCCAGCAGCTTCAGACCTGCTATATATGGTGAGCCCTGGCCATGTGCACATCCTTTCTCTCCCTCCCCCAGCCAGTCACTCTTTTCAAACACACATGTAGCCTTTTGCCCAAACCAAAGGCCTACGCAGCATCATTTTATCAACATTGCATAAACTAAAAGCACTGGTACCTGCTACCCAGGAGCTTGGTCTCTTGGGTCCAACAGGCAGGCCACAGGCCAGGGTGTAGTTCTTGGAGGAGGCTCACTGTCAGGTGAGATGGCTTCAGGAAGTGCCTTACCCCCCTTGCCTATTTGCCCACAGACTGTCCTGTGGCCCCCATGCTCCCTACATAAAGGTTAGGCTTCCTGGGGAGGGAGTTGAGGAAACCAGGTGGAGATAGCCATGTACACAGCCCCAGGAAAGGGTAAGCATGCCAGCTCACAAATAAATAAACTCATTCATTAGCACACTGCTGAGGCTTGAGTGTGGGCATGTAGGCTCTGCTTCCTTGGCCTTGGCAGATGGCAGAGTAAGGGAAACAAGCTTCGTGAAAGTCCCCTTTGGGATTCCTTCATAGCAGCCAGAGTGACAGAGCTGCCTTGAATGCCCACTAGTCTGCATTGAATTCCAAATCAGATCCACTCTGAGCAGCATATAAACTACCATGAGGGAGGAAGAAAGCCAAAACACAACTGGCATTGTCAGAAGGCCCAAACAGAGCAAGCAGGACAGGATACGCAGAGCTGCCAGTACATGGCTGGAGGTCGGCGTCAAGAATAACAAGAATTCTTCCCTCCCAGATTCAGGCAGAGAGGAGGAAAGCACGGCTAGGACTGTTGTTCCTTTGGACTCCGCAGGCACTGTCGGTGTCTTCTTCCTTGTCCGATCTAGCAGGGAGAGGCTTTTGGAGCTGTGCTGTCACCGAATGGGGGAAACAGCCGATAGGGACACTGCCCTGGGACACTGTGGCTTAGAGGAAAGGGGGAGTTCAGGTTTCATTCCAGCTCTGCTCTTTTCACTGGGTAACCTTAAGTTACTTGAGTATTATAAACTACGTTTTAAGACGTTCCAAGTGATTAAGAAAGGTGATCACTAAAGAGAGAAACAGGATGGAGAGGAAACTTTTTAAAAATTTTTTATTTTAAGATGGGGAAACACTGGAACATTTTATAAGCCTAGAGGTAGAAGCCTTGGTTTTTTTTTTTTTATTTTATTTTGATTAAAAAAAATTTTTTTTGATGTTTATTCACTTTTGAGCGAGAGAGAAAGAGAGAGCATGAGCAGGAGAAGGGGCAGAGAAAGAAGGAGACATAGAATCCGAAGCAGGCTCCAGGCTCTGAGCTGTCAGCACAGAATCCAATGCGGGACTCAAACCCACAAACCGTGAGATCATGACCTGAGCCAAAGGCGACCGCTTAACTGACTGAGCCACCAAGGTGCCCCAAGGAAGAAGCCTTTTTACTTCCTTCTCTTCTTTACTCAGAGCATAAGTGTTCTTTTTTGTGAAATGACAACAGTTAAACCAGATTGAAAGAGAGAGTGAATGCAAATGCATTTTCGAGTGACAAGTCTGATATTAGAGGGCACCATCAATGGCAGTAATCATTATTATTATTTGCCTTATGGTAAAATTTTTGTCTTAGACCTTTGTTTTTTGAGACTCCTAGTGAGTGAGTCTTTTTCCCTTTTCTGCTGTCTCTATGCTTGCCTTTTAGTGATAGGTGGGAGCCAGGACTAGGACTTGACCACTCCTTTTTTCTTTACTTCGCTAGCTGAGTTATTTGCTTTCCTTATATGTAAAGAGTATCAGTATTATTTATGAGCCACTGGGATCCCTGAGAGACAAGGATAAATTGTGGGTTTAAGAACATCATCAAACTTGGGAGGAGTAACTGGAATTGCTTCTGAACAGAGTAGTTTATGTATCAGACTAAGTCTCTACTCAGAGTAGGTGCTTAGTAGATATTTGTTAGATTCTCTCTTTGTAAAAAGATTTTTAAAAGTAATCTATTTTGGGGCACCTCGGTGGCTGAGTTGATCAAGCATCCAACTTTGGCTCAGGTCATGATCTCATGGTTCATGAGTTTTAGCCTCGTATTGGGCTCTCTGTTGTTAGTGCAGAGCCTACTTTAAATCCTCTGTCCCCCCATTCTGCCCCCCGCCCCCGTGTGCACATGCTCTGTCTCTTTCAAAAAAATAAAAATAAAAAGCATTTTTATAAAAGGTAAAAATAAATAAATCTATTCTTTAATTTTTTTAATGTTTATATTTGAGAGAGAGAGAGACAGTGCGTGAGCTGGGGGTGGGCAGAGAGAGAGAGGGGCAGAATCTGAAGGCAAGGCTCCAGGCTTAAAACCATGAGCCATGAGATCATGACCTGAGCTGAAGTCTGACGCTTAACCAACTCAGCCTCCCAGCTGCCCCTAAAAATAATCCATTTTTAGAGTAATTTTAGGTTTGAGCAGAAGATTATCTCTTTTAAAATTTAGTTTGTGGGGCACCTGGGTGGCTCAGTCAGTCAGTTAAGCATCCAACTTCAGCTCAGGTCATGATCTCACGGTCTGTGAGTTTGAGTCCCGTGTCAGGCTCTGTGCTGACAGCTCAGAGCCTGGGCCTGCTCTGGATTCTGTGTCTCCCTCTCTCTTGGCCCTTTCACCGCTCATGCTCTGTTTCTCTCTCTCTCATATAAAATAAATAAACATTAAAAATATATATAAAGTTTAGTTTGCATTCTTAAGGGCAGTTTTTATTATGTTTTGGCAGGGAAGTGTCCCCCCAACCCCCACTTTCCTCTCCTCCACTCTCCCTAGAACAGAGCTCTGAAATTATGAAGCTGAATCAGTAGCAAAATATAATTTGGCTTCTCAACTTTTAATTTAAACATTTATTATGAGGAATGTATCCATGATGGAAATTGAAGTAGAGCTGTCCTGTTCTGTTACTTAAACCTAGTGTTCTCAATTGTTGTGGAATGTTGTTTCCTTAGTGACTCAGACATTACTGTTGTACAGTCAGAGCCTGTGACAGATGCTGGCTTTGTTTTGTGGTGGGTACCAGGATCATCATGTCTTTTTCATGTTTGTTTACCATTTTGGACTTGCTTCATTCATTGTCTTTTGACCTGCCAGTGTACTTTAACCTTTTCTGGACGATTTGGGAGGGTCCCGTTAATGCTTAACTGTAATTTGCCAGGCTGTCTTCTGATAGGCTTTTTGTAATGTGATGCTAGTTTTGAGACTATTACTGCCCTTGTGAAAATTAAATGAAAAATAGAGTAAATGGATTCTAAGATATGTACTAGTCATCAAAGGAGGCAGAAAAACAGTACAACTCTGGGATCAAGATTATCAGGCTTCAGGGGCGCCTGGGTGGCTCAGTCGGTTAAGTGGCCGACTTCGGCTCAGGTCGTGATCTCACGGTCTGAGTTCGAGCCCCGCGTCGGGCTCTGTGCTGATGGCTCAGAGCCTGGAGCCTGCTTCGGATTCTGTGTCTCCCTCTCTCTCTGCCCTTCCCTTGCTCATGCTCTGTCTCTATGTCTCTCAAAAATAAAATAAAAATGTTAAAAAAATTTTAAAAAAGATGATCAGGGTTCACATCTCAAACCTAGTGGTTTGTAACTCTGGGCAAGTTACTTCTCTAAGACTCATTTTCTTCAGTTATAAAGTCGGGACAGTAGGAATACCAGCTTGGACTACACCAAAAGAAAAATCTTTTGCATAGTGAAGGAAACCATCAACAAAATGAAAAGGCAACCTAATGAATGGGAGGGAGAAGATATTTACAAATTATCTATCTGACAAGAGGTTAATGTCCAAAGTATGTAAAGGACTTCTACAACTCCGCATTCCCCCACAAATAAATAATCCAATTAAAAATGGGTAGAGGACTTGAATAGACATTTTCCCAAAAAAGACATGCAGATGCCAACAGACACATGGAGGGATGCTCAGCATCACCCGTCCTCGGGGCAGTGTGAATCAAAACTACAGTGAGATGTCACTTTACATTTGTGAGAATGGCTAGAATCAAAAAGACAAGAAAAACAAGTGTCGGCGAGGCTGTGGAGAAAAAGGAACAACCCTCATTACTGTTGGCAGGAGTGTAAATTGGTACAGCCACTGTAGAAAACAGTATGGAGTTTCCTCAAAAAAATTAAAAATAGAAATCCCATATGGGCCAGTAATTCCACTACTGGGTGTTTACCCAAAAAATGAAAACACAAATTTGAAAATATATATTAACCTCGTTTATTGCAGTATTAATTACAATAGCCAATATATGGAAGCAGCTGAAGTGTCCATCAGTAGATGAATGGATAGAGAGGATGTGTGTGTGTGTAAATCTATACACATATGCAGTGGAATATTACTCAGCCATAAAAAGGATGAGATCTTGCCAGTTTTCACAACAAGGATGGACCTAGAGGGTATTACGCTAAATGAAATAAGTCATAAAAGACAAATATGACTTCATTTATGTATGGAATCTAAAAAAACAAATGAATAGCAAATAAAAAGCAGAAATAGACTTATAAGTACACAGAACAAACTGATGGTTGCCAGAGGAGAGAGAGGTTGGGGGATGCGCAAAATGGCTGAGGGGGAGGTAGGAGATACAGGCTTCCAGTTGTAATGGAAGGAATAAGCCATGGAGATAAAAGGTACATCATAGAGAATATAGTCAAAATGGTATCATAATAGGGTTGGTTGTATGGTGACAGATGGTAGCTACACTTGTGGTGAGCATAGCATAATGTATACTTTATGGTCTGAGAAAATCTGTGCCTTTTAAACCTCAGAGGGCAGGTGTATTAACAAACTACAGAATTTTCAAATAAATGAAGAATTCCATTACCTCAGTATTACTGTTGATGAATTAGCCTCTGACGACACTTAAGTATCAAAACACACAGCGTCTTTTCAGGTGAGAGGCTGACATGAGTGATTTGATTAACTCTAAGAAAAATTTTATGAAAAAGGACTTTTGAACTTTCCCCAGTTTGTTTCTGCTTTGGAGTATATTCTAGATCGTATGAAGTAGCCAAGTCTTTTTCCATGACCTGTTTTTTTTTGTTATAAAGTGTTATTTCTTAGGCACTAACTGGGTTCAGAGGTTACAAACTTAAAATCGCAGCATCAGTAAATCTCATGGTTGGAAGGAATGTTAAATTTTTTTTTTTTTATGTTTTATTTATTTTTGAGAGCAGGAGAGACAAAACATGAGCGGAGGAGGGGCGGAGAGAGAGAGGGAGACACAGAATGTGAAGCAGGCTCCAGGCTCTGAGCTGTCAGCACAGAGCCCGACGCGGGGCTCGAACTCACAGACCGTGAGATCATGACCTGAGCCGAAGTCGGACGCTTAACCGACTGAGCCACCCAGGTGCCCCTGGAAGGAATGTTAAAGATCATGCAGTCAACTTGTCAGATAGCTGAGTTCTCACAAACCATTTATTCACTCTTCAGAAGTAGGCACATTCTATGTCTCGGGCTTTTTTATTCCATCGTTCAAATCTTCAAAGACTTCTCCTGCTAGAGAGTTATTGTTTTTAGTGTTCAGTGTTGAGTGATTCTTTCTCCCTCTGTGGCTTACTCATTGATTCTGACTCTAACTCTTGGACAAATAGTCTAATTGCTTTTCTACAATATTTAAAGCAACTCTTGTTTTTCTCCAGGTTATATATCTTCTGATCTTTCATCTCTTCCTCTTGTCTCTTAAAATATACTATTCAGTGGCACCTGGGTGGTTCAGTTGGTAGAGCGTCCAACTTTGACTCAGGTCATGATCTCGCAGTTCATGAGTTCAAGCCCCACATTGGGCTCACTGCTGTCAGCCTGTCAGCACAGAGCCCATTTCAGATCCTCTGTTCCCCTTTCTCTGCCCCTAACCTGCTTGCACTCTCCTCCCCAAAATAAATAAATATTTTAAAAAATATGTATATATGATGTTCAAAACTATGAATAGTATTCCAAGCAGAGTCTGACCTGTGACGAATGGAACAAAAATCTCACTTTGCTTATCGAAGATACTACATTTCCATTACCGTATCTAAAATCACATTAATTTGGGGGGCACCCTCATCATCACCTTAACTTCCTTTGAAGTCAGTTGTCAACTTGAGCCTATAAGGCTTTTTCACATGTAGATGGCATGACTCACCTGTCCTGCACCACTACTGTTCTTTTAGACCCAAGGGCAGGACCTTAGGTTTATCCCTGTTCACATTCATTCTGTTACATTCCCATCGAACCAGTCTCTTGGAGTATTTTTGGTTCATGGTTGGGTCATCCAGCATATTTGTCTTCCTGCCCGGCCCCTTGTCATCTGCAAATTTGATAAGTATGTTTTCTTTTCTACATCTTAGTTGTTAATAGAAATGTTGACGCAGGCCAGGCTGGAATCATTCCTTTGTGCCATACTATTGCTAGTAGATTTTAACAGGCAGGATTCATTGTCAGTTTAGATTGACTATTCCATAACTGTAGCAGGAATTGTCTTTTGGTGAGTAGTCCAGTTGTAGCCGCTTAAAAACTTAAATAAGAGATAATAGAAATAGGGATGTTCACTGAGATTAGGAACTAGTTTGGAAAGTTGATGGCCCTGTTTATGTTCTTATATATAGTTAAGTATAATATTATATTTGCTAATTAATAAAATGAAATATAATTCTTATATTCTTATGGAAAGTCTTAAGAAGAGAGCCTTATGGAATAGAGACAGTGTAGTATAGGAGAAGCCCTAAACTTAGCCCTGAGATGTTTTACTCACTTATTAAGCCCTGGATATACAGTGGTTAAAAAAAAAACAGCATTTCAGACTTAATCTTTGCCTTCAGTGGAACTTGTATTCTCATGGGGGAAACAATTCGATAATTAACATAGGTGAAATCATAATACCTTCTGTGATCTGTGTTCTAGGTAAGTGCTGTGCATCAGACAGTGCAAGTCATACATTTAATTTAAATACTTCTAGTAACTCCATTTAAAAAAGTAAAAAGAAAATATTTGAAATTAATTTTAATAGTAGGTTTTATTTGAACTCAGTAATAATATTTCAACATGTAAGCAGTAGAAAATATTTAAGATATTTATAGTCTTTTTGTTGAACTAGACCTTTGAAATTTTAAACTTATACCGCATGTCAGTTGGAACTGGTCATATTTAAAGTGCTCAATAACCACATGTAGCTAATAGCTCTGTGTTGGACACCATAACATTATGCCCATCTTTACAGACTACTCTGTGATATTGGGCAAATTACTTCCTTCTTTAGGACTTCTGTTTTCATTCAGTAAAATGACGGATTTTGACTTGCTTATCTTCTAACAACTAAATGTGTGTCCCTTTCGTGTATGAGAGTGCCTTCTGAGGTGCCCTAAATAATCTCTCTCTTGATCTGGGTGTTGCTTACCTGACTATAAGTAACATGTAAAAATCCCTCAAGCTATACTTAAGATTTGTGTGCTTTACAGTACCTATGTTACCTCAGTAGAAGTTTTCTTTTTTTTAAATAAGGTCATTTCCAGTTTTTTTGTTTCTGTGTTCTTTGCTGAAATTACTCATTTCACATGTGTGATTTAAAAAATGCAAACAGCCAGTTACTCTTTATGCCTTCTTCCCATCTAGGATGTGTCTAGTCCGAATGAAACAGGAAGGCCGGAGTGGGAAATACATGTGTCGGATCATAGTTCATTTTATGTGGGAGGATGTTGAGCAGCGTGGCAGAGTCATGGGGGTAAGTAAATGCTATCAGATTCTGGTCCTGGACAACTCCAGCGAGGGATTGCCTGACTTGAGTTGAAGTTTTATCTGTTCTAGAATGGCTTTGCTTTTAGATTGCTGTATAATGCTGCCTAATGTCAAGTGGTAATTCAGCTAGAGTTGCTTCGGCCTCCGTAGAGACTGACATGCCATGGACATTTTATTTATATGTGTGCACACATTATCATGGTTTGTCAATGTGAGGACATCCCGTGTTTAGAAATGAAATTATTAAGCCCAAATAATGGTGGTAGGAGGGAAGGGATAGGTTCGTTGAATGGAGGAAATCAAATAATAATCGAATTTTAGGACACTATGCCTTTGACACCAATACAGTGTTTGAACCACTTCTCCTCTAAATTTGTTTTGATGGAAATACCCTGGCATTGGGCCTACACTGTCCTCAGGAACTGAAAAACAAGTCCTTGATCACTAACAACCTAGAATAATTCGGCATGGTATCTACTGAAAATGTACATTAGTACATTTAATGATTAACCTGAGAAAGGACGATATATAGTGTATATATAGCATAGAATGTAATGGTAATAGAAAAATGACACCAAACATTAGAATACAATTGGTTATATAAAGAGTAATCTTTTCCTTTGTGTATATTATGTGTTTTTTAATAGATTGTAATCCTTGTTTTTTTCCCATTTTGTTGCCTCCCAGTTTGGGACCATCTAAGGCAGAACCATTAGATGGGGTCATGAAATGGGTTGATTTGTTTTTTTTTTTTTTCATTACAAAGTTCTCCCTATGGACTGAGGAGTAAACAGAGTTTATATATGTATTGTAAAAGTCATACATGTTCGTAGAATAAAAATTGAAGAGTAAAAAACGTTTAATGGAGAAACAAGTGTCTTTTCCCGCAAAGTAACCTTTGTTAAGAGTTGATGTGTATCCTTCTGGTTGTTTTCTATACAAATGCAAATATATAAATGTATATTCTTTTTTTTTTACAGTTTTTTTTTTTTTTACATTTATTCATTTTTGAGAATGAGGGAGCGAGAGAGAGCATGAGCAAGGAAGGGGTAGAGAGAGAGGGAGACACACAATCTGAAATAGGCTCCAGGCTCTGAGCCGTCAGCACAGAGCCCGATGCGGGGCTCGAACTCAATGAACCATGAGATCATGACCCGAGCCGAAGTCAGATGCTTAACCGACTGAGCCACCCAGGCGCCCCTGTATATTCTTTTAACATAACACAAATGGGCTTCTACACACAGTTTTGCGTCTTGACTTTTTAACTTAATATATATTAGATATGTTTTTACTTTATAATTATTTTTAAAATTCAAAATGTTTTAATGGAGGCGAAATCCCCTTAATCCTCCATCTCATTCCTGGCCAGTTATCTCCTTTCAAGAAGTAATCACTATTTCAACTTTGATGTATATCTTTTAAGGCTTTTTTCTGTGTAACTTCTTACAGAAAATAAGAAATACTTGTTTTGTGTTTTTATATTTTATTATACATGCTATATGTATTAAATATGTACTTAGTTTTTTTCACTCAACAATATGTCTTGGAGGTTTTTCCGTGCTGCATAGGAGTTAAGTGGGAGGTTGTCCCCATGTTTTATTTATCGTAATTATTTTCACACACTCCTATGTTATCGTCTAATGGTATCACATGCTTACTCTTTGTAAAATTGTGGTCTTTGAGACTAAATCATGGCAGTGATGGTTGGTTGCCCACTGAGAGCGTATTTCCAAATTCTCATGTCTTTGGAGGAACTGCGTATATAGGAAGCACGGTGGACATGGGTTAGATATCTTCAATGACCTTTACATGCCTTTCTCTGGGACAACAGAACATTGGCATTTCTGTTCATTCTAAGATGATGGCATATGTCAGAATTAAGCTGGTATCATCATCATAATTTGTTTTGGAGTCAGTGAGTACTGCCTGTCTTTGTAACTGTGTTCTTTGGTTCCTTGTTCATGTGACTAAACTTTCTGCTATCTGCGCTGCACAGAGAGCCTCATCAGCCTTTAAGCTATTTGTGCAGCTTGGTGTTCCACATGCCCTCAAGTACTTACTGTGCAACGCTGTGGCAGCATATAGTGGACACGGCTGGTGCTGGTAGTTCAGATCACTTAATGATAACCAGTGACACCCCCTGGCCAGCCAAAGCCTTGGCTGTCTGCCATGCAGTGACACAGTAGCTCTTCTATTAGTTAGCCTGTTTTTCTTATTACTCTTGACTAAACCCTGCTGGACATTGGACTGCTGGAGCCACGTGGGCCACAGCTGTCCGCAACATGAATAACTTAATGAACCATAGGTTACTGACTCTTGAATTAAAGAAATCTTTTAGTTATTACCCTCCCACCATGAATTTCCTTTGGACCTCTATATATATCTCCATCACAATCCCCAACACTTTGAACCTTCTGCTGTGTTACTTTATAATTATAGTCACTTCTACTTGACTTTTGCATAATGAAGTCAGGAGACTTAACACTTTTTTGCTTATGTAATAAACATCAGATGAATAAATACGTGAATGAATGAATGAATAGAAATTCCATTTTAAAGCCAACTTATCAGATAGATGATACTCAATTTATTTGTTTCTAGACTATACGTACATCAGTGCAGTCCCGCCCTGCACTCCCCTTCCCATTTTATCCAACCATTTTTCTTTCTGAATTGTTCTAGATATGGTGTTGTCCTGTAAAGAAGTGTGTTAGATCAGTGTTTCTCACATTTTAATGTGCCTGTAGTCCACCTGGGGATCTTGTTAAACTACAGATTCTGATTCAGTAGGTTGGGGTGGAGCCAGAGAGTCTACATTTCTAGAAAGCTTCAGGCGATGCCAGTGCCACAGTTGGAGCAGTGTGAGGATGGGGCAACCACACTTTGAATAGTAAAGTTTTTGATGATCCATAATACTCCCTAGGTACAGACTTGTAAATTCACCTGCATGAAGAGAAATGCTAAGCTCCAGTTTAGTTACAAAGACTATAAATAAAGATGGTGATTTAAAAATAACAGAGGTTTGGAAGAGTTGGGGAATTACTATTATCGCTTTTCTGTTATAATTGACTTGATTCCTCTCCTCCCCCCACCCAACTCATGGTATAAATAGACACCCTTCATACAGGCAAGACAATTATTTGTTAACCACTTCTCTGTTGTGAGTGCGATTGTATGTATAGAGAGGTTCTCAGTCTTCTGTGTGCGTACAGCCTGAGGAAATGGGAAAGTTAGGGACATGTGGCTGGAGAAAGTAGTAGGGAGCCAGTCTGGCCTTGTTCTGACCCTGGCTGCCAAGTCTTTCCTCCTCTGTGCTTCAGTTTCCTTAAAAAATGTGGATTGTTGGGGTGCTTTGAAATCTGTGATTTGAAGGTGGTAATTTGTAAATCTTTCTCTGTGTAATTTGGCATCCCAGGTGTACATCTTTAAGAAAACTCATATAAAAAGTAGAATTTATAAGACTGATCAACGAAGTGGTGATTTTTTACATGCCAAAGAATTCTTAGAGGCTATTACTTTGAGTGGAGCCATTTGCGAATCAATGACGAATCAGAAATTTGAATCAAGAACTCCCTTGAAATTAGAATTGTAGTCTCATATGGTGAGGACATTTTCATTTAAAAATTGTTTGCTAATTTTAATTTATCGGCATTTAGGAGCCCAACTATTGTGAAGAACAAGGCAGGCTCATATATCATTAGTGAAGCCGGTATAAAATACAAGTGTTAAATTTGAGGTTACAAAAATCACATCAATAATTTAGAGCGTTCTAACGTAAAAAAAAAAAAAACCTTATTTGGGATTTAAACATATAAATTAGCTGTGGAAATAAAGTTCATTATATCACCTCATCTGGTCTTGTTTTATTTCATTAACTGGTTCTTAAAAACCTTTGTGAGCTGAGTTGCAGCTGAAGAGGTTGGAGACCATTTTTCCTTGGGCCCTTGCCTCACTCCTGAGTGTTGGTAAGAGTAGAAAACTAAGACTTGACACAGCTGTAAAAACAGACAGGCCTTTGGCCTCAGCACTTTCTCCTGGTGCAGGCACATTTCAGATGTAAATTTCACTTTCTGCCTCTCCTACTAATGAAGTAAGTTTCTTTTGCTGGGTTTGCAGCCAGGTGTGTCCAGTCTTGTGGCTAACCGGGGCGCTTTAGTTAATTTTTCCATTTGTGACATTTCAACCAAACTTAAAAAACAAACATAAAAATTAGCTCAAGGCAGTGGCTCAAAGTGTTAATGGTAACCTTAGGCTGGCTAAACGACTTCCTCTCAGTTCTGCCCTGCCAGACATCTCCACCTTGTGGCTTACAATGAGCAGGTTTAAGCTTTCCAAGCCTTGGAGACTGGGTGGGAAGGAGTAGGTAAGAAATTCCAAGTTTATCCTTATCAGTGGTCCCTGGCATGCCAGGTGTCTCCTCCGGACCTCAGATGATTTCTTGCTAGCATCTTTCCAGAATAAGGATGAACCTCTCGTCACCTCAAAGTCTTCTGTTCTCTTCTGTAGCAGAGCTGCTTCATGGGGTGATGCAGAGGGCCTAGAAGGAGGTGGAGGAGCCGTGTGGGCTGAACTGGACTCCTTTTGTAAAATTCTACCTTGCTTTTTAGAACCAGCATTTTGCTTTGCAAGGTCCTCTGTGATCATACTCCAGACTACCTTTCCAAACTCATTTCCTCTAGCTCTTCGTGAACTGTAAATATGTGAAACCTTCTAGCACATGTGCCTGGCACGTAGAAAGCACTCAATGAACATCACATTCCATCCTTGCTTCACATACTCTTCACTCCAGCCAAGCTGAAAGCCTTGGTCTTCCTGTCGTGTGTCTTTCCCCGTGCGGTACTACACTAGGTTGCCTAAACACCACAGTCCCAATTCCTTTACATCCCTCCACCCCACCCCATACTGGAAGCCAATCCCAGTTGTCCGTAGCCGGAAGTTCCTTAGTAATTTATATGTGCCCTTCTTCTGGCTCTTACTATTTTGTATCATTGTTACTCATGCGTAATGACTATCTTCCAGGTGAATTGCCTGGGGGCTGTATCAGTTGTATCCCTTGTATTCTCCAAAGTGCTTGTCATCGCCCCTTGGCTGAATGCATGCCCAGTAAATAACTGATCACAGAAGACCATTCTGGAAGCCCACTGTATGTACTGGAAAAAGTTGGGTGGAGAGGTATCCTTTTTCATTTTGAACATACGTGTTTGCTCTGTTAGTCTTAAATACTGGAAGAAAAAGAAATGAAAAATTGTTTCCTTTACTCTCAATTTTTTTCTTTTTCTTTTTCCATGCTTTCCTGTCTTCTAATGGATTTGACTTAAAAAAACAACTTATACACGAGGCATTTTATGTTTCTAAACTAACAAAGACTTTAAATCTATAAAGGATGGTAAAAATAAGAATTAACACACACTTTAGGTTTTCTGGAAATTTTCTTCCAGGCCGCTATAGTTCCATTCCCTTCTTCCTACCTCCCCACAAAAATCTTCAATCAAACTCTTCTGTTTTATTACCAGGAGGTAAAAATTTTGCTATCTTTTCCATCTCTAGGTCAGAATTAAAACTCGCTGCCACAGGTATTGTTTAAAAGGCAAGGACCACTTTAAGGCCATCATTTTGCTGCCAGTGATATGAATGATGAAGTGTAAATACAGAGCAATTCTTTGGGCTTGAGACCTTTAAAATAGGACATGTTTGTTCCCAGAAATCAGTCCTTCTTTTGGGAGGTTTTTTTTTTTTTTTTTTTTTTTTTTTAAATATCCTAAGTTGGGGGATACCTGGGTGGCTCAGTCTGTTAGGTGTTGGATTCTTGATTTTGGCTCAGGTCATGATCCCACAGTCCATAAGGCTCTGTGCTGGGTGTGGAGTCAGCTTGGTATTCTCTCACGCTCCCTCTGTCCCTCCCCCTGCTCACGGACACTCTTGCTCTCTCTCTCTCTCTCTCTCTCTCTCAAAAAACAAAATAAAATAAACGTCCTAAGCTGTTGGCGTGGATACTTGTTTATTAGGTGAGAGAAGGCTAAACTCTTAGAAGGCAGAGCAATTTCGTTTTGGGATTGGCTCGTCAACTTTAGCAGGGTCCAACTAAGACGTATCTTTAGTAGCTGCATTCTTCACACAAGTTTCCTAACCTCAGGTCTTACAAGGTAGCAAGAACACTTAGAGTATATGCTTTAGGCAGTTGAGTAACTGATCAGATGCCTGGGAGCATACAATTGGAATGCCAGTCTGATGGCCTAGCTGGCCTGCCCTTCTGTCCCTTCTGGGTTGCATACTGGACTCACTTCATTTCAGGGATTGTCCCTGAAAGAGAAGTTATAAACCTTTCTGAAATCGAAATTAAATAGAGCATGAAACTTCTGTCTGTGCAACATGATCATTTATCTCTCTCATGGCTGTTTTTACCTCCAGTTATAGATTGTGATTTAACTGAGGTCTGATTCATATTTGTTTATCTTGGTATTCCTATGGTACCTAAAATGGAGCTTTATACTCAGTAGGCATTCAGTAAATTTTTCTTGACTCAATAAATCAGTAAATGAATTTGATTCCCTTTGTTATCTTCAGTTTCCCTCATAGAATTTCTGTAGGAGAAAGACAGTGACCTAATTCCATATTCAAAGCCCTGGCTGCCTTGGTGCATGGACACTGTTCTGTCTTTCTAGGACACACTCCTTAAATACTCTTCATACTAAGTACTCCCAATTCAGCTCATCATTTCAGAACTGTTTACTTCTCCAACCTATCATATGTATCTTTTTTTCTTTTTCTTTTTCTTTTTCCTCTAGTCTCTCTAGGTGCCCTATTCGCATTGACATCTTTTGTACCATGCTTAGACCTGTTTGTACCGAGCACAGCTAAAGCCATTTTTCACGTCTTCCTTTCAGGAGTTGCTAATGGTTCTTCTAAATAAATGTCTGGGGACGCCTGGGTGGCTCAGTTGGTTAAGCGTCTGACTTTGACTCAGGTCATGATCTCACAGTTCATGCATTCGAGTCCAGCGTCAGGCTCTGTGATGATAGTTCAGAGCCTGGAGCCTGCTTCAAATTCTGTGCCTCCCTCTCACTCTGTCCCTTTCCTGCTCGTGCTGTCTCTCTGTCTCTCAAAAATAAAAGTAAAACGTTATAAATAAATAAATAAATAAATAAATAAATAAATAAATAAATAAATAAATCTCCTTCAGGAGATGGGAAAAATAGCTCCATGCACCTGTTCTTCCTAGGTTTCCTGTCTTGCTTCTTCTGTCATCTCTGTCAATCCAACCCCCAGCCCCCAGCTGGAATTCTTAGAGTCTTCCTCAACTCCTGCCTCATCCTCTGCACCCAAATAGTCCTGTCACTTGTCTGCCCAAAATATCTTTGGATTTTATCCTCCCTTCTGTTCCATTGCCTGTATCAAGCTTCATCATCTCTCCTTTATTGCACATGGCCTCCTAACTAGTTCCTGGACTTTCTCTCCTCTAGTGAACCCTGTCACCACATAAACCACCAGAGGTTTTTCCAGTTTCTACATCTGATCATATCCCTGCTCTGTCTAGAAATCTGAGGGACAAAATTCAAACATCTTTGCAATGATGTATAGAACTCTTCGTAGTTATATAGGAAGTTATATACTGTATCTTAGAAGATGCAGTATTTAGTATTTAGGACTGAAATGTTTTGATATTTTCACATGGTTTAGTAAAAGAAAGAAGGGCGTGTGTGTGTGTGTGTGTGTGTGTGTGTGTGTGTGTAGAGAGAGAGAGATGAAGCAAATATTACAAAATATTAACAATTGTGAATCTAAAAATTACGCAAGGTTTTGTTTTACTACTCTTAACATTTTTTAAGTTCGAAACTTTTCAAAGTGAAAATAGGGGGGAAAGAAATCTTCACATTCTAGCCCTCACCCACCTTTTTAGTCCAATTGCCAACAAACCTCTAATACACAAATGTTCACGCTCAAGCGCGTGTACACGCGCACACGCGTGGCAGATTGTCACTGATGCCATAGTATGCCGTGTTCCTTTTATGCTTCTGGGCTTTTGTTTATGCAGTCAGCTCCCTTTGTCTGAAGTGGTCTTAGCACCTGTCTTCTCTGCTCCTGGCACTGTAAGACACAGCTGGATACTA
This sequence comes from Paguma larvata, assembly GCA_030068075.1. Taxonomy (NCBI): domain Eukaryota; kingdom Metazoa; phylum Chordata; class Mammalia; order Carnivora; family Viverridae; genus Paguma; species Paguma larvata. The sequence goes on along the minus strand of CM057844.1, from coordinate 26,152,178 downwards.
TGTCTTCCACAAAGCTTTTCCCAGCATGTCCCCCCTAATATTGGTATGTATGGCCACTCCTTTCTCTCTATCGCTGCAGCACTTTGCACGAACTTCTGAGAGAGGACTTACCATGCTCTACTGTAATTGTGGGTTTGTGCTGGTCATGCCTGTTAGATGGGATGAGGGTTCTAGGATTCCTTGCTTCTATTATTAGTGACTGGGCAACACTATCTCCCAAATACTGATTTAATGAATGGTCTCTTATCACACCTGGATTCAATTTCTCTGACCACCCCTTCCCCAAAAAGAGTCTCATTTTTCTCTCCCTGACCTCCCTTCTGCGTTCCTTGGCTGTCTCATCATTTATATTTCTAATTCACTTTATGGGATAGATGAACGTTAGATGGAGTGCCTCAGACGTTCTCTCGTTCCGTGGTTCTCAACCTGAAGGGACTCAGATGTGTTAATTTTGAAACACCTCCCCAGAAGATTTCTGATGCATATCTCAGGGTAAGGACTATAGATCTGGTCCTGCTGTCTTAATTTCTGTGGGGAGAAAATGGGGTCCTAGAGAAATTAATTGATTTGCCCGAGGTCATGCAGCTAGAAAATAGCAGAATGGGAACCAAGTTAGGGGATGCTGGTTTCCAGTCCAGGGTCCACTTTACTATACTGTGATCATCACCAGGGGTGCCGGGGGGGGATCAGCTTCATGGCAGATTCCTTCTCCCTGGTCTTCTTACCAAGGACTTCCAAAGGCCAAGAGGACAGCTTTTCTTGAATCTCGAATCTCCAGGCATTCCATTTCTTCAGTGCAGTCTCCAGGCTGAGGCCCCTTTTATTCAGACTTTCTAATCCGATACGGCAGAGGTTTCCTACTCGGCAGGACTAATAGAGATTAAGGGGAAAAAAGGACAGGTGAGAATGCTAACAATGTTCTGAATTTGTTTCTTTTTCCAGCATTTAGAGTCTGAACGTCTCCACATCGTCTGAATTTGCCTTAGTTGATTTTACAATTATTTTTCAGAGACTCCTTGGTTGTGTTTTTTTAAGAGTAGAGGAACACGGAGACTGAACACCGTGCTAGGAGAGGCTGGGCTGGGAGACTAACAAAGGCGGTATTATACTGTGCGCGGCCGAGCCAATAAATGAATTCAGGAGACACCTAGATGTGTTTCTCGTGGAGGGCGTAAGGGGGAGGGGTCTGGGGAAAAGGCAGAAAGGTGGGATTAAGATAAATTAAAATGGGGCCAGCATGCTGGATAAGGGGACAGCCTCTTCCTGTTCCCACTGTTGCTTAAGATTTTTCATTCTGCTTAGTTCAAAAGTTAAAACTAGTCTTTAACCATGTACTTCATACTCTCCCATCCCCCACTTTCTTAACATAGGAAAAGAACTTAGTTGTGAAACTATTTCAGCCTGATACAGCAGTGTTTATTATTTGAATGCTGCATCTATTGGGTGTCTTTAGAATATTAAAACTAGAAAGGAACCTTGAAATAAGCTAGTCCAGAGAGTTTCAAATTATGGTCCCAAGACCAGCAGTCTCAACATCATTTAGGAACTTGTTAAAAATGCAAGTTTAGGGCTCCACCCTGGGTCTGCTGAATCAGAAACTCTGGCGGTAGGGGCCAGCAGTCTGTTTGTTTTTGTTTTGTATTTTGTTTTTTTTTTTTTAATGTTTATTTTGAGAGAGAGAGGGAGAGGGAGAGCACACAAACAGGGGAGAGGGAGAGAGAGAATCCGAAGCAGGCTCCTCGCTGTCATGTCAGCACAGAGCCTGACGCAGGGCTCAATCTCACAGATTGTGAGATCATGACCAGAGTCGAAACCAAGAGTCAGATGGTTACATGACTGAGCCATTCAGGCGCCGCACCAGCAGTCTGTTTTAACAGACTCCCCCAGTTAGAGGGCCACTGCTCTAGTCTCATCCTGTCATTTAACTGATGGAGAAACTGGCTCAAGGAGAGCTGAATAAGTTTAAGTTAGAAACCACTAAACAGCAGAACTCCAGTCTCCTGAGTGCTGGCTCTTACTGTTCTTCCTGCTGAGGGGAGCAGGGTTTGGGCATGGGTGGGTGCCCTGTGAAAGTAGAGGATTTCAGCATAATACAGAAACATAGTAGCTTACTTTTACCTAGAACTTTCCCTTTGATGTACACTTTATAAGCACCATATGAGTTTTACGTTTACAACAATCTTATCTGTGAGGTAGTATTTCTATCCTTGTTTTATAGATGAAGACACTAGGATCAGAGAGGTTAATGCATTAGTTTCCTGTAGCTGCTGTAACAACTTACCACAAACTTGGTGGCTTAAAACAACACAAATTTATTTCTCCATAGTTCTGGAGGCCAGAAATCAGCTTTACTGGGCCAAAATCAAGGCATTAGCAGGGCTATGCTCCTTCTGGAGGCTTTAGGGGAGAATCTGTTCTTTGCCCTTTCCAGCTTCTGGAGGCTGCTGGGATTCTTTGACTTATGGCCACACCACTCTAATCTCTGCCTCTGGTCATGTTGCCTTCTCTTCTATCTGAGTTCTCAGGGTCTTCTGCCTCCCTCTTATAAGGGTACATGTGATTATATTTAGGGCCCACCTGGATAATCCAGGGTAACTTCCCATCTGAAGACCCTTAATCTAATCATAGCAACAAAGTCCTTTTTCCCCCCCATATAAGATACATTCCCAGGTTCCAGGAATTAGAAAGTAGATCTCTTTTGGGAGACCATTATGCCACCTACCAGTAAGGTAACTGAACCAGTCTTACACAGTAAATGTGAGAGCTGGATTGGAACCCAAATCTGCCAGACCGGAGAGATCATGCTCTTAATCACTACCCTGTACTGCCTGAAAAGGTCATCACTAAGAACTATGGCTCTAACATAAGCATTGAGATTTTTAACCCAAGTGTTGTTTCCTTCTTCCTCTAACTTGCGTAACATTACTTGTCACATAACACTGAAACCTCTCAGTCCTTAAGCGTGTCTGTATGTTGGCCTGGACTCCTTCAGTTAAACTGTTAGCTCCTAGAGGGCAGAGATAGTATCTTTTTTCTTCCATTAAAAAAAAAAATGGAGTTATAATTCATCTACCAAAAAATCCACCATTTTTAGTGTATTTTTTTTTAGTAAATTCACAGTGTTATGCAACCATCACTATCTAATTCCAGAACATTTTCATCACCTCAAAAAGAAACCCTGTGCCCATTAGCAGCCACTCCCCATTCCTCTCTTCCCTCAGCCCCTGACAACCCCTACTCTGCTTTCTGTCTCCATAGATTTACCTATAGTGAGGCATTTCATATAAATGGAACCGTATAATATGTGGTCTTTTCTGTCTGGTTCCTTTCACTTAGCATAATGTTTTCAAGGTTTATCCATGTTGTAGTATGTGTCAGAATTCCATTCCTTTTTTTTTTTTAATGTTTATTTACTTTGAGAGAGAGAGCATGTGTGAGTGCACCAGCAAGCAGGAGAGGGACAGAGAGAAGAGAGAGGGAGAGAATCCCAAGCTGACAACACAGAACCTGCCTCGGGACTCAAACTCATGAACTCATGAGTTCATAACCGGAGCCGAAATCAAGAGTTGGACGCTCAACCGACTGAGCCACGCAGGTGCCCCAGTACTTCATTCCTTTCTATGCGGTAGTCTGTTGTATGGATATGCCACATTTGGTTATCCATTTATCAATTTGTGGACGTTTGAGTTGTTTCCATTTTTTGGCTTTTATGAATCACGCTACTATGAACATTCATATACATGTTTTTGTCTGAACATAGGTTCAGTCCTCTCGGGTACATTACTTAGGAGTGGAATTGCTGGGACATACGGTAATGCTATGTTTAACTTTTTGAGCAGCTCAGATATTGCATTTTGTATCAAGTTATTTGAATTTTAGCATGACATCTATTGTTATTTGTTTATAATGAAATAACATTCTCATAATATGTAGTCTTAATCATATTTCTCATCTTACTGCCAAAAAATTTTTACACCTATAACCGTCCGCAGTAGAGAGAAGGGATGGCATGGTATAGTGGAGGGAGTTCTGGCCAGCCTGGCCACTCTCTGAGTGAGCTCGAGTAAGTCAAATCACCTCACCTCTCTGGGGAGGAGAGCTAGATGATTTCTAAATTCTCTTCCAGACTTAACATTCCGCAACTCTGTGAGAGTCTGAAAAGCTAGCCTTGTGTTAAATCCCAGAGCTTGTGTTCTGTTTTTTTAGCAGTTCATCATTCTCTGTCTGATTTCTGTTCCCAGACACAAACAAGGTTTTACCCATCTATCCATCCATTTTATTGTGGCCTGCAAGCTTCCAGGTACTCTGCTAGGCACTGGAGATACATAGATGATGAAGATATTGTCCCCGGCTGCCCGGTCTAGTAGGAGAAGACAAACATATAAGCAGGTGATTACTATATTAAGAGATTGTGATATTTAAAAATTGCTGAGAAGGCTCAGAGGAGAGAAGCTTGGGGTAGATGACATTGGGTTGTATCTTTTCCGATAAGTGTTTGATAATGAGAGGAACTTTCCAGACAGAAGAACAGTGTAGGTAGAGGCAGGATGATGTTTGCCTTTGTGTGGTGACTTTTTTCCTTTTCCTGCAGTTCTGAAAGCAGACTCTCTTTATCCAGATCTCCATTTTGAGATCCTTTTGGGTGTCCAATACTCAGAGACTTCTTGACTCAAAGGTCTGCAAAATAACATATTTCGTCTAAGTCCTGGCCACCTATAGAATTTCTTCCTCTTTTTTTTGTTTTGTTTTGTTTTGTTTTTTGTTTTTAAGGGCACTTCAGACTCAATTTCAGAGTAATGAAGTTCCCTAAGTGGCTAAGGAGCCTCGATCAAGATTTGGAGTTGCTCTTGACTTCAGCTTAGTTTGGGCTCTTGCAAATGCCCTCTGGTCTCCCTGAGGGTTTTAGTTACATAAAAATATTAGGAACGTAAAATTTTACAATATGATCAGCACGGCACAAACTAAATTTCTAACCTTTGACTAGAAACATATATGGAAGGCTTTGTGTTTTAAACTGCCCCCTTCCCAGCCTCCTAGCCTTCATGAGAGGTCATTGTACAGCTCTTTCCATGGTCACTGTTCTCTTCCCTTTTACTGGAGGGCAAAACTAGGGCAGAGAAATAATTTTTATTCACTTCTGAAAGGTTACAGTAATAAAGAAACTCTTGTTAACATCAGAGGACGTTGCAGCCAAGAGTTTTCACAGTCTGGCATTGTTTATTTTACATGTAATTTGGAACCTTCTGCACTCTTAAAATATTGGCACAAAAATGTTTTAACTGTTGAAGTACTTCATCGCAAGCAGCAGTAGTGTGGTGTCAGAGGGGCAGCAGGGCTCTGGAGAGCCATTTGCCCTGTTCCTGTTGGAGAGAAAAATGGTGTGAGCGTGCGTGCATGTGTATGTGTGTGCACATACACGTTCGCTCGAGTATATGTGAACCTCTCTGCGTTTAGAAATAAGAACTTTCTCTCCTGATGAACTTATATGCATCCCTTTATTTAACAACAAGAATAGTAGAACAATCCCGCTTTCCTGTTGCCAGGGCTGTCAGAAAGTACAGAGCTTCCCTTATTTAGGTATTTGATATTTAATTTTTCATTATCCGCCCCCCTCCATCTCTCACATATACTTTATTACTTCACCCTTTTCTCTTACTTTTTTTTTTCTTTTTTTGGTTGAGATGTATACTGTGGGCCAGATTCTTGCAGACATTTTACAGATAGCATCTCAATCACAAATTACCTGGTTAGAGAGATGAGTGTACCCATTTTGTAGCTGAGGAGAACTGAAGGGCAGAAAAGTTAAAGAACTTGGCTGTGGCCACCACAGTAAGTCACAAGCCAAGATCTGACTGATTTTCAAACTTCTGCTCTTTTGGCCATACCATGTGTCTTTTGTTATAGGCCAATTTGAACCTTTTTTGGAAGTAGGTAGAATATAAGAACAAGTGAATAAATTAATGACTAAACCTATCCATTGATAGGAGCAAAGTCAGTTGTGTTGATTGAGATAGTAATAGAAGCACCTGGCCCCATCAAAGGGGTGTTGTTGTTGTTCTGTTAGGTTGAGGTTAAAATTTGAAAACAATGCAGAAGGATCTGTTATTAAATGGGAAGAATGCTGGTGTGGTGACTGGGCATCCATAGTTTCAGGCTCAACTTTTCTCCTAGAATTTGGAGGATCTTCTCTTTCTCCCATCTGTTTCATGTCCTGTGATCTTAAAATAGAGCTATTTATATTAACCTAGCCTTGCTAAGATCCAGGGATTCCCCAAGGCTGATCATGCTCTCTCTAACCTATCTGGTCTGGGAACAGTGGCCTGCTGCCTCATAAGCTCTTCTTCCTCCAAATCTTTCTTCCTTGGCCTCCAGAGTGGAGCCTTGGCAAAAGAGGCAGAGGTTACCCCTACTGAGCTCTGTAGAGGTGTCACCAAGCCACGCCCTTCTCTAGCCAGGGGTCTCTAGCAGAGGGCTCCTTCCCCTGTAGGAGTTCTATCTGGCTCTGAGCAAAGGATGCTCTGCTGTCATATATGTATGTGTGTAACTTCCCAAGCACTTACCTCTCATCACATGGGCTTTCGAGCCAGACAGACCTGGGTTCTAATCCATGCTGTGCCATAACATGGCTTTGAAACCCTAGGCAAGTCTCTTTTCCTTTCATTGTCTACATTCCTTTCTCTATAAGATAAGTCACACATAGCATGTGACTTTAAAAATATGATCCTAGATAATGACTTAGTACAGCGCTTGGCACATTTTAGTCACTTTATAAAATGGGCACTGTTTGGAACCTTTCTATGGCACCTAGCATAGGCTGCCTTATTTCAAAAAGATTTATGTACATAACTCTTATGCCCCACTGGATTCCGACTTTCCGGAGGACAGAGATCATATCTTTCATCTTTGTCTCACCTGTTCTGCCTGGCATAGGTCACGTGCCTTGCAGGCACTCAGTCGAAGTTGGCTGAATCTGTTAGGATGACTTGGACAGAGCAGGGTGGGCATGAGTATTTTAGTTTCTCCATCTGAACCTGGGGAAATAGTAACCCCTTATTTTAGAGCCTTTGAGGACAATTTAAAACGATATGTGTGAAGTGTTTGGAGCCCTTTGAAAGGAGGGTACTGGGGAAATTAATGGTGTTTTTGCTGTTCTTGGGAAAGCCCTTTGTGGTTCCCAGTGAATAAATTACTTGGAGTGAGTTTTCTAACACCTCCTACTCTGCTTTTTTTTTTTTTTAAATAACTGTCTGCTGTAATGCTTCTTTTGCTCTGACTTATAAAGATATATATTTTTGGTTTTGGACTTTTGACCTTTTTCTGCTCCCAGGAGAGAAATTTCTATCAGAATAATAAAAGGTGTAAACTGTGTGTGTTGCCCCTTTTGTGGGCCTTGGGTATTTCAGCTGCTAGAGTTAAGAGTCTACAGGCTTGTGGTTTGTGCCTGGTTATGGGGGACGTAGGAGACGGTTCCCATTAAGCACTCCGTGGCATTCTCTGTGTCTCCCACACTACTCCTTTCATCCTGTCCTATGCCCTTTTGCTGAGATTCTTTGGATTTCAAATGAATTCTAGTGTCTATGGTATTTTGAGTACAGATAATTTATGGCTATGCTTCTTCTCTTTCAAAGACAGAAGGTGTTTATCATCTGCTGTGCTCTAGGTCCCAAGCTGAGTTGCCTGCCAAAGAGGATCCTCCTTCTGGAGGAAAGAGGATGGGAGAGTTGAAAAACCACTCACTAGTCTTGGAGTCAAAAGAGGAGGGAATTAAACTTGGTTCCACCATTAACCAGCAGTTTCAGGTGAAGAGCTTGGACCAGATTATTTCTAAGAGCCCTTCCAGCTTGAAAAAAATCTGTGAGTTAAAAGAGTTTTCCAACCCAGGGTAGCATTCAGAGTAAGGGAACAACAGTTTACCTGACTTCCTCCTTATTCTCTAAGCTTCTTTTGCCCTCTAGCCCTGAAAGAACTGGCCCTTTCCCTATTATCCTCAGCTGAGAGGCCCAGAAGAGACTTGAGCAGATTTGGGGACCAGTGTAGGGTTTATAACATGCTGGAGTTGTGGTCTGAAGCCATTGGTAGACATGAATGGGAGAAGAATTCCACTTGGTGGCGACTGCCAGGGACTGTGTAAAGGAAGTCCAGACTGCTTTGGCTGTTGACAGGAAGCCCCATTCAGGGCTAGCCCTCACTGGTCAGAATTGCAAGGCAGTCACTGTTTATGTTTTGTGCCACTTCAATGACCAGCAATCTCCTAGAAGTTTGATAGGCACAAAGATGATCCTCATTTAATCTTTCCAATTGAGGACACTTAGTCCTGGCAAGAAAAAAAATGGCTTGTTCGGGGTCATATGTTAGTAGTAGAGCAGAGATTAAAACTTACTGCCGATTGATTCTATTCTTTTCTTTTTTTAAGTTTATTTATTTATTTTCAGAGAGAGAGAAACAGAGCCTGCAAGCGGGGGAGGGGCAGAAAGAGAGGAAGAGAAATTCCCAAGTAGGCTCCGCACTGCCAGCGCAGAGCCCTATGCAGGGCTCAGACCTACAGACCGTGAGATCATGACCTGAGCCAAAGTCGGATGCTTAACCAACTGAGCCACCCAGGCGCCCCTTAAGATTTTAAGTAATCTCTACACCCAGTGTGGGGCTTGAACTCATAATCCCAAGATCAAGAATTGCATGCTCTATGGACTGAGCCTGCCAAGCAGCCCAAATTGTCTTGTATTTATTGCTATAGCTTTAACTCCTAGAACAGTGTTTGGGGAATGGTTAATAACTGAATATACATTTGTTGATGATGAAGGCACTATTGAATTTCTTTTTCTCTTCAGGTCCAACAGCATTATTAATTTTATGGCTCTATTAAGGATTGTTTTATTCACTTATTCATTTAGGGAACATTCTTGTTCCTCACTGTGTGCTAATCCACAGACGCTGTTGGTAGAGAGTGCACCAGAGAGAAGATTTTACAGGGCTTACAGTCTCTAGCCTATACCAAAAAGAGAAATGAAGTTGAATCTTTCCTAGGTTAGGTTCTAAACTACATAGATAAACAAGATTTGAATTCACCTGTTTTTTGTTTGTTTTGTTGTATTTTTGCTGTAGCCTTCTAGAGACGCTGGCCCGGCACAGGGCTGAGTGTGATGATGGCAGGATGGTACTGGAAAGTAGGCAGCCCCCAGGTGCTGAAGAGAGGGATGGAGACTGGCAGCCCTTGGCTCAGGTGGAGGAGTGGGTTTGGTTTGTAACTTGCTTTCTAAGGCAGAATCAGAGTGGTTGAGAGCCCTTGGGCACCAAAGCCAGATGGGACTCAGATCCCATCCCACCCGTGTGACCTTGGTAAAGTCCTTAGTCTCTGTGCTTCCATTTTTTCCTCTGTAAAACAGGGATAGCTGTAGTACCTACCTCCCCTTACAGCATTATGGAGGTTTAAATGAGTTATCACATGTGAGATTTTTTTTGAACAGTGCCTGGGGGCTAGGTAAATGTTTGCAGATATTCATTTTATTACTTACTGTTACTTATTTTATGTCACGCGATAATGTAGAAAGAAAAAAGAAAGGCAGTTTTGCATAATTTAGATGGAATAACTGAGTTTCAGAGATTGGTCTTCCAGAGTCACAAGGTGGCAAAGTGGAGCTGACTGGGCCCAGAATTTACTTAGATTTCAAAGCATTTCTAAGGTCCGAGTGGGACTTGAATACAGATCACTAGAGAGAGCAGCTCTTTAACAGATACAGCTTTCCAACTGAGGTTTTCTTTTTCCTTTGGATAAAATGTTTACCCTCCCAGTAACCTTTTCCTGAAAAAAGAGGATGAAAAGAATTAGCCTATAGAGATGAGGTCATGAAGCCAAGTGTCCATTCCATTTCCCGGGAATCTGAACATTACTATTTGTCTCACCATTGGCCTCCTCAGTACTTGAGCAAGAGTGCCTCTACCAGAATTCAGGCTCAGCCATTCCCAGGATACTTCAGCAGGATTCTGTCAGCTGAATGGCAGTTTTGTTTGAGCCTTAAGACAAAAGAATGTTGGACTAGGAATCAGACGACATTGTTTCTCTGAACATCAGAGACCATCTTGACCATCTATGAGCTGAGTGAAAATTGCTAAGTCACCTTTCTGACTCATTTCTCTCCCTCTGCCTTCTCCCCCTTCTCACATGCATTTCTACATTTCTACAGCAGGGAATAGCCTCTTTCTCAGGTTACCACAGGACCAGTATTTTGGAAATTGTATGGTTCTGAGCAATAAACAGTAAGGAAACAGCAGTGAAAGACAAGCATTCTTTATTACAGAGAACAATGGAAGTGTCCACTCAACTGTTTGGAGCTGTAGACTTGGTCTGACCTGTTTGGGACTGTAGGCTTTGGTCTGACCTCCTCTCGCCAGCTGGAGTCACTAGTTAACATGTGTGATTCAGTTGATTAGGGTGGCCCATCTCGTTTGCTCCCCATTACTGCAGAAAGGAGAAGACAGGACTGTTTTGTAAAACTGCTAGAAATCTCAAGATTGGGAAGGGCATAGATGCTCTGAAAATGTTTTCCAGGCAACATGAAGTCTGTCTGGGAATTCCTGAGTGGAGTCAGTGAGCTCAGTGTTGCCTCCAGGTCTTCTGGGATGTTTAGGTTCTCAGCACACAGGACAAGTGACAGTGCCCAGGCTCCATTAGCAAAGAACTTACTAATTTGTTAATTGTCCATTTTCATCTGTTTCATTTGTAAGTCTATGCTTTTGAGATGGCTGGTTATTGATGGGGAACAAGCATCCTGTAGTTTTCCACAGTCCCCAGTCTGCCTAAATTTAATAAAAAATCATTTAGGGGTTCCTGGGTGGCTCAGTCAGTTAAGCATCAGACTTTGGCTCAAGTCATGATCTCGCAGTCTGTGGGTTCCAGCCCTTGTGCTGACAGCTCAGAGCCTGGAGCCTGCTTCAGATTCTGTGTCTCCCTCTAACTCTGCCCCTCCCCCACTCATGCTTTGTCTCTGTCTCTCTCTCTCTCTCTCCCCGTCTCTCTCTCAAAAATGAATAAACATTAAAAAAATTTTTTAAATCATTTAAAAAGCAAAATTGTGCCTGCAGCTTTTCTGCATTCATAAGTGCAGTCATGAGGTCCCTGGTGCATTTGGGAGCCTGCAAGTGTCTCTGGACATCTAAGGTGAGTCAGCATCTTGCTGACAGTAATCAGACCTCATGACTGCAGGTAGACGCAGAGGCTGCAGAGGGATGATATCCCATGCCAGGTAGTGAACAGATTACTGGGAACGGGGATCAGGCTCTAGGGCCTGGTGTTCTGTACTCCTGCTCCACTGGAGATGCCTGCCGGGCTCAAGCTAAGTACACATCTTGCTCATATTACATCTTGTTCAAGTAAGATTTTCCATTACCACAACACAGGAGACATTGAGGGCACCGTGATTGCTAAAACCCTATGACTGGTTGTCTGCCCTTAATGCTACCAGGGTCAGAAAGTCATCAGCTTATGATTACATATAACTGTTACATTCTTTTTTCAGCTAGCATTCAGTGAGGTCTGATTATGTGCAAGTCATGGCATCCTTACCTTTTCCCCTCCACACCTACTCCTTACCAACTCTCACTTGCACCATTGCTGCAGCCTCCTCTAGTATTCCCTTTTTTTTTTTCTTGAGAGAGAGAGAGAGTGAACGTGAGAGAGAGCACGTGCATATGCATGATAGTGCACATGAGCAGGGGGTGAGGGGCAAAGGGAGAGAGAATCTCAAGCAGGCTCCATCATGCTCAGTGTGGAGCCCGACATGGGGCTCGATCCCACAACCCTGGGAACATGACTGGAGCTGAAATTAAGAGTCAGATGTTCAACTGAACCACCCAGGCGCCCCACCTCCTCTGGTGTTCCTGCCTCTGGTCTTTCCCTCAACTTTGTGGTCTGTACTTTATACTTCTAGGGTTAATTTTCAGAAATAAATCTGTCCATGCAACTTCCCTGTGCTTAGACCTCTTCATGTGGCACTCAGGGCCATTTTCAGTCAAACATACTGACTGCCTTTCTCCAGTCCTGCCTTCTGCTTCTTCCCGTCATGGTATCTCTGTTATAGATTTTTCTCTCAAAATGCAGTATTTGTTCACCTCTCTGTGGCTTTGCATACCAGTCTTTCAGTCTGAAAAGTAGTAATCCCCGTTCACCCTTTAATACCTAATATAATAAATGTTTCTTCATCTCTGAAACCTCTTAGCCCTGAGACTCACCATTGCCATTTTTTACAGTGTGCTAGGTATTATAATCATTTATGTGTGGTGTGTCTTTCACAGGAGACCACAAACTTCTTCAGGACAGGTACTGTGTTTCATTCATCCTTCGTGTCCACTGCATACCGTAATCCCTTGAATATGGTAGGCACTCAGTATATCCTTATTGAACATGTACAAGGCAGTGTAGACTTCTGCACTCAGACAGCTTATGGTCTAGCAAGGAATATAAGTTACTTCATGATAACTTATGAATGGGATAAGCTAGAATGGGATAGCTCAGAATGGGATAGCTATTGTAAGAGAGGTTTTAATGTATGTACATGGTTGAGTCACAGATTGAAATTCTTGTGTGAGAAGAATCATTTGTAATTGGAATTTCCTGTTTTCTTATTGTGGTAAAATATACATAGTATTTGTCATTTTAACCATTCATAAGTGTGTAATTTGGTGGCATTAAATGTATTCGCAATGTTATATAGCCATTACCTATCTATCCCAATTTTTTCATCATCCCCAACAAAAACTCCCTTGTTTCCACTTCCCCCACTCCTTGTAGCCTCTCTGCCTATCATGTAAGGGAAATTGTACATAATTTGTCCTTTTCTGTCTGAGTTACTTCATCAAGTGTAATATTTTCAAGGTACGCCCATTTGCAGCATATATCCATTTCATTCTTTTTTAGGGCCGAATAATATTCCATTGCATGTAGATACCACATTTTGTTTATCCATTTATCTGTCGATATGTGCTCAGGTTGTTCCCACCCTTTGGCTGTTGTAAATTATGCCATTATGAACATTGGTATGCAAATATCTGTTCCAGTCTCAGCCTTCGACTCTTTGGGATATATACTTAGGAGTGGAATTACTAGGTAATAGGGTCGATCTGTGTTTACCTTTATGAGAAATCATCAAACTGTTTTTCACAATGCTGTACTATGTTACATTCCCACCAGCAATGCATGAGAGTTCCAGTTTTTCTACATCCTCGCTAACACATGCTGTTTTCCTTTTTTCTAATTATAGCCATACTAGTAGGTGTGAATGGAATTATCCTTTGCTTTATACTTCAGGTAATTGTCTTACAGATTGGTTCTACCTTGTTTATTGGCCATTAATGACCACTAATAAATTAAACTACTTTCACTTTCCAAATCTTGTATCTAACAACAGAAAAGCGAAGCCTGATCAAAACTTTCATGCACTGGCACTTGTTAGCAGAGCATAAGCCCTTTCTTAAACTTGAAAGTGTAGCAGAAGGGCCCTTAGAAAGTTTCCTAGGTACTCTTCCATAGCGCTTTGTTATAGAGCAGGCAGGGATCAAAGGTCTGGTAAAGTTTAGCCTGTTCACTGCAGAGAGACTGTTATCTCGTTAGCATGTTCAGTGAGAGAGGCACCTGGGTGGCTCAGTCGTTTAAGTGTCTGACTTCAGCTCAGGTCATGATCTCACAGTTGGTGAGTTTGAACCCTACGTTGGGCTCTCTGTTGCCAGCACTGAGCCCGCTTCAGATCTTCTGCACTTTCTTTTTCTGCCCCTCCTCCCGTGCTCTCTCTCACAAATAAATACACATTAAAAAAAAAAAAAAAAAGATCAGCGAGAGAGGAAAAACTCAGTTGCCCACTTTGTGTTTTCTTACCCCGACAATCATGAAGTTCTCTCTCTATTCAATCAGAAGCTCTCCTTCTGACTTCAAACTTCCGTAGAAGTATTTTGACTTCAAGTCTAGCTAGCAGATGGTAGTCATGGAACTAGAGGTGGTCTTGAAATATTCCAGTGGAAGAGACCGCTCTGAGATACGTGTGGGGTTTTAGAGGCCCTGTGAGGACACACTGAAAGGATGGGGGTTGGGCCTCTTCAGGCTGCCGTAGTGTTTGGAAACCATGAAAATAGAAGCAGCGTGTACACAAATCTGCTCAACCCTTCCCCAAACCGTTGTACTCAATCTTTGTACTCAAGGGAGCTTTCCTGAGATTTGTAAAAGTGGATGGACATCACTAGTACAAGAGTTAATTATGGAGGAATTATGAGGAAATACAAGAGGTAATTAAGAGGAAATACTATATCGATTCATTTTGCGGTCATGTGCTGAGCGGTGCGCCATCTTTGCCGTCAAGGAGCGCCCAGTCTAATGCAATGGGGGAGTGTGGGGGACAAACTGTAAACAGATTATTAAAATAGTACAATATGCCTTCCTGATGGAAATATTAAAAACCACGTGAAGGAAAAAGCAGTGAGCTTTGGGGAACTTGAAAGACTTCACAGAAAATGAGGTGATGTTTCTTCTGTAAAATGAGGACAATTGCACCCTCTTTTAAGATTAAAAGCTTTTAATACAGTTCCTGGCACATGGTTGGCATTCAACAAATGTTAGCTAATGTTATTATATTGTTATGGAGAGGTTTTATTGAACTGATGAATGACAATATATCCATTGACTGCAAGCAACAGAGACTGACTTCAGCTAATTTAAACAAAGGCGTTTATTGGAAGCTAACTCGTGCTCACAGAATGGGAAGGAGAGTTTAACAACAGACCTCAGGAAGCTCAGGGATTGTAGTATTACTGACAGGAACTTCGTATAGTCTCTTTGGGATGATCCAACTTTAGCTGCCTTTTATCTTTGGTTATCTCTGCTCAGAAGCAAGAGTCAGATTAGATTAGCTGGGATTCTTCTGCCCATCTCTGATGAAGAGACAGGTTTCAAGAGTCAGCAGCCTGCCAATTCATATGGAGTTGGGGAGGGGTAGGTCTGGGTCCTAAGGAAGGGATGCAGAGAGTGAGTGATATTCACCTCTGGCAGAATTAGAGTAGTACTTCCAAGATCTGCTGATCCATCAAGACTGATGATGGAAGCAACCAGGCCAAGTCATGGTACTGCCTCTGGGGTTTCTTTCACCCATAGAATCATGAATGCCCTGGCTTGTGACCAATGGCAACCCAATGTGACCATATCTGTCTGATATTCTTCATTGAAATTGCCTTGGTTTCTCCATGTTTATTCTTCTTTTCCCCCAAATTTTGTATTTATTTTTTTAATTTACATCCAAGTTAGCATATAGTGCAACAATGATTTCAGAAGTAGATTCCTTAATGCCCCTACACATTCAGCCATCCCCCCTCCCACAACCCCTCCAGTAACCCTCTGCTTGTTCTCCATATTTAAGAGTCTCTTATGTTTTGTCCCCCTCCCTGTTTTTATATTATTTTTGCTTCCCTTCCCTTATGTTTATCTGTTTTGTATGTCTTAAAGTCCTCGTATAAGTGAAATTGTATGATATTTGTCTTTCTCTGACTGACTAATTTCGCTTAGCATAATACCCTCTGGTTCCATACACGTAGTTTCAAGTGGCAAGATTTTATTCTTTTTGATTGGTGGCTAAAACAAAGACTCTTGGCTATTACAGTAATAGAGGAAAGAAAATATTTTGACCTTTGAATATGAATTTCTTTTCCTGTGTCCACGTTACTTTCAAAATTTCTCATTTATCAGTTCATGATCAGAGATCTGCTCTGGGACTTTATTATGCCTACATAAGTAGTCAAACCCTTTTTTCATCCTGTTATTTGTGATTATTTTGGCCTAGACATGCTACTGTATATTGGACCTTGTTGAATCTTGTCTTGTTTCTAGGATGATGTTTCAGTAATTCATAGTTGTTTGCATTTTACTCCTGTTTTTCAAAGTACTGAAATTAGCAATTCTAATTTTTTTGCTTGTGTGATTTCTCCATTTCTTATACAATTCATCAGAAGGAGAAATGTGTGACATTTTAGAGAAGACACTAGATTTAGGGACCAGCTGTCTGAGATAAAAGTCCTAGCACTGTCAAAGCAGGGTGTGACTTTGGGGCAAGTCATTTAACATTTTTGAACTTTTGTTTTTCTGTTTATAGAATCTAGGAGCTGTGAGCTCCTAGAAGAGCAAGGTTATAATTGTGAGGCACAAATAAGATCGTATATATGAACACATTATCAAACCAAATGTGATGTATGCTCATTGCTACCACTGCCACTATCGCAATTATTATCAGTACAGATTTTCGGTGGAGACCTCCAAAATTATTTCCTTTAGGACTTTGTGCTGTCAGTGCTGTTGTTATGACTAAATGATCTACTCAGCCTCTTTCAGCAATGACCACAAAATACAACAATTAAAATTCTGCGTGAATTAAAATTCAAGCCAATGTTAATATAACCCCTATCACTGGAGTATGCATGAAACTTGTCATGTGGGATGCAATCGAAAACTTCAGAAATTAGGATAGATTATAGTCGTTTTCTTCCTCTTATCTGTATGTCCTGACTTAGAAGCAAATTCAATTGGTGGGGGTAGTTTGATCTTCCCAGGACAGTAATGTCTTTCATCAGCTCTTTTCAACATGGTTACAGACTTACTGAGGTGTTTGAATGCCTTGTCAAGTGGGTAAATGACTGTAATTTTCGAGGTTGACTGGCTCTTGGTTTGCTGTTTTCCAAGCCTGAGGAAAAGGCTCCTGTACTTTATAACCATTCACAAATTAAAGCCAGTGGTTCGGCAGGTATGCCTGCCAAACCACATACCTCGTTTTTTAAGACATGATCAGGCCATACAAATTTTGAATATGCAGATTCCAAGCTGCAAGACTGGGAATTTTTAAATAATAAGTAAGTAAGTAAATTATGTATGGATGTATATATGTATTTAGAGACCGAGCATGCAAGGACAGGGAAGGGGGCAGAGAAGGAGAGAGCATCCTAAGCAGGCTCCACACTCAGCATGGAGCCCAGCGTGGGGCTTGATCCGACTCTGGGATCATGATCGGAGCTGAAATCAATAGTCAACTGCTCGACCAACTGAGCCACCCAGGTGTCCCACTAAATAAATAATTTAAAAAAGGCATTTCAGTGTAGTAAGCTTCCTTGTGCCATTAAAAGTTTGCAATGATTTATTAAAATGAGATGTAAGTATTATCTCCTGTTTTAGGTTGACTTTTCATCACAGCTGAAATATGCTTTACTCAGATGTTCACATCATTTTCTAAAGAGGGAGGAAGACATTGAAACTGTCCATCTTCTCATGTTTTATTATTTTTCCTTTTCTTTTTGTATTAACATGGTTTTCTTTGGATCTGCCTAATGCACACATACACACACACAGACGCAGAATTTTAATTGTTGTATTTTGTGGTCATTGCTAAAAGAGCCTGAGTAGATCATTTAGTCATAATGTAAGTGAGTTATATTATATGCACCCATGTATTTGGGTCCATATCCCCTTTCTTTCTACTCTCACTCATTTCTGTATGTTTCACATAATATTGCATAGTGAGCTCATTTCTAACATTAAATTTAATAGACTGGCTGATGATCAGTGCAGATTAGCCTATTGCCGTGCAATCCCTGTAGCCCATGGTGTTGACACTGGAAAGCATTGCTGATGGTATTTCTGACTGCTAGAAAGACCTGACCTGCAATCTTCTGTACTGTGTTGTAGCTTTATGATGAGTTCGGTATATTCCTTATGCTTTAGTCAGCAACTCTAGCCCCCTTTTATCATTTGTTCATTTCAACAAATTCTGCTTTTGTTTTTTTTTTTTAAAGATTGTATTTTTTAAGTAATCTCTACGCCCAGTGTGGGTCTTGAACTCACAACCCCAAGATCAAGAGTCACATGCTCCACCAACTGAGCCAGCCAGGCATCCCCATTCCAACAAATTCTTAGCCTGTTACTATTAGCAGCTTTGCCTCGAGCCAGTAGCTGCAAAGCTGTTCTTACCTTTCATGTGCATCAGTTTTTGTGTTGTCCATACCAGCCTTCTTCCATTCTTTCCTCTCACAGCACAGTCACACCATTGCTCCCCGCCCTCGCCCCAGTTTTCCCAGATTCGATGCTTAGTTTACTAGCAGTGTCTAATGGCCATCAGTAATTGGCCATTGATAACCCATCTGGTGACCCATCTCTAGCCACCATTGAAATTGAGAATCTCTGAGTTGTGTTCACCCAAGACCATATTAGCTGTTCTTAGCCCTGCTCCTACAGATAATAGGTACATGAAGCGGGGGCTACATTATTTTTTGTGTTTTTCTAACATAGATAGGCATTGGAGTCAAACTGCTCTGTGTTCTAATCTTGACGCACTATTTCCTAGCTTCCCAAATGTCAGTTTCCTCTTCTCTAAAGTGGGGATAGTAACAGTATCTGTCTCACAGAGTTAGTCACTGGGAAGGATTAAGTGAGCTCACATACATGGAGCTTTTAGTTAGCATAGCTCTTGGCACATGGTAAACAGTGAGCAACGGGACCTTTTTCTGGAATTTTTGTGGCACCATAGACTGGGGAGAGAGGAGGCTTTGCAGAAGGTATAATTTATAAACTATGTCTTAGAAGATAAGAAGGAGTTAGCATCCCAGTAGATAAAGAGTATGCTTAAGAGAGCAAGGCCGGTTTGTGGAAATAGCACATAGTTTACTCCGACTCAAAGGCGAGCTGAAGCCGGGAGGTGGGAGGAGGTGAGGCAGGAAAGATGATCAAGAACCAGATCACAAAGAACCTTGTAGGGCTCATGGAGCAGTTTAAACCTGATCCTCCATCACTCCCTCCATCCACGTAATCTGGTTCCTCCGTTCAGCAGTCACATAAACGTCTTTAAGAGCGGCAACAGCAAAAAGGGGAAAGAGGGCAGTGAACTGGCCTCAAATGAACTGGCATCTCTTTAAAGCTAATATTCCTCCTCGAGAATACTATATTAATTAAACATGTGCCTTGCAAGATTCATTATTGTTTTATTTGTGTTCCCTGTTGGTTGTCTTATTCATTAATCTGCTGATTAGTAACCCTGAACTCTTGCATCTCCCCACCCCCTTTTTGGCAGTCCCTTTTTAATATACTATGCTGTTCCCCCTGGGACGTAAACTCTAGGACCCGTCCCTGGCCTGCTCGTGTTTGTTTTCTTTGCCCCTTGTGCCTGCCTCTGCTATAACATTTGTAGTATGTGTTAAGTAATCCTTAAGGTAACATTTTTATTATGTCATAAAAAGTGCATGGCAAATATATTATAACTCATGGACTTTGTTTAAAAATGAACGGATAATTTATTGAGTGTGTTACATGAGCCTTGCTCCCCTCCCCATTTCAGCTGAGACTTACTGCTCATTTAGCCTCGCCTCCTATTGAGTGCTCCCACCCTGTGACATGCTGGGAAAGCAGACCCATGGTTGGCTAGAAATGACATCATAGTTTATGTACTCAATAAAAATTTAATTAAGTCATTACAGGAATTGCAGTCATCATTTAACCCTCTGATTTCTTCTGTTTAGTTTATTATTAAACATTCAGTAATACCAGTCACCAAATCCTGATGGCTTATAAAATATCTGCATGAATTTTAATAGCTTAAATAAATGGGAAAATATGAGTAACTGATATAAAAGGAACCTTTTCCTTGTGGTGGTGCTGTATGTATGGGTTTTTTATGAAAAGCAAAGCACTATGAAAAGGATAAGAGTTTACTAAGAGAACAGCCCCACGGTATCTGGGAGAAGTTTCTCATTTGGTTTGTCCCATCTGTGTATCCATCATGGGTAGGGAGGGTGCTCCCTACAGAATCGTCTGGCAGTGGGGACACCAACAAACAAAAGCTTCAGCGAGGGAATAAAATCCCAACAGAGGTTCACCGGAGGGAATATCCAGCTCCCCATGGCTGCTGGACTGGCTAGAAGGGCCTGTTGGGGTGAGTCCAGTAGTTCAGGAAGCTGTTCTCACTCACCCTCACCTGTTGCCTGCAGATCATGTGTCTGCACTGATCGAGCTTCCACCCTCTTCCAGGAAGGGCCCTTTTCATGATCTAATCCAGCCTGGGTGATGATATCTGAAAGCCATTCCTGGCTGTGGCTGTTTGCCATCTCTCAGCTAGAGGGGAGAGGGAGAGGCAGCTTACAGGTCACTGGAGTTAGAATATGGAACCACAGGTAGCGGAGCCTTGCTAATAGGGAATTCTCATCCCGCTCTCCATGCTTCCTGGGTCATAGCCAGCCAGAATGCAGGTGCATCCTGGGAGGAGAAAGTGTGTTTCCTTGTTGGAAACTGAAGTTTGCAGATTAACGTGTGGGTGATCTCTGGAAATGCCCTGCAGATGGTGAAGTAGGTTAAGCACTCGTCTGGAAATCAGGTTCTAATCCTGGCTCTGACAGTGTCTTTAAGTGTGACCTCAGACAAGTTCACTATTTCCTCGATTGGCAGAGGAATCGAGCTAGGTGATCTCTGAAGGGCCATCCAGCTCCGCAGCTTACTAGTTAGATGCAGCACATAAACCAGTTCTGCTGAGCAGGTTCAGTGAACGTTTGTCTCTGAGAGATGTCTTTGTGTTTGACATCTCGGATGTCTGTCTGTGGCTCTGATTTTTCTTGCACGATTAGGAGAATAACTTGTATGGGAGTAAGGAGATCCCCAAAATGGGTATCAACAGGTCTGGGTTGTAGTCCCATCCTTGCATTTCAGAAGGAATGAACTCTAGCTCTGGCTCGTTTCTGGACTCTTCTTTTTGCCTCAGCCCATTCTGGAAGATGGTGCAGTAGGAAGCTGGCTGTACATATTTTTGAAGTTTCAGAAACCTGCAGGGTACTCAAGCAGCAAAAAAAGGAAAACAAAACGGTGTCATTGAACAGAACACACTATGCGTGGCACTCAGGCTCTTGTAAGGATGCAGTCATCTGCCTGTCCGTCTTAAACTCTGTTCTGGGCCAGACCCTGGACTAGGTGTCGGGGGGCCCAGATTAATCAGACGGAGTTTGTTTTGCCCCTTGAGTAGCTCACAGACTAGTGGGAGACACAGGTACCTAGCAGCTCTAAACCGTATCGTGCATCCGGGAGGAGGAGTGTGGACATAGAGCTCTGGGAACATGAAGGCTGAGGTCTGGTTTGGCTTGGGTTGAAGGTAGAGGGGAAAGGTCGTGGATTGTACTACCAGCTGCATCCAATCTCACATTTTCCAGTCTTGAGCTTCACCATTCTCTCTTCCTTTTTGAACATTATCCCTGACTATTGGAACTGGTTTTAGTTTTCTGTAAACAAACCAGAAGGTATTACTCATAATTCATTGCATTGGCAGAGCACTTTACAGCTTACTGAGGCTTTCAGCATACATTGTTGAATTAATGAATGAATACGTGCTAATCCATTTGCTCTTTAAACCAGCGATGTATGTGGGGCATTTGAAAGGCAAGGAAAAGGACTTAGAAAGGTTATTGGATTTGCCCAAAATCACATCCTGTGACTATAGCAGAATTAGAACTCGAACCCAAGTTATCTGACTAAATCCAGGTCCTTTCACTACTCCTTTCTGCTCGTCTTCAGAGACCAGTTATGAACCACCTGATTAAATCATTCAGTCTTTGATTTATGATCCAAAATAAAATCATTCTCCTGAAGGCAGGCACCCGATAAAATGTAAGGCACATGGACTTTGGATTCAAACTGACCAGATGCTCATCTCAGCTTTATCATTAATTTGCTGTGGGACCTCGGGCCAGTCACTTTACCTGCCTGAGGCTCAGTTTTCTGTGTCCATAAAAATGTGAATATAGCACACCTACCCCCTGAGTTCCAGTGTCCGTTAGAGGAGATGATGTCCATCAGGCACGTGGCCCATACCAGGTGCTCAGTAAATGGTCAGAATTTTTAAGCACAAATTACTCTCCATGTAAAGTTCCATATAACTTTGGTTGTTTCTAAAACCTGTCAGTTTAAATACTCAGTGCGTACTGCACATTACACCAGGCTTTCTGCTGGGGTCCCAGCGAGGAATGAAGCAGGGCCCCTGCTCAAGCATATTCGTAGAGGTCTAGGGGTCAGAGTTTTTACCCTACTGAATTTGGTGACATTTGGTGAACCGCAGTCTAGACTCTGACGGCCCACCTGGCTGTTCTTCCTGAGTGTCCATGGTCTCACTGCAATTGTATTTCAAAACAATCTCTTAAGATTAACAGTCTTATTACTTCAGCCCAACGTGTTCTGTCCTCCTCTCCACAGCCTCAGGGGCTCTCCTTTCTCCTCCTCTTTGCACCTCTGACAACTTCCTTCTGTCTTTTACCACCACAAGCTCTCTTCAGTAGCCCTTAGACATTTCCTGACCTGGTTTCACTGTACCTTTCCAGTATTCTTGCCGTTCTTCCCTAGCACTCCCCAGACACTTCCTTCCCTGCCTCTGCACCTTTGCACCATGTTCCCTCTGTCTAGAATGTTCTCTGTCCTTCATGGTCCATACTCTTCCGCTGCTCCCAGAGCAGAGGTCATTTGTACTAAAATTCATTTATTGCTCACACCTTCTGGAATAGAGTTTGAGGTAACATATTGGAGTTCAGTTGTTTTTTACATACCTGTTTTCCCATACCGGACCCTGTGCTCCTCCAGCTGAGAAACATTTCTCACACTTTGTGTCCATAGGGCCTAGCACAGAGCCTGACACGTACTTGTGGCTCAGCTCACTAAAGTGACTTACTGCTTTGTGTAATTTGGGATTAAAATCTAAAAGAAGCTGTCAAATTTGGGGGAATCCAGACAGATCAGGGAAATGAGGATGGACTAGCAGTTCAACCTGTTAGGGGCCCTCTCTCTTTGTTTTACTAAGAGTCTATGATAGTTTAGAGGCAAAAATCATATTTTTTGTTTTTCCCCCCCTTTTTTCATACTTCTGTTTTTGTCATTGTGTTTCTGCAGGTTAATTCTTATATCCTGAAGAAGAACATGATCCTTATGACAAACAATTTCTATGCAGCCATCTTGGGATATGATGAGGTAAGATCATTTGCCAAGCCGTTAGTAGAACATGGGCATTCCCCAACAAAGGCTTTTTTGATGAGAAACTCTGAGGAAATCTTCAGGGGGGACATCATCCCTACCCACCATTATGGCTTCGTATTTATTTCCTCATCTTCGTTGACTTGGCAACAAGAATGACTCTGCCCAGCAGTTTTCCTAGTGCTTGGGAAAGAGTGTGCTATACAATATGGTCAAATCATCCAACTAGGAGCATTTCTAGAGTCTTTGTGGGATGTAGGGACAAAGGCAAATCAATCACTTTCTTGGCCCCAGGTGCCTCCAGAGACAGGAAGACATACACATGTAAACAGCATGGTCTGCCAGACAAATCACACACTTTTTAACTTTAATTATGAAAGCAATATATAGTAGTGCCTGGGGAGCTCAGTCGGTTAAGCAACTGACTTCGGCTCAGGTCATGATCTCATGGCTCGGGAGTTTGAGCCCCACATCGGGCTCTGTGCTGACAGCTCGGAGCCTGGAGCCCACTTTGAATTCTGTGTCTCCTTCTCTCTCACTCCCGCTCACACTCTTTCTCTCTTTCTCTCATTCTCTCAAAAAAAAATAGAACATTTTAAAATAAAATAATAAAATAAAATAAAAGCAATATATACTCATATCAAAAACTCATAAAACTGTACATAAGTGGTTGAAGTAGAAAATAGAAGGCCCCTTTCTCTCCTGCCCAATTTCTTGCCACAGAGGAAAACTTTGTTAATAGTTTATTGGGTGTCCTTCCAGATGTTATCTTTGCATACACAAGCACTTAAACATTTATTTTCTTTACACAAATGGAAGTTACAGTACGTACACTATCCTGCACCTTGCCTTTTTCTGTGAACAATGTCTCTTTGACATCTGTCCACATCAGAACATTTAGATTTACCATTTTTAAACGCACATGTCAGTGGCCTTAAGTGCATACACATTGTCGAGCAGCAATCACCACCATCCATTTCCAGTACTTTTCCATCTTCCCAAACTGAAGCTCTGTCCCCATTAAAACACTTATTCTTCCCTCAGTCTCCTCCCAGGCCCTAGTAACCACCACCACCTACTTTCTTTCTCTATGAATTTGAATACTCTTGAGTATCTCATGTGAGTGGAATCATACAGGTTTTATTCTTTGGCTCCTGGCTTATTTAATTTAGCGTAATGTCCTCAGGCTTCACCCACATTAGAGCATGTGTCTCATCTTTTCAAACACATTGAAAAGATGAAAGAATGGTGTAGTGAACATATATGCACACTGCCAGGGTTCATCGTACCTCATCTGTTTAACAAGACATGTGCTTTTATGCTCATTTTGTGGTGACCTCCAGATTGAAGGCACGCATCACCCCTTCTGGGAAACAGGCCTGGAACCTCCCCCAGGCTCAGCTCCTTCTGCCTGCCCTGGACTCTACAGCACTTGCTACATTAGTGTTAACTGACATCCTGGCTGGGTGGGGACTCCTGGGTAGTGGCAGTCTCTCCTGTGTTTGCGTTTCTACTGCCTGGTAGCAAGGTACTTGGCATGTGGTAGGGAAAGATTGAGGAAGGGAGAAAATGCGTAAAGGATGAAAGTAGGAGACTGAAGTTCAGGTTGGAGGAAGTGTCATCCTCCTGAAGATAATAATTAAAGCCAGGAGATAAGCTTACAAAAAAATTATGGGATTTGCTTAGGATCCTGATTCCCAGTCTGCCAGATTGCTTCAGTTATCAAAGAGCAGTTTAGATTGCATACCATACATTGAACCACTGCATACCACACATACCATTGATTGAACATGAGCCTTGCAGGAGTGGGATAGGAGTTGAGAAACACTGCTTAGATCTACACATTAATTGTTGTTGTTTTTAATGTTTATTTATTTTTTGAGAGAGAGAGAGAGAGACAGAGTGTGAGGCAGAGGGTGGGGTGTGCAGAGAGAGAGGGAGACACAGAATCTCAAGCAAGCTCCAGGCTCCAAGCTGTCAGCACAGAGCCCGACACAGGGCTCAGACCCACGAACCTTGAGATCATGACCTGAACTAAAGTCAGACACTTAACCGACTGAACCATCCAGGCACTCCTACACATTAATTGTTAAATGAGTTACATTCTGACTTCAGAAGCTTACAGTGTATAGAAGAATGAGACTTAGAATTGAAGAAATATAACTCTCTGTTAGCATTTGTTTGAGGTCTTTATTGCAGGTAGCTCAGTTGATTCCTTTCACCAGTATTAATAAAGGTGTTCTGAATCGTGTCTCTCTGCTGTCCCTCCTATCCCAATCCATCCTGGCAGAGCCATCTTACAGACATGCCTGATCACAAGAGTCACCTGGGGAGCTCTTCAAATCAAATTCTTGAGCACCTCTCTAAAGGTTCCAGTTCAACAGGAGTGAGGCCTGGGATTTTAGCAAGCACCCCAAGGTCACTCTATATAGAGTGGGAAAGTTTGGGAAATATACTAATTACCTGGGACACTTTTTAGAAATACCATTGTTTGGGCCCTATCTCCCAAAAGTTCTAATTTAACTGCTCTAGGTGGGCGTCTGTTGTGAAAGTTTCCTAGGTAATTTTAATGTGCATGCAAATCACCTAGGTAAAATTCAGATTCTGACTCACCAAGTCTGGGGTGAGGCCTGAGATTCTGCGTGGCAGACAAGCTGCAGGTGACATGGTGCAGCCATCTGCAGACCACACTGTGACTCATGGGTTCTAGAGCTGTGCTGTCCAAGATGAGCCACACGCTAATTCCTTAAATAAAATCGAGAACTCAGTCCCACTGGTTATATTTCAGGTTCTCAATAACTTTATGCGGCTGGTGGCTGCTCTAATGGACAGAACATTTCCATCATTACAGAAAGTTCCATTGGACAGTGCTTTTCTATAGCACCCTTTTCCTAGAATGTTGCTTAGGTTGTACCCTGGCCACTTCTGGAACTTTCCTGTTTCCTACTCCATTAGGTCCAAATTGCTCCCAGGAATTCCCAGGCCTTCTGTCAGTGGTCCTCAACATGACATGTCCTATCCACTGTTATCTTCCATTGCTTTCTAGTGTGTGTAACCTTTCCAAGTGAGGCCATTTGCTGCACTGCCCCCACGGACATGCAGTGCCTGACTGAGACTCTCCTGGACAACTAGGTGTGGAGGGCAGTAGTCAAGTCTGTCAGCTTTGGGCCTGAGGACCTGATTCAAGACCTAGTACCTTGTAGATACTCTCTGTAAATGTTCAGTGAACTAATATATTCTCTCTTGCTTAGAATGTCCTGCAGTTCCCCAAATATTCTCTATTCTTAAAGGCCTCCTTCTCCACAAAGCTTTCCCTGACCTCTCTAGATCTGTGTTTGTTTACTCTGAATTTCAACATCATCCATCCATCCATCCATCCATCCATCCATCAACAGGTATATATTAAATGCCTACCATATGGGATGCGCTGGGAATATATTGGTGAATAAACAAACATGGTGTGGTTCTTTCCCACTGGAGCTTACCTTCTAATGGGGAGACAGGCAGTAAACAAGTCAACAAGCAAATAAATATCTCATTACAAATAGAGTGTCCTAGAAGCTAAGACTGAATAATGAGACGCCAGCCATGTATAGAGCATACGTTGGAGTCTCCCTATACAGATTGGCAGTCATTCATTTTCCAGGATTTAATCCTGTGCTGCTTTTGGTGTGCACTAGCTTTGTCCCTTCAACTAGACTGCAAGCTGCCTGTGGGCTGAGACCATTTTGCCTAGATTCTGTCACAAGTCAGTCTTCTCTGAGTGAGACTGCCATTCCAAACCCTTAATCATAACCAGGGCCCTCGAGGCACAGGCTTACTCTCAATTACTCTAGGCCTAGGGGTCTTAATCTCTGAAGGATGCTGCTTTTTTGTGTTTTAAGGGAAAATAAGTAGGCTCCCTAGTAGATTGTGGGAAGACTGCTATGCAAACTAATATTTGGCTGCCAAGTACCCTTTTTCCTTTCCTGCTTTCTCTCTGACTTACTGGCAGTTTGGTGGAAAAAAGGCTGAAGTTGGGTTTATTAATTTTTTCAGCCATTTTTATTGCACTCCCACTCTGTGCCAGGTACTGTGTCCTAACCAGAGTTAGTCCGGTGCCATCCCTTGACCTCACCAGTGCATTCTGGTCCTAAGTCTACCAACATTTAGCCAGATAACCTCTAAGCCTTTGTGTACTTATCTTTCAAATGGGAATAGTAATATCTGTTCTTCTTGATGCACAGAGGCATTAGGAGTCAGCTATGTGAAGGAACTCTGACAGCCTGGGACAGTCAGGTTGTTATCACTGTTAATCCAAGTCCCGAGTCTTCTTTTCTTTCTGACTGATTCTAGATTCGCCCCTTCCCAGCCATCCCACCCATTGTCAAGGGTGCCTGTTTGCAGGCGGCCATGGCTCCCAGGGCTTTTGATGTCCTGTGCTCTGTGCTCATCCCCTTAAGTCCTCACGACACCTGCTCCCACGCCTGTTCCTTCCCATGTAGCACATGTAGGTCGCTGCCAGCAGCACTCCGGCATGCGCCCAGGGCACTGCAGACACAGGCAGGCTGTTGTGTTAGCAAATAGCTTGGAGAACGGTGATGTGCCTGAGCTTGTCCTTGGACCCTGTCCCCACCTGCCAGAAGAAGCTGGTTTTCCTGACTCAGCCATTGTGCCAGCACAGTCTCTTAAGCTGTGGAATTGTAGGGATGTTTAGCTGGGAGCATTTGGAACAGGTGGAATGTTTTTCCACCAAACTGTCAGCACCCCATACTGGACTTGGCCCTTCCTGGCCGAAGGCCTGAAGTCAGACCTCATATGCCGCCATGTCCCCAGAGGCCAGCTCATAACACCACATTGAATACACGATCTGGGGTCGTTGTGCAATGATTTGCCATTTACAGAGCCTTTCGTGGCCATTATCTCCAAATTCTCACAACGCTGTGGGCTGGGTCTTACTGTGTTTGTTCAGCTCATGAGAAGCTGGAACATGAGGCTCAGGAAGGGCTGGCTTTCTAAGGGCCACACAGCTATCAAGTGACAGAACTGCTGTTTGAACCTAGGTGGTCTGATCCCTAGATCTCACCGTTGTCAACTCTATCCACAGCTGCCTGCCCAAAGCAAGCTCCTGGTCTTGGTATCTGACGTACTACACTTAAAAAAGTACCTTTACACGGTCTCACTTTTATAATGCAAAGATGCCGTATGTAGGGCAAGCACTTTCATCTCTGTTTAGTAGACGAGCAAGTTGAGACTCAGGTGTATTGGATTGCCCACCATCTCTGAGCTTGGTAGTAGCAGAGCCAGGACTTGATCCAGCCTTCTGACTTGTAAATCCTAGCCAGTGCTTTGTCTGGTTCCACATTACCTTGGCACCTGGACAGAGCAACTTCTTGGGGCCTTTCCCTTCAGTCACCCTCACCCCAGGAAGCAGGACCCTCCCCTCTCCTTCCCTTAGAGGTCCAAGCTAGAAAATGGCCCTAGTCCATGGCCCAAGTGCCAATTGGTATTTGGACTTCCCAACAGAGCCTCCCTCTGTGCTGGGAAGGACAATGTTAGGCACACAGGCTCTGAGCGTTCCCTCTGTGGCCCATGACAGTCTTGCTGAACAGCCTGTTCTTCTACTTGAGGAGAGTCAGGATCAGACATGGCCAACCCAGAGATGGGTGATGGTGAGGCCAAGGTGCCTGGTTTCCTTCCCCAGAGAGCCAGCTGCCTTGCAGATATGTGCCCTTGGACTAGGAGAGAAGGTGCAGTGTATGCCCACCTTTGTTTCTGGGGGAAAATACCCCCTCAGGATACTCCGTGCCTGTTCCTTGTGGGCGGTGGTGGGAGCAATGTGCCACCGTTTCTCTTCTTGGCCCCACAGGTATTGTTGGGTCAAGTATAGTGCAGGAGAGTAGAAGGAACTGTAACCTGGGAAGGTGACCAGACACGAGCCCCATCTCTGCATCAATCTTAGCCAGGCACTTGGCCCCTCTGGCTCCTGTGTCCTTCCTCTGCATGAAGTGAAAGAATTGGACCAGATGCTCTCTGAAGACCTCTTCCAGCTCTATTGTGTAGCTGCCCCATTCATTCTTGTGGTGTATATAAGGTCCACAAGGCCTTTCTGTTTTATCTGTAAGGTCCTTTCAAGTCGATGCCGTGCTTGCCATCACGTTTACAATTTCCCCAGCTTTTGTATCGCGGCTCTGCCGTGCTCCCCAGGAGACCAATTGTCCTCTTTGTTCCAGGGGATCCTTTCAGATGACCATGGGCTAGCTGCTGCACTCTGGAGAACCTTCTTCAACCAGAAATGTGAAGATCCTCGACAGCTTGAATTGTTGGTGGAGTATGTGAGGAAACAGGTGAGCGGCCCTATGCCTCTTCCAGAGGCTCATGGAAAGCAGGTCCTTCCTGAGGTCTGTAGATGCTGGACTTTCAGAGGAGCATGAGAGGTTGAGTTCCCAGAGGCCAGTCTGAGGGAATTTGGACCATATCATGTCTGCACCAGGCACTGATAGATAACAGCTTCTGCGTATCCAACCATGGGCTAGGCAGGGGCTGGGGATAGGGATAGAAGAAGAAAAGGCACCGAGTAATCTCCTGCTTTCAAACACTTCTAGGTGTTCATTCACTGCACATTCGATTGTCTGTTGTGTGCCCAGTGCAGTGGGAGAACCTGGGTGCGCACAGTCCTGTGGGATATGGGAATGCGGTACAGTGTGGTCGCCCACTGTACCTTGGACTTCATTGTGGGCACAGAGGGGGTGCAGGGGCGACCGCACTGTAGCCCCCTCTGTGCCCACATTGAAGTCCAAGGTTCATGTTTCCTGTTCCTGATTTCTAGCAGGACTGGGCTCCGGGCAGAATTCCGTAAACAGCCCTCAAGCCTCTGCCCACTGAATTCTATCCACAATCAAGCAGCATCCTCCTACTTCATTTCCCATCCCCCTGGTCCCCGAGGACTCCCTGACACCAGAGCTTCTGAGAGAAAACTCCAGAGTGAGGACTGCTTCACTACATAGTTTTTCTTGAAACCATGGCTACTTCACTTCTTGATCTCTCTGCCCCTTGATCCTGTATTGATGGGAAATCCATACTTTATAGATGAGTGAGCTGAATGGCAGGGAAGAGGAACATAGAGGCTTTTCCAGGGTCTCCCAGTGAGTCAGCCTGCACAGCTGGCCTAGAACCCCAAGCTGGTGATTCATGTAGCCACTAGAAGCCATAGCTGCTCCAGACAGCTCATCAGCTCAGGCTGTCCCATGAGTCACATCTCTGCTTCATGGACTTGGCCTCTGGAGCTGAAGGGGCCTCACCCCACAGTTATTCTCTTATTCACCTGTGTCCGTGGCCTTTAGTAGCCAGGGAGGGGAATGCCAGGCCCTGGCTCTTGGGGAGAAGCCAGCAGGAGCAGCGTGTTGATGGCTGGAAAAACCACACAGTGGGGCTCTTCAGACCCAGAGGGCAGAGAACCCCAGAAGCCAGAACTTCGTTTGATCATTCTTCAAATCTGCTAGAGCTGGAAGAAGGCACTATGGCCAGAGGACTCCACCCACAGAGAACTCTTGAGACTCACTGTTGACTGAACTTACCACCAGACAGAAGTAGCAATTGGCAAAGCAAATGCTGTGTTTTTTGAGAGACCAGTCCAACTTTTCCATCTGCCATGGTGGGCTTGTGGCAGAGGCCACAACAAGAGCACAGCTGGGACCTCTCTGAGGGCCCTAAAAGAAGGAGTTACTGCACCAGTGCCTCTAGAAGAAATCCTATATTGTCTAGTGAGAGGCAGGCAATAGAAAAACAGTGATGGGGCTCTTAGGGAAGCAGGGAGCTTTCATGGGGACCCAGTTGTGTCAACAAAACTTCTGAGTACCTGCCGTGCCAGGCACTCTGTTTAGAAAGCAGAGATTCACAGGACCCAGACCTACCCTTGAGCCAACTTATGGTTTGGTGAGGAAGCCAGTCAGGCACAAGGCTAACCTGGAATAATAGCCAGTCTGTGATGTGATACAGGTAGAAACAAAGGCTGTTGTAGGGCAAAGAAAGACAAACTCAGTATAAGTTAGCAGCTCAGGAAAGACCAGGAGGGGCCCTGAACAGATTACTCCTGTGCCGTGATCTTGGTTGATGTGGTGGGTAGCCCAGGACCCAGTCAGAGGTTACGTTGAGATTTTCAATGCTGAAGATGGGCAGAGTGGCTGCATTAGTCATAGAAGTGGAGTTGTTGGAAAGACCAGTGTTTTAGGGGAGATAATGGGCCCGTTGCTCTCCTCGCACTGGAGGATGGCATGACGTGGAGAAATCTAGACCTGACGCATATGTGAGAGACTGAAGTTGGGTTTGAGGGTCAGCAGCCTGAAGGTGAAAGAACAGGAATGACGGAATTCTTGGAAGAGGCAGATGATCCAAAGCCTAAGATGAAACCTCTGGACTCCTGCCTCTTCACCTTTTCTCCCAACTGCCTTCTCACCCCACAGGGGAGCTTCTTTTTTCTGAATGCAGTGCCCACTCCTGATGTGATCCAGCTCCCACTGTAAATGTTGCCTGTCTGCTTGAAAGCATTTCTCATTCCTCTGTTCTCCTTACCAGCAGTGGTGTGAGGAATCCTTCCAGAGACCATTTTTATCTCCTGAGACTTGGCCTCTCGTTAGATCACCTGCTTCTTGCGGAACTGCCTAACCTCACCTTCCCTGCAGGTGCACCCATTCTCCATCCAGGTGTCCCTTCTCCACATTGCTGTTCAGAGAGATAAACCCGGCCAGTCGTCGTGGTGGGTGAAGCTGGGCCCATTGGCAAGCATGGCGACCCATTAATCGTGTGGTCAAGGCCCCAGAAAAAGTTCCAGTGACCAGCAGTTACAGCATTTAATCTTTTCAGGAGTCCTGTGGGGGTACTATTCCCTCTTTCAGACAAGGAGACTTAAACCTCAGAGAAGGGAATTGGCTCACCTTGAGTAACATCACTACCCTGAATGGACAGATAAACTTTCACACACCATGCACACATCCCAAGGACATGTCTCCCCCAATACATCCTCCCTAGAAAGTTCTTGCAGTCCAGAAAGAGCTTGTGTGTCTGTTTTGTCTATTAGAGGTGTAATGGGGAATTCTCTAAAGTCTTCCCAATGAGCTTCCCCAGGGACTAGTTTCTCCCAACCCTCTTTAAGGAAATAATCTGAAGAGATCAGAGACCCACCGACCTGGGAGCTGGTGTTGTCGGAACACCCCTCCCCCCCCGCAACAGACCCACTCCTCATCCTCTCCACTGGAAGACCGATTCCTTCTGCCATCTCATGTCTCTCCTGCCCTTGTTTCTTGCTCTCCCTGTTGCAGATGCAGTACCTGGACTCCATGAATGGTGAAGATCTGCTTCTGACAGGGGAGGTGAGCTGGCGCCCTCTAGTGGAGAAGAATCCGCAGAGTGTCCTGAAGCCCCATTCTCCAACTTATAACGATGAGGGTCTTTGATGGACTGGTCCCTCTGAACAGCTGGCCAGCTGGCTTTGAAGAACTGCCAGAAGAGAGGTGCTCGTTTGGCCCAGAACCCTGCAGAAAGTGGCCTGAACTGACCTTTGAACAGCATCTGTCAAATACCTGGCCCAATTTGTGTTAATTTTCCTTTTAGTATGCCCAGGAGTCTGATCTGGTGGGGTACAGTGCTGGAAGAACCCTTAGTTCTTCTAGGATATCCTCTCCCTCAAGAGAAGCCCTGAGCAAGAGCTCCCCAGCACACACTCCCCTGAACCCCTCCAGTAACTATGTGATTGACAGCTTTTCCCAAAGCCTGCAGAGGGATGGGGGTAAGTTAGAAAGGGGACACTTCCACCAAGGGCCCACCACGGCCAAGGAGCAGTTTGGAATGCTGCTGAGTCAAGACGAGTAACCACTCTCTGTCCTCCAGTTTTGAGCCATGGGGTTGAGTTGGCCATTAAAAGACACAGAGACATATCTCTGCCATGGCTCTTTATTCCAGGGTTTTTTAGCAACTTATCTGTGATGGCATTTGCCGTAAGCTGAGGAGCATCACCCAGCTCAGAGACAGGATGGGGAGAGGGCCAAGAGGATCTCTACTGCTGCTCTTGCCTCCAGTTCATGGAGATGTCACTGTTCTGGCCAAGGCGTAGCCTGCCAGGCTCCACCCTCTGGGACCCAGGAGTTCTTCTGATGGCCAAGGGGCTTGTCACATCAGTTGTTTGGAAAGAAGCCCCAAGAACATAGGTCCCTTTGTCACTTCCCCATTGGACGGGGTGAGGGACATGCTATCTTTTCCTCTCTTAACTCCTTTATGTGAGATACTGGGGAGAAGAGAGTGTTTTTTTTTTTTGGCTTAGTTGTACCATCCCAGGGTCCAGCCCCTTGCCCAGCTTTCTAGCTCCTTCCTAACTTCTGGAGCACGTGCTACAGAGCCACGTTGGTCTGTGCACTTGAGGGTCAGTCCCCTCCTCCCCAAGTATGGGTCATCTCTTGGGGGATTTTCTTTGCACTGAAGGAAGGGGCGGGGAACCATATTGCCCCTCCTTCCCCCATCAAACTTCCTTCATTTAACTTGCTATAAAATGAGTCATATAAAGAAATTCTATATGGGTGAGGTATATCCCACTTCTGTGAAAACATTACAAATCAGACCGCCTTCTCTGAGTTTATTTAAGATGCTTTTGTTGCGAGCGGAGTTCTAGAGTGAAGCCTCCTCTGTGTGTGTGAGATAATAACACCTTGTAACTCATTACAGCTGGGCACTATTTACATAAACCAGAGCTGAGCCAGGCAGGAATTTGCTGATTAATTTATTTTTAATGGAGTGAAGTATACCATGCACCAAAATAAACTTTACTGTGTGTACCTAACTGCTCCTGGAATGGATGGAAAAATTAATGGAACAGATTTTGGCTCCCAACTCCACACATTAATTCATATATAAAAGTTATTTGAGCCTTAACCCATTTGCTGCCCAGGGCAGCTCCCCAGCCACAGATCCCAGCCTGCAGCACCAGTTCAGCTACTGGGCTTGCCTGAGGATCATGGCATTGCAGATTTAGAAGAGACTTTAGAGGTCACTTAGTGCAGCCTTGGTCCAGACCTTGACTCCCTTTCTCAGCATCCCAGTTGGCCTGTGTTCATACAGGCCGTTTATGAATGCCTCCAGCAGCAGATGGTCCCTGCCTGCAGAGCCAAGTCCTGTCTCCATAAGATGAGTAACCATCGAACACCGTAGCGTGTGGTGTGGAGCTGCGTTTTACAGAGACAGATTGGATCTATCACGTTGGGGATGTCCCGAAGCCCTCCCTTCCTGACCGTCGGCATCTTTCACCGAGTATACAACCCCCACCCCTTCAAGATAAAATCGAGGCTCCTGGAGGCCGCAAGGCTCTTCTCAATTTGACCTGTGCTTGTTTCTGAGTCTCTAACTCATTTCTTCTCTGAGGAAACTGAATGACTTGGGGTTACCTGAAGAGACCACCCTGTAGACTTCCTCTACTTGGAATCCTTGTTTCCTCTTCGGACTGAATCCTTGTTTCCTCTTTGTGTGTTCTCAAATACCCACCCCCCATCCTACCTTGTCTGCCCCAAGTGGAAACTAATTTTTACATACACACCCTCCATCCTGCACTGCGAGCCCCATCAGAGTGGGCACTGTGTTTGAGTCAGTCACCTTTGTTTTTCTAGTGCCCCAGGAGTGCCTGGCTCATGGTAGGCCTCAGAATAAGCTTTGGTAAATGAAAGAGGGAATGAATGACTAGATCATCAGTTATTATTATACAAGCCCAACAGAAAGTCCCTTTCTGGATCATTCTCTGACCCACAGTTCAGCTTATTTTAACAATTCAGTACAAAGTACCTCCATTGGCCTTTGCATAGGAATGAGAGCTAAATATTCTTTCTGTAGCTATATATTTTTCTTTCTTCCTTTCCTTTTTAAAGTAATCCCTGCATCCAACGTGGGGCTCGAACTCATGATCCCTGAGACCAAGAGGACTGCACCCTCTACAGACTGGGCCAGCCAGGCACCCCTGTAGCTACATGTTTTTCTACTGTAAATTGTTACTATACAAAACAAGTGAAGGACATTTCTTGCCCTCAGGGAGGATGCTTTCTAGAAATTATTTTGTCATTTATTTATACTGTGTATACTTCCTGAAAGGATCATAGCAAATTAAGAGACACAGTTATAATAAAACTGCAGAACGATTAGAACAAAGTTTAAAAGATAACGTGCAAGTATTGGGAGGCAGGGAAGGGAAATAATCATGTTAGAAAGCCTGTGCCGCTAAGGCGCCTGGGAGGCTGAGTTGGTTGAGCTGAGTCCTTGATCCCGGGTCCGTGGGACTGAGCCCTGCGTCGGGCTCCACCCTGAATGTGGAGCCAGTTTAAGACTCTCTCTCTCCCTCTACCTCTCTGCCTTCACTCAACACTCGGTCTGTCTCTCTAATATAAAAATTAAAGGGGCGCCTGGGGGCTCAGTCAGTTAAGTGTCTGACTTTGGGCTAGGTCATGATCTGTGGTTCACAAGTTCAAGCCCCGCATGGTGCTCTGTGCTGACAGCTCAGAGCCTGGAGCCTGTTTCGGATTCTGTGTCTCTTTTTCTTGCTGTCCACCTCCCTGCCACCACCCCGCCCCCCCTCCCCCCGCACTCTCTCTGTCTCTCTCTTTCTCTCAAAAATAAACGTTTTAAAAATTTTTTAAATTAAAATTTAAAAAGTAGGGGTGCCTGGAGAACTTAGTTAAGTGTCTGACTTTGACTCAGGTCATAATCTCGTAGTTCACGAGTTCGAGCCTCACATTAGGCTCTGTGCTGACAGTTCAGAGCCTGGAGCCTGCTTCGGATCCTGTGTCTACCTCTCTCTTTGCCTCTCCCCCGCTCACGTTCTGTCTCCAAAATAAACATTTAAAAAATAAAAAAATAAAAATAAATTTTAAAAGTTAAAGAAAAAGAAAACCTGTGCTGGTAATAACCAACTTTCATAGGATTTTTGGGGTAATTTATAAAGTGGTTTTAATGCATTTTCTCACAGCAGTCCCATAAATTAGGTATCCTCATCGTTCTTGTCCCCTTTACACAGGTGAGGGGACTAAGGCTCAGAGAGACCTGGAGCGTCATCCAGACAGAGGAAGAAGAGACCAGGGTGCCTCATTCCACATCTTCCAACCCCAGGGCCCTTGTTCTTTCCCCATCCCGCACTGCCTCCCACAGGTCAGTGAGGAAATCTGCAACAGAGTATAAAACCGTGCTCTGAGCTTCCTGGCACCCAAAGGCAGAAATGGGAGTCAAGGTTATAATAGGTCCCATTGTCACATAAAAGGACATACACTTTTTCATCAGAAGAAATAAATTGTTTCTTCACTCTTCAGAAAAGAACATACTATATGGGTTTTAAATGAGAAACACTGAAGAATGTCGTTAATAGTACCTCTAAGATTTCAGTTTTACCGTAAAAGTTTGAGAACCATAAATAATGCTGTTTCTTACATCAAGCTGAGATTAAAGCCAAGGCCACAAGTCAGCCAGTATCCTTTCCATTTCTGATTTTATCTCAGACACTGCTTGGTATTTTCACTTGTTACCACTTTTAATCCTCAGTGACAAATCTGTGAGGTAAGTGTTACTAAACCCCCGTTACCATTGAGGAAACTGCATGAAGCTTGGGGAGAGGGCAGTGTGGGGACCCAGATTTACTCTGCCTGCAGACTCAGGTGGTTCTGCAACCCAAGTCCAATCCATTTGGTTTTAGAAAAGGAATACCAGATGGGGAAAGAAGCAGTTGTGCTGCAATTTAAAAGAGTAAAAGGAACCCTTAAGAGATATTCCAGCCATGTGGCTTTGTGTGGACACATACACACACTAAGGAAAAGTCAGACAAAAAGTCTAAAGGGGGATAGACATCAGAAAAGCCTTGAAGGGAGTTGGGACATAGGATGGGCAAAGTTTAGGTAGGTGGAAAGTAAAATAGGAAATGAGCTGCCCAGGGGAAGGTGCGGAATAGGAAGCTCTTCAGACTTAAGTGGGCCAGCTGAGTGGTTTGCTGAGGGAAGAAAAGGTTGCCAAGAGCCGGGTGGGGCCAGGAGTGGGGGGTAGCCTGGATGACGCAGCATCTGGCAGAGGACTGTGACCTGATGGGAGTGGAGATGCCGTGCAAGGTGGATTGGTTCAGGCAGGAGCTGGCGACGAGGCTTGAGCGTCTGGAGGGTGATCGTAGGAATTCAAAGGGAAGTTCAGGGGCCCCCGGGTGGCTCAGTCAGTTGAGCGTCCGACTCCTGGTTTCGGCTCAGGTCATGATCTCACGGTTCATGACATCGAGCCCCTTGTCTGGCTCCACGCTGACATTATAGAGCCTGCTTGGGATTCTCTCTCTGCCCTCCCCTGCTCGCACTCATTCTTTCTCTAAATAAATAAATAAACTTGAAAAATTAAACGGAAATTCAAACTCCAGAAACATTTGGAAGAATCATCGGGACTTGATGCCTCCCTGCACTTGGAGCCTGAAGAAAGCAGCCCGGAGCTCTCCTGGGAGCCAGGAGATGGCAATGTCAGGCAGAAGAGGGAAGCTCAAAAAGAAGAATCCTCTGTATTGGTTTGTTTTTTTTTTTCCCCAAGTGCTAATTACATTATCCTGTGGGATAGACAGGGCAGAGATTATTGCCCACATCATGCACTAGGGGAACACGTCCACTGAGA
The DNA here is from genome assembly GCA_030068075.1 of Paguma larvata. NCBI lineage: Eukaryota > Metazoa > Chordata > Mammalia > Carnivora > Viverridae > Paguma > Paguma larvata. Next base: position 26,114,542 of record CM057844.1, on the reverse strand, counting down.
AGAAGCCACTAATTGGTGCAAGGTGACTCTGTAGCAAAGCTGAACAGTCCCCTGTCTTTTGAGCCCTACCTCATTGCTTTCGGTGTATGTTGGTTATGTCTCTCTGGGAGCGGGTCTGGTGGAAGGCGCCCCAGGGAGAGTAAGGGCACAGGGAGGGGCTGAACCTCAGGAGATGATTAGGATAGAGGGGCTAAGGACTTTGGCCTTGTCTTGGGTATAGAAGGGACACTTGAAATCATGAAAATGGGTGAGCTCCCAGAGATAAAGTGTAGAGAGCTGACCAGGAACTGGGGTCAGTGTGAGAGAAAGCATGCTGGGGGCTGGGATTGGGTGGGAAGAGCAAGAATCACCATAGGAAGTAGAGGCTGGGGTAGAAGCCAGGGGAGAGGAGAGCTTCCAGAAGGAGGAGGCTTTTAATGCTGCATGCTGCAGAATAGGGGCCAGGGAGTAAGTGAATGAGGCTTAAGGGCTTTAGACTATTCCAGGAACAAGATTTTTGAGAGAGTACAGACATTGCAAAGGGTTAAGAAGGTAGGGTATCTTGGTAAGTGCCTAGCTGAATAGAAATGGAGAAAAAATGGGCAGGAGTTAGGAGAGCACGGTAAGAACTAAGGTATTTTCAGCACAGAAAAATGTTGAAGATGTGCATGGGGGGTGAGGAGGAGCCGCGGTAAATGTAAAGCACCCGGTGGAAGAGGAAACTTCCTGTAAGCGCCGGGAATCATGGGATCCCTCTGAAAGTGGAAGCCTGGTCTTAGGAACAAGGGCCTGGCTTTGGGGGGGGGGGGTGGGGAGGGAGGGAACTTTTTCCTGGGAGCAGAGATTGGAGTACAGGTGGGGGGATGAGGGATTTCTGAGGTGAGGGCTGAGAGGGAAAGGACCAACTCATGCTGGTCTTGATGCCCAGGGAACCTGGGGTTTATCGGTCATTGGGGTGAAAGGGAAAGGAAGGGGAGCTGGCCGGTTTGTGGAGAGTCCCCACGTGTTTGAACTCTTCTTTGGGAGCAGCCCTCCTGTACCCTGGTTCTGGCCCATTTCTAGCCTTCCCACAGAATCCCGCTATGCTTTGCCCACTGCACCACTGGTTTGGCCTTAGGGAGGTGTAAGCCAGACCTCAGAGCCCCGGCCATGATCCTCTACCCTCTCACTCCTGTCCCAGTGTTAACCAGCCATCACAAATCATCTGCGGCTTCCAGGAGGCTTCCCTTGAGCCATGCTGGTAACCCTAGGACTTAGACCCTTCCCAGGTCCAGGGCATCCCCCCCCACCACACACACACACACACACACAAGTATACCATCTGTCTGTTGAGGGAGAAAAGGTCCTAGAGATACGTATGGAGAATTCCTAGAAAGGGAGTCTTCAAGTACTACTGACCCGTGATGTCAACAGTGATGGGGGGGAGGAGTGATGGAATATGTAAGTGCTAGAAGAGACTTGGAAACCTCCAGCCCCACCTTCTTACTTCACACATGGGAGGCTGAGGTCCTGACAGGCTCACTCAAGTTTTCACAGTTGGGAACCAGAACTATAGGCCTTTGCTGGCTTGTTTCTTCCTTAATTTTATCTCTCCCTGTCCAGAAATGGCTCCTTCACCTCCCAGTCACCATCTTAGAAAGAGCCTGCCACAGGGATGTATCCTAGTTGGGGATGGGGGTGGGGGGTGGAGACATGGTTCCTCTAAGGTTCCAGAATGGGTCATGAGCTGTAAACCCCAAAGCATTTCATTTATACCTTGGTTTAACCTGTGGCTTATAATTATTTATGAATCTGCCTTCCCCACTAAACTATGAATTCCTTCAGGGCAGAGACCAAGTCTTACTCATTGTTGGGCCCATAGTGCTGGCTTTAATGGAGGCATTAAATACACGTTGGGTGAACTGGATGGACAGAGGGAGAGGAGGGGACGGGATAGGACAGGGAGGGTGAGGTGGCTAGACCAATAATGTTGGGGGCTTAAGAAGTCATTAGATAATATCTCTTTCTTCCTCTCCCAAGTTCAATTGAGAAATAAGACCTAAGAGACACGGGCGCCTGGGCGGCTCAGTTGGTTGAGTGTCCGACTTTGGCTCAGGTCAAGATCTCATGGTTTGTGAGTTCAAGGGCCATACTGAGCTCTGTGTTGTCAATACAGAGCCCACATCAGATCTTCTGTCCCCTCACCTGCTCATGCTCACTATCTCTCTCTCTCAAAAATAAATAAACATTAAAAATGAAAAAAAAGACCTAAGAGACAGGCAGATGGACCTGAAAACAGTGGTTTTACCAGTATTTCTGACAAAGCTGATCGGAGAACGTAACTTTCATTCTCTGGTCAAATGGGCTTGTTGTTATCCTAAATCTAAACATACTAGCCCCCGCCCCCAGAAAGAGCAGACCTCTCCCTCCCCATTATGGGGGCAGAACCTCCTCTGGAAGTTTGCCATGCAGATGAATGAAGAATATGCTACCTTTGCCTACAGCAGGACTAAAGAGAGAGAGAGAGAGAGAGAGCAGGGGCAGGGCAAAAGATTGGAGCCACCAATCAGACAAACCATTCCTTCCCTGGAGAGGAAGAGTGAGTGAAGAGAAAAGAGGGGGCGGTACTCTCCCACTTCCCCTTCTGGAAAATAGAGTAGGAATTCCCTCCCCTTAAAGAAACAGGAATGAGAACAAGTCTCCTACAATTGGATGGGATAAGGTGGATGAGTGGGTCGTGGGAGGTTGAGGGAAGGGAGACCCCATCATCACAGTGTCTGTAGTCTAAAGACCCCAGACATGGCCACCTTTACAAAATAGGATGCCCAAATTCTCATTCTTGTGATCTGCCTGCCAAAATGCTCATCTGTGTATGGAGGGTGAAGAGAGGACCTTGTCTCCTATGAGCTGGAATAAGAGGCCAAATCTCAGACTCACACTCCACTGACATGGCCAGAGGGCCATGTTCACATTCAGGGCAGGCCTTTGGTCTAGAAAGGGTCTGAGACAGACTAAGGGAGCTCCTCCGGTCACTGCTTCAGGCCTCTTTCATCTTCAGGTCTCTGCTGGAGCCCCTGCCCTTTCATGGCCCAAGAAAGCTCTAGAATCTAGCATGTACTGAACTGCTACCACTCTTCTTAGTCAGGCACTTGCCATAAAATAGTACATTTATGGAGCGCCTGGGTGGCTCAGTCAGTTAAGCGTCTGACTCTGGTTTTGGTTCAGGTCATGATCTCACAGCTTCGTGGGTTCAAGCCCCACATTGGGCTCTGTGCTGGCAGTGTGGAACCTGCTTGGGATTCTCTCTCTTTGCCCCTCCCCGACTTGCACTGTCTCTTTCTCAAAATAAATAAACAACAACAACAACAAAAAAATAAAAGAATAGCCCGTTTATTCCTCACAAAAACCTGGTGAAGGAGGTGATGTTGGTCCCATTTTACATATTAAACCACTGTGACTCAGAGTTGTGATTTGCTCAAGTGCCAGACCCAGCAGGACCTCCTGAAGGCCTGTGTGGTGCTCAAAAACAGTGAACCACACCCATCTGGGTTGTTTCTGCGAGTCTGGTGCTTCGGGCCTCTCTCCCCCTGGGGGGCCGTTTCATAAGATATCCTAAAATACCACTTTAGGAATCTTGCCAACCTTGCGCCATCGTCTGGATAATGAGAGCCAGCAATTTGGCAAGGCCCTCTTCAGAGTGTGGCTCCAGACGGTCTTTCCACAGTCCTTTCTCTGCCCCACAGCCCCCATCTTCCTTCAGTCGTCATGCCCTTGCCCCTCGAGTCCTCCAGCCCGGAATGCCATTCTGCGCATCTTGGAGTCTTTCTCATCCTTTAATATCTTCACCCCTTGTTCCTGTGTCTCTAGCTCTTAGGTCACTTTGCCTTGATGTAAGGGATTTGGGCCCACCCTGGCTCTCCTACTTCCCCCGGCTGCTCCTCCCACGAATATTGCCTCCCCTGACCCAGAAGTGCCACATAAAAGGTACAGGGCAGTGTTGGCATCAGAGCAGCCTGCACCTGATGGGCTCCGACCATCCCCACGTGACAATCATCTGCCCAGGCGCCACCAGGCTTATAAGAGACAACAGACAAGTGAAGGGGCCCCCAGGATGGCAGAATGATGCCAGGCAGGCGCCTGACACACCCCCGGGACAGGAAAATAGTTTTCTTCCTTTTAATAACAGTTATTAAGGGGCCTGTGCCAACACACTGCCGCCAGGGTCCGGGCTTTGCTATCTGTATGGCTCCTATCACTCTGGGTCTCTGGCCCCGGCCCAGCCCCAAGGCCAGGATCCACTTGTCTACCCTCCCGATGCCCTTCACCCATTCAGCCCATCGGGAGGGGCTAGTCTTGCCACCTGGGGGATTTGATTTGATCTACATGCTTTCATTATCAGCGTGTCAGGGATACCTTGGAGCCCTTTTCACTTCAATTCATTGTCTTCCCATCTCTGCCCCTCTCACTTGAGCTCCCTGTGTGCACACCCAGTACCGCACCGCAGAGGTAGGGTCAAAGACCTCCCCTACTTCCCAGTCACTCATGCACACAGATCTTCACCCAGACATCGCGCAAATACACATACAAACATGCGGACATAGGTAAATACACACCGACATATGGTTAGAGATTTAAAGACAGCTACCAGACATAAAAACATCACAGAAAGCATATACGCATACATTACGTGCACAGGTACAGTTATGCATGAGCCTATGCATATATATTGAGTTGAACCATAGGAAATTACTGATATTCAGTGGGTGGTTTTTTTGTTTGTTTGTTTGTTTGTTTTTACTTACAAAAAATAGAATCTAAGGGTGCCTGGCTGGTTCAGTCTGTAGAGCAAGTTACTCTTGATTTCAGGGTCGTGAGTCCAAGCCCCATACTGGGCATAGAGCTAAATTTGTACACCTGTGTTTAAGCGGCATTATTCACAATAGCCAAAAGGTGGAAACAAACCAAGTATCCATCAGTGGTTGAATGGATAAACAATGTGGTGTATACACACAATGCAACATTATTCAGCCTTAAAAAGGAAGGAAATTCTGACACGCACTACAACATGGATGAACCTTGAGGACGTTATGCTAAGTGAAATATGCCAGTCACAAAAGGACAAATACTGTTTGATTCCACGGAGATGAGATGCTTAGAGTAGTCATATTCATAGAGTCAGAAAGTAGGGTGGTGTGGGGCGCCTGGGTGGCTCAGTCGGTTAAGTGTCTGACTTTGGCTCAGGTCATGATCTCACAGTTCGTGGGTCTGAGTCCCGCATCGGGCTCTCTGCTGTCAGCACAGAGCCTGCTTGGGATCCTCTGGTCCCTCTCTCTGCTCCTCCCCTGCTCACTCTCTGTCTTTCTCTCTCTCTCAAAAATAAATAAACATTAAAAAAAAAAAAAAGTGGTGGTTACCAGAGGCTGGAGGAGAGGAAGGAATGGGGAGTTGATGTTTAATTAAGGGTACAGAGTTTCAACTGGGAAAGATGAAAAAGTTCTGGAGATGGATGGTGGTGATGGTTGCACAACAATATGCATGTACTTAATGCCGCTGAACTGTATACTTAAAAATGGTTAAGATGGTAAACTTTATATGTCTTTTCTCACAATTAAAAATATCTTTTATAAAGATAACCAACCATACGTATCATCAGATAGATGTGTAAACATTGAGGGATAAACACAGGAACTCAGCAACACAGAAACACGCTGCCTCTCCTCCCGGGAACACTTCTCCAACCCAGATAAGGGCCCAGTTCTCCCCCTAAACAAATCTGGAGATAAGGCCCTAATGAGGGCCTTGCCTCCTTGGATACCCCTACAGCTCATTACCCTCCCACAGTCTGGCTCTGTTTACTCAACTTCCTACCCTTCACCCTCCCCCACCCCCTTCCCGCCAGGGAAGGACCTCCTTAGAGCACCTGGTGTTCCAGCGTCTGGTTTTGCCTCTGGAATGGGATGGAATGGCCCAGCATCTCACCTCTTGGCCTTGCCCTGACCCCTAGGCCCCTCACTTCTAGGCTCCTCAAAGAAAAAGCCCCAGCCCCATTCATCTTCAGTCCCAGAGCCCAGCTCGACATGGGAACCCCTAAATCCCTCTGCCCCCTGCCATGAATTCGTCAGGCCCTGTGTGAAGCTCTGTGGACATAGAAGGACCTGTGTCTGGTCTGAACATGATCACAGACCAGATAAAGCAAGTGCAATCAGTATTATACAGGGTTGTGAGACATGGTGTTAGGTTTCCTGTTCTCTAGGCCATTCTCATTGGACCTCGTCCCTCCTCAGAAGGGTGGCACCTTGAGCTGGCACTGTGCACTGTTGTGACCCCTTCTACCTGGCCTGCCTCCCTAACTAACTGCCATCGACTGACCCCCTTCTCCAGAGCAGAGCCTCTCACTCATGCTCCTGAGGACTCTGGGACTGTAGCCCTTGTTAGGGGCAGAGAACAGAAACTTGCCTGCTCTGTTTGCCTCCTGACCTTGCAGTGTGCCCCCATCCTCTAAAACAATCTTTCTTACTAACCATTTAACACCCAGCCCCTGAGGTAGGCAGGAAGAATGTGTGGGGCCCAGGCCAGGTCAAGCCATGTGGAGCAGCACCTCTCAGCGATGGGGCTGGGTTCACTGTCCCAGGTGCACCAGGGTACTTAAAATAAAGCAGGCTTCAGAGGGTTACTCGGACTTTCTGGATTTGAATCTCAGATGGGTAGATTCTGGGGAACTGCATCTTAATACTCCCCAGCTGTTCCTGGGGACTAGGGTGAAAGCCACTGCTCGAGATCCTTGGAGGATGGGCTCAGAGTCAGGGTGGGGGCTGAGCAGGGGACTGTGAGTGTCACACTTATGGAGGTAGAGAGCCGCAGAGCCATTATGGGAGCAGAGAGGCCTGGATGGGGGACAGATGGGTGTTGATGTCCTTGACAGTTCCTTGTGACGCCCTGTTCAGTTCTTATTTAGGGTCCGTATGCAGGTGTGCCAAGGCTTGTAATATCCACCATGATATCCTTAGGGTTATGGCTTGTCTCTGAATTAGCATTTGGGTTAGTTCACGTGGGTTTGATCGAAATGTATGGTCTGCATATGACACGTCAGTCCATCTTTTTGTGTGTTCATGGCCTTATCTTGGTGTCTTGAGTCATTCATCCACCCCGGTGTGTATGTGCATGTGTGTGTCTGTAACGTGTGTGTCTGAGCAGACCCCGGCTCCTCTGGACCGTAATCCAGTCTCTATGAGGGCTCTGGAAGGTCAGGGATTGGAGGAAGCTTGCTGGGAGTCTGGTGGGGCTGGGCGGGCGATGCTGGGGTGGGGCCCAGGTGGGGGTGGGCAGGAGTGTGTGCTAAGGGCCTGGCACTGCCATTTCCCTGAGCGGGCGAGTCTCAACAGCAGGCAGACAGGTGAGGCTGACCCGACAGGTTCCAGAGGCCAGGGGCAATGGGGCGGAGCATGGCTCTGACTTAGGGTGGCAACGTGTTGGGGGCCCTGGCACATACAGGGCGGGCAGGCAGGAGGTGGTTCTATTGGTATCTTCTTCCTGCTGCAGCCGGCCCAGGGTGCAGGCCATGGAGCCTACAGGAGGGTGAGGGCAGCCACGTGGGCAGGAATGTTCGGAGGCCTAGGGCCTGGGGACTCCGGGGCCCAGGGCATGGCGGGACCCCTGCGGGGCCGGGTGGAGGAGCTGAAGCGGCCGTGGTGGCGGGAGGCCTCACCACTGGTGCTCCAGCACAGTGAGGCTGCCCGGCTGGCGGCCGACGCCCTCCTGGAGCGGGGCGAGGCCGCCTACCTGCGGGTCATCTCCGAGGAGCGGGAGCTGCCCTTCCTGAGTGCTCTGGACGTGGACTACATGACCAGCCATGTGCATGGGGGCCCTGAGCTCAGTGAGGCCCAGGGATTGGAGGCCTCGGGGCCTGACCGCCTCAGCCTGCTCTCTGAAATCACTTCAGGCACTTACTTCCCCATGGCCTCCGACTTAGACCCCCCGGACCTGGACTTGGGCTGGCCTGAGGTTCCACAGGCCACGGGCTTCAGCCCCACCCAGGCTGTGGTCCACTTCCAGCGGGACAAGGCCAAGAACATCAAGGACCTTCTGCGTTTTCTCTTCAGTCAGGCCCGCACGGTAAGAGCCTTGTATCTTCATTCATTCATTCCATAGATGTGTAAACTGAGGCCCAGGGAGGGAAAGGGACCAATCCCAGGCCATATAAAGCAGCTTAGGGGCAGCATTGGGACTAGAACTTCTGGCCTCTATCAGATCACAAGCTCCTAGAGGGTGGGCATTAGTCACGAAACACCCTAAAAATCCATGCAAAATTGGGCATATTGCTGGAGAGATCCTCTCTGGATCTTTCTTGGGAGAGGGTCCACGGCCTTCATTATATTCTTGAAGAGTTTATGATCCCAAACTAAGAAACCCCACCTTGATGAATATTTGAGTCACCCCCTTGACTTACTGAGGAGGAAACTTAGGCCAGAGAGGGGCTGGAACTTGCTCAGGAAGGTCTAGTCAGTTGGTGAAATAGAGCTCAGGGGGAGAGAAAGGGGCCCTGACTCAGGCCCTGGACCCAGGCTCAGCCTTGCCTCCTGGTGCGCGTCCCCAGCCGCGCCTCACCCCTCCTGTACGGCATCTCCAGCTGGGCCTGAAACAGGGAAGAGGGCACTGGTGTCTGGGCCTCAGCATGGCATTTGAGGGCCGGGCTGTTAGTTCCGCACCAAAAGGGAAGAGGGGCGGAGGCTTCTGGGCTCAGGGATGGAGAGCTGGGGCTCAGGAGAAAGAGAAGCAGGGGAGGAGAGCAGGTCTGGTGGTCGGTACCTGGGAAGGCTCCAGCCATAGACTAACATAGCTTATTCCTGAGCCCTGACCTACAACTCAGAAGGCAGGGGAATGGATCAGATGACCCCAGGAAGGATTTGAGGTGGGTTAGACTCAGTGTCTTTGTCTGGGGGAGCAGCCTGCTGCAGAGATCAGGAGCCAGCATGCTGGGATCTCCCAGGTACCTCCAGAGCTTCCTTGGAAAACCTGCCTGTGCCCCAGGCAGGGGAGGGCCTCAGCTGATTAGCACTGGGAATGGGGTAATTAGTGAGGTGGCTGCTGTTGTCACCCCTGCCCCTTTGATCTTTCTTACCTGACCTTCTCCGCTCCCCCCCCCCCCTCCGCCTCGGCCAGGCCTGTGCCATGGATGAGGGCACCCTCCAGCACCTGGCCTCCTCATCCTCATCTAGACCCTCCACCTTTGGGCCAGGAGCCAGGCTTCCACTCCGAGCTGTCACTGACTCTCAGAGTGACCTTGGGAAGGGCTTCCTTTTCCTGTGGGCCAATGTCCTTGTTTGTTAGGCAGGCAGCAGGAAAGGAACATTTATTGAGCTTCTGTTGTGTGTTGAGTTTTTTTCACATTGAATTCCCCATAACTCTGAGATGTAGCTATCATTATCTCCATTTAACAGACGAGGAAGTTGAGGCTCACAGAGGTGAAGAAACTCGTCTAAGGCCATATCACTAGGAAGTAGCAGAATGCAGATTTGAACCGGGCTCTGTCTGGCTCCAGAGCTGGAATGCTTTTTACCTCTTGCCTCAGCCTGGACGAGGAGAGGCGGTTCTCACAGCAGATGTATGCAAAGGGAAGAAGGGACAGTTGGGGGCTTGATGGCGTGAGGGGTTTTTCTGGGCTTCTCTGAGGCAGTCCATTATATGAGGAGGCCACAAGCCCCAGTCCTTCAACTGAGCAGAAAACTCGGTCCCACTTGGCGTGGGTGCAAGTGAGGGAGTCTGTGGGCAGAAGACACCACACTAGACCTCTGTAGCTTCGCAGGGAAACTGAGGCAGGTCTGGCAAATGGCTCGAAGCCCCCAATAACTGGCTTGGAGCTCTAATTCTTGAGGAAGAAACCTTTGACAGTGCTAGGGCTGGAGGTAGTGGGAGAGCGTGAGGGCCTGGACTGGGAATCGGGGTCCAGGTTCTGCTCCTGCCTCCTTCCCTACTCTGGGCCTAGGCCTCCCGACAGACATCTTGAGAAGCTCATGACAGATAAACCCACTGTCCCCAGAAGTATGCACACAGAAGCTTTCAAACATATTTTGGGCATTCAAGACAGTGGAACGCCCCCTGAGTCTAAGTTAAGAACCTCTGAGCTAGGTTGTTGCTAAAAGCCCTTCCAGTCCAGATGTTCTCACAGGCTCTGGCCTCCTGATTTTAAGCCCGGTTCTCTTTTCTTGGGACCTCAGCCCCCACTCCTGGGTTGGGTAATATCCTGGGCAGGGCTGAACTTCTCCCTGCATCCTCCAGGTGGTAGCTGTCGTGATGGATGTATTCACCGACATGGAGCTTCTGTGTGACCTCATGGAGGCCTCGAGCCGGCGTGGTGTCCCCGTCTACCTGCTTTTGGCTCAGGAGCACCTAAGGCACTTCCTGGAGATGTGCTACAAGATGGACCTCAATGGGGGGCACCTGCCGGTCAGTGAGGGACAGGGGCGGTGACCAGGGGGTGGGCTGGGGAGGCAGGGAGGGCAGAGGGTCAGTAAGCATTAGGGGGGGTCAATGGGAGCGGGCGACGGAGTTTCCTTAGCTGTTTAAGGTTAGAGACTGCATGGGGTTTAGAGGTGGCTTGAGCCCCATTCTCTCAAGGTCACCACCCAACCTACCTCCCTCCTTGGCCCAGAACATGCGCGTGCGGAGCACATGCGGGGACACATACTGCAGCAAGGCCGGCCGGCGCTTCACGGGGCAGGCCCTGGAGAAGTTTGTTATCATCGACTGTGAGCAGGTGGTGGCAGGCAGCTACAGGTGAGCACAGGAAATGGGGGAGAGAGGGGCCTGGGGCCGTGCCACTGGCTGGTGAGGGCACCTGGGATCTGGCAGCTTGAATTTACCTTCACCCACCCAACCCTTGCACCATGGACTGGGCAGCTACCAAGTCCTAGGCATTGTGCGGCCCTCAGGGCATAGTGTGGGGGGAAAGACAGCCCCCCACGGGGCCCTTGAGAAGCTCACTCTGTGGCAGGATTACTTTAATGTCTTCAGCATATCGCACCTCAGAACCGGAGGGACTTTAGGGACTCTCGCCCCCAGTCCATTTGACAGTTGGGGAAGTTGAGGCCCCAAGATGGGAAACCATGTGCCCAAGTCCTCTAAACCGAGTTAGGACTAGCACAGACTCAAGTCAGAGCTCTGTCCCCTCACTTGGGTCCTAATGGCGGTGGAGTTGTCTTGGTATGTGCCCCTGGTTATGACCCCTGCCTGGCCCCAGGGTTCTGCACCTGACCCTCTGACCTTGACCCTCTGTTCCCAGCTTCACCTGGCTTTGCAGTCAGGCCCACACTAGCATGGTGCTGCAGCTGAGGGGCCGCATTGTGGAAGACTTTGACCGGGAGTTCCGCTGTCTGTATGCTGACTCTCGGCCTGTGGAGGGCTTCTGCGGTGGTGAGGAGCCTGTGTCTCCCAGGGCACTGTGTCCTCCCACAGTGGCCCCCCGCTTCCGGCCCAGTGTGTCGAGCCCCGCATCCTCCTCACCCTCCAGCACCAGCCTTGGCAGCATCAAACGCTCACCTCTAATGGGCCACTCCTCTTACCTCAGTCCACCAGGAGGTGGTGGCTGCAGTGACACGGGTATGGGGTCCTCGTCCCTGGGCCCTGCCCGCCGCGAGGCTAGTGGCCAGCCCTCTCTGCAACGCCAGCTCTCAGATCCTAACCATGGCTCCCTGCCAGGGCCCTACAGGTCCAATCTAGGCAAGCTGGGGGTGTCCCCATGGTCCCAGTCCTCCCCTGCCCTCAACCACAATACTGCCAGCCCCCTGACGCTGGCAGTGGGGTCACCTCTGCTTGCTCGCCAACGCCCCCTCCTTGCCTTCCCCCAGGGTGTTGCAGCCCTGTCCCGGCTCCCAGAGAATGGGCTCCTGGGAAGCCAGGAATCTAGTCCCCAGCGAAACCGCTGGGTACCTAGCACAGCCCTGGAGACAGTGGAGGAGAAGAAGGTGTCTCTGAATCAGAGCCATGGCCAGTTGGATCTCCTCGTTCCCTTCCCCAGAGCCAGAGAAGCTGGAGGCCCTGATCCTGGGGTTAACCCCAACTTGGGCTCCCTCTGGCCTGGAGAGCAGGCCCCAGAAGACAGGAGGTTGTCCCCAAACCAGAGATACAACCAGCTGGATCTCCTGCCCCAGACCCAGGGTGCTGGGGGTACCCCTGAGTCAGGTTCCCCCAGACCTGCCAATCGAACCCCAGAGGACAAGAGGCTATCCTCAAACCACAGCCACAGCCAATTGGATCTCCTGGCACAGTACCCCCAGACCGGGGGCTCCAGAGTGCCCCCTGAAGCCAACTCCTCAGCCAGGGCTGGCAAGCAGGGTCCTGATGAGCGACGACAGACCCTGGGCCACAGCCAGCTGGACCTCATCACAAAGTTTGGCCCATTCCGGAGCGAGGGGCCTGGGCCCAATGGTCTCCCCAGACCAAGCCCTGCTCGAAAGGCTGGAGTAGGTTCTGGGGATGAGAAGAGGCTGACTCTGGGCCACAGCAAGCTGGACCTCATTACCAAGTATCACCAACTGCAGGGCGCCAGGCAAGGACCTGAGCCTGGCCTCCCTGGGGGCCCCACAGGTGGCCATCACAATGGCAGTAGCAATGGCCTGTCAGAGGATGAGAAGCGGCTGACCTTGGGCCACAGCAAACTGGACCTCATCACTAAGTACAACAAGTCCAAGTTCAAACTGCTCCGAAGCCGCTTTGAGTCCTAGTCCTGCTCCCAGCAAGGACATGTCCCTCTTCCATACTTAGATTCTAGATTTACTCAGGTTCCAGACTCTGGGGTTCTCCAGCAGGGGATGCATGGGGAGCAGACGGTATCTAGATGCTCAGGTTAGACACTCACTGAGTTCAGAATTCTTGTTTACACACACACACAAAAGTAGAACCCACAGTACCTGCCATTTGCCACTGTGCTGGGCACCTTACACGGGTTAATTCTCATCCTTCATCCTCATGACATCTTACAAGATAGACCTCTAGTAGATATATATTTCTAGGGTCATACATACTATCTTCCCTGTTTTATAAATGTGGAAGCTGAGGCCCAGAGAGTTTGATGACTTGCTTGGATTCAGATCCAAGTGGAATCAGCGGCAGAGCTGGGACCCAAACCCGTGTCCCTAACGCTTAAGATTGTGTTTTTGCACAGACATGATACACCATTATCAACAGTTCACATGTCCTCATGCACACAAAATACACACATCACAGAGATGCCCCAAATGCCTGTACAACACACACGGCACACTGACAGGGTTCATACCCACAAACCGCCTACCCATAGATACACAGTAAGAAAACAAAGGTCCATGTGATAAACCCAAACACTCAGAATTCTAGTTACAGATACTCAATAAGTGTAATATGGCTAAATGAGCGGCTACACAAACTATCTGCATTCAGTGCACACTGTAGACCCCTCAGGATCCACAGACAATAAATATGCATATAATCACATACACCACATACACACACACACACACACACACACACACACACACACACAAAGGTATGCACACACAACCAGTATCTTCTTTGGCCTAAGCTGTGTGCCTACCACAGGGCTGACAAGTGAATCAGACTCAGTCCCTGGGAGATAAGGATTAAATACATAAGCCATTGTCAGGCAAGACAGAGCTGTATCTAACTCAAGGCAATCAGTGATGGGATGGTGACAGTGGAGTGGTGAGGAAAGTTTCAAAGGAGGCCGACTTTGAGTCAGCCCTTGAAGGATGGGGAGGATTGGACAGATGGAGAAGAGGAATTCCTGGTAGAGGGACGCAGGTGAAGAGAGACCAGGGACAGGACTGGATGAGCGGGTCTGAGATGAAGTGGGGAGGATGTAGAGGGCATGGATACTCAGACTCTGACACACACACACACACACACACACACACACACAGAGCGAAGCACAGGCTCTGACAGGTTGTGCATCTTTTCCTGAGTTCACCGCCTGCTGGGGACAGTTTACACAATACGAATCAATAAAGGCAGACATGCTATGACGCAGCAGCAGCTTGGTGTATTTTGAGAAAGGTGGAGTTATGGAACTGCACGTTGAGGGCTGGGGAAGGACACCATTCAGGCCAATTGTGGAGAGCTCCCTGAGGGAGAGTGGATGTTTGCAGAAGGGCTGGGGGGAGGACAGGGGCTCCAAGGCCCCTCTACCCTCATTGTGACATTCTAGAGGCCTTGGGGCTTTTGTCAACTCTACAAAATGTAGATCAAGGTCATCTCATCCACGAGAGCAGGTCCCTTGACTGCTACCATCTATTTCGGAGACAGTGACCAAGCACATGCATAGTGGAAGCCAGTTAGCATCCACCCTACTGCCCATCTGGTCCCTCCCTAAGACCCGGTTTCATCCATCCTCCCCTTTCTCCAATACCTTCTTCAGACCGGTTTCTTCTACTTCTCTGGCCACATCTTCTCCAGCCTTTGTCCTGGTCTCACTTCTCCCTACTGGACGCCTCTGTGGGTGACCTCATCCACCCCAGGCTTCAGCCCCAAATCTCAGCCCTTCACTGTCCCCTGGGCTCCAGATCTGACCTGGATGTTTGTCCCGAACCTCACACTCGGCATGTCACCTTCCCCACACCTGCTCTTTCTCCGTGGGCTTTACTTCAGTAAATACTTCCATCATCAACCCATCTTTTGCGAGACATCCCTGGCTCCCCCTCTCTTATACCTCACACCCCACCAGCTACAGGTCTTGGTCAAGTGGCACCTCCTAAAAAGCGCCTGAGTAAATGAAGGAATGAATGGATGAGCGCATGCGTGGGGCGGGGCCAGGTGGGGTCCAGAGCGGACCACTCGCAACCGTAGAGCCCTCCCAGGGGGTGGAGCTACGGTGGCCGCCTGCGTGGGCGAGTGCGCCTAGCTCTCCCGGAAGTCTCCCTGGGCGGAGGCGGAAACGGAAACCTACTTCGGGCCGAGTAGAAGCTGTTGAAGCGTGCCGAGGCTGAGATCGTTTGGTGAGCGGGTGTGTAGGGACGCCGGAAGGGACAGTTCCAAGCTCCCCTCATCGTGAGTGGTAGGGGCCGGAGGATTCTGGGCGAGAGAGTCTAGAGGGGTCCAGTGGGCGGGACCTGAGATTTGAGCGGCCGAGAGGGGCGCGGTCGCGGCGGGCCCTGAGGGCCTGAGGCCGAGAGACCCGGACCCAGGGCCAGGAGAGGATACGCTGGCCTTGAACTCCCGCTCCCGCAGCCCTTAGGCCTCATGGCGGTCCGAGCGTCTTTCGAGAACAACTGTGAGATCGGCTGCTTTGCCAAACTCACCAACACCTACTGCCTGGTGGCCATCGGAGGCTCGGAGAACTTCTACAGGTGCGGCGGGAGCCCCGGTGTCTGCTGGCAGTGGGGTGGCTGGATGGCTGAGAGGGTGCTGGGAGTCGAGGGCTCAGACCCCTCAGCTCCTTGACCACTGAACCCACGTCCCTACAGTGTGTTCGAGGGCGAGCTTGCCGATACCATCCCCGTGGTGCACGCGTCCATCGCTGGCTGCCGCATCATCGGGCGCATGTGTGTGGGTAAGCCGGACGCTGAGCGAGGGAGTGGATCCTCCCAGAGCCTTCAAATGTAGCCTTGGAGAGGACCCCTAGTGACCCTTGGATTTCCAGGCTTTCATCCATTATCTCCAGAGACTAGAGAATTTCTCTGACTTGTGCTGGACCCTGTTTTTAAGCGCCTTGAGATCAGGGACAATTACTGGCAAAGGCTTCTGGATCATAGGATAACAATTAACATTAAGTGCTTTCACTCTTAAACTTGATTTCAGTCCTTCACGAAGACCCTGGGAGGCAAGCAGGCAGGCAGGCATTATTGGCCCACTCTGACTAATGATGAAGCCAAGATTCAGGGAACCTAAGTGACTCACCAAGTTCCACACCTTCCCACCACACCTGGGAGGGCAGATCGAAATGTTTTCTCTCCTTGCCCCTGACACTGGGCAAGTTGCTTCCTGTTTCTGAGGATTCAGTTCTGCCTCTACAGAATGACAAGCTAAGATTCTGGGTCATCTTGTTCATTATCCATTTAAGTCTTAAATTCCCTTTACCGTGTCTCTGAGTGCCATCCCTATCCTCATCCCCTACTTCTAATCACTGTTGAGTCTGGCCATTGGTCCTTTGTTTGAGTTGGATCTGTCTCCCTTTACTGTCCCCCCCTTATTTCTAGTTGTGTTCATTGGGGTCTATAGGAGTTTGTTCTTTTATTTTTTATCATAAGCCTGATGACCTTGGCTTCTGAGTATTTTCTTATTCAGGCCAAACACTCTCAGCCCTAACTATGACCTTTGGACCTGACGCGTAGTGTTTTTTTTAATAATGGGTGTAACTCAGAGTTTAGAAGTTCAAGAGTTGTGTTCTTGTGGAGGTAGGCAGAGGTTCAGTTATTGCTGTCACAATATAATTGTAGACGGTTCATTCTTACTGCGTTTCGTGTAAATATACCACAGTATAGTCATCCATTTTATTGACAGTGGGCATTAGGGTAGTTTTGAGTTCTAATATGAACAGTGTTGTTACGTCTTTTAGTAAACACATGTACGTGTTTCTTTTGGATGTATAATACCTAGAAGAGGACTGGTTGGGCACAGGGTATGTGAATATTCCAAATAGTATGTGATGCCAGATAATAATCTGAAGTGGTTGACCAATTTACACTCCTATTAGTTTTTCCACATATCTTTGCCAACATTTGGTATTGGCATTCTTTTTAAAATTTTAAAGTTCTTTTTAAAACCATTCTGGTAGGTGTGTAGTGTTCTAAACCATTCTGGTGGGTGTGTAGTGTTCTCTCGGTTTTTAAGTAGCAAAATATACAGCTAATGGCGAGAGCTTCTCTTGTTAGTCCTGGTCCTCCTTGGTTGATGATAGCAAAATGGGCAGGGTGGGTTGGTACAAATTCCTGGGGTATCTCTGGCCTGCCCAATGGGACTCCTGGTCCCTGGGGGTGTTGTATGGATCAGTGGGTTAGTGGGCTGGGGTCTGGGCTTAAAGCTTTCCTGGGAAACTGACGAGGCTAGATTGTATCTAAAGCCCCCAGAGCTTAACAGGCATCTTGTGTATTTGTGCCCCACCCCCTAACTTGGATCTCTCTAGGGAACAGACATGGTCTCCTGGTGCCCAACAATACCACCGACCAGGAGCTGCAGCACATTCGCAACTGTCTCCCAGACTCAGTGCAGATCCGGCGGGTGGAGGAGCGGCTCTCAGCCCTGGGCAATGTCACCACGTGCAACGACTACGTGGCTTTGGTCCACCCAGACCTGGACAGGGTAAGGTAGCTCAATTTCGCCCAAGAGTCACAGAACCAGCCTGGTCAATGGTTAGTCAGTGTTCTTGCCTATCAGGCAGGACTTAGGGGTGTCTCTCGTGGTTTCTCTTTATACCTGGACTCTCAGATTTCAGGCATTCATTGGAATAGTGATAATAGAGGTGTGACCAGTGCCAGAAAGAAGCTGAGGAGGGTATTAATCCTTCAAAATCAGAGAGACTGGTCCATCCCATCCTGCAGCCAGCGCCAGGAGAGATGATTGACAATTGAACTCTTGAGTGTGGGTTAGAGGGAAGAGGGCGGTGTGGAGACCAGCCCTTATCTCCTTAGGGCATGCATAGCTATTAGGGACTCCATAGCTGGTCTGGACGCTGCTCCAAGCCATATTTCCTCCTGTTTCTGTGTGACGCTTCCATATGCAGTTATGTAGCAGAGGAATGAGGGGCTTAGGGAGCCAAGCCCTGGGTGGTTCTGGGTGTGGAGGGCCCCAGGTTCCTTGACCTGCAGGTTCTACGCCCTGAGTACAGTGCCTTTGGCTAACAGGAAACGGAAGAAATCCTGGCCGATGTGCTCAAGGTGGAAGTCTTCAGACAGACAGTGGCTGACCAGGTGCTAGTAGGAAGCTACTGTGTCTTCAGCAATCAGGGAGGGCTGGTACATCCCAAGACTTCAATTGAAGACCAAGATGAGCTGTCTTCTCTTCTTCAGGTCCCCCTTGTGGTAAGCATTCCTTTCTCTGATCTCTGTCTCCCCCTGAGGCAGACCCTTTGCCCAGTGTTAAAGATCTGAATTATTACCTGTCACAGTTTGCGATTGGGGATGCACGTCAGGGAGCAGGGTTTGGGGAGAATCCTTGCCAGGGAGTGGCGGGACTGTGGCTTCGATGATGGCAAAGTGATCCACACTGAGCCCTCCCTTGGCAGGCGGGCACTGTGAACCGAGGCAGCGAGGTGGTTGCCGCTGGGATGGTGGTGAACGACTGGTGTGCCTTCTGTGGCCTGGACACAACCAGCACCGAGCTGTCAGTGGTGGAGAGTGTCTTCAAGCTGAACGAAGCCCAGCCTAGCACCATCGCGACCAGCATGCGGGATTCCCTCATCGACAGGTATCTGGGTCTCTCTTCTGCCTTTGGAGGGGAGGGGAGGGGAGGGGAGGGAGATGCCACCTAGAGTGGGGCCACGCTGCATTCATACCGGTAGGTCCTCGTGTGCGAGGGCACACCTGCACGCTGCTGAGCGGCCACAAGGTACAGCCAGCGAGCATTGCCTGCGCATCCCCATCTTGGAATATTCAGCTCAGTGTCCCCTCTCTGGGCAAAGCTTCCCTCTGGTTCATCTTTTTTTCTCACTGACCACATTGTTTTGTAGTTTGTGTGTGCTTGTGTGTCGGCGCCCCCAGCCAGCAGCCCAGAGCCTGAGGCCGAAAAAAGCTGTTCGCAGAGGGAAGGAGGGCAGGCTGCTCTTAGGAGCTAAGGAGACCCTAAAGGACTTGTTGGGGGTGGGGCTTGCATCAAAATCACAATCGTCTGGATTTTTTGTGGGTTTAAGAAAAAAGTGGGATCTTGGGCCTAACTTCGGAGGTTCTGGGGCGTGAGGCTCCGGAATCTCTTTTTCCTTTGGAGGAGCAGCCGGTGCCGATATTCACCCTTTCCCATTGAGGATTCTTCTCAAAGCATGCCACACCGCAGTATGCCAGGAGTCTTTATGAAGATAGAAACCCCACATACCCATAGTAGAGCAAGTACCCAGCGACAGACTCCCTACTTACAACAGGCAAAATTACCCTTCATTCTCCCTTCTTCATTCATCCGATAGGGCTCCATGTGGGATAATCAGGCAACTTAGTCCTATATCCCGCCTCTAGGAATTCACAGTGTAGCCAAGAAGTTGTAGAGGCCGCACATAACTCCTCACTACCTTCAGAGTAGAGATAAAAGGTGCCTTAGGTAACTCAGGAAGCTCCAGTGAAACACTCTGGTATCCCAGAAGGTTTTGTGGAGGACAGATAGTTTAGTCTGGCCCTGGGGGAATGAGTAGGTATTTGAATATGCAGAGATGGAGTAGGGAAGCACTTCAGACAGACCCAGAGGTGGGAAAGTACCGGAGTGTGTGAAAGGGCAAGGTAGTATTGGCAGAGTGTTAAAGACCCTCAATGCCCATGTCAAGAAGTTTTGACTGTAGGCCTGTGATTTTGACCTTCAGTCTATGTTGGGATGCTTGTTAATGTAGGTTCCTGGCATCACCCCTGAGTTACTGATTCCCTAGGTCAGGAGTGAGACCCGACCATGCGTGGTTTATTTTAGTAGTTTCTCTGGGTGATTCTGATGGGGAATCAGAATTGAGAGAGCAGTTGAAAGGGTCTGAAGAGGAAAGTGGTACCAGTGGTTTTGTCATTTGTTCAATAACTTCTTTTTGAACATGCCAGACAGTCGTGATTTGGCGAATAAGATATACCCTCCTTGCCCTTGTGGAACATAGAATCTTACAAAGAAGACAGTATATGCACAATCATTTAATTAAAGGACAAAACAAAAAACCTCTTAGCAGCCTAAGAACAGAAAGAAATTTCTGCAATCTGATAATTAGTACCTACTAAAAAAACTAAAGCAAATGTTGTATTTAATGGTAAAACTTCAGAAACTGCTCTTAAAGTCAGGCAGATTTGCCCACAGTCACCAGCACTGGTCAGTATTCTGGTGGTTCTAGCTTATGCAGTTAGGTAAGGTACAGAAATGGATACTGGAAAGGAAGAGCAAAAAGTCATTACCCTCTTTTGTTTTGAACCCATTGAGTGTGAGGTGCCCATGAGAGCTGATAATGAAGGTGTCAGGTAGTTGATTAGAAATACATACTTTAGTTTTATAATTGTACACATATTTATTTCTCCTGTAATTTTTCTTTTTTAAAATGTTTTTTTTGAGAGAGAGAGAGACAGAGCATGAGCGGGGGAGGTTCAGCCAGAGAGAGACACACAGATTCCGAAGCAGGCTCCAGGCTCTGAGCTGTCAGCACAGAGCCTGATGCGGGGCTTGAACTCACAAACCGTGAGATCATGACCTGAGCTGAAGTCAGATGCTTAACTGAGCCACCCAGGCGCCCCTTTACATGTACGTACTTAACCTCTAGGAAGAATGCTCTGGCCCCATCCCTGCCACTGGGGGATTTGAGGTCTGGGCACATCCTGTCTCTTCTTTTGAATCCCCTTACTCCCTCCTCTGATGTTTGCTGGACTTGACCTCTGAGGCTCTGGTTTGAGATTGATAACATTTTGAATAAATTGAGTTGAGTGGGGACAGAGTTACTTTTAGTTTCTAAGCATTGAGAGTTCTAGACTGGATTGTGACTCAAGGAAGCAGTGTAATCTGGAACGGGCTCTGAGTGTGGC
Organism: Paguma larvata; assembly: GCA_030068075.1. Lineage (NCBI taxonomy): Eukaryota > Metazoa > Chordata > Mammalia > Carnivora > Viverridae > Paguma > Paguma larvata. The sequence goes on along the minus strand of CM057844.1, from coordinate 26,093,915 downwards.
TCTTCAGGGTTGAGCTGAAACAGGGGTAAGGGTGGAGGCAAGCATCTTAAGAATAAAGGGTAGGGTGTGCTCTGAGAAGCATCTACTGACAGTGTTCCTTCTCTCTCTAGCCTCACCTGAGTCACCTTCCGTGCCGTTCCGCCGTTCTGCGGGTTCCTGCCTCTGGACTTTGGCTTCCTCTGCCCCACCCAGCCAGGCAGGGAGTTGGCAGAGAGCTCACTGGGAGTGAGTGGCTGGATGCCCAGCTCTTCACCTGTGTCCATCTCCTGAATCTACAGTTACTCCCAAAATCTTTCATGTTGTGCCGTCTGTCAGGCCTTAATGACTCCTGACTGCTCTCTTTCCTGTACCACCCCCATTAAAGGGCAGCTGCTTCTGGCTTATTCTTGAATGTGTTGTTTGGGGGCCTCCGCCTGCAACCCTCCTTCCCTAGCATTGGTCTAGAGGACAGTGGGTAGGATGCGCGCATGCACGCGCACACACACACACACACCTCAGTCTCACAATTTCCCACCCTCCTCCCAAGATCATCAGGATGGGTGCTAATGACTGTCCCAGGGTAAGAGGAAGAAGCACTCTCTCTACTGTAGTTCTCACATTTTCCACGCAACTTCGGCCTGCTACTTCTGGGGTTTAAGAGATGAGAATCTGTTCCAGCTCTCCTCTGGGCCGGAATGAGGACCTGTAAGGGGGCTGGGGCACCTGGCTACAGGGCAGTCTTGTCTTTTTTGACCAAGGTGGATGGAAGTTGCTGGCTTGGTTGCCAGATGCCATGAACATCCTCAGAAAACTGGCAGGCGCCTTCCCTTAGTAGCTCCAGTGGGTGTGGAGTCAGTCAGGAAGCCACCAGATGAGCCCTTCCTGGCTGGGGCGGCTCCTTCAGTCTCTGGCAATGGTGCGGGGCGGGGCCCTCGGCACGCTGAAGCAGCGCTGGCTGGTTACTGGTGGGTGGGGTCGGGTCAGGAGCCCCGCAGAGGCGCCTAGGGGGCGGGGCCTGTGCGCCGTGAGGTCACGACGCAGGCCACGCCCAGCGCCGCTACGCAGGCCAGCGGAGCGCAGACGCCGGCGCTGGGATTCTGAAGACCAGCGGCTCGGACGGCGAGAGGTGAGGGACGGGCCGGGCCGGGCCGGGCCGGGGCGGTGCGGGAAGACTGGGTCGCGTGCAGCCGGCCAGCACCTAACGGCTTCTCTTTGCAGACCATGGGTGGTCGGCTGAGCGGCGGCCAGGGCGCCCCGGAGCCCGTGCAGCCCCAGCCCCAGCCCCAACCCCAGCCGGGGGCGCCCGCGGCCCCTGAGCGGCCCCAGCCTGAACCCGGTCCCTGGGGGCCACTGGACGATGTGCGCTTCCTCATCGCCTGCACCTCCTGGTACTGACTCGACACCTTCCGCAGTTACTGCCAGCTGCCAACTGTCGTTATGCTGTTATGTTCCTCTCTTGTCTCCACCCCCGGCGCCCAGGACAGGTTCGGAGAGTCGAGGAGGTCATGGAGGACTGGAAGGAGGTCTCGGCATGGCCACCTCCGCAGCCTCGCCATGGGGCACCGGCTCGCCTCTAGCTCCTTCCAAATTTGTTCGTTTCCTAGCCTGCACCCAAACCAGCTTAAACCTTCGTGCTATCCCCACCCTGCAGCTTCTCCAGCCGTCTGGGTTCTGGGGCAGCCCTCTCTGGCACTGGCTTCCAGAACCAGGCCAGGACTCATGGTAAGACCCCAAGACTGCTGACCTGATCTCCTCTGTCCCTTATTGCTGAGAACCGGGGCTTTTGCTTTTGTCCATGGTTATGGCACTACGTGCCTTGGCTTCAGAGAAGACCTTGCCACAGTGACCCTCCCTATACTTCTAGGGGGTTTTGCTCTGCCATCCTGGATCCCAGTGAGGCGTTATCAGGCTATGTTCCAGGAACTCCAGTAACACTGGGCCTTTGGGGCCAGCCTTTTGGAGAGAGGGGACATCTGACTGCTGGGCTGGTAGATGAGATGCGTGGGACAGTTCCCAGATACCCTCAAAGCACCCTGTTCCCCTTCTCCCAGAAGCTTCTTAAGGCCACTCCCAGAACCTGATCCTTGTTCCCATATCCCAAGAAAACAACACACTCTGTATTTTTGTTTTATTTAGAAATGATTTAAAAAACATTATACAAAGGCTGATCAGTTTAAAATGTGACCGACACTGAAATGCTGTGATGTTCCCCAGGCCGAGGGGAACCTGGGCTCTGGGGTCCCCAGTGCTGTTCCCCTCTGTCTGCCCTGTCCTGGGGTGATGGGCAAACAGATGACCACAAGACAGGAGAATCCGAGATTGGAAGCCTCCAGGCTGAGCCCTCTGGGCCTGGCCCTGCATCCCTCACATCTGCAGCCTGAGCTGCCTGCCTCCATCTCCTGCTCTTTCTCAGCTGGCCTCGGTAGTACCAGGAGCCAATGGGGAGCCTGGGGAGCCTAGAGCTTTCAAAAAGTGAGAGCACCAACCTGAGGAGTGGAGAGGGACTGGGAAGGGGAAAAGGGAGGCCAGGAAAAGATGGATAAAAGAGACACTTCTGATCTCATCATGGACCCTAGAGGGGTCCATAGGTGGGGACCCAAGGCCCCGCCAGCCCACCCGATGGCCTGGGCGACAAACAACCTCTCTGTGCTTCATTTGAGGGCACAGTGAGAGTTAACCCTAGGCTTCCCAGGGCCTACACGAGTTTCATGTGAGTGGACAGGTATGAGCTAATAAAGTGCTTTGCAAAGTATAAAACACTATACAAACCTATGAATCACTAATATCTCTGCAGTTGTTCCCCACCCGCCCCAGGGAGCCCGCCCTTGGCCAAAATGAGAAAAACAGAAGGATGACAGGGAACACAGTGGACCCACATAGTGCCTCTGGGACCAGGGAGATTTTGCTCAAGACAACTCCCAGGGCAACAGTAGTCCCTGTCTGCTACAGGTTAAGCCAACCCAGAGCCCAGAGGCCACAGGGTAGGGGCGAGGCCCATGCAGGCTCAGAGGGCCAGAATGGCATCTGAGACTCTGCCAGCACCCTGAAGACATACACCTTTTGGCTTTGGCAGAGAACCAGTGGGCATCACTGAACCCATTAGTCTTGCCTAGGGCTCTTCAGTGACAAACAGGGCTGCCTCCACTGGGTTGGAGTGAGGCAAGCTGAGACCTAGGAACTCTTGCTGGAGACTGTGAAGGATGGGCCCCTAGGATTGGGACTGCTGTCAGTGGGGGTGCCCTTTTCCAAAGAGCAATGCAGGCAGATGGGCCCAGTGAGCTGGGTTAGCAATGGCCAAGCTTGTATAAAGGCTGCTTCCAAGCTGAGAGATTGAGTTGGCCTCAGGGTAACTGGGGCTGTGGGCTCTGAAGGCTTCAGAAGGCTGCCTTGGGCCCATTATCCCCAAAGCCATGAGAATGTTGGCTTGGAGCCATTTCTGCCTCACCCAGCTAGTCAAGCTGAGCCCCAGGCCATAAAACAGGGCTGGGGACTGGGGGAGTGGGGAGAAGGACAGAGGAGTGGAGGGTAGTCACAACTCAGATCAGCCTCCAGAAATGGGATCAGCTCTTGCCCCAGCCCTTTAGCCTCATGAGCAGGGTCCAGCTCCTGGGGTGTCTGGGCACTAGAGTGGCCTTAGCAGCACCTTGGTCCTTGTCTCCTGGGGAAGGGCCGGCCACACTGGCCTCATCACCAAGATAGTCACCTCTAATTCACCTAACGCCTCAAGCAGCCTTTGCAGAATGGGACTTTTAAAACAGTAGTGACAGGACATTTAAATATTCACGACGTGACAGCTGGGTCCTAGTCAGACCCAGCTGGGCCACAGCACTGCCTGCAACATGTGACCCTAAATCCTAGATCTCGGAGGAGACCCTGATGTGTGGAGCAGGTTTCCTGAGTGATCTGCTGTATGCCAGCAGTGGAAACCCAGGCTTGTTGCCCGCCGTGTTGGCAGCAGGGGTGTTGTAGCCTTGGAGGACAGTGGGGTGGGGGTGGGGAGACATCTGACCAGCAGGTGTTGGCAAAGGGGGACCAGGATTGGTGGCATCTCCCAGATGGGGCTGAGAGTGCTAGTGCTGGCTTCCACAGGAGGTGCCGGGTCCAGCCAGGAACGGAGCTGTGGTGCCTCATTGATACCACAGGATGCAGGGACCACAGGGCCTCCTCCTGGCATGGTCCCTGCCTCCTGATGGGGCCTGGCCTATTCCCTTGGGTAGGGAGCAGTTCACCCAGGACAGAAGGCTGGCAGCTGGCTGCCAGACACCCACCCTAGGCACAGCCACCATCACTCCCTGCCTCATGCTCAGCCTAGGCCAATGTACCTACCACTTCAGCTGCACGACCCCTGGCCTAGGGCCCTGCTGGCCCTGGTGGGCAGTGGCCAGAGCTGCCCCTGAGACCCTGATGAGGAAGGGCCTGTCTGGCCAGACCGAGTGGACAGAGAGGGCTCTGGGCTGCTCACACCCACTCCTGGACTGGCCGCTTATAGTAGGTGACAGGCTGAGGGCCTGCCTTGTTCTTGAACTGGAAGATGGTGTAGACCAGCACCAGGATGCAGAGGGACAAGATGCAGGGGATGACCACAGCCACGGCATTCACAGAGCCTGGTACGTCATTGATGGTCACCATGATGTCCACGTCGTCCTGGGGCAGCCGCCGCTCCTTCCGCCGCTCCACCTCTTTCTGGTTGCAGCCCATCCAGTCACGTAGGATGTTGCGTGGATAACCTGGCTCCACACTCAGTTTCTGGTTGTCAAACTTCCAGTAGTCCCGGCCCTTGTAGAAGTAGGTGTAATCTGCAGAAACATGGTCCGGCATCACTACTCCCAGATACTGCCCTGCACCTGCTCTGGGCCAGTGTGAGAGGGCATAGGGTGCTGTGGCAGTGTGGAGGAAGGACACGTCTCCCACCCTGGAGTCCAAGAGGAGCTCTGAAGGAGGGGTGGGCATATGAAGTGCTGGGAGCAGTGTTAGATGGCTTGCAGGTGGGGAGAGGGCAGTATGTGACACACTTCTGCAAACTGTGGCAGCATCGCGGAGCGTGACCTGCATAGTTGCAGAGAGGTGCACCCAGGACCTGGAGCAGCCTGGCCATCATCTCACAGGTGCCGGGAAGCCACTGAGGGGCTTTAAGTAGGATTGAGAAGTTCAATTTGTGCCTCCCTACCTTGTAACCGTCCCCTCCACCCCACCCACGTGGGTGATAACAAGTTCCCAACTATGGCCTGGGCAGCACTGCCTTCATAGCTCTAGAGCCTCAGTCCAGTCCCTGCTTGAGGCAAGAGAGGCAGGGAGCCAGATTTCTCCTTTCGTTGACAGCGGACACCACCTTGTCACAGTTGTGACTTTTCTTTGTCTTGCATCACAACACAGATGCAGGCTCTCTGGAACCCTGCTGGGGAAGGGGCTAGAAAGAAAGGATGTGAAGGCCAGGGTGCCTGGGTGGCTCAGTCAGTGAAGCATCTGACTCTTGGTTTTGGCTGAGGTCATCATCTCACAATTCATGAGTTCAAGTCCCTCACTGGGCACTGTGCTGATAGCCTGGAGCCTGCTTGGGATTCTCTCTCCCTCTCTCTCTGCCCCTCCCCTACTCACACTGTCTCTATCTCTCTCAAAATAGGTAAATAAACCTAAAAAAAAGAAGAAGAAGAAAGGAGGTGGAGGGCCTGGGCAGCCACCCCAGGCTCCCAGCAACAGCCTTCATGGCCCAGACAGTGCACAGACAGCAAAGCAACTCACTCAGACTCTCCTATTGGCCAGCTCCCCACTCTGGGACTTTCATTGGCCAAACTCCTTGATGTCACTTGTCTCCGAGGCTCCCAGAAAGCAAGACCATGTGTGTAAAGCATCAGGCACACAGGAGAGCCATCAAGTAGCAGCTCTGCCCCTGAGACTTTTGGCTTTGTTACCAGTGACATCTCCTTAGAGAGCCCTTCCTGACAACCTTCTCTAACGTGCCCTCCCCAGCACCCTCCGCCCCCACCATAGCTCTTCGGCTGCATTTCTTTCCCTTAGAGCATTTGCTGCTGCCTTAGTTGTTTTCTGCCTCTAGAATGGGAGCCAGGGATGCAATGCAAGTCTTATTCTCTGCTCCTTCCCCAGCCCTCCCACACAGCCTGGCTCTCAGTAATTATTGTGGAGGGAATGAACAACTCCTGTCATTCTACGTAAACTAAAACACACCAACAAGATGATGAAGATGATGATGATGATAATAGCAGCTAAGTCTCACATGGCATGGATCATGTGCTAGGCATTGGTCTAAGTACTCTACTTAATTTGTCTTATTCTTACAAATCCCAATGAGGTAGGTACCATTATTATCCCCATTTGATAGTCGAAGACACAGAAAACTTAAATGGTTTGCCCAAACTCATAGTAAGTGGTGGAGGTGGGACATGAAGCCAGCCAGCCTCCAGAGTCTGTGCTTTTGACCAGATCAGGGGAAATGTATTTAACAAACATTCATGGATTCCCACACTGCACCTGACAACACCCAGCCCCTCCTCTTGAGAAGCTTCTAGTCTGTTGGGAAGCGCCCAGCCTGGCCTCCAGGAGTAGCTTAGTAGGAAATGTCTCATAAATAGGCTTCTCTTTCCATCTTCTTGCCCTCAAGCCTTGTAAAAAAACCAAAAAAAAAAAAAAACCAAAAAAACACCTTTGAGAGCACCTGTATCCATCATTTCTTTTCAGATTTGATAACTCGAGGAAACCCTAGAGTACATCTGAGGACCGCTATTTGGGAAATGCTGTCTGAAGGAATGAAGTCAGTCTATGAAAACATCTCTCTAATGTGAGTCATCTCTGCAGATGAGAAACTGTGACTTGGTAGCTGGTAAGAGAATTGTTTTGCTGTGTGAACATAGGTAGGTGTGAGGCAGTTGTCTTTACCATCAGACACCATTTCTCAAACTTGGATACCCTGAGTATGCCCATGGGCCCTGTTGGGACCTACATAAAATCAGACCACCCCCTACCCAGTCAGGCCCTTACGTACATCCTTCCTTGCTGATGAAGGCCCCTTGGGGGGCCTGTGGGATGCCCTTCCACACAGTGATGGGCTTGGGGTAGCCAGGGTCCGTGGCCCGCCGCTCCTCGCTATAGCGCCAGTACCGTTCGCCTTTGAAAAAGTAGGTCTTGCCCACAGGTTCCCAGCGCAGAGCCGTGTCAATGCCTTCTCGGGGCAGACAGCTCCCCAGCTCCCCCAGGCTGTGGGGGTACCCAGGCTCCACCGTCACCTCCTTAAACACCCAGTACTTGTCACCTGTAGCCAAGAGAAGCCCAGAATTAGCCAGGTTGTGGCTAGTGCCACTTGTCCACCTTCTGGTAGGACTGAAGTCATTCATAGAGCCAGAGCGTCAGGGGGAAACAGCGCAGGGTCTGCTCGATGGCCTCTCTGGGAGACCGAGGCCTGTTGACCCTGGCAGAGCATGGGGGCAAGAAGCCAGAAGTCAGTCACCGTAGATACTGGGCAACTGGCCTCATGCTGCCCGGCCTCCCTGCCCCACCCACTGTTCATTCATGTGACTTGTTCTTCTTCTCTCAGGTGTCCTCAGCCACTCCCGTGGCTTTGCACACATTAGTACTCCCCCACCTTCCACTAGTGACACCCAACTCTGAGGACTCACAGCCACTCCCACTGGATTTGAGCCCCAGACCCAGGACCCCTGATCCAGTGTACATCAGCCTCTGGGCATTTCCAGGTCTGCTTCCTGGAGTTCCTCACTACCTCCACAGGGTGCTCCCTCCCTCCTCACCTTTCTGCCTCTCAGTTCTCCAACAAGAAGCTTAGCATCATCTTTGACCCTCTCTTTCCTTCTCCTCTCCATGTTCAGCCTCTCACGAAGCCTTTTGCATCTTTTAGCTGTCCCCCTCTGGCCTCACTGGTCCTCCCTGGTGTCGGCCTTGTTGACTCGCTCCCCTCCCCTCCAGCAACCAACTCAGAAATGGCCTCCCCACCTCTGCCCTATTGCATTGCCGCCTGCCCTCTGGCTCTCCACTGCTCAGAAACACCCAGCGAACTCCAGTGTTTCTCTAATGGGACAAGACTGCATTCTGGCTTGGCAACTAAGGCTCCTAAGGACTCTCCCTCACTCTCCTTTCCAGGCCACTGCTCACCGCTCTCCAAGGTGGGGCTCCCTGGCTGTCCAGTGGGTCTTCTAAGCTCTTCCAATGTACATGCACATCCCCACACTCCTCTATTACCCATGCTGTCCCTTCCCCTTGGACTGCTTTGCTCACTTCTCACTATCTGTATCTTACCCTTCTGAGGCTGGGCCCACCTCAAGATAATTGAAGTGAAGCAACCTAGCCCCTGGTGGGCATGCCATACATACTAGCTCCCCCTGGCTTCTTCCCTGATCTCTCCAGCCTGTGTGACCTGCTCCCAACCAACTCTTACAGAACCGATGAGATGGCCTTCCATGGAGCACTGTGCCTGGGCCATCCTCTACTTCATGTGGGTGAGCCTTGTCATCCCACCAACCTGGAACACACAGACCCTCAACGATCACTTCATGACTTGATTTCCCTGGACTGTGCTTCGCCTGCCTGCAGGGATTAGGCCTGTCAGAGTCATGTCTCTTTTAGGACTAGAGGGGCCCTCAGAGGGTATCTGCTTCTCACCCTGCCTCTTCCAGTCTACAGATGATAAAAGGGGGGCCCCAGGAAGGGCAGGGAACTGTCCCAGGTCTCTTAGCACAGGCTGTATTACCTTTGAAGAAGACAAATCTTCCGTCAGCCCTTTCGTAGGCTGCATCTATGCGAGCAGGCAGACCCTTCCAGAACTGCTCGATCTGCATGGGATAGCCCTCTTGCACCCGGTTATTGCGCAGGCGCCAGAACCAGCGATCCTGGGGGGTTAAGGGGAGGAGAAAGAAGCATGGCCTGCCTCATCTTAGCATCTCAGCCTTGGGACTCAAGCCCCAGTAACCCAAAAGTTTCCCCTGGGCCCAGCCTTGCAACCCTCTGTGATGTCTATCTATTGTGTCTAGCTTCCGATGCCCTGTGAGGAACACAGGATGTCCATGAACTCTCTTCATATGTCTCTCCTGATGGCGCTTGCTGTCCAAGGGGTCCTGAGACAGACAGCAGACAGGCCTGGTGCAGGGATGAGGTGTGGAGGAGCTGGAAGGGATGGTGCTAGGGGCCTGTGTGGCCACATGAGGGCAGCAGAGAGTCACGGACATCAGTGGGCCACTCACCAGGCTGGCCACTGAGCCTGGGCAGAGTGCCTTCCTCACCCTCTGGCTCCATCCAGCAGGGCAAGGACCCTGGGAAGTAAGCTGTGGGAATCCTCAAGACCTGAGTGTGAATTCAGGTTCCTTCTCTTAGAGCTGCATGACTGTGGGCACAGTACTGCAAGCGCCTCACCTACCAATGGGGTAATGTTGGGGATCAGAGGAGAGATAATAGGTAAAGTACCTAGAAGAGCACAGGGCACATGGTTGATGTTAAATAAATGGCAGCTCAATGGGCCAAGAATCTGATGAAAGCTTTTCTTCAAAGTAGTGTCTTGTGCCGGTGCAGCCCTTGGTTGGTAGGCAGTTTGCCCAAGGCCTGTAACCTACCAGGACCTCTGTAAATGCGGATGATAAAAGGGGCATCTGGGTGTCTCAGTCGTTTGAGCATCGGACTCGTGATTTGACTTAGGTCATGATCCTAGGGTCGTGGAATCGAGTCCCGCATTGGATCGGGCTCCATGCTGATCCCTGCCCCTTTCCCCTGCTCACGTGCGCGTGCGCTGTCTCTCTCTCTCTCTCAAATTAAAAAAATAAATAAAGTAAAATAAATGGAGATGATAAAACCCAGACTTGCTTAGGAACCGTTCAGTGGGGGGATCAGAGTGTAGCAGAATGAATGTGATTTGTAAAAGATGGTACAAAACTAGAAAAGTTTTTTTTTAAGGTGTTTTACAAAGCACTTTCACGTTTTTAAAACTTTAGTTTGACTTTCACAAGTCTATTAAGTAGATTTGAGATATACAGTCCTTTTTTTTTTTTTTTTTTTAGAGAGAGAGAAAGAGAGTGAACAGGAGAGGGACAGAGAGAAGGGAGAGACAGAATCCAAAGCAGGCTCCAGGCTCTGAGCTGTCAGCATAGAACCTGATGAGGGGCTCAAACCCATGAACCACAAGACCACGACCTGAGCTGAAGTTGGATGCTTAACCAACTGAGCCACCCAGGCATCCCAAGATATACAGAATCATAAGGAAAGCCAGTGACTCTCCTAGAGCCACTCTGAGAGGCAGGATCGGCGCTGACCCATGTCGCCTGATTCTTGCTCAGTACTCAAAGCTTGCTGGGAGAGCTCCCTGAGGGGAGTGGGGCAGCCACCCACAACCACCCAGTGTGATGGAGACATGCTGGCCAGACCCCCTTCCATGGAGAGCTTGTTGCCCTGGCCGCCCAGGTGTGGTCAGCAGGCTGTTTTCAACTGTAGGCCTCTCTGGGGGTGGCCTTGGCTTCAGGGAGCTCCCCCAAGGTCATGCCCCTTTTCATCCAATGACTGAATGAAGCAGGAGGTACAAAGTCCCAGCTATTTGGGGCCCAGTGTGGGATGACTCTGATGGGCCATTCTAGCTCCAGAACTCCCTGTGGGGGTGGCCGATTCTGCAGTGGTCCTAGCTGCTGCTTATATTCTCCTTCTGCCCAGTCCTGCTTCCTTCCCTCCTTCCCACAGATGTCGATCCCAAAGGTACTTTTTAATCAAAATCCCGCATTCCGAACACTGTCTCAGAGTCCACTTCCCTGGGAACCCAACCTGCAACACACCAACCAAACCCAGTCAGCCGGTGGCTAATGTGACAGGAACAGGACAAGTGACAAGACGTAGCCTGCCCAGCTTTCTATCATGCATCCCTCAGTCCCAGCCTCTTAGCACTGGCAGGATCTGGAGACAGACCCTGCCATCGCTGTGTCAGCCCCTATTCCAAGCTGCTGCCTTCATGGCCATGCACTCATTTGGTCTTCATACACCCTTCATTAGGGGAATGACCCAGTTTTCAGATAGAGAAACTGAGGTCCAGAGAAAGGAGATGACTTGCTTGAAGTCATTGACCAGAAGTGGGTCTCCAGCACTTTCCCTCAGCATTAACCCCTGGGAAGGTGTAAGATCACCAGTCTACCCACCTCCCCTCTTAGACACAAGTCAATTCACCCAGCAGCACCAGAAAGGGACCCTGTGTCCTGGCTGCGGGGCCAACTCCTGTCCAGGCCCAAATCAGGCCTAATCCCAGAGCAGCAGCCTTCTCCTGCTCCACAGAGGGGGAGTGAGTGGGAGAGGACCATCTGCGTGTTACCAGTTGATTGGCCCTACCTTAAACACAAACATCTCGCCTCGGAAGAGTGCCACCGTGTTGAAGTTGCCATCACAGATGTTGGGTTTGGCGCCAGGTGTGGACGGCCGGTCCCCGAGGGGCGGCCGAGGTGGCCTGGGTTGGCGCTCATGCTTCCTCTCACTTGGTGAGTGGATCCTGCGGACGGGGAGCGTGGGGAGGGGTCTGGTGGGCTCCAGGGGCTCTGCTGGGGGTCCTGCAGAGAGGGGCTGCATCTTAGACAGGGCCACCCATTCCCTGCCTCCCGCTGCCATTGCTTTGTCATCATCCTGGCAGCTGAGGTCTGTCACCCTCCAGCTTCCTGTTCCCTCTCCCATTTTTTACTCCCCAACCTTTGAGAAAACAGATGAAAATAGCCATTAAATGGAAACTTGCATCTTTCTACCCCCGAATATGATATCTTCTCTTCTTCTCTCCTGTTAAGAGAGAACATGTCCTTTCTTAGGCTCAAGGTCCCATACCATCGTTCTCTGCTCCCTCCACGCATGCCAGCCTCAGTCTCTCCCTTTCATTGCTTATCCCACTCCAGGACAGCCCTGTCACCTACTGAAGCTGCTCTGTCAAGCTCTCCAGTGACCTTCGTGTTGCCAAATCCCAGGGTTACCGACTCAAACTCTGATGTGCATATCAAGATCCAGGGATCTTGATAAAATGTGGATTATAGCTCAGAGGGTCTGGGGTGGGGCTTGCAATTCTGCATTTCTTCAGGTTCTCAGGTGATGCCAGTGTTCCTGGTCTGAGGCCCACAAGCAAGATCATAGGAGCACCTTCCCAGGGCCCTGTACTGTCTTGGTTTTCCTTCTACTTCACAGGCTGTTCCTTCTCCACTTCCTTTGCTGGCAGCCTTTCCTCACCCACCCTACCCTAACGGTCGGAGTGCTCCTGAGTCGTCTTCTATTTTTGTCCCTATGTCAAGTTTTCTCCCTCGGGTTGCATATTAGGATCACTGGGAGAGCTTTTAAAACTCTTGATGCTCAGAAGACACCCCAGACCAAGGAGAACCCAATCTCTGAGAATGAGGGCATTTTTAAAATGGAAATTCCAAGGTAATTCCAATGAGTCCCCTAGTTACGGATCACTACCTTAAGTGATCTCCATTCCCTGGGGAGAGGGGAGTGGGGAGGTGCCCAGGTTCATGGCCTGAAAGACCCCCTATGTTGGAGCTGTCCAGTAGGATGTTCTGTGATGACAGAAATGTGCTATATCAGCACTGTCTGATACTGTAGCCTCCAGCCATTTGTGGCTGTTGAGCACTTGAAATGAGTGACTAGTTGTTAGTGTGACAGAGGAACTGGAATTTTAATTTTATTTAATTCTAATTAATATAAATTCAAATTTCAACAGTCATATGTGGCCAGTGGCTATAGATTGGACACCAAAGATTCCAAATCAATATCCCAGCCCAGATCTCTGAGCAAGAGACTGATAAATCCTACTGCCCCACAGTGAGAAAAGCCAGAAATCTTGGTGTGGTCCTTGACCCTCACCCCTATGTTGGATCTATCAGAACATCCTGTCCATTCTACTTTCACAACACCTCCGGTCTCTACTTCACCTGTCCAGTCCTCTGCTCCTTCACTGATGGAGATCCCGCCCATCCTCCAGGGTTCTGGTTGGGGCCATCTGCTCTCTGAGGTCATCAGGGCCTCCAGAAGGAGCCCTCCTCCTGTGCTTCATAGCCTGGGGGCTGAGGCGGCCTGTGCTATGCTGACATGCATTTGCTCAACCAAACCGGTCTTCCCATCTCAACTGACTTGACAGAAACAAGATCTTTGCTTTACTAGTGTGAACAGAGAACTGGGAGGGAGGCATGGTAGCAGGCCTTTTATATCTTATCAAAATATCAGCATAGCCTCTCCTTTTTCCTTGCTTAAGAAAACAACCCACTCAGGCAGGTAGTCACAGCCCAGCCCTTAAGAAGGAGCAGCGGTCCCCTCTCCCCTGCCACACACCGTAGATCTTCTGGATGCCCTGGAGATCGTCCTGAGGCAGTTTGAAGTTGTGTGTCTCCATGTACTGGTAGAAGGGCGCCATGATGGCGCTGGGGTCGTTGGAGTGCTCCAGTCCTAGTGCATGGCCCAGCTCGTGCACAGCCACCAGGAAGAGGTCATTCCCTGTGGAGAGGGGAGTGCGGAGGTGCCCAGGGCACCCACTTAGGTATCGGTCAACCCATTGCTTCAGCCAACACTGAGCATAGGCTTTGGGCCAGGCCCTGTGCTGGAGAAATCATACATAGTCCTGCCTTTTGGAACTTTTGATATAGTGGGGGATTTGGAGAGAGAAACAAAATAAGTGAGATTAATGTTCCAGGTGCTTTAAGAGGGGTCTGTAACGGTGGAGTGAGGATTCTGAGAAGGGAGGAGTGATTTAAACTTGAAGGAAGATGTAGAGGGAAACCTTCATAAAGGTGACGTTTAGCTCAAGTCTTGAAAGATTAGAAGTTAGTCAGGAGAACAGATTCAGAGGGTAGGAGAAGGAGGGGTGGGGGTGGCATTCCTGACTGAGGGAAGGCTATAAACGAGATCCAGGGACAAGCAGGCTCATTCCATTTGGCTCTAGAACAAAGCAGGAGGGGAGGGCAGAGAGAGATGAGGTCAGCCAGGCTGGCAAGTGGGGCTCTGTGATGCCACGCAAAGGAATTTGGATTGGCTTCTTGGCCAGTGGGGGGTTTAGGGCAGGAGTGGGGGTGGCGACATGATGAGTCACTATGACTGCTCTGTGCTGGGAGGGCTGTGAGGGGAAGGAGACCAGAGGCAGGGCTTCTGCAGGCTTTTGGTAAGAAGGTAGAAGGGTCTGGGTGAGAGATGAAAAGGGCAAAGGCAGGGCAGGGAGTAGGGCAAGCAGAGGGGAGGTCTGGGGGCTGCAGGCTGGCGGTCAGCGTCAGGAGGCCCAGGGGCAGGCAGGGCACCAATCGTGAGGCAGCTCTCAGCCCGGCAAGTCCGTAGCTCTGAAAGAACTGAACCTCGGCCAAGATCAAGGCAGGGACTCAAATGCGAGGGAAAACAACAAAGTCCGGGTGCCGAAAGTGGGACATGGGATCCCGAGCACGAAGCTGAGGCAGCAACGTGGCACAGTGGTCATGAGCGTGGGCTCCTGAGCCAGATAGACCTCTTTCGTTTCCAGCTCTGCCCCCTCCAGCTCTGTGGACTTGGCCAGAAGGTCTACCCTCTGAGCCTCAATATCTTCGTTTGTAAAATGGGGAGATCACGCCTACTTCATAGGGTTGTGTGAGGATTGGATGAGGTCATACGTGTGAAGGGTGTGGCACAGCACAGCAGCTGTTATTACCAGACATCAGATGGAAGCTTGGTGCCTAGAACAAGCCCGTTGATCAGAAAGGAAGCATAAGGCCAGTGGGGTTCCAGCTACTAGATTTTCTTAAGCCAACTCCTCTGAGCCTCTGGATCAGGCCTGGGACAGAGCAAGGCCTGACTTTGGGGGGATTAAGTAACCCCAGCTTTGGAAAGAAAGGGGACAGGGCAGGCTGTCATACTGATAGTCCTGACCTCTGTCTGTCCAGTTGAAAACTCCCGCTTGCCTTGACCTTTGGCATTTGAGCTCTGCCTCTCATTGCCCTGCCCTAAGGCATGTTACAGCTCATTCCTGTCACCTCCAAGTACAGGGGAGGCTGCCAGAGGCCTGTAGAGGTTAGGAGTCCTAGTGCCTACTTTGGCTCCAGTGCCGCTGGCAGAGTTGCCCAGCCCAGCCTAATTGAGGGACCAGTGAGGGTCAGATGGGACTGAAGATTGTCTCTGGCCTTGTTGGCTAAGGTCTTTCTGGGAAGAGAGAAGAGCCTTATGGGGCAGACCCCGACACAAGCATGCCTGCCGCTCTGCTGACACCACCAGTGTCTTCAGTGAAGTGGGGATGGGCAAGATCAGTGCAAGGTTGGCCAAGAGCCTGGGGCTGGCCTTCTGCTGGGGAAGGGCAAGCTGGCAGGAGGAGGCCAGGCCGCCCCCAGTTCCTTCCTTGGGTCCTGATTCCTCTGGCAGCGGAAAAGAGTGAGGTCATCTCTCAGCTCCATCCCAAACAAAGGCGGCTACTAGAGCCAGCGGAAGGCAGCTCTGCTTCCTGGGGGCTGGTCCTGCCTGGCTCTGCCTCCTGGCCTGTTCTTCCACCTGGGACAAGCTGTTTGGGCCTCTTGTCTCCTGACCAGGCTCTTCCTCAGGGGGCGTCCACAGGGATCTCCGCTGGGAACCCAGGAGCAGGGCTCTGAGCACTTGGCAAGACTCTAAACCTTTGTCCTTAGCCCTGTAGCCTCTGTGCATGGGTCTCTGCAGAGAACAGGAGTAAGCCCTTGAAGGAAAGGGGACTGTGGGTTTATTCCAGGGAGCAAAAAGCAGAAACGAGCTGGGGAACCTGCATCTTATTTCACAGAAGCTCAAGAGACCTGCTAAGTGGGGGCTGCTCTGGGGAGATGGAAGGAGAGGGAAGGGCAGAAGAACTCCCTGGAGCTAGTGAGGGTAAAGGCAGAAGGATGGAGAAGATCCCAGGGTTTAATGGGCAGGAGGCTGTTAGGGTCTTCACTCTCCAAGAGGGTGAGAGACAAGGACGCAGAGTATTCAGAAGTGCGGTCTGAGGGAGCCAGAATGACATGAATCCCAGCTCTGCCATATTGCAGCAGTGTGGCCTTTTAAATCTCTTCTTCTGTAAAATGCAGGGAATAATGGTCCTAAGAATGGTCCTGCATCCTAAGAATGGGGGTGAAGTTAATGAGGCAAGGTATGCAAAGTGCTCACACCGCCTCCTGGCACAGAACTACAGATCACTGTTAATTAGCCGGGTCACATTGAGCTGTGTGTGAGGACCAGCATCCCCAATAGGGAGTGTTCCCGTGGGCTGGGAGCTCAAGTCCCAGGGCCTCCTAGTCCCTAGCAGGGACCCAAAAGTCTTGCTCAACTATCTCTGCTTCATTTTCTTCCCTTGGAACCTCCATAGTTGGTTAGTCCCATCTCAACAAGCCCTCCGGCCCCCGAGAAGGCTATAACATTTCCTTTTGCCTCTATTCTTTTGCCAGTGCTGTCCCCTCTACCCAGAATAGCCTTACTCCTTCAAAGTTCAGCTCAATGCCACATTTTCCAGGAAGACTTCCTTGATTTCCCCCACTGGCAGTGAGTGCTTTCTCCTCTACTCCCCCAGCAGTTTATCTGAACCATCTTTATGGCACTGACCACTTTCCGCCAGCTGCCAGCACACATTCTCTTCTGCTACAGGAGTGTGAGCTCCTCGAGGGCAAGCTTTGTGCCTGACAGAGCTAGCTGACAGCAGCCAGGATGGGACAGTGCCAAACATTCAGTATTTTTCCAGGTGTGGTTCTTGGACCACCTGCAGCAGAACTACCTAGGGCGATTACTAAAAATTCCTGGGTTCGCACCTGGCTCTGCCACTTAGTATGTGAGTTTTTATAACCACATGGAACTTTACTTTCTCATCTGTTGAAGGGATATTATGATCCCTGCCTGGTCTAGCTCCCAGGGTCGGGGGAGAGACACAGAAGTGATTGCAGAAGGACTCCAGTCTGTAAAGGGCTGGTCTCAATGACTCTTCCTGTCTTGTCACCTTTCCCAGGGCTGGGCTCCCTTCTCATTAGAACGTAGTGAACTCAGACATCACTGTTGGGCTCACTGAAAAGAGATGAGGACAGAAGGTGCCTGGAAGCAGCCCCTGAAGCCAGCTGGAAGGTATGGTGGGCCAGATTGCCCTTCACACAGACTCCAACGACGTGGAGAATCAGGATCACCCTCACGCCCTTATAATCCAGTGGCTCTCCGGGAGGGCCTTTTAGACACACGGGTGGAGGAGCTTCTGATTCAGGAGTTTTGGGTAAGGACCTAGGCAACATTTTTTTTTTTAAATTAAGTTCCCTCAAGTGAATTTTATAGTGACTGGCTCAGGCTGACACACCTGAATCAAGGACTCACCCTTAGCGTCACTAACAGTGGGACAGCCTGCATCATACATACTTTCTAATGTGATGCAGTAGGGAGGACCCAACCACTTTGGAAGCTCTTGCCAAAATGTGAGTTTAGTCAGGTCTATAGGTCTAATTACCAATACTCAGGATATATGAGGTCGGGAGACATGCTAAAAGTAAATCTGAATCTCATCAAGCCAAATGACTGTACTCTGGACAAGTGACAGTTTTTTCAACAAATATTGGTGGGGTTGGGGGCGGGGAAGCGAGCCGTTGTAAGTGAAAAGAGCCTAAGAAGCATGTCGGCCATACATGACGTGTGGGTATTGTCTAGATCCTGATGCAAGCAAACATCTTTAAAGGACATTTTTGAGGTAATTTTGGGAAATGAATACAAATTGGGAATTGGATTTTAAGAAATTATTGTTAATTTTGTTGGTTTTGATAATGGTTTTGTGGTTGTGTTAAAAATAATCTATTTGGGGTGCCTGGGTGGCTCAGTCGGTTGAGCATCTAACTCTTGATTTTGGCTTAGGTCATGATCCCAGGGTAGTGGGATCAAGCCCCGTGTTAGGCTCCTCACTGAGCATGGAGCCTGCTTAAGATTCTCTCTCTTTCTCTCTCTCTCTCTGTCTCTTCCTCTGCCCTTCTCCTCTGCTTGTGCTCTCTGTCTCTCTAAAATATATTTAAAAAATTTTTTTAAGAAAATAATCTGTTAGAAGATTTGAAGGTGTACATGGACCCCGATGTTTATAGCAGCACTATGGATAATAGCTAAACTATGGAAAGAGCCTAAGTGTCCATCCACTGAGGAATGGATAAAGAAGATGTGGTATATATACATACACAGTGAAATATTACTCAGCCATCAAAAAGAATGAAATCTTGCCATTTGCAACAATGTGGATGGAGCTAGAGTATATTATGCTAAGTGACATAAGTCAGCCAGAGAAAGACAAATACCATATGGTCTCACTCATAGGTGTAATTTAGGAAACAAAACAGATGAACATATGGGAAAGGAAAAAGAGAGAGAGAGAGAGAGAGAGAGAGAGAGAAGCAAACCATAAGAGGCTCTTAATGATAGGGAACAAACTAAGGGTTGGTGGAGGGAGGTGGTTGGGGGATGGGCTAGATAGGTGATGGAGGTTATGGAGTGCACTTGTGATGAGCCCTGGGTGTTATATGTAAGTGAAGAATCACTAAATTCTACTTCTGAAACCAATATTACACTGTATGTTAACTAACTAGAATTTAAATAAAAATTTGGAAGAAAAAAAATAATAATCTGTTAGGGCTATGTATGTCCTCATGACATACATGAAATGATGAAATGATATTGTGCCAAGGATTTTCTTTAAAACGCATCAGCCAAAAAATACAAGTGGCAGGGGGAGAGTAGATGAAATAGCAGTGACGTCACATTGGTAATTGCTGAAGCAAGGAGATGGGTGCCTGGGGGTTCATATTATCATTCTCTCTTCTTTTGTGAGTTTGAAGTTTTCCACAATGGAAATTTAGAAGAGAGAAGAGAGCCAATAAAGACAAAGTTCCCGGGAGGCTCCACTCACTCCCTTGCTGAATTTATGTGGAAATTAAACGAGATAACATACAGGTGCTCCATAAATCTTGGTTCCTTTCATTTCCTTTCAGAAACTGTCCTAGGGCAACCTGCTGCATCAGGAGTCTATCGCCACAGTTAGGAACTGCATCCAAACAGTTCATGCTTGGTTTTCTAGAGCACAGAAAAGTCCTGACTCTTGTCCAAAGAGGACATTGGCCATCTTGGACTCTCTATCAGAATTGGCAGATGTTCATCAGGATCGGCAGGACAGATGGGAGGATGCTGGGATTGTGCCCATCCACAGGTCCCAGCTCCTTCCCACACACACTCCCAGAAGTTCTTGGGACTCGGAGACTGGGCCCAAGGTCTCCAAGAGCGAGGGGCGCTTTCAGGCAGTACAACCCTCAGAGCTGGGAAGGGAAGGGCAGTGTTTTTAAGAGTATCTTCCCAGTACCTTCCTCTGGCCAACATCCCTTTAAGAATTCATTTATCTCTATCAGGGCTATAACTAAAATGTTGTCAGCTAACAGTACCTGGCACGTAACAGGGCTCAAAAATGTTAGTTTCTTTTCCTTGCACTTTATCAGCATAGCAGGCCATTCGTTGACACCGATTCAAGAATAAGCAAGGGAGAAAGCATAGGTGTTCAGAAAGCCAGGAAACACATCCAGAGCATAAGGAAAGGAATATCAGGGCAAAGGAAATGAAGCTGGATAGGAAGAAGGACGAACATTTGAAGAAGGCAAGGGACAAAGAGAAATGTGACAGTTTTGTATCTTTGCAGAGGCTGAGCCTTGGCCAAACCCCTTCCTGAACCATCCTTTCACAGATAAGCCAAGGGTTGCCCGTCCCTGATTCATGCATGCAATGATATGAAGTGTTTTCAAGGAGGCTGTCCCCATCCAAAGACACCAGACAGTCTCTGAGGAGCTGGGCCTGTAAGAATCTGCTCTCAGCCTGAAGCATAGCCTAAGAAAAAGAATGCTCTGTGTTTTCCTAACTTGCCTATGCTTAAGAATCAGAATGTCCAGGGGCAGGGCTTGGGAATCTATGTTTACAACAAGAAACCTAGGTGATTCTTATGATCATGCAAGTTAGGGCAACTCTGAGGAGAAAGACAGTGTTTCTCAAGGGGGATGGAACACATATATCAGAAGCGCCTGGAGAATTTATTACACCAAGTGCAGATTCCCAGGCCTGACTTCAGAATCAGAGATTCAGAATAGCAAGAGGTTAGGGGCCCAGAACTATGTGCATTTTTAAAAAGATTTCTTTTTTTTTTTTTTTAATTTTTTAAATGTTCATTCATTTGAGAAAGAGAGAGAGAGAGAGAGAGCAGAGGAGGAGCAGAGAGAGAGGGGAACACAGAATCCAAAGCAGACTCCAGGCTCTGAGCTGTCAGCATAGAGTCTGATGGGGGGCTTGAACTCACAAACCGTGAGATCATGACCTGAGCCGAAGTCAGACACTTAACTGACTGAGCCACCTGGGCACCCCTAAAAACATTTTTGGGTGATTCTGGTGTGCCCTGCAATTTGAGAACCATGAAAGTTTAGCTTGGTAGGCATTTGAGCCCCAAGACCTTCATTTTAAAAATGGACATGATGAGGGGCACCTGGGTGGGCTCAGTTGGTTGAACGTCTGACCGGCTCATGTCATGATCTGACGGTTTGTGGGCTCGAGTCCTGCATCGGGCTCTCTGCTGCCAGCACAGATCCTGCTTCAGATTCTCTGTCCCCCTCCCCTCCATCTCCCTGCCCCTCCTAAAGCACTAAGCAAGTGGTTTAGGAGTAAATACTGATAAGGAACGCTTTTGCACCGTGAAGAGTATTGTTACTATTACTGTACAATATTGACTCTAGTTCCACATGATATTCATTGAATCACAGTGGTGAAGAGCAAGTTATCCAAGGACAACTTGGATACTCACCCGCGAGGTTGATGTAAGGGAGAGAGAGTAAAGTTCTCTCTTAAGATGGCCTTTGAAGCATTATCAGGCCAGGTCCTACCCCTTTCAGACCTCGCTTTCAGCTTTAATGACTTTTTTACCTTTTTCTCTAGCCTATGATCCATTCTTATTCATAGCCTAACCCCTTCCTCTTGACGCAGCCCCCTTAGGCCATTTACTAAGTGATCTGACTCAACTCTGGGGGCCCTGGCCCCGAGGGACCAGAGACCTCAGTTCCCACCCTCTTAGGTTCTTAGTTCTTAGACATGAAAGAAGCTACAGGGCAGGAAACTCATCTATGGCATCCCAAGCTCTTCCTCAGGGCTTCTTTCCCTGACAATCCAGGACTGACCCCCGCCCCCCTCATGGCCTTACCATCATGGTTGGCATTTCCTAGTGTCCACGGCTCATCTGAGTCAAAGTGAGTGTCTCCTCCAATCCCTGGGCCAGGAAAGTAGGCGTGGGCCAGGAATCCGCCTTCTCCATCAAATGGGGAGCTGTCGCCATGGAAACCAGAAGCAAAGAAGATCATGATGTCTGCCTCCTTTCGGTCACTTTTGATCTCATGATATGGCACCTCTTCAAAGGTCAGCGGGGTCACCTTCTGCCACACATCGAAAGCCTGGCGAATCGCTTTCCGTGTGTCCAGCTCCCCCACCTTCGGGGTGTAGTTGTGAATGCTGGTAAGAGAAGGGAGGATCATTAGGGAGGAGCAGTCAGAGTCAGAAGCTTGCAGAGATGGAAGGGACACCAGAGACCACAGGGACCAGTTATCTTCAAATTTTGAACCCTAGAATTCTGCTGACGTACCCCATGGGTTGAAGAACAGGCTAGGTAGGCAAGGCTCTGGGTCCCCACCCCTGCCTCAGTCAGAGCAGCTATGCTGTGATGAATGATTTATATCTGATTTCTCACAAAGCTTGTGTTGAAACAGAATTCCACTTGAGTGTGCAGAAAAAAATTAAGTTGGCGGGTAGCATTTTCTAAGTTTTAAGTTTTTTCTCCCAATACACAAAATGTGTTTATAAAGCATTTATAAAAGTTATAGAAATACCGAAGCAATAGAGGTTTAAGTGAAACATCCCTTTTAAAAATATTTGGCACCAACTACTTGCCCACTGCTTGTACAAGCTACTACTTGTCTACCTAGGAAATTGGTATTGGGTGGTATCTGATTTTGCCAGTTATAGATTTAGCTATAGGAGGTTATGGTAGCCATATTGAATGGTTCTCCATAGCAGAGCATCACTACTCCTGGGTGCTCTGCCCCATGAATACCTGGGCAAGGATTATTCACCCATTCTATACGTAAGGAAACTGAGGCCAGAGAGGTTGAGTGATAGAAGTTAAGGTTAGAAGCCATTTATTCTTTCTCTTGATTCATTCACCACTAAAGGAGTCCTTAAGATCTATTCAGTTTCTAACCCAGATTCTTCTTACTTTTCCTTCTCTTGTCAGGTTTCTGGAAAAAGCCTATTCTGGTCTCTCTATGTCATCAGCAGGAGAGCCCTTCATTCTTCAGCTTTAAGGATCTCTGTCTTAGATCCTACCCCTGAACCCAAGGCATCCACCTCAGATGGAATCAGAGCCCTGGGGGGTGCCAACCAGAGCCCAGCTGAGCCTGCCCTATGCTTGGCCTTGGCTGCAGCCCTACTCTGAATTCTGCTGTCTGAGTCTGCTGTGATGGGCTCCGTCATCCCTGTCCTTGGTCTCTGGTCTGACTTGGAGGCTGATCCTCCTCTGTCCTTGGTTTCCCCAGACAGTTCAGGAGTGACACTCCTATGATTCAGTTCCCAGTTCTTTATAATCCTTAGGAAACAACTGGAACTCTGCTGGGAAGTCTGCGTGAAGTCTGTCAGGCTAAGTGGAGAAGGGATCCAGATAAAAGGAAGTGGGGTTTGGCAAGCAGCGACAGGGAGAATGAGTTCGGCCATGGTTCTTTATCACAGCTGAGAGTTGCTGAACAATCCCTACCCCACTTTCTCAAAACTGTAGGAATATAAAGAGGGCACAGCTAATGAGCCCCCAAAGGACCAAATAAACCTGAAGTTGGAGACACAGCATCCTCTGGAAGCCACAAGGGGGACAAAGTAATAGGCTTTCAGCACCTGGTCCTGATGCCCACATACCTAGCTCTCACCCTGATCACAGACCCACTTACAGTGTGAGCCTCTGAAACTCAGGCCAAAACTGGGTGTGGGTAGAGCCAAAGCCGTGGAAGAGGAGAGGGAGTCAAAGCACCTGTAGGTGATGTGTTTTTGTCTCCACTTCTGTCCCGTCAGGGCGTAGCGCTTGTTCCTCCGCCTGCGGCTTAAGTGGGGGTGGTCAGGGACACCACAGCGGGGCTTCTTCATCCACCTGGGCAGAGAGAGGACACACACACACACACACACACACGCTGTGGTCACTGAACACTCTAGGAAGGCATTGCAGAGTCCCCAGTCCCCATCAGGATGGCAGTATGCATCCTGATGCTAGATTCTGGGGCCCTGGCTCTGAGAGGTTCCCCCACAGGAACACAGTAGACCAATTACTTAATTCATTCACTCATAATTGATCATGCAGACAGGGCTGCATTAGAGCCTGGGGGTCAGAGACATGGGCTTGATGGTTCTAGCTCCACCACTAATCGTGGGAGCCCAAGCAAACGATCATTGTGAACCTCAGTTTCCTCCTCTGCCACACAAGAATCACAGCTCTTGCTGTTCTTAGGTCATAGAGAGCCTCAAAGGAGGGGGTATATGTGGAAATACTCTGTAAATGGAATTAGATCACATCACTCCCTGGTTTAAAACCCTCCAGTGATTTCCCCAAACACCTAAAATAAAATCCAAACTCCTCACATTGGCCCATGGAGACCGACACGATCAAGCCCCTGTCTATACGTCGGGCGACATCTTCACCCTCCTTCCCCTTCATAGACTCTGCTCCAGCCACGGTGGCCTTCTTGCTGTGTCTTGCACACGCTGAGATCATTCCTACTTCAGGGCCTTTGTTCCCTCTGCTCTGCAGTGCTCTTCTTCTGCACGTGGTTTGCTCTTCATTAAGGTCTCTGCTCAAATGTCACCCTTTAGAGAGGACCTTCCCTGCCCTTCCCTTCCCTGTTTCCTCCTCCCATCCTGCCACTATCTGCCTATCCTGCTTTATTTTTCTTCATAGCATTAGTCATTGCCTGAAATTATATTATATGTTAGCTTTTTTGTTTCGTCTTTGTCTCTCTTGGCAGATTCTAAGTCCCATGAAGATAGAAACCTTGCCTGTACAGTGGCTAACATAGAAAATGTTTGATAACGGTTTGTTGAATGAATGGATAGATGGATGGATGAATGAATGAATGAATCAGAACCACCCAAAAGTATAATGGCATAGCTTGTAAGACAGCAAATTCCCTTTTGCTATAGATGTTCAAAAAGTGTAGGATCGTAGGATGGAAGACTTAGAATTCTCTGCAGCATTTAGTACACTGTATTGTGATTTTAAATCTATTAGTCCATTACCTTTAATAAATGGCAAATTCTCCGAGGACTGGAATGTTATCATATTCATCATTGTGTCCCCAGAAGCTAGTCCAGTGCCGGGAACTAAGTAAATCCTGATAACTGTTCATGGTCAGGTTAAGTTACATTTAGGGAATAGTAAGCCTGGGACATCATTTAAAAAAAGGGCCAGGTTAGGAGATTTTAGAAGATCATGGCTGATTGGGGCCCAGGCCATCCTTGCATTTTGTGTCCCTGTGCTGGCCCAATGACCAACTATAGCTTGAGATTGCTGGAAGGGAAAACAGTGTCCCTCAGGTATGGGTGTTGAAAGCAGTTGTCATTGGCAATATAGAGACAAGGAGCCAGAGACTATTTTAACCAAATATTAAATAAAAGCCCCCTGAGGGACTTAACCAGGTCTTACTCATCTTTGCATGCTTCATATTGCCTGGAGTGCCTATCCTCAGAAATGAATAAGAAGAGACATAATAATAACAATATCATGTTATTTGTATAAACATTTCTTTTACGATGTCCGTGTTTTTTTAAAGAAATGTTTTGATTCTCGAAACAGCTCTATGAGGTAGCCAGAAACTATTTATCCTCACTTTTGCAGATGAGCAAAAAGACACACAGATAAATCAAGTAACTTGCAAAATATAGCAGTGAGGGGACGCCTGGGTGGCTCAGTTGGTTGAGCGGCTGACTTCGGCTCAGGTCATGATCTCGCCGTCTGTGAGTTCAAGCCCCGCGTTGGGCTCTGTGCTGATGGCTCAGAGCCTGGAGCCTGCTTTGGATTCTGTGTCTCCCTCTCTCTCTGCCCTTCCCCTGCTCATACTCTGTCTCTATGTCTCTCAGAAATAAATAAAACGTTGAAAAAAATTAAAAAAAAATAGCAGTGAGGCAGGACTAGAACTTAGTTGAATGAATAAATGAACTAGTAATGAATGCAGCTTAACAAACAAAAACAAACAAAAGCCGGGCTTTTTTTCTTCTCGTGCTTAGCACAAGTTTGGGTTAGAGGATATGTTGAAAGAAGGAATAAATGAGTGAGTGAATAATGTGTGACATTTCCCAAGGCAGGCACTCAAAAATTAGTACTTTAAATCGCTTATCTTGTTTTCGTTCACTGACAGTCCTTGGGAAGAACCAGGAGCCACCTCTGCTACAGGGAGGGTGAGCTAGACCTGGAAGGGCCCCCAGGGAGGAAAGAGGCCCAAAGCAAGGCAGTGACTGCCCAAGGCCACAGAGCCGGAAGGGAAACAAAGGTCTCTAACCTCTACCCCCAAACAGCCTCCCCACTCAGGTCTGGGATTAAGTGTAAGCGCCTTCTCCCTTCTCGTGCGTCCCGCCCCCCCCCCCCTGCCCCCGGCCTTCCTACAAAAAGGTGGGGGCAGAACTGCAAGTGGGAAATGCCATCTTCCTCCCTCAGATCATTCCGTCCACCTGCCACTCTCTGAACCCTGTCCAACAGGCCTGGGGCTTTCTGGAACAGAGTAAAACCCAAGGCCAGGTGGTGCCTCAGCAGAGACACCAGTGCTCCTGCCCCAGGACGCACTGCCATGAGCCCTGCACAAAGCCCTCAAAATAACCTCCGCTTTGAACGGCAGCCGAGCTCTCTTCAACCAGCTCACTCATGAGGCCACGCGAGACCATAGGGCCAAGGCTTCCGCTGTCCTCACGATACCATAGTAGCAGGCAAACACATTGTCTCAGAAGTTCACTATCTCGCAGTCGGAGAATCCAAGGAATAGAAAATGTTCATACAGAATTCCAGGATCGTAAAACCCCAGACTCACCAAATGTCAACAGCTTAGAATAGTGGGATCTAGAATTTGAGAGTCATAATCCAACCCTCCCCTTTGTAAGTGAACGAGCTGGGACCCAGAGAGATGAATCTCTCAAGGAGTGAGTGACTCACCCTCTGGGGGCGGGGGGAGGATTGCTCCTGGATCTACAATCAGCTGGATTCTCTGTTCCCCACCCACCACCTCCCTGCACCCCCTCATGGGGCCCTGCTCCCTGCTTCCACCTCTGCTCAGGACCCCATCCCTCACCGCTTCCTTGGGAAGCTCCCCCGGGGCCCTCTGCCTTGCCCTCACTGCGGCAATGGGGCGATGGCTTTCTTTGCGCAGCTTTAATGACTTTTATGGCTATTTCCTAAACAAATGTGAGGATGCTTAACTCCCTCTGATCTTCAAATAAACAAAAATTCATCCACCTCCAGCTACCCTCTATTCCTCCTTCACTGATAGGCTTTCTAGAAAGTCTTGCCCGCACTTGCCATCTCTGCCCGTCATCTCCCCTTCTGCCTGTGCACTCTGACCCTGCAAGGGCCTCCTGGCTGCTAAACTCGGCTGACACTTTTGGATCTCCTACGTGATCGCTCTGCAGCAGCCGGCCCGCTGACCATCCCCCCTTCTCTACCATGACACATAGCCCCTGGCTTCCTCTCCTGCTCTGGGCGCTCCTCTTCAGCTTGCGTCATGAGGATTCCATTCTCGGCACCTGTCCCTTCCTCCTCTTCGTGCTTCCCCCCCTGAGTAAACGTGACCATCCCCATGGTCTGGCTCATTTGTTGTTACCTCCTAAGTATCTCCCTGAAAACCAGTGTTTCCTTCTGAGTTCTAAACTAGTGCTGCCAGATGATTGTACTTTTCATGACATGGTGAGCCTCTGGAGGGCAGAGACCGTAGGATTCAGTCCAGTGCCTGGCACACGTAGGCATTTAGCAAATATTTGATAAATGGAGAAAGTGGAACAAGAGTTGCCAGCTCATGATCATTCGGGAGCTCTTTGTGTCAGGTGAGATGTGTACATCTCAGGGAATGCCAGAGGGGTGGTTCACACAGCCAGAAGTTATTAGAGTCAGAGGAGATTTAAGGCCAACCCCAACCCAACTTCTTATTGTGCTGAAAAGGAAACTGAGGTCCAGCCAGATTAAGACACTTGTTCAAGATCACACAGCAAATTGAGGGCAGAGTGCCTCCCCGGCTCACATAGGAAGGGGCACCTTGGGGTATTCCCCCCCAGGATGATACTGCAGGAGTGAAAGGAAGGTAGGATGGGCATGGTACGTACACGGGGCCATGACAAATGTGAACTCAAACGTATGTCTGGAAAGTTCAAAGGTGCAATGCCCTACACGAATCTTACTCGATTGTTGTCTGATCCAACACACCAGTGACTGGGATCCCGTAAAACTGCTGCATAGTGGAGACTGCTGACTGTAAGGCCTTCCCTGAGTGCAGCGCAGGTGCCCGTGAGTCATAGGGAAGCAGATAGCCGTATGACTTTAACCAGTTCTGGAAGACACGTGAAAGAGAAGGATGCGTTATGCTGGAGAAGGCTCTGTCCTACCCGGGCGGAGATTTGTCCTCGACGCTGGGGATCATTTCACCGAACGGACCTATGGACTCGTGCTCTGATTGCTTCCCCCTTCATCCCCTCCTGCACACACTGGCACATAATCTCCAGAAAACCCAGCTCTTGTTAGCTTTCTCCCTTGCTATAAAGCTTTCATTGGATTTCTACGGGCTACAGAATAAAGATTAAATTTGCATTCAAAGCTTTCCAGGACTCCGCCTCTTTACTCATTTATGCAGTGGCTTCCACTGATATGTGACTAGACATGCAAGAACACAAGAATAGTTCCTTCTCGGAAGCAGAGTGGCCTGATAAAATGGGCCATCCAGAAACCATCGTGTCTAAAGTCAGAATCTGCTGAGGAATCATGCTGTAGAATATTTACTGGCATGAGATTACATACAATCTTTATTGCTGACCCCTCCAAAAGAGCAAGCCATTATAAGTATATATAAACAATGCATTACTTAATTTAAATACAAGTCCGTCCATATATGTATGCGTAGAAAAAAGCATAGAAGGGCACACTTAAAAAATTAAAAAATAATAGTATGGTTATATAAGAGAATTTCTTGTTTTTAGAAAATATATACTGAGGTATTTTGGCTTATATAATGGTGTACATTGCCTGTAACTTTTTCTTAAACAGATTCAGAAAAGTGGGGGGGGCGGGGAGAGGGAGAGAGAGAGGGAGGGAGAGGAGAGAGGAAACAAATGTAGTAAAATGTTAAGGACTGGGGAATGAAGGTGACGAGTATTCAGGAATTCTTTGTCCCAGTCTTGAAAACTTTTCTGAAAGTCTGAAGTGATGTCAAAATATTTTTTTAAACAAAAAAAGAATTAACCAAGAACATCTTTTGTTATAGTATCACAGGGGAGAATTTCTGTTTTCTGAGTTTTACGCATGGAGTCACTTACAAAGGGGAGCAAAACTTTCAAAGGGCAAGAGCATCTGAAAGTAGCTTGGATGAAAACGCTCACACAGACAATGACCGAAGGACAGCAAAGTAGAGATGATCATTCCCACTGACAAGCGCGAGGGAATCCCGAAGAGACCAGAGCGCCAGGAAATGTATGTGGCATCACTTGGAAAATGAAGAAAACCTCCAAGGATCTAGCGAACCCACAATCATTTACTGGAGCACTCCTACATGCTGGTCTCTGAGCCAGATAGAAGCTGTGGCCCATCCTCAGAGGGTTATCCTGAACACCGAGTGATTTAATGAAGGAGAAAGAGCTTAGGAAGTGATATTAATTCCCTTTGTAATTTTTGCTTCTTGTTTCTATATGAACAAGTCTTATTGTAGATGTGTCTGCTATTACAAGTCAAAGCAAACCACTTTGGGAAGGAAGTAGACCAGAAACTATAAATAAGTTACTATTTATTTCGTCTAAGGTGACTATAACATCTCTACTGCCTTGTGATAAAATGCATTTGACTGATTAAAAACAAAACAGAACACTAAAGTCTTAACATCTACAACAGCGCAACAACCTTACATCTTTCATATTGAAATCTAGAACGTGTTTTTTGCTCCAAATTATAGCAAAAGATATCAGTACTTCTTGCACTTTTCAAAACACTGAATCTCTTTCATGCTTTTGTACGTTTTCCCCCTGTCCCTGGGATACTCCTTAGGCGAAAATCTTTCATTATTTTAAGGTTCAGCTCATAAGTGACCACTTCTGAAAGACTTCCCTCACTCCCCAAACTAAGCTATTGTCTTCCTCTTTTGTACTCTCTAAGTCCCCTATCGTAGATAGTATAGCTCTTACAATGTTGGGCTCTAATCATGACTTCATGTGTCAGACTCTGAGCACCTCAAGGGAAGGGTCTGTGTTCTACTAATCTCTCTTTATCCAGTGCCCAGAAGTGCCTGACACACAGTAGCCGCTCAACACATCTGTTCAACAAACACTACTGGGCACTTCCTACACCCTGGGCACCGTGCAAGGCTCTGGGGATAAAAAGATTCATAAGGAGCTCACAGACCAGCAAGTAAACCCACCATGAACTTAGCTCTAAGTCAGGTGTATACAGGGCTCTTTGGGAGAACAAAGGGGAGGTGCCTTCTCCACATGGGGTTGGGGACAGGGAGAGAGGGGAACTCAGGGAGGTTTCTAGGTGGAGAGGGATCTGAGAAGTGTTGAGGGATAAAGCATGTGCAATTGAGGGGGGCATCAGGAGCATGGCACATCCTGATTCATGTTTCAGATGATGAGAACTGGGGATGGGTAGCGTGGTGATGAGAGGGCTGGAAAGTAGAGACATGGAGGGAGACAGTATGTAATTATCTGTTCACAAAGTGGGCCAAATTATAGAGAATCACTTGTGACTTCACTGTGGCCTAGGATCAGCCAAAAAAATAAATCATCTAGAAATGGACATGATGCAGCCATTGTTCAGCTAGGTCTCCAGCGTCTACTCACAGGTTAAATTATGTCATCAAAGCATTATGTCCCTGCACCGCATCCTTCTGGCCAGAATGTCATGTTATGTTCCCTTTCTTTATGGAAACTTCAATTATTGGGCTAAGCGTCCAACTCTTATGGCTGAGGTCATGATCTCGTGGTTGGTTCCTGAGATCGAGCCCCAAGTCAGTCTCTGCCCCGGCTGCGCAGAGCCTGCTTGAGATTCTCTCTCTCTCTCTCTCTCTCTCTCTCTCTCCCCTCCCCCATGCATTCAATCTCTCTCTCAAAATAAATAAGCTTAAAAATATGAATTATTGGGTTGAACAAACAGGGTGTATAGTGGGAAAGAGGCACCCAGTTCTGAGATCGAACAGGTAAATCAAACATCAATTTCCTTGTTTGTACAATGTAAACAATACTTCCTCCTCAAAAGGATTGTTGTTAAGATAAAATGAACAAATGCTCTTGACACATAATCACGCAAAGGTGTTTGCTATTGCTTGGGATGGTGTCTCTATTATCTTTTGTAAAATCGAGGTGGAAAACTTGGTCTTTGATTCCTTTGCCTTTTGAAATCTAGTCACTACGCCCTCCCACTTTCTCCCTGGACCAAGAACCAGTCCTGATGGGTCCTATGGAGGGCAGTGTGTCTGTCATGGTCAAGTCTGCTTGCTGTCAGGTGGCCTGTGGACATGACCATCTCTCACACAGCACCGGGAGCACTACAGGTGGAGGATTGAGAGCTGACATGAATTGCGTACTCTTCACCCTCACTCAGCTTTCTTAGTTCCAAACACATCTCCTCCTGTCAAGCTTTAGTTTAGGGGTAATCTCTATGGAGATTCTATATGCATTCTGGCTTCAGAAAGTGGACACTGGGTAACCCAGCGGTTTTCCCTCTTGGCCTTTTCCCCAAAGAATCTTTCAACCAATCAATCTTTAAATCAAAAGTATGGCTTAAATGTGGAACATGGGATGGTTGGAAGTAACTTACTTTTTTTTATCTTTTTCACCACCAAGTTATGTTTCATCCTCAAAAGTCTTACTTAAAAACCTTGTTTCAACTTGTACACTGTCTCAAACCCTTTCAGAAAGAGGTGTGGTACAAATCTAAAATAAATCAAATTCCTTCTTATCTGTGGAGTCTGTTCTCTAGAAATCCAACTAAAATGAATTATGGCATTTGGGAAATGCGTGGGAATTTTTGGACAGATACTGCTGACATACCAGGCAGCCAACTGAGGATTTTTTTGAGCACCCACCTCTGAACTAGCACAGGAATTAGGAATCTTCTCCCCTCCTGCCCCCATTATTGTTTATGGTTGGAGATACAGAACAAGGAACTCTTGGCATAAACCTACTCTCAAGACTTTGAACACTTTGGAGAATCGAAAGTAGCTCCTCTTTGGTAAGGGCAACCTGGTTTACCCAGCTCCTTTTCTGGGCTACGCAAGTGGCTCAGAGCCAAACAGGATGCACTATGAAGGTCACAGAGTTTAGCTCTGCAGGATTGGGAGCTGGCATCTAAGGACTCCGGTCCTAGGCAAATGTCTGGTCGGCACCAAACACTAGAAGGGATCAGCCTTCCCTAAGTTCTACTTCCCTCCCAGGTTCACTGAGAACAATCCTCGGAGCTCAGGGGCAGACCCCTAAGAAGGGAAATGGGAGACAGCTCTAAGCCAGGGAACGGGGCATTGAGACTGGACCTGCGTGTGCATGTGAGAGAGGCTAAGAGGCCAGGGACCAGACAATTCAAACTTCTGCCACTGAACCCAGTCTCTGCAACGAACTCACTTGCTCGGTGACCCAGGCAGTCCTCTGACTTCTCTGGGCAGAAGTCCCTGATGTTGGTGCAAGTCTTCTGTACTCTGGTCATACCAATTCTAAAACATTCTCTGCCCCGGAATACTCTCACCCTGTTCCTGCTGACTACAAAACCCATTCTCTTTATGAATGTTAGTAAACCCATCCTTCACAGTCTAACTGAAATGTTACTTCCATTGGTAAACCTTCCTTAGCTCTCTGCAGAGCTAGTGGGTACCCTCCTTACTTCTGCAGTGTTTCGCTTCTCTGCCACTCTAAATGCAGCTACCACAGTGCACCCTACCTGTTGGTTGATATGTTTTCCCCACTAGATTGAGTTCCTGAGGAGCAGAGACTGTCATGTTTATCCTTGTATCTACTACAGTACTTAGAACAGTGCCTGGCACAACAGATCATCACTGGATGAATGAATGAGCCAACCAACAAACAGTGGATCCAGGAGGCATTGCCTGGGTACCAAGGAAGGGATTTCATCTTGGGAAGGCTTAATGAGTAGT
This sequence comes from Paguma larvata, assembly GCA_030068075.1. Classification (NCBI taxonomy): domain Eukaryota; kingdom Metazoa; phylum Chordata; class Mammalia; order Carnivora; family Viverridae; genus Paguma; species Paguma larvata. Next base: position 26,061,597 of record CM057844.1, on the reverse strand, counting down.
AATACACATGAAAACACCAAGCACAATTCTTGGTATCTGTTAGAGGTTGAGAAAAACATTTGCTAAAATTCAGTCTATTGTGATTTGACTTCTTTGCTTGATGAGGCAATAGGGCTCCATTGTCCCATCTGAAAACAAACAAACAAACAAACAAACAAACAAAAAGATAAAATCCATGGAAGGAAAAAAGCCCCATTCAGTTTTAAACACAGTGACCTACCTTCCATCTTTTGACACCTAGATCCATTAGCCAATCACCAGCCATGTCAGAAGCCTGACCTTTATAGCTCAGTTAACCAACTCTAAGATGTCTGTCACCCTTCAAGTGCTGAAAGAGGTGTAAACCCATAGGAAAGTGAGAAAAATCTCAGAGTGCGAGCAGGGCCCAAAATAGCTGGGCTGAACCAAAGACGTAGAGATGGCAGACAATACACGTGATTGGTTTGCTGGCCAGAAGGCGGGATTTTGGTCCCTGAGAAGCCAAAGTTGAGATATTCAGTAGTGGCAGGCAAAGGAGAGAGCGGAAAATAACAAGGAGAAAAATGTGGCCCGAAGAGGGAAGAGAGCGGCAGACAGCAGAGGCGGTGGTGACATTAGAAGAGGCATTGGAGGCAGCAAGCAGCAGATCAGCTGGCAGTGCTGCTGTTCACTCTTGGAAAACAGAGATAGCAGTGGGGGAGGAGAGAAAGATGGATCCGTTAAACAGCATGGTCGTCCGGGGGTATTCAGGAGCATCGCGCCTGCTCGGGTGTGAGGCCAACCCAGACCGGTGTCCAGGTCTGGAGAAGGAACGGGAGAATGATTAGGATCAGATGTGGGATGAGGACTGCAGTGGGCTAGAAGTTATTATCAGAAAGGCCGGAGGGGAAGTTCACACAGAAGGACCAGTCAAGAGGAGTCAAATTTAAAAGCACGGACTAGAATGAGGAAGAAAGAATAAAATACTCTGATCAAAGAATTTGGGCAGCTGAGGTCATAATCTAGGGTGATGATGTGAATAACAGGAACAAGGCATGACCTCCCCACTCATAGAAGGTCCAAGTCCAGTTCTGGACATCGTATATGCAGAGGGACAGTGACAAACAGGAGCACGAGTAAGGGAGAGTGGCTACGAGAATGAAGGAACCATGCATATGAACCATGCCCTGTTTGGGAAGATGAGAATGTTTAGATAGGAGAAGGGGGAGCTGCAGGGGACATGCCAGTCTTCCTAAAGCCAACAGCTATGGATGAAGGAGATTTATTCTGGTTGACACAGAGGGCAAAACTGAGACCACCACAGGAGATTATAGGACATAGAACTTGACTCATTATAGGAAAGAACTTTTAGACAAAGATGTTCTAATTATAACAACAACAACAACAATAGCTACTGTTATAAGAACACCAACTATATACTTGGCATTATTGCGCTAGGCATTCTAGAATGCAACGACTCCATGAGATAGGAATACCACCTCCCTGATTTGCAGAGGAGAAAACAAGTTCAAAGAAGTAATCATTCAGAATCATAAAGCTAATGAGTGGCAGGATTCAAACGCATTGCATATTGTCAGACAACTGGAGAGGCATCCCTTTCCCCTCCCAGGATGGCCTACACCCCACTCCTAAAAAGCGATGCCATATTTCACATCACAGTGAACTCTATACCCTTCCGCTATGACCCCTATACCGTGGGGTACACCACTGCATACCCAGTTATCCAACCAGAAGCCTCATATGACCCATGACTCTACCCTCTCCTTCACAGCCCACATCCATCTTCTACCAAAGAACTATTGGTTCTACTTCCTAGACATCAGATGTATTTCTGTTCGTTTGTTCATTCATTCATTCATTCATTCAGTCAGTCAGTCAGTCATTCAGTATTTGAGGACCTATTTTACTATATACCAAGCACTGTGTACTAGGCTCTGGGATATGACAGCAAACAAAAACATTCTTGTTTCTTTTTAGTTACAGTCTAGTGGAAGAAGCATCTGGCAATAGGTGCTATGAAAAATAAAGCAGGTTGAGGAGCTAAGACGGCTGGGACAACTGTTTTATAAAGGATGAGGGGAAGGTGGCCCTGTAGAAGTGACATTTGAGCGAGAGACCTAAAAGAGGTGAAGGAGTTCCAGGAAGAGGGAATGGAAAGTGCCATTCCCTCCCACCCCCGGCACCCCCCCTGGCACCCCCGTTTGGAAAGGCTTCAAGGACTTTCCATCAAGAGCTTTCAAGGGCAGGGGAACCAGAGATCTTTGTCAAAGGAGACAAAGTTTCAGGTACTCAAGATTAATAAATCCTAGAGATCTACCGTACAGCATAGTACCTATAGTTAACAATACTGTACTGTATACTTTAAACATTTGCTAGGAGAGCAGATCTTGAGTGTTTTTAGCACAAAATAATTATAATAAATAATGAGGGCAGGAGGAAATCTCTGGAGGGAATGGGTTTGTTTATGGCATAGATTGTGGTGATGGTTTCACAGGTATGTATTTATCTCCAAACTCATTAAGCTGCATATATTAAATATGTACAGCTTTGGGGTGTCAATTATACCTCAGTAAAATGGTTTTAAAAAACAAAGAGCTTTCGTGACTTGGCCCCTGACTACCTCTGCAACCTCTTTTACCATTCCCCACCTAGCACTCTGTGTTCCAGTGTGTTCCGATCCTTCCAGACCCTTCCATACATTGTTCCTTCTATCTGGGTCATGCTCCTCTTCCTGTGACCCCTGAACTGATCACATTTCTTATCACACAGTGTTGTAATCACATGTTGTGACTTGTCTCCTCTTCTTGATCATGCAGTGCCTGAGGGCAGGGCCCACAGTCAGTCTTCTCCACTGCCATTCCCTGACGCCTAGCACAGGGCCTGGCTCGCAGACATATTTATTGAATGAAAATGAGTAGAAGTGTTCAGGGAGAGGGAGAGTCATCTGATCAGCATTTGCTGTAGAACAGGGCTTCTCAAACTCAGCACTATCGATAATTTGGGCCAGATATTTCTTTGTGGTGGGGAGGGGGGGAAGCATGTCCTGTGCTCTCGAGGATGATTAGCAGAATCTTTGATTCCTTCAACTAGAATACTAGTAGTATCACCTTCTTGGCTGTGCCAAACAAACAAAAGACGTCTCTGGACATTGCCGAAAGTCCTCCTGAGGTACTTTGCCCCAGATTGAGATTCCTATAGGGGCACCTGGGTGGCTCAGTCGGTTAACTGGCCAACTTCAGCTCAGGTCATGATCTTACCGGTTCGTGAATTGAATTCAAGCCCTGCGTCAGGCTCTGTGCTGATAGCTCAGAGCCTGGAGCCTGCTTCAGATTCTGTGTCTCCCTCTCTCTCTGCCCCTCCTCCACTCACACTCTGTCTCTCTCAAAAATAAATATTAAAAATAAATAGATAGATAGATAGATAGATTCCCATTTAAAGCTGCTTTGAATATCCTCCAAGGGTCCTTTCAAATCTATATTTTGTTTTAGGGAAAATCACATGGGAACAGTCAGTAGACTCCCAGGTCAAGGCTCAGGGTGAGGGCTGGTTTCCTCATCTGGGCAGGTGGGCAGGAGTGGCCTTGACATGGGCTCTGGTGAGTGGTGAGGAGTAAGACAGCTCGAAAGGATGTGTAGTGTCATGGTTAAGAATGTATACTCTCAGGGGCACCTGGGTGGCTCAGTTGGTTAAGTGTTGGACTCTTGATCTCAGCTCAGGTCTTGATCCCAGGGTAGTAGGATCAAGCCCCACATTGGGCTCAGTGCTGAGTGTGGAGTCTGCTTGGGATTCTCTCTCTCCCTCTCTCTGTCTCCCTCTGCCCTTCTCTTCTGCTCTCTCTTTAAAATAATAAGAAGAAAATGTACGATCTGGAAACAAACCATGCTCGGTTCAAATCTTAATCCTTCCATTTACTCGTCACATGACGTTAGGCAAATTATTCAACCTCCCCATGCTCACTTCCCTCCTCTGCATCATGTCCTTAGCGCATGTCTCATGGAGCGGTTGTGAAGATGAGATAATACAATATGTGGCATTAAGTAAAATATAGCAATAATAATTACTATTATTTTCTGATAGGTGGCAAGCTACTCTAAACACCTGGCATACGGCAGCCCCAGATTCTTTGACTGTGTTCCTCCATGTACAGCACTTTTGTACATCATGGGCCATCAGCATTGCAGGGTTCAGGGAGCTTGTTAAAAGTGCATATTCCTGGGGTACCTGGGTGGCTCAGTTGGTGAAGTATCCGACTTCGGCTCAGGTCATGATCTTGCAGTTCATGAGTTCGAGCCCTGTATTGGACTCCGTGGTGACAGCTCAGAGCCTGGAGTCTGCTTTGGATTCTGTGTTTCCATCTCTCTCGGTGCCCTCCCCCCCAGTTGTGCGCTTGCTCTCTCTCTCTCTCAAAAATAAATAAAAACATTTTTTAAAAGTGCATATTCCCAATCCTGAACCCAGACCCTACTAAATCAGACCCAAATCATGGGGTGGTGACGCCTCAGAGATGAGCCCTACCATCGTGTCAGTCCCCCCAGCTCCTCTCTCACCAGAGCCCTGCTTCCTCCTTCACCCACACCGCTGAGCTCCCAGCCTTGCCATGGAGCCCACCTCAGTTGTAACTAATTTTTTAAAATTTCAAACTTGAAGGTTTAACCATTCAGGTATCTAGAAAATGCACTGGTCAACATACTCTGAAACCATCTGATTTAATACGCTTGTTTTGCAGAAGTGAAAAATAAAATACGAAGGGAGAAATGACTTCAAAAATCACAGAGCAAGTTGTTAGAGGAAATGGAGCCTAGGGTCCCTGCCTCCTAGGGAGAGTTCTCTCTGTCATGCCATACCCTCCACGCTAGCTCTGGTTTGCCTCCAAGCGCTGTCTTTTTTTTTTTTTCTTCACTTACAGCCAGTCTAAAAAGGGCCATCAGAATCGCCCACAATGCCCAGCTTAGCTTCTTGACAAACACCTTAATGGCGCACGTTGCCTCTTGGCTGCCACCAGCTCTTGAGTGGGTGGTAAGTGCACTAGCGGGAACTCCCTGGCGCTCTGCTCCGTGTCCTTGGCCCATTCCCAGGAGGCCACCACAAGCCAGACAATCACCATACCCAGGGAGATGACACATTTGGGGTTTTGGGTCAGCACTGGGATATCCAAGTTTTCCAGTTCCGAGGAGGCCTCCTCCCAAGGCCAAAAGAGGGGCCACGCTCTTACTTACTCTCAGAGAAGGGAGGAGGCTTCATCTTCCTCACCCTTTCCAGGGCCTTCCTGCCACCCAGCCACAGTTTTCCATCCCCTGGGGTTTGACGTACTGATGAATTAAGAAAATGGAAGAGGGAAGATGCAGAGCATGGTCAGGCCTCGGTATTTCAGCTGTAACAGGTAGATGGCTGAAGTAGAGAGTCGCTAAGTCATCATATAAAGTATGAGATACATAATAATTTTAGCTTACTGGATTGAGTGTGGAGCCTGTCTTCTGGCTCCTCGCTGCCAGTTTTCAATCCAAGCTTCTTATCCTGGCCCTCAACAGGCTTCACAATCTGACCCAATGCACCTTTCTGCCCTTATCTTCTGTCATGCGTATCCTACCCTTTTATTGCCCACCCCAAGGATACCTACTGTAGCTACTGACCTACTTGTGTTGACCGCATGCATCCTGCAGTTTCCTCCCTCTATGCCTCCCCCCACCCCGCCCTGCACCTCTGTAGAATGCCTTTTCCATGTGGCCTCTATGATGAGCTATTGCATATACACCAAAATGCAACTTGAATGCCACCTCATCTGGGAGGGCTATCCAGGGGCGAATGGACTTCCTCTGGGCTCTCCCAATGGCATTCTAAGCACCCTCACTCACAACGTCTTTGACTATGTTATAAATACTGTTTTACATTTCTGTCACCTCCCCCCTGCCCCAACCGCCCCAGAACTCTGCAGCTTACACTCTGGTGGGGGAGTCAGACAAGGAAAGACTAGATGTTTCACTGATTGGAATGAAGGAAAGGGAGAAGGCATTGTGAATGTGTTTGACAGGAGATATAGGCTGGGATGTCAGGGATGGCCCTTCCCCAAGGATCTGGCATCTCAGTGGAGATCTGTGTTTGGGTAGAAGAAGACTGGGTGAAGGTGGAAGAATGAGCATCTCCAGAGAAAGACTATCTTATTAGATTCCTAAGATGGGAAGGAGCCTGTACATTAGAGAGAGAGAGAAGGCCGGGGTGGTCAGAGTTTAGTAAGAAGGTGGTCTAGACAGAAGGGAGCTAGAGAGGCGGGAAGGACACAGCCACGCAGGTCCTCAAAGGCATTATTAAGCAGCCTGGTGGGTGCTGGATATAAGGGGGTTCATAATACTGTTCATTCTACTTTCATGTGTACTTAAGATTTTCTATAATAAGAATCAAAAGGAAAAAGGGATAGTAGAGTAGTAATAGTACTTTACCCTTCACCCTAAAAGCCTTTTGAAGCAAGGTGAGTGTGGGAGGAGCATGGTCAGACTTTTTGTTTAATTTTTTTTATCATTAAATATCTCCAGCACTCAGAGAGGTATAAAAATAATAAAAACAAACCTTGGATAATCGCCAACCTGCTTTGTTAAATCTTAGCTTTGGCCATATTTGCTTCGGATAGAACTGACCCCTGTGTAGATTTATTTTTAAAAGGTCATTCTGGCTGCCATTTGAAAAAGGATTAGAGGCAGGCAAGAGAGGCTGAGCAGGTGGGAAATTTCTGAAGTCCAAATGAGGTATAACAGAAGTTCAGACAATGAAGGAGGCAGTGGAGGTGGAGAGCAGTGGACACACGGAGGATCTACTCAGGAGGAGGAATCACTGGGGCTTGGAGATTGATTCTGTTGAGGCCCAGGTGAGGTGAGAGAGAGGTGACAGATGACTCCCATCTTTGCGGCCCGGTGTTTTTGGGGCACAGAGAACAGTGTGCCCATGAGTGTGTGTGGTATAGAATTGAGTTTTTAAATTATTATGGCTAACAAAAGTTGTCAATTGACCTTGTTTTTCTCTACCTACTTGGTTATAACAACATATCTGATCTTTGAGAAAAAATGTTGCCTTTTATATATATATGGCTTTGCTATTCTCCTATATGTCATTAAAGCCTAGTTCGAAGTGCCTTTCAAAACAAACGCATGGTATAATGATGAAGGAAAACTAGTAAAGGACGTGAATGGAATCAATCCCAAGGTCCAAAGAAACCAAAACCTTTTGTTCCAAAATCCCTTAGCCGGGGAGAGCTGGAACTGGGATTTGCAATTTTTATCCACATACTATTCCCTGAAACAGGTACGCAGATCTGAGTTATGCTAGGAAAAAGCTAAAGGCATCTGGGCAGGAGCCAGCTCCCGGCTGGCTCAGGAACAGGCCCCAGTCCCTCCACCTCTCAACCCGACTTCGAGCAGGTCACTTCTCTGCTCACAGACCTTTAATGACTCCTCTCAGCCTTTGGACAAAAGCCAGTTTCACAATCTGCTCTCAGCCTCCCTCTGTCCAGCCTCTTCTCATACACTCTTACTGGAAATAGCAAGTAACTCGATGCCTCAGGCACATCTAGTTATCTGCTGTTTCCCAAACATGCCATGTGCTTTTGTGGAGCCTTGGTTCCCGGTTTTCCTTCTGTCTGGACTGCCCCCTCACTGTTGTCTGTCCTTCTCCTCCCTCAAAAGTTCGTCTTTAATACCAACCTCTTCCTAAAACATTCTCTCTGCGAGCCTCATCTCCTTCCCATTTTGTGCTCCCCAACCCTTAGTTATACCTCTGGCATGTATTCATTTATTCTTCAGAAAAAGGTACTGACTTTTGTGTACCAAGCATTATTGAGAGAAGCTGGTGGGGGGCACAGACAATAAAATCAATTAAAAAATACTTAGAACGTGCCAAGCATTGTTCTAGATACTGAGATATCTAGATACTGGCTGCAATCCATTAAGAACTGATTCCTCTCATTTTGAGTTCAAACTATACCATATTATAAGGCTAGGCATCTCCCAAGATCAATCAATTTACTTTCCTTTACTCTAAAACCTCTTTCAAGGATTAGAGTGGGACAAGCCTGAAAGTGGAACAGATTGGCTAAAAGGCTATTGCAGTAACCTAGAACAAGCACTCAGACCAAGGACAGAAAATCAGGGTTCTAGTCCTAGCCTTGCTGTAGGTCCCTGGAGAAGATGTGGACAGGTCACACCACTTCTCTGAGTCTCCATTTGCTCATCTATAAAATGAGGACAATACTTTCCCTAACTCACCCATGGTGTTGTTCCCAGGATCAAGCGGGGCCACACACATGACAGCATCTGGGAAGTGCAAAGCACCTTTCAGATAAGAGACTGTTAAAGTAATAGGAAAAGCCACAGTAATAATAAGAGAAAATCTATTAAAAAAATGCAGCAGACTAGATCCAGATTAGGTAAAAGGAAGAACTTCTTAACAGTGAGAGTTTTTTTTTTTTCAGATAAGAATGAAGATAAACTGGGAGGCTGTGATCATATTGGAAGAAATTTTTGATTTGGGAATCTGTTAGTGCTTCTTAATAGGCCTGCCCCACCCCTAGACTCATCCAGGGCTCTGACATTCCTTGACTCTAGGTGTACACCAAAGAATGCTCTCCATTCACCCAGAGTGGATCCCTCAAAACTGGTCTAGAGGGCAGAAGTCCATCATGCTTTAGATCCAGGCATCACACTCTTACTTGTGTGGCCCATGCTGATCAGCTCGTCTCTTTCTGTCTGCACTGACCTTCCTCAGAATCTGGAAAGTAGGAGGGCCAAAACACTATTTGTAGGATATTCTACTCAGCTAATAAGAGAAAAAGAGATGCTTTAAATAAACCAAATACAGGAAGGCAATTAAAGAATCAGAGGGACCCCCTGATGTGCAAAATACAAAAGAAAAACTCAAGAATGCAAAAGAGGAAACAGACTGAATGAGTTTTTGGTTTTTTTTTTTCAGTTTGTCTTTTGGTAATGATAGATCAGAGATATGAAATCAAAAGCCAAAGGTAGTGAAAATGCTTTCAACTAAGAAGTCAGGAGACTAGGTCAAATTCTGAGTTCTGAATCATCTACTATCAGGGTTTGTGTCCTTGGGCAACTTGGAACAATTCAAGAAGTGTCCGTTAAATACTAGTATGTGCTTATTAGTGATGTCTAAGGTCATGGCCACCTCTCGATACCTCTCTATTGTATGTCACTACCATTAGATGACAACCTACTGAGCAGGTTATGAAAGAACCCAAGGGCGAAATTGTGGGACCACCCGCCAAAAGGAATAACCTCTATTTCCAATGAAGGAAGGATAGGTGGGCAGGGAGTCCCATCTCTAAGAAGCATTTTAGAAGGGACCTTGAGATCCACCTATCCATAAGCATCTATTTCAGATCCATCCATGTAACACTTTTGGCACAAGGGATAGAGTAGAATCACTGAATGGTTATTGAGTAATTAACGATGAGCACTGGGCAGTGTGTTAAATCTAAAAACCTAAAGCGTTTTTAGGCCCTGCCTAAGAACTGCAACTTCCTCCCGCCCCCCAAGGAAAGTATTAAAAAGAAAAAAAATTAAATGGTTAACTGGCTGCAGCTACCTCAGAGTGTTGCCCTGAAAAGAGAGTAATAAATAACTAGAGAAGTCAGAGAGTTTCCTGAAGAAGCAGGGCTTGGGTTGAAACTTTATTTTTTATTTATTTATTTTTTTAATGTTTATTTATTTTTGAGAGAGAGACAGAGTGCAAGTGGGGGTGGGGCAGAGAGACGGAGACACAGAATCTGAAGCAGACTCCAGGCCCTTAGCTATCAGCACAGAGCCTGACACGGGGCTTGAACTCATGAACTGAGAGATCATGACCTGAGCCAAAGTTGGACACTTAACCGACTGAGCTACCCAGGTGGTATGTTTTTTTTTTCTGGGGGGGCGGGCGCTGAAACTTTAAGGAGAGGTCACAGATGGATGAGTAGAGGTACAGATGCAAACAGCATGTGCAGGTGTGCAGAGAAACACAGGTAGTTTGTCTTAGAATAAAAGGGAGACAAGCTTGTCTGGAGTAAGAATGTATACCACTGAGCGTGGGAAAGGCAGCCTTCTAGTGAGGAGGTAGTGTGGGGTCAGACTCCAGAGGCTTTAAAAAACAGAAAGAGGAGTTAAACATTATCTGCTGGCTGAAAAGCAGCTATATTTCTGTAAGATTTCGATCATGTGATCCACCAGTGTTCAACGAAGGAATAATTAGGTGCAAATTGTTGAGAAGCAGTGGATATAATTCCTCTATCTTTTAGAAACTTTTGGACAACATATTAGACATTGAAAATGAAGTCATGGAATTAAGGGTGGTAGATTTTATTGTTTGTTTGTTTTTTGTTGTTGTTGTTGTTTTTTAATCAGGGCCTGAAAAGTCACTTAGAGATAGGAAACATAGATAGAAATAAAGGGTCACTTCTTGGAATGAAAGGAAATTAAGGGTTCAGGGGGCCCCAGGAGACCATGCTGGGACTTGTCTGTTTTAAATTTTTTATAAGTGATCCAGAAGTAGAGCAAGGTGAAAATTTCAAGACTGCAGATGATCTTAAACCCTTTCAGGCAGGGAAATGCTCTGCCAGAGGAGAGAGAGCTGAAGGAAGGTACCGAGTGGGATGCAAAATGGCAGATGAACATCAGTGTGAGGAAATGTAAGGTAACGCACTCTGATAAAAATAATCCACGTACGGGGTGTTGGGTTCCAGGCTATCAGTTCTGACCCAGGAAAGGGATCGGGGAACTACTGCAGATTGTTTCCTAAAGGCAGTGTCCTAACGTGTCCGGGTCAGGAAGGCTGACAAACGGATAGGCAGAAGCGGGAATGCACTTGAAAACCAAAGAAGAAATCCTCCTTCCTTTGTGCAAGACTACAGAGTCCCACATTTGGGACAGTGGTCAGATTCACATCTATTGAAAACTAGGACCCAAGGATATCTAAAAAAAGGCAACTACAATGATCCAGAGGATGAATGTGGCTGTTCTATGGGTGCCTGGTCATAAGGGGGAAGCTTAAGCATGAAAAGACAAAGGCTAAGAGAGGTGGAATAATCAAAGCCTATAAAGCTGATAAGGATTAGGTGTGAGTACACATAACCTTTCCTCCAAATCTTGATATATTTAAGCAAATAGCCTCCTCTTAATGCTTGAAATATCATAGGAATAAAAGGGTTTCAGAGTTGAGATCATCTAGCCCTATCTCTTTATGTTAGAGATGGTAGAATTCAAGACTAGAGAGGGCAAGGAAATGGCCCAAGGTAAGAAGCCATCAGGGGCCAAGTTCAGATTAAAGCCCAGGCCTGCTAAATCCCAGGCCAGGGTCTTCCCACCTCACCCTTTGCACTCAGAAAGACTAAGGGAATCCTACTTTTTTTATAGGGTATAAACTTAGGACATGCATTACTTTGAGATGTAGTAAAGCTGAAAACACAAACAGTTTAGGGAAAGTTTCCACTAAAAGCCAACCAGCAATGACAAGATCTTTGAAAGACAACTACTAACTGTGGCAAAAGAGACTTTTTACACACCCTAGTTTTGGGGGGTCATGTACCCTTTTGACAGTATGAAGAAATCTAGGGATTCTCTTCTAGAACAATACATTTGCATGCACAAACACAATATTGCCCAAAATTTCAGGCCCCCTGAGTCCTATGCTCAATTAAGAATCCCTGTTCCAGGACATTCTTCTGAACAAACTGCCTGCTTCAACAAACACACTCCACATCTCAGGCTAACTGAGGCAATCGCTCTAATTTTCCTCAGCCAAGAATTACTGTCCTAACTTATTACTTATCACTTATTAGAACTGCAGACCTCCAGGTTGGAACAGACCAGAGAAATTACCTAGTCCAACTGCTCCCCACCTCCTCTGTGATATAGAATAGTGTCATGGTTAAATATGTAGGGACTGCCTAGGTTAGAATTCCAACACCATCACTAGATAGCTGTGTGACCTTGGGCAAGTTACTGAAGCTCCCTGAGTTAGTACCCTCCTCTGTAAACGGGGTAGGGGTGGGGGTAATAATTACAACTATCTCATAGAGTAGTTATGAGGATATAAATCATAGCCCCAGGCCTGGCCCATAGTGAGTGCTCAGTAAATGCTAGTTGGCATTATTATTATTATGCATGTATCCAGCCAATCCCCTCTTGGAGCTTTTGCTTGCACATGTCAGTGATGAGCAGCTCGCCGCCTCCTAAGCTGGTTGAGCAGCTCTGATTGTTACAAACTTCTAATATGGAGCTAAAATTTGTCTTCTTGCAGCCCCTACCCCCACCCCTGTTGACCCTAATTCTGCCCTGTGGGGCCACGCTGAGCAAGGCTATCCTTCCTCCACGTGATGGCCTTTCAGATACGAAGACAGTGATCGAGTCTTTCCCCCGCCCTCCCGTCCCCCACCCCCCATCCTCTCTTCTCCAGCTTGAACATCCTTGGTTTCTTCTCCCAGCCCACAACATACTGGCTGCGCTTACTATTTACTCCGAGGCGTTGTACGGTTTCCCTCACACATAGTCATGCAGGCCACACACCCCACCGCCACCACAACAATCCGGACCCTCCCGCTCCGCCCCCGCCCGCTGCCCCTGTCCGCGGTGCTGAAGCACCTCCCGGCCGCGCGGCCCGTCTCGGCCCCTGCCCCGGGTCCCCACCCCCCACCCCCGGCCCGGCCCCGGACGCCGAACCCGCGCGCCACCTCCGCGCCCCCAGCGGCAAGAGCGGCCCGACCCAGGCCCGGCCCGGCGCCGCCCCCTGCCCTGCCCAGAGGCCCCGAGCCCGCGCCCCGGCTCGGCGCGCCAGCCCCACCTGCCCGGCGAAGGGCGCCTCCTCCTCGGCCGCCCGCGCCGCCGCCGCCGCCGCTGCCGCCCGCGCGGCGCCCGGGAGGCAGCAGAGCGCGGGCAGCAGCAGCAGCAGCCGCCCGGGGACCCGCCAGCGGCTCCAGCGCGGGGCCCGGCCCGGCGGCGGCGGCCCCGGCACGGCGCGGCCGCCCCGGCTCCTCGGCATCCCCGCGGCGGGGCCCGGCCGCCCGGCTGCGATGGCGGCGGCGGCGGCGGCGGCGGCGGCTCCGGCCGGGTCCTCCCGCTGCAGCCGCTGCGGAGCCGCCGAGTCACGGCGCCGCGGACACGCGCCCGGCCCGCCTGTCTTCGCCGCCGCCGCCGCCGCCTCGGCCGCCAGCGCGCCCCCGCCTCCGCGCGCCCCGCCCCGGCGGGGGGCGGCCAGGGGCACCAGGGCAGCACCCGGGCTGGACCGTGGGGGCGGCGGCTCCGGGCCAGCCCTGGGGCACTGGCCGGGGAGCGGCGCTGGGGAGGGGTCTCAGCGGCCAGAAGAACAGCTCTGGAGGGAGGGTCCAAAGGGGTGGACCTGGAGGCGGGGGTCTGGGGGCAGCTCTAAGGAGGGGGGAAAAGCTAAATAAATAGTCCCAGAGATAGAACCACGTGATGGCGATGGCTCTGGGGAAGATATACTGGGTCGGGGGTCCGAAGCCAAAAGACTAACCCTGAGGGACAGAGTCTGACGGGGTGGCACTGGAGGAGGGGAGTCTGGGAGAGAGCCATGGGGGAGGGACCGAGGAGATACCCTGGGGTAACGGAGGGGTGTGGGGGGAGGAGGGAGGGACCGAGGAGATGCCCTGGGGTAACGGGGGGGGGGGGGAGGAGGGACCGAGGAGATACCTTGGGTTAACGGTGGGGGGGTAGGGAGGAGGGAGGGACCGAGGAGATGCCCTGGGGTAACGGGGGGGGGGGGAGGGGGGATGGCCCTAGAGGAAAGGGTCTGAGAGGGTGGCCCGGGAGAAGGGAGGGGTGAAAGGGTGAGAAACTGAGGAATAGATTTGAGGAGCGTTTCTGGGAGCAGCCCCGGGAAACATTAGATAAAATTAAGGTGAAGTTCATTCCCTCACTGCCAACGTTCCCCCCCACCCCCAAGTTGGAGAGAGATCAACCAGTTGTGAAGATCGTCTTTCATCCAAAACAACCTATATGTATTGAACACACACATTCTCTCTCTCTACCTCTCTCTCTCTCTCTCTCTCTTTGATATATGTAGGACTCTGAACTACTTGGGACTTAGAGAGAGAGAGAGAGAGAGAGACAGAGAGAGAGACTGATTCCCTGAAGTGTAGAGGTTTACAGTTTAGTGAGAAAACTTAAGTGCAAAGAATCGGCAGCAAACACCAAGTGTTAAAAAGGGTACAGGCAGGTGCCCCAAGGGTCAGGATGGGGGTCCGGGGAAGTCAGGACAGGTGTTATGGAAGGGGTGGGACTCTAGGCCTTGAAGGAAAGGCTGGATTTAGATAAGGGAATGGGAATGGAGAGGAGCGCGTGTCAGGTAGGAAGATCAAAGTGTACAGGATGTGGTTGGGGCAGTAGAGGTAGATCTTTTCTCTGGAGCACAAGGTTCCTATAAGAAAGTGCTGAGAAGTGAGAGAAGTAGAAGACTGAATCCCAGGATAATGAATTTGGGAAGCGAAATGGGGGTGGTGGTGATTGAAAGCTTTTTTAAACAGGATGATGTGTGGAAAACGGTGTTTCATGTTTACCTAGTAATTTGAAGGTGTGGAAAGGGAACAAGCTTTAGAATCAGACCTATGTTCAAATATCGGCCCTTCCATTTTTATAAAATAATGTTGATATTACTGCACAAGGTGGCTCTAAAGATGATGTGCTTGGTACTTAATAAATATTCCATATTAGTTCCCCTTCCAGCATACAGAATAATGACCAGAGGAAGCAGAGAGATTAGTTGGGGACAACTACACTAGTCTAGGTATAAAGAAATAATGATGACAATAAGAATGAACATTTATTAAATGCCTAGTATGTATCAAACATTGGGCTAAGCCCTTTATTATATCTCGTATAATCCTCATAAATAAACTCTATGAAATAAATACTATATTACCCCCAATTTAGAATAAGGAAGTAGAGGCTCAGAATAAGTATGCCAATTTTGTATGATCATAAGTGGCTGAGGGGAAGCAGTCTGACCTCAGAACACATTATTTTTTCTAGGACAGGGTTCGGGGACAAGAGTTAAGAGACATTGGGCCAAAAAGAAGGAAAGGGGTTTGAGTAATGACAAGTCCAGGAAGATGGATGGTAGTGTCTTCACAGAAATAGAGGTGTTATAAGGAGGAAGATGCCAAAGGGTTTTAGGCTTACTGAGACTGAGGTGACCACAAGATCCCTGAGAGGGTATAGGAATGAGTTCAGAAGATGGTGGGGAATGGATAGTTTAGAAACCTCAAGGTCAATATGATGGTTGAAACTGAAAGGTTGGAGTAGAAAAACCAAAAAGCTGTGGACTCTGTGTTGTGACATACATATTCAGTATAAAGAGTGCTCAAAAGATTAAGCACTCGAGGTTGTGGAGTATATGGGAAAGGAGAGTATATATTTCAAGGAGAAGAAGAGGAGTTGGCAGTATCAGGGAGACCACAGAGGTTGAAGACTTCATACACTCAATTGAATTTCCTGCTCACAGTCTTACAGGGAGATAGAGACATAACAAGTCATGTAGTTTCATGCTAAATTACGACAGGGATAGGAATAGGGTGTTATGGAAACATTGAGGAAAGAGCAACAAATTACCCATCGTTGGAAGCTTTGGGAGAGGGTACATTCCAGAAAGGGGAAATAGTACATTCAAGCCAGATACCAGGGATGGTAGACATAGGTGACACTAGATAATTCATGATAAAGGAACAGATTGGTATAAGCAAATGGATGCTTATAAAATATAACCCTAAGGTCGTCCCTAGTAGAGACGGTCTAGAGAACATTGTGAAGCCAGCCCAAGAGGAGGTTTGGAGGCTTTAGAGTAATCCCATCAGATGGAATCACTAGGGCACTGATTTCTCTTTTCCCTTTTTTCATGGAAAAGACATGGGACTTCGAGTAAAATACGTCGATTCAATATTGGCTGTCACTAATTTGTAGTGCACCTTTGGGCAAGTCATTTCATCTCTTTGAGTCTCCATTTCCTCATTTGTAAAGTAAAACTAATGACCCTGCCCTCTCTGCTTCATGAAGAGAACCACATGAAGGGTTTGGATTCATTTCATAAACTATATAGTCAACTCAGCAGATATTAGGAGAAACTTAGATATTGATAATCTTATCAGGAAGTACCAGTACCAGAGCTCTCCGTAGGGAAACTAGATTCCTTTCCCCCTTCACGTCTCTCTTATTTCTTTATTCAATGAATATTTATTAATTATCTTTTAGGTGCTAGCTGGTCTGAGAATACAAAGAAGATAAACTTACAGTTGCCTCCTTTAGAAAGATAGTCAACTGGGGAGATAGACACTTTTATAGATAGCAAGAAGTTAGCATAATGTGTGCTATAAGAGAAAAGAAAAATATTGTGAAAGTAGAAAGAAGGGAATAGCTAATTGTCAGAGATAGCAGAAGGTGAGAGGGGTCTTGAATGACCAGCAGGAATTTTCTGTATAGAGTGTGAAAGGAACACTATATCCAAAGGCACAGATATATACGAATGCTGTGCTAAGGAGTTTGGACTTTATGCTCTAGGTCAGCAATTTTCAGAGTGTGGTTGAGACCCTTTCAGGGGGTCTGTGATATCAAAACCATTTTCATAACAATACTAACCATTGTTTGTCTTTTTTAACTCTCATTCCTATTGAGTAGACTGTGTGGTCTTTCAGAGGCTTCACAACAGATTGCAGAAGTAGACGTGAGAATACAACTATCTTCCATTAAGTCAGACATTAGACAAGTTTTCATAAATGTAAAACAATCCCACTCTTCTCATTAACTTTTTCTTCGTTTTGGAAATCATAGCTATTTTTCATGAAATCTTTACTTAAGTTGACAGGTTTGTTATTATTATAAATGAATTAATATGTAAATTTTAAAAATTTCTCAGCTTTGATTTCTAGCATGGTGATGATCAATAGATACAATCCACACAAACAAAAGCTCTTTGGAGTCCTCCATAATTTTTAAGAGTGTAAAGGGGATCCTGAGATTAAAAGCTTTGAGAGCCCTGTTCTAGGCAGCAGATCCTCACTGAAGGGTTTTGAATAAAGGAGTGACATGGTAACATTTCAAAAAATTGTTCAACAAATATTTATTAAACATCTTGATGTGCCTGGCATGATTCGAGGTGCTGGAATAGAACAGTAAACACATCAAATCAAACTCCCTGTCTTCACAGAACTTACATTATACTAGTGTGACAGACAATACACACAAATAATTAATATATACAGTATTTTAGATAGTAATAGCTGTTGAGAAAAGGAGGGAGCTAGGATATGAAAGCTGAAAGGGGTGTGTGTGTGTGTGTGTGTGTGTGTGTGTGTGTGTGTGTAATTGTGTAATTTTGGACAGGGTGGCCAGGGAAGATCTCAGTAAGAAAGTGAGTTTTCAGTAAAGACCTGAAGGAACAAGGGAGTGGACCATGCTGGTATTCGGGAGAAATGAATTCAGGCAGAGGGAAGAGCAAGGAGAAAAGTTCTGAAGCAAGAGCCTGCCTGGCAAGTTTGAGGAATAACATGGAGACCAACATGGTTGGAGTGGAAGAAAGGTGAGAGTATTAGGAGATGAAGGTTATGGAGGGGAGGGTACCATACCTGAGATAAAAGAGCCAGTGGAAGATTTTGAGAATAGAAGAGACATCTTCTGGCTTGCCTTTGACAGAACCACGTTGGTTGCTGCACTGAGAGCAGGTTGAAAGCCCATTAGCAGAAAGGCTAGCTAGGTGGCCATTGCAATGATCTATACACGATGGTGGTTTGGACCAGGGTCCAAGTGGAGATGGGAGAGGTAGTTGGATTCTCGACAGATTTTGAAAGTAGAGTTGGCAGAATGTGGCAATGGATGAATATGAGGTGTGAGAAAAAAGGAAGAGTCAGGTGACACCAAACATTTGGGTAACTAGAAGAATGGAATTGTTATTATCTGACACACAGAAGGCTGCGGGAGGGACAGGTTTGAAGAGAACTATGGAGAGCTTGGTTTTGGACATATTAAGTGGGAGATGTCTATTAAACATCCAAGCGGATGTGGCAAGTAGGTGGTTTCATATGTGGGTCTGACTTCAGGAAGGAGTACTAGACTGGAATTATGAATTTGGGGGTTCTCAGAACAAAGATAATGTTTAAAAGCCAAGGGATCAGAAGCAATTACTTAGGAAATGAGTGTAGGTAGAGAAGAGTTCTGATGACTCAATCCTGGGGGAAATTTAATATTTAGAGGTTGGGAAAATGAAGAGGAATCAAAAAGACACTGAGAAGGAATAGGCAGAAGAAGAAAACCAGGATTGTGAGAAATCCTGGAGACCAAATGAAGAAAGTGTTTTAAAGAAAAGAGAGTAATCAGCTGTGCTAAATGTTGCTTACAGATCAAATCATATGACGAAACGGCAATTGGATTGACCAATGTGGAGCCGTTGGCAATCTTGAGAAGAGCAGTTTCGGTGGCTTGTAGGGGTCAAAAATCTGATTGGGAGTAAACTCAAGAGGGTGGTACAGTAGAGGGATTGAAAATGTTGAGCGCATATACCCTTTTCAAGGAATTTTGCTGCAAAGGGAAGAATATGTGGCAGCTGGAGGAGAAAGTAGAATCGAAAGAGGGTTGTTTTTCTTTGTTCATGATGGGAGAAATCATGTTTAAACGCTGACGGATAATGATCCCCTGAGAGGGGGAAGTTGATGCTGCAGTGGAGAGGAGGAGCAGTGCAGAAGCAATGTCCAATGTGTGGTTGGAGGGGAAGAAAGGTGAGCGTATTAGGAGATGAAGGTTATTAGGAGTATGCAGGCGTACAAGTGGGGAGGTTGACTATGAGTTAGGAGGATCCATCCACAGTAAAAGGGAAGACAAGGGCCTTTAGCAGTGTAGAGTTGGTACCAGCGCGGAGAAGAGTTTCAAGGGAAATTTGCAATTGTTGGCCACCTACTTTTTGTCCAGCTTGTGGAGGATGTTTTTCTCACAACAGTCCTCATGGACAAGGGAGGTGAATGATAAGGCTGTCGCAACAAGGCAACATAAGTTGAGAACTGAACCAAATCTCCTGAAGCTCCAAGACACCGTGGAACTTAATTTGTCTGTTTCTAGATCACATTGGCTTCTGGTTGCCGATATCAGAATGCCTTCCATTCGGTGACAAAGATTCTTTGCTTGACCAAACTTTAGTCAGAGTTCTAAACCTTCTCCTGGACCCATCTGTGTACTTCCTTGTAAAATCTAGTTTTAGCAAGCACCCTGCTAAGTCACTTTAACCAGAACCCCTCCCCCTTTGATATCTGATCACCTTGATATGTAATCAGTTCCCTCATCCTCCACCATCTCCCAGATGATGTCTGGTCACCCTGGGCTGGCTTCAGCCAAAATTCTGTTAGGTCTACTTAACCAGAATTCTCCTTACCCCTGACGTTTCTTCTTGGTAATTTTCCATCACTTGACCCTTATCCTGCTCCTTGACTATATATCCTCCCTTTGCCCATGCTGTATTCAGAATTGAGTCTAATTTCTCTCCCCCACTGCAAAATTCCATTGCAGTGGACCCTATAACCTATGGTGATACTCCCCATGAATAAAGTCTTTTCTATCATGATTTAACAAGTATCATCGAATATTTTCTTCTTTAATGTAGAAATTTTCTTCTTTAACTGACCTGCTAGCTCAACTCCCTATCTCTAGGGTAGCGGTCCTTGCTTCTCCTGGAGGTAGGAAACAGTTGAGTGGTCATGAGTCTGCAGCACTGGACAGCCCTTGGTGCTGGAGTGCCCTAGACCTGATGCTGGACAAATTTACCCAAAAGATAAAGACAAAAATAAAATACAGGAAGACAGGAGGCCAGAGAGCACCATCTAGGTCAGGGAATCGCCTTGACCTCTCTCCTTCTTCTCAATTCCCACTGTGACATCTAACACTTTATCTATGTTACATCACTTAATCCTCACAACCATCCTATGAGGTGGATTCTAAGGAAAGGGTGGGAAGAAGAGTTACCCAAGGTGTTACCCAATGACACACCTAGAAAAGAGTAAAACCAGGAAAAAACCCCAAGTGTCTGACACTAAAGCTTATGTCCTTAACTCCTTATACCTTTGCCCATTCATTAATTACCTCAAGAATTCTATAAACATTACTAAGCAGCCATTCTGGAAGGTACTATGGTGAGTGAGACAATGTTCAGGTAAAAGAGCTGAGACTTGAGCACATATAACCACAAAGATGGTGACAAATAACCACGACACATTACAACGTTCTATAGGATTTCAGAAGGGGGCGAGGTCACTCTGGCTGGGGAAAATCGCAGAGCTCAAGGAAGGCTTCAAAAAGGAAGTGGCATTTGAGATGAACCTACGTAAATAGATCGTGTTTTTTAAGCTAATTGTTTTATCTGCAGCATACGCTGCGCATTACCACGCATAAGCAATAAAGACTGTGGCGTTTTAACTGGCAGAGATGAGAGGGTGAAAGCAGGGAAGAAGGAAAAGTTCTGATTGTTCAGGATGTAGAGAAGCCCCAATTCAATTCCTCACCTCTGTCTCACATCCAGCCTCAAAACAAATGACTTAAGGATATTTTCCACTTACGAACATATTCAGAGTGATGACATTCAATGAAACACTATGAGACCATTTAAAAAATTGAATTATTATTTTTTAAATTTTCAAAAACTTTTTAAAATTTTATTTATTTTTGAGAGAGAGAGGGAGGCAGAGCGTTGGGGAGGGGCAGAAAGAGAGGGAGACGCAGAATCCGAAGCAGGTTCCAGGCTCTGAGCTGTCAGCATAGAGCCTGATGCAGGGCTCGAACTCACAAATCATGAGATCGTGACCTGAGCCGAAATCGGATGCTTAACCGACTGAGCCACCCAGGTGCCCCTTATTTTTTTAATTTTTAAGAAATGTTTTATTTTTGAGACAGAAAGAGAGAGAGAGAGAATTAGCAAGGAAGGGGCAGAGAGAGAGGGAGTCACAGAATCTGAAGCAGGGTCTAGGCTCTGAGCTGTCAGCCCAGAGCCTGACACGGAGCTTGAATCCAAGAACGGTGAGATCATGACCTGAGCCGAAGTTGGACCCTTAACCGACTGAGCCACCCAGGTGCCCCCCAAAATGAATTATTTTACGAACGAATAGGAAATTATTTCCAAAATGCAATGTTAAATTAAAAAAAAAAAAGCGAAGTTCAGAATACAGGCTAGAGTATGCTACTATTTGTGTGAGAGTAGGGAACAAATGTGTGTGTGTGTGTGCACTTGCCTATTTACACATAAAATATGGAAGGATACCTAGGGTGCTGATAACAGTAATTGCCTTCCTGGAGGGGAACTATGTGGCTGGGGGACGGGATGACAGGGAAATTTTCCACTGCCTACATTTTTGTGTCCTTTGACTTTTTAACTATGTGGATGTGTTATCTATTCAAAAAGTAAGCAAATACCAGTTGAACTTTTAAAAAAATAAATGTAATAGTCTCTAAAGGCCTTTCGCTGAAAAAAGGGCATCTATTGTAATATGGTAGAAGCAAAGGCAGTGCATTTAGGTGGGCAGTTTCAAAACTTCAGACCTTAATCTGCATGGCAAAAAATGTGTATGTATATACGTATATATAAAAACATATATATGTATATATTTATTACTATATTTATATATAGTAATAAAGTCACTGTATGGTAATTACTATGATGTATTACTATATATAAAAATTAATATCTCTTAGTATATATATAATTACTATACATAGTAATAAAGTATATACACAAACAATAAACTAGGTAATATATTTACTATTAATTTTCTTAACATAAGACATCTTTTAGAAACCAATAAGAAGGGACGCCTGGGTGGCTCAGTTGGTTGAGCATCTGACTCTTGATTTCAGCTCAGGTCATGATCTCACGGTTTGGTTCCTGAGCTGGAGCCCCACACTGGGCTTTCCCCTGAGAGCACAGAGTCTGCTTGAGATCCTCTCTCTCTCTCTCCCTCTCTCTTTCCCTCTCTCTGCCCATTCCCTCACTCACATGCACAATCTCTCTCTCAAAATAAATAAACATTAAAAAAAAAAAAGGAAACTGATAAGAAAAGGACCTAAAACCCAGTTCAAAGTTGGCAAAGGACAAAATGTGCTTCATGTTAACAGAAATATAAATGGAGTTATAATCTACTGTTTCAAAAAATAACCAACCTCACTTTTTTTGAGAGAGAGAGAGAGAGAGGGCACAAGTAAGAGAGGAGCAGAGAGAGAGAGAGGGAGAGAAAAGTGGGACTCACCCAGGGCTCGTATTTTACCCAAAGCGGGGCTCATGTTCACCCAAAACAGGGCTGTGCTCACCCCAAGTGGGGCTCAAGCTCACCCCATGTGGGACTCGAGCTCAGAAACAGTGAGATCATGACCTGAGCCAGAGTCAGATGCTTAACGACTGAGCCACCCAGGCGCCCATAACCAACCTCATTTGTAATTAAAGAGAGACAAATGAGAACAATGAGCTCTTGCTTTCTCACTGACAAGACTGCAAATATCAAAAAGTTGGATGTTACAGAGTGTTAATGAGGGTATAATAAAAGTACTGTTGGAAGGGATATAAATTGGTATGCTTTCTTTGGAGCGCAAATTAGCAATGCCTGTCAGCCTTGAAAATGAGCATACCTTTGGCCCATCAATTCTAATTTTGAGAATTTATCCTAGATAGATAATCCTTACACACGAACAAAGACAAATGTACAAAATTATTCATTCCAGCAGTCTTTGTAATTACAAAAGATCAAAATCAGCCTAAATATTTTCCAATCGGAGACACTGCTACATCTAAACAGAGGAACACTAGGTAGGTGTTGAAAAGAACAACGTGGATCTGTATTGCTGTTGTGACAAGATCTTAATTTAGCCTCTCATTATCTCTTACTCGGACGACAGGAATAGCTTCTCGACAGGTCTCCCTGCTTTTGTCTTGTCCCCTTGCAGGACCTGCTACATAATTGGTGGGACCCAGTGCAAAATGAAAATGCAGGGCCTTCGGTTAAAAAAAAAATATTAAGCATCCCAAGATAGTAACAGCAGAGCATTGGAACCTGGGTGGGAGCCTTTCTAAGAGTGAGTCCTAGGGGACTGCTGAGGTTGGGTGCCACTTCCACACTGGCTTTAAGGGTGGCATGTTGCTCTTTCTGCCTGAACCACCTTTCCACCACCGTCTCTTTTTCTATCTTGATGCACTACATGCCTGTCAAGAAATAACTCAAATGTGACCTGCTGGGGGAAGTTTTCCTTGAACCTTCTCACCCAAGACATTCTTTCTCCAGTGCTCCCCCCAGCTCTTGTACAGAGCCTTATTCACTCTTCCTACAGTATGTTATAAGTGTTTACAAGTCTCTCTCCCTGAGGGGAGCCTGGCTGGCTCAGTTGGTAGAGCGTGCGACTCTTGATCTTGAGGTTGTGGGTTGGAACACCACCTCGGGTGTAGAGATTACTGAAAAATAAAATCTCTTTTTGGGGGTGCCTGGGTGGCTCCGTTGGTTAAGCATCTGACTCTTGGTTTTGGCTCAGGTCATGATCTCCATCTCGTAGTTCATGAGTTCAAGCCCCGTATTGACAGCGCAGAGCCTGCTTGGGATTCTCTCTCCCTCTCTCTCTGCCCCTCCCCTGCTTGTGCTCTCTCTTTATTTTCAAAATAAATAATTAAACTGAAGAAAAAATCTTAGAAATGCTTACTTATTTATTTTGAGGGGAAAGGGGCGAGAGAGAGGGAAAGAGGATCCCAAGCAGGCTCTGTGGCCAGCACAGAGTGTGAGATTATGATCTGAGCCGAAACCGAAAGTTGAACTCCTAACCGACTAAGCCGCCCAGGTGCTCCTAAAAATAAAATCTTAAAATAATAATAATATAATAATAATAATAATAGTAATAGTCTCTCTCCCTGAGCTTCTCCAGAGCTTGACCTGTGGTTTATGATTTTTTGGTAATCCTAGCACCTGAGATTTAAGAGAATGAATGAGTTGGAGTGGATAAGTTTGGGTGGGTGTGCTAAATAATCAGTCATACTGCTTTGCAGTCACACCTCACCTTCGTGTTGCTAAATCTGGCTGGACTCTAACTGCACTGAGGCCAGCAGGCCCTGGTGTCTGGTTCCTGTTTCTAGGAGCCATCATATAGTTTCAGGTGGTTGGTCCCCTGGAGTGGCGGAAAATGCCTGAGCCTGAAAAACCCTTGAAGGATCCCCCAAACCGCCCACATGTGTCTCTGAAACACCTTATAAACCTCAGGCATTTAAAATGGAAGTCTGTAGGGGCGCCTGGGTGGCTCAGTAGGTTAAGCGTCTGACTTTGGCTCAGGTCATGATCTCACCATTGGTGGGTCTGAGCCTCGCATTGGGCTCTGTGCTGACAGCTCAGAGCCTGGAGCCTGCTTCAGGTTCTGTGTCCCCCTCTCTCTATGCCCCTCCCCTGTTCATACTGTCTCTCTCAAAAAAAAATGAACATTAAAAATAATAATAAAATAGGGGTGTGTAAACAAAAAAATTAATTAAAATAAAATGGGGTTCTGATTTCATCAGGGCCAGCTGGCTCCAACAGTCAGTTCCAGGCTCCAAGAACATGACCGTAGTTTTAGATTGTCCCTAACCCTTTGCAAATCTGGCTTTCAAGTGGAGGTATGAAATACTCCTATGATACATGAAGATTTTCCAAGAGATAGCCATGCATTGGTAGTTTTAAGGGAATTAATTTCTACATCCCCAACTTCCATATGTACTCTACCTGAGGAAGTTCCTGAGGATGAGGCTCTGAGCCAGCTTTTCCTTCTTAATTGTAGTTCCACTAGTTTTCATAAGAAAGGTGTATCCCTGGCCCACCCTGAATCTTACTAGGGTATATTGCCTGGGGCAATACAA
This sequence comes from Paguma larvata, assembly GCA_030068075.1. NCBI lineage: Eukaryota > Metazoa > Chordata > Mammalia > Carnivora > Viverridae > Paguma > Paguma larvata. The sequence goes on along the minus strand of CM057844.1, from coordinate 26,036,754 downwards.
AAAAATCTGGGAGGTGACAAAAGGACAATTAAAACTATCGGTTTCAGGAAAACATCTTTTAATTATACGATGACATCATTTATCAAAATTATTTTGGGCGGTATGTGCAAAAAAGAGTATGAGGACCACAGGTCTAAGGCAACACCCTACAGGGGCCTCTGGAGGGTTTTCTAGCAGAGCCTGGCCTGGTCCTCTCAAACCCCAGGCCTCTGAAACTGGGCCTCAGTTTTGCCAGGCCAGACAGGTAAATAACTTCTGCTTGATTTTTTTCATAACCTCCACCGCAGTGGACAGTCTCCCTCTTGAAACACATGCTGCCCTTGGCGTTGGCACCATCACACTCTCCTGATTTTCCTTCCTGCCTCTCTGGCTCCTCATCCCAGGTTTCCTGATCTCATTCCATCTCCTCCAACTGGACTCAAGAAATTTTTTTTCTTAATTCGAGAGAGAGAGGCGGCGGGGGGGGGGGGGCGGGAGGAGAGAGACAGAAAGATAGAGAGAGGGAGTATGTGTGTGTGAGTGGGGAACATGGTGCAGAGGGAGAGAGAGATAATCCCAAGCAGGCTCCACACTCGGCATGGAGCCTGAGATGGGGCTTGATCCCAGGACTCTGAGCCGAAGTCAAGAGTCAGATGCTCAGCCAACTGAGCCACCCAGGTGCCCCAATATATTCGTTGTAGTTTATTTTAATTTTTATTTTTTATTTTATTTATAAATTTTTTTAACGTTTTTATTTATTTTTGAGAGACAGAGCGTTAGCAGGGGAAGGGCAGAGAGAGAGAAGCAGACGCAGAATCTGAAGCAGGCTCCAGGCTCTGAGCCATCAGCACAGAGCCCGACGCGGGGCTCGAACCCACAGACTGTGAGATCATGACCTGAGCTGAAGTCGGCCGCCCAGCCGACTGAGCCACCCAGGCGCCCCTTTATTTTTATTTTTTAAAGTAGCCTTCATGCCCAGCGTGGAGCCCAGTGGGGGCTTGAACTCAAGACCTTAGGATCAAGACCCGAGCTGAGATCAAGAGTCAAATGCTTGACTGAGCCAACCAGGGATCCCTAGCAACTGGACTTTTAAATCCACAAATTTGTCACAGCAGCCATAAGCCCTCTTACCTTTCTGTTCTTTTCTTACTAAGAGTTTTCATCCATTACCACAGTTTCAAATACCATTTGCTTATTCCACATCTATACCTGAATGTCCCACAGGACTTCCAGACTGCAAAAGGCCAAAGCCAAGCTCGCGTTCTTTCCATGCAGAATCCCACCCTTCTCTAGGCTTCCCCAACTGGGTAACAGTACTCCATCTGCCCAGCTTGTGCCAGAGACCCGAGAGGCACCTGCAATACCCCTCTATAGCCAATGAATAATCTACTCCTATGGATTACACTTCATGCAGGATTTCCCTGATCCTCCCATGAGGCTACACACCCCTAGTCTATATGCCGCTACAGCACCTTGTACTTCATAGTACTTATCCAAATTGTAATTACATAATTATTTGTGTAATCACCCCCCCTCACGTCATAAGCTCCACGTGCGCAAGAACCATGTCTGTCTTTTTTTTTCTGGCGCAGCACGGTAAGATCTCAATAAATATTTGTTAAGTTAACAAATATAAACTCTCAGATTGTAACAACTGTGCGTTGTGTGTCCTTGCAATTTAAGTACCTAATGCTGTGTGCACAGTAGGGGGCAGCAGAGTATAGATAATGGAGAGAGTTCAGCCTTCTGCAGGAAAAAACTAACTGGGTAAAAATCACTTAACCTTTCTGAGACGTTATTTCCTTCTCGGAAATCAGAGCTAATTCTCCTTTTCTTGGATCAAAAGAGATAAGTAGTTATAAAAGAGCTTTAGTGCTGTTCAAACAGAAGGGAGTGTTATCAGACTCCGTTATAATTGTCTGTTGAATAAATGGAGGCAAAGGAAGAGGATCTTGTTTATACTATGGGACAGATGTGAGCAGAGACTTGATAGGCTCAGAAGAGAAAAAAATGAAAGCTCAGGGAAGACACTGGCTTAAGTCCAGAGCCAACCGGAGGCAAAGCTGTGAAGTCAGCACTGTGCGTTCCTGGCATGCTCATTTTCTCATCTCTTCTCCCTGATCCCTACCCTCCCGCCGCCAGCTCCAGCCTCTAGAGCCCTGTGGCTGTGCTATGCTGCAGGCCTTTCTTTCCCTTTCCTCCTACAAGGGCACATCTGTCCTGTGTCCCGGCCCCTCGGAGGCCTGCTCGCTGCCATCCACGATGACAGCTAGTTAGCCCAGTGAGTGGATCCGTGCTAAAGTGCCAGCGGCAGGTGGTGTGTCATTGTTCCACTCCCAACAATAGGAGCTGGACCTTCTTGAGACAAACAGTAACCGAGTCACAACGTGTAAATGGCCAATGATGAAGTTTCAGGTTCTATGGAATAAGAGGAAATGAAAAGTTAACAGGGATTATGGCAGTCCTAATCTTGGGCTCAAGAAAAATAATTGTATGAATACAGAATCTGTTAGATGTGACTTGATACTAATTTGAGGAGAAAAGCCTTTTTGAAAAGTCATATATAGATAGATAATTATATAATCAACTTAATTGTAATTTACGTTTGTACAATTCACTTTTTGGTGTGGAGTTCCGTGAGTTTCGACAAGTACACAGTCATAAACACCACAATCAGAATATGGAATAGTTTGCCAGTCCCTAAAAACATCCAGGTGGTACCCCTTTGTAGTCAAAACCTCTCCCACCCTTATGTAAGTCCTGAGACACTGATGTGTTCTCTGTCCCTACAGTCAGACTTATCAAGTATTCCTTTTATGAATTTCACTTTACTGTTGCATTTAAGAATTCTGTCTAACCTACGGTGACAATGATTTTTCTCCTTTGCTTTCTTCTAAAAGTTCCATAGGTTTCCATTTAGGTCTATGATCCATTTCAACTGAATTTTTTAAAAATAAAAAGTGTAAGGTGTAGGCTGAGGTTTACATTTTTGCAACTGTCCAGTGGTTCTAGTTGAAAAGACGATCTTTCCCCATTGCGCTTTTGTAAAAAAAATCAATTGGGCATAGTTGTGTCAATCTCTTTCTGGACTCTCTATTCTGGTCCATCGATCCATGTGTCTACCCTATTGCCAACTCCACACTGCTTTTATTAGAGTATAACTGTAGTAAGTCTTGAAATCAGATAGTGTGAGTTCTCCAACATTGTTCTCCTTTCCCCAAATCGTCTTAGCTCTCCAGTCCTTTTGCCTTTCCATGTAAATATTAGAATCCACTTACTGATATCTATCAAAATCCCCGGCTGGGATTTTGATTGGGATTGTGCTGAATCTGTATTTCAACTTGGAGAGAATTGACACCTTAACAAAACTGAGCCTTCTAATCGGTGAACATGTTCTGTTGCTCCATGTTTTTAGGTCTTCTTTGATTTCCTTCATTGGCATTTTATAGTTTTCAGCATAAAGATCCGTCATATATTTTGTTCTACTTATCTCTACATATTTCATAACTTTGGTGCAATTATAAATTATATTATTTGTTTATTTTAGGTGCTTTTAAAAAATGTTTATTTATTAAGTTTATTTATTTATTTTTGAGAGAGAGAGAAAGAGACAGAGCATGAACTGGGGGGAGAGGCAGAGAGAAAGAATCCCAAGCAGGCTCTGCACTGCTAGCACGGAGCCTGATGTGGGGCTCAAATTCAAGAACCATGAGATTGTGACCCCAGGGGAAATCAAGAGTGGGACATTTAACCAACCGAGCCACCCAGGCACCCCTATATTGTTTATTTAATTTTGCTTTCCCATTGCTTGTTGCCAAGATATAGAAACACAATTGACTTTTATATTATGACTTTGTATCCTGTGACTTTGCCAAACTCATGAACAGTTCTAGGAGCTTTTTTTTTTTTTTTTTTTGTCTATTTATTTATTTGGAGAGAGAGAGGAAGAGAGAGAGAATCCCAAGCAGGCTCCTCGCTGTCAGTGCAGAGCCCAACTTGGGACTTGAACCCACAAACTGTGAGATCATGACCTGACCCAAATCAAGAGCTGGATGCTTAACTGATAGCCACCCAGGTGCCCCTCTAGGAGCTTTTATGTAGATTACATAGAATTTTCTACATAGATAAACATTTTTGGCTACTAATATAGATAATTTTGTTTCTTCCTTTACAATTCATATATCTCTTCATTCCCCGGCCTTGTCGCATTAGTTAGAACTTTCTGGATAATATTGAATGAGAGTGGCAAGAGTGAATGCCCTTTTGTGTTCCCAATTTTGGGAGAAAACATTCAGGCTTTCACCATTAGGTATGATGCCTTTTTGTAAATGCCTTTTCCCCCCCGCTTAGGTGAGGGAAGTTTCCTTCTGTTCCTAATTGTTGAGAGATGTTATCACGAATAGATGTTGAATTATGTTAATGCATTTTCTTCATCAATTGAAATTATCATGTGTTTTTTCTTCTTTAGTCTGTCAGTATGGTGAATTACATTCATTGATTTTTGAATGTTGCAGATTTGGGACCAACAAAGGAGGGTGAAACCACAGGCAAGTCAGGAGAACAAAAGAGAGGAATGTTACTTTGTAGAGAAAAAGGAGGAGGTTGGGAGGGATTGCTTTGAAGGAAAGTCTATTTGAGGGAAGTGAGAGTTCAGGGTGGTGATGGTTTCTCATTGGCTGAGTTGCGACAGATTCTGAGCTATTGCTGGGCCAGGAGAAAATCTTCCTTCCTCTTGTCGGAGTAGTAAAGCAGGCTTCCTCCAGCTGGGAAAGCATGGTATGTCTCTTCATGTTAGGGCCTGCCATTGACTGTGAGTTGGTAAGGGGTGAGAGCTCCCCTGCTGATCTCCTGACTCCATTTTAAATGAGGTTTCATTCAGTTTCACAAGATTGGCCAGGAAATGAGAATAATATCTGCCTTCTTTTCTAATAAACTTGTTGGGTGGATCAACAAAGTTTTTAATGAGATAATAGAATAAAAGTGTGTCTGTAATTATAAAATTGTATATAAAAGTGAAGGATTAGTAGTAGTAGTAAACTGATATTGGATGAAAGTGTCCTTTCTCAAAAATCTTTTCATTCATCCATCCAGCTATTTATTTTCTATCTTCTAAATCCCTGTCACCATTCTAAATATTAAGGATAGAAAGATGAACAAAGGCAGTATTTCCTTAGAGGAAATCGTGAACCTATAGAGTTAGCCTATAGATTTAAGTATAACTTCTTAGCATGTCATTCTTAACCTGGTACCCTAATGTCTTATTTTATCTCCCACATTTCCTTATATAAACTTAACTCAGAGCAGCCACACCAGACCATTTAGCATTCCCAAACATACGGTACACTTTCACCCCTTTCCCTTTGTGCTGCTATATCAGTCCAGAATCCACTCTTTATTCACTTATTGAACAAAGATGTGCTGGGCTCTTTCCGTATGTTGGGTATTAGTCTCGATGTCAGGAACATGTTGATACATAAAATATTATTCTTCCCTTAAAGATCTTACCCTAAGAGGGGAGAAACATCTTTCCCCTCTTCCCCTCGTCAAATTTTCTTTCTTCAAGGCTCAGATGAAATACATGACCTCTGTATAGCTTTCCCTGATCCCTTTTCCTCAGTACATAGCTTATAGTTACTTTGTGCTTTTCTCATTCCTTCTGTGTTAAAATGACGTGGTTTGTATGCCTCTTCCTCTAGACTATGAACTCCTGGGAAGGGATCATGTTTTACCTCTTTCTATATCCTTGAGAGCAGTTAGCACAATGCCTTGCATCAAATAGGCCTCAGCAACAGTTGGCTGAATTGGGTACAAAAACCTAAACCTCAGGACACCTGACAGGAAGCACAAAACCAAGAGATACGCATTGAACTGAATTCAAAGGTGGAGGAGTACAGTCAGCTAAGCCGCCCAGAAGATTTTTAGAATACGCTGGGGAGCCACTTGTTTAGATTTATTCCAGATTTGTTTATTTCTTGCGTAAACTCCAACATGACCTCTAGTAGTGTGTCTGTCAGGGGACAGGCTTAAGCCAAAGATTCTGAGGTCGTTCCAGGAAGAAGAAGGGCACTGCTAGGACACTTACAGTTGGCCAAATGCCAGCTATCTGGACTTAGGAACTTAGAATCCTAGTTATCAGAGCTGGAAGGTATTTTAGAAATTACAAACTCCTTGGGCACCTGGGTGGCTCAGCTGTTTAAGCATCCGAGTCTTGATTTTGGCTCAGGTCATGATCTCTCAGTTCTATGAGATGGAGCCCCACATTGGGCTCTGCACTAACAGTGTGGCGCCTGCTTGGGATTCTCTCTTGCCATCTCTCTCTCTGCCTTCCCCCCCCCCCCAAAAGAAATAAATAAACCTAAAAAAATTACAAATTCCCTTTCAGGGAGGGACACTGACTTGTCATCCAAAGTACACAGCTATGAACCAATATTTATATGTATAAGCACGGGCCGGTGAGATTTCTATTTACTCTCTACTCTGTCATAGAATGTCCTGGAAATGAGGATCACACCTCTTGCCCTAAAAAGTCGAGAGTTACTCATCCCACTGTTTTTCTGAGTCTTTATCTCTCCTGCTTTTGGATGCGGACATGAACTTTTCAGAGAATCCTGGCAAGTAATCTGGTTACCCCTACAATCTATGACTCCTGCCCCCTCCCAGAGTGTGGTGTCGCAGCAATAGCTTGGAACAAAAGTCAGAAGCCTCATGTTCTAGTTCCAGTTCTTTTTATTTTTAACGTTCATTTATTTTTGAGAGAGAGAGAGACAGAGAGACAGAGAGACAGAGAGACAGAGGTGTGAGTGGGGGAGGGGCAGACAGCGAGGGAAACACAGAATCTGGGACAGGCTTCAGGCTCTGAGCTGTCAGCACAGAGCCCAGCATGGGGCTCAAACTATGAGATCAAGACCTGAGACAAAGTTGGACGCTTAGCCGCCTGAGCCACCCAGGCACCCCTCTAGTTCCAGTTCTTATGCCAGCTAATTGTGGAACCTTGGACAAGCTGCCAGCTTCAGTTTCACCATCAGTACAAGAGTGTTCAGGTCTAATATCTTATAATTTTACCTCCTTATTCTCCCTGTGGACATGGTGGAGGGTTAATTGGACTGTGGACTGAGAAAGCACAAAGAAGGAATTAACCTACCCCAACCCAACTCCAGAGGCTCTATCTTTTTTTTTTTAATAATTCTTAACATTTTTTGATGGCTACTGATTTCAGCAGCTTTTCTTACTTTCTTCATATTCAAGATTGCTTTACTGTTACCACCTTGTAACATCTTTATTGAGATATTAGTCACAAAATTCATCCATTTAAAATATCCAATTCGGTGTTTTTAAAACTATATTCAGAACCGTGTATCCATCTTAATATAAGTTTGGAATGTTTTCATCACCCCAAAAGGAAACCCTGTGCCCTTTAGCAGTCATTCCCTGGCATCACTCCATACCTCCAGCGTGTGGCACCGCTAATTTACTTCCTATATCTATGGATGCCTTGCAAGTGGAATCTTACAAGATGTGGTTTGTTGTGACTGGCTTCTTCTTTCACTTACAATGTTTTTAAGGCTCATCCGTGTTGTAGCATGTATTAGTCCTTCATTCATTTTGGGCTACATAATATTCCATTGTATGAACATAGTATATTTTGTTTATCCATTCATCAATTGATAGACATTTGGAATGCTTCCATATTTTGGTGTTATGAATAATGCTGCCATGAACATTCATATACAAGTATTTGTGTAGACATGTTTTCCATTCTTTTGAATTTGTAACAAGAGAGGAATTGCTGAGTCTTATACTAGCTCTATGTTGAATTTTTTAAGAACTGTCAAATGTATTCCAAAATGGCTATACCATTTTACATTCCCACCAGCTGTGGATGAGGGTCACTTTATGCATCTTTTTGCCAACACTTGTTATCGTCTATCTTTTTTATTATAACCATTCTTGATGGCGTGAATTAGTATCTCATTATAGTTTTGATTTGCATGTATGATGTTGAGGATCTTTTCATGTGCTTATTGGTCACATAAAGCACATGAGAAGTGCCAGGTGTATCTTGAGAAGTGCCAGTTCCAATCCTTTGCCTATTCTTAAATTGCGTTGTCTTTTTATTGTTGTATTGTAAGAGTTCTTTATATATTCTGGGTATTAGATCTTTATCGAATATATGATTTACAAATATTTTCTTCTACTCTGTGAGATGTCTTTTCTGTCTATTCCATGAAGCACAAAAGTATTTTTTCTTGGTGAAGTCCAATTTATCTATTTTTTTTCTTTTGTTGTTTGTGCTTTTTGTATCATAGCTAAGAAACCATTGCTTAATCTAAGACAAATGTTTACACCTATGTTTTTCTTTAAAAGTTTTATGCCTTCTTTTGCAAAAAGATTTTATTTTTTAAATTCCTTTTTAAAAATGTTTTTAAAATTTTATTTTTGAGAGAGAGAGAGAGTGTGAATGGGGGAGGAACATAGAGAGAGGGAGACACAGAATCCAAAGCAAGCTGTTAGTACAGAGCCTGATGCAAGGCTTGAACCCACAAACCATGAGATCATGACCTGAGCTGAAGTTGGATGCTTAACTCCCCACAAGATTTTATTTTTAAGTAATCTCTGTACCCAACGTGGAGCTCAAATTCACAACCCCGATATCAAGAGTTACATGTTCTACTGACTGAGCCAGTCAGGTGCCCCAAGAGTTTTATGGCTTTAGATCATATATTTAGGTCTTTGATCCATTTTGAATTAGGATTCTAACGTCCATCTTTTGCATGGTGATAACTAGTTGTCCGAGCAACACTTAGATGATCCCTTCTCCCTCAAATTGTCTTAGCATCTTGTAGAAAAAATCAGTTGACCATAAATGTAAGGGTTTATTTCCGGAGTCTCTGTCCTATCCCATTGATCTATGTGTTTGTCTTTATACCAGTGGAAATTTGTGTTGATTATTGTAACTATTTAGTAAGTTTTAGAATCAAGAAGTATGAGTCCTCAGCTTTTGTGTTTTGTTTTGTTTTCTTCGAGATTTCTTTAGGATCTATTCTGGATCCCTTGCACTTCCATATGAACTTCAGAATCAGCTTATCGATTTGTGCAAAAAAAGACACCTGGGATTTTAATAGAAATTACAATGAATCTGTAGATTTGTTTGGGAAGAATTGCTGTCTTAATATATTAAGTCTCTGGTCAATAAATATAGGATGTATTTATTTATCTTTAATTTAATTTATTTATCTTTAATTTCTTTCAATAAGTATTTGTATTCAGTGTACACATCTTACACTTCTTTTGTTAAATTTATTCTTAAGTATATAATATTTTCATGTTATTGTAAGTAGAATTCTCTTTTACATTTCATTATTGATTGTTCATTGCTAACGCATGGAAATACAATTGATTTTTTATGTATTGATATTGTATCCTGCAACCTAACTAAACTTGTTTATTAGATCTAACAGGTTTGGTTTTTTTTTTTGTAAATTCTTTGGGATTTTATATATACAAGATCATGTCATTTATGAATAGGTATACCTTTACTATTTTTCTTTCCAAATCAGATGGCTTTTATTTCTTTCTCTTGCCCAAGTGCTCAGGCTACAATCTCTAATATAGTACATATTGAAATCAAGTAGAAAGAGCAGAAATCCTTGTCTTGTTTCTGATTTTAGGGGGAAAAATTCTGATTTCAATATGATGTTAGTTGAGGGGTTTTAAGTAACCTTTCTCAGGTTGAACAAGTTCCTCTGTATCCCTACTTTGTTGAGTGTTATTACCATGATAGGCTATTGGGTTTCATCAAGTGTTTTTTCTGCATCTATTGAAATGATCATGTGGGTTCTGTCCTTTATTTTATTGATATGGTGTGTTACATTGTTTGACTTTCATATGTTGAACCAACCTGGCATCCCTGGGATAAATCTCACTTGATCACAGTGTATAATACCTTTTATTTATTGCTGGATTCAATTTGCTAGCATTTTGTTAAGGGTTTTTGTGTCTATATTCATTAGATATTTGTGGTTGTCTTCTACAGGGTTTTGGTATCAATGTAATGCTGGCCTCATAGAATGTCCTGTAAAGTACTCCCTCTTTATTTTTTGGAAGAATTTATCAAAAATTGATGTTAATTCTTCTTGAAATATGATGGAATTCACCAGTGAAGTAATTTGGGCCTGGGCTTTTCTTTGCAGAAGTTCTAATATTACTAATTCAATATCTTTGTTACACATCTACTTAGATTTTCTATTTCTTCTGCATCTATGTCTAAGAATTTGTCCATTTCATCGAAGTTATCTAATTTGTTGACAATAGTTGTTTGTAGTATTCCTTATAATCATTTTTATTCTCTAATGTAATTTCTGTAACATTTTTGTAATTTGATCTTCTCACTTTTTTATTGCTAAGTCTAGCTAAAGTTTTGTCAATTTTATTGATCTTTCAACAAAAGAGGTTTTGTTGATTTTCTTTATTGTTTTTCTAGACTCTAGTTTATTTATTTGTTCTAATACTTATTTCCCTACTTGATTTAGGTTTAGATCACTCCTCTTTTTCTACCTTCTTTAGGTGGAAGGTTAGGTTATTGATTTGAGATATTTCTTCTTTTTAATATAGGCACTTACAGCTTACATTCTCCCCTAATCTTGCTACATCTCATAAAGTTTCCCTTTTTCCCTCTTGCAGCTAAGGCAAAGGCTTGATCATTTCGACATTCCCACCAGGACTTTGAGTCTTGAATAAATAGTGTAAAAAAACAAAACAAAACAGGAAGCAGAGTAGAATTCACTTAAAATGGCAGCATGCAGTGGTGATGGAGGTAGTGGTTTCAACCGTGGTATACTTAATTAGACCATTCCTCTGTTGTGACTTTGGTTGAGATTCCTGGTTCTATTTTCTGAGCTTAATTAGCTGGCTTTCCTATCAAACCGACGATTGCTTGATAACCTTCCAATATATTTATTTCCTCCTTAAGTTGGCAGAGTTGGTTTCTGTTGCTTGAAACTAAGAATCTTGGCATACCATTCAGGTAAGGGTTAAGGAGAAGGAGAAAGCAGATGTCTTTCATTTTCTCTTTGTCAAACTTTCTTTGTAAATTTCTGTGTTGCTAGTATTGTTGTATTACTTCTGTCATTTAAGGGGAGGCTGGGTGGCTCCATTGGTTAAGCAGCTGACTCTTGGTTTCCGCTCAGGTCATGATCTTACAGTTATGAGATCGAGGCACACATTGTGCTCTACAATGACAACATGGAGCTTGCTTGGGACTCTCTCTCAACCTTTCTTTCTGCTCCTTCCCTGCTTGTTCTCTCTCTCTCAAAATAAGTAAATAAACATTAAAAAATATATATGCTTTTAGGGGCGCCTGGGTGGCTCAGTTGGTTGAGCGTCTAACTTCGGCTCAGGTCTTGATCTCGTGGTTCTTGAGTTCGAGCCCCACATGGGGCTCTCTGCTTTCAGCACAGAGCCCACTTTGGATCCTCTGTCTCCCTCTCTTTCTGCCCCCAACCCCCACTCTCTCTCTCTCTCAAAAATAAACAAAAACCTTTAATATAGATATATATGCTTTTAAAATTGATAACCTAAAGCACAGTTGGATGAAGAGAAGTGGTAGGACATACAATTTGAAAATTAGGATGAGGCCAGATTATACAAGGCCTTGAATGTCATTTTGAGGATTCTGAAGTTAGCTCAGTAAGTATTGGGAATTTACAAAGCAGAACAATGATGACATGATCAGATCTATGTTTGCTTTTTAAAAAAAATTATTGCCATGTAGATGAATTAGAACTCAGAGAAATTAGAAACTAAGAGAATAGTTAGGAGGAGACTACTGCTTTGGTCCAGATACAAGTTGAAAAAATTTCTCAATCTGGAGAGAGAGAGAAAGAGAAAAAAAAAAAAAAGAAAAAAAGAAAAGAAAGGAAGATTGTCAGTCACAGTTTGGGTTTTCTGGAAGCAGACGCTGAGACAGTTTGAGGTGAACAACATTAACTAGGGAAAGGAGGCGGACTGAATAGGGAGAAGTCAAACTTCAGTGTAGATCCGTCAGATACCCAGCCAACCTGGCGAGGAACCCTGGGGTGAATACTGCGTGTCAGAATTGCCCCGCAGCGCATGACACTGGCTGAGCCTTTATACCCCTACTTTGCTCAGTCACCGGATGAGGACAGCCCCAAGAGAAACATGACCTGGTGCAGGACTGTTCTCTGCAGGTGAGGCAGACACTGAAGGAACCAAACCAGCATGCGGCTTTCTGCTGCCTAAGCGTCCTGTAGCTAAACGCCCAGTAGAACTGGGCGGTGCACCTCCATACCTACCGCAGAGAAAGGGCTGAATTACCGTATCTTATAAAAAAGCAAAAGAGTGGAAAAGAAGGATTAGATTCTACAGATACATTACTTTGTAGGTGGCGATGAAGAGAGAGTAAATAAAGCTCAACACAGGTTTCTACACTGCTATGGTTTGGTAGTAATTCTGTTTAACTGATAGTCAATGACAGGGGAGAGAGAACAGGTTTGGGGAGAAAGATAAGGAACCAGATTTAGAACACGTTGACTCAGAAATGTCTGCAAAATATTAAGGTGGAAATGACTTTCAAAAATCAATGCAAATGTGGGGGTGGAGGTCAGAAGCAAGTGCCATATTTATTGAGTATACATACATATATATATTATATATTCTTTTTTTTTCTTCCCCCAATATATATTCTTATATAATATCATAATGCCTCTATGAGGTAGGTGTCATTTTTATTATACCCTTTTTGTACATTTTATTATACCCTTTCTTTATGAAGAAACAGAGACTTTGAGAAGTTAAATGCCTGGTTCAAAGAAGTAAAACTCAAATCTGTTTGATGGCAAAACACTTGCTTCCAGAGACAAGATTATATTGGTTCCCCACGGAAAACATCACAGATAGATGATGGCATTTGAAGCCATGATTATAAGTAGGTCATCCACAGAGGGTGCAGATTAAATGGGACCAAAAAGCCAAAAAATGGAAGTCTGAAGAAGCCACGATTTCAAGATGAATTGAGTAAGATGACAAAGGCAAAGAGATTGACTGAGTGGCCAGAACAGTTTCTAAAAATTAGAAGTATGGGCTATCAGGAGTTAGGGGGAAAAGAGAATTCTAGTCCACAAAGGAAAATGTTGCAGATGTCATGTGGAATGGAGATTTCACAATTAGAGGTCATCGATGAGCAGTTTATACGGAAGTCAGGCTGCCGCAGTCTAGGAGTGAGTGGGAGAGGAGGAAGTAGAAGCAAAAGGTATAGTCTACGGGGCAGCTGGGTGGCTCAGTCGGTTAAGTGTCTGCCTTCAGTGCGGGTCATGATCTCACAGTCCAGGGGTTCAAGCCCTATGTCGGGCTCTGTGCTGGCAGCTCAGAGCCTGGGGCTTGCTTCAGATTCTGTGTCTCCCTCTCTCTCTGCCCCTCCCCTGCTCACACTCTATCTCTCAAAATAAAGACAAAAGGTATAGTCTACTTTTCCAGAAGTTTTGCAAAGTAGAGGAAAGAATAATGCCATCTACATAAGTAAGGAATTTATTAATAATATTATTAATGAATTAATAGCTCTTTGCTCCCATATTTTAGTTTATACTCCCACCATTTCTCTGGCTATTTCTTTCTACCCCTGCTATACCAGCATCCCTTCCCAAGTCTGATGCGCCTGGAAGCACTGAGTGGTGTTTACTTTGGTTGATGGACTTCTTGTATTCGTTAGGTGTTTTGAATGCCTTGGGTGATTCTGTCTTTAGAGGACATGCCAGAGACAACCTCCACCCCCACTCAACTCCGTCATCTGTTTTCCACAAAGATAGTTAAGCATTCACTTCTCAGACCGATTCGGGAAAGCATGAAAGTTCTTAGGCGCTTAGCAAACCAAGAACTCTGTCTACCTAGCTTCCTCTGTTCCCTTTCCCTCCCCCAAACTCTTGGTGGGCAGATCAGGGAGAAGAACGGAGCTGCCACTCCAAACCTTCTGGGATATAATGTCCCAGATGGGGAATCTGTGCGGTTTTGCAGTGAGCTGAGATCTTCCCTCGTCAGCCCCCGTCAGTCCAGCCCTTTTTCAGAGGGGTCTGGAGAGCAATCAACACCGACGTCCACCTGTGTACAGGAAGATGCCTACAGCCACACCAGCAATGATGAAACTGCCCACCAGGACACCCAGGACCAGCGAGGTGTAGGAGCGGCCTGTTTGGCTCCCTGCAGAACATGCACACAGTTAGCCTGAAGAACATACCCCCAAGAAGTCCATGGTTTATGTCAAACCCTAAGGGATTTCTAACCCAAAGGAAGGGGGCTAGTTCACCAAGTGACATAAGTTGTGTATACTTGGTCCCAACCCCCCAGCCCTGAGCCTCCTGTTGCTCAAAGTATCCATCCTTCAGGTCTACCCGTTTGCCTGGAACCCACCCAACAGCACACAGGCCCATCCCCGATCCCATCATACCTTTCGAGTTGTTCACAGGGATGTGCTGCTGCACATACTGCACACAGGTGTCCTGCAGGAATTCTCGCAGCTCGTACCGAGTACGATTGTAGGCGTTGAGCTGCTGCAGGGTGTAGGTGACCACCCTGGAGGGTGCCTGGGGCCCTGCCACCCATAAAGCTGTCTCTGGCTGGAAACGCACAAAGGAGCTCCCATTCACAGACACTTCGAAGAAGATACGGGCTGTAGAGCCCTCAGGAGGCAGCTCACAGCCCAGGAAGCAGCGAATGATCAGAGGAACTGTGGATGGGGGAGTCAGGGTGAGAGGGCTGTACGGAGAGGGTGCCAGGTGTGGGAGAATGTCCACCAGGGGGAACATGAACTTTCGGGGTTTCGGGTGGATCAGGGACAGGAGCTCCCAACAGGGTCTGCCCCGAGGTCATGCCCGCAAAAAGAGGGCCTGATGGAGGGCCCACAACTAGGACACCCAGTCCTCTTCAGGCTCAAGCTCCCACCCAGCAATCAGCAAAGGCAGGTGCCCTGGTACCACTGGGCTCCTTAGAGCAGCCGGCTTACACAAGACCAGGCCATCGACAAGACCCCTCCAGGAACCTTGTCCCTTCCAAAAGTCTCCACCCCGTTCTTCCACGGGCCCGCCCCATCAAGTCCCGCCCACAGGCCGCGCCTCCTGCTCTGGCCGCGCCCGCCACGCCCGCGCCCGCGCGCGCGCGCTCCGCTCACAGGTCAAGTGCCGCTCCTGGTGCACCAGCTGCACCAAGCCGGTGAACTGGTGCAGGTAGGTCTTCACGCTGGTCTCTGTGTGCATCCAGCTCTCGGGCTCCTGCAAGGGCTGCAACTGGCGGATCGTGACGTTGGTGACCGGGCCTTCCAGCACGTGCGTCGTTAGCCCCCCCAGCGACGCGTTGCCCCGGTGCCACACTTGATGGGGGTCGCGGAAGTAGGAGATCTGGAGCATGTGGAGTTTCCGGAGGCCTGCCGGGCGGTGTCAGCGCGTCAGGCCTTGGCTGGTGGGGCAGGGTTTGGCGTGTAGCTGGAGATAATAACCCCCTACCTAAAGGCCGGCCGCCCGCCTTCTCGGCCGTTCATAAACTACAAAGTGTTCTCCCACTCTTCCTCCCATAACCCTGTCGGGAGGGCAGGAGAGGGATTATTATCTTCGTTTTACAGATAAGGAAACTGAGGCTGGAAAGAGCAGAAGCCACTTGCCTCAGGGTAATCCAGTCAGTGGAGGAGCCGCTCCCATCTTCCTGTCGCTCACGCTCACCCGGTTACTACCCCCTTTTCCAGTTGGTCAACAAATCCCAACTTACAGTAAAATCCCATTCCATCTCTTGTTTCTGCCACTGCTCTACTTCAGGCCTCATCCGTTCTCATCTGGACTTGGGTAACGTCCTTCCTCACCCCCCTGCCCTCATTTTTTCAGGTTCACTCCTTCTAATCTGGCCTCTATCTGACCCAGAAATAAGATGATTCTCTCCTGCTTAAAATCCTCCAGTGACACACTCCCCTACCAAAATCATTAATAATAATAATAATGGCTATTAAGTACTAATTATGACCCAAGCACTGTACCTTACACTTAGTGTCTTATTTGAGTCTTCCTCCCATTAGCTTAATGCAGTAGCTACTGTGATTAACCTCAGTCCATAAGGGAAGCAGTCTAAAATGGTGTGGCAGAACCAAGGTTTGAGTGCAGGCAGTGTGCCAGCCATACTGCCTCCCCATAGGATATCTGTCCACAGAACGAAGTCCAAAGCCTTTGGCTTGGCATTCAAGGCCGCCAGAGACCAGGCCCCAACTGCCATATTTAACCTCTTCTGGTACTTACATATAGTAAACTACTTGGAGTTCCTCGTGCTGCCTTTTGACTGACCAGAATAGCATGTCGGGGTCTGTCTGCCTCCAGGCAAACTTCTGTTCATGCTTCAAGCCTCAGCTCTGTTGCCCTCTTCTTGGAGAAGTTTTCCTGATGCCTCTCCTCTTTACCCTCCTGGACCCAGCGGGTCTGTTCCAATGATCCCAGATTCCATGTCTCCAAATACACAGACTCTACTGGGCTCCCCTGAGGCTATAGAATCAGGTCTGGTTATCTCTGCCTCCTACACCTGTTAAGGCTCTGGCACAGGGTTGATGCCCAGAGAATGTGTGAGGAGGGAATAAGTCTGGGGTTGTGAATTTCTGTGTGTGGGTGTGTCTCGTCCCCCTTTGCATTTGAAAAGTTGCGCTCTGTGTCTGCAGGTGTGAATAAGTTGATCTGTGTGGGTAGCCCTACATAAGGTTCTTAAATGCCCTGTGCCCAGTCTCCTTCCCTGTAAAAGAGAGAGAATCATATTGCCTGCCTCGTAGACATATTATGGGCGTTAGATGTGTCAGTGCGCGTATTAACCGTAGTGAGCGCACCTTGAATACTGGTGGTTTGCTCCCTCCGAGAGGGAGACAGGCTACAGAGACTGTGGGAAAGGGGAGAAGACGCACCTGCGTGGTCACCATGCAGGGCAATAACTCCTTTCTTTGCTTAAATAGCCACTTCCGGCAGCCTGACCCCCTGGATTTTCCCAATGACCACAGCTTCTTTCCCCAACTTTCCCCCTAGCTGCCACCCATCTCATGCCTTCTCCAGACTCCTCTTCTGCCTCCCTTATCTCAGCCCCAGTCTCTCCAGTAGCTTCCCATTCCTTCAATCTCTCACCTCTTCACATCTTCCTTGGACTTACCCCCGTCCACCATCACCCCTGAGCCCTCCCTCTCCAGATTCGCCCCATCTCCCCAGGGCTAATTCCCTTACCCTTTCTTCCCATCCCTTTCCCTTTTTCCAGTCCTGTTTCACTCCCCTACCCCCTCTCATCCCCCCAATCTCCACCCCCTGACTCCTCCGTCTCCCCCTTCTCTGGAGCCAAATAGTACTTCCTCACCTTGGCTTTGGGACACAAATCGGTCCCCAGAACCCTGCCTACCCTACAGAGAGATCCGGCTGGCTGCAGGCACAGACGCTGCGGGATAAGCTCTCCTCTGGTCTCTCCCATGTACCCAGGCAGGCTGAGAATCTCCAGAACCATCCCGGGGCAGGAGATGTGCCCCTGACTCACCATCCGAGGCTTCCTGGCTACAAAAGGCCCAGCCAGGCAGGAGCAGTAGACACAGCAGTGGCAGCAATGTTGTCAACATCCTGGGGCTGAGGTTCTTACCCCACCTGGGTTCCTGGCTCTGGCAGGCAGAGGGCTCAGGCTGGCTGCAGCCTAAGGAGAAAAGAAGTAAGGACTGTCTGGAAGGAGAAGAGGTTACACAGAGGAGGCTGGAAGGTGGCCAGGGGATAGGAGGAGAAAGAGAGCGTCAGGCTTATAAAGTGTTATTCCTACCCCGTCTCATTTCCTACTAGGGGGCTGGCCTCCCTCTTGCCCTTCCCTTGCCCCGCCCTGCATCGGGCCCTCTGGCCCAGACCTGCCTTTTCCCTTTTCCCTGGGCCTCTTCCAAACAGGGAGCGGAAAAAGGGGGAGTTGGGATCAGAGAGAAGTTCTGCCCACGCTGAGTCAGGGGGTGGGGCATCTGCTTTCAACTTAGAGCAGGCTCTAGGGTATAGAGATCTGCAGGTTAGGGATGGGGAAACTGAGACCCAGAGGGGCAGGGACTTGCCCAACAGGAGTTTGTACATCGTGGTGGTAACAGATCGGGGATTTGAGTTTAGTTTTCCAACGTTCTGGCTACATTTTATCAGAGTTTTAAGTAAATAGTAATTACACAATCAGGGATCTTGCTCTCAGAAATACGTAGTTACAAAATGAGTATAAAACAGCTCACTGCAGCTGTTTGTAATGGGAGAGTTATGAACAATCTCAATCTCATTAAAGGATGGGTCACTTAAAGCAATATTTTTCAAACTGAGGTCACAATTTACTAGTGGATAATGAAAACAATTTAGCAGTCCTGATTAGCAGGTTTGTTTTTTTTTTAATAAAAATTTTCAGTGCATCCTCCTGGGTCAGGGTAAGTGTTATTTTATGAAATATTTGTTTAGTTGCATATGTGTATGTTTCAGTTTTGTGCATGTATGTTTTGAATAGCAGTTTAAAATGTATTTCTTGGGGCGCTTGGGTGGCTCAGCCAATTAAGCGTCTGACTTCGGCTCAGGTCATGATCTCGCAGTTTGTGAGTTCGAGCCCCGCCTCGGGCTCTGTGCTGACAGCTCCGAGCCTGGAGCCTGCTTCAGATTCTGTGTCTCCCTCTCTCTCTGCCCCTCCCCCGCTCATACTATCTTTCTCTTTCTCAAAAATAAATTTAAAAAACATAAAAAAAATTTTTTTAATAAAAAAATAAAATGTATTTCTTACTATAGGAAACAAGTAGAAAAATTTGGAAGTTACTCCCCCAAACTATGATAACCCCAACTGTGGAATACTATGTAGTATTAAAAAAAAAAAAACAAACCACCCTCCCCTGCCTAAACCCCTTTCGGTTTTCATATTACTTAGCACCACCTGAAATTATAGTAGTTATTCATGTACATGTTTATTGTCTGAATGTCCCACCAGAATATGAGCCCCAAGAGGCTGTCCCTCTTGTTTGCTACTGTGCCTGGAATAGTGCACATAATAAACAGTATAATAAATAACAAATGTTAGCTAACAGGTGACTGAATCAGATAGTTATGATATGCACAAATCTCCAAGAGTAAGTTGTGGAATATTAGGTACAGTTTAGAACCATTTCTGTGTCAGCCACACACATGACATCTGAACAACCTATTTCTTTATGGGAGTAAATGAATCAAATATAGCAGTGATTTATCTCCAGTGATTAATTATGAGGGAGGAGTCTGAGGTTAAAAGTATATGTGTGTGTTTTTGTGTAGGGGTGTGTGTGTGTACATATGAATGTGTATGTGGTAAGCGTGTGTGTGGGGGTATGCATGTGTATACGTGCAGTGTGTGTGTACATACGTGTATGCATGTGCGCGGTGTGTGTGTGTGTTTGTGTGTGTGCGTTAGGCATGCCAATCTTGTGAAAGGCCTTTTCTGTCTATTTTGTGATAGGTTTTATCAATCTGTCTGTATTGTTTGAAAATTTTGCACCTAAAATGTGATCATCTATCTTTTGTTGAATTAGAAATAAAAGTTTAAAGGGCGCCTGGGTGGCTCAGTTGGTTAAACTCTTGATTTCTGCTGAGGTGGTGGTCTCAGGGTCGAGGGATCCAGCCTCACATTGGGCTCTGCACTGAGCATGGAACCTGCTTGAGATTCTCTCCCTCTCTCTCTTCTTTTTCCCTCTCTCTTTCTCTCTTTCCTCTCTCCCCTGCTCATGCGCTCTCTCTCTCTAAAATAAAACAAAAATAAATTTTTTTTTAAGTTTAAGTAATAGATTATGGTAGAAGAGGGTAGCAGATCATATGAGTAGATGTACTGACATGAGATATTGATAAGCGAGAAAGGGAAATGCGGAAATACATGCAGTGTAATTCCATCTAATTTTAGTTAAAATTTTTACTTCTGTCCAAGTAATACATAAAATTCCATTTTCAGATTTAAAAAATTTGTGTGTGTATCTGTATATTTGTATATACATAGGAAGAATGCCAGAAGGTGGCAGTCAAGAGAGATTACCGCTGGGAAATGGGATCAGATAAAGGGCTGAAGTGGGGGCGTTAGCTTCTTTATTTTATATACTGTTCCTTGGAGGGAAAGTTGATGTCATAGTGAAATTGGAGCAAATCCCAGACTTTACCAGGCTCCTATTCTCTGAACTGAATATGCTCACCTCTCAGTTGTTGTAGACTAGCTTAGGAAAAACCGAGTATTTTTCCAGCTCGTCAGGATGGTCTAGTCAGAAGGAGAATGGGGGCCTTGTCTTCCTGGACTGGGACTTAGGAAGAGTGGAAGGTCTTAAATCACGAGTGTTGTACTGTCTCGGCTTTATAAAAAGTAATTATGAAATATTCCACATTTGAA
This sequence comes from Paguma larvata, assembly GCA_030068075.1. NCBI lineage: Eukaryota > Metazoa > Chordata > Mammalia > Carnivora > Viverridae > Paguma > Paguma larvata. The sequence goes on along the minus strand of CM057844.1, from coordinate 26,016,381 downwards.
GACTTTTTTCATGCCTGAAGAATTTTCATTACAAACGTACTTGTCCTCTTTACCCAGTGTAAGAAATGAAATATTACCAATATAATTTAAGACCCTGTTTGTGCCTTTCTCCTCCCTGGTTGTGTCTTTCTCCCCCTGCCCCATCCCCAAAGTAACCCACTAATCGGAATTTGCTATTTTTCTTTTCCTCATTTGTGAAGCTATAACTACATACGCATTTATCCCTAAGCAGTATGTATTGGTTGATGGTTTGCATATTTTGAGCTTTGTATAAGTAGTATTTTTTTGAGAGGCGGGGAGAGGCAGAGGGAGAGGGAGAAAGAAAATCTTAAGCAGGCTCCACACCCGCATGGAGCCCGACTCAGGGCTCAACTGTGAGATCATGACCTGAGCTGAAATCAAGAGTTGGAAACTCAACCTGACGAGCCACCCAGGTGCCCCCAAGCTTTGTATAAGTAGTATCGAAGGGCGTCTATTCCTCTGCAACTTACTTTTCCCCCCTAACATAGTGACAAGATTCATCCACCGTGTTATGTGTAGGTCCGTTAATTTCCCCTGCTTTATAGTTTGCCGTCTTATGAATATACCACAATTTATTTACCCATTCTCCTCTTCAAGCTTTTTTTGTTCTTTCTTCCAGTTTTTCCCTATTACGAAGTGCTGGTATGACTTTCTTGTACATGTTTTCTTGTGCGTATGTGGGAGAGTTTTCGTAGGTGCAAACATGGGAATGGAATGGCTGAGTCATAGGTATATGCCTCTTCAATTTTACTGAAAATTGCCAAACTGTTTTTACAAAATGTTTGGGCCAATTTACATTCCCAACAGTGCCTGAGAGTTCCCTCGCTCCGCATCCTTGCCAACCCTTGTCACGGTCAGATGGCTGGGTGTAAAATGGCATTTCATTTCGGTTTTACTTTGCTTTATCTGATTCCTAGGAAGTTGGTGCATATTTTTGCTTCGCCTTTTTTTACTCCCTTGAGGGCTTGGAGGGTGCCTTGGGCTGGAGGGTAGTAAAGAATATGATTGAACCAATTTGGAATTGAGAGCTGTCAGTGTTTGACCTACGCAAGTAGAGCCTGCATCGCAGGGGTTAAAGTGGTCCACACCGCCTTCCACAGGGCTAAGCACAGACAGGTCTTTCCCACCAAGCTAAGATCTGTCAGAGAGAGAGGTGACAACAGCAATGGCTGCTTCCCAGCCATCCTCCTCACACACCAGTGGGCTGAAAATTAAATAGCAGAGACGACAATTATTATTACAGCTAACATTTATAGTGAGCCAGGGACAGTGTTAAACTCTTTACATAAATAATCTCGCTTGATCCATATGCCAGCCCTTCAAGGCGGGTTTCATTAGCATCACCATTTTACTAATAAACTGAGGCTCTGAGAGGATAAGTGACTTACCTAAGGTCCCACAGCAAAAACTGTAAGTGGAACCCGTGTCTCTCTGATGCCAAAGTTGTGAATTGAATCACCACATAGTATCTCAAAAGTTTTGGAGGATCACTTTCCGTCAATATATCTTTGAACACATACCTCTAACACTCTTGAGTATTTATGTTATATATAAGACGTGACCCAAATTCATACCGTGTATTAGGCCTTTTCCATCTTCTCTGGGGAAGATGGCACCAAGCTCATTGTGTCCATTGCAGATGAGATAACTCAAGCCCAGAAAGGCTAAGTAACGTGCCCAAGGTAACATACCATGGGAGTGCAGAGCAGGGATTTGAACTAAAAAATGAGGGGGTATAGGTTTGGGTAGAGGGAGCATGAAGAGAGTATTGGGGGTAGGGAAGCTGGTGAGTGGGGGCAGCTTGAGTGGGCATCCCCCTTTTCCCCTTCTAAACTTGGGGATGTTCAGGGTTGGGATGGGAAAGAGACAAGTCATGTTGTGGTGGGAACCAGAGCTTACACCGCATCTGGCCTGGGTGGACGAGGGACAGAAAATCACAGAGCAGCATGGGCTAGGGCTGAGATTTGACTGAGATCTAAAGAATAGAGGTCCTGGGGCTCCTGGGTGGCTTAGTCTGACTTCGGCTCAGGTCACTATCTCTGTGAGTTTGAGCCCCAAGTCAGGCCCTGTGCTGCTTTGGATTCTGTGTCTCCCTCTCTCTCTGCCCCTCCCCTGCTTGCACTCTGTCTCTCTCTCTCTCTCAAAAATAAATCAACATTAAAGAAAATTTTAAAGAATGAAGGTCCTGTTGAGCTGAGGGATGTGAAGGAAGCTAGTGATAGCATTTCCCACTCCAGGGAGCACATGCCAGGGGAAGATAAGGGAGACAGGAAACTGAGAGGGGGCCAGTGCCGGTGCAACCCCAGTGGGTGAGGAGAGGCTGGGCTGAGCCCGGGCTGGCGGTGTGCCCAGCTGGACTTCAGAAGCCCAGGCCTCTCCCTCCCCTGTTAGCTACTGACCGCAGGCACAGTTTAACCAACCAGACCCAACTCAGATAACAACGAGTGCATTCCCTTCAGAGATCACCTCCCGCTTAGACTGTAGAATAGTCACATGCGCTAGGCACTGTACTAAGTTAGCAGAGTGCAGCGTCTTATTCTCACTAATGCCCCATGAAAAGTATCAAGAAACAGCCATTATCCTCGTTTTATAGAAGAGGATACAGAGGCAGAGAACAGTGAACCGACCTTCTTGCCTGGAGCATGCTTTCTTAACTATTCGACTGTCCTATGAGAATAAACAAGGTGACTCGTGTAAAGTGCCAGAACACAGTGTGTATTCAGTAGGTGGCAGAGATAAGAAGGGGCTTGGCTTCGGGGGCCAGCAAACAGAAGTGACCCCGCCGCAGGAAGAATGGAGGGTTGACATTAAGTATAATCCTGAAGGGGAAGCAAGGAATAGATACGAATCTTACTCACAGTTTTCCCCTGTAGACACTAACTAACACACCCCAGCGTAAGGAAGATGAAGAGAGGCCCCATAAAGTCAGACTGATTCCAGCAAGTGGTAGGAACCTGGTATTCCTGGCTCGACTCCTGCCTATCTTTCCAGCCTTATCTTCCCATGTAGTCCAGTCTCGGCCAAATCTGCTCCTCCTGGCTTCCTGAACACAGAGCACACAAATATTATCTTTACACTTTCTTTATCATGTTTTCAGATAAACAGAAGTTCCTAATTTTAAGATAGTTAACTTTATAAATCTTTTCCATTAGTTCATGCTTTTTGTGCCTTGTGTAAGGAATCCATCGTCCCTCCCCTGGGATCATGAAAATGTTCTCCAGTTTACCTTCAAAAGCTTTATAGTTTTGTCTCTTACCTTTAGGTGTATGGTGTGAAGTACAGGTCAACGTTAGTTTCTTGTACGTGGATATCCAGTTTTCCCAGCACAGCACCACTCTGCCCTTCCTCACTGATCTGCTGTGCTATCTCTGACTTACAGTAAATGAGTTTATTCTGTTTCAATAGCCTATTTTTTTACTCCCGGTGCCAATGTCTTGTTATCTTAATTAGTATGGTTTAAAAAAATACCTTTTCATACCTTGCAAATCAAGTCTTCCCACTTTGTTCCTCAAGAGTGTCTTCGCGGGGTGCCTGGGTGGCTCAGTCAGTTAGGCGGCCGACTTCGGCTCAGGTCATGATCTCACAGTCTGTGAGTTCGAGCCCTGCATCGGGCTCTGTGCTGCCGGCTCAGAGCCTGGAGCCTGCTTCGGATTCTATATCTCCCTCTCTCTCTCTGCCCTTCCCCTGCTTATGCTCTGTCTCTATGTCTCTCAAAAATAAATAAATGTTAAAAAAAAAAAGTGTCTTCACTATGTTTGAACTTCTATCCATAAATTTTAGAACCACTTTTTCAGGTTGATAGGATTTTGGTTGGTATCACATTCGAGGTGTTAATGGTTTGGGGAGAATCAACATCTTCACAATATTGAACCATCCAGTGCATGATAGAGTATATCTCTTCATTTATTTATATCTTTTTTGGTGCCCCCCTCAGAGTTTCATAAATGTATCTCTAGACATCCCACTCACCCTTTGATAGAGTTTTTCCCCTGAGCCTCTCATATTTTAAACTGTTGTCGAAAATGGTATTTAAAAGAAATGTTCTAATAGCTTTTTGCTTGTATAGAAACATATTTGTTGCACTGATTTTGTATCTAGAAACCTTCATAAACTCTTTTATTTATTCCGATAATTAATTGTAAATTCTTCTGAATTTTATACGTACATAGTCATATCAGTAGATAGTGACCGTTTTATTTCTTCCTTTCTAATTTTTATAGTTCCTTTTTCTTAACTTAAGAAAACATATTGGCTACAACCTCTAGTACAGTGTGAATAGAAATGATTTTTAAAAAGTATTCTTGTAATTTTCGTGGTTTAAAAAGGAAAGTTTTCGGGGCACCTGGGCGGCTCAGTCAGTTAAGCATCCAACCCTTGATTTCAGCTCAGGTCGTGATCTCGCGGCCTGTGTCTGGCTCTGCACTGACAGCACAGAGTCTGCTTAGGATACTCTCTCTCTCTCTCTCTTTCTGTGTCCCTTCCTCATTTGTGGGCTCTCTCTCTCTCTCTCTCTTTCTGTGTCCCTTCCTCAGTTGTGGGCATGCTCTCTCTCTCTCTTTCTCAAAATAAATAAATAAATAAATAAACATTTTTTTAGGGGCACCTGGGTGGTTCAGTTGGTTGAGTGCCCGACTCGATCTCAGCTCAGGTCATGATCTCACCATTCATAGGTTCAAGCCCCATGTCAGGCTCTGGGATTCTGTCTCTGCCTCTCTCTCTCTAAATAAACTTAAAAAATTTTTAAATAAACATTAAAAAAATAAAACAAAAATAAAAAAGAAAGCATTCACCTTTTTACCAATAAATATGATGTTTGTATTTTTTAATAGATACCCTTTATTGGATTAAAATTCCTTTCATTTCTAGCTTACAGAGTTTTTAAATTTTTTTAATGTTTTAATTTATTTTTGAGAGAGAACAACAAAGCACAAGTGGGGGAGGGGCAAAGAGAGGGAGACACAGAATCCAAAGCAGGCTCCAGGCTCTGAGCTGTCAGTACAGAGCCCGACATGGGGCTGGAACTCACAAACTGTGAGATCATGACCTGAGCTGAAGTTGGACACTTAACTGACTGAGCCACCCAGGCACCCCTAGTTTACTGAGTTTTTAGCATAAATGCTTTGAGTTTTTCAAATCCTTTATCATAATCTAATGAAATGACTATACAAGTTTCCATCTTTAACTTGTTAATGTGGCAAGTGCGATTAATTAATTAAGTTTCTAGTGTTAAACTAACCTTGAGTTACTGAGATGAAACAACTTCTTTATAAAGTATTATCCATTCTATGTATATTTTATTCTTGGGCTATTTTTCTCTGGACTTCTCCAAATCCTTGCCACTCCTTCAAAACTCTGACACCGCCTCCGCTGAAAGCCTTTCCAGATACTAGAAGTGACCTCTTACTGTTCTTACAAAACCAAAAGAGCTTTGCCTCCCATTGTAGCTACATTGTCACTTTCTATCCGTTGTCTTCTCTCCTGGACTCTAAACTCCTGGAGAGCATCTTTGTGCTCTTTTCTAGCCCACTGCCTCCTTCCAGGACCCAGGGCAGACATAAAGAGTGTGACATAGGATGAAGACACGGGCTCAGGTAAAGCTGCCTGGGTTCACATCTCAGCTCTACCACTTGCTAGCCATTAGATTGAGGACATGCCACTTGACCTCTCTGAGACCATCAGTAAAATAGGAAGAATAATAGTTGAAAGAAGGAAATGAGCTAGTATAAGCGGATTACTTAGTACAGCTCTGGGCACATATTATTTCTGTTAGCTCAGTCCGTAGCTGTTGCCACTATTCTCTATGCTCTGGCTTCTCTGAGCTGCTCACAAGTTATTTCTTCTTCTTTTTTTAATGTTTATTTTTTATTTTGAGAGAGAGAGAAAGAGAAAGAATATGAGCAGGGAATGGGGCAGAGGGAGAAAGAGAGAGGGAGACAGAGAGAGAGTCCCAAGCAGGCTCCATGCTGTCAGCACAGAGCCCGACGTGGGGCTCGATCTCACGACCGCAAGATCACGATCTGAGCTGATGTCAAAGAGTCAGATGCTTAACCGACTGAGCCACCCAGGAGCCCCTGATAAGTTATTTCTAAAAGTTTCTGTGAGCATATTCTCTTCTTCCTTTATTTCCTCTAACATGGTTCACATGCTTCTTCATTCTTTTATTCATTGGGCATTAATTGATCACTTACAGAGTGCTAGGACCTGAAACAGACAGAATCTCCACTCAGGAACAAGACAATCAAGTAGGAGAGAGAGACATATAAATAAATAATGATAATACAGTAGGAGAAGTACTAAGATAGAGGGCCAGGGAGGTGGAGACTGGGGCTGAGAAGTATGGAGGTCATCTAAGTTATGAGATAGAGTCCTCTGATTTAGCCTGGGGGTCAGAGAAGACTTCTTAGAGGAGGCGATACCCAAGCTGGTCCTGCAGAAGTGAGCGGTGGGAGTGAGGATAGGTCAGAAGGTGTGGGGAAAAGGTGTTTCAGATAGAAGGTGCAAAAGAATATAATATGAAAGGAGAAGTAATACAACATGCTGGAGATATTAGTAATACTTAAGGATGGCCAAAACAGAACATGGTGGGGAGGGAGTCTGATGAAGACTTTGTCCTCTAGTCTAAGGAATTGAGACTTTATCTTGAGGTGATTCTCACCTCCTTCTTTGGTTCCCCCTACCACCCACCTATCGAGTAGGTGCCACCTACTCCAGGAAGCTTTGCCTGACTTCGTACCCACAGTTTGAGTTGGATATTCCTTCTGTTCTACTATAGCCCTCTCTTTGCCCTCATCACAGACCTTAATTCTTTCCATGATAATTGTCTGCTTAAGTATCTGTCCTACACACCAAAAGCTATAAGACAGCAGGGAATGTATTTTAACATTTTTGTGTCACCAGGCTAGCAGAGTATTTGGCACATAGTAAGTGCTCAATAGATGTTTATTGGATGAATGAACAAATAAATAGGACATCCAGGGAAGGAGAGGAATCTGTGACTCGCAAAATGCCTGGCACATAATTGGCCCTTAAAAATGATCTAATTTTGATTGTGCCTCAGACTTTCCATCTGAAAAATGGGGATAGAATAGAAAGTATCTCAAAGGGGTTTCATGGGTCTGTGAATTGCTTAATCTTATATTTACTGTCAAGGATAATTCTCAACATACAAGAAACATCATTCTCATACAAATAGATGGGGAGCATAGGTCAAAGTTTCATTTAGCTCATTAATAAAGGGACTAGCCAGGGATGACAAAGCCAGTTCAAAGTAGAATATAAAAACCGAAGCTTTTATAGTCAATGAAAAAGAAAAAAAAAACATTGAAAAAAATGAGATTGCTAAATTATATACAAAATGGATTAATGTCTTACAGGGTAATAAAACCAAAACCTTTGGGATTGTCTTCTCTACAGATGGAAAAGGAAATCATCACACTTTATTACCTTACAGAACTGTAAACTGCCTGCGCCCTAACCGATTGTGTAAATAATGTAGCATTGCAGATGACTCTTAAGTAGACTTGCCAGTCAAGACTTTATTACGACATTAAAAGGTCACACAATCATCTTTATTTTAGTAACACATTTCAGACAGTTTTTCCTAACACTGATAAGTTTAATTTAATAGATGCTAACTGCTGTTTTTATTAAGGCTCTCAGTAAATGTTTGCTGGGGTCACTTGGGTGGCTGAGTCGGTTAAGTGTGGGTCTCTTGGTTTCAGCTCAGGTCATGATCTTGCGGTTTAGTGAGTTTGAGCCCCATGTTGGGGTCTGCGCTGGCAGTACAGAGCCTGCTTGGGGTTCTCTTTCTCTCCCTCTCTCTCTGCCCCCCTTCCACTCACACTCCCTCTGTCTCTCTCAAAATAAACAAATAAACCAACATATAAGCAAATAAAAATTCAATAAATGTTTGCTGAAAGGATTTTCATTTGATTAGACTTTTTCCTTCTCTCCAGCAGTAGAGTTTGGGGCCTACAGGGCAGACTGGCTGAGCGGGGATCATGCAGGATACCTGTGTTCTTCCCTTCCTCAAGCTGGGGTGGTATCTGGCTAATTCTGTATCACCAAATAGGCAGAGAGAAGTATCTGCTTTGGACATCAGCAGAAGCAGTATCCTCACCCCTATAAGGACATATTTTCTTTGAAAGAACTGAATATTTCCAAAGAACAGTGTAGTAGACCATGGAAAAGTCAGAAATGTGTTGGAACACTATCCACTTATTTTTTCCGTTTTTTTTTTAATTTAAAAATTGTGGTAAAATACATATAAAATCTACTATTTAACCATTTTAAGTGCACAGTTCAGTGGCGTTAAGTATAGTCACGTTGTGCCACCATTACCACCACCCATCTCCAGAACTCTTCGTCTTGCAGAACTGAAACTCTGTACCGGTTGAACAATAACCCATTTCCCTCATCCCAAGTCCCTGGAAACTACCCTTCTACTTTCTGTCTCTATGAATTAGATGACTCTGGATGCCTCATACAGGTGGTATCTTGCAATCTTTGTTCTTTTGTGGCTGGCTTCTTTAACTTAGCATAATGTCTTCAAGGTTCATCCATGTCATTGCACATAGAACTTCCTTCCCTTTAATGGGTGAAAAATATTCCATTGTATTTATATCGCATGTCATTTATCCATTTGTGCATCAGTGGACATTTGCACCACTCCCACTTTTTGCCTATTGCTTCCACTTATTTTATAGCATAGGATTATTATCGTTTTAAATTGCACACCAAGGATGGACACCATTTTCAAGGCTTGAGATCTCAAAGATTGTAATCAGGCCCAGAGCCTGGGACTGACAAGACTATGACACCACTGGTGGTCACTTCTTGATTCTGTACTTTCGCCTAAACACTCCCAGCATGGCTAGGTTTCTCTAGGCAAATTTAGCCATGGGTTGAGTTTACTAGGAACACGAGCATTGTAAAACATGTTCCTAGGGCTCTGACCGAGGAATCAGTGTTCTAAATGCATGGACATGCTGGAGACAATGGAAATCCAAACATTTCTACAAAGCAACAGATGGAAAGTTTCCCAGGAATAAAACTAGTTCTTTCTTGGCAGACCCGAAGTATGTAGTGTACAAGCTCTTCTCTGGGAGTTGGGAGAATCTGCTTGAACTACATGGCCCCAGAGGCTAGAAAAGGAATTCCCAGAGACTTTCTTGCTAAAAGTAGTCAAGAGAACTGGGTCAAAAGAGAACTAAAGTGTCTTGACTTCCAACTTCAGGGAATTGAACTTTTTTACTCTCACCTTCCAGCAAAAAGGAGAGAATGTTGAATGTAGAATCATATGAAGCTAAGGCAGGAGGGCATTGTAGAAATCAGTCAAATCTCTACTTTTTTATTCTGTATTGACTTTATAACTATACATTTGTCATTAATTTCATCCATGTAGGATAGTCTGGGTCCAAATCTTCGCTCTACCACTTATTCGGTGTGGTGTGATTGTTACTAAATCTCTCTTCAGTTTTTAAAATCTGTGCTTCTGTTCTTTTAAATCTGTAAAATGGTAATAATAATACTGTCTCAGAGTGTTGATACGTGTAAAGTACTAAGAACAGTGCCCGAAACATAGTAAATTGCTATATAAGTGATATCTATTATCAATATATTTTGGCCATTTTCTTATTAACATTGTTCTGGTTATTTTTCAGTTGGAAAAGAGTCAGATGCCATTTGGAATGTTGTCCTACAGTTTTGCTCTGCTTTATGATTGTTTCTGGAAGAAGATTCTGAGTTGATGAGTATGGAATTCTGTTTTCCAACTTTTTTTTGCAATAACTGCATAAATCTGTTAATATTTTCCTTGTGCTGAGAGGCAGCCTCATTCTCTCAGCTATGAAAACTGAATCCCCACAAGGGAGAACTACTTGCTCAAGATCACACAGAAATGATGGCTAAACCATGTGGAACCAAGGGCTTCTGACCTTTGGACTCAAAGTTGATTCTACTTGGCATAGAGACCAAGAACATTCACCTTGGGGACGGATACAATCTGAGTATCTTCAAACTCTACTCACCCACAGGAAGACTTGAACACTCTATGATTCTAAGTATTCTCCAATAGACGCCTTTTTTTTTTTTTTAACCAAAATTGCAAGCACTTCAAGGGAAAGGACTGTGGCGTGTCTACTTTGGAATTTTCGTTGTATGCCACACACTGTCCTTCAAGCTCTTGAGGGCAGAAATTATTGCCTATAACACCTTGGATTAATAAGGGCAGGGGCGCCTGGGTGGCTCAGTCAGTTAAGCATCTAACTTTGGCTCAGGTCATGATCTCGCAGTTTGTGAGTTTGAGCCCCATGTGGGGCTCTGTGATGACAGCTCAGAGCCTGGAGCCTTCTTTGGATTCTGTGTCTCCCTCTCTCTCTTACCCTCCTACTCATGTTCTCTCTTCCTCCCTCTCTCTCTCTCTCTCAAAAAAATGAATAAACATTAAAAAAAGGGGGGGGCAGATGCTCTAATATATAAACCTGAAAGACTCCACCAAAAAGAAAAAAACCTGCTAGAACTGGTAACCAAATTCAGTAAAGTCTCAGGATACAAAATCATTGTACAGAAATCTGTTGCATTTCTATATACCAATAATGAAGTAGAGAGAAAAATTAAGGAATCAAATCCATTTACAATTGCATCCCAAATAGTAAGATACTTAGGAATAAACCTAACCAAAGAGGTGAAAGACCTGTACTTTGAAAACTATAAGACACTGATGAAAGAAATTGAAGATGACACAAAGAAATGGAAAGACATTCTGTGCTCATGGATCAGAACAAATATTTTTAAAATGTCTATATTACCCAAAGCAATCTATGCATTTAATGTAATCCCTATCAAAACACTAACAGCATTTTTTTACAGAGCTAGAACAAACAGTCCTAAAATTTGTATGGGACCACAAAAGACCCTGAGTAGCAAAAGCAACCTTGAAAAAGAAAAGCAGAGCTTGAGGCATCACAATTCTAGACTTCAAGTTATATTACAAAGCTGTAGGAATCAAAACAGTATGGTACTGGCACAAAAAACAGACACAGAGATCAGTAGAACAGAATGGAAAATCCAGAAATGAGTCCATATCTATGTAGTCAATTAATTTGCAACAAAGCAATAAAGAATATCCAGCGGAAAAAAGAATTTCTCCTCAACAAACAGCATTGGAAAAACTGGACATAAACATGCAAAGGAGTGAAACTGGACCACTTTTTTACACCACACACAAAAATAAATTCAAAATGTTTAGGTTAAAGACCTAAATGTGAGACCTGAAACCATAAAAGTCCTTGAAGAGAAAGCAGGCAGTAACTTTTTTTTTGTTTTAAAGTAGACTCTATTCCCAATGTGGGGCTTAAATTCGTGGCTCCAAGAACAAGAGTCACATGCTCTACTGACTGAGCCACCCAGGTGTCCCAGGCAGCGATATTGGCCATAGCAACTTCTTTCTAGATATGTCTCTTGAGGCAAGGGAAACAAAAGCAAAAATAAACTATTGGAACTTCCTCAAAATAAAAAACTTCTAGGGTGCCTGACTGGCTGAGTTGGTAAAGCATCCAACTCTTGATCTCAGTGTCGTGAGTTTGAGCCCCACCATTGGGTGTAGAGATCGCTTAAATAAATAAAACTAAATAAAATAAAATAAAATAAAAAGCTTCTGTACAGTGAAGGAAATAATCAACAAAACTAAATGGCAACTTATAGAATGGGAGAAGATATTTGCAAATAACATACGTGGTAAAGGCTTAGTATCCAAAATATATAAGGAACTTATAAAACTCAACACCCCAAAACTGAATAATCCAATTTAAAACTGGGCAAAAGACATGAATAGACATTTTTCCAAAAGACATACAGATGGGCAACGGACACGTGAAAAGATGCTCAACATCATTCATCATCAGGAAAATGCAAATCAAAACTACAACGAGCTATCACCTCACACCTCTCAGAATGGCTAAAATCAACAATGCAAGAACCAACAGGTGTTGGCAAGGATGTGGAGAAACGGGAATCTTCTTGCATTGTTGAGGGGAGTGCAAACTGGTGTAGCCACTGTGAAAAACAGTATGGGAGTTTCCTCAAAAAGTTAAAAATAGAATTACCCTAAGATCCAGCAATTGCATTACTAGGTATTTACCCAAAGAATACAAAAATACTGATTCAAAGGGATACATGCACCAAACTGTTTATAGCAGCATTGTCTACAACAGCCAAATTATGGAAAGAGCCCAAGTGTCCATTGACTGATGAATGGATAAAGATGTGTGATATATAGATCACATATATATTATATATTATATATATCCAATGGGGATATATATTATATATCCATATAATACAATATATTATATATAATAATTATGTATATCCAATGGGGATATATTATATATATTATTTATATCCATATACTATAATATATTGTATATAATAATATATGCATCCAATGGGGATATATTATATATATCCTATATATATAATATATTATATATAATAATAATATAGATATATCCTGTGGGGCTCAATCTCATGAACTGAGAAATCATGATTTGAGCTGAAATCAAGAGTTGGTGCCCCAATTTCCATTTTTTTATTAGGAGATTCAGGTTCAGACAGGTTAGACAACTCACTCTGAATCTCTTCACAAGTAAATGTTCAAGTGTGACACTTCTCCGGTAGACTACAACCTTCTAGAATCCAGTAAGATAATCACAGAGTAAGAGGTAAATTTGAGAGAGAAGAGTCCTAATGCTTTCCACAGAGTTAAAAAAAAAAAGTTTTTTTTTTTTCTGAAGAGGGAACCACAAAATCACATAAATTGTGGATATATAAGTTATGGTTGTATTTTTCTAGGACAGTGTAGGAAATGCACATTTTCACCAAGCTAGAAAAAGAAAACAAAGAAAAATGGAATATTTCAATCTTACAACCATTCAAATTTGGAACAAATTCAGCAGCCTGGCTACTCTCTCCTTGAAAACATTTTAGCCATACTAGAGCTTTGAAAGAGAGACAGAAAGATCAGCTACAGGATGTATAATGGGAAGGATGGTCAGGCCTGGGTAACTTTCATAGCACAGAAAAGCCCAGTCCTGAATAATGCTTAGTACCTGTGCTAGGCTGGAGAATAGCCTCTAAAGATAAGTGGGCCCTAATCCCTAGAATTTGTACTTGTTATGCTATGCTATTTGAAAAGAGGATCTTTACAGCTGTAATTGAGTTAAGGATCTTGTGATGGGGGTGGTGGTGGGGGTGGTGGGGGTGGTAGTGGTTTATCTTGTATTACTCAGGTGGAACCTAAATGCAATCACAAGTGTCCTTATAGGAGACAAGTAGAGGGAGTAGTGAGACACACCCACAGAGAAGGAGGCGGTGATGCGAAGATGGAGGCAGAGATTGGGGTGATACGGCCACAGGCCAAAGAATGCCGGCAACTTTTTCTTCTCCAGGAGAAGCTGGAGAGGCAAGGCTCCTTTTGACCCTCCAGAGGGAATGTGGCCCTGCCAACATCTTAATTTTGGCTCAGTGAAACTGATTTCAGACTTCTGGCCTCCAGAACAGAGAGAATCAGTTTCCGTTGCTTTAAGTCACCAAGTTTGTGGTAGTTTGTTACAGTAGTCACAGGAAGCTAATGCAGTGCCCTTGTGCTGTTATCCAAGACTCAGTTTACTGTTGTCTCCTTTCCCTACCATCTGGCACTTCTAAGAAGAGTTTCCAAAACATCCTATTTTTTTTTTTTTTTTTTTAGCGTTTCCTCTTCCAGGCACTATGACAAGCACTTTAGCTCCCTGAATCCTTATAATCCTATTGGGGGTGGAGGTACTAATATTATTCCTTTTTTACAGATGAGTAAAATGAGGCTCAGAAGAAAAACTGATGGGGCCACACTCCTAATAGGTGATGGAGCTAGTAGTATTCTGACTCAGGTTTGTTCAGTCTAAAGCCCACAGTTTAAATCTCTATACTGTACTACCTCAAGCTGTCTCAGTTAAGTCAGAGTTTTAATTTTATTTATTTAATTTTTTAATGTTTATTTTTGAGAGAGAGACAGTGCATGAGCAAGGAGGAGCAGAGAGAGAGGGAGACACAGAATCCAAAGCATGTGGCAGGCTCTGAGCTGTCAGCATGAACCCGGTGTGTGGCTTGAACTCACGAACCATGAGATTATGAACTGAGATGAAGTTGAATGGTTAACTGATGCAGCCACCCAGGTGCCCCCAGAGTTTTACTTTTCATATCAACTGATAGCATTTTGGGACATCTATCTGAGGGATATTTTTAAGGATGATGGACCAGAGGAGAATAAACTCACCTTCATTCCAACTCAAGGAACTTAGTTGCCACTTCTATCTGACTTTTTAGCAAAGAGAATGGCCAATCCTAGCATCACACACAGCTCAAGTTAAAATGATCTCAGATATCCATTTGCCCAAACTCCTCATTTTCTAGATGAGAAAGCTGGGTCCAGATAAGAGGAGAGGCTTGCCCAGGGTTACATAGAGAGGCTGCAAGTGGTAAAGTTGAAATTGAAGTCCAGATCTCACTTCAAATCCAAGATTGATTCTACCGCACATTACACTGCCCAAACTCATGGGTGTTGCTATGAGCTAGAGTACTGACAAAAGTCTGGGAAATTGCCAAAAGGAAAATGGAAAAATGGGTCTCAAACCCTCTCAAAGCTATAGTGCCCCAGGGTCCTCATTCTCACCTGGGATGTCCTAAATGGCTGCAACCACTGAGATGATCCAGGGGTTTGGGAGACGGAGGAAGCTTCAGAGTTTGGAAGGAGACTGAAAAGATCATACTTGTGTGACCTCATCCCAAATGGGAGGAAAGAAATGACAAGAGTTCACTAATTCCTAGAACTTAAAGGGATTTCTGGAAATCTTGAATAGCAGCTTTGGACAATTAAATGGAAGTAAGTTGTAAATTAAAAAAAAAAAATCAAAAAATTGGGAGCACCTGGGTGGCTCAGTTGGTTAGGTGGTTAAGTATCCGACTTCAGCTCAGGTCTTGAGCTCACGGTGTGTGAGTTTGAGCCCCGCCTAGAGCTCTGTGCTGACAGCTCAGATCCTGGAGCCTGCTTCGAATTCTGTGTGTCTCTCCCTGCCCCTCCCCTGCTCATGCTTTGTCTCTCCTGCTCTCAAAATAAATAAATAAATAAAAATAAATAAGTGGAAGTAAGTTGTACCTCACACAATCAGCCGGAAACTGCCTTGGGAAACTCAATATGCCTAATAAGGGTAATGTCTGAACATTATTCATCCATTCTTTATATATGTCCACTCAACAAGTATTGAGTCCCTGCTGTCCTCTGTCTTTATGCTTATAAGGCGGTTGAAAAAAAAATAATGTATTTAAAGTATTCAGTACAGTCTTAGTACACAATAAGCGCTCAACAAATGCTGTTACTAAAACATTAATTAATCATAGTATCTGTAGTAGCCACTGTTTTTCAGCCACGTTAATTTCCACTTCAGAGACTATCCCAAGACACTCTTTGCCGGCGTTCCCCCTCCCATTGTGTTCTGGTACTTGTAGTCCGGAAGTGGGTGACTTTTTTTTTTTCCCAGCGCGCAGGCGCAGTAGCGCGGATTCCCGGAACAACCCGCAGAGGCTCCCAGGATGAGCTGGTGGCGGTGGCTGCTACTGCGGCGGCGGCGCTGACAGGACACGAGCTCTATGCCTTTCCGGCTGCTTGTCCCGCTTGGCCTCCTGTGCGCGCTGCTGCCCTTGCACCATGGTGCGCCAGGTCCAGATGGCACCGCTCCCGACCCCGCCCACTACAGGTGAAGGGGGTCAAGCTCCTCTCCCTTCCACAGTTGGGGAAGGGGAAGCGCAGACCCGGTCCCTTTCCTTTCCCTCCGTTCTAGGACTCTCCCCTCCCCCGACCTGCTCAGACCCGCCACTGGGCTCAGGTGGTGATTCCCATTTTCCGCCCTATTTTTTGTCCTTTCCCCTGCCTCATTTCTCAAACCCCGCACCAGGGAGCGAGTCAAGGCCATGTTCTACCACGCCTACGACAGCTACCTCGAGAATGCCTTTCCCTACGACGAGCTGCGACCTCTCACCTGTGACGGGCACGACACCTGGGGCAGGTAGTGCGAGTGGAGCAGCAAGGGGGCGGCTGGGGTCTGACAGTCCGGTTCCTAGGCGGGCGGGTCAACTGGGGCCGGTGGCTTCAGGGTCTCCTCGCCAATTCCAGAAAAGCTAGCGAGGGTGAGGCTACGTTCCCGCCAATCCACCAGGATCCTCCCAGCCTCCTGGAAAGTTGGATCCCACCGTGGAAAAAACCTGGGTTAGCCTGGTGGACTGGACCTTTGGGCTCCAACCACGACAGTACCAGGCACCAGCAGTAGGGACTTGGACAAATCTGAGTCTTAGGCTATCGAAGGGTTCCAAGAAGTCAGAAGACTCAACCCCTTCATTTTGTAATTGGTTAAACAGGCCCAGGAGGGGATGTAACTCTTCAGAGCATTTGTTAGTGTCACTGAAACACACTTCCCCCGTTAAACTCACATTACTGACTGCTTCTGGAGATTTCAGCTCAAAATGTCACCTCAGCATCAGCTCTCTTAACTACCCACCCCCTACAGTACAGGTCACTCTCACAAATCACCCCATTCATTCATTCATTCATTCATTTGGTAGCACTTCTCACTCTCTGATACTATCACTTTCACTTGCTACTAGTTTGTCTGTCTTATTTCCACTAGAATAAAAACTTATGAGGTGGAATTCTCTGTCTTGTTCCTTGCTCAGTGAAAAATCATCGCATTTAGCTGAGGCCGACTTTGATTAGACACTGTGCTAAGCATTTTACTTGTGTTTTCTCATTTAATTCTCTCAACACCCCTAGGGGTTAGGTGTTGTTTTGTGCATTTTACAAATGAGTATGCTAAGGATGGGAGAAGTTAAGTAAACTCAACAAAATGTGTGCTGGTTTTCCTTTCTTTTTCTTTTTTTTTTTAGTTGGAAAAAATGTAAGTAAAAAGCAAATTCGAACAGTACAAAATCATATACAATAAAGTAAGTCTCTCCCAAGAATTCCAAACACTGTTAACTTTCTTATATATCCTCCCAAAAATGTGTTCGGTTTCTACCACCATATGTGTATGTGTATCTTTTTAAATTAACTTTTTTTTTTTAACATTTATTTATTTTTGAGAGACATAGAGACAGAGCGTGAGCAGCATAAGGGCAGAGAGAGAGAGAGGGAGACACAGGATCCGAAGCAGGCTCCAGGCTCCGAGCCGGCAGCACAGAGCCCGTCGCGGGGCTCGAACTCACAGACTGCGAGATCATGACCTGAGCCGAAGTCGGCCGCCCAACCAACTGAACCACCCAGGCGCCCCATTAAATTAACTTTTTAAAGGCGTAACTTAACATGAAATAAAACGCACCCACTTGAAGTATCTAGTAACCACTATCACAGTCAAGATAGAGAACATTTCTGTCCTCTTAAAAAGTTCTCTTGTGCTACTTTATAGCTCATTCCTCCACCACCGCTGGCCCAAACAACTGCTAATCCGCTTTTTGTCTATATCTGTCTTTTCGAAAGGGCAGATAGAGGCATGCCTCACTGCCTAATCGATCCTTTGTCTTTTTCATTTAACTATATAATTTGAATATTTTAACATTAGCCCATAGAACTCTTGATAACAATTTTTTTACAATCTCATAGTTTTGCTCTGTTCACATGTACTACAATTGAGATCATCACTCTTCAAGTGGTGTATGTTTGTGTTATTTCTAGCCTTTTGCTATTCTAAACAATACAGCCATGAGCATTCTCAAGCATCCAGCTCTGTACACATTGAGATAAATTCCTAGATGTGGAAAAGGCTGTGCTCTTCGTTACAATCTTACACTGCCTCCTCATGGCAGGGGAGAATGCCAGTGAGTATAGGTGTGTGTTTAACCACAGCCGAGCTCCAACAGCCCATCCTCCCAGGTGCATTAAATGGGTCACAGCTCCCTGGTAATTTTCACTAGGGTTTCTCTGTTGTGACTAGAAACTAGGATGGGAAGAGGCATCGCTGTGACTCAGCTACTAGTTTTTGGGGTATCTGATCTGGGGCAGCCTTAATGTCTTGTGTTTGATTTTCTTACTAAGCAGCTGGGATTTCTGTCCTCTTACAGTTTTTCTCTGACGCTCATTGATGCCCTGGACACCTTGCTGGTAAGTGTCTTGACTGTTCCTTTACCTCATCGCGGTTGTGCAACCAATATCCTTCCTCTTTCGGCAGCTTGACTGTGGCTGCAAAACAAGTTCTTCGCTTGGGCCTTTTATTTTCATCTCCGTATTCTGAAGCTTCAGGTTCTGGCTGCCCAGCTAGAGAGAGGAAAACGATGAATTCCAAACGTATTCAGGGTCATTTATTCAGCAGATGTTTACAGAACACCTGTCATGAACACAGAACCTCGATAGGCCTGTATAACTCTCTGGGGGATACAGAGACTTTGAGACCCTCCTTGTTTTCAGAGACTTACATTCCAAACATAAATGTGGTTTTTTGCTTGTTTGTTTTGTTTTTGTTTTTTTAAGTTTATTCATTTTAGAGAGAAAGAGTGAATGTGCTTGCATGCCTTCTCAGGGGAGGGACAGAGAGAAAGAGAGAGGGAGAGAGAATCCTAAGCAGGCACTGCACTCAGCGTAGAGCCCAACGTGGAGCTCGATCTCATGAACCCTGAGATCATGACCTGAGCTGAGATCAAGAGCCAGGTGCTTAACCGACTGAACCACCCAGGTGCCTCTTCGCTTCAGAGGCTTACATTCTGATTGGACATGTTCAGTGATAAAAATAGCAGCAGTAACTAGTTAGTGTGTTATGTGTAGGGCTTGTGCTAAGCACTTTATGTGTATTATCTTGTTAAACCCTTCCAACAACCCTATAAGGTACATCTTTTACTCCTTCAAGTTGGGAAATCTGTTGCTTAGAAGGGTAAAATGGCAGGGGCACCTGGGTAGCTCAGTTGGTTAAGTGTTCCACTCTTGGTTTTGGCTCAGGTCATGATCTCAGTTTCGTGGGTTTGAGCCCCATGTTGGACTCAGCACTGACATTGTGGAGCCTGCTTGGGATTCTTTCTCTCCCTCTCTCTCTGCCCCTTCCCCACTCGCACTGTCTCTGCCTCTCTCAAAATAAATTTTAATAAAAGGTAAAATGGCTTGGCCAGGGCCCACAGCTATGAAATGGCAGAGCTAGGACTTGAGTTTAAGTCTGTAGGGCTCTCAAGTCTTAATCATCCTCCTTGAAAAGGCCACAAGAGAGGATTTAACAACTTTCTCCATATTTCACTCTTTCTGGTTCTGTCACCCCTTCTCATTTTTATATATTAATAGTATTTATATGATTGTGATTGCCTTGAAGATAGAATTTTTCTTTTTCTTTTTTCTGTTTTTTTAAGTTTATTTATTTTGAGAGAGAGAGCAAGCGAGTAGGGGAGGGGCGGAGAGAGAAGGGAGAGAGAATGACACTTTAGTTGGGATCTGAAGGAGAAGCAAGTGTTCACTAGGGAAGTGGGGGAGGACGGAGTGTTCCAGGCAGAGGGAACAGCTTGTACAGCCTGTACAAGGGCCTTACGGCAGGAGAGAGTGTGGCAAAGGCAGTGAATTGAAGCAGGGCCATTATGTCTGGGAGGTGGAGAAGGAAATGCAGGAAGCAAAGTGGAGCTGGAGATCTAGTTGAGGACCAGATGATGGAAGCCCTTGTTCACTGTGTTAAGGGTTTTAATTTCTAATTTAAGAGCAATGGAAAGCCACTGAAATATTTGAAGGAGAGGGCAGGAAATGTTGAGATTTCTGTTTTGAGGAGATTACTAACTGCAATGTGGAAAAAGATTCACGTATAATCGTTCAATAAACATTGAGTAATTGCTTCATAGGCTGTGCTTGGCACCCTGGGGAAATGCAGGAGAGTATGAAGCTCCTTCCCAGGCAAAGATTCTCTTCATGGGGAAAGAAACAGGTGCCCTAAGAGTTGTGTGGATAAAGTTACTGGAGTCTTTTAATGGACGAAGACATTCCTTTTAGCTGGAGGGATCGAGGGCTTCCTAGAGATATGACATTTAGACACTCAGAGATAGATTGGATTTGGAAATGGGCAGACCTAGGATGGAGGGATTTCTGGCAAAGGGAACAACATGTCTGAAGGCAAGAAAGTGGAAAATAGTGGGTATAGTTTTCCTGAAGTAGATGGGGATAGGTTAGATGAAGATGAACAGTGAGAGCTATGGTCAGAAAAGTAGTCTGGGGGCGCCTGGGTGGCTCAGTCGGTTAAGCGGCCGACTTCGACTCAGGTCACGATCTCACAGTCTGTGAGTTCGAGCCCCACATCGGGCTCTGTGCTGATGGCTCATCAGAGCCTGGAGCCTGCTTCGGATTCTGTGTCTCCCTCTCTCTCTGCCCTTCCCCTGCTCATGCTCTATCTCTATGTCTCTCAAAAATAAATAAACGTTAAAAAAAATTAAAAAAAAAAAAAAAGTAGTCTGAGTCCAAATCATCGAGGGCCTTGAATGCTGAGGTAGCCAGGATTGTTTTGGTTCCCCGTTCAAACCGATATAGACAGAGAAGGGAATTTACTGAGTCGGATAACTAAAAAGTCCAGGTAAAGGCTGGCTTCAGACTCAGCTGGATCCAGGCATATGAACAATGTCTTCAGGAATCTTTCCATCTCTTAACTCTGCCTTCTTTGTCGGCTGTGTTCTCAGGCTCTCCTATGCTGGCAGAGTGGCCATCCGTAGCTCCAGATTTACTTCCCTCTCAGTCAGGAACCTATGTGTGGGGGAAGAATCAGCCCTTTTGCATTAATTCCAGGAGCTGAGTCTCCTTGGTCTGGCTTGGGTCACACACTTATTCCCGAACCAGTCACTGGCCAAGGGATACAGTCCAGTGGTCCAGCTCAGTTGCCCATTCTTGCTGCTGAGGGGCTGGGGTCAGCCTCTCCCAAACTGCAAGAGCGACTGTGGAAGAAGAGTGATCTCTCAAATTGAGACACGACTATCAGAGTAAAAGGTATCAGAATTGCATTTGACTGATGGTTTAATTGAAAAGGGGCTAATTTTCTCAAGTAAAAGAAAGTCTGGAGATAATTTCTAGCATTGGGTTGGCTGCTCAGCTATGCCATCAGAGGCCCAGGCTCTTTATATCTCTCCATTCTACCATCATTAGAGTATTGCCTTTCATTCTGTTGCTTAGTACCTCATGGTCTAAAATGGCTGGCACAGCTCTAGAAGTAAAGTCTGCTTTCAAGGCAGAAAGAAGAAGAGTAAATACCATGCCAGCGGTATCTGTCCCTTTTTATTAGGAAAACAGAATCTTTCCCCAGAGGTGCCCCCAGTAGACTTCTCAAGGCTTAGCATTGGCGGGGTAACAGTCACCTCTAGCAGCAAAGGAGGCTGAGAAAGCTAGTATCTGGATTTTCAGCCTCTACAGTGGGAGCCTACCACGGTAAAAGAGATTGGGAATCTGTGTTGGGCCAGCCAACCTGCAGTGTTTTCCACAAGGATGAATGTGACCAGAGGAGTTTAAAAACAACAGATATCTGCCACAAATGTCTAACTAGGATCTCCTTGTGCAGTCTACAGTCTGTATTGTTTCCATTAAATGGGGACATAAGGGTTCTTGAATTGGTAACTAAGAGTTGACTTAACCAGTCTCTTGGTATTGGGTCTCCGTGATTTCTAGATCTCACTGTTGCCTTCTCCCGTCGCTAGTACTAGAACAGAAACTATAGATCTTAGTTGAATAAGTGAGGGCCATGCCAGCATAGGATCTCAGACTCTTGATCTAACATCTTCAGTGCCTTCAAGCCTGAGAGAGCCTCACTGTCAAGACCTTCTTCCCTTCCAGATTTTGGGGAATGTCTCAGAATTCCAAAGAGTGGTTGAAGTGCTTCAGGACAACGTAGACTTTGATATTGATGTGAATGCCTCCGTGTTTGAAACCAACATCCGAGGTGAGGGCTGCCTGCTGGGGTTTGGGAAGAAGAGAGAGTGTGAAGTTTTTGCCTCTGCGTAAACCAAGAGGTGGTAAATTGAATCTCAAGGGTCAGTCCTGCCAGGGCAGTTGGCCAAAACCAGCGACTGAACAGAGATCTTCTTTCCTCCTAGAGGGTGGGGGATGGAGGTCTCAGGATCTCCCATCAGCTTCAGACATGAGTAGGGGGGCAGAGAAAAGGCTGTAAAGAGATGTGCCAGAATTACTCACATGTTTAACATGTATTTGGTGCCAGGCATACAGCCATGAACAAGAAAGTTGCAATCCTCGCCCTCTTGGAGCTTATTGCCTAAGAAGCACTACCCAATAGAACTTTCTGTGATGACGGAAATATTTTGCATCTATGTTGTCCAGTGTTGTAGCCAGTAACTGCACCCGGGTAGTGAACATTTGAAATGTGCCTACTGCAGCTGAGGAACTGAATATTTAATTTCATTTAATTTTAACGAATTTAAATTTAAATAGTGACATGTGGTTCATGGTTCATGATTATTACATAGCGCAAGTCTAAGGCATTAGTTTCCAAAGCTTGCTGCCCATCAGAACTATTTAGGACCTTTTAAAAAGTTGAATTGTCTAGATTTCACTCTAAACCTGATGAATTTGGATTTCTGGGTTGGGTCCTAGAATCAATATTTTTAGCAGGTTTCCAGTGATTCTTATAAAGCTAGTATGACCCTTATTTGCAGTGAACTCCTAGACCACCAGTGGCTTAACAGACTGTCACTTCTGGAGGCTGAGTTATTTTTCCCTCCTCATTTTGCTCTTCTTTATTTTGTATGTATTTTGCAATGAAACTTGTATTACAGACATGTGATAACAGTTTTTTAAAAAATTAAGGAGCAAAGATCATGATATAAAATCCTGGTTTAGGAATCAGATGGGAGTTTGAGGCCATGCTCACTGCTGGCCTCAATTTTTCTTCTGAGCCCAATTTATCTTCTGTAAGCTAAGATTGCCTTATACCTTCGTTATACTTTATATCCTTGTTGCTGATATGAATATGCCAGCATATATGTGTATATGAATGTATCATATCATTATATATAAAATTATATATATGTGTAATTATACCAGCTTTCTTTTGGTTGGCATTTGACCGGTATCTTTTTCTACTCTTTTATTTCAATCTTTCTGTACTTTTATGATCAGCCGTATCTTTTATAAATTATATATTTTGTTTGTTTATCCATTCTGACAATCTTTTAACTCAAGTATTTAATCCATTCACATTTACTATAATAACTTAGGTATTTGCATTCATTTCTGTGGTTTTATTTTGTGCTATTTGTCCCATCTTCTCCATGTTCTGTTCGTCCTCTTTTGTGTGTGTGTGTGTGTGCCTTATTTAGATTGATTTTTTTCCCTTATTCTATTTTCCTCTTATTAATGACTACACTCAGCATCTGGTTTTTTAAATAGATTTCCTGGAAAATTTAACAAACATTATAAATTTAACAAACATTACAAAGAGTTAATGAAAATCTTTATTCCCCTGAATAATACAAAACCTGGCTCTGACAATATCCTGACCCACATGCTGTAGTTATGTATTTTAGTTTTTTGTTTTAAGCCCTCCATACATTATTGCTGTTCTATATATTTGAGGTTTTAGATTGACTTCTGTATTTACTTCTTTGACCATCTTTCCTACCTATGTCTCAGACTTTACATCTGTGATCCCTTTCCTTCTATCTGAAGTACTTCCTTTAGAATGTCCTCTAGTGCAGGTGTGTTCTTGGAAGATTTTCTCAGCTTTTATTTGTATAAAATGTCTTTTTTTTTTAAGTTTATTAATGTATTTTGAGATAGAGAGGGGTTGGGGGAGAGAGGTACAGAGAGGGAGGGAGACAGAGAATCCTAAGTAGGCTCTGAGCTGACGTGGGGCCCAGTCTCACAAACTGTGATATCATGACCTGAGCCTAAATCAAGGGTTGAATGCTTACCCGACTGGGCCACCCAGAAGCCCCTATATAAAATGTCTTTATCTCACTGCCTCCGTTTGGTCTTTGAGGGATAATGTTGCAATACATATGGTTCTAACTTGATGGTATTTTCTCTTAGCACACTGAAGAAATCTTTCCATTTTCTTCTCATTTAATTGTCATTATTAAGAAGTAATCTGTCAATCTAATTGTTATTTTGCAGATGATTGGTTTTATTTATGCTGGCTGCCCCCTCCTTTTAAAACCTTTTTTATTATGGAAGTTTTAAAAAAATATAGGAAAGTAGAGAAAATACATAAAATAAACTGGATGTACCTATCACCTAGTCTTAACAATCATTGCTACACACTCTGCTTTTGAAATCTTTTTTTTCTTTGGTGTTCTGCAGTTTTACTGTGATGTGCATAAATGTGGATTTCTTTTTATTATCTTGCTCGAGATTCCTGGATCTGAGAATTGGTATCATTCGTTAGTTTTTGAAAGTTCATAACAGTTTTCTCTTCAAGTATTGCCTCTTCCTCATTTCCTTCCTTTTCTCTTTTTAGAACTTCAGCCAGATATTTGTTACACCTTCTCACCATATCCTCCAAATCTCTTTGGTATATTTTAAAAATAATTTTGTCTCTCTATGTTGCATTCTGGGTAATTTTTTATAATGTGTCTTCAAGTCAACTAATTCTCTCTTTAGATATATCTTATTTGCTAATAAACCTATCTATGTAGGAATGCCTGGCTGGCTCAGTTAGGGGAGTGTGTGACTCTTGATCTCAGGGTCATGAGTTTGAGCCCCACGTTGGGTGTAGAGATTACTTAAAAAAATAAGTAAACTTGGGGTGCCTGAGTGGGTTAGTCAGTTAATTGTCCGACTTGGGCTCAGATCATGGTCTCACTGTCTGTGAGTTCAAGCCCAGCGTCAGGCTCTGTGCTGACAGCTCAGAGCCTGGAGCCTGCCTTGGATTCTGTGTCTCCCTCTCTCTCTGCCCCTCTCCCGCTTGTACTCTCTCTCTCTCTCAAAAATAAAATAAAAACATTAAAAAATGATTAAATTTAAAAAGAAAAATTTGACTATGTAATTCTAAATTTCTGTTATTATATTTTTCATTTTTAGAAATGCTGTTTGCTTCTTTAATAAATAGGCTTGGTCATTAAAAAAAAATTTTTTTTTAGTGTTTTATTCTTGAGAGAGACAGAGACAGAGAGACAGAGAGAAAGCGTGAGCAGGGGTGGGAGGGCAGAGAGAGAGAGGGAGACCCAGAATCCAAAGCAGACTCCAGGCTTCAAACTATCAGCACAGAGCCTGATGCAAGGCTCTAACTCACAAACCATGAGATCACGACCTGAGCCGAAGTCAGACGTTTAACTGACTGAGCCACCCAGGTGCCTATAGGCTTGGTCATTTTTATAATTTCTTGCTACTTATTCATCCATTCCAAGCCTTTCTCTTATTTCTCTAAACATTTCTACATAATTATTTTGTATTTTATGTCTGATAGTTCCAGTATTTGATGTATTGGTAAGTCTTGTTCTACTGTCATTTTTCCTGGCTCGTACTCCTAATGCTTTGTTTCTTCATATGTCTTGTGATTTATTTAGATTTTAATGTGCACTCATTCCCTAGGCTTTATCTCTGGGCTTTTTTGAGACCTATATTGAAGGTGAATTCTCCCGCTAGAGTTTTTGTTTACTTCTGCCATGTGACTGGAGGCATTGTCTACCAAAAACCACTTTATATTAAAGGTTTGCGTTTTCCTGGACTACTCAGTTGGTATGAATTCAGGCTGTAAAACTTAGTGAGTTCCATCCTGTAGTTACTAATTCTTAGCAGAAATTTGTTTGTTTTTCCTTCCCTTTACTTGGCTTCAAGGTTTGAGGCCTGCAGTTTTCCTTAACTGTATGCTCAGGGAGGTAGGTAAGGCTTATTTTGAATCCATCCTTACACAGAGTATATAATTCTTTCAGATCCCAACTTTATGGAGGTATCTTTCATCAGACTCTCCACTTTGGTAGGTCCTGCCTTTGTCTCTTATTCCCCCTCTGCCAAGAGGAGGGGAAAGCTGAAGCTCAAGGTCACACGTTTTTTGCAATGAGGGGGCCATTCAGGATATCTATTTAGCCATATTTCCAGATACAGAACATTAATGGCTTTTTATAACTCCTAAATATCGTGTAATAAATTCAAATAGATTAATTAATACAATGAAGGTAATAACTACTCTGCCCCTCACCCCAGGTCTTAGAAGGATTGGGAGACAGAGTGACTGAGTGGAATGAGGACAGGCTTTGCAGTCAGACAGACCTGGCCCTCCCACTTACTAGATGGATGACCCAGGGCAAGTTGCTTTACCTCTATGAACTTCAGTATCTTCATTTGAAGAAGAGATAGTAGTACCTAGTGCTTAGTATACAGTAGGGACTTAAAAAAGAAACAAACTGATAGCCATTGTTTTTGTGACCCACCAAGAGAAAGAAAATTTGTGAACTTAGCACTGTACCAACATGCGGGATTAAAGGGACTCTTTCACTAGGTGGCTCTAGCCCCTTCCCAGCGAGCTGCTCAGCAGAGTATGTAGGTTTAATTGACACAAGGGAAAAACTGGTCCTTGGGACTCTGACACTTGTGTTTTGTACCATCTGTAGTGGTAGGAGGACTTCTGTCTGCTCACCTGCTATCAAAGAAGGCTGGCGTGGAAGTAGAGGCTGGATGGCCCTGCTCTGGACCTCTCCTGAGGATGGCCGAGGAGGCAGCCCGAAAACTCCTCCCAGGTAAGACCCACACTGACATGCGGGAGAAATGCAGTCCACTGGGTCCTGCTTCTCTTGCTGGAGGCAATGCCGAGTTATTTTCTGCTGTTCCTCATCCAAACAGTTGGTTTTTCTACCTCCAGGCACCCACCATGGAAATCAGGAGAGTCGTGGGCATTTTGAGGGCTTGTCAGGACCCTGGCCCAGGATGGATGAGCCGCCCTCATTACTGTTTGCAAGAGAGGGCTGAAGGCCAGGCTGGTGGGGGGAAGACTCTCGTTCCTATTTGAGTGAGCCCTTTTGCCTCCTCTCAGGCCCGCACACTGCTGGAATAAAAGGGTTCCAGTGAAGAGCCTTGATCTGCACGTTAGGAGCCCCCAGTTCGGGACTAGCCAATGTCTTGACCAGCCACTCTTCTCTCCTTGGCTCAGTTTCCCCATCTCTGAAAAGGGATTCGTAATTCCTGCTTGCCCGCCACATGCTTTTTGAGAGACATAAAATGAGGTCAGAAAGGAAAAAGTGCCCGGAGAACCTCAAACATCACCGAAATGGGAGGGACTTGTTTTGGAGCTAAGCCGTGTCCAGGGCTGCAGGTCAAGCCTCAGTGTGTTTGTCTGGTGGGGCAGCAGCTGGGCTCGATAGCATCAGCTGGACACTGTGTTCTCTTCAGGGCGTGGTGGAGGCTCTGGGGCTGTTCACACCCAAACACATCAGCCTGTGCTTTCACCAGCCTCTGGGCCATCACCACTCTCCCTTTCTGGAGATGAGCGGAGGACAGTGAGTGATCTGGGTTCAGAGCCACTCATGGCTCACGGCTCATGGTCTGAGTGTTTCCTTCCAAACATCATATCCTGTGTGATTCATCCATAGAGCACACTGCTTAGTTGCTCCTTTTTTTTTGGGGGGGGCGGGATCATTCAAAACCATTTTGTATTGAGAAATATACATATCAGAAAGTACATATTGGAGCAAGCCCCAGGATATTTGCCATTCAGGTCAAGAAATAGGATTTTGTCACTCCCCCCTCTTTTTAACATTGCCTGACTTTTATGAAATATTCCTATGAGCCTTTCCTGGTTGTGACTTGCCACTGGTGCCAGCCACTTAGCAAATTTATCGCTTATAACCCAGTAGCCAGACCTTACAGTTCTTGGAAGTTTTGATAACTTTGTTCACAGTTTGGTGACGCACAGGCTGCTCTAGGGTTATTTGACCTTTTGGCCTAGAGAGGAAATCTCTGCCTCTGGCTGTTTGTCCAGTTCCTTGCCTTGAATGGGAAGGCACCAGGGTGGGATGGGCAGAGCATAAAGGAGTGGGCGCGTGGCAGGCATTCCCATCCCAGCTCTGTTTGGCTGTTCTCTGTATGACCTTTGAGTCACTTCTTTACAGGCTTGATTTTTCCTACCTGTAAATTAAGACTTGGACCACATCAGTAGTTTAGTGATTTATATCCTTTAAAAAAATAATAATAGTTTACCCCCTAAACTATTTATTTACTTTTTAATGTTTATTTTTGATAGAGAGAGACAGATTGTGGGTGGGGGCGGGGCAGGGAGAGAGGGAGACACAGAATCCGAAGCAGGCTCCAGGCTCTGAGTTGTCAGCACAGAGCCCAACGCAGGGCTTGGGCCCATGAACCATGAGATCATGACCTGAGGCAAAGTCAGCTGCTTAACCAATTGAGCCATCCAGGCGCCCCTCCCCCTAAACAATTTAGAGCAGGGATCCCAAGCTGGCTCCTCTGGGTCTGTTTAGGGTCTGCAGATAGGTTCATTTGGTCATAATTGTACTTGGAAAAGTATATGAGGGGAATTGGATGAAAGTGGTCAAAGATACAACTTCCAGTAATAAGGACATACTGGGGCTGTGATGTGTAACATGATGACTATAGCTAACACTGCTATGTGATATATTTGAAAGTTGTGAGGTGGGGCGGTGCCTGGGTGGCTCAGTCGGTTGAGCTTCCGACTTCGGCTCAGGTCATGATCTCACGGTCTGTGGGTTCGAGCCCCGCGTCAGGCTCTGTTCTGACAGCTCAGAGCCTGGAGCCTGCTTCGGATTCTGTGTCTCCCTCTCTCTCTGCCTCTCCCCTACTCATGTGCTGTCTCTCTCTGTCTCAAAAATAAATAAATATTTTTAAAAAATTAAAAAAAAAAGAAAGTTGTGAGGAGAGTAAATCCTAAAAGTTCTCATCACAAGTGAAAAAAACAGTTTTTCTTTTTGCGATGGACGTTAACTCACTATGTTCATCATCTCACAGTATAGGTTAAGTCAGCTCTTTATGCCGTATCCCTTAAACTCACTGTGCTGTGTGTCAATTATATCAATAAAGCTCAAAGGAAGAATAGAAAAGCGTATGAACGGGTTCTAATGGGACATGCTCTTCAGTGTGCCACAAGCCCCACGACTTCCTGTGGCTTAACCCCCACCTGCTTCACACCGAGTTACCTGACTGGCCTCTGAGAGCATCGTGTAAATTAAATAAAAGTAGAGCTGTTCCAGCTAAAGTGAGCATGCGTGGGCGTGGCAGCCTGGAGCATAGCCCACTGCTTTCCTCCTCCTCATAGGCTAGAGCCTGAGGGTCACATCGAGCAGTGTTTGACAGCGCCTGGGTTAGGTGGCCACTAAGGACCTTCCAGTCCTGATCCGTATCCTTCTCTGGCTCAGTCTCTAGAAGATCAGCCAGGAGATGAAGAGGGAAGTGCTGGCTCAGGCCTCAGGCTTGGGTCTGTGTCGAACCATTCCTGTGTCCCCGCCCCTATCTGGGATCATAATTCTGCGATTGTTCAGCATTTCAGACCCCCACCGGCATGCCGTATGGAACGGTGAACCTGCTTCATGGCGTGAACCCAGGAGAAACCCCTGTCACCTGTACAGCAGGGATCGGGACCTTCATCGTAGAGTTTGCCACCCTGAGCAGCCTCACTGGTGACCCTGTGTTCGAAGACGTGGCCAGAGTGGCCCTCATGCGCCTCTGGGAGAGCCGGTCGGATATTGGGCTGGTAGGTTGGCTGTCACTCTTTCCGTCTGAGTCTAGTCGACCACCTTAGCCCCCGCTTGTAGGATTTGGGGGCCTGAGCAACAAGTTGGAGCCCAGCCAAGGGACACTTAGGGTGACCTCAGCAGTGGTCTAGGACTTAGCCTCAGGACACTGAAAGTTAACTAAGCCTCCAATACAAGTTTTGGCACAGGGGAAGAGAGCATGAGAGAGAGAGCACATCCTCTGGCGGGGAAAGGGAGCCGCGTCGTGGAGGTTCGATTCCATGAGCTTCTCTGACTTCTAGGAAGCAGGTCGTAGGCTTCGTGCCCGGACTCACATGGCGACCTTAGATCGCCAGCCCACCTGACTCTCATTTTCACGGTCTATTTGTGTTTGTTAAACTGTTTCTTAGAACGCCAGTGCTGAGAGATGTCGAATGGCTGGCCATTGTATGAAAAAGTAATTCCTGGTCAATTAAGTCTGGAGAATACTAAATATACAATCGACCCTTGAGAAACAACGTTTGTGAACTGCATGGGTCCACATGTACACAGATTTTTTTACAGACAGTTCTATAAACATATTTTCTATATGATTTTTTTCAAAACATTTTCTTTTCTCTAGCTTACTTTATTGTAAGAATACAGCACATAATACATATAACATACATGTGTTGATTGACATAAAAGTCACTTGAGCAGGCTATTAGTAGTTAAATTTTTAGACAGTCAGAAGTTATACACAGATTTTCAACTGTGTGGGGCTCAGCACCAACCCCTGCATTGTTAAAAGGTCAAGTGTAGCATTCTTTTTTTGGAGAGTCATAGTGAACATGAGCAGGTTAAAGGTTATTATGAAATCCTATAGTAAGTAAATCTATTTAACTGCTTGCCTCAACATTTTCTAAGCTTATTTGACCCCAGAGCTTCCCTTTCTTCTCCGATACCTATTAGCCCATGGAAATTGAACATGCTTTGGGCCAGATGAAACTCTAAAGTTGGTTTCAGCTCTTAAATCAGATAATCCAGTGAAACTAACAGTAATGGAGCCAAACGTATCCAGGAAATAGCACTAGATTTAGTCAGAATTTGGTTTGACCCCGGGCCTTGCTACATCGAAACTATGTGACCCTGGACAAGTCACTCAACCTCTCTGATCGTCCGTTTACTTGAGCAGTAATGTTGATGTATTAATACTTCCTCTGGTGAGTCACTATGACTTGCAAAGACTGAGTTGTCTGAAAGTATTCAGGTAGAGACACATTTTACGCAAGTCTGGTTCTAAGCTTGAAAGTGAAACTTCTATGAGGAATTCTTGAAAATCCCTTAAGAAGTTGGTAACTGCCTTAGTAGGTCCAACACAAGCAGGTTTTTCTTTAGCACTGGAACATAGTGGACTCCATATCCTCTCAGCCCTTACCATTTCTCTGTGCACACTGGCCTGTATTCCAACAGGCCCCATCCCTATGGGCCTTCTCTAGACTGGGGCCTGCTCTGCGTGCCTGTAGCTGGAAGTTTCAGGACTTAATGCTGCCTGGAGCAGTTCTCAATCAGTGACTGGTACTGATAAGAGTTTGTGGTCTCCCAACCCCACACTCCAATAGCCTGCATGTCTCCCGAGAACACTGGGGTGCCTGCTTTGCATCTGACTGGCCAGTCAGGGGTATGGGGAGATCCTTGTTTGGTCTTGAGCCCTCTCTTGGGACTGCGTTTCTCTCTCTCTCTCAGGTTGGCAACCATATTGATGTGCTCACTGGAAAGTGGGTGGCCCAGGACTCGGGCATTGGGGCTGGCGTGGACTCCTACTTTGAGTACCTGGTGAAAGGAGCCATCCTACTTCAGGATAAGAAGCTCATGGCCATGTTCCTAGGTAAAAAGGGCGGGGTAAGGAGGCTTTTGCCATGATTTTTCCCATTGGCATGTGTGTAAACTTTCAGTTGCTCCCAAGTGCCTACAGAACCAGTTCTGAGTATCCGAGTCTGCATTCAGAGCCACCATGGACTTCCACTGTACTTGATGCCCACTATACCCCTTCAGGCCTTCCTCCGAGAGCCAAGTGAACTATGTGCATTCTCTGTGCGTGACCCTGGATTTCTTATTTCCTGGCCTTTGCACGTGTGTTTCCTTTGCCAAGAATACCTTTTTCCTGTCTTCACGTGTCCAAATTTTATTCACCCTTCAAGGCTCAGCTGAAATGTCACCTTGCCCACGAAGTAGTTTGATCCTCCCTTAGAATTCAGGGCCTTCAGCCCCTTTTGTGCAGTCAGCTGTCATCCACAGTTACAGCTCTTCCTACTGAGCGCAGTGTCTATGCCTTATTCATCTTTCTGCTTCCCACAATGCTTTAGACGAAGTAGGTAGTTGATTTCATGCCTGTCAAATAAAAGCATTTTACCCTCCAGGCCCTTGAAGAATTGTTGGGCACTTAATATTAATTATTATTACAGCCACCATTCATTTATTCAGCAGATATTTATTGAATACCATTATGCAAAGTGCCATGCTGAGCACCAAACATGGACTATTTCATTTAATCCTTTACAACACTATTTGAGATTGTCTCATTTATCTGCATGTGTATTTGGTACTTTGTTCAGATAATAACTTACTGTGCATATTTATTATGCACTATCCTAGCGCTAGGGATTCTGCAGTAAACAAAACGAAGTCCTGGCCTTCGTGGATTTACAATCTAGAGGAAGGCAAAAGTTCAAGTTCCCACTAGAATGTAAGTGCCCTGAGGGCTGGGTTTTGTCTTGTCTGCCACCCCGTAGGTACCTGTACCTAGTAGACGTGCAGTGAGTATTGTTGAGTGAATGAATGATTGAGCAATCCCACGAGGCGTATATCATTACTCTCCCCACCTTAGAGATAATGAGACTGAGACTTTAGAAGGAACACTTGGCCCAAGGTCACAGTGGTAAACCTGGAGCTGGACACAGAACCCATGCTCCTTCCCCTGTACCTTGTTGCATCCTCGGGTGCTTTGAAGCTATACCATCACATGGTCTTTCAGAAGTGTAAGTCCATGCTCCTGTCGTCAAGACCTGCCTTTTGTCTCCCTCATCACTGACGTGTCTTCTTGCATCTCCTTTGCAGAATATAACAAAGCCATTCGGAATTACACCCGCTTTGACGACTGGTACCTGTGGGTGCAGATGTACAAGGGGACTGTGTCCATGCCAGTCTTCCAGTCCCTAGAGGCCTACTGGCCTGGTCTTCAGGTAGGAATGATCAGAGAGGTGGCCATTTTTCTCTGAAACTGGCAGAGCAAGTTCATTCTGTGGTGTAAGTCAAATGAGGTACTTCAGTTGCTGGTGTACTTGTTTTCTAGAGGTGGGTTCAGAGAGAAGAGAGACTTAGAGTGAATTAGACAAACTTCAGATTCTGCCAAGCTGAATTTTCCAAAGGGAGCATTGAGGTAGCAGGTACTAAACTTCCAATTTGCTGTGAAATGTTATACCACTTAAAATAAAGTGGAGAGTGTCTTTCCAGGCTGGGTGGGTAATAGCCATTGGCGACAACCATTTCTCCACTGGACATTTCTGTCACGTCTCCTCATTGTCGACAGTGGGCCTGAGAAAGGGTGTGAAAGCAGCCGGGGCTGCTCTGTGTGCCATCATTATCGTTTCCCATTACGTGACTGATGGAGTCGCAGCAGGGAAGGCAGATCTTGGAGTCCATCTAACCAATCCCCTACGTGTGCCACAATATTTTTATAAGCTGGTTTCTATTTTCATCCTAAGAAAAGGTCATACCATGTAGATGGCGGTAAATTTTTAAAGCACTAAAAGGAATATAGCGAAAAGTAAATCTTGAGCCCCCACCCTCCCCAGTCCAGCTCCTACTAACAGTTTTCTGTATATCTTTCTAGAAATCCATATGCATAAACATATGCATATTTACATCCACCCTTTTTCTTGACACAGATAGGAATATACTATGTACCTTTTCACTGAACGCGTCTTGGAGATCATTCTTTATTGATACATCTAGATCACTTTTACTTTTTTAACAAAGACATATATTGTATTAAACTGATAGACCGCAATTCATTTAACCAGTCCCCATTATGTACTTTTAGCCAATCTTCTTATTTTACGGGTTTATTATTTTTTTAATGTTTATTTTTATTTTTGAGAGAGAGAAAGAGAGACAGAGTATGAGTGGGGTAGGGGCAGAGAGAAAGGGAGACATAGAATCCAAAGCAGGAGGCGCCTGGGTGGCTCAGTCGGTTAGGTGGCCGACTTCAGCTCAGGTCATGATCTCACGGTCTGTGAGTTCGAGCCCCTCGTCGGGCTCTGTGCTGATGGCTCAGAGCCTGGAGCCTGGAGCCTGCTTCGGATTCTGCGTCTGCCTCTCTCTCTCTGCCCTTCCCCTGCTCACGCTCTGTCTCTCAAAAATAAATAAACGTTAAAAAAAAAAATTTAAAGAATCCAAAGCAGCCTCCAGGCCTTGAGCTGTTAGCATAGGGCGGATGCAGGCCTCAAACTCACAAACTGTAGATCATGACCTGAGCCAAAGTTGGACACTTACCTGACTGAGCCACCCAGGCGCCCCTAATCTTACAAGTTTGAATAGTCACATACCATTCCTTTTCTCCTTGAGCTCATATTTTCATTCTCCTCCTGCAACAGAATTTTATCTTGTTATATTTTTATGCTGGGTAAATTTTATTTATATCCTATTATATGTCTCTGTAATAAAGTTTTGTATACATAGAGATTTAAAATACTTTAAAATTTCCTGTGTGACCGTAAGCTCTGAGTATTAAATTTGTTTTCTTCTTGACTTAGTTATCAAAGTTACATTTTAGTATGTAAATGATTAAAGCTACATTAAGAGCTCACAGTTTTTGATAATTATAAAACATAAAGGCAATTTAATCAGAAATATATTTCTTAATGAGATTTTGGGGGCTTTTTTATTTTTATTATTTTTTTAATTTTTATTTTAGGAAGAGAGCGTGAGTGGGGGAGGGAGCGGAGGGAAGGAGGAAGGAAGAGAGAGAGAGAGAGAGAATGAATCTTAAGCAGGCTCCATGCTCAGTGTGGAGCCTGACATGGGGCTCCATCCCGTGACCCTGGGATGATGACCTGAGCCGAAATCAAGAGGCAGTCACCCAACCAACTGAGCCGCCCAGGTGCCCCATGGGGGCTTTTTTATTTTTAAGTAGTTCGTGTATTTGTGTGTGAACAATACATGTTGCTAAAATGGGACATGGTTATGTATCAAAAGTTTCATTCCTGTTTTCATATTTTTAGATGTAAGTGCTGAGGAGCCTTATCCACATAAACAAGTAGCTGGAAATGGAAGGCGTTTGATTATTGCATTATCATTCAGTTCTTTGTAGTCGTTGAATAAACAAATTGAATCGTATAAAACTACCAGTGTTCAAGCATTTAAAAATGGCAATATTATATGGTTCTTTCTTCATATGATAAAAATAATCATATAATCTGTCATCAAAAATCATTTTTAGTGATCTCACTGCTGACAGTTTGACCAGTTCCTCTTTCAGTCTTTTGAAGGCAGAGGATTGGAAACCATCTGATATGCAAAAGAGTTTGTTACACAGTGTTTAGAGGCCTTCCTTTTTTTCAGCACCTACACCGGTATTTTATTTTATTTTATCTTATTTATTTTAAAATATAACTTATTGTCAAATCGGGTTACATACAACACCCAGCGCTCATCCCGGCAAGTGCCCTCTTCCCATTTTCCCCTCTCCTCCATGCCCCCATCCACCCCCAATTTGTTCTCTGTATCTAAAGAGTCTCTTGTGGTTTGCCTCCTTCCCTCTCTGTTTGTAACTATTTTTTCTCACTTCCCTTCCCCCATGGTCCTCTCTTAAATTTCTCAAGATCCACATATAAGTGAAAACATACGGTGTCTGTCCTCCTCTGACTGACTTATTTCACTCAGCATAATACCTTCCAGTTCATCCACATTGCTGCAGATGGCATGATTTCATTCTTTCTCATTGCCAAATAGTATTCCATTGTATATATAAACCACATTTTCTTTATCCATTCATCAGTTGATGGACATTTAGGCTCTTTCCATAATTTAGCTATTGTTGAAGGCGCTGCTATAAACATTGGGGTACATGTACCCCTGTGCATTAGCGCTCCTGTATCCCTTGGGTAAATTCCTAGTAGTGCTATTGCTGGGCCATCGGGTAGTTCTATTTTTAATTTTTTGAGGAACCTTCACACTGTTTTCTAGAGTGGCTGGATTCCCACCAACAGTTTGCATTCCCACTAACAGTGTAGGAAGATTCCCGTTTCTCCACAATCTTGCCAGCATCTATAGTCTCCTGATTTGTTCATCTTAGCCACTCTGACTGATGTGAGGTGGTATCTCAGTGTGGCTTTGATTTGTATTTCCTTGATGATGAGCATCATTTCATGTGTCTGTTGGCCATCTGGATGTCTTCTTTGGAAAAGTGTCTATTCATCACTTCTCGGCCTTTTGGCTAAGATCAAGTGTGGAAAAGTGTCTATTCATGTCTTCTGCCCATTTCTTCACTAGATTATTTGTTTTTTGGGTGTGGAGTTTGGTAAGTTCTTTATAGATTTTGGATACTAACCCTTTATCTGATATGTCGTTTGCAAATATCTTTTCCCATTCCGTCGGTTGCCTTTTAGTTTTTTTGATTGTTCCCTTTGCAGTGCAGAAGCTTTTAATCTTGATGAGGTCCTTATAGTTCACTTTTGCTTTTAATTCCCTTGCCTTTGGAGATGTATTGTGTAAGAAATGCTGCGGCTGAGGTCAAAGAGGTTGTTGCCTGCCTTCTCCTCTAGGATTTCGATCGTTTCCTGTCTCACATTTGGCTCTTTCATCCATTTTGAGTTTATTTTTGTGTATGGTGTAAGAAAGTGGTCCAGTTTCATTTTTCTGCATGTTGCTGTCCAGTTCTCCCAGCACTATTTGCTAAAGAGGCTGTATTTTGTCCATTGGATACTCTTTCCTGCTTTGTCAAAGATTAGTTGGCCATACCTTTGTGGGTCCAGTTCTGGGTTCTCTATTCCGTTGGTCTATGTGTCTGTTTTTGTGCCAGTACCATACTGTCTTGATGATTACAGCTTTGTAGTAGAGGCTGAAGTCTGGGATTGTGATTCCTCCCGCTTTGGTTTTCTTCTTCAATACTGCTTTGGCTTAT
The DNA here is from genome assembly GCA_030068075.1 of Paguma larvata. Classification (NCBI taxonomy): domain Eukaryota; kingdom Metazoa; phylum Chordata; class Mammalia; order Carnivora; family Viverridae; genus Paguma; species Paguma larvata. Next base: position 25,979,531 of record CM057844.1, on the reverse strand, counting down.
TCGGGGACTTTTGTGGTTCCATACAAATTTTAGGATTGTTTGTTCTAGCTTTGAGAAGTATGCTGTACACTGATATTTTAACTTTAACCTAGTTTGGTGCTCAGGAAATCTTTATTTCCCAGGACAGTGTCTCACAGGAAGGTTAGATGTTGCTGGTAGGTACACCTTGCTTTTGTAAAATGGCAGAAGGATAATTGTGAAGGAAACAGTGATACTAGATAGCCTGCCTTTGTGTTACAAGCATCTTTTCGGGCAGATCCATTTTAGGAAAGCAGAGGATCTGGAAATCTATTGCCTTAAAACTATTTGTGACTCCATTCCTCTTGGGAAACTTTGGACAACCCAGCCATATCACAGATCATACCCTTTGACTCTGTGGAATTCCATTCCTGTGGATGTTCCCCAAGAAAATAACTCAAGAGGAAAAGGTGCATACAGATATTCCTAGCAGCAAAGTTCATGACAAAGAAAACCTAGAAATGACCCAGTACACTATAATGGAGGAACAAATAAGTGATTGTATCTTAACGGAGTGGGTCATGATACAGCTTTAATTAAAACATTTATATATAAACTCCTATGTTACATGAAGAGGTAGTGAACAAGAATTAAGAAAACATGAAGGAATGAAATGTTTAGACTGTTAGACTGTAGTGAGAAATTAGGAGTGATAATTGAATTTTTAAAAATTTTGATTCTTTAGATTTAACAGTAACAAAAATACACATGAAGGCATTATATTAGGTGTACTCTGATCACAACTCTATAGAACTTAGGTTTTGTGTGCTAAGGAACAGAAGAAGACAAAGATGTAAATGGCTGCTACTGTAAGATTAAGAGGATAATTACCTTTTTATTCCTCTGCGTTTTAAAAAAAATTTACATAACTCTGAATAGCATACAAATTGGAGGGGCACCTGGGTGGCTCAGTCAGTTAAGTGTCCAACTCTTGATTTCTGCTCAGGTCATGATCTCACAGTCGTGGGATCAAGCTCCGTGTCATCTGTGCCATCGGCACAGAGCCTGCTTGGGATTCTCTCCCTCCCCCCCCTCCCCAACCCCGTGCCTCTCCTTTGCTCACGCAAGCTCTTTGTGTTTCAAAATAAATAAACTTAAAAAAAAAAAAAAAGAATACAAATTGAAAAGGTAGATATCAAAACTGTTTTATCTGTGTGGTGAGGTTAAAGGTGACTTTTTTATACCTTTCTTTTTCTTTTATTTTGAGAGTGAGAGGGTGCAAGTGAGTAAGGGACAAAGAGAGAGAGAGAATCTCATGAGGGTCAGGGAGGAAGAGAGAGAAACAGGGCTCACCCAATGTGGGGCTCGTGCTCACCCGATGCAGGACTCGAACTCACGAACCATGAGTTCATGACCTGAGCCAAAGTCCGATGCTTAACTGACTGAGCCACCCTGGCATCCCAATATACCTTTATTTTTCAAATATCCTAAAATAAAATTTAATAAAAGAGAGGGTTTGATAAGGAAAGAGTTTCATATCCGTTTGTATGGTACTTTTCCAGGCCCGAGCAGGGATCATGGGTTCTATCTCTGTGAGATGATAATCACACTAATAACCAACATTTATTGAACATCTAATCTGGCTGACACGTGGAAGGGATAAATTAAATATTTATGAGCAAATGATTTACGTGCCAGGCACTTTACACAGAATTATCACAACACACTGAGGCAAATGTTTCTTTATAGATGAAGAAAGGAGGCGTAGGTATGTTCAATTTATTCATTCATTTATTCACCAGTATTTGAGTGCTTGCTGTGTTCCAGGCCCTGTCTTCATGTAGTTTATAGAGAGTAAGACACAACAGAAAAAAATAAAACAGACAAATGCATTAGTTACAATGAAGGAAACAGACAAGAGGCTGAGAGAGAATGTTGGATGGGGACCTCACTTGAGACAAGAAGGCCTCTCAGAGACGTGATACCAAAGCTGATAGTTCAAGAATCAGATATGGGCGATGAGGTTCTGGACAGAGGAAATGTCATGTGTGAGGTCCCGAGACAGGACAGAGCTGGGTGTTTATCAGAAACAAAGAAACGCGGTATGGCCACAGTCCAGGGGAGAGAGAGATCAGTCAATGGAGGTCCGCAGTGCCGAGATCATGCAAGGCTTTGAGGGCCACCTGGAGGTGTTTTGACTTTATGCAGAGCCCATGGGAAGCCCTGAGGTCTGGTGTATGCAGGAAGGCAGTCACTTTGGCTGCAAGGAGAGAGTGGCGTGAGGGCCAGTGGTGGGAGCAGCGAGAAGACTGCGGAGGTCATCCCACTGTAAGATGCTGGTGACCAGACCAGGTGGTGGCACTGGAGATAAATCGAGATAAATCTTGATGTTTTGGAAAATGGAATTGACAGGAGTTGCTGACTGAATGGATGTGGGGGTGGGGCAGAGGGAGGAGTCAAGGATGACCGCCATTTGCTAAGAAGGGAGAGATAATGGTAGGGAGGCAACTTTGTGGGAAAGTGAGGGAAACCAAGAATCCTGCTTGGGAAATGTTAAGTTTGTTCTATCTGCGAGGCATCCATAGATGTCAAAAAGGTCAGCTGTTTCCCTGCAAGCTTGTGTTAATAGCTACTTAGCAACAGCTAGCAAAATTACAAATGCCTATATTTTTGGACCCAGCTAATCCTAATTCTGTACATTTGTCTTACAGGTTACAGGTAAACTTTGCAGGGTTGAGGTGACATATGTTCAATGTTGTTTACTACCCTATTACTTGTTACAGCAAATAACAAAACATTGGAACCAATCCAACCAGCTGTTAAGAGGGAACTAGTTAACTTGTGGTCCAAGCAGTGGACAACTGTGCGACTATATAATAGGAGGAGGGAGCTTTTTATGTACTTACATGGAAAAATCAGGATCTATTGTTAAATGAATGAAAGAAAGTGCACAACAGTATATTTAATAAGCTATTTTTTATGTGGGAAAACTAATCTTTACTCACACATATTTATGTTTATAAACTAATACAAATTGATTTGGGGTATAGGGTAGGAGTGAGACTTCATGAAATCAATTTCCTATTCTTAAAATTCTGAACCAGATGGCAATTTAAAAACTATAGTGGCCAGCATTGACTGAGCAGGGACTTTGAATACAACATCTCTCCCTCACAATAACTTAACAGGATACTTGGCATTTTGCATCAGATAAGTGAGGCTCAGAGAAGGTAAGTGTCTGCCCAAGGCCACAGAATGAATAAGTGGCTAACTCAGGTTTGATTGCAGGCTTTTTTGGCTCCAGAGCTTTTGCTGTCTCTTCCCTGAGGTTGTATGTGGGATTTGGTACGTGGAGTTTTTTTGTATGTGGGTTTTTATGCCTGGTGGCTATCTGCCTGACAACGACTTGTCTCCTATAGAGCCTCATTGGGGACATTGACAATGCCATGAGGACCTTCCTTAACTATTACACTGTATGGAAGCAGTTTGGGGGGCTCCCGGAATTCTACAACATTCCTCAGGGATACACAGTGGAGAAGCGAGAGGGCTACCCTCTTCGGCCAGGTAAGCAGTATCTCTGGCCCCTCACGACCTACAGGCTCTTGTTCTCTGAACCCCAAACCCTCATGTTTCTATGAGGTTCCATGCCTCACAGGTGCTCACAAGTTTGTTTTTCCTGTTATGCTTCCATTTCCTGCTATGCTTCCAGTGGCTCTGGGTGGTTTTCCTGGTAGGAATTATATATCCCCATATTTTCGGATAAGGAAACTGAAGCTTAGTGGGCTAAACTGACTTGCCCAAGGTTAAGTGTAGGAGGTAACACTGGAACACAGGCCTCTTAACTAAACCTTAGGCTCCTTCAAGCTCGGGCAAGTGAGTGCAAAGGGAAGAGCCAGTATGACTCCCTTTGAGTTCCTGCCATCAGGATTTCAGAAGTGTAGATAAACTTTCTAAGTCACCGGGTCAGGTGAATTGTGCTACTGTGGAATGTTAGAACTCTGGAATGAATCACCTGATCTCGTCCACCACCCCATCTGCAGCTCAGAAATCAAGGCGCAAAGAAGGAAGGTATTACACACTTGATAACTGTCTTAAAGTTCCTTTCCACCCTGATCCTCTGACTCACTGCAGGAAAGTTAAACACCGTGAGGAGGAGAAGGGAAAGGGGGCCAGAGGAAGGAAGCTTAGTCAGTACACACAGTCATCCCCCACCCCAAAGTGGGTTACATTTCCATTGTTAGACTCTTCCCACCTTCCCACCTGAATGCCTTTGAGCTGTGGGACAGGCCTTCTGGTGGCTTCTGCCCATTCTGTACCCCCCCCTCAACCCCATTTCCTTCCTTCTCTAGCTCAAGAGATTATTGTGGGAGTTGGGGAAGGGGGGCACAGAAGAGGAAGGAGAACAGTAACTGAAAAGAATAAATTAGTCGCTTCGATTCCTAGAGGCTGCTGTTCTTGGTAGTTCTCACGTGTTTATTCTCATGGCTTTTTTTTTTTTTTTTTTTTAAGAGAAAGTTCTCAGAAGGTGTTGTACCCAGTGTTACCAACAGATAAAATGAAGACAGTTTGGGACGAAAAGTAGGACATAGGCTCGTGCGTTTCAGAGTGAGAGGGAAACTGAGAGGCCTTCTAACTGGGATGGTCCTGTCATTGCCCTGGCAAGTGGTTTTCTAGTCTTTGTTCAGTTAGCACCAGTGACAAGGAGCTCACTACTTACAGAGGCACCTGTCCCATTTGCAGGATAAGCTGGCAGGAAGGCATCAATGGAAAGTAAGGCCCCACAGCCAGGAATCCAATAATGTCTTAGTCCAGTCACCCTTCCTACCCTGAAACAATAGCAATAGGAGATAAGGGACTCCTCTTTCATTAGATTGGCCAGTGTGTTACGCTCTGGTACCTGTATCTGATCAGCAGTATGGAAGCACAGAACCTAGCCTAAAGGTCTCTGAGGGCTCTTACCTCCCCCTAAATCCAAATCTCAGCCTTGAGCTGTCACCCTGTTCTCGAGAGTTGGCCAATGTACAAGAAGTTAAAGCAGTGATAGCATACATAGGCCCACGTGTGAGGAGAGAAAACAAGACGGCTGGCCCTGGGTGCACGGAGCCAGCCAGCTGCGAGCATCAGAAGAGGCTTCCCGGGAGCACTATCTTTTCTTTCTTTGAATGTAATTTTTTTTTAATGTTTATTTATTTTTGAGAGAGAGAGAGAGAGAGAGAGAGTGAGAGAGCGAGCGTGAGTGGGGGAGGGGCAAAGAGAGAGAGGGAGATACAGAATCTGAAGCAGGCTCCAGGCTCTGAGCTGTCAGCACAGAGCCTGACGTGGGGCTCAAACTCATGAACCACGAGATCATGACCTGAGTCGAAGTCAGATGCTTAAACGACTGAACCACCCAGGTGCCCCTCTTTTCCTTCTTGAACACACTGTGTACAAATAAATGTACCCCAATCTGTGTCTTAGAATGTGAGCAGTTAGATCAGCAAATCGTCTGTAGACCTGGGGGGTAAAGAGAGGGAGACGTGGGAGAAAACTGGGAGACAGGCAGAGATCTTTTTTCTGAAAGGAAGAAATAGAATCTGCAGTAGTAAGTCAAAAGGGAGAAAAGTGCTGGTCATGGCCCAGGAGGAAACAAGGAAGGAGATTGGGAGGAGAGGTTGGTCTAGGGAGGGGAGAGTTCTCTCCTCTCTGAGAAAAGACAGGTGGAAAAGTAGAAACTACTATTGAGCTGTAGCTTCCACCCACTAGGACCACCCTAGAAGTCGAATCTTTCTCTCCCCTACTAGCTCTTCAGATACTGGAAAGCAGTAAACATAGCTTTGTGGGTTTTCTTTTCTCCAGAATAAACTTTCTCTTTGGGACAAACTCCTGTTGGCTAATATTCATCTGAAAATGGGGCCCCTGCCTGTCAAATTCCAGTTGTGGCTGTAGAATAGGACGAGACTATTGCCTTGTTCTGGGCCCAGTGAACGGGTGGCTGTTTCTTTGTTAGACTGAAGATTGGCTCTTGAATATCTTAGCCTTCATCTTTTTGTCCATCCGATCTCAGAAAGGGCCTCATAATGATAGGCCTCATACTCTTACGTTTTAGGATTAGGTTAGGCTGTTAGTGACAGAAAATGAGCCGTACTTAATTAAGATAGACATTTCTTTCTCACTTTTGGCCTTATGTGGCTCTCTCTGTTGTCAGGGACCTTACTTCCACACCTGGCTGATGGGAATAGTTGTCAGTCTAAGCAGTTGCGTGCTTGGCTGTAGTTAAGGATTCTGTTCCTAAGGAAGAAATATGGGCAGATAGGGAACACACCTCTCCATCCCAGAGCCTCGCTGGCTGTCTCTCCCTTGGGATGGGAGTCCATGGTCAGTTTTAATGCTGATCTCCACTAAGCTACAGGCTTTGGGTATATTGGCTCTGAAAACTCAGCATTGAGTTGTCCCGTGTTCTTCCTGGTTGGGGCCCTGTGGACAGGGGAGGGGGGTGAGTCTCACCCCCTGAGGTGGGCCCTGAGCCTTCCCTGCTCAGCCCCTGGATGAGAGGAGTCTGCCCTGGATTTTACAGAACTCATTGAGAGCGCAATGTACCTCTACCGTGCCACGGGGGATCCCACCCTCTTAGAACTTGGAAGAGATGCCGTGGAATCCATCGAAAAAATCAGCAAAGTGGAGTGTGGATTTGCAACAGTAAGTGTTTTCCACGGGCCCAAGAGTTGAGAAATGTCTCCCCCTGCTGATAAAGAGACTCTGGAATATTAGCACTGAAGGGACCTTAGAGATGTACATATGCCTTTATTTTATAGATGGCAAGACTGAAGAACAGAGAAGCCCAGAGCCTTGCTAAAGGTCACAAAGCTAGTAGAGGTGGAGTAAGGGTTTGTTCTCAGGGATCTTGACTCTACGCTCTTGTCAATGTCTCTGCATTGGGGTCCTCAAACTGTCTTATAGGCTACTGTACAAGGGTGAATTTTATGAAGTTTTGTGGAAAGGCCTATTAGGTGGATTTTAGGAGGGAAATACAAAGCCCCATGGCCTTATATTCAAACATGGGAGTCCTTAATGAAACCATCCTAGTAGTTCCACAGATGTTTATTGAATGTCTTTTTCGAACCAGGCACCATGCTATGGTTCTAGCAATGAACAAAGACCAAGCCCCTGAGCTGATGTTTTAGTAGGAAAAACAACGAATTTGTGTCTGGGAGACAGAAAGAAGGCCAGTTTGTCTGGAGAAACATGAACACAGAGGAAAGGGGAAGAGATGACGTCCCAGAGGGAGGCAGGGCTGTATCATGCAGGGCTTCGTAGAAGCTGTGGGGGAGAACTTGCCTTTTGTTCTGCTTAGAACGAGAAGCCTTGGTAGGATTGACAGCAGAGCGGTGACCTGATCTGATTTGTATTTTAGAAAGCTCACTCTGGCTGCTCTGTGGAAAGGGGATTGAAAGGGTCAAGGGGAAGGGTCATGTCACATCCTTAGAGGACCCGAGCAGGCAAGATGTAAATAAACGATCATTACAGATACGTAAAACACATGTGTAAGAATATCGTCTGGAAGAAAATTCACCAAGAAGTCTACAGAGGAATTTTAGGGTATGAGATTAAAAATAGACCAAAAAAAAAAAAAATCCTTTTGTATTGTGGTTATATTCTGTAAGTAGAATATATATACATCTATTTAAAGAAAAGACCTATATATGTAGAGGGAAAATAAAGCAGTGATCTGTTTTAGTTTCTAAATATGTTGTATTTTGTGAAAAGCCAAAGTGGGTAAGTCCATGGGGCCTTCTCAGGAACATTTGACTGATTTCCATGAAAATGGAAAGCCTCTGGAGGTCTTCCAAGGCAAATGATGGGAACAGGCGTTGGACTCCTTGGCCTTTGACAAAGAAGGCAAGAGAATAATAATTCTTGATACATCAAGTCCATATTTACTCACATTTTTTGTGAAAAATAGATGCCACCGAGAATTAGTTTTAAGAAAATAGGTCTCAAATTCTGAGATGACAAAATAAATGTAGGAAGGAAACTTACTCATCCATGACTATAAACTTAGTATGAATTTTTCTTCATAAAGACGTCTAATTAGTTATTATAGTAGCAAAAACTTGGATTAGCTAAGTAAATGATGCTACATTTTTACAATGTCATTAAAGGGGATGATTAGATGTGTTTGTGTATGGTCACAATAAAGGCAGGTTAATGGGGATAGGAATTGTCTTGTCCCAAGGGAGGTTATGGAAGACCCTGTGATCAGGCAGTATTTGAGCAGAGACCCAGAAGCTGTAGGAAGGACTAGTGGTCCAGACTGGAAGATCAAGCAATGCAGAGACCCCGGGCGAGTGCACTTGCTTGCTCACGGAACAGGAAGGCCGTTGGCCAACCTGCAAGAACAAGGGAGAGAAGCATAAGAGAGGTTGGGGAGAGAGCAGGGGCCAGGCTGTGAGGACCTGCTAGGCCATGATATGGACTTTGGTTTTTAGTCTACCCTGAAGTGGGATGTCAACAGAGGGTTTTCAGTGGAGGAGTGACAGCTAAGACTCACCCTATAAATAAACTTTAGGGTTAAAGATGGAAGCGGGAAGCCCTGTTGGAAGTTGTGTCAGTCCGGGTGAGAGTCGGTGGTCCAGGCTGGGGAAAAGGTGAAGCTCTGAAACATAAAGTGATTTTTGAAAAGGCCCTTAGCTGCTCTGTGGCAGGGCAGCAATTCCTAACGCGGCCCCCTGGCCCTCTCCGCTGCCCCGTGATACCACTTCTGACCTGCTCCCTTCTTCCTCGTGGCAGATCAGAGATCTGCGAGACCACAAGCTCGACAACCGCATGGAGTCTTTCTTCCTGGCCGAGACCGTGAAATACCTCTACCTTCTGTTTGACCCAACCAACTTCATTCACAACAACGGCTCCACCTTCGATGCGGTGATGACCCCCTATGGGGAGTGCATCCTGGGGGCTGGGGGTTACATCTTCAACACAGAAGCGCACCCCATCGACCCCTGCCGCCCTGCACTGTTGCCGGAGGCTGAAGGAAGAGCAGTGGGAAGTGGAAGCCTTGATGAGGGAATTCTACTCTCTCAAACGGAACAGATCGAGATTTCAGAAAAAAACGGTGAGCTCAGGGCCATGGCAACCTCCAGCAGGACCGGGAACGTCCTCCTCTGAAAACCAAGATGAGGCCAGGGAGAAGAGGCCTACCAGGCAGAAAGTCCCACTCCTCAGCTGCCCGAGTCAGCCCTTTACCTCCAAGCTGGCATTACTGGGACAGGTTTTCCTGGACTCCTCATAACCCCTGGATGACTTTCTTGTTTTGTGTTTGATTTAAACTATGACAGTCACTCTGATTTTGACTGTCGTGTTCTTCTGTTTTACATATTGGGTTGTCTCAGGAGATTTCATTCCAAGAAAGTATTCATGGCTTAAAAAAATGTGAGTCTAATTTGTTTTTCTCATATAGTCGAAGAAACAGCTGAACCCATTATCAGCCTGCTCCGTAGACCCCAGGGGTGGATGCTTGAATCTCCCTTCCTTTGAAGGCTCCCCTCTTCCAGTATCTCCGGGGAGGGTGTTGTTAGAAACGTGTCCGTCATGTCTTGCCCTTGAACGTGCCCATCTGTCTGTTCAAGCAACAACACACACTTATGAAGCACCTTTGTGCGCCAGCCCCAGCCTTGGCATTCAGCGTGGATGAGACAGTTTTTATTCTCTGGAAAACAAAATTCTGGCGGCGAGAAATAAACTAGTGGGTACATAAAATAGCATTGTGGGAGGTACCATGCAGATACTGGTAAATATGCAGATAAAGAAAATAATGGGGAGAGGAAATCTACCTTAGACTGGGGGTCAGGGAAGGCCTCTGAAGAAGTGAGTTTTTAAACATTTAACTATGGAAAATTGACAATAAACACAACTGAGGAGAGCAGGATAATAACCCCCTATGTGCTCATCACCAACTCGAGCAAACCCAGCTTCAGAGATGGTCAGCGCATGGTCATCTTTTTAACATGAAATCCCCCAAATACCATTTTGTAAATATTTCAGAATATACCTCCAAACACACCCATGAAAGTCAATAATTTTTGCTTTATACTCTCTAAGCCTTTAATTATGTTCAACATTTTTATTGCTTTATAAATATAGTTTGTTTAATACAGGATCCAAATAGGGTACATGTACTTGCAATTAGTTGGTCTATCTTGAAGTCTTCTAGTCTATGGATGTTCTCTTTCCTTCTCTCTTTATTTTTTAATTTTTTTTTAAGTTTATTTTGAGAGACAGCACATGCTTGTGTGAGTGGGGGAGGGGCAGAGAGAAAAAGTGAGCGAGAGAGAGAGAGAGAGAGAGAGAGAAGGAGAGAAGCCTGAGCAAGCTTCACACTGTCAGCGCCAAGCCTAATGTGGGGCTGGAACCGATTACGAAACCATGAGATTGTGACCTGAGCTGAAACCAACAGTTGGACACTTAAGAAACTGAGCTACCGAGACACCCCTCTTTCTTTATTTTTTAAAAATCAATTTTGTTGAGATACGATTTACCTATAATAAACTGCACCCACTTCTTAAGTTTTGGCAAACTTGGACACCTGGGTAAACACCACAATCAAGATTCAGAACAGTGCTCTCCAACAGAACTTTCTGGGATGATGGAATGTTCTAATCAGAACTATTTGAATGATTGCACTGTCCCGCTGAGTAGCAACTACATGTGGCTGCTGTTGAACCCCAGAAATGTGTCTCTGTGACTAAGGAACTGAATTTATTAATTTTTAGGAGACTTTATATTTTAGAAGAGTTTTAGGTTCACACCAGTCTTGAGCAGAATGTACACGGATTTCCCATATACTCCCTTCCCCCACACCTGTGTAGCCTCCCCCCATTACCAACACGCCCTACCAAAGTGGAACATTGTTACTATTGAGATGCTACATTGACACATGGTTATCATCCAGGGTCCACAGTTTACATTGAGGTTCACTCTTGGAGCTGTACGTTCTCTGGGTTTTCACGAATGTGTAATGATATGTATTAACCATTATAGTTTCATACAGAGCAGTTTCTCTGCCCTAAATTCCTCTGTGTTCTCCTGTTCATCCCTTTCTCCCCACAACTCATGGCAACCACTAACTTTTTACTGTTTCCATAGTTTTGCCTTTTCCAGAATATTATATCCAGATTGGCTTCTTTCACTTAGTAATATGCATTTAGGTTTCCTTCATGTCTTTTCATCGGTTGACAGCTCTTTTCTTTTTAGTATATTCGCTGGATGTACCAGTTTATTAAACCATTCACCTACTGAAGCATTTTGGTTATTATTATTTTTTAATCTTTATTTATCTTGGAGAGAGAGAGAGAAGCAGAGTGCAAGCACGGGAGGAACAGAGAAAGATGGAGACACAGAATCTGAAGCAGGCTCCAGGCTCCGAGCTGTCAGCACAGAACACGACCCGACGCGGGGTTCCAACTCACAAACCGCGAATTCATGGCCTGAGCCGAAGTCAGAGGCTTAACCAACTGAGCCACCCAGGCGCCCGTTGGTTGTTTCTAAGTTTTGGGGAATTATGAATAAAGCTGCCATAAACATATGTGTGTGAGTGTACGGATGTAAGTTTTCAACTCTGAGGGTGATTATGGAGGAGCATAATTGCTGCATCAAATGGTAAGAGTATATTTAGTTTTGTAAGAAACCCCAGACTGTCTTCCAAAGGGGCTGTGCCATTTTGCATTCCCACCGATAATGTATGACAGCATTCCTGTTGCTCCACATTCTCACCAGCATTTGTTATTGTTATTGTTAGTGTTTCAGATTTTGGGCATTGTAATAGGTGTGTGGTAGTATTTCATTATTGTCCAATTTGCAGTTCCCTGATAACTTATCACGCAGAGCGTCTTTTCATACGCTTTTTGCCATCTGTGCATCTTTGGCGAGGTGTCTGTTAAAGTCTTTGGTTGTTGTTGTTGTTGAGCTTTAAGTGTTCTTTATATATTCTGGATAAAAGTTCTTTATCATATATGTCTTGCAAATATTTTCTTCCAGTCTGTAGCTTGTCTTTTCATTCTTGAACTCTCTCTTACTTTCACTGAAATGTATTTGTTGAAGAAACTGCATTGTTAGTCCTACAGAATTTCTGATATAATGGGTTTTGCTAATTGCATGCCTGTGGTATTGTTTAATACGTATCTGGGTTTTTTTTAATTGACACTAAGATCTAGAGGCTTCATCAGTTCAGATTTTTTAATTTTGTTTTTCTTTTGCAAGAATGGTTCATAAGTGGTGTTTTGTACTTCACTTAGACGCATACATTTAGTTGTTTTCCATTAGTTTTTTGTTTTTGTTTTACTTTTTTTATTCAAGTATAATTGCCATACAGTGTTATATTAGTTTCAGGTGTACAATATAATGATCCAACAATTCTATACATTTCTCAGTGTTCAAGATAAGTGTACTCATACATTTTTTATTAATTTTTTAATCTTAATTACAGTATAGTTAGCACACATATTAGTTTCAGGTGTACAATATAGCAATTCAATCACTCTATACATTATTCAGTGCTCATCATGATAAATATGCTCTTTATTCCCTATATATTTTATCCACCCCCCACCTACCTCTTCTCTGATAATCATCAGTTTGTTTTCTTTTTTAATTTTTTTAATGTTTATTTATATTTGAGAGAGAGAGAGAGAGCATGAGCTGGGGAGGGGGAGAGAGAGAGGGAGACAAAGAATCTGAAACAGGCTTCAGGCTCTGAGCTGTCAGCACAGAGCCTGACACGGGGCTCAAACTCACGAACTGCAAGATCATGCCCTGAACTGAAGTAGGACACTTAACCAACTAAGCCACCCAGGCGCCCCACCATCCCACTTTGTTTTCTATAGTTAAGAGTATGGGGGCACCTAGTGGCTCCTTTGGTTGAGCATCCAGCTCTTGGTTTTGGCTCAGGTCATGATATCGCAGTTCATGAGTTTGAGCCCCACGTCAGGCTCTGTGCTGACAGTGTGGTCACACCCTTTCTCTTCTCTCAATAAAGAAATAAATAAAAACTTAAAAGAGTCTATTTCCTGGTTTGTCTTTATATGTGTGTCTTTTTTTCCTTTGTTCATTCGTTTCTTAAGTTCCACATATGAGTGAAATCATATGGTATTTGTATTTCTCTGACTGATTTCACTTGGCATTATACTCTCTAATTCCATTCATCTTGTTACACATGGCAAGATCTAACTTTTTTTGTAGTCAAATAATATTCTGTTGTATATATATATATGCCATATCTTCCTTATCCATTCATCTATCAGTGGAAATTGGACTGTTTCCATAATTTGGCTATTGTAAATAATGCTGTAATAAACATTGGGGTGAATTAGTGTTTTTGTATTTTGGGGGTAAATACTCAGTAATGTACTGGATTGTAGGGTAGTTTTATTTTTAACTTTCTGAGGAAACTCCACGCAGTTTTCTATAGTGGCTGCATCAGTTTGCATTCCCACCAACAGAACACGAGGGTTCCTTTTTCTCCACATCTTTGCCAACACATGTTGTTTCTTGTGTTTTTGATATTAGCCGTTCTGGCAGGTGTGAGGTGGTATCTCACTGTTGTGTTGTTTTGTACTTTCCTGATGACGAATCAGGATCAAGTGATGTTGAGCCTCTTTTCATGTGTCTGTTGGCCATCTGTATGTCTTCTTTGGAGAGATGTCCATGTCTTCTGCCATTTTTTAAATTGGATTATTGGCGGGTTTCGGCATGGAGTTGTAGAAGTTCTTTATGTGTCTTGGATATTAACCCTTTATCAGATATGTCATTTGCAAATACTCTGTCCCATTCAGTATGTTGTCTTTTAGTTTTGTTGATTGTTTCCTTTGCTCTGCAGAACCTTTTTATTTTGATGTAGTCCTAATAATTTATTTTTGCCCCTGTTTTCCTTGCCTCTGGAGAAATATCTAGAAAGATATGGCTATAGTTGATATCAGAAAAATTACTGCCTGTACTCCCTTCTAGGATTTTTATGGTTTCATGTCTCACATTTAGGTCCTTAATCCATTTTGAGTCTATTTTTGTGGATGGTGTAAGAAATCAATCCAGTTTCATTCTTTTGCATGTAGCTGTCTAGTTTTCCCATCACCATTTGTTGAAGACACTGTCTTTTTCCCATTGCATATTTGCCATTTTTTCCTTTGTTGAAGATTAATTAACCATATAATTGTAGGTTTATTTCTGGATTTTCTATTCTGTTCCATTGACCTTTGTGTCTATTTTTGTGCCAGTGCCATACTGTTTTGATGACTACAGCTTTGTAATATCACTTGAAGTCAGGAATTGTGATGCCTCCAGTATTATTTTTCTTTTTCAAGATTGTCTTTGCTATTTGGAGTGATCTGTGGTTCCACACAAATTTTAGGATTATTGTTCTAGGTCCATGAAAAATGCTCTTGGTGTTTTGATAGAAATTGCATTAAATGTGTGGATTGCTTCGGGTAGTATAGACATTTTAAAAATATTTGTTCTTCCAATCCATGAACATTGGATGTCTTTCCATATCTTTGTGTCATCTTCAATTTCTTTCATCAATATGTTATAGTTTTCAGAGTAGAGCTCTTTCATCTCCTTGGTTAAGTTTATTCCTAGGTATTTTATTCTTTTTGATGCAATTGCAAACGGGGATTACTTTCTTAATTTCTTTCTCCCCACTTTATTGTTTTTTCTTTTCTTTTTATCCCAATATCTATCAACATCTGGAATTCTGATAGATATTTTATAGTTTTCAGAATATAGGCATTTTACCTCTTTGGTTAAGCTTATTCCTAGGTATTTTATTATTTTTGATGCAGTTGTAAATGAGATTGTTTTCTTGATTTCTCTTTCTGCTGCTTCCTTATTAGTGTATAGAAATGCAACAGATTTATGTACATTGATTTGTATCCTATGACTTTACTGAATTTATTTATCAGTTCTAGTAGATTTTGGTGGAGTCTTTGTGGTTTTTCTATATATAGTATCATGTCATCTGCATATAATGAAAGTTCTATTTCTTCCTTTCCAATTCGAATGTCTTCTATTCCTTTTTGTCACCTAATCACTGTGGCTGGGACTTTCAGTACTGTATTGAATAAAAGCATCAGGAGTGAACATCCTTATCTTGTTCTTGACCTGAGGGGAAAAGCTCTCAGTTTTTCACCATTGAGTGTGATGTTAGCTGGGTTTTTCATGTAAGGCCTTTATTATGTTGAGGTGTGTTCCCTTAAACCTACTTTGTTGAGAGTTGTATTATGAATGGATGCTGTACTTTGTCAAATGCTTTTTCTGCATTTATTGAAATGATCATAAAGTTTTCATCCTTTCCCTTATTGATGCGATGTTTCATGTTGGTTGATACGCAATTCGAAGCACTCTTGCATCCTAAGAATAAACACCACTTGATTGTGGTAAATGTCGTTATTTTTTTTAATGTACCATTGGATTTGGTTTGCTAGTATTTTGTTGATGATTTTTGCGTTCTACGTTCATCAGAGATATTGGCCTACAGTTCTCTTTTTTTGTGGTGTCTTTATCTGATTTTGGTACCAGAGTAATTCTGACCTCATAGAACGAATTTGGAGTTTTTCCTTCATTTTCTATTTTTTGGAATAGTTCGAGAAAAATAGGTTTTTTGTTTTTTGGGTTTTTTTTTAGATTTTATTTTTAAGTAATCTCTACATCCAACATGGGACTTGAACTCACAACTCCAAGATCAAGTTTTGCATGCTCTACCAACTGAGCCAGCCAGGAACCAAGAAGAATAGGCATTAACTCTTCTTTTAATGTTTGGTAGAATTTGCTTGTGAGGCTGTCTAATCCTGTACTTTTGTTTGTTGGGAGGTTTTTGATTACTGAATAAATTTCATTGCTGACAATTGATCTGTTCAAATTTCTATTTCTGCTTTAGTTTGAGTAGATTGTATGTTTCTAGGAATTTATCAATTTCTCTAAGTTGTCTAATTTGTTGACAACATAGGTTTTCATAATATCCTGTTATAATTGTTTGTATTTCTGTGGTTTTGGTTATTTCCTCTCCATTTGTGATTGTTTATTTAGTTCCCCCCCCCCCACCTTTGATGAGTCTTGCCAGAGGTTTATCAATTTTGCTAATCTTTTCAAAGAACTAGCTCCTAGTTTCATTGATCTGTTCTATTATTTTTTAGTTTCTATATCATTTATTTTTGCTTTAGTATTTATTATTTCCTCCCCTTTGCTGGGTTTGGGCTTTATTCTTCTTTTTCTAGGTGCAAGGTTAGGTCTGTTTGAAAGAGGCAGACCTGTACTGTTATAAACTTCCCTCTTAGAACTGCTTTTGCTGGGGCGCCTGGGTGGCTCAGTCAGTTAAGCGTCCGACTTCAGCTCAGGTCATGATCTCGCGGTCTGTGAGTTCGAGCCCCGCGTCGGGCTCTGTGCTGATGGCTCAGAGCCTGGAGCCTGCTTCAGCTTCTGTGTCTCCCTCTCTCTCTGCCCTTCCCCTGTTCACGCTGTGCCTCTATGTCTCTCAAAAATAAATAAACATTAAAAAAAAAAATCTTTAAAAAAAAGAACTGCTTTTGCTGCATCTCCAAAATTTTGGACCATCGTGTTTTTATTTTCATTTGTTTCCATGTACTTTTTGATTTTTTTCTTTGATTTATTGGTTGACCCATTCATCGTTTAGTAACATGTTATTTAACCCCTGTGTATTTGTGGTTTTTCCAGATTTTTTCTTATGATCGATTTCTAGTTTCATAGCGTTGCGGTCAGAAAAGTTGCATGGTATGACTTTGATGTTTTTACATTAGTTGAGACTTGTTTTGTGGCCTAATATGTGATCTATTCTGGAGAATGTCTCATGTGCATTTGAAAAGAATGTGTATTCTGCTATTTCAGGGTGGAATGCTCTGAATATATCTGTTAATGTCCAGTGTGTCATTCGAAACCACTGTTTCCTTGATGATTTTCTGTTTGGATGATCTGTCTGTTGATGCAAGTGGGTGTTAGAGTCCCCTACTATTATTGTATTACTGTTGATTATTTCCTTTATGTTTGTTATTAACTTTTATGTATTCAGATGCTTTCACGTTGGGTGCATAAATATTTATGATTGTTATATATTCTTGTTGGATTGTCCCTTTTATTGTTATAAAGTGTCCCTCTTTGTCCCTTGTTATAGTCTTTGTTTTAAAGTCTCTTTTTTTTCTAATATATGTATTGCTACCATGGCTCTCTTTGACATTCATTTGCGTGACAAATATTTCTCCATCCCCTCATTTTCAATGTTTATGTATTTTTGAGAGACAGAAAGAGCATGAGCAGGGGAGAGGCAGAAAAAGAGGGAGACACAGAATCTGAAGCAGGCTCCAGGCTCAGTCTGACTGTCAGCACAGAGCCCAACGTGGGGTTTGAACTTATGAACTGTGAGATCATGATGTGAGCTGAAGTCAGATGCTTAACTGACTGAGGTACCCAAGTGCCCCTCCATCCCCTCATTTTCAATCTGCCAGTGTTTTTGGTCGGATTTGAGTCTCGAATAAGCATATAGATGGGTTTTGGTTTTTTATCCACTCTGTCACCCTATGATTTTTTTTATTGGAGTGTTTA
This sequence comes from Paguma larvata, assembly GCA_030068075.1. Taxonomy (NCBI): domain Eukaryota; kingdom Metazoa; phylum Chordata; class Mammalia; order Carnivora; family Viverridae; genus Paguma; species Paguma larvata. The sequence goes on along the minus strand of CM057844.1, from coordinate 25,961,999 downwards.
GTCCTTTTACATTGAAAATAATTCTTGATAGATATCTATTTATTGCCATTTTCTTACTTGTTTTCTGGTTATTTATATAGGTTTTCTCTGATCCTTCTCTTACTCTCTTTCATGGTTTGTTGGCATTCTTTAGTGGTATACTGGGATTCCTTTCTCTTTATTCTTTGCATTTGTTTTTGATTTGTGGTTACCATTAAGTTTGTATATGACATCTTCTGCATATAGCAGTCCATAATAAGTTGATGGTTTGCTTAAGTTTAAGCCATGTTTAGGTATATAGTGTCATATTCCTTTTATTTTTTGAACCATTTGATTTTTGCTAAAATATTTATTTTTACTGCTTTTGTATTTTTTACTTTTCATACTCTCATTTATTATGGTCTTTCCACTCAAAGAGTCCCCTTTAATATTTTTTGTAGGGTTGGTTTAGTGGTCATAAACGCCTTTAGTTTTCATTTGTCTGTTTTGTTTATCTCTTCTATTCTGAATGGTAGCCTTGCTGGATAGAGAATTCTTGGTTGCAGGTTTTTCTCTTTCAACACTTTGATTATGTCATGCCACTTCCTTTGGCTTGCAAAGTTTTCTACTGAAAAATCCACTGATAGTTTTATGGGGTTTCCTTTGTATGTAACTGTCTTCTTTTCTCTTGCTGCTTTGAAAAAATTTTTTTCGGGGTGCTGGTGTGGCTCAGTCGGTTAAGAATCTGACTTCGGCTCAGGTCAATATCTCATGGTTCATGGGTTTGAGACATGACAGCTCAGAGCCTGCAGCCTGCTTCAGATTCTGTGTCTCCCTCTCTCTCTGCCTCTCCCCTGCTCATGCTCTCTCTCTCTCAAAAATAAACATTAAAAAAATTTTTTTTTAATAAAAATTTTTTTCTTCACTACTTTTTGCCATTTTAATGACTATGTCTTGGTGTAGACCTTCTCGGGTTGAATTTTTAGTGGGGGGTCTCTCTGCCTCCTGGATCTGGCTCTCTGTTTCCTTCCCCAGATAAGGGAAGTTTTCAGCTATTATTTCTTCAAATAAATTTTCTGCTCCCTTTTCTGTCTCTTCTTCTGAGATTCCTATAATGTGAATGTTACCATGCTTGATGGAGTCACTGAGTTCCTTAAGACAGTTCTAAATTTGCATAATTTTCTTTCCTCTCCATTGCTCAGCTTTGTTACTTTCCATTACTGTCTTCCAGGTTGTTATTTTTTTTTGTCTGCTTCCTCTAGCCTGCTATTTATTCCATCAAGTGTATTTTAAATTTCATTTGTTGTGTACTTCATCTCTAATTGGTTCCTTTTCATCTTTGTGTTAAAGGTCTCACTAATGTCCTCCACTCTTTTCTCAAGGCCAGTATCTTTATGATAATTAATTTAAATTCTCTCTCAGGCATATTACTTATATGCTTTTGCTTTGGTCTCTTACTGTGTCTAATAAGAATAGTGCTATTCTTTCATTTGGAGATATTTCTTTGTCTCCTCATTTGTCTTCCTTTCTGTGTCTTTTTCTCTGTGTTAGTAAAGTTAGCTGTTTCTCTTGGTCTTAACAATAGTAGCCTTATGAAGAACAGCACAGTGTCCCCTATTTTCCAGGGCCTGGCACTTCAGGGAGTGTCTCCTATGTGTGTTGCATGTGCTTAGCTATTGAGTCTTGGCTTCTTTTTCCTTCAGTCCAGTTGTCCGCTGACACTCTCTTTGCCTATCGCAGGCAGTGTTTGGTCCCCAGCATAGGTGAGGCATATTTTTTTAAGTAGGCTCCATGCCCAGTGCAGGGCCCAAGACAGGGGCTGCGCTCACAGCCCTGAGATCAAGACCTGAACTGAGATCAAGAGTCAGATGCTTAACCTACTGAGCTACTCAGGCACTCTTTGCATGTTTTAACAAGTAGTGTTGTGGTCAGCTTGGAAAATGAGACCTTCCCCCACAGCTGCAGAAACTGTGATCCTACAAAATGTGCATGTTGGGAGATGTGGTGTTGGTAGGGTTTGCCCTGGTCTTCTGGGTGAGGAGCCCACGGTGTGGGACTGAGGCAAGTGTGACTGGGAAGGGCAGATCCATTGAAGTGTGGGTAGGTGGGGCGTGGCGTAAGCAGGTTAGGTAGCCAGTGCCTGTGCTGCCCTGGTTTCCGCAGGTGGTTATTGTTTATGCTGGGCGTAGGGAAGGGAAATGGTGCCTGCCAGGTCCTTTGTTCATGACAGGACTTCTCGTAACCCTGTCTCTCTGGGACCTGCTCTGAGATGAATAAATCACTCTCCCTGCCATCCGATCCTGGCATTTTTCAAACTGCAGGTTCTGCACTGTATCTGCATGAGCTGTTTGTCCTGTTGTCTCTTTAAAAGCAAAGACTGTTTCCTAAGGCCTCCTGACTCTCCCAGAGCCACGGGCAGATTTTTAAAATTCCAGGCTTTCAGTCCAATGGTTATGGGAATTCATGCTTTCAAAGGCAAATATTATGGGAATTTGTCCTCCCGGCTTTCCACCCTTCTCCATGCCACTGTGATGGCTCCAGTCCATTTTGCTCCCAGACTGCATCTCTGCCCTTCCTACCTTCTTCACTGTGGCCTCCTCTCTATCTTTAGTTGTGGGTTTTGTTCTGCCAGTCATCAGGTCATTTTCTGGGTTATTTATGCTGATGCGAGTGTTATCTGGTTGTATCCCTGGGAGGAGGCGAGTTTAGGGACCTCCTACTCCGCCATCTTCTCAGCTGAACCTTTCTGTTATTCTTTTTTCAAGAACGAACTTTTGACTTGGTTATTGCTGTCAATTATATGTTCATTTTCTATTGTCCTACATTGGGCTTTTATTTTATTATTTCCTCCCTTTATTTTCTTAGAGTGGTTCTGATAAAGGTGCTGTTACTCTGGCATAACCTAGTGCATAGCATAGCTTCCATTTGCCCTTCTGGATGTACACTCCACCCTCTTCACCCCAAGAGGGTGAATTGTTCTCTATTCCTGCAGTCCTGTGTGAACTACATCTTAGGCTCGCTTACTCTCTGGCTTCCAACCAGGTTCAGCCAGTGAGGCGTCCAGACAGGAGATTAGACGGAGAGAGTAGAGTGTGGTCCAGACATTTATACATTCTCCTGGCTCCTTTCTGGAAGGGTTGCTTCAGGCTGGCTAGTTTCTCATTTGAAGATCACTGTTTCTCTCAACTCTTTCTTTTCTTGTAATGATCACCTTTCTAATTCCTTTGTTCCCTCAGCCTAGGGATGGTAATGGCCATGCTGTTACTAGCCTCAGATTACTGAGTTATCCCTTGTGATTCTCCCATGCTCTGCCCATAACTTTGTGATATAGTCTTTTTACTAAACCCTCCTCAGAACTTCCTAATTTGAATGAGCTATCTGTTTTCTCTCAGGTGCTTGACTGATACACTATTATGACTAGTGTATGCTGTTAATTTAAAATCTAAAATTAATCATTAACTTCACATTCTCCTAAATGAGAGAAAAATATTAGATCAGCAAGGTTTCAGGATACACAGATCAGTACACAAAAATCAGTTTCTGTCTGTATGATTGCAATTAACAACCCAGAAATGAAATCAAGAAAACTATTGCACTTACAGTAGCATAAAAAAGAGTAGATTACTTGGGGATAAATTTAACAAAAGAAGTATGAGAAAATTTATACACAGAATACCACGAAAAATTGTTATAAGAAATTTTAAAAAGCCTAAATAAGTGGAAAAATATTTCTATGTCCGTGAATTGGAAGACATAGTTTTGGTTTTTTTTAATGTTTATTTATTCTGAGAGAGAAAGAGAACACAAGCGGGGCTAGAGGAGAGAGAGGGAGAGGGAGGGAGAAGGAGAGAGAGAATCCCAAGCAGGCTCTGCGCTTGAACTCATGACCATGAGATCACAACCTTAGCTGATATCAAGACGTGAGATGAGATCAAGAGTCAGACGCTTAACCAACTGAGCCACGCAGGCTCCCCAGAAGACATAGTATTATTAAGATGACATTACTATTTACAGATTCAATGTAATCTCCATCAAAATTCCAGCTGCCTTTTTCTTAGAGAAATTGACAAGCTGATCCTAAAATTCATACGGAAATTCAAGGCACCTAGAATATCCAAAACGATCTTGACAAATGTGAGAAATAAGCCCACTGCTCCCAAAGGAGGGACACGGAGACTCAGAGCACAGTGAAGGGAGGCTTTAATCAATGTTCTTACAAGAGTGAGTGTCTGATGGACAGGCACACTTGGGCCAGTTACAGCAGGCAATTTATCTCCCAGCATGAAGTCCCTCCTCTGATTCCTCATTGGCCTAGTACTACAGAGGTTACAGCCTTACCTGGAAGTTGCCTATGACCAAGTGAGGCCAAAAAGTGGTCTGATTGGAACAAACAAACTCTTGAGGTGATACAGAGACTTTGGTTCTTTGGCGCATCCTCATTGCAAAGTTCATGAAAAATAGCGTGCGAAATGGAGAAGGAAAGAAGAACCAGGAAGTGAAATGTCTAAGGGTTTAGGACTCCATCGTAGGGGGAGGGGGACTTCGTACATATTCCAGTTGGTTGTAAACCTCTTGGTAAATAGACAGCACAGTTTTATTTGGTATTTCTGAAAATGGATCCTCTTGCTTTTCACACAAAGAAAGAAGAAAGTTAGAGGATTTATACATCATGATTTCAAAAATTGCTACAGAGCTACAACAATCAAGACAGTGTAGGACTAGCAAAGGATAGACATATAGCTTGATGGAATAGAACCAAGAGTCTAGAAATAAACCCAGAGTCCAGAATCAAGGGTCCAGAAATATTTATGGTCAGTTCATTTTTGGGAAAAGTGTCAAGGCAATCCAGTGGAGGAACAACTTTTAAACAGATGCTGCTGGGACAACTGGATATCTACCTGCAAAAGAGAGATTTTGGACCCTATTTCATGTCACATGAAAAACTGAGCATCTGGGGGTGGCTCAGTCGGTTAAGTGTCCAGCTCTTGATTTTGTCTCAGGTCATGATCTCATGGTTCGTGAGTTTGAGCCCCACATCGCGTTCTGTGCTGACAGCATGGAGCTAGATAGGGATTCTTTCTCCCCCTCTCTCTTCCCCTCCCTACTCATTCTCTCTTTTACGCTCTTGAAAATAAATGAATAAACTTTAAAAAAATTTAAAAATTAAAAAAAAAATTAACTCAATGAATCAAAGACCTGAATAGGAGCTAAAACTATGAAATTCTTAGAAGAAAGCATAGGCATAAATCTTTGTGAACTTGGATCAGGCAATGGCTTCTTAGGTGACAACTAAAGCAGCACATGCAAACAAAGAGAAATATAAATTGGACTTCCTCAAAATTAAAAGCTTTTGTGGTTCAAAGGATATCATCAAGGGGCACCTGGGTGGCTCAGTCGGTTAAGTACCTGACTCTTGATTTCAACTCAGGTCTTGATCTCACGTTTCATGGGACTGGGCCCCCTGTCTGACTCTGTGCTGGCATCATGGGGCCTGCTTGGGATTCTCTCTGACCCTCTCTCTCTGCCCCTTCCCTGCTCATGCTCTCTCTTTCAAAATAAATAAATAAGTATTAAAAGATAAGAAGGGGTGCCTGGGTGGCTCAATTGGTTAAGTGTCTGACTTCAGCTCAGGTCATGATCTTGGAGTTTGTGGGTTTGAGCCCAGTGTTAGGCTCTGTGCTGACAGCTCAGTCTGGAGCCTGCTTCAGATTCTGTGTCTCTCCTCTCTCTCTGTCCCTCCATCACTCACACTCTGTATCTCTCTGTCTCTCAAAAATAAATAAGAATGTTAAAAAAATAAATAAAACAAAGGACACTATCAATAATGTGAAAAGACAACTTATATAGACTGGGAGAAAATATTTGCATATAAAAATATCTGATGAGGGTCTAGTATCCAGAATATGTAAAGAGCTCTTACAACCTAACAATAAAAAGACAACCCAATCAAAAAAAAAAAAAAAAAAAAAGCGAAGGTGATAGACATTTCTCCAGAGAGGTACGCAGATAGCCCATGAGCATATGAAAAGATGCACAACATAACTAATCATTAGAGAAATCCAAATCAAGACCAAATAAGGTACCAAATATGCTCGGACAGTATTTTACTCTGCTTGGTCTGCTATAACAAAATAGCATAAGCAGAATGGCTTATAAACAACAGAAACGTATTTCTCACAGTTCTGGAGGTTGGAAAGTCCAAGATCAAAGTGCCGACAGCTTCCGTGTCTGGGAAGAGCCTGTTGCGTGGATGGCCATCCTTTCACTGCAATCTCACGTGTCAGAAGAGGTGAGAGATGTCTCTGGGGCTTGTCTTTTATTAAGACATTTATCCCATTGATGAGGTCTTTGCCCTCATGACCTAATCACCTCCCAGAGGGTCTGCTGCTTAATACCATCATCTCGGGGGTTAAGAGTTCAACGTTTGAATTTTAGGAGAACATAAACAACCAGTCCACTACAGATGGCTATAGTAAACACATGGGCAAACAAACGTTATCAAGGGTGAAGAATTTGGAGCCTTCATACATTGGTGGTGGGAATGTAAAATGGGGCAGCTCATTTGAAAAACAGTTTGGGGGTGCCTGGGTGGCTCAGTTGGTTGAGTGTCCGACTTCAGCTCAGGTCATGATCTCACGGTCTGTGAGTTCGAGCCCCGCGTCGGGCTCTGTGCTGACGGCTCAGAGCCTGGAGCCTGCTTCAGATTCTGTGTCTCCCTTTCTCTCTGCCCCTGCCCCACTCATGCTCTGTCTGTCTCTGTCTCAAAAATAAATTAAAAAAAAAAAAAAGAAAAAGAAAAACAGTTTGGCAGTTTCTCAAAAAGTTGGACATAGATTAACCATATGCCCCCCCAATTTTACTCTTGAGATATATATATGCCCAAGAGAAAAGAAAACATTTGTCCACACGAAAACTTGTACACTGGGGCGCCTGGGTGGCTCAGTTGGTTAAGCATCAGACTTCAGCTCGGGTCATGATCTCACAGTTCGTGGGTTCAAGCCCGGCATCAGGCTCGGTGCTGACAGCTCAGAGCCTGGAGCCTGCTTCAGATTCTGTCTCCTTCTCTTCCCCTTCCCGGCTCGCACTCTGTCTTTGTCTCTCTTTCTGTCCCAAATATTAATAAACATTAAAAAAAATTTTTTTAAATAATGAAAGAGAATGCATTAGAAAGTATTTGAGCACGTCACAATGGTCCTTGGCAAGAACCGAGGACATTGGCACAATACCAAGGCTAATTGCTTCATGTTGTAGGAGAGAGACAGAGAAGAGACGTGAAACACACACACACGCTGGTTCAAAGCAGATCGTTTTTTCAGCACACTGGCATCTAATTTGATTTTCTGGTGTGTGATTGTCGATCTGACCGTCACCCCATAATGGGAGGCTAAAGCCTTCTTTAATGTTACATCATAATTTGAAATTAGTTGTGAACTGAAGTGTGGGAGAATTTTATTCATTTCTGGTAACATTGTCATGACTTTCAACTGATTTTGGCTAGGAATTGACAGTGTGATTCTTCAGAAAGTGCATCATCTGGAAAATGTTGAATGTATCACAAATGCAGCATTTAATTGAATTTGTCCAAATTGCCCTTTAATGGGTTGTTTTCATGCTACAGAAAACAAGAATGAGAAGGTGAAAAATATGGGATGAGTGAATAAGGATATTAGGGAAAGTATCGACCTTAATCAGCAGTGACTTCATTTGCACCTCATTTAAAAGAGTCAATGTAAGACAGTTTTTAATTTATTTTTTTAATGTTTATTTATTTTTTGAGAGACATAGAGACAGAGCATGAGCAGGGGAAGGACAGAGAGAAAGGGAAATACAGAATCTGAAGCAGGCTCCAGGCTCTGAGCTGTTAGCACAGAGTCCGACGTGGGGCTCGAACTCATGGACCGTGAGATCATGACCTGAGCTGAAGTTGGACGCTTAACCCACTGAGCCACCCAGGCGCCCCGAGATAGCTTTTAAAAAATACAGTTTTGTCAAGTGTGCAGACCAACAAAATGACATACTAATGTATTATCTGTAATAATATTCTTGAAAATGAAAGCTTGAAAATGACATATACTAATGTATTCTTTGTAATACCATTCTTTTTTTTTTTTTGAAGATTTTTAATGTTTATTTATTTTTGAGAGAGAGAAACGGAGAGACAGAGCCTGAGCAGGGGAGGGGCAGAGAGAGAGGGAAACACAGACTCTGAAGCAGGCTCCAGGCTCCGAGCTATCATCACAGAGCCCAACGTGGGTCTTGAAACTACGAACTGGGAGATCATGACCTGAGCTGATCAACCAACTGAGCCACCCAGGTGCCCCTTGTAATAATATTCTTGAAAATGAAAGCTTAATGGCAACAAAATTCAAAAGATACTTGGGCAGGGGGGCGTTGCCTAGGTGGCTCAGTTGGTTAGTCTTGATCTCAGGGTCAATGAGTTTAATCCCCTTGATGGGCTCCACACTGGGTGTGAAGCCTACTTAAAAAAAAAAAAAAAAAAAGGAAGCACTTGGGTACTTTAGATTCTGTCTCCCTCTCTCTCTGTCCCTCCCCCCCCCACTCTTGCTCTCTCTCTCTTTCTCTCAAAAAATAAACATTAAAAAAAATAAACTGGGAAACATGGCATACTGAATTAGTCCCTTCAATACCTTCAAAAAAAGAAAAAATACCTACAATGTGATGGGCACACTTTCTGAGCCACGATGTAACTGTAAATAAGAAGGCCTCATTATCATTGTATGGGTTACGTAACCCATACCGACCGAGAACACTGCTCACAAGACTCTTGAAAAAAGAAAAAAAACATTATCCTTCTGGCATGCATTTTGGTGTGTAGTTTTTATGGTAAATCAATTGGTAAAAATATGTCTTAGAAATAATCTCTCCTTGTATCTGTACTGTTGCAGAATTTTAGAAACAATGCTTATTATGCTGTTATGATGTGGTATTGATTTCATGAGCCAAAAACACTTGAGAAATACAAGTTGAAACTTGCACAACACTTAGTTGTGCCTGAGATGAATTTGGGTAAGGCCATGTTAAGGAAGGTCTGTTATGTTTAGTTAACCTCCTCACACAAACTGGATTAAAAATATACGAGAATTGAAAAGTGCAATTTTGGTCCCTATAAATCAATCTGCAAAAATGGACCTATAACAAAATTATTAAAAAATTGTTTAGAAGTCACTGGGTGTTGTATGTAAGCCAATGTGACAATAAATTACATTAAAAAATTGTTTCGAAGTTAGGGTGTCTGGGTGGCTCAGTTGGTTGAGCATCTGACTTCGGCTCAGGTCATGATCTCACAGCTGGTGGGTTTGAGCCACTCTTCTGGCTCTGTGCTGACAGCTCAGAGCCTGGAGCCTGCTTCGGATTCTGTGTCTCCCTTTCTCTCTGCCCCCTCCCCTCTCACACTCTGTCTCTCTCTCAAAAATAAACATTAAATAAATACATAAATATGGTTTAGAAGCATCTAAAATCAGTGTTACTTGGCACACTCTTTCATATGTTGTAAATCTTTGGGCAACAAAGGAATTCTGCTGAAATTCATGTACATATTGAAAAAAAAAACAGTGGATGTTAATTTTACTAGAAGCTGGAAAAAAAAGCCCATTGCTTGAAAAAGAAAAACAACTTTTTCAGGGATTAGAACTGACCACACCATTTCGTTTATCATACAAAAGTTAGTTGGTTGTCTTAAAGGAAAGTCGAAAGCACGTTAAAAGAATACAATAATGAAATCTATTTTTCTAGCCGAAAATCGATCTCATTTGGAAAATCTTTTCAAAGTTGTTGTTTGAGTAACAATGTGGGTCTATTTAACTGATTTTTTAAAAACATTCTTAGAAAATTCAGTTAGAGTGTTGGTGGGAAAGTTGTTCCTGTATTTCAAACATTTCCGAGCTTTCCAAATGACATTACTGGTGCGGCAAGCAAGGTTTCAATACATATGCCACTGGCCTCACGGTTCCCTGGAGTAGTAGCAGCCGGCAGCATTTGCCAGAGAACTTGCTACAAATGCAAACTCTTGGACCCCGCCCCAGACCTTCTGAATCAGAACCTGGAGGTCCGAGCAGCAATATATTTTAAAAAGCCTTCCAAGTTAAAAAAAAAAAAAAAAAAGAGCCTTATAGGTAATTCAGATATAAACTCAAATATAGGAATTAGGGTAATAGATGTCCCCAACATCACTGCAACAAATTGATGAGACTTTATTAAGGAAAACGGTTTAAATGAAATGAAATTTCGAGATTTTTGCTGCAGTTCACCTCCTGTGTTGGTATTTGTGTTCTATTTGTCTCTCGGCGTCAGTCAGAGAATGTTACCTCTTTTTCTGATCTTTGGAAGAAATTGTGTGTTGTTGGAATTATGTCTTCCTTAAAAGGTAGATTTGGGGGCACCTGGGTGGCTCAGTCAGTTAAGTGTCTGACTCTTGATTTCGGCTCAGGTCATGATCTCATGATTCATGGGATCGAGCCCTTCATTGGGCTCTGCAATGACGGCACGGAGCTTGCTTGGGATTCTCTCTCTCCCTCTCTCTGCCATTTCCTCACTCGTGTGCGTGTGTGCACTCTCTCTCTCTCCCAAAATAAATAAATAATGCAACCATTGTGAAAATTAAAAAAAAGAGATCTTAAAACAATTTTTTTTTAAGTTTGGTAGATTTCACAGCCATTTGCAACTGGAATTTTTTTTATAAGATGGTTTTGACATTCTAGATTCAAGTTCCTTAATGGTTATATAAGATTATTCCAATTTTTGATTACTTCTTTAGGTGTGTTTTTTTTCTAGAGATTTGTCGATTTCATCTAAATTTTTAAAGGTAGAGACGTAAAATTATTTATATCCTCTTCTGAACCTTCCTAATGGTGCAGAATCTGAAGTGATGTTCCCCAAACTTTTGATGTTAATTCCTGGTTGGAATCTATTCTTTTTCTTCATAAGGTCTGTTCTCATTGGATTGATTGCTTTCTAGGACTATGGCACAACAGTCAATCTGAGATTTCTTTTCCTGTACTGCAACTTAAAGAACAAAAACAAAAATTATGGTTATATAAGATGTAAGTTAATATTAGGGGATGCCGGGTGAAGTGTGTAAGAGAACCGTCTGCACTCTCCTTGAAACTCTTCTATAAACCTAAAATTATTCTAAATAAAAAATGAAAAAAAAAAACCAGAAAACAGTATTAATCATCCACTTATTCATCAAGCTCCAGTCAGAAGGATTTTGGGTTGTTTGTAAGGCTCAGATCCACCCAAAAGTTAGAATTTGTCACCTGTGAGGAGGTTCTTAAGAATTGTTGTAAAAATGGAATACTACGCAGCAATGAGAAAGAATGAAATCTGGCCATGTGTGGCAACATGGATGGAACTGGAGGGTATTATGCTGAGTGAAATAAGTCAGGCAGAGAAAGACAGATGCCATATGTTTCCACGCATAGGTGGGCTTTGCAAGACTTAAGAGAAAACCAGGGGGGAGGGGAAGAGGGGAAGGAAGGGGGAAAAAAAAAAGCCACAGAGAGGAAGGAAGACATAAGATGGGAGACTCTCAAAGACTAAGAACAAACTGAGAGGAGAGGGGGGTGTGGGAGGGGAGAGAGTAGGTGATGGGCACAGAGGAGGGCCCTTGTTGGGATTATCATGGGGTATTGTATGGAAACCAAATTGACAATAAATTATTCCAAAGAAAAAAGAATTGTAAAGGCTCAGAGACAGTGGATTTTACTTGTGTTTTTTTCTTTCTTTTTTAATATGTACATCATTTTTTAAATGTTTATTTATTTTTTAAATGTGTCTTCATTTTTTGAGAGAGAGAGAGAGACAGAGTGTGAGCAGGGGAAGGGCAGAGAGAGAGGGAGACACAGAATCTGAAGCAGGCTGCAGAATCCGAGCTGTCAGCACAGAGCCCGATGCAGGGCTTAAACCCAAGAACCATGAAATCATGACCTGAGCCGAAGTCAGATGCTTAGCTGACTGAGCCACTCAGGCGCCTGTTTCTTTCTTTTGGAAAGACATTCTTTTGGGCTGTTTCCAAAGAAATATTTCAAAAAGGGATCGGGCCTTTGCAACTTTATTGGAATAATTGTACAATTCAAGGAAACAAGGCTTTGAATGTGTTTTGAATGATATTTATGTTGGTGGGTGGGGTGGGGGGGGCGGTAATCTGATTGCTTTATCCTTCCATCAGATGCAATCTACCTAGGAAGGAAAGAAACAACCAGGACTAATAACAGAACAATTCCACAAATGTTTGTGGGCAACGGTTAAGCCATGAGAGTCTGACAAGAAATGCTCCCAGAGTTCCGAAAAGGGCAGGAACTTAGTCTTAAAGAAAATGCGGGATTTGCAGGATCCCTCCTTTAGCATGACAGGGGGCCTCTAAGGATCCCAGTCTGCCTGGAACACAGAGGGCCTGTGGGAGAGCTGTGGGCGTTAGGGTTGAATACTTAAGAGAAGAGCAGACTGCGTACAGCCAGTTGAAAGCTGTTGAAATTTACATATTCTTGGAGAGAAAACTTATGTGATAAAAATAATGTAATGATAATAATTTTTAGTGCTTATTTTGGGCCAGACCCTGTGTTAGTGCTTTATATTTCTTTCTTTTTCTCTTTTTTAAAACTTTATTTGGTTTTGAGAGAGAATCCACAAGCTGGGGAGGGGCAGAGAGAGAGGGGGAGAGAGGATCTGAAGTGGGCTTTGTGCTGACCGCAGTGAGCAGGAAGCGGGGCTCGAACTCACAGACCGTGAGATCATGACCTGAGCTGAAGTCGGATGCTTAACCCACTGAGCCACCCAGGCGCCCAAGCGTTTTATATTTCTTATCTCGTACGCAACTTGGAACAGTCCATTGAGGTATTTTCTCCATTTGCACACAACCAAACTGAAGCTACAGAAAGTTAAGTACGGTAGTTCCCTTTGACCCTGAGTTTCCCTTTTATCACTTCTCGCTGGTTCGGTTATTGGTGGCCAACTGCGATCAGGAAGCGGAGGACCCTCCTCCTGAGTACGGTCAGAAGGTCAATAGTGGCCTGACGCTACGTGACTGTGCTTCACTTCATCCCATCACACAGGCATTTTATCATCTCCCATCATCACAGGAAGGGTGAGTATAGCCCCATACAATATTTTGAGAGAGAGATTACTTTCACATAAGTTTTATTACAGTATGTTGTTATAATTGTTCTATTTTATTACTACTTATCCTTGTTGGTCTCTTATTGTGCCTAATTTCTAAACTAAACTTTATCATGGGTGTGTACGTACAGGGAAAACAACATAATATGTATAGGGTTCAGTACTATCCTGGCTTTAGGCATCTACTGGGGGGGTGGGGGTCTTGGAAAATATCTCCCATAGCTAGGGGGGCCTACTGTAATTCGTTCAAGGTCACGATGCTTATGCGAATTGGAGCCAGGATTGGAATTGCTTATCTGTTTTTCTCCAGAAGACTCTGGGCCCTACAAGATACAAATCATGTTTACCTTGCTTACAGACGTATCCCTATTTCCCTAGGACAGTGCCTGCATGTAGTAAGTTTGCGATAAACATTTGGTAAATGAGTAAAATTTAGTGACCACATGCATTTATTTATAATTGCATATATTTCATTTGTTATGAGAATTTGTTCATTTATGAATCCCCTATTTTATGCCCTTTTTGTTGACAAACTCTTGGCAAATGTCTGGAGCACACATACTGGGTCTTTCTTAATGTTATTTTTTTCTTTCTTCCCTTTGCACTTCTAGTATAATTTATAATACGTAGTATGTGTTCAGTAAACACACTTGAGACAGCTAGTTTGGAGGCCAGTCCGAGAATCCTGTGACAAAATGTGTGTGTGTGTGTGTGTGTGTGTGTGTGTGTGTGTGTGTTACATATGTACATCTTTTGGGGAGAAAGAGTTCAAGCTTTTACCATGGAAAGAGGTCCTAACCCCCACTGTTGCAGTTTAAGGAGTGACTGGCTATGGAAATGAGGGAAAAATCTGTGCCTTTGGGGATTGAAGGAGACGTCTAGGGTGACTATATTTAATGAGCTCAGATCAGATTACATAGCTGGACAAGTTCAAGTCTCACAGGGACTATTTAAAATTAGGATTGTCCCAGAAGATATCAAAAGGACACAGGAACTGTCTTGAAAGGACTACCATTGGTCAAATTTGAGACAATTTGAGCATTAAAAAGAATAATGAAAGAGAAATGAAACCATATATCCTCAAAACTTGTATAAGAATGTTCAAACTTGCATAAACCTGTATAAGATTAGCTTTATTTATAATAGCCCCAAACTAGAAATAACCCAAACATCCATCAACAGAAGAATGGATAAACAGATTGTGTGTATTCATACAATGGAATCCTTCACAGCAGTAAAAAGGATTGGGCCACTGACACATAGAACAGTATGGATGAATCTCAAAAACATTATGCTGAATGAAAGAAGCTAACCACAAAGACTACAGACTGTATGTTTCTATGGACATAAAGTTCTAGAACAGCCACAACTAGCCTACGATGATGAAAGTCAGAACAGTGGGTGCCCGGAGGGCAGGAGTTGACCAACGAGGAGCATGAGGAAAACTAATAAAGTGATAGAAATGTTCTATATCCATTGGGGTGTTGGTTAGATTGGGGTGTTGTTTATGCAGGTATATACATATGTTAAAATTCATCAGATTAAACACTTAATGTCTGTGCATTTCACTATATGTAAATGATAACAAACCAAAGGAAAATAGAGTAACAACAGTAAAACCCATTACGTAATGTGTTTTACACACATAAAGAACACATTGCATAAAAGAAGAATCTGTGAGTCCTTAGTGATACACCAGATAAAAAATGGAAGAGCTCCTTTTTCCAGAATACACTCTGATAAAAAAAGGAAGAAATGATAAATTTAGAAAGTCACTCTTTTGCAACCACCAGCATTGTAATCCATGCAAGGATTACCAAAGGATGCTAAAAACCGAGTGAAAGGTAGCTGGGGAACAAGATATTCTCAGTCTTGAAGGCCACAGATTACTTATTAATTACAAAGGAGAAAATGTACCTTTCCAATAAGACATCTGGTAGACATCACGTTAGCCAAGAGATCAAACTTGGCATCATTGATAATGGGATAAATTGATGCTATTTCCTCCTGATGTGAGGACGTGGGAAAGACATGCCATCATCTATGTAGTATTCTTGCTAAAAAGTTGAGTCCTAATCCATTCGTGAGAAAATAGTCAAGATCCAGGTGATAGGACATTTGGCAAAGTTGGACTCTTAAAAATTGTCAGTGCCATGAAAGACAGAAAAGATGAGGGACTCTTCCAGATTAAAAGACACTCAAGAGTCATGACATTCAAAATGCATGATCCTTGGTGCACTTGGCTGGGCCAGTTGGTTGAGCATACAACTCTTGATCTCAGGGTTGTGGGTTTGAGCCCCACAGTGGGTGTAGAGATTACTTAAAAATAAACGGTTAAAATTTAAAAAAAACAACAACAACAACAAAAAGAAAACAAAATGCATGTTCCTTGATTGAATCCAGATGGTGGGGGGAGACCATAAGGGGCATTCTGGGGGCAATTGCAGATGTTTGAATATGGAGTATCGGGTAACACTATATCAACATTAAATTTCTTGGGTGTGATGGTGTCATGGTTATTAGGAGCATGTCCTTGTTCTTGGGACATATATGCTAATATATATATTACATATATGTATAATACATATATAATATGTATGCAGATCAGTAGGGAGGGGAAGGGAGAGAAAGAACGATACAATAAAACACAATGTTAACAATTGGTGAGTCTAACCAAAGGATATGTGGATGTTCACAGTATTACTCTTTCAATTTTCTGTAGATTTGGGAGTTTTCCCTAAAAAGCTTCAGGAAAATAAGACAGTGCAAATAAAATACTTGCCAATGTTAAGTGCTCAATAAACGGTGGGTCTTACACAATAGTATAAGCTCCATGAGAGTAGAGAGACTTTTGTTTCTATTATTTAGCGCTATACCCCTAGCACCTACAGCAGTGCCTGGCACTTAAGACGGTACTCAACAAACTTAAAAAAATTTTATTAAATTAAAAAAAATGTTTGTTTAAAGTTTATTTATTTTTGAAAGAGAGAGAGAGAGAGCGAGAGAGCAGAGAGAGAGGGAGACACAGAATCCAAATCAGGCTCCAGGTTCGGAGCTGTCAGCACAGAGCCTGATGCAGGGCTCAAACTCACGGACCGCAAGATCATGATCTGAGCTGAAGTCAGACGCTTAACCGACTGAGCCATCCAGGTGCCTCTCAACAAACACTTTCAAAACAAATCACTGAGAGTGATTTGTACATTAGAAATGTAATAGGGGGGCACCTGGGTGGCTCAGTTGGTTAGGCGGCCGACTTCGGCTCAGGTCATGATCTCACGGTCTGTGAGTTCAAGCCCCCACGTCAGGCTCTGTGCTGATGGCTCATTAGAGCCTGGAGCCTGCTTCGGATTCTGTGTCTCCCTCTCTCTCAGCCCTTCCCCTGCTCATGTTCTATCTCTATGTCTCTCAAAAATAAGTATATGTTAAAAAAATTAAAAAAAAAGAAATGTAATAGGAAAAAAAATAAATGGAATGTGAAAAAATATATAATTGAAATACCATCCCAGGACAATGCATGACTGCATGGGACAGCTGTTTCTATGGTCTGACTGTAACTGTGCCCATTGCTTTGATTAAAATTACTTCTCTATGATTAAAAAATATGATTTAAAAAAATTGCCCCAGAAAAATCTATCTGGCCAACTGAGAGGAGTTTGGTAACTCATTTACAAGAAGTAATAGTCTCTGAGTAACATCATCATGTTTGGTTAAACCATTTGGGATTATTGTGGGGGGAAAAAATTAGCCTATTTAGGAGCTGCAGTTTTTCTAACGCTGACCCCAATTGACATCAACTGGCTTCTTATGGGAGGGGTACTACGCCCTCTGGTGGTGAGAGACACACATCTGGTTTCAATGGAAAAGGCCTGCAAAACAGAGATGAAGTGGAAAGAATGCCTTGACCCAGAGATTTCTGAAACCTTACCTCTTTATTTCCCAGACACATGGTGGCTTTAGAGGCTGAATTTGATGTTATCATCTTGGACTCAATGAATGGCTAGCTTTGGAGAATGCCTGAGCTAGGCGGGGCTGAGCAAGGTATACATTTAGGAATGGAAAATGACTTTTGAGTCAAAGCTTACGTGAAAGACTTGTCCCCAGTATGATGAGTGCCAAGGGAAACCTGAAGGGCCATTTGAACGTGAACTTTGTCAGGATCCTGTTTCCTCGCTCCTCCTGAGAGAATGAGAATATATTCCACCATTTACCTCAGAAAGAACTTTGGGTGGAATCCTGGGGCTGTGATTGCTCAAGGAAGACTGGCTTCTGCCCAGGCAGCTCACCAATGCCCAGCCTGTATCCCTGGAAACACCTTGTTTTTTAAATTTCTAACATTAAAAAAACCTTTTTTTCCTCTGAGTGTAAAAATGATACAAGGCTGGTAAAGAAGATGTGGTATCTATACACAACGGAATATTATCAGCCCTCAAAAAGAAGGGAATCTCGCCATTGGCAATGCTGTGGATGGAGCTAGAGAGTATCACGTGAAGTGAAATTAGTCAGAGAAAGACAAAGACAAACACCATACGATTTACTCATATGTGCAATTTAAGAAACAAATCAAAGGGAAGAAATAAGAAACAGGTTTTTTTTCAAGTTTTATTTATTTATTTTGAAGGAGAGAGAAAAAATGAGTGGGGAGGGGCAGAAAGAGTGGAGGACAGAGGATCCAAAGTGGGCTCCTTGCCAACAGCAGAAAGCCCGATGTGGGGCTTATACTCACCAACCATGAGATCATGACCTAGCCGAAGTCAGCTGTTTAACCAATTGAGCCACCCAGGCACCCTCAGATTCTTTCTTTTAATGTTTATTTATTTTTGAGAGAGAGAGAGAGAGAGAGAGAGAGAGAGTGTGCGTGTGTGTACATGCGAGTGGGGGGAAGGGCAGAGAGAGAGGGAAGAGAGAGACTTGCAAGTAGATTCCCCGCCATCAGTGTAGAGACCAACACGGGACTCAGTCTCACAAACTGTGACCTGAGCCAAAATCAAGAGTTGTATACTTAATCAACTGAGCCACCCAGTCGCCCCAAGAAATGAACTCCTAATTATATTGAACTGTTGGTTACCAGAGGGGAGGGGTGGTGGGGGTGAAACAAGTGATGGGGATTAATGAGTGCACTTGTTGTGATGAGCACAAGGGGTGATGTATGGAGCTGTTGATTCACCGTATTGTACACCTGAAACGAGTATCACACTGTATATTAACCAGCTGGAATTTAAATAAAAACTTTAAAAAATTATACATGTCTTATGTAGAAAATTATGAAAAATATTAATAAAGTAAAAAATCATCTGAAATCTGTCTACATTGTGATAACCACTGCTAGCGTTTTGGATGATGTTTCTTTTGGGTAATTCCGCGCATATAACCACATAGAGTAGGAATGTCTAATTATACATTAATGGGCTTATGATATGCCTATTCCTATATAACTTGCTTTATTTTTCTTTCAACAATACGTGGTGAGCATCTTCCTATCCAGTTATAGATACATAATTTTAAACGTTTTTAAATATTAAAAATTTAAGGTTATATATACTCATAATAAAATGCAAGTAACAGTGTAAAAGTTAGGAAAATGAACATTCTTCCCCCACCTTCTCATTCCATTCTGGAGTGGTAACTGCTTTTAACCATTTTGTGCATAATCTTCCAAATTTTGTAATATATACATAAAATGTATCAATAGATAATTTGTGATACAAATGGGATCACATGATCCATATTGGTCTTCCATGAGCTTTTTTTTTTTTCTTTTTCTTTTCCCATGAGCTCTTTTCACTTAAAACTGTGTCTTCAATGTCTTTACATGTCAGTGTGTGTGTATGTGCATGTGTGAGCCTGTGTGTAGTCCATTCCTTTTAACGACTGCAGAGTATCCTACTGTATAGATGAAACACAGTTTAACTAGTCCCTATTAATGGATATTTAGATTGTTTCCAATGTTTCGACATATATCTGCTTCAGTCAATATTCTAATAATACAGCCTTGTTATTAAATTTAGTTTAGTTGTTATTAAAACATAAATTCCTAGAAGCAGATCAAAAGATAAGCATGGTTAATTTTATTTGAAATCTTAGTATTTTATTTTTATTTTGTAAACAATGATATTCAATGACTCAAATATCCCATTATATTGAAATAGTAGAATCTATTTAAACATGCTCCTAGTTTATGGTGACATTGTTTTTGTTTTTGCAATCACAAATAATACAATAATAAACATTTTTTATGTAAATCATCATCATAGCAACTAAAGCCATTAGGAGAGATTCTAAAGGAGTAATTATTGAGCCAAAAAGTTCGGATTTCTTATGACTTAATTCATATTGCTAAAAATTGCTTTCTAGAAAGATCTATCAATTTAGGTATTCAGTATCAGCATTCTACAACTAGCGAAATTGAGGGTGGGCATCTTTTTACACATTTGCTGGCCATTGATTTTTCTTCTGTGAATTGCCTGTTCATTCCTCTCTTTTTAATGTTTTTTTATTTTTTTTTATTTTTGAGAGACAGAGAGAAAGAACAAGAGAATACATGCGCACAAGGAAGGGGCAGTGAGAGGGAGACAGAAAATCCCAAGTAGGCTCTGCACTATCAGGGCAGAGCCTGACGTGGGGTTCGAACGCACACACCATGAGATTATGAGCTGAGCTGAAATCAAAGAGTTGGGGGGCACCTGGGTGGCTCAGTTGGTTAAGTGTCCGACTTTGGCTCAAGTCATGATCTTGCGGTCCATAAGTTCGAGCCCCACATCGGGCTCTGTGCTGACAGCTCAGAGCTTAGAGCCTGCTTCAGATTCTGTTTCTCCCTTTCTGTCTCTGCTCCTCCCCCACTCATGCTCTGTCTCTCTCTCTCTCTCAAAAATAAATAAACAATAAAAAAGAATAAAAAAAAAAAAAAGAGTTGGAGGCTAACCAAATGAGCCACCTGGGTGCCCCATCCTGTTCATTTCTATTTTTCTATTGGGTTGTTTGGCTTTTCCTTGTATTTTTGTAGGAGTTCATGCATCTACTGGGTAATTCATTGATCTGATAAACAAATATTTGATCTCCTGCTACGTGCTAAGTACTATTCTAGGGGCTGGAGATGCATACAATGAACAAAACAGACTGAAAGTATACTCTAGGAGGGGTGCAGAAAGTAAGCAATTAGATGTCAGGTGGAGTTAGTGCCATAAAAGCAAGCAAACAAACAAAGCAAGTAATAAGATGGAGAGTGTAAGAAATGCTATTTTATACGGATGGTCAAGGAAGGTCTCCACTTTAACAGAAACCTGGAGAACATGAGGAAGCAAGCTATTCAGAGAGATTCCTGGGAATGAGAACTAAAAGCAGAGGGCACACTATATTCTTCATAAATTCTGGATATGGGCTCTTCCCCAGAATATGTCTTGCCTTTTATGGTTGTTTATAGTGTCTTGTACAAAAGTTTTTATATTGTGGAGGCCAAACTTGTCAATCTTTTCCTATTCATGACTCCTGGGTTTTATGATTAAGAAGAACTTTTCTGGGGTGCCTGGGTGGCTCAGTCAGTTCAGCATCTGGCTTCAGCTCAGGTCATGATCTCACTGTCCGTGAGTTCAAGCCCCGGTTGGGTTCTGTGCTGACAGCTCAGAGCCTGAAGCCTGCTTCAGATTCTGTGTCTCTCATTCTCTCTGCCCCTCCTCCTCTTGTGCTCTGTCTGTCTGTCTGTCTCTCTCTCTCTCAAAAATAAACATAAAAAAATATTTAAAAAAAGAACTTTTCTGCCCCCAAATCATAAAAGTATTTTCATATATCCACTTCTATTATTCAATGATTTTTAGTAAACTTAGAGTTAAATAATCCTCATCATGATTGAGTTTTAGAACTATACTTTGATTTCGTTATATATAGATTTTAATAGGTCTGAGATTCATTTTAGCTTTTGGTGTGAAGACCTAAATTTTTTTTCTTTCTCCAATAATTCGAAATATCTCCCTCACCATATGCTCAACTTCCATGTACCCAGGGGCCTTTTCCTGGTCTCCCTGTTCCAGTGGTCAAAAAGGGACAGGATTTTATTTGGTCCATGGAGTTTTCGAAGTTTGGGAATTTCACTTAAAACTCCAGATGTTTGACTTTTCTGGAAAAACTAGAAGATCCAGCAACAATCTGCTGGAAGCCAGTAGAGACTACTCATTTTAAAATGTTTATCATCACCTCTCCTTTTCGCTTCCTGGGAGGAGTCTTGTAACAGGCATCTATGGGACTATCCCAAGCAAACTGGAATAATGGTCACCATGCTTGCTCTCCCAGCATAATTATTAACAGTGTCCTTTTATTCTTAAAAGTGTTCTGGTTTCGGTTGAGTTATAAGTCACAATCTCTACCATTCCTTATTGCATCACACCCAGGACCCCTCTTTATTTATGCTACAAGACCCCTTCCAGGAAAGGAATAGGGGAGGCCATTCCCTTCCTTTCCATTATTTCATTTAACTTCACAGCAACCTAACCACTGACACAACTGATCTACTCTGCTATTGTGCATTTATTTGTGTATGGCTTTGCTCTCTTCTTCCGTAACCTACATTCCAAAACAGGATCCCACTTAGTCTGTTCTGCTCACCACAGTATTCCCAGTGACCAGTTCGGAGTGGGCACAGAGCAGGACCCTAGGAACTATTTCCTGGCTGACTAGACTCCTAGGAACTACTGACTGAATGAACTAAGAAAATTAAGGCGCGGGGAGCCGAGGTCCGCCTGTCCGCACGGAGTCAGGGGGTAGAGCGAGGCAGGCAGCAGGCAGTCTGATTCTTGGACTGGAGCCCAGGATTTTTCCTAGCCGGTTGGCTGTAACCTCCCAAACGGGCCACGAATGGGAGAGTGCGCACGTAGGTACTGAGTCTTCGACCTCAGAGGTCCTCACCGAAATGAAAGACCGAGGGGCCCCAAAAACAAGTGGCGCAGGAAACGCCACATCGCTCTTTCGCACCTGCCCCGCCTGAGAGCGAGACTACATTTCCCAGCAGGGCTCGCGGCGCGCACGGGTTCTGCCACGCGGCTTGCGCCTCCGCCGTCGTCCCGCTGGGGGCGCTGCGGCGACCCCTCCGCCGCCCCGTAGAAATCTCCGCGGCCCCGGGGCCGCTTGCTTCCTGTTTGTCGGACGAGGAGACATGGCGGCGGCGCCGGCGGCTGCTGGGTCTGGGGCCGGCCGAGGGCGACGGGCAGCGGCGACGGTGGCGGCTTGGGGCGGATGGGGCGGCCGGCCGCGGCCCGGTAACATTCTGCTGCAGCTGCGGCAGGGCCAGCTGACCGGCCGGGGCCTGGTCCGGGCCGTGCAGGTACGAAGCCGGCCCGGAGGGGCGGGGCGGGGCGGACCGGGCGGGAGCTGGCGGGGGACCGGAGAAGAGGCCTTTCCAGGCCGCCGCAGTACGGGCCCGACCCCTCTGGGCCGGCCGCGGGGCCTCCTTGCAGGCTGTGCGGATGCTGTCAGCCGCCGCGGGGCGGTGGGCAGCAGCGGGTTAGAGGCCCTGGTTAGGGGCCGAGCCGGGCTGGGCTGCGTCGGGCATCGGTGGCGTGTACGAGCCCTGGGCCCAGCTCCTGGATCCCAACCCTGCGCCACGTCTACACGTCTGGGGGACCCTGGGCGAGTTTGCTTTAGCTTCGAAGTGCCTCGAGTTCTCCCCGGTGAATTGGGCGGTGGGTCGTTAATGCAGCCCTCGAACGGTTCCCAAGCCTATCATAAATGTCATTCTCAGCGAGGCCTTTCCTTGACACTTCCCCCCACCCCCCACTTCTAAAGTAGGTCCCCATTGTTATTCAGTCACAGCCCTGAATTCGTTTCGCTCACATCACTTTCTTGGTCTGTAATTACATATTTCTTTGTTGTCTCCCCTTTTTCTCGCCTGTATCCAACATCAGGCCGAGCTCCAGAGGGTGCAGGGACTCTTGGTTTGCCAATGTGGAGCGTCATGGTTAAGAGCGAGGACTTCGGAGTCAGGCCTGGGTTCCAACCCTTGCTTGAGCAAGTTACCTTTTGGTGCCTCAGTTTCCTCATATGTAAAATGAAGGTGACGATTCGCGACCTGCTTCTTACGGTGTCGTGAGGAGCGGTGGAGACAATTGTGTAAAGCGTTATAAGTGCATTTTTGTTGCTTAGTAAGGGTTGAAGGATAATCGGTTAATGCTATACTTGGTAGCTAGCTTTTAATAGGCGCCCAATATACCATTAGTATTTTTTGAATGAATGGAGGACAGTGCTTTGGGGTGAGGCAGGGTGAAAAGACCTAGACTCATGCACAGAGCCCCCTCCCCTTCCTTCCCAAAACTTTGGTTGCAAACACAACTGTAAAACATTACTTAATTTAAAGACAGCTTTTGCATATAGAAACTTTCGAAGGATACCCGAGAAACTAATAAAGTGGTTGGTGGGAGTGGGTGGCACATGGGTAGATGGGGGAGAGACTGGGAGTGAGATTTTCACGGTATACCACATGTAGTGTATTTGAGCCATTTCAGTATTACCTAGATGATTAAAAGGACAGAATGAAGATAAAAAGTCAGGTGGTCTCTGTTCTAGCAGGTTACAGATGAAGAAACAGTTCTGGGTGAGCAGTATTTTCCTGAACATCAGATAATCATAGTTGAGCAACTTTTTCCCCCTTGCATTCTTCTTTATCTGCATTAACATCCTGGAAATACTTGCTCTCTTATTCTTTAAACCAAAAGGCCTTATTTAGCTGGGTTGGTGGGGCAGGCAGGAAAGGAACGAACTCACTGAACACATACTTTGGATCAAGACATTGAGCAAGGTATGCGTACAATGTCTTCCATTTAATTTTCAGTCTTTTGAATTAGGCATTGGGACTCCTCTCTTACCACAGATGAGGAAACTGAGGCTCAGAATATTTAGGTAATCTCCTAAACACCCGTTTTGCTAATCCTTTACATTTTGAGGGCAGTGGGGAGCCACAGAAGTCATTCAGCATAATAAATGAGGCAATTTAGGACACTTAATTTGTTTCCAGTGCTGGAGGACCTGGGCTGGAAGGAGATTGGAGAAGCTCACCAGATAGAAGGGTGCTAGAATATTCTTGAGCCTGGTTGAGGCTCGTTATTGTAACAAGTAGCGGTAGGCAGGTGTGGGAGCTATTTCAGGGATTGAGATGGAGCTTCCTTCCTAAAACAATAGTGAGGGGAATTTCATCTTTCAAATGTATCCTTTCTTGGTAACTTTCCTTTATCTCTTCCTTGCCCCACGCAGCCCATTTCCCCACATTACAGGTAAATTATTTCCTCACAGGCATTTCCATAGCACTGTAAGCGTGTCCATTGTGGCATGTGGTATATTGGGAAAGACCAGATTAAAAAAACTTTTTTAAGTTGCATAAACACATAAAGTTTCCCATCTTAACCAGTTTTAATTGTACAGTGCAGTAGTGTCAAATATTTTTACATCGTTGTGAATCAGATCTCCAGGATTTTTCCATCTTGCCAGGCTGAAACTCTGTACTCATTGAACAACAACTTCCCTCCCACCCTCTTGCCCCCAGCCCCTGGAAACCATCATTCTGCCTTGTTTCTATGAATGCGACTACTTTTGATATTTCATAGAAGTAGAGCCCAACAGTATTTGTCTTTTTGTGACTGGCTCATTCCAGTTAGCTTAACGTTTTCCAAGTTCATCCACGTTATAGTGTGTAACAGGATTTCCTTGGAAAAGACCAGATTTTGAAGGAAGGTGGACCTGGACTGACCCATGTGCCATCACTTACTAGCTGAGTGATCCAGGTGATATTATTTAACCTTTCTGAACCGTACTTTCCTTATTTCTGACATGTCACTAGTATCTATCTCACAGGGCTGTTGTTAAGTGAAATAATAGGTCTAAAAAGCTTAGCCAGTGTGAGGTAGATAGTAGATGTTCAGTAACTAGTTGCTGTCAGCTTGTAGCTATTAGACTGGGCTTCTCAAGGGAATTTGTCTTAGTTTTCTTTGAAACAGAGCCTAAAACAGTGTCAGGCCCTTGATACCCAGGACTCAGAAAATTGTTGGAGTTAAAATACTGTTTGGGGGCACCTGGGTGGCTCAGTCGGTTTAGGTGTCCGACTTCGGCTCAGATCATGGTCTCGTGGTTCGTGAGTTGAAGCCCTGCGTCAGGCTCTGTGCTGACACTTAGAGCCTGGAGCCTGCTTCAGGTTCTGTGTCTGTCTGTCTGTCTCTCTCTCTCAAAAATAAACTTAAAAAAAAAACAAAACACACTTTGTGAGGGCTCAGTCTTCTCCTGAGTCCTGTGTCTGCTTCTAAACAGTCTCATGGCTTTAAAGAGTTCTGGAGTCCGGTATTCTAGGTTTGAACCCCAGCTCTGGCACAGACTTGCTGTGTGTTTGGGCAAGTTACTTAATTTGTAACTTTGAAACTTGTCAGTTTCTTCATTCCTAAAAGAGGGATGATCATGAGACCTAGCCTGTAAGGTTTTGGTAAGGACTAAATGAGTTTGTACATTTAAAGCACTTTTAAAATGGTATTTTAAAATGTAGTGAGCATGCTTAAAGGTTAGCAAGTATTATTTAACAAATACTCTATATTCCGATGGATCCTGAATCTGTATTTCCATCTAGATTCCTCCATTTAACTCCAGATGGGTATATCCAAATATCATCTCAATACCTCCGCTTAGATGTCTGATGGGCCTCTCAAACTCAGTGTGTTGAATAAAATCCCTGATTCCTCTTTTACCAAACCTGATCTTCCCCAGGTCTTCCCTCTTTCCCTAAATGGGGCTTAAGAGAAGCCTGGAAGAAGATTCTGGACCACATGTTTTATTTAGAATGGGCCTGTCCCGCGTGGATTTTAGTGGATTTTTCTCCCATCAAGTTTGCCCTCTGTCAAGGTAATGAAGTAGTGCTGATACGATGCTGCAGCATTTACAGAGCCTGTGCACTTTTATCAGCACGTGTGATCCTTACAGCAAATCAGATCTTATAAATAAATCCCTTGCCTCAAATCCTCCAGTGGCATCTCGCTGCAGGTAGAATCAAATCCAGATTCCTTACCATGGCCGCACAAGACCTGCATGATCAGTAGGAGTTGAGGGAAAGGGACAGACTAGGCAAATCCTAGACTCAGGGCAGAGTAACTCACACAGGTCCTGACCCACTAGCCCTAAAGCTAGTCCTTCAGTTTGGCAATCTGGTGATCAACTAGGTTATGGTGTCCTCATTCTGCTTCCCAGATGCCAGTCATCACTTCTTTCGTGATTATTCTCATATCTAAATTCTACCTGAGTATTACTTACCTCATATTTTTTCTTGAGGTTGACGCCTCTTTTTTTTTTTTTAATTTCAATAAATTTGTTTTAGCCTCATTCTAAGCATTAGTATTTGTGAAACCTAGGGGTTTAAGTCAACTACAGTCTTCCTTTTCCTGTCAAGGGTAATTTGATACTGAAAAACCCCTGGATAGGATATATTCTCATAAACTAAACATATAAATACTATTCGTTTTAACAGGAAGTTTTTGTATTCAGAAGCCATAAAATTCACTCCTAATTATATTGAAACAAAACAGATTCTACTACAGTGGACGCAAGTATTCATTGGTTAACATTCGTTATCAGAATAACCTAAGAAGGCGTTTGATCTTCATGAATTATTTTTAAGACTACCATTTACTTGCACTTAATATAAGATTGTAAGGCATTAGATAGCTTACACTTAGGACTAAACAAATAAGTTGCACATTTATGTCTATGGAATTCAGCCTTTAATTATTTAAAAAGGAAAGCAGTAAAGACAGACTAAGTCAGTGAAAACTAAGTGCCTGGAAACGTCAGATCACTGAACAGGTTGACAGCTCAGGCAACATGATGTAAGAGATTATCGCTGCTATAAACTGTCAAGCCACAAGTATTCCAAGGGGAGAAACCCATACGACACCTGCCAGTAATTCAGCTTTGAAGATGCCTGGATTGGTGGCTCTATCATCACAGTACTCAGCTGTGCACAAGGAAAACAAAATCCAAATGATTATTTTTAAATGGAAGTAAATGCCTAGTAAGACAAGGTGAAGGTAGTAAGAGAAATTCCTTGTGAAGTTTCATATTTGCAGGACTATTGGGAAGCTCTCTAGGTATCATGAGTCTTGTAACTAAAAATAGCAATGCTCTGCGCCACTTTTTACCCCCAAATTGCACCCTCCCCAGGGAACCACCATCCACACTATAGCTGTTTCTTTTGCAAGGGAAAGGTCCTCCAGGAACAGGACAGCCAGTATTTCTACATAACATGCTATTTCTTGACTTTTTAATTTTAGACATTATCTGTTTTCTTCCCCTGTAAACCAGGATTTAATTCACAACACCCTATGCCACACATTTTTTTTTTTCATTCTCCTAATGTAGTTCTATCATGGTTTGGGCCATCGATGTTGAGAATTTACATGGTGATGGGGCCCCTGGGTGGCTTGGTCAGTTACGCATCCAACTTTGGCTCGGGTCATGATCTTGTGGTCTGCAAATTTGAGCCCCACATTGGGCTCTGTGCTGACAGCTCAGAGCTTGGAGCCTTCTTTGAATTTTGTGTCTCTTTCCCTCAAAAATAAGTAAGCATTAAAAAAAAAAAGAGTTTACATGATGATGATTGTGATGTGATTATTTACAATAGAGCCATGTGATATACAACAGTATTTGTATATATTTTCGTTTCCCTTAGAGCTAAAAGCCATCATTTTCCCCCATTAAAAATTTTTTTATTTTAGAGAGAGTGAGTGGGGGAGAGGGGCAAAGGGAGAGTGAGTGAGAATCTTAAGCAGGCTTAGCACTCAGTGTGGAGCTGGACATGGGGCTCGATCCCACCACCCTGGGATCATGGCCTCAGCTGAAATCAAAAGCCAGCTGCTCAACTGACTAAACCACCCAGGCACCCCCTCCCCATTTTTTGAATTGAGTTATGAATATAGTAGAATTCACCCTTTTTTAGTGTATGTAGGAATTCGTTGTGCTTTGTGGTGGTGTGCTCCATGGACACAGCCTGTTTTACAAGATTGAGGGTTTGTGGCAACCCCGCTTTGAGCAGGCCTGTTGGTGCCATTCTCCAACAGCGTTTGCCCACGTGGCGTCTCTGTCACATTTTGGTAATGCTCACGATACTTCAAACTTTTTAGTCACTATTACAGTGTTTGCAATCAGTGATCAGGTGATGGTTAGCATTTTTAAGCAATATTCTTTAATGTAATGAAGGTATGTACATGTTTTTGGACATAATACTATCTCATAATTCACTGCAGTATAATGTAAATATAACTTTTATATGCACTGGAAAACCGAAGAATTCATTCGACTCACTTTTTTGCAGTGGTCCGGAACCAAACCCACAATGTCTCTGAGGTATGCCTGTAGTTCTGCGAGTCTTGACAGACACAGTGGTGTGACCACCACTATAGTTAGGACATAGAAAATTCTGTTGTAGTAGTCAGCCCTTTCCCCACCCCTACCCTCTAGCAACTGCTCATCTGTTTACTGTTCTATTCCTGTGCCCTTTTACAGACTGTCATTGCAGTGCAACGGTGCCATATGTAGCCTTAGAGTCTGGCTTCTTTTACTAGAATAATCTCATTCTTTTAACATTTGCTTTTTGTGTGCTTATAATTTAGTCCTGAATTCTTAAACTCTGTTTTTAAAAAAGAAATCCTTCTTGAAACTCTCCATCTTCCTCCAGTTTGGACTAGTTCCTTGCTAGGACAGCTATACGTCTGAATTCTTGGTTTTTCACTTCACCAAATTCAAAGTGTTTTATTTTCTCATGATTTAGATCTTTTTCATGTGTCCTGTCTGTCTTGGGTGAGTACATTCTCCAGTAGTCTCCTAAGAAAGAGTACATGGGAGGTAGCTTTTTTTTAAGCTTGCATGTTTGAAAATGTCTTTTATTCACATACTTGTATGTTAAGTTAAGCTGGGTATCAAATTCTAAATTGGAAGCTATTTTCCCTTAAATTTTTAATGGTGTTATTCCATTGTCTTTAAGCATTTGGTGTAACCATTGAGAGGTTCTGTTCTGATTCCCATGTCTTTGTATATGACCTATTTTCCCACCCCTCACCCCCCCCCCCCAAGCTTCTAGGATCATCTCTGTCTCTGGCATTCTGAAATTTAATCATGGCAAAAGTCTTTCTTTTTATTCGTTTTGTGGATACTTTGTGTAGATATACAGTATATAGATACATTGTGTCTATATACATTAAATGTGTAACAACTAAAAATAGATATTAATCACTGTAAAAAAAAAAAAGTCATGTCTATCACCTGACATTAATTTCCTCTGCAAAACAATTGCACTAAATGTTCTTTTAGAGTCTTCCTGTTTTAATTTTTTATTTAAAACAATTTTTTAGGGTCCTCCTATTTTTAAAAGCCTCTTCTTTTCATGATTATGTTGAGCTTTGATTGCTTCAGAGAGCTTCATGGAATAGCGGAGAGTTGAGCTGGGTTTGAAGAATAAATAGAATTTGAACAGAGTAGCAGAGATCTTTCTGGCGCTAAGAACACGACTGAGAAAGTCCTCCTAATTGGCCTTTAGAAGACAGGGAAGAGAATGAAATGTTTGTATGGAACATAATGGGAGGTAGGTGTAGCTGTGTTTCAAATGGGATGGTAATGGTGATATTTATTGAGCATCTGCAGGTACCATTGTGAAGAGACTTGTTTGTATATTAAATATTTAACCTACAAATACCTATAGTAAGTAATACCAAAGTATTACCACAATACCCATGTACCTGTTACCAAACTTAAGAAAGTACCAGCAGGGGCGCCTGGGTGGCTCAGTCAGTTGAGTGTCTGACTCTTTATTTTGGCTCAGATCATGATCCCAGGGTCATGGAATTGAGCCCCACATCAGGCTCTGTGCTGAGTGTGGAGCCTGTTTAAGATTCTCTCTCTCCCTTCCTCTGCGCCTCTCCCCAACTCGTGCTTGCACATGCTCTCTCTCTCAAAAAAACAAAAAGTACCAGTATAGTTAAAACCCCTTTCATTTCATCCCCTCCCCTCCAGAAGTAATATGTGTTTTGAATAGATAACGTAGGCATATGGACATACAGGTTGCAGAGAAAAGTAAGTCTCCTTTGTAAGTAGCCCACTGCCACCTCTGCTAGCACCCTCCAGTTCTACTCCCAGAGGCAACTATGCTTATTGATTCTTGTGTATGTATCTAGAGACATGTTAAACTTAGAAGAGCAAATATGTCTGCTTGTCTTTTTTTTTTGCTCCACAGGTGGTATCCTACTGTACATATTATTGTGCATTTATCTTTTTTCACTTGAAAGTGTGTGTTAAAAATCCTTCCATAATCAGTGCATACAGATTTATTTTGTTTTAAGTGTTTCAAAAACTTCTTGTATTGAAATATAACATGCAAATAAAAATCCACAAGAAATACATGCACAGCCCAATCAACAGTAATAAAGCCATCATCTTAAATAGCAACCAACCAGATCACTTCTATACCTTTAGCCTACTTTAGCCCAAACTACAGCTCTAGTTTTCCTCCTTTCCAAGTGAAATTACCAGCCTGACTTCTTTTTTTCATATTTATTTTTATTTTTGAGAGAGAGAGCACGAGCGGGGAAGGGACAGAGAGAGAGGAAGACACAGAATCCGTAGCAGGCTCCAGGCTCCAGGCTCCGAGCTGTCAGCACAGAGCCTGACGCTGGCGCTCGAACCCACAAACAGTGAGATCATGACCTGAGCTGAAGTCGGCCGCTTAACTGACTGAGCCACCCAGGCGCCCCACTAGCCTGACTTCTAACATTGTATTTACGGGTACTAGTTTTTATGCTTTATATAAATAGAATGAAACAGTATATACTGAGTCTGCTTTCTTTCAGTCAATACTTGTTAGGTTGATTAATGATAATGGTGAAGCTGTAGTTCATTAATTTTTATTGCAGTATAGTATTCTATTGTAGTAACCACGATTCATTCTCCTGCTGTTGAATATATGAGACCTTTCCAGTTTGGGACTGTTATGAGTACTGCTTATGTGAATATTCTTGTACATGTCTCCTGATGCATATATGTTTAATTTCTTTTGAGTATATACTTAGAATCACTGGGTTACAGGGTATGCATAGGTCGAGCATCAGTAGCTATTACCAAACACTTTCCCAAGCGGCTGTACTAGTTTACTTTCTCACCAACAGTGTATGAGAGTTCCTGTTGTTTCATGTTCTCACTAACCCATGGTGTTGCCAGTCTTGTTAAATTTAGTCATTCTAGTATACGTGGAATGATATCTCCTTATGGTTTTAGTTTGTGTTTCCCTGAAAACTAATGAAATTAAGCACCTTTTCAGAAGTCTGTTGGCTGTTTGAACATCCTCTTTTATGGATGACCTATTTAGATCTTTTGCACATTTTTTTCCTGTTGGGTTTTTTTCTTTATTGATTTGAAGTTCTTTTCATTTCCTGGATATGAGCCTTTATAGTGATTTTTACAAATATTTTCTCTCATTTGGTGGTTTGCCTTTTTAGTCTTTAAAAAGATCTTTCGATAGAAATGCTTTTAATACTGCTCATTGTATCACTGTTTTCCTTTATGGTTAGTATTTTTTTGTACTCTATTTAAGAAATCTTTGACTACTCTAAGGATCATGAAGAAATTCTGTTTATTTTCTAGAAGCTTTATTTTGCCTTTTACATTTATTTATTTTTAAATGTTTATTTTGAGAGAGAGAGAAAACACAAGTTGGGGAGGGCAGAAAGAAAGGAGAGGGAGAATCCCGAGCAGGCTCTGCACCGTCAGCGCAGAGCTTAACATGGGGCTCGACTTCATGAACTGTGAAATCATGACCTGAGCCGAAATTAAGAGTTAGACTCCCAACCAGCTGAGCCACCCAGGGGCCCCTCCATTTAAATATAAGCTCCATTTGGAATTTGTTTTTGGATGTGGTGTAAGGTTATCCATAAAGATACCCAGTTGACTTAACGTAATTTATTGAAAAGTCTCTTATTCTCCCACTGCTCTGTGGTGTGTTTTCATGTCTGTTTCCTGTCTGTTCTTTTCCACTGGTCTGTATGTTTATTCCTGTACTGATACCATGTTGTTTTATTTTCTGTAACTTTATATGTGTTGATTTTGGCTATAGTGTACATATAGCCTTAAACATTTTACCATTAAATATGTTTGCTGAAGGTTTTTTTTCCCTAATAAAAATTTTTAAGTTTATTTCTTTATTTTGAGAAAAAGAAAGAGAGCACACATGAGGGGAAGGGGTAGAGAGAGCGGGAGAGAGAATCCCAAGCAGGCTCAGTGCTATCATCTCAGAACCTGTCACAGGGCTTGAACTCATGAACTGTGAGATCATGACCTGAGCTGAAATCAGGAGTTGCACACAACCAACTGAGCTGCCCAGGTGTCCCTGCAGAAAGCTTTTTGTAGATACCATTATTTGTTCATTTCTTTTCTCAGTTTATAATGTTGAATTTTACAAAATACTTTTCCTGCACTAATTGAGATGTTCACATAATTGTTCTTCTTTATGTTATCAGTGTGATGAGTTACCTATTTTTCCTTTGTTTACTTGTGCTTTAGATGTCATATCTAAGAAACCATTGCCTAATCTAAGGTTATGAAACTTATGCCTATGTTTTCCTCTAAATGTTGTGTAGTTTTAGCGCTTACATTTAGGTCTTGAACCCATCGTAGGTTAATTTCTGTTTATGGTGTGTGGAAAGAAGTCCATCTTCATTCTTTTGCTTATGGACACCAGTTGGCCCAGCAACATTTATTGAAAAGACTATTTTTTTTTCTCCATTGAATTGTGTCGACACCATTGTAAAAAATCAGTTGACTATAAATGTAAGGATTTAATTTGGAATCTCAGTACGATTTCATTGATCTGGGTGTCTATCGTTATGCCAAAGTCTTGATTACTATAGGGTTGTAATAAACTTGGAAGTCAGAAAGTGTGATTCTTCCAACTTTGCTCTCTTGTTTCAGGATTATTTTGGCCATCCTAGGTCCCTTGCATTTCCATATGAATTTTAGTGTCAGGTTGTCAATTTCTTCAGTGAAGCCACCTGGGATTGTCCTAGAAACTGCACTGAATCAATAAGGGGAGTATTGCTGTTTTAGCAATATTAAGTCTTCCAGTCTATGAATATAGATGACTCTCCACTTATTTAGGCCTCCCTTAATTTCTTTGTAGTTTCATTGCACAAATCTTATATTCCTTTTGTTAAATTTATTTCTAAGTTTTATTATTTTTGGTTTCATTAATGAATGGGTTTTCTTAATTTCGTTTTTGGATTGTTCATTGTAAGTGTATGGAAATTTAGCTAGTTTTTGTATATTGATTTTTATCCTGCAGCCTTGTTGAACTCATTTATTACCTCTAATATTTTTTTATGTGGGTTCCTTAATGTATTCTATGTATAAGATCATAGGATTGCAAATATAAATAGTCTTACTTTTCCACCTGGATGCCTTTATTTCTTTTTCTCACCTACTTGCTGTGGCTCGAGTCGCTGGTACAGTGTTAAACAGAAGTGGTGAGGATCAGCATCTGTGTCCGTTACCTGATCTTAGTGGGAAAGCATTCAGGCTTTCACTGTTAATTATGATGACAGCTGGGGGCTTTTGGTAAATACCCTTTATCAGGTTGATTATATTGGCTAATTTTCGTATGTTGAACCAATCTTGCATTCCTGGAATACACCTTGCTTGGTCATGGCGTATAATCCTTTTTACATGTTGCTGGATTTGGTCTGTTAGTATTTTGCTGGGGATTTTTGTCTATATCTATCAGAGATCTTGGTCTGTAGTTTTCTTGTGACATCTTTGTCTGATTTTGGTATTAGAGTAACAGAATGAGTTGGGAAGTCTTCCACCTTCTATTTTATTGAAGAGTCTTAAGTATTTTTACTTTGTCTTTAAATGTTTGGTAGAATTTATCAGTGAGGCGTCTGAATTTGGGCTTTTTCTTTGTGGGTGGTTTTCTTTCTTTTTTTCTTATTAAATCACTGATTTGACTCTTCTTGAATCAGTTTCAGTTGTTTGTGTTTTGCTAAGAATTTGTCCATTTCATCTAGGTTATGTAATTTGTTGACGTTTAATTGTTTCTAGTACTTCTTTATAAACCTTTTTATTTCCATAAGGTTGGTAGTAATGTCCCCTCTTTCATTCCTGAATTTAGTTATTTGAGTCATTGTTAAGTTGGTCATTGTAACTGAAGTTTTAATTTTGTCGTTCTTTTCAAAGAACCAGCTTTTGATTTTGGGGATTTTTTTAAAAAAATTTTTTTTCTGTTCTCAGTATCATTTATTTTTGCAATAGTCTTTATTTCCTTGTGTTTGTTGTAGGTTTGGTTTATTCATTTTTCTGGTTTCTCATGGTTAAAGTTTAGATAATTTATCTGAGATCTTTTTTTGAATGTAAACGTTTACACCTATAAATTTGTAAACAGTGCTTTGGTGAGTCCCATAAAACCATGTTTGCTTTCTTTTTTTCCTTTCAAGGAAAGATTCTTTTCCATTGTTTTTGGATTTGCCTTGATTTGAACTAGCTCGAATGATATGATATTGCTGATATTCAACCATTTTTTTTTTACCCGCAGAAACGATAATGCCTTTGGTTCACCCTAAAACAAAACGCTCTCACAAACATTTCATTACCTCTCTATTGCTTCTGTATTATCTTATTTTTATAATCTAAGAAAACAAGCATAGGAAGGATACTGGGATTTGTCCAAGATCACAGGACTGATATGCATCAGGATAGACTAAAGCGTTATTGAAAGCCTGCATATCCTGTAATAACAATTATAAGGAGCTTTTGATCTGATCGAGGGACAAGTGTATATGAAAATAATTCACATCCGGTCCCTGATTAATGATATGTCCTTAGAGTGTTAGTGGAACTGTGCCATAGTTGGTTAACGAACTTGTCATTAGTCTAGGAGGTTATTGCTCATTCCTTCAAACATTTAGAGTCTCTGTGCCTGGCAGTCTTTGAGAGAGAAGGTGGACACGATCAACACAGCCTCATACCTACTCTGAAGGACCTTGTGGTCTACAGGAGGAGGGGACAAATGAATCAGTAATTATGATACAGAGGATAAATGTTAGATAAGGCCCCAGAGGGGGGGCACTTACTTGCTTACAAAGGAGAGGGGGGAAGCTCAGCAAAGAAAATTTCTGGTTATTTGGCCTGCTCTTTGAAGAAGGAGAAGGAGCTTTCCAGGTAGTAAAAAACCAGGCAAGGTCATTTTAGGCAGGGAAGAGCATGTGCAGAGAGACCTAGAGACCTAGACACTTATTTGAAAACACCTCACAAGGAATTTTACGTTATTACATTTGATTCCTGCAAAATCTCTGAGATGTGAGGTAGAAGAGAGAAAATATTTGCGAGTGCTTGCTGTGTGATTATTAGTTTATCTATCCAGCAGATACTTACTTGAAACTGGCGTACCAGGCATATTTAATTTTTA
Source organism: Paguma larvata (assembly GCA_030068075.1). Lineage (NCBI taxonomy): Eukaryota > Metazoa > Chordata > Mammalia > Carnivora > Viverridae > Paguma > Paguma larvata. The sequence goes on along the minus strand of CM057844.1, from coordinate 25,926,460 downwards.
TAGTAATTCTATGAGATGAGTGGTATGTTATTTGTTTTAATCCATGTACATTTGGAGCCGAAGAGTACCCTTTGGGAAAGAGATGAAACTAGAGAGGAGAGTACGCGAGAGAATATAAAGGCTGTTGTGTCACAAGGGAAGGAGTTGCACTTTTAGCTTGTAGGCTATTGGGGAGCTTTTGAAGGTTTCTAGAAAGAGACCTTTGAATTAATTTGTCCTGGGTGGGTGTAGGAGGCAGCTGCTTTCCTTTGCCATGTATCCTAGTAGTTCTTTCCGCAGCAGTAAAATGTTGCTTTTTCTTTTTTTCTTTTGACTCACAGTTCACTGAGACATTTTTGGCGGAGAGGGACAAACAGTCCAAATGGAGTGGAATTCCTCAGCTGCTCCTGAAGCTGTATGCAACCAGCCACCTCCACAGTGACTTCATTGAGTGCCAAAACATCCTCAAGGTAACTCTTACGGCCCTCGGAGAGGCTGTATTCACCTCCAGGTGACACAGATGTCTGTTGTTTTTTTCCTTCCTTCAGTCTACTTTTTAAAATAGTCTGTTTTTATTGTGTAAGCTGTAGGAAATTTGGGAAGTTCCGAAAAAGTACAAGGAAGAAAATAAAAATCACCTATAATCCCATCACCCAGAGATAATCACCATTAAGTTCCCTGTGTATATCTTTCTGGACTTTCTTCACGCTTATTTTGTGGCAGTGCTTGCTTAATCTGGGAGGCTGACCCTATGCCTTGGGATTGGGATGACATTCTTTTGGAGCAGGATTTTAAAGATCCCATATTGCTCAAGGTTCAAGGAAGTGGCCTTGTGGTTGTTGAGCATCATGACCAACATAAGAAGCTGAAGGAACTGGTCTTGATGGTTGGGAGGGTGATGGAAGAGTGCAGAGACATGCTAAGGCACTTGTTCTCAAACTTGAATGTGTATCAGAATCACCTGGAAAGCGTGGCAAAACAGAGTGCGGGTCCATGCCCGGAGTTTCTGAGTCAGTAGGTTTGGGGTTACCATAACCAGACTTTAAGTTGGGGAGTGGGTCCAAATTTGACTTTAGATCAGCAGCTCTAGCTGCATTTAAGAATCATGCAAGTTATAGTTGATCAAATGACACTCAAAATAATAATATTCAGAGGTAAAGTTGTGATTATTACATAAGTCCTTCTAAAATTCAGTAGGCACCAAATAAACTTAAAGTCTTTACCATTAAGAAGACATGTTTTTGTGTAACTTTTTTATAAATTGAAAATCATTTCCAAATTAAAGCTTATTTAATTAAAAGTGTTTTTGTATTCTTGATCTTATAGTCTGAATGGTATAAAAATAATTACAGTCTTTTAAACACTTATTTGAAAACACCTCACAAGGAATTTTACATTATTACATTTGATTCCTGCAAAATCTCTGAGATGTGAGGTAGAAGAGAAAATATTTGCGAGTGCTTGCTGTGTGATTATTAGTTTATCTATCCAGCAGATACTTACTTGAAACTGGCGTACCAGGCATATTTAATTTTTATGGTAATTCTATGAGATGAGTGGTATGTTTATTTGTTTTAATCCAGAATACTTTGATTGCAGGGCACAGGAACCTACTCAGACTAGCAAAAAAGATCCTTTATTGTCTCATATAACTGGAAAGCACAGGTGTGAATTCAAGGGCTGAACAGGGTTAAGTTGTCCATTTCTTATCTTGCCATCTGTGTGTGGCTTCTTGTTCCTCCACGTGATCACAGCTCTAGGGTGACATTTCTACAACTTAGGCCAGCCATTGAGGTGAGGAGGATGAGACTGTTGGCTAGGCCTGACCACCTGCATCTGGGGCTGGCACTGACATGTTTGGTGGCAGCCACAGCAGAACCATGTGAAAAGTAGGGAGGGGAGTTTTCCCCAAGGAAATGGGGCTTTACCTTGAAGAAGAGAAAAAGAGATAGTGGACAGACAAACCCAGATGTCTTCTACCACATTCCCTTTCAGTAGAGAGAACAGCCTCAGTAGTAGCCCACCCAAAGGCTGTGGCTATTATATGATGAGCCCAGATGTGTCTTCCTCCTAAGCCAGCTTCCACTGTACCGTGTTGCCAGGAGGAATTACGTCCTAGTTTTATAGTTGAGAAAAATGAGACCCAGAAAAAGTGGTTCAGTCTTTAGTAAGTAGCTCAATCACTAATTATGTGCACCTGGGAAATTCGTAATTTTGCTTTTCATCTATAGAATGGGTAAAACTACTCTGTTCATTGACTTATTTTAACGATTAGATGGGCTAAAGTGTAAAAGCCCAGTGCCCAGTATATAACAGGTTGCCCACAGGAGAGGGTTCTGCCTTTTCTTGACGTGTGGTGCCTGGACCAACAGTATCAGCCACGCTTGGGAGCTTGTTTTAAGTGCACATTCTCAGGCCCCACCCTGGATGTATTGAATCAGAAACTCTGCAGGTGGGACTCAGCAGTGTGTGTTTTAACAAGCCCTTCAAGTGATTCTGAGGTTCACCGCTGTGTGAGAACCGCTCTTCCAGCCCTTCGTGTTCCATCTTCCCTCAAGGTCCATGAAGAGAGAGCATCATGAGTAGGGTCCTAGATTCTTGCCACACTCTATCTCCTACTTCATCCCACATGGTTCTTTTCTCCTCTGTAAGTGCAGACTCTGGAGCCAGATGTCCTCGATTTAAATCCTGACTCTGTCATCTACCAGTTGTGTGACGTTGACAACTTCCTCATACTTCAGTTTGCGTATCTTTAAAATTGGGATGATATATTGCTATTATCTCTTAGGTTTGTGAAGATTAGAAGGGGTCATACATGAAGTACTTAGAACCATACCTGGTACATATTAAGCATGAAATAAATTAGCAGTTGCTACTGTTACAACTTTTATCATCAAATTAGCTTTTCTGTGGGATTATTTTTTTCTGTTATGGTTGGGGGCTATCTTTGGGCTCACGGAAGTTCAAGTTGTGACTAAAGCTGATGTTTCAGTGTCTGGTTCCTCTCGAATACTAAAGCTGAAAGTCTCTCTCTATGCTTTTCTAGGAGATTTCTCCTCTTCTCTCCATGGAGGCTATGGCATTTGTTACTGAAGAGAGGAAACTTACCCAAGAAACCACTTACCCGAATACTTATATTTTTGACTTATTTGGAGGTGTTGATGTAAGTAGTTGTTCGTGATTACTACTGCTTAATGGCTTGACTATTTAACTCTTGAAATGGAAGAAATGGAAGATTTCAGAATTCATAGCAACACTTCAGAATTTTAATGTTTAGAAGTTCATGGGCTCTTGGGGCGCCTGGGTGGCTCAGTCAGTTAGGCGTCCAACTCTTGATTTTGGCTCAGCTCAGGAACTCACTGTTCATAAGTTTGAGCCCTGCATCAGGCTTGATGCTGACAATGCAGAGCCTGCTTGGGATTCTCTCTCTCCCTCTTTCTCTGCCCCTCTTTGGTCACTCTTTCTGTCTCTCTCTCAAAATAAATAACTTAAAAAAAAAAAAAAAGTTCAGAGGCTTTTATCGTGTTGAAACACCATAGCTTTTACGTTAGAATAATTAATTTATTTGAGTTGATTATATATCCACCTTTTTCTTAATTTTTAAGGCACAAAGTGAAAGGTGTGTCTCTTCCTTCCCCTTGTCCCCTCTTCAGAGGCAACTGCGATTTCTAGTTTCTTCTGCGTCCCACCAGAGACGTTCCCTGTGTATGTGTGTGTGTGTGTGTGTGTGTGAGAGAGAGAGAGAGAGAGAGAGAGAATAACTCCCACCGTCCCCACCTTAGGCTTATTTTCTCCCCGTATATACTTAGCTTTTTCCATGTAATTCTGTAGCTTGGGGGTGGATTCATTTTAGTACATGTAAATCTGCCTGATTGTTTTAAACGGCTCTATAGTATTTCCTAGTATAATTATACCATAATCTATTTACCCAGGTCGCAATTGATGGGCCTTTAGAGTTTCCTCACACCTTTCCTTTTATAACAAGGTTGCAGTAAATGCTTTTGTACATGGGAGTATATACCTATGAGATCAAAATATATGTGTTTTATTGTTTATAAACTTGTTAATTATATACCTAAGAGATTTTATCAGCTTACATCTGTAGTAACAAAGTATAAGAGTATCTGTTTATCTACACCATCACCAACACAGTGTGTATATGTGTATTTTTATGGACTGTGTTATTGAAGTCTTATAGAAAAATGCACCAATAATTATCACAAAATAAGTTCACCCTTGTCACTACCACCCAAATCACAGAATGGAACATTACCACCCCCAGTACCTCCTTTACCAAATGGTACATTTTTTTTAAGTTTGTTTATTAGAGAGAGAGAGAGTGCATATGCTCGTGTGCGCAAGCCGGGGTTGGGGGGGGTGGGAGGCAGAGAGAGAGGGAGAAAAAATTCCAAGCAGGCTCCATGCTGTCAGCACAGAGCCCAATATGGGGCTCCATCTCATGAACTGTGAGATCATGACCTGAGCCAAGATCAAGAATTAGATGCTAAACGGACTGAGCCACCCAAATGGCACATTTCTTTTTTTTTTTTAATTTTTTTTAATGTTTATTTTTGAGAGACATAGAGACAGAGTGTGAATGGGGGAGGGCAGAGAGAGAGGGAGACACAGAATCCGAAGCAGGCTCCAGGCTCTGAGCCGTCAGCACAGAGCCCGACGCAGGGCTCGAACCCACAGACCGTGAGATCATGACCTGAGCCGAAGTCGGCCGCCCAACCGACTGAGCCACCCAGGCGCCCCACCAAATGGCACATTTCAAGTAGATTTAATATATTTGCTAAATAGATATGGGAAAAATGGTATTTCTTTAGTTTGCTAAAAAGCTTTCTTGAGATACAGTTCACAAACCATACATTTCACCCATGTAAAAGGACATGGTTTTTCATGTGTTCACAGGTCTGTGCAACCATCACCACAGTCAATTTTAGGACATTTTTATCACCCTAGAAAAACTCCATCATATGTTTAGCTATCACTCCCCTACACACCCCTGTCATAGGCAATTTTTACTCTGCTTCCTATCTCTATAGATAGCCCTATTCTGGACATTTCATCTCAGTGGAATCATGTAATATGTGGTTTTCTTTTACAGACTTCTTTAACTCAGCTTAATGTTTTCAAGTTCATCCGTGTTGTGGCATATGTCGGTGCTACATTCCTTTTTATGGCTGAAAAACATTCCATTATATGGAAATATCTCATTTTGTATATCTGTTTGTTAGTCGGTGGATTTTTGGGTTTCTACCTTTTAGCTATTAGGAATAATGCTACTCTTAACATTTGTGTCCACTTTCTGTGTGGGCATAAGTATTTATTAATTTAGGGTATATACCTGGAAGTGGGTTTGCTGAGTCGTATGGTAACTCTTAAGTTTAATCTTTGGAGGACCCTTTAGACTGTTTTCCAAAGCAGCTACACCATTTTGCATGCCCACCAATGGTGTATGAGGGTTCTAATTTTTCCACATCCTTGTCAGCATTTGTTATTATCTATGCTTTCGATTATAGCCATGTTCCTGGGTGTAGAGTGGTATGTCACTGTGGTTTTGGTGTGGGTTTTCCGGATGGCTGATGGTATTGAGCATCTTTTTATGTGCTTATAGGTCATCTGTATGTCCTCCTTGGAAAATCTCCATCTCCTTTTCTCATTTTTTAATTGAGTTATCATCTTAAGCCTTCTAAGAGTATTTTATACATTCTCTTCATAGGTTTTTAAGTTTGCATTCTTCTGTGATTGGGATTGAAGATCTTTTCATGTATTTATAAGTAGTTCCTTTTCTGCCAGTTGTCTCTTAGTGTCTTTTGCATCTTTTTCTATTTGGTTATTAGGCGTTTCTTTATTGATTTTCATTTTAGTTTGTTCAGACTGCTATAACAAACTGTCACAGACTGGGTAACTTACAAACAACAGAAATCTATTTCTCGTAGTTCTGGAGGCTAGGAAGTCCATGGTCATGACACTGGCAAATTTGGTGTCTGGTGAAGGCCCTCTTCCAGATTGTAGACTGCCAGCCTCTCCTTGTCCTCAGATAGTGGGAGGGGCTAGGGATCTTTCAGGAGCATCTTTTAGAAGAACATAATCCCATTCGTGAGAGCCCCGCCCTCCTTACCTAATCAGCTTCCATACCCCCCACCTCCTAATGCTATCCCATTTGGCATTAAGATTTAACATGAATTTTGGGAGGACGCAAACATTTAGACTGTAGCACTTTGTAAGTACACAATTTTTAAAGATCCTTTGCTGGGACACCTGTGTGGCTCAGCCGGTTAAGCGGTTAAGTGTCCGACTTTGACTCAGGTCATGATCTCACAGTTTGTGAGACTGAGCCCCGAAAGCTGAGCTCTCTGCTGTCGGCGCAGGTCCCACTTCCAATTCTCTGCCCCTCCCCCGCTAGTTCATGTGTGCGCGCGTGTGCTCTCTCCCCCCCTCTCAAAAATAAATAAAAACGTTAAAAAAAAAAAAAGGTCCTTTGTTACATGTTGGGTTTTTTTTCCAAGTTTGAAAATTAAATTTTGACTTTGTTGATGTTACTTTTAAATGTAGAGGGGCTTACTTTTTAAGTACTGGACTGATGTTCACTCTGAAAAACTGGAGCTGTACATTTATCATTTATGGCGTATACTCTGCTGGGTCATGTTATACTGCAATTTAAAACATGTTTCCTTAAAGATGCCATTTTCCACAAAAGTAAAGATTGAATGTTAACACATTTGCGTCCATAGCGTCAGCCATAGCCTTTATTCCCTAATCGTTGCTCAACATTGCCTCTCCTCAGCAGCTCTCGTGGTCCTGCAGCAGTTACTTAATGACCAGCTCAAGGGATCCTTTGCCTCTGAATTGTTTATCGAGGAATGTATTTTAATAGAAACCGCTGTATTTATGAGGAAAAAGAATAACGTGTATCTCTGGGGTCTCTAGCCTGTTGTCTTTTTGGATCAAAGTTTCTTGATTTTTGTGAGGTTTTGGTCTGCTTTGGAGAAGATTAACTTCTCCAGGAATTTCAGTCTGTTCATAAATAGGAGCTTTTGCTCGGGTCCTTTTGCTCTTGACTCACCTTTAGTTGGGTGCATTTGTTCTTGTTGAACTCCCTTGTCATCTTGCTCCTGTTTCAGACGGAGCTCTTTATTTCTTCCTCTGCCAGTCACTAGCTATGCCCCAAAGTAACCCTTTCTTCAGTTTGAATTGGAATAATTGGACGTGCTGGTGATTAGACCACTCCTTCATCAACTTGATCCAATCCCTGACGTGGCAGTGAAAAGTGTATCCTAGAGTTCGTGAAGTCAGATGCGTACAGGGTCAAGTGGGTAATTTACTGGACTGAAAGGAGTCAGATGATCTGTGTAAATTAAATGCCTGCAGGGACTGTAGAGAAGTGGAGAATGTGAGCCGCTTTTATGGGAAATGACTCTTTCACCCCCATTGACTGTTGTTGCCCTGGGGGGGTGTGGGAAATCTAGATTCTTATGTAAAATCTCAGTGTTTCAGTAGACGTGGACCAGATGAAATGTCTGTAGGCCAGGTGTGATCCATAGCTTGGCGTTCAAGGACTTTTCATGTATTCATTGACATAATCCATCTATCACTTGAAGTCAATTTATTTTAAATATATATTCTGTGCCGTTGAGCATCATATACCTTTGGATGATTCTGAGAAGTATGAGGCAGCTCTTTAGAAAACCATTTGTGGAGTATGCCTGAAACCTTAAAGGTCATTAATCATTTTGCTTTGTTCACATTTCTATAACTTTCTCATGAAGATGTAAGTCAAAATGAGATAAAGTTTATATACAAAGATGTTTAGTATAATATCACATATAATAGTTAAAAATATTCCTCGGCAGGAAGGCAATTTTTAAGGTTGGTGGCGAAATTGTTGATTTTCTCTGTTACTTTCTATTCTCTACTGAATTTATTTTTACTCTAATTCTTATCATTTCCTTTCTTCTGCATACTTTGGGTTTGTACCTCTTTTTCCAGTGTCTTAATGTGGAAGATAAGGTTACTGGTTTGAGAGAATTCTTTTTTTTTTTTTAAATATAGGCGTTTACACCTATAAATTGCCGTCTAATCACGGCTTTAGCTGTATCTTAAGTTTTACTGTATTGATCTATCTCCAAGTATTTTCTAATTTTTTGATTCATTTATTCATATGTGTTTTTTAATTATCCACATTGGTGAATTCCCCAAATTTTGTTATTTTCAGTTTTATTTTATTGTGATCAGATAATATGCTTTGTATAATTTCAGTCCTTTCAATTTATTGAGACTTGTTTTATGGTCTAATATATGATTTATACTGCAGAATAGTCCTTGTATGCTTTAGTAGAATGTATGTGTATTCTGTTGATAGGTAGAATGTTCTGTAGATGTCTGTTAGAGCTTGTTGGCCTATAGTGTTCAAGTCTTCAGGGGTGCCTCAGTGGCCCAGCTGATTTAGCCTCTGATTCTTGGTTTCAGCTCAGGGCATGTTCTCGCGGTTCTGTGAGCTTGAGCTCTGCATTGGGTTCTGCACTGATTATGCAGAGCCTGTTTGGGATTCTCTCTCTCCCTGTATCTGCCTCTCTCTCTGTCTCTCAAAAAAATAAAATAGTTAAATGATTTAAAAATGAAAATAAAACGAGAAAGCTGAGGCCATGCAGAGACATTACTTGCCCAAGTCGACATGGGGACTAGGTGGCTGAGCTGCAATTAGAACCCAGGCTTCCTGACTCTTGGTACAATCTCATTCCCGTGAGCCTCACTGTCTTCTGGGTGTGTTGGGAACAAGAGGTGCCTTCAGCACTATGACAGATGTTTGGGCCATCGTTGTCATGGCAAAGATTATTTTATAAGTTATGCTTGGAAATAATTTTGAAGATTTAACCCAATTTTTTTTTAACTTTTTAAATTTTTATCTATAGCTCCTTGTAGAAATTCTTATGAGGCCTACAATCTCTATCCGGGGACAGAAACTGAAAAGTAAGTACACTTGCAAGCCACTGGCCCTCATTTCTCAGCCTGCTGATGTGATGTGGTTTTTCAGGGGCTTCTGGTCTTTCACCTCCTAACCCAGGAGTGAGGGTCTGGCTTCTGTTCAGTGGCAGCATGCGCTCTCTTCCCCTACCTAAGCAACTCTCTTTATCAGTTTTATACTCAGTAGAAATTTAGATCTGGGGCTTTAAACGAAAAAGTGTGAAAACCACTGGGCTAAAAGAATTGCATCTTTGTAGTTTCTCATAGTCTCTGGGCCCAACTTTTAGGTTTTCTCTGGAAATTCTTATTTCTCCTATCTAGTTAATTGAGGGAGTAAAGAATAACCTGGTAGGATCATTTGTTTGTTTCATGTTGTTATAAAGGTGATACATGCTCTTGGTAAAAAGTTCAGTCATTACCAGAAATGGTAACAGTTAAACAGTCAAAGCGTTTTTGGTAGCACGTTATTTCTTAAGCTGGGTGATGGGTCTTATGGGTATTATTCTATTATTAGTTTTAGGTATTCAGTATTTAATAAGGAGAAACAAGAGCACTTTTGATTAAAAGCCAGCGATCACGGAAATAAATACATACATACACGCCAGAGATCACGTTTAACATTTGATGAATGCCCTTCTACAAACATCACATACATATTTTTTAATTGAATTAGTTGTATTTTGTGTACAACGAGTGGGCATTAAGGTGGGTATCGTGGATATCTTCGGGTAAGGCAAGTATCTTGGATGACCCATTCAAGGAAGTTCATTTAATCCAACTTGATGAACCCTATATCCTTCGCCTACTGACAGAAACACCGGCGGCACATACTGACGCCGTGTTTCCTGATCAGACCGTGGCGGTTTGAGCAGATGCGGCGAGAACGAGAACCCTGGTCAGACTTGCTCAGATGGCTCCAGTAGGGCTGCCGCTGGCCCATCTTGCTCTCTTTGATGTGACGAGGTGAAAGGAAAAGTACATTTTTTTAATTAAAAAAAAAAATGCCCTCTTAACTCGAACAAACCAAACTATGTGAGGCCTTGTTAGTGTGTGCAGCAGCAGTTAAGAAGATTCATATTCCTCTTTGATGTCTCAGCTTTGTACTCTATCTAAATTGGTTCTTTTCTCTATCAATACTGATAATAAGTAGCCTCTTGTAATTACTTGTTGGGGTATTTATTCTCTCTTCCTTGTACTAGGTTTGTAAGTTCCATGAGGGCTAAGACTTTTTCCCCCCCACTAAACACTGTGTATTCTTTATCTGCTCTGAAGTAGGCGTTGAATAAATATTCGATGAAAGAGTGAATTCCAGTTCCCTTTGAAAATGAAGGGTCTAGAAATACTGAGATATACCTATCTGATATTCCAACCTGCTCTGAAGTCATGAGATAAACCAAAAAGCCCCCACAGGTTAAAGGTAGTGATGAGGGGTATGGGGCATCTGCTCTGTCTCAAGATTGTATCAGATCACTCTTCTGGTCAAGCTAGCTTGTCAGGGCGGGCCATTGACATCTCAGAGGGAGACCTAGCATTTTAGAGTTTTGTGGCCGCATAGGAATGAATGGAAACCGTTTTTAAAAATTTAATGCTGAAGAAAACACTTTGTTGATGGTTCATACTTAGTGTTATCCTCTCCAGGCTTTGGGGTCATAACAGTTGTTTCCTTTTTATGGTATTCCCCTCTTCCTACTCACAGAGAAGTAGCTAGTTCTTTATTGGAGTTAATAAAGTCAGGCAATAAAAGCCATTTCCCCAACAGAAGTAACAAAAAACAAAACAGAACACACTTATAGTCTTTAGTAAAAATGATACCTTTGTTTGCTGTTAGAGAACTTTCTATGGAAACTTGTAGCACTCAGTCAGGAAGCCCATACTTTGGATTCTAGCAGTTCTGCTTTCAGAAATGTATCTTGAGGACCCGATGCAACACAAGCATAAAAAGGTGATAGGCATATATTAAATTGTTTATTTTTAGTCTATTTAAATAACAAAAATCTGCCCCAAAACCCTGGATATGCTCTAAGCAAACTACAGAGAAAACATGCCTGTTAAGTGGTCACCACAGTAGGTTGAAAATATGAAGACTATGGAGCATAAGAAGAAAATGGCTACGAGATCAAACCAAAAATCCGTGTACTAATTGACTCGTAGGTTCTGATGGGCATCATGAACATCTTTGGTAAGCAAGGACTGGAAAGTGGGGTGTTAAAAGGAAAATAATCATCTTAGAGGAGACTGTGAGGAGCAGTTCTTACTTTCAAAAAATTTAATTCTGTTACACCATCTTTTCAGTGAGGAAAATAACCACTTATCCCCCTTTCACTTTCAGTAAGTGATGAAATGTCCAAGGACTGTTTGAGCATCCTGTATAATACCTGTGTCTGTGTAAGTATGCCTGCCCTTGGGGCCCCGTTTATCTCCCCGCCACATCTGCAGTGCTTGAGAAGGGAAAGTTCGAGTGGGGGTGGCGGACGTGAGTGCTGTCCTCAGACATGGGGCAGTTGGACTGACTCACGTGGGCCTGAGAACCAGGTGGGGATTGCGGGGAGGCAGAATTTCACAGAAAGTGTTAAGAGCCAGGGCTGCAGCAGCAGGTGGTGATCTCCTTTAGCCCTGGAGAGACTCAACAGCCTCTCCAGAGGTGGACAGACTCTGTCCAAGCAGAGACTGAACAATCACTTACCAAGTGGATACATGCACCGGGAGAGTGTATTCCTTTTAAGATTCCTTTTAATCCCGTTATTTCTGTTTCTTTATTTTCCTTGTTAGAAAACAAAACAGGAACCAGAAGCCTCACCAATATATTGAGCAGGACACTCTGTTTGGTCGACCCTGAGCAAGAAAGAATGGTGAATAAAAGAAGCATTTTGGTAGAAAGGAAAAAGCCTAGCACTTAGTGCGAGACCGTGATTTGGAGTTCTGGCTATTGGCTCAGTTCTTACTAATTCACCTCCCTGAGCTTTTCGTTTCTTATCAGGAGAGTGCAGTTAGTAATCTTACCGACACTGTAGGCTTGTTGAGAGGACTGAGTGGGATGATAGACATAAAGGCATGCTGTAAAGCAACGTACGAGTGGTAGTTTTTATAAGACACAGTACCCATCTTTTAGGAACTTCGGGGTAAACTGTAAGCAGCATAATACATGGCAGAAATGAAACCGATGCACCTATAGAAGTGAAATCTGTGTGCTGTGAAAATACAACAGAGCATTTAATTCCATTTCATTTCTTGCCTCATTCAAAAAGAGGTTTCAGGCATCTTGTAGTGACATGTAAAAATTCCCTGAGATCGTAAATCATAAATTTAGAAGTAGGTAAGGAAAAGGGTGGAACAAGGTGAGAGTGTTACATGTATCCAGGAACTGGGCTGACTATAAAATTAGAGGTGCTGTGGATGGGGCATAAATTTGGGTTTAAGCTTCTTATCAACCAGCACAAATAGAGAAATAAGTTGCAGCACTTACGCAGTTCAGCATCTATAAGTGTGACATGCAACAGAAATATAGCGTGAGCCACTTAGATTATTTTAAATTTCCTTATAGCCACATTTTTTTTTAGAAAGTAAGAAAAGTAGGAAGAAATAATGAAGTTAATTTTAATAATATATTTTATTTAGCATAATATATCAAGATTATTCCAATATGTCAGGGCACCTTGGTGTTTCAGTCAGTTGAGCATCTGACTTTTGAATTCAGCTCCGGTCACGATCCCGGGGTCATGGGATTGAGCCCCATGTCGGGCTTCACGATGAGTATGGAGCTGCTTGAGATTTCTTCCCCCAACCCCCACCCCCAGCCTCTTTCTCCCTCTCTCTCTCCCCTGTCTCCCTATGCCCCCTTTCCCTGCTTGCATGCTCTAAAATAAATAAATAAATAAAAATACTAAGATTATTTCAACATGTAAACAGTGTAAGTAATTATTAATATGATACTTACCTTCTTTTTTTGTACTAAGCTTTCAAACTTCAGTGTGTATTTTACACTTGGAGCACCACGTTTCAAGTGCTCAGTAGCCACGTGTAGCTAGTGGACAGAGAGGCACAGACAGACCTATAAAAGTAAACTAATTGTTCAGCTAACATACAGCTTTTGATGCAAATAAGGTCAGTAAGAACTTGTCTTTATTTAAAAGATGATGTATATATGATGTAATGACCCCCTCCTTGGGCAGCTTCCATGAGGTCATTAGTTTTTATGAGGCTGTTTGTTAACAGTGACACCTAATGTTAATCAGTGATACTCCAGCAAAACACGGTTTAGTTTAAAAATAAATAAATAAAAGGAAAGGAGGAAACAAAAATGTGAAGAACATAGATGATACAGTCCAACTCTATGCTGATTTGGCTTAATTCCAGGGATTCGGCGGAAATGAAGAACTGTCTGGAGTTCCCCAAAACAGGGGTGGGGACTTGTGCAGATTTTGGCTAATCTGGAGTAAGCACATCCTGCCTGAAGACATTGACCTTCACAACTTAAAACGTACTGCTGGCCAGTTAAAGCTTGGCCTACTGGGTACAGAAAAGCTGGTGTGTAGCTCTTCATGAGTTACTAGGCAGGTATTAGGTCAGAACATATGAGGAACTACCATGGAGAAACCCATCTCTCAAAAAGCATTTGCACACGTTGTTCTGTATATGGTTGTAGGGATTGAAGTCCTCCGCCAAGAATTCCTCAGGGAGCTTGGAGTTGCTTTTCCAGTTTCCGGAAGTGGGTATCTTGCTCTTCAGGTTTTAAGATTATAACCTATCTTGCCTTTTCTCTCCTTCTCCCTTATGATAGACGGAAGGAGTTACAAAGCGTTTGGCAGAAAAGAATGACTTTGTGATCTTCCTGTTTACATTGATGACGAGTAAGAAAACATTCTTACAAACAGCAACCCTCATTGAAGATATTTTGGGTGTTAAAAAGGTGAGCTATGTTCTCCAGCAGGTGGATGGCCAGATGGTGGAGGGTGTCTCCGATAATTCGATTCTCAAGCCTGAATGATGTACAGAGCTCTTTTAAAAGAAAAATTCTTCCATATTCCTAGCATTAACTTTTCTTTTTTTATATATACTTAAGTATATTTAGTTACAAAACTAGGTTATATTCTTTCTTCTAATGGATTCTAAGTGACAGTAAAACCTAAGCCAGTATGTAAATTGAAATCAAACTAATGATAAAACTCAAAAGTTCAGATTGCCTTTAATGTGATGGGTAATGTTACTTTGCTGAAATCAAATTGCCCTTTGCTAATTATTATGATGCAGGATCTTTTTAGTATACTTACACTGCTGTATGCTATGGGATAACTCCATTTTACTGCCATTTTTCTATATTTGAATTCTGTGATACTTTGATTCATTAGGATATGTTTCCCTGGGTGGCAGTGTTTGACTTGGACTTATTAAGTTCACTTCTGTTTATTCTCATTAGTCTTAAACAGTTAAAGTTTAATTGATACCAACATAGGAGACACAAATATGAGCACTGAAATCCTGCCACTTGGTCATAAGATGGACATTCAAAAGATTCTGAATATGCTTTAAAAAAAAAAAAAAGACCCACACGCACCAGGGCGCCTGGGTGGCTCATTTGGTTAAGCATCCCACTTCAGCTCAAGTCTTGATCTCACAGTTCATGAGCTGTTGTGCTGACAGCTCAGAGCCTGGAGCCTGCTTTGGATTCTGTGTCTCCCTCTCTCTCTGCTCCTCCCCCACTCATGTTCACTTTCTCTCTCTCTCACTCTTTCAAATAAACATTAAAAAAATTAAAAAAACACACACACACACAAAGTGGCACCTGGCTGGCTCAGTTGGTAGAACATACGACTCTTAATCTCAGGGTCATGAGTTCAAGCCCCATGTTGGACGTAGAACCTGCTTAAAAAAATTTTTTTTTTAAAAAGAGGAGTGATTGAAATGAAACACTAAATTAAAAATTTATCAAGAACTTAGACCCCCCAAAAACACATCCATAAACCTGTTACATAATCAGTATATTAGATTTTTGTGTAGTGCTTGTGAAGACGTGGAGCTTGCTACCCTGGTCCTTATTCCATGCCTCCATGTTGTTTGCCGTGGAAGATTTCTTCCTCTTGCTACGGAGGCAGCAGGAATAGCCTCTTAGAGTTGTTGTTGCTGGAAAGAGGCTACCCATGTGCATTGTGGTACCCCAGCTCTCCTTTCGGTCTTTCTGCTGCATTTTCCCCAGGCCCTGCTTCTCGTCGTGCAGGCAGAGGATGCACAAGGGGCCCATTGTCTGTGGGAACACACTGGAGATGTGTGCATGTCCCAGACCCTTTGTGCCCTTTGATAAAAAGTCTTTGTCGTTTTTCCAATAATTGTATGCTCCAGCTAGTGTGTGAAAGGGGGCTTCCAGTGTGGAAACACCAGACTCCTTCACAGTCTCAGCATGGGAGTCTAGGATTGCCCCTACATAACTTTTCCTGTTTCCCCCTCATGCCCTGTCACACTCATTTTTTTGTGTGTTGCCAAAAATAGTGATGAGTTCTGCTAGACATGGTTACCTTGGTGCAATTTGAACGGGGGATATGTACCGTAAAGAAAGTGGGAAGCCAAGCCAACAGACTGGGAAAAGATACATGTAACCCAGGTAACTAACAAAGGATTGGTATTAAGAATTTATCAAGAGTTCTTACAAATCGGCAAGAAAAAGACAAATAGCCTAGTTAAAAAAAGGGAGTAGGGAGAGGCAGTGATGTAAGCGAGCCTTTCACAGAAGAGACATAATCCCTAAATAAAAGAGAAGATCCTTAACTTTATTAATAAAAAGGGAAATGCAAGTTAAGACCACCATGAGAGAGAGCACAAATGTTCATGAGAATGTATATCATTGGAAATGCTTATATACTGCTGATATCTTTTTGTTCTTGCAGAATATATTTATCTTTCTTTTCTAGTTGAACATGTGCATACCTTGTGATCCAGCACCTAGGGAAGCACTACCCTGAGGGCAGAGGCATCATTCTTGTGCCTGGGTCACCTATAACCTATTCCCAGGCATGCTTGTGGATAAACTCCATCCCAGACCAGTAATTCTTAGAAATGAAAATACTACATCAAAGCCAAGAGATTGTGAAATCAATCCACTGGGTCTATCAGCTAAATAGAAAAGATCAAAGTATATCATGTAAGGGTATTATTTAAGTTTTTGTCACATATTTATACATTCACCTATGTATGTTTTATTGGGTTGTGATGGAAACTTTTTCTCATTCTTGGACATTATCAGAATGGTTTGGAAGCCACTGCCTCAGAAAAACTGTACATGTGCATCAAGAAACACAAAGGAATGTTTATAGCATTGTTTCAGGGTCAAAAAAACTGAAACCAAGTCTGCGGTCCATCAGCAGTAGAATGGTTAAATTTTCTCTATTCACACAATGGAATATTATAAAGTAGCAGAAGCGAATAAACTGTTACTATAGGCAACAACGTAGCTAAATCATAGCAAGTATTGATAGAAGTCAGTTGCAGAAGACCATATATAGTGTATCACTTTTATAAAGCTCTGAAATAAGCAAACTCAACTCATCCACAAAACTCTTCTTTATCTTAACAGCAAACCAAAAATAAAATTGAGCTTTGTGGTTACCTCTGGCAGAGAGGCGAGAAGATGTGATAGGAAAGGCACACACGGCTATTCACGTGGTTAGGCTTCGTAACATATGTTGTATGTGTTAAGTTTTAAAATTAAAATTTAAAGCCCAAGGAAGTGGGCTTGGAGGGTCGTGGGACCTAGTTTATAACCCGTCACAGAGCTAGAGGAACAGGGCTGAAAGTTACAGTTTCCAGTCATAACAATAGCTCTCGTTTGTTGTGTGCTGGGGAAGGAGAAGGCGAAGGTGGAAGAGGCTCCCCCCACGTAGCTCCTCCACAGCAGACTCCTGGCCTTCATTCCCAGAAGTAAGAGTGGAACTCTTGAAGGCTTCTAGGAATCATTCACCTGTTCAGTACACATTTACTGAGACCCTTGTCACCAAGTCTTATGTGTTGAGGCTCTGGAAAGAAAGAAAGACACACCCCTCCCTCAGGCACTGTAAGTTTATGTGGAAAATAAATGGAGAAACAGATAATTACAAGATTATGTGATATATGCAGTGATTGAGAAATATCCAGTCCAGTGGAAGTGAATTAGTGAGATGAAGGGCAGTAGGTATTTTCTAAGGAATATAGAATGTTTCAGAAGAAAAGCTCATATATCCCACAACATTTGCAGATTGTAAAGAGGAATAAAAAAATGAAACTACAACCAAATAACAATGCATTTCATAAAATTCAATATTCAAGGGGAGGGGAAGAGGGGAAGGAAAAAAGACACAGGGAGGGAGGAAGACAAAACATAAGAGACTCTCAAAGACTAAGAACAAACTGAGGGGTGAGCTGGGTGTGGGAGGGGGGAGAGTGGGTGACGGGCACAGAGGAGGGCACCTGTTGGAATGAGCACCGGGTGTTGTATGGAAACCAATTTGACAATAAATTTTTTTAAAAATTCAGTATTCATTCATGATAGAAGTTAGGAATAGAAAGTTCCTTAACTCGATACAGGATATCAGTTAACTTACCGCAAACAAAACTTAATGTTGAAGCTTTGGAAATATTCCTATTAAGGTCAAGAAAAAGACAAGAATGCCTGCTATTGCTTACTCTAGATAATTGGTTACTTGTGCAAGCACACAAGGAGACACCTATAGGACTGTTCATTGCAGCATTGTTTAATAGTGAAAAATTACAGCCCACTTACACATATACAAACACATACCTATGTGTGTGTCTATATATATACACATATGTATATATATTTGTAATGGTTAAATATACTGTGGAGTAAAAGAGTGAAAATGAATGAATTAGGGCTACTTGTGTCTGTGTAGTTAAATCTCAGTGTTGAGGGGCACTTTGCTGGCTCAGTCAGTAGAGCATGTGACTCTTGATCTTGGGATGTGAGTTCAAGCCCCACATTGGGCCTAGAGCCTACTTAAAAGTAAATGAAAGTTAAAAAGAAAAAGTACTGTCTGTTGTCAGAGTCTCATAAATTTAAAAAAAAAAATCTCAATGTTAACTAAACAGTAAGGTATAATGTATCATTCACACTGTGCATGCAAAACAATACGTTGTTTTAAAAACAAAATGATGTTTTTCGGGGCGCCTGGGTGGCTCAGTCGGTTGAGCGTCCGACTTCGGCTCAGGTCATGATCTTGCAGTCTGTGGGTTCGAGCCCCGCGTCGGGCTCTGTGCTGATGGCTCAGAGCCTGGAGCCTGCTTCGGATTCTGTGTCTCCCTCTCTCTCTGCTCCTCCCCCACTCATGCTCTGTTTCTCTCTGTCTCAAAACTAAATAAACATTAAAAAAAAAAAAAAATTTTAAAAACAAAATGATGTTTTTAATTTTTTTGGTTTATTTTTTATTGAAGTATAGTCGACATGCAATGTAATATTAGTTTCAGGTATACAACCTAGTGACTCAATGATTTTATACATTAAGCTATACTCACTACTATGTGTAGTCACCATCTGTCACCATACAGTGGTATTACAATGTTATTGACTATATTCCCCATGCTGTACTTTTCATTTTTTTCATTACAGCTCATTTCTTTTATAACTGGAAGTTTGTACCTCTTAATCCCCTTGACCTGTTTTGCCCATCCCCCCCCCAAAGCCCCTTCCTCTGGCAACCACCAGTTTGTTCTCTGTATTTATGAGTCTTTTTCTGTTTTGTGTGTTCATTTGTTTTGTAGATTGCAATACAAGTGAAATCAAATAGTATTTGTCTTTCTCTGACTTATTTCACTTAGCGTTATACCCTTTTGGTCTCTCCGTGTTGTTGTAAATGGCGAGATCTCATCCTTCTTTATGGCTGAATAATACTCCCATTGTCCATGTATACGAGGTCTTCTTTATCCATTCATCTGTTGATGAACACTTGGGTTGCTTCTGTATCTTGGCTGTTGTAAATAATGCTGCAATAAACATAGGGCACATATATTTTTTCAAATTATCGTTTTCATTTTCTTTGGGTGAATACCCAGTGGTGAAATTACTGGATCATATGGTATTTCTATTTTTGATTTTTCTGAGGAACCTCCATACTGTTTTCCATAGTGGCTGTACCAGTTTGCATTCCTACCACAGTGCACCATCCTCCATTTTTCCACATCCTCTCTAACACTTGTTATTTCCTGCCTTTTTAATATTAGCCATTCTGACAGATGTGAGGTGATCTCTCATTGTGGTTTTGATTTGCATTTCCCTCCTGATTAGTGATATTGAGCATCTTTTTATATGTCTGTTTGCCTCTGTATCTCTTCTTTGGAAAAATGTCTATTTAGGTTCTCTGCCCATTTTTTAAATCAGATCATTTTTGGTATAGTGTTTTGTAAGTTCTTTATATATTTTTTTTGGATATTAACCCCTCATCAGATATATCATTTACAAATATCTTCTCTCATTGAGTAGGTAGCCTTTTTCTTTTGTTGGTTTCCTTCACTTTAATACCACATATTTTTATGGAAATATTTATAAGAACATGTTTGGGAATAATAAATACAATTCAAAATAATGGTTCCTTCTGGCAGGAGAGAAGGGAACACAGCTGGGTAGGAATATTTTATTTCTTATTTCTTAAAAAGTAAACATCTGTAGCAAGAATGGCAATTAATGAGTGATAAAACTTGAGTGGTAGGCACTTGCTTTGGTTTGTTTTGCTTTGCTTTGCTTTCCTAAATAAAATGAGCCACATGAACAAAGAGAATAAGAACAGTGGTTTTCACCCAAATTATTAGTGTTCAAAGAATTCAAAAAGAGAATTCTTCCATCACTACTTCTTCCTTGAAGAACTTACCTCGAAAAGTACAGAATTATATGAAATTATTGTTACAGTTAAAAATAACATCCTCTACTTTTGTCTGTCTGGTAGAAATAGGAAATTTCGTAATATGTGAAATTTGTTTAAAATAGAGACACCAGTAGTTGATTTCAGAGTTTAAAAAGTCTACCCATACTTCCCATTTTAAGTAAATAACATCATTTGGGTATGCCAAAATTTGTATTTAAAGGCACAGAGGCATGCATCTTGCAAACTGTATTTTAACCAAATTTATATCAATGTTGAAAAATGTACTTATATCAACAGTTTAAAACAATAGCTTTTGAAAAAAAAAAAAGTGGTTTTCAAAGGGTTTAATCCTCATACCAATCCTATAAGGTGTGTTAGTCCCATTTGACAGTTGAGCAAACCGAGACTTAGAGAGGTTCCATAATTCACCTGCGTTTGCACAGCTGCAGTTTGCAGAACTGGTATTTGAACCTAAGTGGTCTAGCTACCAAGCCCCTTTCTTTGGGTAATGCAGTCAAGGGGCACATCCAGTCTCAAAGGAACTGAACATGGAGATTGTTTTATTTGTGTTTCCTGTAGGAAATGATCCGACTAGATGAAGTCCCCAATCTGAGTTCTTTAGTATCCAATTTTGATCAGCAGCAGCTTGCTAATTTCTGCCGGATTCTGGCTGTCACCATTTCAGAAATGGATACAGGGAATGATGACAAGCACACACTACTTGCCAAAAATGCTCAGCAGAAGAAGAGCTTGAGCTTGGGACCTTCTGCAGCTGAAATCAACCAAGGTAAAATCTGTTAAGGTTTTCAGAATTTTGAGATTATGGCTCTGAGACCCCTTTGTAAATTATCTGCTTTTTCAGTATCTCCAGAGATTGATCCATGTGAGGGCTCTTAGGGTCCACTTAAAGTATGTAAATTTTGTGTGTGTTCGTTATTTTAGGGGCCAGGTTCATAACCTTTATAAGATTTTTGAATGGATTCAGAACATCAGAAAAGTTAAGATCCATTGCTTATCAGAATTAAAAATATGTATACCTTTTGATCCACTAAGCCTTATCTGGGCCTTTATCCTATAGGCAGTGATGTATATTCAAGGTCATTCATTGCAACATTGTAATAACAAAAGACCAGAACAACTTAAATGTTTTATCAATAAAAAACTACTTATTTTCCAGAATATTGATTTAATGGAAAATTGTATAGCTTTTAAGAACAAAGAATGAAGAAGACTTGAATGTACTAATACAGAATAACATCTCCAAGATGTATTACTGCTGTTAAAGAGGAAAATGCAGAGCTGTGTATAGTATGATACTTAGTATCATACTATATGATAGTATGATATAGTATGATACTTTTTGTAGTAAAGCAGAGATGGGGAGAATAAGATCAGATGTATTTGTTTGCTCTTATACAGAATGCATAAACTGAAAGCACACACAAGAAACTGAAAATGGTTACCTGTTAGGGAGTGGCTAGAAACAAGGTAGATGACAGCAGTGGAAGTGGACATCTGAATATATTATTTTATGTATTGTTTGATTTTAGAACCACATGAGTCTGCTAGTTATTTCCCCACCTGTTGCTTTTTGTTAGCTAGAGAACTTTTTCTGTTTCTATCCAGGCCTAAGCAGATTTCGGGGAAATGGGGACATTATCTGTTTTGGTTATAAGAGTGTAGATCCATTCTTTAAAATATTTATGTGTCTTAAAAGCTAGTTCTTGAACACTAACAGGCTAAAAAATCATATCACTGTGCGCCTTAGTGTTAACCGAATAACCATTTAAAAAGCTGTGGTAGAGAGCCATTATCATCCCACAGCAGCCCTGATGATGCTTCGAAAACAGTACTTGGTTTCTTGATTTCTGAAGTCCAGTTGACTGGATGTGTGGGTTCCCAGGCCTAGCTCTGCAGAATTGCTAAGTGCTACATAGCAGTCTCCCTTCTAAGTACTGGATGTGAGTCCTCCATTAACTCTGTTAGCGTTCTAGTTTTAGTTATGAACACCACATGGTCATGACTGTATTTCTAGGTTATTAGGGAATATAATTGTACGTGTTTTAGTCATAATAAAAACAGAAGTATGTGAACTCTATGGACCCCAGGTTGGTGGTTCCCCTTCCAGACTTGTTATTCTTCCTGGGTCCATAGGTCCAAGACCTACCCCTCGGTCTGTGTAGGCTTTTATTCCCCTCCCTTCTCCTTTCTTAGGACTTAAGGAGTACTCATTTTAGCAGATCATAAAATACACATTCTTAAAAATGAGAGTTCTCTTATAACTAAATTATACCTTAAAGCTGTTTTAAACACACACACACATACCCTGACAAAAGCTCACATTTGTTACACTGCTGTGTAGCAAACATTGAGCTAACTGCATTACCTAGCAGTGACTTTATTTACTTCTCCAAGCAGCCCCATTCTTTGCACATCTTAGGAAACCGAGGGTCATAAAAGTTCATAATTGAATACTTGTGTGTGCTGAGGCACTAAGTAACTTTCATCTTTTAGTTTTCCATTTAAGGAATCTGTTCTACAGATCATTTTTACCCTGTTATTATCAGTTACCTTCACCTACCATTTATAAGCTTCTTTAAGTGAAGCCAGCATTGCCCATCATTCTTGGTATTTTAGTCAGTTGGTTTTTTAATTAACTGAGGATAATCCCAAACCTAGTTTACTTTGATTTGGGGCATTAAAAAAAGAAAGTCTTTATAAAATGTCTAGGTTCACTTGTATACCTGTGTTTTGGTAACCCATGAGATAATGTGATGTCTGCTTATAGCTTTTGGGTTGAAGCTTTATTAAGTGTTGTATTTTAGCACATGATGTTGTACAGGGTCTGACCTCTCCCAGCTGTCTGACCATACAGTTCCTCTTTCCCCGCCCCCTGCCACACACATTTTTCTCCAGTCACATGCCCTGGGAAGGCCAAGGCGAACATAATTAAATCACAAGTGCAGTGAGGAAGATGTTCTCAATATTGTAATGCTTTAATTGAACTCCAATACTGGATATTTTTAAATAAAGGTGTGGGTAACAGTCATCTCAGGCTGCCATAACAAGATACTGTAGACTGGGTGGCTTAAACAACAGAAGTTCGTTTTCTCACAGTCCTGGAGACTAGAGTTTTGAGATCATGGTGCCCTCGGCATTGGTTTCTGGTGAGGCCTCTCTTCCTGGTTTGCAGATGGCTGTCTTCTCACTGTGTCTTCATGTAGTCTTTGCTCTGTGTGTACAAAGAGAAAGAGATCTCTGATGTCTCCTCCTCTTACATAAGGACATCAGTCTTACTAGATTAGGGCTCCATTCTCACGACCCCATTTAATTACCTCCCTAAAAGCCCTGTCTCTGAATACAGTTATATTATGGATTAGGACTTCAACGTAAGAATTTGGAAGGGGACCCAATTCAGTCCATAACCATATAGAAAGCTGATGTGTTTTTGTTTTGTTTTTAATAAATTGTGGCTGTTTTCTTGCCCAGCAAAATTGTAATTTATACTGTCTTCCTGGAGCTCAGATAATAAAAATGTTAGAGTCCTTTTTCGATTTCTCGGAAGTACCAGTTGTCCTTCTAGCCATTCATATGGTAACAGATGGTTTCATCTGGGGGGAAAAAATCATTCAGGATTTTAGTCAGAGATGTAGATGAAGCCACAGGCCAGATAATTATCAATTTATAGGTCACACTGAGCTAACAAGGGCTGATTTCTGCAACACATGAGCTGGGAGAGAATTCAGAATCCTCTCAGCTGGAACACAGGGCCTAAACAGGAGAAAGGTTTACAGGAATATTTCAAAATACTGATGTTTTAACAAATATGAGAGAAAAGGTCTGCTTTTGAAGAAATTCGGAAGTTGTAAGTGTCTCCGTTGTCAACCAGTGTAACATTTTAACATTAAGAGTAGGGTGCGAAAACTGCTGGTAAGGATGTGAGAATTACAAGCACGTCGCGATGCCGGGTGTCAGTTCCCTGAGATTGTGTATCACTTGATGAGCATAATTGGGCCAATGATTTTTTTTTCTGGGGCGAGAGCCCATAGGTTTCATCACTTTTTCAAGAGATGAGTGACTCACAGAGGCTTAGGAATCTCGGGAGTGGGGGCTGGAGTCTCGGAACTCTGCATGCTGGGCAGGTCATGTTCTAAGTGCTGTGCCTCAAAGTGCTGTGTCGAGAGTGCAGGGCAGGAAGGGTAGGCGTTAGGAACTGTCCTGCAAAGAAGAGAGAAACTGCAGCTCTTCACCCTCCAGAAAAGAGGTTGAGAGTAAAAACTCCAGCTCTGGGAAGGTTTTCATGTAGAATCCAAAGTCTTTTATTTATTTTTGAAAAAACTAATACATACCTAAGGTTTCTTAGATAAGAAGAATAGCAGGTATATACAATAGAAAGGTTGTTCCCCTCCGCATAGCAACCTGTTTCATTTTCTCATGTGACTCTCCAGAGAAATTCTGTACATGTTCAGTCAGAGGAACAGAGGGGGAAAGAGATCGGCTGCTCCCCATCTGTACAGGTGGTGGTATAAAATAGGCTCCATTCTGCTCTTTTTTTGCCCTACTTTATCTTGCAAAGCATTCAATTCCAATAAGTACAGAATTATGTGATTCCTTTTTATAGCTACATAGTATTCTAATATATGGGCGTACCACAATTTACCTAACTAGTCCCCTATTGGTAGAAATTTGGTTTATTTTGAAACCTTTGTTCCTACAAATAACAGCCTCGTGTATGGAGTATGATGTCCTGGATATTTGCCTTTTAAACTTTGATAGATGTTGAGACATTAACCCTCCAAAGAAATTATTGATTCATCTTCCCTTCTGCCCAACCCCCTGTTACGTGCTTCTCAGTACTAGGCCTTTTTAGACTTCTTGATGTTTGCCAAGCCTATAAATAAAAAATGGGATCTCAAAGCAAAAAAGCTACCCCCATGTATTTTTTTTAGGTGAGTGTCACATGACCAAATAAACGATGTAAAGTGAACAATTCAGTGGCATTTAGTACATTTACACTTTGTGCAACCACACCTCCATCTATTTTCAAAACATTTCATCACCCCAAAGTGAAACTATATACATGTTCAGCAGCTGTTCCCCATTCTCCCCAACCCTGACAACTACCTGCTTTCTTACTACCTATTCTAGATATTTTTTAAATGGAATCGTATTGTATGTGACTTTTTGTATCCTACTTTTTTCACTTAGCATGATGACTTCAAGGTTCTTCCATTCTGTAGCACGTCAGTGTTTCATTTTTTTTTTATGGCTGAATAATACTTGTATATACCACAATTCGTTTATTCATTCATCTCTTGGTGGACATTTGGATTGTTTTCCCCTTTTGGCTGTTGTGAAATGTCATGAGCATGTGTTTGTACACATTTGTTTGAGCACCTCTTTTCATTTACTTTGGGTCAATACTTAGGAGTGGAGTGGCTGGGTCATACGGTAATTCTGTGTTAAACTTTTTGAAGAAACATTAATATAATTTTAGCTTAAAAAATTTTTTTAATGCTTATTTTTGAGAAAAAGAGACCAAGTGTGAGTAGGGGAGGGCAGAGAGAAAGGGAGACACAGAATCAAACAGGCTCCAAGCTGTCAGCACAGAGCCTGATGCGGGGCCTGAACTCAAAGCCATGAGATCATGGCCTGAGCCGAAGTCGGATGCTTAACCGACTGAGCCACCCAGGCACCCCTGCTCTTTTTTTTTTAATGAGGTCAGACATTATAGTCACTAATTTATAGAAGGTAGAAAGGGGACTAAGATTATTTGCTGAGCTGAATTTATATGACTTTGTATAATCCTAGCTGTACTTTGTTGTAACTTAGTTTTGAAGAATTTTCTTTAATATTGTGTTCTTTTGAATTTTACTTTAAAATTTTTAATTTAGGGATGCCTGGCGGCTCAGTCGGTTAAGTGTCAGACTCTTGGTTTTGGCTCAGATCATGATCTCATGGTTTGTGGTATTGAGCCCCTCATTGGGCTCTGCACTCATAGTTTGGAGCCCCCTTGGGATTCTCTGTCCCTTTCTTTCTGCTCCTTTCCCCTGAAAAATAAATAAACAAACATTTAAAAATTACTTAAAAAGTTTTTTCATTTAGACTTTTCACACAGAGACTTGTATATGACACATATAACATTATAACGATGCCTATTTACCCAACACCTCGATTCAACAGTTGTCAACTGATGGCCTCTCTATATCCCCATTCATTCCTCCCCTACCTGATTTTGAACTTTTTTCTAAAGTTTATTCTTGAGAGAGAGACAGAGGTAAGTGGGGGAGGGGTAGAGAGAGAGGGAGACACAGAATCGCAAGTAGACTTCAGGCTCTGAGTTGTCAGCACAGAACCCAATGTGGAGTCAAACCCATAAACCGTGAGATCATGACCTGAGCCAGAGTTGGACGCTTCACTCACAGAATCAGGTGCCCCCCTACCTTAGTTTGAATTATTTTGAAGCAAATCCCAGATACAATAAAATGCAGCCTGCATATATTGCAATGTTTCCACAAGATAATGATTCTTTTTAAAAATAACTCCTATACCATATTATATGCCCCAAATTAATAGTACTATCTTGGTGTTATGAAATACCTACCTGTTTTCAATTTGATGGTACCTTCACATGGTTCTAAAAAATCTACAGGTTCAAAAAGGCGTTTATTGAAAAGTTACCCCCTCACACTCTTATTTCTATTCACCTAATTTTCCTTGCCTTTGGCAACCATTGATGTTTTCTGTCCTTCCAGGAAGATTTAATACATGTATAAGCAAATATATAGAGATGTTAGTCCTTATTTTTAAAGAAGGTTAAGTGATAGATCCAAGATCTACAACCTGGATTGCCCTGCCTCCAAAGTGTAATATGTTCTGTGATGTTGATCAGAATTTCCATCTTATTATTGTGAGCACAATGGGATTAGGGGAAATAGGAGTCAGATGATTATTCAGTTCCTTTCTTTACCAAATAAAAAAAAAAAAAGCTTCTTTCTTCCTGCTGGAACATGTTTGTTACAGGAAAATCAAACTAGAGAGCAGTAGGGTTCTGTTTTGTCTTTTTAAGCTTATTTATTTATTTTGAGAGAGAGAGAATGGGGAAGGGGCAGAGAAAGCGGGAGGGAAAGAATCCCAAGCAGACTGTGCACTGTCAGCGCAGAGCCTGATACAGGGCTCGATCCCATGAACTTTGAAATCAGGACCTGAGTCAAACTCAGGAGTCTGGACGCTTAACGGACTGAACCATCCAGGTACCCCTAGAGAGAAGTAGTTTTAAAAGAAGCGTTTAAATGGGGACACTTGGGTAGCTCAGTTGGGTGAGCATAAAAATAAAACTTTTGATTTCAGCTCGGGTGATGATCCCAGGGTCATGGGATTGAGGTCTATGTCAGGCTCCACGCCGAGTGTGGAACCTGCTTAAGATTCTCCTCCTCCCCCTCTTTCTGTCTTTCCCTCCCCCCTCCCACTCCCCCCACATCTGCCTCTCTCCCCCACTCTGTCTCTCAAAAAAAGAGAAAAGCATTTATATCCTTTCCTACTCAGGAATGGCCATAGTAAATACCTTGTTGTATAGCCTTCATTCTTTATGTGTATATCGTGTGCATATTTTAAAGAAGCAGATTTTTAAGTTTTTAAAGAAATGGGCTTAAACCAATACTGTGTAATAATTTTTTTCTCTAACAAGTAGATTTAAATATCTTTGCTGAGTCACTGTATAAAGATACATGTGTCATTGTTCTTAGTGTCTGTTGTATTCTATTGGATATTGTTTTAATCAATATGTTGTTGATGATCATGTAGTTATCTTTATTCTTTTGCTGTTGTAGAAACCACATTAATGAATGTCTTTGTACGTATAATTGGTTATGTCCTTATGGGAAGTTCCCAGAAATGAAGCTCCTGGCTCAAAGACGCACAGATTTAAGAAGTTAAAGTTATTCCAATTTACATTCTCACTAGTAGACAGACATAAGAGAGCCTGTTTCTCTACACCTGCTACAATTGAACTTGTTTCTATAATTTAAGTACTATTTTATCTTAGCTGGCGTTTCATTTTAAAGGGAAGCTCCGACTAGCTACTGTCAGATTAAAAATCATTCCCACCGCAGGTAGGAGACAGTCTCCTTGTTGAGGGCTTTAGAGCTGGTCTCTGTTTTGAAAATTCCCTCTTTTGTTCTCTCCTTGGCAGCGGCCCTTCTCAGCATCCCTGGCTTCGTCGAGCGGCTTTGCAAGCTTGCGACTCGAAAGGTGTCCGAGTCAACAGGCACAGCTAGCTTCCTTCAGGAATTGGAGGAGTGGTACACGTGGCTGGACAACGCTTTGGTGCTGGATGCCCTGATGCGAGTGGCTAATGAGGAATCTGAGCACAATCAAGGTACTTGGAAGGGGGGGTCTTCTGTGACGTGGGGAGCTTTCCCGCAGGCTCCTGGAGCCATTCTTGACCTCTTTTCCGAGGAGGATTAATTGAAATTTGCTCAAAGTAGAATTTTCCTCAGGGAAGTCCTAGATCATAACTATTAACATACTTGTGAAAGCTAGTGACAGAAACCTCTTTAAACTCCCTCAGAGTGGACCTGATTGCGGGGAGAAGGGACTAGCTGGATCCAATAACCAGAGCGTTCTTAGGAACTCAGGAGTCCCTTCCATGTCTTTGCTTCATTCTCCATGGTTCTTTTGTGTTCTCTCTGTGCTGATGAGTGGACTGCCTAATAAACGAGTAGACTCTTAGTTTTAGCACGAGCTTCCTGGTGAAGGACTCTGGCCTATCTTGGGTCATATGTTCAGTGATGAAGCATTTGACTCTGGCCAGCAGGATGGGGTCAGGTGGTACAAACCCAGGAATTCTCACTGTAATCATGCAGGTAAAAGTGAAAGGAGGAGTTCTAGTTCCAGGATGGCAGTGTACGGAGCTCTGTGGACCTGCTCCCCATTGCAACTGTAAACAAAACCTATAAAAAACAACAAAAGCCATCCAGTGTATATGTGGAAGTTGTTCTGAGAGCATACACCAAATGAGGAAACATTTCTTCAAGGAAATCTGCTAAAACTCAGAACAGTGAGTGTCTTTGACATTTGAAGTTTTGCTTGTTGGGAGTTCCACTCTGGGCTGGTGTGGCCAAAAAGACACAAGCCTCAACAGGAGACACAATTCCCAAACAAGGAATAAGGCAACTCACTGTTGAAGGGGAGGAGGGCAGACCACCAGCTTTTCTCATTCCCTCCAACTCCAGGTTGAAGAGGCTGAATTCTTGATGAGTATACCCTTTCAGGTCAGGGGCTTCCTGCCCCAACTTTATTGAGATATAATTGATTTATAATACTATGTATAGCATGTTGATTTGATGCATTTATATATTGCAAAATGAGACCATCATAGCATTAGCTAACACCTCCATCCCTTCACATACTTATTTCTATTTTGTGGTGAGAACATTGAAGGTCTCCTTTATTGGCATCATTCAGATATTATTAGCTATAATCCCCAGGCTGTACATTGAATGCCCAGAACTTATTAATCTTATAACTGGAAGTTTGTGCCTTTTGATCACTATCTTCCTAATTCCCCCAACCTCTGGTAACCAGCATTCTGTTTCTCTGAGTTTGACTTTTTTAGATTCCACACAGAAGTGATATTATGCAGTATTTGTCTCTCTCTTTCTGACTTTATTTAATTCACTTATTTCACATAATTCCAGGGACTCCTTTCTTCTGCCTACCTTTGTATTACACTCAGGACAGAAGCTGTGCCCTAGGCCTGGCAAGCAAGAATTCTGTGACCCTACTGCCCTTGCACCAACTCAGGTGTAGGACAGAGCTTCTGGGTAGGGAGAGGCAAGTCAAAAAGACTAAGAGTCAGCTGACCCTTCTCAGAGTATTGGCACCAAGATTTTGCCAAGATGAGAGGTAATGGGTAAGGGCAGAAGGCAAGGAAGTTCAGACCTAAGGGTGTTCTCGAAAACAATGTAGATTTGGATGGTAAGCAAATAAAAGGAGACTGTTAGCTCTTAAGTGTGAACAAGAAGCTAAATCATAGGGGCGCCTGGGTGGCTCAGTCTGTTAAGTGTCCGACTTCTTGATTTCGGCTCAGGTCTTGATCTCAGGGTTCATTTGTGCTTGGGATTCTTTCTCTCTCTCTCCCCCTCCCCTTCTCTCTCCCTCCCCTCTCTCCCCCTCCCCTCTCTCTCCCTCCCCTCTCTCTCCCTCCCCTCTCTCTCCCTCCCCTCTCTCTCCCTCCCCTCTCTCTCCCTCCCCTCTCTCTCCCTCCCCTCTCTCTCCCTCCCCTCTCTCTCCCTCCCCTCTCTCTCCCTCCCCTCTCTCTCCCGCCCCTCTCTCTCCCGCCCCTCTCTCTCCCTCCCCCCTCTCTCCCTCCCCCCTCTCTCCCTCCCCCCTCTCTCCCTCCCCCCTCTCTCCCTCCCCCCTCTCTCCCTCCCCCCTCTCTCCCTCCCCCCTCTCTCCCTCCCCCTCCCCCTCTCTCCCTCCTCTCTCTCTCTCCCTCCCCCCTCTCCCTCCCCTCTCTCTCTCTCCCTCTCCCCTCCCTCCCCTCTCTTCTTCTCCCTCCCCTCCCTCCCTCCCTCCCCTCTCTCTCTCTCCCTCCCCTCTCTCTCTCCCTCTCCCTCCCCTCTCTCTCTCCCTCTCCCTCCCCTCTCTCTCCCTCTCCCTCCCCTCTCTCTCTCCCTCTCCCTCCCCTCTCTCTCTCTCCCTCCCCTCCCTCCCTCCCCTCTCCCTCTCCCTCCCCTCCCTCTCTCCCTCCCCTCCCTCCCTCCCCCCTCTCTCTCCCTCTCCCTCCCCTCTCTCTCTCCCTCCCCTCCCTCCCTCCCCCCTCTCTCTCCCTCTCCCTCCCCTCTCTCTCTCCCTCCCCTCCCTCTCTCCCTCTCCCTCCCCTCCCTCCCCCCTCCCTCCCTCCCTCCCTCCCCTCTCTCCCTCCCCTCCCTCCCTCCCCTCTCTCTCCCCCTCCCTCCCTCCCTCCACTCTCTCTCTCCCTCCCTCTACTCTCTCTCTCCCTCTCTCCCTCCACTCTCTCTTTCTCTCTCTCCCTTCACTCTCTTTCTCTCTCCCTTCACTCTCTTTCTCTCTCCCTTCACTCTCTTTCTCTCTCCCACCCTCCCTCTCTGTCCACCCCTCTCTCACTCAAGGGCGCACACCCTCTCTCTCTCTCAAAAATAAACATTAAAAAAAAAAGGTGAACCATTGGCTGGGTAGTTTACCAGTAAGAACCAGGAAAAGAGCTAAGCAGAGCTCTTCTGAGGTCAAAACCAATAGTCTCAGAAACTACCTTGGCCCAATTTTAATTGGATTAGACTTTGGAGCACTTTATTATGCCCCAAGGCATTGTCAAAAAACAGTAGAGCATTCAGCCAGCAATTAGTGGAGTCTGACAGCTGGATTTCATACCAGATGAGGCAGAAATCTTAACAGAGCGTCAGGGAAAGAGCCAAAGAGAGCCCTGCTGAGCACCGTCATCCTGGGAGACTGTACACATCCTCACGGCTGCACTCCTCTGAGACAGAGCACCAGGGACCTTGCTAGTCCATGGAGAAATAGACTTTGCTGAAATAGTCTAGGCAGGTCATCAACAAGTGAACAAGAAAATAACAAGCCCTGAAAGGGAGGAAGAGGCACCAGTATCCACAGTTGCTGTAGTATTTACCTGAAATGTCAGTTTAATAAAATTTATGAGATATGCAAAGCAAGTATGGCCCTTATACAGGAGATAGCAGGCAACAGAAATTGCCTGTGAGAGAACCCAGATATCAGGTTTGACAGAGACTTCAAAGCACCGTCGTAAAGATGGTCAAAGAGCTAAAGGGAGCTATGCCTAAAAAAGTAGAAGAAGCTAAAAAGGCTATGACAGCAGTACATCGTCAAACAGAGAGTATCAGTAAAGAGGAGATACAAAAAGGAGCCAGATGGAAGTTCTGCAATATAAAATTATAACTGGAAGGAAGAATTCACTGAAAGGAGCAAGAAGAATACTCAAAGAAATAGTGGCTGAAAACTTCACAAATTTGGAAAGCATTAATGTACACATCTGAGAGGCTCAAAGAACTCAAGTTGCACAAGTTCAAAGAGATTTCACACACACACACACACACATCATAATAGAAATGCTGAAAGACAGAGAAAATCTTGAAAGTAGCAAGAGAAAAACAAGCCCTCGTGTTCAAGAATATCTCTTAAGATTGGTAGCTGACTTCTCGGAAATAATAGAGGTCAGAAGGCAGTGGGATGACCTGAGGGCTGAAAGGAAAAATGTCAGCAGCAGAACTTTCTTTCAGAAACAGAGGTGAAATAAAGACCTTGCTAGATAAACAAAAACTTAGAGAATTCAATACTAAAAGATCTGCCTTATGAGAAATACCAAAGGAAGTTCTTCAGGCGGAAAGCAGGTGACCTCAGACAGTAATGTGAATCTATGCAAAACAACAAAGAACAGTACTAAAGGTGATTAGAGAATCGTAAAAGATAGTGTAAATGCACATTTCTTCTCCTTTTCTTAACTAATTTAAAAAGCAGTTGTGTAAAACGTATGTTTATAATTATATTGTTACATCTGTAACGTACAGAAATGTAATATATTTGACGGTATCAGCACGAAGAAACTTCGTGGGACCAAATTTTGTGGGAATTTGGATGGGACCAAAGTTGTATTGCAGTAAGGAAATTATACCAGGTAGTAGCTTGAATCGACAGCAATCAATGAAGAGAACCAAAATGATAAATAAGAGGGTCAGTGTGACAGACTCTGTTCATATTTACTTGGTCTCCTTTCTTTCCTCAGCTTGTTTAACAGACATGAAATTATATAAAGTAATAATTAGAACAGCGTATTGTATAACAGTGTGTGCAGTGTGTTGTACAATATATTGTTGGTAGATATATGTAGATGTAGTATGCATAAAACTAATAGCACAAAAAGGGGAGAGGGAATAGAGCTATATAGGAGCTCTGGAATTAGTATAAATCTGAAAAGATTCTGTCAAGTTAAGATGTATATGGCAGACCTTATAGCAACTGCAAAGAAAGTAGCTCTAAAAATAGAGAAAGTCATCAAAGGAATTATGATGTTATACCAGAAAATGTTCACTTACCAACAAAGAAAGTATTATAGGAGAAATACAGGAATTTAAAAAACACACAAGATACGTAGAAAACAAAAAATAAAAAGGCAGAAGGAAATTCAACTGTGTCATTAATAGCCTTAAATATGACTAAGTTAAAACAATTCATCCAAAAAACAGTCATTGTGGAGTTTTTAGAAAAGATCCAATTGTATGTAGCCCACAGGAGGCATACTTCCTATTCAAAGATAGAAATAGGTTAAAAGTAAAGGCTAGAAAAGATGCATACTGCAAAGAGCAACCATAAGAAAGCTGGAGTGGCTTTACTAGAAGAGACTTGAAAAAGTTATCAGAGATAAAGGACATTTTATAACAATAGGATTAATCTGTTAAGAAGATATAAGTTGTAAACATATCTAGCAACAGAGCCAAAAATAATAAATAAAATAAAAACTAATAGATTTGAAGAGAGAAATAAGCAGCAGTAATAGTTGGAGACTTGAACACCCCATTTTCAATAATGGAGAAAACAACTAGACAGAAGATCAAGAAGGAAATAGAAGACTTGAACAATACTCTAAACCAACTAGATTTGGGATGACTGGGTGGCTCAGCTGGTTGAACATCTGACTCTTGATCTCAGCTCAGGTCTTGATCTCAGCTCAGGTCTTGATCTCAGGGTTGTGAGTTCAAGCCACACATTGGGCTCCGAGCTGGGCATGGCACCTACTTAAAAAACAAATGGGGTGCGTGGGTGGCTCAGTTGGTTAAGTGTCCAACTTCAACTCCGGTGCTGACAGCTCAGAGCCTAGAGCCTGCTTCGGATTCTGTGTCTCCCTCTCTCTCTGCCCCTCCCCAGCTTGCATTCTCTCTTTCTCTATCAAAAATAATAAACATTAAAAAAAATTTTTTTAAACAAACTAAACTTACTATATACATGTAGAACACCACCAAACAACTGCAGAATATACATTCTTCTTACGTGCACATGGAACATTCTCCAGGATAGACCATACGCTAGGCCATCTAAAAAGCCTCAGTAGAGTTCAAAGGATTAAGATTGTACATACCACGTATTTCAGTCACAGTGAAGTAATATTAGAAATCAGATATTAGAAACATGGAAATTAAGTGATATATTTCTAAATAACCAATGGTTCAGAGACAGAATCACAAAATTAAAAGATAGTTTGAGGGACACCTAAGTGGCTCAGTCAGTTAAGCGTCCGACTTTAGCTCAGGTCATGATCTCATGGTTCATGGGTTCAAGCCCCCATGTCGGGCTCTGTGCTGACAGCTTAGAACCTGGAACCTGCCTCAAATTCTGTGTGTGTGTGTCTCTCTCTGCTACTCCCTTCTCACTCACACTCTCTCTCTCTCAAAAATAAACATTTAAAAATTCAAAGATACGTTGAGACAAATGAAATGAGGACATAACATACTGACCTTAAAGAATGCAGCTAAAGCATGCTAAGGGAGAAATGTATAGCTATAAATCCCTACATTAAAAAAAAAAAAAAAGGAGTGGCTGGGTGGCCCAGTCGGTTAAGCATCTGACTTCGGCTCAGGTCCTGAACTCACGGTTTGTAAGTTCGAGCCCAGTGTCAGGCTCTGTGCTGACAGCTTAGAGCCTGGAGCCTGCTTCGGATCCTGTGTCACCTCTCTCTGCCCCTCCCCTGCTTGCTCCCTCTCGCTCGCTCTCTCAAAAATAGACATTAAAAAAAAAAAAAAATCCCCAATCAGTAACCTAATTTTTCTCCTCAAGTCATTGAAAAAAGAAGAGGCAAGCTATTTTCTCAAAGCAAGCGGATGGAAAGAAATAATAGGATTGGAGTAGAAAGATTGAAATAGAAATTAATGGAATAGAGCATAGAAAAATAATAGAGAAAATCTACAAAACCAGAAATTGGTTCTTTGAAAAGGTTAACAAAATTAACAAACCTTTAGCTTCACTGATCAAGGCAGGGTGGAGACAATATTCAAACTACTAAAACCAGGAATGAAAGAGGGTACATGACAGCATGTATGGAGATAAAAAGGACTCTAAGGAAATACTATACACAACTATATGCCAGCAAATTAGACAGCCTAGGTAAAATGGACAGTTGGTAAGAAAGACAAAAAGTCCTGTGGCTGACTCGAGGAGAAGTAGAAAATCTGAACAGACCTGTGAAAGTAAAGAGATTGAATTAATAATGGAAAAACTACCCCCCAAAGAAGCCCTCGCCTACATGGCTTCACTGGTGAGTTATACCAACCATTTAAATAGTAATTAACACCAGTATGTCACAGACTTCCACAAAATAGAAGAGGAAGAAACACTTCCAAAACGTATGAGGTCATAATTAACCTGATACCCAAACCAAAAACACCACAAGGAAATTACAGACCATTATCTCTCATTAATGTAAATGTAAAAATCCTCAAGAAAATACTAGCAAACCAAACTTAGCAACATACAAGGATTATACACCTGACCAAGTGTATACACATGACTAGGTAGGATTTATGCAGAGTTGATTCAGCATATGAAAATCAATTGATGTGTACACCGTATCAGTAGAAGAAAGAACAAAACCTTTCTTTTCACGATCATTTCATAGATGCAGAAAAGCATCAGACAAAATCCAACACCCCTTCATGGTAAAAACACTCAAACTGGGAAGAGAAAGGAACAGTCTCAGCCTGTTAAAGGGCATCTTAAGCCCACAGAGAGCATACTTCAACGCCCAAAGACTGAAAGCTGCTCTCCCACTAAGATCAGGCACAGGCACGAGACAAGGACACCTACCTCAGCTGCTTCAACTCAGCATTGCTTTGGGGGTTCTAGGCGAGAAAGAGAAATAGAAGGTATTCATTCAGATTAGGAACAAGTTAAGCTGTCTCTTTTCACAGATCTTGTATGTAGAAAAACCAAGGAATCCAGTAAAACAAAACAAACAATGAAAAACACTAAACTAATAAGTCAGTTCAACAGAGTTTCAGAATATAAGGTCAATATACAAAATATAATTGTTTCTATACAGTGGCAATGAACAAACCAAAGTTAAGAAAAGAATTACATTTACAAGAGCATCAAAAAGAGTGCAATACTTAGGGATAAATTTAACAAAGAAACGCAAAACTTCTACTCTGAAAATTACAAAACATTTTTATTATTATGAAAAAGGACCTAAATAAACATTAAGCTGTCTCGTGTGCACGGATCAGAAGACTCCGTATGATTAAGGTAGCAGTACTCAACGTGTCAAGCTATGTGTCTGTCAAAATCCCAACTGGCTTGTTCTCAGAAATGGATTAGCTGCAAACCATATATCTAATAAGGGACTTGAATCTAGAATTTGTAAAGAACTCCTACAGCTCAATGATAAAAAGACATCACATTTTGAAATGTGAGCTGAGGATCTGAATACGCATTTCTCCAAAGCAGAGATACAGATAGCCAATAAACACATGAAAATATGCTCAACGTCATTAACTATCAGGGAAATGCGCATCCAAACCACAATCAGATACTACTTTGTGCCTGTTAGGACGTTTATCGTTGACAAGATATGATAGTAAGGATTGGCAAGGATGTGGAGAAATCAGTACCCTCATTCTCTGTTGGTGGGCACGTAAAATGGTGCAGTTGCTTTGGAAAACAGTCTGGCACTTTCGGACAGTTCCTCAAAAGGCTAAATAGGGTTACCATATGACCCAGAAATTCTAGCCCTACTTATATGCCCAGGAGAAATGAAAACATGTTTATGTAAAAACTTATACATGAATATTTATAGCTGCTGATTTATAATAGCCGAAATGTGGAGAAAACCCAGATGTCCATCACCTGATAAGTGGATAACAGAAAGTGGTATATTCATACAGTAGAATATTATTCAGCAATTAAAAAAAAGAAATACACTTGCTACAACCTGAATGAATCTTGAAAACATTGTGCAGAGTAGAAGAAGCCAGACACAAAAGGACATATATTTTATGGTTCCATTTATATGAAATGTCTTAAACAGGCAATTCTATCGAGACAGAAAGTACTTTAGTGGATGCCCAGGGATGAGGGTTTTGGTGGCAAATGAGGAGTGACTGCTAATGGGAACAGGACTTCTCTTTGGGGTGATGAAAATGCTCTTAAATAGTTGTGATGACTGAACAACTCTGTGAATATGCTAAAAACCACTAGACTGTACACTTCCCAGTGGGCGAATTGTATGTCGAATTACAGCTCAAAGCTGTTTTAGGGGAAAAAAAAGAGTATGCCCCAGGTGCAGTGTAGACCTACGGAGGGTGGTAAGC
Source organism: Paguma larvata (assembly GCA_030068075.1). Lineage (NCBI taxonomy): Eukaryota > Metazoa > Chordata > Mammalia > Carnivora > Viverridae > Paguma > Paguma larvata. The sequence goes on along the minus strand of CM057844.1, from coordinate 25,889,322 downwards.
CCTTGAATGGGTTTTGTGCAGCCGAAGAGATTGGAGGGAAGCGCAAACCTCTCAAACTAGTTCGCCCATCCTCATCCTGAGAATTAACCTTGTTGCTGAGCTCTGGCCATTGCTTTAAGAACTGCCTTTCTTGAATTACCCCAGAGACTTTTTTGTCAGGCCTGTGAGGACCAGGCACTAAAGATCGGTAGTGCCTCGGGGAAGCATCCGAGCTGCCTGTGTTTCTTTCTCCACAGACATTTATTACTGAGGAGGGCTCATGCGCCATTCGCTGCACCTGCCCTTCCCTTAAGCGTCCTGTCCCGCAGCCCCCCCCAAGGCCCCTGGGCTAGGTGACGAGGACACTGAGGCTCTCCAGGCCACATAACAAGGGTGCAGCAGAGGCAGGGTCTACACGAAAGCTCTCCAGATGCTCTGCAAATCAGCTCACTCTTAAACTGTTCTGAAGCTGGGCCACGGGGTCCCAGCATGGAAATTGAGTAATTATAATTTTCCTCCCAACATGCAGGAAAATGAATGTTTTTTGAGATAGAGTTTTTCTCAATTCAGTTTTCTCCAGTAAATTTTTCTTAATTAAGTGTGCCCACTGCCACTTTAGTTGCAATTAAGAGCTTGCAGATTGGGACACCTGAGTGACTCGGTTGAGCGCCCAATTCTTGATTTCGTGGGACCGAGCCCTGTGTCAGGCTCCATGCTGTCAGTGCGGAGCCTACTTGGGATCCTCTCTCCGTCTCTCTCTTTCTGCCCTTCCTCCTGCTCGCTTGCTCTCTCTCTCTCTCTCTCTCTCTCTCTCTCTCTCTCTCAAAATAAATAAACATTTTTAAAAATTTAATTTAAAAAAACCTTGCAGATTAAAAAGAAAAAAACTAGTAGCAAGCAAGCAGAAGCAGAAAAACTCATTTTATTTCTGTTTAACATATACTCACATGTTACTTATTCATGTGCCGCACATTGCTGTCAACACTTTGAATATATTAAATCCTTTAATTTTTGCAGTGTTGGTAAGAGATGGGTACTGTTGCTGTTACCCAGGTTTTATAGGTGAGGATGGATCCTGAAGCATAGCAACATCTACCCGCTTACCCAAGGCCACCCAGCTGGTGACAGTAGAGCTGGGTCACATGCAGCAGACTGGCTTGGGGTCTGTGCTCTTAACACCTGTGCCATGCTGCCTTTCAGTCTTGCTTCACTCAACAACTGCTCATCTCCTAGGGTTGTGATTTTTATATTAGTGACATGGTGCGGCTGTAAGAAATAGTTCCATGTCAGTAGGGCAGAATAACTTGGGTTCTTATATCACGGTATCACCTTGCAGAAGTCACCAGACTTTCTCGTGTACCTTACGCAAATATTATATGATAACCACTGTCCTGTACCATATGGTTGTTCTGGCCCTTTGCAAAAGACCTCTAGGGTAGCAGTCCCAGTGGGAGCTTGGAAGGACCTTAGTAGTTACTCATTCATCCTTTCACGTTAAATGTGAGGAAAACTGAGGGGAAGTAAACCCTAAGGTCTCTTGACCCTGACTAGTACTCTTTTAAAATAATAGGGACCTAAAAGGAAGGCTCCCCAAGAACCGGTGCTGGGCTTTTCTTGTGTTCTCATTGACCCCGCATAGCCACCCTAGCCATCCCCAGTAGCACTGCTGTTACTTCCCTTCTATAAGGCAGTCTGAGGCCTGGTGTGGAGGTGACTTGACCAGTGTCACATGGCCAGCAAGTTATAACCCCAGAGCCCTCAGCCTTCAGCACTTTGTTCTAGCCCCTTCCTACAAGTATACTTCACTGTGAACTGCATGACTCATTGAGGCTGTCTTGTTACTTGGGTAGTAGAATAAATGTGATGGTTTACCTGCAGCCCAAAATACAATGCCTGGCACATACCATGTCCCAGAAATATTACTTAGCTGCTGCCATTGTTACTAACAATGAAATTGGGTAAAATGGAAGTCTGCTAGTAGACAGTATGTTAGTCTGTATCACTAACAACGATTGTGGTGCCAGTCTGCCTTGGAAAGTTGAACCTTAAAAAACTTGAGATGGTTCTTTGCAAGTCAGGAGAAAAGAAATCTTGGAAAAGGACCCCTCTTAGTCTTTCATCAGTGCCTCCTTGTAGAATCTTGGCAGAGAAACCAAGTACTTAGAGTCATTTGTGAGGAGAGTTCGGCACAATTCGCTGCTAGCCCACTCTCTGGGCACTTGGGTGGGGGACACTCTGATGGTGACGGGAGAAAAGAATATCAGGAAGGAATGGATCTTGTTACTGCATTGGCTGCATCAGTGCATTTTCACTGTGTTGAGATGAGATACAAGGCAACTGCAGAGTCCATCTGGTTTTTTATTGAAGTATAATTGATATACGACATGTTATTTTCAGGTGCACACCCATGGTGATTTGATACTTGTACATAGTGCAGAATAATCACTGCAGTAAGTCTAGCTCACATCCGTCACCATACATACAGAACTTCTTTTCTTATGATGTGCAGAGTCCGTTTTTCTAAGTTTTTAAGCTTGCCTGGCCACTGTGGAGCTGAAGAGGGTTTTGTGGCTTTCAAAGTCTCTGTCATGGACTCAGGGGCCAGTCTAATGGCTCTGTTACTTCAAGTCTGTCCAGAGCAGGTTTGAGGGGCAGAAACATGTTTCCTCATAAGCAGTGACTCAACCCTCTCTCCCGGTGGCTGTCTCAGCCTCCATTGTGTTCCCTCCTCCAGGGGCTTCTGAGGAGAATGGCCTGCCTCACACTTCCACCAGGACCCAGCTGCCTCAGTCAATGAAGATCATGCATGAGATCATGTACAAACTGGAAGTGCTTTATGTTCTCTGCGTGCTGCTGATGGGGCGTCAGCGAAACCAGGTGGGCCCCTCCCCCACGTCTCAGAAAAGTGCTTTCTGGGCACTTGGGGGGGCATCAAGTACTCCATTAGGCCATCTCTCCAGTCCAGCAAAGTGTGGGGGTCGTTCTCCTCATCTCTGTTTTACATGTCAGGAAAGCAGTCTCATTCCAGAGTCTGCAGTCTTTCCACCGTACCTTGCTGTGGGCAGCATTTCTGGGCAGAGCATCGGTGCCCAGGGCAGAAGCTGGTGGCTTGGCCATGTCACCTGACCTTGTTAATATGAAGAATAAAGGGTCTTTGTGGCAGGACGACTGCCCTGTAGATGCAGTGGAGGGTTGCCAGTCTGATGGGGGCTCAGGGTGGTGGGCCAGCGCCCAGAGCTGTGTCCAGTTGCAAAAAGTGGGCAGCTGTTGGGGCTCCGCATGTGCTGGGGTTGAAGGAGCAGAGGCCCATAACCTACAGAGGGAGAAAGAGAGCTCTGGAAGTAAGTAGCACTCCTCTTCAGGATAGATGAGAAGTAGCCCTCTCCCGCTGACTAATCATTGCCCTGTGGATGAAAAAAAGGTGGGCAGTTGGCAGGGGGCGCTCAACAGTCCTTAAGCTCCTCAGCAGCTCCGTGCGAGATAGGTGCGGTTATCCCTATCTTACAAGTGAGGAGCAATTTTGGATAGGGTAGCTGGGGAGAAGACTCGCCGCAAAGATGACGTCCAACATAGCAGTGTCCTGAAGAAAGTGAGAGAGCCATGCACGCCTATCCCCGAGGCAGCCTAGCAGGTAGAGGGAGCAAGTCCTGAGGTGCGAGCATGCCTGGTGGGTTGGTGGAACAGTATGGAAGCAGGGGCATGGACTGGAATGAGCAGCGAAGGGAAGGGTGAGAAGCACGCAGGGGCCAGATCGCATCTGGCTTTCACAGGCCATTTTAAGGACATGGGCGTTTACTCTGAGTGACTGGAAAGTCACTCCTCTGGCAGCCGTGTGAAAGAGATGATAGTAGCCAGGAACAAGCATGTTGGTGGAGAGGAGTGGTGAGAAGTGCTTGCATTCTGGATATATTCTGAAGGTAGAACAGGTAGAATTTGCTGATAGTTTGGATGTGGGCATGAGAGAGGGATTAAGTAAGGGTGACTTCTTTGACTACTTCTAGGGTTTTTGACCCAAGTAGGTGGGAGGATGGATTGGCCATTTATTGAGATAGTTAAGACCGTGGGTTAGGAGTTGGGGAAGAGGAGCGGAGCTGTAGGGAGAAAGACAGGGAATTCAGTTTGAACAAGTTAGGTCTGAGATGTCTCTCAGAAGCACTCGGATTACTCGCACCTGAAGTTAGGGCAGAGGTCAGGCCCAGGGCTAGAACCTTAGAGGTTGTCAGCATGCAGTTGGTATTTACAAACAGGACCCTGGGGGTGCCTGGGTGGCTCAGTCGGTTAAGCATCCGACTTCGGCTCAGGTCATGATCTCGTAGTCCATGAGTCCGAGCCCCGCGTCGGGCTCCATACTGTTAGCTCAGAGCCTGGAGCCTGCTTCAGGTTCTGTCTCCCCCTCTCTCTCTGCCCCTCCCCCACTCATGTTCTGTCTGTCTCAAAAATAAACAAACATTAAAAATAAGTAAATAAATAAAACCAGGACCCCGGATGAAGCTCCTTCCTTCAATATGGAATACAAATGTTATAAAAATATTGTGTCACTGCCCTACATGTGTTCAGTACTTTTACCTTTTTTCACAGTTACTCATATTTGAATTTTCAGATATTTTGGTAAGTTATAAAACAAGTGGTGGCCGCCTTTCTCCTCACTTGATACTTGAGAAAACCAAGGTATAAAAAGGGCTATGCTCTCAGATTCCAGGCATCAGTAGAGCTATCTACTTTCTGTCCCCCATGACCATTCCCTGCTCCCTGAGCCTTCCTGTTATCAAGTCTTTATGAATCGGTCATTGGATTCTCTGGTTAACTTGTATGATTACTGCTGCTGCTGCCTTGGAGGAACCACAGGCTGGCCTCAGGATCCGGCCCACCTGAGAACCAGCGTTCTGCTGGCACGGCCTCATGAGCACAGTCAGCATTGACTGCATTCCTGCTGCGTGCTGGCGCCACGGGGACATGGACCCACAGACCTCACCGAGGCTGGGACAGCAAGGAAAAGGGATTCCCAGGCCAGGCTTCCTTAGAGTGGCCTTACTGTTGTGCATTCAGGTCAGGTTCTCTGACCAGTCTTGGCTAAATTGAAATCACTAGACTGGAAACTCTCCCCAGATGTCCTGAGCTCCATTTCTCTAGTGCTCATGTAAACCGTCAACACAGCACTTCCTGTAAAGTCAGGCCCTGCACTTGGGCCACATCACCTCATTGAATCCTTTCAACGGCTTCACTAGCCCTCGTCTTCCATCAGGGGCCTCAGGTTCAAAGAAGAACGTTGCCCAGAGTCACAGCTTTGTCCAGTTCTGGCCTCCTGAGATAAATGCACACTGGGGCACTTGGGTGCCTCGGTCGGTTAAGCATCTGATTTTGCCTCAGGTCGTGATCTCACCATTTGCGGGTTTGAACCCTGTGTTGGGCTCTATGCTGACAGCTCAGAGCCTGGAGCCTGCTTCGAATTCTGTCTCCCTCTCTGCCCATTCCCCGCACTCGCTCAGCTTGCTCTCTCCCTCAAAAATAAACATTTTTAAAAATTTAAATAAATGCACACCTGTGGTAGGCCTGAAGGGCAGGCTTTAGGATCAGAACACTTGAGTTAGGGTGGCGTTTCCACCACTGCCTTGGCCCATCCGTCCTGTTGAACTTCCCCTTCCCCCTTGTAGAATGGGAATTAATAAGCACTGGTCCTGTGCTCGGGACTTTACATACATTTTCTGGCTTCGTCCTTACAAGAGCCCTAAGAAGAAGTAGTAATAGCTTTGTTTTAGGTAAATATATATATATATATATTTTTGATAGGCAAATAATTCACATAGTTCTATATTAAAATGTGTAAGTATCAGTGAAGCCTTTCTCCCTCTGACCCTGAATATTCTGGTTCTTCCATGAAGTATCTAATTTTACCACTTACTCATGTGTCCTTCTAGAGACATTTTAGGCTTATAAAAGCAATATATTCCTCATTTTTTTAACACAGTAATAAAGCATGTATATATTTGCTTTCTTAATATCATATCTTGGTGAATGTTTAGTTCATTACATGTGCAAGACCTTGATCGTTTTTCTGGTACCTTATACCCCACCGAATGGATATGCCATAGTCTATACAACTAATACTCACTGACGGGAAATATAGATTATATCTCTTTTTTGGTATTGCAAATAATGCTGCTATTCTTTGGTGAGCAACTTTATACATATGTCATTTAGTATATGAATCTGAAAGTAAATTCTAAAAGTAGAATCGCTGGTCCAAGGGAATATGCATTTGTAGATCTTAGCGATCTCACGAAATGACCTCCTTTTGCAGGCAGTTCGGCAAATGCCCTCTCACCAGCAGTGAGTGAGCACGCCTGAGCTCACCAGCGCAGTATTGTAAAACTTTGTTCTTTGCTAGCCTGAAAAAGTGAAAAATTGGTCGTGACTTGAATTTCTCTTAAGTGAGGCTGAACACTTTCCATATATTGAAGAATGTCTTGTATTTTCCTATCTGTAACCTTTGCCCACTTTTTCTGTAAGGTTGGTCTTTTTGTTTAAGAGATATGTAGGATTCCTTACAGAGGAAAGGAGCTTCTTGCATGCGATGTGAGGTTGCCAGTATGTTCTTCACTCTGTTTGACTTACGACTTTGCGTATTGTGAATTTTTCCACAGAGAATTTTTAAAGGTTTATATGGTCGAATTGAACAGTCTTCTCTTTTGGCTTCTAGGTATACTTAATATACTTAATATTTTAGAAAATCTTTCTCATTGTATGGTCATTTAAAAAAAATCTTTGCATAGATTTTTCTAGGAAATTTAGGGTTTACCTCTTTTAAATATGTTTATCTTGTCTCTAGTTGAAATCTGTCCTGCTCTGAAGCATGAGGGGTATTTGTACTCTAATGATGTGAGGAGGAAACAAACTAAGAACAAACAAAGTAAGAAATTTGATTAAGGTTACCAAGTTTGGATGTGTTGGGGCCGCTTGTCAGACCCAGGGCTCTGAATCCAAACCTTGTGTTCTTAAGAGAGGACCCACCATACAGCGTGACCCCAGGAGTATTGTGAGGATCCGTGAGCAGAGTGCAGAAGTGTGTCTGTGCATAGTGGGGGTGTAAGAGAGGGGTGGCTAAGTGAGGTATTTTCTTTAAACCTCAACAGTCCCTACTGACTGTTGCTTTCTTCGTCCTCAAAGATTGTTTTGTACGTGCCAAGCAGGAGAATTTGATGGATCTTCGCGGCACATTTGTCGTAATGCTTTTTTGCCTTCCTACCCCATCCAGGTTCACAGAATGATTGCAGAGTTCAAGCTGATCCCTGGGCTCAATAATTTGTTCGACAAGCTGATTTGGAGGAAGCACTCAGCATCTGCCCTTGTCCTCCACGGTCACAACCAGAACTGTGACTGTAGCCCGGTGAGCTGGGGATGTGACAACAGATGGGCTTTACTTGCCAGGAGCAGTTGTTTCCAGAACTGCCGTTGACCATTTGAAATCTCATTTTTCGAAAGAGTAGAAATAAAGTCCTAGTTTATATGATCCCTTAAGTGGAAGCTGCCTTGGAGAAGGGTCTGACCCACCCCTTCACCTGTGCAGAAATCCCTTCTGAGGCCCTCTTGTCAGCTTCCTCGTGCACACCTCTGGGACAGGGCGCTCCCTTTCCTCCAGGCGGGGCGCCTCTCTGTTACCTAGCAGCAGGCTGCCCAGTGTAGCGTGTGCGACCCCACTCTGTCGCATATCCGCTGGTGGTAGTTTTGCCCTCTGAGACCATGCACCACCAATGGTCTGTGGCCAGAAAGGGCTTTGGGATGCTTTCTTTTGTAAAGGGGTCAAAGGCTCACCTCTTGCTGGTCTCTCCTATGGAGAGAGCACTGAACTGGGAGTCAGGAGGCCTCTGTGCCACTCAGCTTGCTGGGAGAGCTTGAACGAGTCGCTGAATCTCTGAGCCTGGTTTTTGCAGAGGGAAGATCATACTCCCTTGCCCACTGTCCTCGTGGGCCATGTGGAGGCTGGGTCACCAGTTTCAGGAGGACGGTGCTCTGGGACCTTGAAGTGCCACATGGCCATCAGTGCCATAGGCTCTCCCTGGTTTCTGTGCCATGTTCTGGGGACTTCCCACCGTGTCTGACCTTCCAGCTTACTGTTCTTCTCTGGCCTTGTCCCATTTGCCTCCATCCGGATCCCATCCATCCGAGTTTTTAATTTCAAGTGAATATATTCTGGATTTTGAGACATCTGGTTCTTTGTCAAAAAAGACTTGGTCTTTCTTTATTCATTATGTTAATGTTCATTACTTGTAACATCCTTTTTTTATGGTCTTGGATTGCTCAAGGGATGCTAATACTTGCATTTGAATCTTGTATTCCCCTCAGGGTGGAATGTGGCCTCCTGTTCTGGAATGTAGCCTTGCCTCTGGAAGTATTTCTTCAGAGTGCTTGCTTTTGTCTGCCCGGTTCTTTATGAGTAAGTGCGGCAGGGCAGGTTTTCGGGCGGAATGCCTCGGCCTGGGAGTGTGAGCCCAGATTCCTCTTCTGGGGGGCTCCCCTTCACCAGCAGCAGCACCGTGGCAGAAACAAGCATCTTTGCCAGCTCCCGGGGCTGATAAGTGGGGTTCTTCTAACCCTTCTTTCACCAAATGTCCGTGCTTCCTGGGCTTCACATGGGCGCAGGGTTCTTTCTAGTCCCTGCAGGGCATTAAACCCAAGCCCTGGCATGAGTAAATGGCATCCCCGCTTCTCCGTCACCCCCCCCCCACCGGAGCTGCTCTCATGCTCACTGCTCTGAACGCAGTCCTTTCTTCATTTCTGATTCCTGTGGATTTTCCTTTCTTGTGAAGTTAGCTTCACATTTAAAAGAATTTCAGTTATTTTTTATCCAATATGTAGGTGGGAGCAGGGGGTAGCAGGACGGGTCCGCAGCAGCTTGATCTCCTATTGGCCAGATGTGGAAGTCAGCACAGTTTCCGACTACTGAAAAGTCCTCATTGTGCACAAGGACAGAGGCTCAGAGAAGCAAAGCGACACATCCAGGCTCTCGCCAGAATGTTTTGTTTGCTTTGGGAACGTTGTGGTGATGGTTTTAACATCAAGGATGCACATGTGTTTTAGGACATCACCTTGAAGATACAGTTCTTGAGGCTTCTCCAGAGTTTCAGCGACCACCACGAGTAAGTATGAGCCATCCCTGGAAGGAGAGTTGTTGCCCGGGCTTCTCCCCTCTCTCGGACCTCAGCTCAGGAGGACCTGGGGGCTGTGAGGGTGGCTGTCACACGGTTACCACATGTGGCTGCACTTGGAGAATACTGTAATAAGAGCTGCCATTCCCGCGGCCCTTCCTTTGTGCCAGGCCCTGTCCCGAGCTTCTCCTGAGCCCTCACGGCCACCCAGGAAGGGAGCACAGAGTTGCTGGCCCCTTGTTAATAGATCTCTCAACTGTCCCTCCAAACCAGAAATGGACAGCTTGGCTCTTCACAGGGACCTCAGGTGGACAAAGTGGACTGAGTATTTGCTTACCGAACAGGTGGAATATTCTTCACCTGCACAAGGAGATGTACCCTCTCCCATTTTTTTGGAACCACATTCTGCCCTCTCATTTTTCATTTTTCAACCTTCAGTGGAGAATGCATAAGAGAGTGATTCTCTGCTCTAAGGAAAACAGTGCAGGGGAGGAAGAATAGCAGCTGACCCCTTGACCTTGGCACTGGGGAGACATTATGGCCAGGGTGAGGGATGGGGTAGGGAGACTTTGGTGAGCTGGAACACACAGGCCGTTACTGCTTAGCTCTTGCCTGCCTCTGGTATACAGGAAACTGGGCCCGCTGTTGCATAGCTTCTGAGTTTTTCCCCCAAGGGAAGCTAGAAGTTAAGATTTATGTGATTTTAAACATTGACTTAAATTCTTTTGAAACATTGTGTAAGCTACCAGAAAGTGCCTGAGGACAAATGTGGCCAAGGGCCTCCACTTCACTACTTTTGTCTGGATCATGTTGACCGTCCTCTTTCAGAGGCTCTCTGTCTGAAGGACTAAGCTCCAGGAAGTATAGGAACCCTCTAAAAAATGGCACCAGTGTGTTCTGAATGTGTACTTTTTCCCTGAGAAAGTGGGTCCCTAGCTTTATCAGACTCTTATTAAATCTGAGCACTTGTATGTGTTAGGCTCTGTTAGGCTCCGGGGAGACAGTGATGGGTGAAGTTAGCCATGACCCCTGCTCTCGCAAAGCGTACAGTCCTGGAAGGGAGAGGGACATTAATCAGAGAGTCACACCACTGAATGTGCAGATGAAGATGGTATTCGGAGGAAGGGAGCATGGTTCTGTGAGAGAACATTTGACAGGGGCCCCGAACGGCCCAAAGGGTGGTCAGGAACTCTTCCCTGCAGAAGCAACTTGTCAGCTGAGACCTGAAGGGTCAGTAGTGGTAAATTGGGTGAAAAGGAAGAGAGAGAGGCTAAGTGTTCCAGAAGTCATGGCGTGTGCGGAATCTCCTGCAGGACAGACGGAGCGCCGTGTGTTCAGGAAGGCCAGTGTGGTGGGCGATGTGAGTGAAGAGGGGCTTGGCCCACAGTGAAGCCGTGAAGGCGGTTGGTGGCTCAGCTACAGGGCCTTGTTGGTCGTGTTCTAAAGCTTGTGAAATCATGGGGGCATTTTTGACAGGAGAGTGACCTGGTCAGAGTCCCATTTTCTAAAGATCTCTCCGGGTGCTGTGTGTTGACTCAATTCCTGGGGGAGACCATTTAGGAAGCTGCTTCTGTCCATGTGGCTTGGGTGATGTCAGGCCTAGAGATGAAGGGCGCAGGAGGGGGTGTCTCAGCTGCCTCAGGCCCCCGTGGGAGTGCTGTAATAGGGCTGCGTTTCAGAAGCAAAATGCCGAGTTTGATTTGGACACCACCAAGTTGGAAGTGCCTTTGAGAAAGCAAAAGGAAATGTTCAGGGGCAGGGCGCCTGGGTGGCTCAGTCCGACTTTGGCTCAGGTCATGATCTTGAGGTTTGTGAGTTCAAGCCCCATATCAGGCTCTCCGCTGATAGTGCAGAGCCTGCTTGGGATCCTCTTTCTCCCTCTCTCTGCCCATCCCCCACTTGCACATGGGCATTCCTCCCCCCCCCCCCCCCCGCAAAGAAACATTAAAAAACACTGTTCAGTGGCAAACAAAAGGCCTGGAGTTGCTGAGGGAATGGGCCTTGTTAGTGGATGGGGCAGGGACAGGGGAGGGAGCCAGGGAGACTCCCTTTCGCCTGTGCCCTTCTGCCACCTCAGGGGCAAGTGTGGCAGGGGAGGGCACCTGGGAGATTCTCTGGTTCTCACCACAGGAGCTGGGCGAGAAGGGAGCTAGCCTGGCGCCTGTCCTTTACGCCTTCCAACCCATTTGTTGCAGGAACAAGTACCTGCTGCTCAATAACCAGGAGCTGAACGAACTCAGTGCCATCTCTCTCAAGGCCAACATCCCTGAGGTGGAAGCGGTCCTGAACACTGACAGGTGGGTGGCGTGCAGCTCTTTCCCACAGCCAACCCTGGCTGCCCGCATGCCGTCGGGCTCACAGATGCGTGCCCGAGGGACTGGTACTTGTCCTTACTCACATGTAGCTCCGATGTCCTGAGGGCTCCTGGGTGTCAGGCACTGTCCTCATGTCCCATGCGTTACCTCACTGGGGCCGCACAGCAGCCCTAGGAGGGAGGTGCTATCATCATCTCCACTTTACAGAGCGGGGAACAGGAGCATGGAGAGGTCACCTGCCAAAGGTCACATGTGCTCAGCCCACTCCTTTGTCACTCACCTTTGCTGACATGCTGCTTGCCCTACGATAGGTCCCGTTAGCTGGGTTATGCCTGTGTCACCTTCTGACCAACAGGGAGGTCACAGGCTCCTGAGGATCAGGGCAGGGAAGACTGCAACCAGCAACAGAAGTCATAATTCCCAGCCTCTATTTTTTTTTTTAAAGCAAGAGAAACCTGTTCAGATAAAATCATGCACAGTCCATAATGTCTGGAGGGGATAAAAGTAGAGCTGTTCTATTTGAAGAGGGAGTTTAAGGGCCCAGAATCCCTGCCTCCTTGCCTGTCTGTTCCCCATGATGCAGCCCGAGTCATTTCCTCATCAGATGTCTTGCTTCCTAGACCAGCAAGCTGAGGCCCAGAGGCACAGGGACTTGTCCAAAGCCAACTGGAGCCGAACGTGGGGCCCAGGGTACTCCCTCTCTCACCCTGTTGGCACAGACTTTGTCCCATCCGGTAGACTCTGTCGTAGCATTTCAAACTCGCTTTGGTGTAAACAGCTCTCCAGCGGTTCTGAGCGCTGACTCTGGATTTTTCTGGCCCCTGATCACTTGCTAGTGAGTCTGGGAAGGGAAAGCTGGCCTGAGATGTGGTGTGAGTACCCTCGGCTATTCAGTTCTAAGACTGCAGGAGTCCTTGGGGTCCTCTGGATCCAGGCAGAGCAGGGGGGCATTCTGCAGGCTTGGAAATGTCCCAGGTTTTTTCACCCACCTAAACCAGCAGAAAGACCCAGTCCCAGGGCCCCAAGATAGCAAGCAGTCCCTCAGCCAAGTGGAATGTGGCCTTGTCAGCCTCAGGTCTGCCACTGATGTGCCTATTTTATTTCAGGAGTTTGGTGTGTGATGGGAAGAGGGGTTTATTAACTCGTCTGCTGCAAGTCATGAAAAAGGAGCCAGCCGAGTCATCTTTCAGGTAGGTCTATGGACAGGCACCTGCCACTCCCGAAGGGCCCAGGAGCCAAGCGTTTCTCGAGTGGTTAGAAATACCTCCTGTAGCTACCAGCTTCCACTGTGGACATCCGACTACTCTGGTGGGGAGGGAGTCTGACTCCGCAGGTATGCGTGAGCTTCTGCTGCTTACCAGCAGTATATTTTAGGGACTGACCAAGCATTCACCAAGCACCTACTCTGTGCTGGCGCTGGACAGGCGGTAGGAAATGGCTGCAGCCCCTGCTCACGGGAGTTCCCTGGGTCGTGGGAAACAAGCGTGTAAAGAAACCTGTTGGAGTGCAGTGTGAAAAGGAACAGAGCCAGGACCTGCCCCAGGGGCTTGGGAGTAAAGGAAAGCCCCTTACCCAGCTGGGGGCTGGGGGTGGGTGTGGACAGGGAGGGCTTCTCAGAGCTCCTCCTGCTTACCTAAGATGAATTGCGAAGGCCGTGGACAGAAGGAGCAGGTAAGGGAGGCATTTGTCAGTGCTGGGGTGTGATCCGTCAGTAGGCTCGTGCCCACACGTACTCCCTGTCAACTCAGCCTGCCTTGTCCAGTCTTCCTTCCCCCTCATTGATCCCAGCTCTACCCCCGCCCCCCCACCGGGGCCACCTCTTCTCCACGACAGCCCATCAGAAGTGAACTATCTCTACAGATCCGTCAGGTCCCCTCATGCACTCCCAGCCCCACTTCCCACTGTCCTCCTGTTCTTCTGAAGGGGCAGAGCTAGAGGGTATTTTCGTTTACGACTCACTGTAGCCAGCCCTTTGATCCTGGATCCATCTTCTCTGAGACACAGCTTCTTCCAGACAGAACCAAATAGATGACTGTTCAGCTGTCAGCTCCATGAGGATAAGGACTCTTGCTGTGTCCCCAGTGCCTAGTATGAGGCCTGACGCCTAGTAGGTGTTCAGTGAATGTCAAATAAAGACCGCAAACATCTCCCAGCCCCTTGGTGAATGGAATATGGGCCAGAAGAGGGCAGCCTTAGCCACCTGGGCCAGGGGTCAACATTTGGGTCGCAGGTTTTGGCAAGCCCGGGCTGTGGAGAGTTTCCTCCGAGGGACCACCTCCTATGCAGACCAGATGTTCCTGCTGAAGCGAGGCCTTCTGGAGGTAATGGCCTGGAGGAGCCAGGGTGTTGGGTGTCCCGATCTTCCCCTAGCGCCATGCATTGCTCTCCTTCCTAAGACCTAGACAGCTGGTCAGGAGCAGACCAAAATCTCTATTTCGAAATGCCAGTGCAGTTGTCCTGAGATTTCCCCCAAGTTTCCAACTGTGGGTTCCTTAGGTACTTAACAGATGATTGAGGGACCTGGGGGTTGGCCGTGGAAGAGCGTAAGAGTCTGTAGTTACCCAGCAAGGCCTTTTGACCCTGAGGATATTTTGCTGTTGACCAAAAGTCAATTTCCCTTTATTGTAAAGTGGTCTGCAGAAAAAGCAAAATTTACAAAAGGCAGGGAGCAAAGTGGCCAGAAATGTAATTAGTTTAAAAAAAAATAGGATACAAACAAGAAACTGATCCGTGAATTGTTGTAAAATCCATAAGGAATTGATCATAAAACTTTAGGAAAATGGAAATGAAAAATGGAAACAGTTTAACTGTCATAGAAAACTTTATTATAAGAGTTAAACTGGCTTTATGTTCCTGATGAAAATTCATTGATTTTAGTGTAAACTTTCTTATTCATAAATATAAAGACAAACCATGGGGTCAAAATGTGTCCTGTGCTCTTAAACCCTGTGCTTCATTTACTTGAATGGCCTCAGTGCTCAGGCAGTGGCCGATGTCACATCTAGAGATGGCTCCCCTCGCCTGCCAGCTGGAGAGCCCTGGGTGAACGAGAGGTCATGACCACCCCCCAACCCGCCCCAGCCTCCTGGTGAGGTGTGTCACACCTGGCCCTGCCCTTGGAGCTCCCAGCATCCTCAGATGAGAATCTAGACAGGGGAATGAGTTCCATCAACTGACAGGGATGCCTAACTCAAAGCAGATGTCATGTGGTCTGAGCTACGTGCCAGGCCCTGGTGGGGGGCAGGCAGCGGTCAGCTTGGATGAGCACAGCCTGGGGGCGGCAGCCAGATTTGCTTGTTGGCCCCAGGGCTCAGCCACCTTCCTGCCTTCATCCTGTCCTCTCCCACCCCAGCACATCCTGTACTGCATCGTGGACAGCGAGTGCAAGTCGAGGGATGTGCTCCAGAGTTACTTTGACCTTCTGGGGGAGTTGATGAAGTTCAACGTTGATGCATTCAAGAGATTTAATAAATACATCAACACCGATGCAAAGGTAAGACCAACCCAGGCTCCATGGGGTTCGCCACATCATTCAGAAGTTATCTTGGAGCCCTGGTCCTTCCCAGTCTTTGGGTGCTGGTTTGAAATTGGAGAATACTGGGGAGTCAGTGGGCAGGCTTCAGCAAACGGTCATTCACACCTGCTCTGTGCTGGGCCTGTGTATCCAGGGGTGACCGTCTCAGCTGCTTGTGGGCAGGAGTGAGAGTGGAAGCAGGTGGGCTGTGAAAATGGCTCTGATGTAGGTGGCGGGTGACACAATGAGCAGGACGGGGGCCAGAAGGGCAGGACGGGGCCTGGTGTGTGAGCCTCACAGGGTGTGTTTGACAGAAACCCAGAGCAGACTAGTTGAAGTGAACATGAGGAGAGTCCAGCACCCATCAGTGCAGAAAACACTGGACTTGCTGTCAGCCCTGCTCGAGCTCCTGCTGGGGGCAGGCCACCTGTTTGTCTGGGCCTCAGTCTTAGGAGACACTGCTGGGCCTGGGTGGGTGGAGGCCCATGCGACCAGTGCCCACCGTGGGCCGTGGCCGTCGTGGGCGGGAGCCGACCACCGCCTGCCTGAGCTGGGCCTCTGCTGCAGTTCCAGGTGTTCCTGAAGCAGATCAACAGCTCTCTGGTGGACTCCAACATGCTGGTGCGCTGTGTCACGCTGTCACTGGACCGGTTCGAAAACCAGGTAGACATGAAAGGTAAGAAAAAGCCACGATGCCAGGGCGAATCAGCGCAGTGTGGCTCCGCTGGTGTCAAACACCCAGCATCTAGCAAGGAGACAAGATGGCCAGAAGCTGCACCAAATGACCACGTAGCTGGGGTCCTGGTTGTGGCTCTCCGGGAGATTTTCTTGGCCGCTTTGACTTTCCTCTATCATCCATGCTTCCTTTAATGAGCACGTATATTTTACTAAAAGTAAAGAAACTGTTGTTGCAAGTGAAATGCAAAAAACCAAACACCCTTCCTCTCTTGCCTGGAATCACCCGGGATGAGAGGGACCGAGATGGTGAAGCCTGGGGAAGAAGGGCCTCAGAGAGGAGAGGAAATGGTGGTGGTGAATTCCTGGTGGGGCGTAATGAGAATGCAGGCTCAGCCTGGGTGCAGCACAGCTGGACGTTTGTTCATGCTGCAGCCGGCCTTTCCTGTATTGCTTTCATGGTGGGGGCTCCCAGCTCCAGAGTCAGGACCCTGGGGGGGCCTGGCTACAAGCCTGAGGGGCAGGTCCCTGGGCCTGAGCCACAGATCAGCTTCTGGGCCTGCTGTCACACCTCTGCCCCTCTGTCCCCAGTTGCTGAAGTCCTGTCCGAGTGCCGCCTGCTTGCCTACATATCCCAGGTGCCCACGCAGATGTCCTTCCTCTTCCGCCTCATCAACATCATCCATGTGCAGACACTGACCCAGGTGAGAGGCCCTGAGGATACGCAGGAGGGGAAGGGAGATTGGAAATAGTTTCCCTCATCCCGGAGCCCAGCGGTTAATCTGTCCCACCTTTGCCCTAGAAGTGTGTCTTGATCTATCCGTTGGCTCCTAGGAAACCCTGCCAGCTATTCTGAGGACTTTTCCCAATGAGGAACCGGTGCGCCGTTTTACAGATGGGGCCTGAGTAGGGAAGAGGTCTCTGAAGTCACAGATGGGTCGGGATTGGCATGGAGCTCTTGACTCCAAGTCAGTGCTCTCTGAGCCCCTCCTGCTGTGCAGGCTTTGGGGTTGGACTTGATGTGACCTCCCACCCCCTCACTAAAAGACCGCAGCTGCCCCTTCTCTGAGCTTCACCCTTCTCTTTTCTAAGATGGGGTTAATGCTCTACCTAGGCCTCAGAGGTGGTTCTTTGTTCCTTCAGTTAGCACATGTTTACTGAAGCAGGGCACTGGGCTGGGGCTGCACAGTGAACCAGAACGAGACTCTTCCCTCCTGCGGCTCCCAGCTCAGCGCTGAGCAAAAGTGAGATAGCCGCACCTAATCTGGGCACCCCCGCCCCACCCTGGGGATCAAAGCTCCAGGAACCAGAGCTCCCAGGAAGAAGTGATGCCCGAGCTGATTCTGGAGGAGGAGCGGACTCTAACTAGACCACTGACGATGACCCCACCAGGGTGGGGATGGGCGGGGAGCAGACAGGGACAGGAAGGTGTCCTTCCCCGCTGGCTCCCCGTCCTCTCAGGTTTATGCAGAGGCACCTAGCTCAGTGCGTGGCCCTGCAGGATCTGGGCATGGGACACCCTCCTCCCTGCCAGTGGCACCCCAGGTCCTCCAGGGGCCACTGGGGCCACCTGCACACACCTAATGTGGCTGGCCTGGCGCCTCACAGGAGAATGTCAGCTGCCTCAACACCAGCCTGGTGATCCTGATGCTGGCCCGGCGGAAAGAGCGGCTGCCCCTGTACCTGCGGCTGCTGCAGCGGATGGAACACAGCAAGAAGTACCCTGGCTTCCTACTCAACAACTTCCACAACCTGCTGCGCTTCTGGCAGCAGCATTACCTGCACAAGGATAAGGACAGCACCTGCCTGGAGAACGTGAGTGCTCCCCTCCCTGGTGGGCAGGCCATGGGCCGTGGGGGGGAGGTCTCCGCCTGGGCTGTGTGGTAGGCAGCTCTGTCCCCTTGCCGGGGCCCTCCCCACGGGGTCCTCCAGGCGCCCCCCAGCCCCCTCTCTCTTTGCCCAGAGCTCCTGCATCAGCTTCTCATACTGGAAAGAAACCGTGTCCATCCTGTTGAACCCAGACCGCCAGTCACCCTCTGCCCTTGTCAGCTACATTGAGGAGCCCTACATGGACATAGACAGGGACTTCACTGAGGAGTGACCTTGCGCCAGGCCTTGGGAGGCTGCTGGGCCAGGGCCAGTGTGGGTGAGCGTGGGTACGTGTGCCACACGCCCTGCCCGGTCACCCTCCTCCTCTGCCTCCCCGATACTCTGCCCCAGGTCTTCAGGTACAGGCTTGTGGGGAGGAAGCATCTAGAAGCCCTTGGGTCTGAGGGCCCCGGGTCATTGGGGAACTTCAGTTCTCTCAAGACCCCCATGATAAGGACAGGGACACTATGCCCACCCTTCCTTCAGAACCCTGGGGCCCCAGCCCACCCAGAGAGAGAGGTAAGGGAACTTCAAAAAAATAGCTCTGTCTGAGCTCTTGCCCAGTCTCTTGGCTGTCAGTCCTGGGGTGGGGAGGGAGATACGGGCACCCTCCTCTAATCTGTGAGCCAAGCTTGCTCCGGCCTTTGGACCCAGGCAAAGGCTTCTGAGCCCCCTCGGGCAGGGGTGGGGGCTACCAGAGGACGCTGCCTTCCCCTACCCCTGCCCATCTATCCCCCCCTCCCTTGTTTTCCTTTAGCGACTCTGGTTCTGTTTGCTCACTGGCCGCTGTGTTCATCCCAGGGGGTTCCCCTAGAAGTGGGGGCCCTTTTCTTCCATCCCTTGGGGCAGTGGGTGGCTGTGCCCTGCCCCAAGGCAGCGTCTCCTGCCTGAGCCCACACACACAGGAGCCTGGCTAGGAGCACACCCTTGGCCCCTCCTTGTGTTGCCAATTTATTAACAACAAATAAACCAATTAAATGGAGACTATTAAAGAACTTTATTTTAAATGACTGTTGTGGACCTGACTTTTGTCCAGGGACCATGTGTTCCTTTTCTCTCCTGAACCTCGAGAAGGAGAAGGCAAGCAGCTGGAGCTGCAGACGGGGCATTTACTCAGGGTACAGCAGGGGATGAAGCGGCGGCAGGAGAGGACACACAGCAGGCATCGTCTTCAGAGCTCGGGCGTCACTCCTTGTGCTGAGAGGACAGGAGTAGCTGAGTGAGCTCCACTCCCCCCCGCCCCCCCGAAGGGGGTGCCCCATGCAGCCTCTCACCTTGGGCCCCAGGGCATCCCGGGTCCGCGCCCGCAGCTTGTTAGCCTGAGTTTCTGCCATGTCTGCCCGCTCCTCCGCGTCATCCAACTCGTGCTGGGCCTTGCGGTACTTGGCCAGGTTAGTACTGGCCTGCTGTTCCTGGGGACACAGGCAGGCCTGGTCACCCTTTGAGGTAGGTGGTCAGTCTGGTCCCGTCCCATCCCCAGAGGGGCCTGGCTTCCGGTCCTCGACCGCTCCACCGGTCCTTCTCCCCCCTCACCAGTGCCCCTGGCAGGAAGAAGGGGGGTGAAGCAGTCCTTCCAGAGGCACGCAGAAGGGGAAAGCATGTGGGGTCCCTTCAGGGACAGCCGGGTCCTGTCTCTAGCTAAAGCTGGTAGGAAATGGTTGCTATTCCCACTGGGACAGTGGGGTCACTGAGCTGGGTCACTGCCCTTTAGGGGCAGCCTGCCTGCACACCACGAGGCAATCCAGGCCGAGAGAGGGAGTGGGCTGCTGGCTGCAATCCTCTCTGGCCGAGGAGCCTGGAACCAGCACGGAAGTTGTTCCCAGCCTCCAGGTCCCGGCTGCCCAGACCCCAGTGCACTCACCGCCTCCTCACACTGGCGTTTGTAGCTCTTGACCTTGCTCTGCAGCTTGTCCACCAGGTCCTGCATGCGAGCCAGGTTCTTCCTGTCCTCCTCGGCCTGGGCAAAGGCAATTCAGGTCTTGTCCAGACTGGGCCAGTTCTGGGGTCCCCACCCCCGTGGCAGATCTAGTCACACACCTGGTATGCGAGCTCCTTGACCCGGCGCTCGTGCTTCCGCACCCCTTTGAGGGCCTCAGCGTGCTTCTTCTGCTCCGAGTCAAGCTCTGCCTCCAGCTCCCGCACCTGCGAGCAGCCAGGGATGGGCCTGCTGCCCAGAGCCCGCCCTCAGGCTGGCCCCCCTGCAAGGAGAGGGCCTGGGAGGGCCGCACGCACCTTGGCCTCCAGCTTCTGCACCTGCTTCTTCCCGCCGCGGAGGGCAGCTTGCTCAGCCTCCTCAAGCCGGGCCTGCAGCTCCCGCACCGTCTGCTCCAGCGTCTTTTTCATCCGTTCCAGGTGGGCGCTTGTGTCCTGCTCCTTCTTCAGCTCCTCGGCCATCATGGCCGCCTGTTGGTGGACGGGGGGTGGCCTGGTCAGTAGGGGAAGGTCCCTGTGGGCTCAGCTCTGGCCCTCCCCACCCCACGGCTGCAGCCTCACATCGGTGATAGCCTTTTTGGCCTTCTCCTCGGCTTCCCGCCTCTCCTGGGCAGCCTCCTCCATCTCTCCACTCAGCTGGGTCAGGTCCACTTCTAGCTTCTTCTTCTGGTTCAGAAGGCCTGTGTTCTGTGGGGAGGCAGAGCCTCAGAGCCGGCCAGCAGGCCCATGCCCCCGGCATCCCCGTGCCCTCTGGGCCCCACCTGCGAGTGCAGGAGGTTAAGGCGCTCGGTAGCCTCCAGCAGCTCCTGTTCGGCCAGGCGCCGGCTGCGCTCTCCCTGCTCCAGCGCGGCCCGCAGCTCTTCCAGCTCTGCGGCCAGCAGCGCGGCCCGCCGCTCCAGGGCCTGGGCCTGCTCCCGGAGCTCGGCCACCAGCCGCTGTTCCTCATCCCGCCCCGCCTGCTCCTCCTTGAGCTGGGCCTGCAGCAGCCGTGTGGCTGCCTGTGCCTCCATGGCCTGGCGGGTGGCGTGGCCCAGCTGCAGCTCCAGGTCGTTGAGGTCGCCTTCCATCTTCTTCTTGAGCCGAAGTGCCTCGTTGCGGGCCCGAGTCTCCGCATCCAGGGAGGCCTGCAGCGACTCCACTGCCCGCTGGTGGTTGCGCCTGTGGGGAGGCGGGGCGAGAGGGAGGGGTCACAGCCTAGGAGAAAGGGGTGGGCACGGGCACTGGACCTAGTCTTAACAAACGCCAAGGAATGCTGTAGACGTGAACCCGTTGTGGGAATATGTGACTTGTCCCTCCCTGGTTTCAAGCCCCTTGGGACTGCCTGTCACCCCTCAGAGCAAGTTCACGGACAAGAGTGAGACTCCAGAGCAGACAGACATGGCTGAACCCCGGCTCTTACCTGCACTGTATAACCCTGAGCATGTCCTTAGCCTCTGAAGTTAGCCTCTAGACTGGGGACGATAGTCCTGACCTTGAAAGAGGCCCAGGGGAGGGGCAAACGAGGTGCCTGTGCACACAAGAGGGGCCTGGCCCACACCGCCTGCCTGCCTTTCTCCTGCCCTCAGGTAGCTGGGACAGGAAGGGTGTTAGCCTCGAGATGGGGAGTGGATTCCCGGGTGGTAATGGACCTGGATGGCTCTGGCCGCCCTACCTCAAGTTAGTGCACTCTTCATCCTTCTCAGCCACTTTCCGGTCCACCTCAGCCTTGACCTGGGAGAGCTCCAGCTGGATCCTCAGAGTCTTGGTCTCCTCCAGCTCCAGGGCTCCCTGGAGCATGGGCATGGGGGCTGTGAGCATGCGTTACTGGAGAGGGGAGGCCAGGGAGGCAGCAGGTCAGTGCCCACCCTGCCCCTGTGGCCAGTCCCTGACCTCAGCCTCCTCCAGTGCGGCCTGCAGCTCACTCTTCTCCCCTTCCAGAGCCTTTTTGGCTTTCTCCAGCTCTTGGATGCTCTTCCCGCTGAGGCTGACCTGGTCTGTGAGGTCACTGATCTCCTCTGCAGAAGGAACAGGGCGCCTCATTCACCCCTGATCCCGGGTGGCCCCAGCGGGGCACCCTCAGTGACGCCACAGCAGATCATACCCTGCAGGTTCTTGTTCTCCCGCTTGAGCGTCTCCAGGGCCTCGAGCGCCTCCTCGTGGCTGTGCCGCAGCCGGAAGAGCTCAGTCCCCAGGCCTCGGGCCTCCCTCTGGGCAGCCTCCAGCTCACGCTGCGTCTCCTCCTCCTGCCGCCGCCGTTCCTCCAGTGCCCGCTCCAAGTGCCGCTGCTTCTTGTCCAGTGCGGCAGCTGCCGAAGTGGCCCGCTCCAGCTCCAGGGTCACGTCCTCTGACTCCGTCTGCAGTCGCAGCTTGGCCTTCTCTAGTGATGAGCACTTGGCGTGAGCGGCCTCCACTCCCTCCTCTGCCTCCTGCAGCCGCAGTGCCAGCTTCTTTCTAGGCCAAGGGAGCAGACAGTATGGACCGCATAGTCGAGGGAAGCCGGCAGAAAGGTCCCCGTATTCCCCCTCATCCCCTGACAGCTCAGAGGCTCAGGCATCACCCCTACGTGGTGACGGCCGGGCGGCTAAGGCACCCACTTGGCCTCCTCCAGCTCCTCCGTCCTCTGGATGGCGTCTGCCTCGTACTTGCTCCGCCACTGGGCCACCTCAGCATTGGCCTTGGACAGCAGCCGCTGTAGCTCTGCCTGGGCCTCCGCCTCCTCCTCGTGCTGCTCCCGCAAGAGGTCACAATCGTGCCGCAAAGCCTGCACGGCATGGGCCAGCGCGCTCTTGGCCTGCAGGGACGTCAGCGACCTCAGTATTGGGCTGGGCCGGTGGCCCTAGTGCCCACCCTGCCGGTTCTGTGGCAGCAGGTGGCTGGCCCACCTTGCTCTCCTCTTCCAGCTGCCTCCGCAGTTCCTCCAGGCTCTGGGTGGCTGAGGCCTTCCCCCGGCTCAGCTGGCTAATCAGAGACTCCTTCTCCTCCAGCAGGCGGCTCAGCTCCCCTGCGGGTCGAGGGGTGAGCCGGCAGGTCAGGCGGGCAGAGGGCAGCACCAAGGCCCCAGGGCGGCCCAGCCAAGCCCCTAGCCTCACCACTCTCAGTCTGCAGCCGCCCACGCTGAGTGCTCGCATCTGCTAGCTGCCGCTGCAGCTCTTCCACCTTGATCTTGGCCTCACTCAGCTGATCCTCATAGGTCCGGCACAGCTTCTCGGCACTGGCCTGGGATTCAGAACAAGTTTGTGAATCATACGGCACTGTCTGGAGCTCCCAATCAGAGGCCAGGATCCCAGGAATCAAAGGGAAAGCAGAGCCTCAAGTTTAGGGTCAGAGATTCTACTACTGGACCTTGGCTTTAAAATATGGGTGTCAGAAGTGAGAGGGCCAGGGCGAAGTTAGGATACTCGAGTCTGAAGTCAGCTGCAGACAGCGTTCAGAGGTCAGCTGTCAGGATTAGGTAGTACAAAGGTTAGGGGTCAAGGTTGGGTGCTGGAATTCGGGACAGGACCAGTCAGGACAGAGGTCAAGGACTGAGAGGTTAGAATTAGATGCTCAGTCAAAAATGACCTAGAGTCAGGGCCCAGAGTTAGGAGTCAGGGTTTGAGGTCAGGACCAGTGGGGTTGAGGCTGGAAGACAGGTGAATAGGTCAGGGGTCAGGATCAGGTACAGGGTCAGGGGGTAGGGTCAGCGCTGGAGTCAGGATCAGTTTAGAGTCTAGATGGGCTCGGGATCAGAGCTCAGTCAGAATGCTGGACTCAGGAAGGAGGCAGACACCTTGCCGCGGGCCAGAGTCTCAACATTGGCGCCCAGATCATCCACCTCCATGCGGAGCTCGCTCTTTTCCTTTTCCAGCTTCTGCCGCACCCGCTGCAGACTGTCCACCTGCTCACCCAGCTCGGCCGCGCTCTCGGCCTGCTTGCGCCGCAGGGCGGCCACCGTGGCCTCGTGCCGCAGCGCCGCCTCCTCCAGCTCCCGCCGCAACCGGCCCAGCTCGGCCTCGCGCTTGCGGCAGCCCTCACGCTGCCCCGCGGATGCCCCGCCGGCCTCCTCCAGCCGCTCGCTCAGCTCCTCCAGCTCCCGGGCTGCCTCGGCCCGCTGCTTCTCCACGCGGGCCCGGGCTGCCCGCTCTGCCTCCAGCTCCTCTTCCAGCTCCTCTGCCCGAGCCTGGGGACAGGCAGATGGCAGCAGTCACCTCTGCGAGTCTCTGGCTCTGGCCCTACCGCGCGCCCCTCCCACCCCACACACCTGCAGTTCCTTGATCTTCTTCTGTAGCTGTGCCCCAAGGAGCTGCTCATCCTCCACCCGCAGGGTCAGCTGACTCAACTCGGAGTCCTTCCTGGAGGTGGAGGGGGCAATGAGCCAGCGCAAGGCCTCACTTCCAGCAACTTGCCTGGAGTCTCCCCGTCCTCCAGTCTCCCTCCTCCACACCTGAGGCACCAAGCCCTCAGCGACCTCACCCCTGTGCTCCCTCTCAAACCACCCCCCACCAGAGCGTGGCTGGGACTGTTGGGCAAGGAAGGCAGGCCACGACCACTTGCACCCGAGTGACCCCCATCTCAACCCTACACATTCAACGCCCGCAGTGAAGCAGAACTGACTGGAGACTCCAGAGGGAGAACCAGGGTACAGGTTCAGGAGGCTGCCTGCCGGCCAGGGGGTCTGGTCTGCTGCTGCCCAGCCCACACCTACTTCTTGAGCTTCTCCTCCAGCTCCTGCTTGTCCTGGGCAGCATCCGTCACCGACTCCTGCGTCAGCTTCAGGTCACCCTCGAGCTTGCGCTTTGCCCGCTCCGTGTCCATGCGCAGCTTCTTCTCCTGCTCCAGGGAGCACTCCAGCTGCGGGGCAGGAGGGGTAGGCATGCTCAGCCCCCAGGCCTGGTGAGCCACCGGCCCTGCCGTCCCAGCCCCACCTCACGGGCCCCTGCTGCGGCCAGGACTCACATCTTCCACTTGCTGCTCCAGCCGGAGCTTGGCCTTGGCCAGTGCGCTCACTCGGTCCTCCTCGGCCTGCAGGTCACCCAGGGCCTGCTGGTGGGCCTCCTGCAACGCCTTCTTTTCCTTGGTCAGCCGGGCCACCGACTCGTCCAGTGCTGCCATCTCCTCTGTCAGGTTTTTCACCTGTGCCAGGGCCAGGGTCACCGTGAGGATGCCCCTCACACACTCTGGTCCAGGGAGCCACCATGCCAGGTCACAGCAACCGCCCCTTCCGACTAGGGGGGCCTTGGGTGAGTCATTTCACTCTGCCTCGATTCGCAGTAGATGCCAGCTACTTTCAGTATAACAGGTGTTCCAGACAGTCCTGGCTTCTTCCCCTGTGAGCACCTGAGCAAGCCCCTCTTTCCCTTCTGTATAAGGAGTCAGGATTCCCGGCCCCGTAAACCATGTGGGGCTGTGCTAGGGAGTCAGTGGCACAAGGCATCCAGAGGCACCCGGGAGATGCAGAGCTGGGAAAGGGGCTTCGGGCCCTCAAGGCCCTGACCGGGCAGGATGGATGACAAAATGCTGGCATTTGCTGAGCACCTGCTGTGTGCTAGGCCCTGTGCTGCGTCGAAGCAAAAGCTGGTCACACACCGAATCCTCAACCACTCTAATGAGGGAAGCGCTGCTATTAACCCCACTTGACAGAGGAGGAAACGAAGCCCACAGAGAGGAAGTGACCTGCCCTGGGCCACTCAGCAGGGGCGTCACAGAGCCTGGAGGGAGAGCAGCAGCTGCCTGGCCCCACGGCCGGCCCCCTGGCTCAGGGCCCCACCCCCCACCCCGGCCTGGCCCACACCTTGTTCTCCGTGGCTTGCTTCTCCTTCTCAGCCTTGGCCAGTGTCAGCTCCAGGTCGTCAATGTCCTTCTTGAGCTCTGTGCACTCGTCCTCCAGCTTGCGCCGGCGGGCGGCCAGGTCGGCATTCACCTCCTCCTCGTCTTCCAGCCGCTCACTCAGCTCCTTCACCTTACCCTCGAGCTGCACCTTGGACTTGATCAGCAAGTGGCAGCGCTCCTCAGCATCCGCCAAGTTTTCCTGCTCCTGGAGAGGGACACGGGGAATGGGACAGAGCCGGGGCCAGGCAAACCAGCCGCGGGGCACCGGGCCAGGCCCCTGAGAAAAAAGTTCATTCGTCCATGCAGTGGTTTGACACTCACGGTCAGCTGGGCTCTGGGGACCAAGGAATGCCCATGACCTGCTCTTGGCCCCAAAGGGGCTTAGGTGTGCTGGGCTGAGGGCTCAGGGAAAGGGATCGGCAGGGGTAGAAGCAGCACCATCAAGAGGGGAATGTCAGACAGGCTGGGGCAACCCAGAGTGAGAGGCCCAAACAAAGGCTCTCAGACAGAAGCTCTGGGCTGCAGCCTTCTGAGGGGACGGGCAGCAGTGCCATGATCAGCTTGGGTATTCTCTCCCCCGTCACCGTTTCCTCACCCCCTGCTTGCCCACTAGCAGGTGAGTTCTATGACCACAGGCCTGACTTCCCACCAATGTGTCCCCAGAGCGACCGTGGGGCCTGGCACACAGGTGATACTCATAGTGTTTGCTGAAGGAAGGAATGGCTGGGTGGAGATTTCAGACCCTTGATCCCTGCCCTCTGGCCATTACTGTTTCTTGCCACCTGGGTTTCCATGGCGCTCAACCAGAAAAGGGAGCATGGGTCTGTCTCGGGGACGGCAAGGAAGGCAGGGCGGGGGAGATGGGGTTTCATGCAGCTTTAGCAGGAGGCCAAGGGAGCACGGTCTGGGAGCATCAGGAGGACACAGGGACAGACTGACTCTGATAGGGACATGAGCCCGCAAGCCTCTCATCTCGTGGCATGTCTGGGACCAGGAAGAAACCCAGATCCTGAGCACCCAGAGCGCACCAGGTCCATCCTGGCCAGGGGTCTGGTTGCGTTCCCTCAAAGCAGCCTGGGGTTTTCTGGGGTGCCAGGGGCACAGGTCGCCAATGGAAACCGCTCCCTCCCTTCCCCTGCCCTACTCACTGCCTGCAGCTGCAGGGCCAGGTCGTTCTTCTCCTGGGTGACGCTGACGTGCGTCTCCTCCAGCTCCTGGCGCTTGGCCTCCGCAGTAGCCAGTGCCCCTCGCAGCCCCCGCAGCTCCGCCCGAAGGGCCGCCAGCTCTTCCTCGGCCTGCGCTGAGCGCAGCAACGGCTTCATCTTGAAAAAGAGCTTCATCCATGACCAATTCTTGACAGCATTGAAGGCGCGGATATTCCACTGGATGGTGAACAGGGCGTCCCTGGGGAGGGGAAGCCACAGGTGGCCAGGAGGCTCGGAGCTGCCCCTTCACAGTACCAGCCCTGATGTTCCTGGGCACCTGCCCTGGGCTGGGCTCCGCACGCACTCAACGCTTCAGCGTGTGATCTCAAGTGGACCTAATGCCTCTGCTTTATCGGTGAGGTGGAGAGAGAGAGAGAGGCCCAAGACCAAACGGGTCTGCCTCCGGGGCAAGGGCTCAGAAGTCCTAAATGTCCTGGTGGCCCTTGCAAGTATCCTGAAGAAACCAGGAATGTGCCCGGATATACCCGGAGCTCTGGGCTCACACCCCAGCCTCCCCACCACTGGCCAACTGTGACTGGTTCTCGGACTCTGCTGATGGAGTATAATCACGGTGCCCGCCTCCTGGGGACTGCTTGGCACTTTAACCAAGACAATGCAAATAAAGCCTCTTGCCTGGGGGCTGGAAACACTGGTTGTCATTATTACCACTCTGAGTGGCCTGGAGTGGAAAGAAAGGTGATCTTATCCTGATTTTGAGGTGAGGAAATGGAAACTGGCAGTTAAGGGGGACAAGACAGAGACACCTAACCAGCCACAGAAGATGATCTGACCCACATGAGAGATAAAACGACAGGGTTGGAGAGCCTGGTGGTCCTGGCAGCCAGGGTACAGTGGTTATGCCGCTACCCCTGTCCCTTGCTCCCTCCCCACACACACCTGCCTCCAAGCAGGCGCTGGTACTCAAGGCGCATGAGGCGGCCGCGGCTCCGTGCCTGTAGCAGCGTCAGAACCTTGGCCAGACGCTGGTCACGAAGCTCTTCCAGGATGCCTAGAAGCCCAGCCTTGAAGAACACCTGGGGGTGGGAGATGCACCAGGTGTCACCCCAACCACCTGGTGTCTCCTGTCCAGTGTGACCGCTCGCACCTGGGTCAGCCCTAAGTCCTGTGTGCCCTGACCTTGGTATGGCCAAACTGGTACTGAGTGTGGTCGATGTCCAGTGAGCCCAGGAGCTTCTCTGTGGCCTTCCTGCTGTCCACGAAGGTGTCGTCTGGGATGGCACTGGGGTTCAGGATGCGGTACCTGAGAGAGCAGGGAAGGGCTGCTGAGGAGGGGGCTGGGCAGGGGAGCAAAGGAATATTCGAGGGCCTCCTGGAGACCAGAGCAGAGGCTCCCATGGGGGAGGATGGTGATGCTGGGATTGAGCACATTCTTCTTACAAACCTTGGGTTAGGTTTAAATACGTTCATTCATTATGTTCTTTAAGAGATTGTAGTATTGGGAGCCTGGGTGGCTCAGTCAACTGAGCATCTAACTCTCGATTTTGGCTCAGGTCATGAACTCATGGTTCCTGGGTTCAGGCCCCACATCAGAGCCTCCCCCCCACACTGACAGTGCAGAGCCTGCTTGGGCTTACAATTTTTTATAATTCATCTTATTTTCTAAGAAGGCAAAAAATATAAAGAAGGTGATATGGTATCAAAGCCAAAAGAACATTTGAGAGAGAGAATTCTAAACAAGAGCGAGAGCGCCCAGCACGTCTACTTCTGTGGCTCCAGGTGGCTGTGGCCACAGCATGAAGGTTAGAGAAACACAAAAGACCCCTCACCAGGGGGCCGATAAACAAAGCCTGGTTCACTAGACTCTGGGATATTCTAGAGCCAGAACCAAAGGAACGATGCCGCGCATGATGATACATCTGTCCAAGCCCCCAGGATGTTCGCCACCGCGAGCAAACCCTAACGTAAACGACGGACTCTGGGTGGTTCTCCTGTCCCCAGCCACTGTAACAAATGTCCCACTCTGGTGGGTGATGCTGATCATGGGGAAGGCTCTGGCGGGGCGCAGAGGTATATGGGAAATCTCCTTGTACCTTCCCCTCCATTTTGCTGTGAACCTAAAACTGCTCTTTAAAAAACATCTTAATTAAAAGGAAAAAAGGGGGATGGTGCACATGGTCTGCTGATAAGGGGAATCTCTCCTATGTGAAAAAGCAAACCCACAAAACAAGGGTTGGGGAAAGGAAGGAGGCAGGGAAAGAGAGCGAGAGAGAGCAAGCATGCATACGCGTGGAGGCACGCCCACTGTATTTGTGTCAACGTGCACGAGTAAGTCAGTGTGCATGACCACCGGTACTTCAGGAAGGGGGGAGGTGTGGACACGTGTAGCTGATAAAATCAAACATACAAAGGGGAGGGGGAAGGAGCTAACGGCACTGACTGGCGTTACACGAAGTCTAGTCTACGGGCCCCCTTACTCAACTCCCAAATCCACATCCCTTCAACTTCTCTTCTGGAACCTCTGCTGAAGACATTTGAAACCTGACTTGGTCAAAGTGGGAAGCAACCCACTATCCCTCCCCACTCCAAAATATGAAAACACCCTATCTACCACCAACATACTTCAGCACCTCTACCACCAACTCCCCAGTTGCTCGGGCCCCAAACCTGGGATCGCCCTGGTCTTTTTCTTATTCCCTATTCAGTCCATCAACACGGCCTACTGGGTGCACCTCAAACACTCACCCGAAGCCTGCTGGCTACTCTCCTAGCCCACCCCTGTCTCAGTCACCACCATCTCCCACCGGGATGCCCACCCCGTCCCCGTGTTCAGTGTCTGGAATCTCAGTCCTTGGAACCTCGATCCCTTTGGTTCTAAGCGTGTGCCCTTCCCGTTCCCTCAGGCTGCCGCCTCCACCCGGGGGAGGGCAAGGGGGAAGGTGTCTGTGCAGGAACAGGAAGGGGGGGTGGGGAGCCAGGGTTGGGTAGGCAGACACCCACCGCTGCCGGAAGTCAGCATAGAGCAGCCTGTTGGGGAATCCTTGGCGACAGATCCGGATCCCCTCCAGAACCCCGTTGCAGCGCAGCTGGTGTAACACTAAGAAGGCATCCATGACCCCTAGTCGTGGTGGGGGGTCAAAGGGAAAGGTTAGAAGTCAATGGACACACCTTCATGCTCCAGAGAAAGACCAACAGCCCACACGGCGGCTTTCTTTGAGACCGTGTGGGCCCTGAGGAGAGGGAAGATCCAGCTTCTAAGTCTGCCTCGCCCCCTCCCTCCAAGGTCCTCACCCCACCAACCCAGCCCTGGGGTGACTACCTGGGGTCTTGTTCTCGTTGGGGACAATGCAACGGACAAAGTGGGGCTGTGTGGCCCGTAGGTTGGTCATCAGCTTGTTGAGGTTCTCCTGGGGGTGGGGAGAGGGAAAAGGCACAAGAGGGGCAAGAAGCAGAATTGGAAACCATAGCGGATCACCCTGCTGAGGACTGGTGAGCTAGGTGCCTAAGCGTGCCTCTGCACATCCGTCCTTCCACGGTCCTTGGGACCCTCTTCCCTCTTCTGCTTGACTGGGGCCCTGTCACTGTCACCAAAGCCTTCACGCCCCCGTCCAATCCCCATAATTCCCACAGGCCCCGTGGCTCCCACCCCATCCCCCCCAAACCCTGCCCAGGCAGCGTGCGGACGGGAAGCAGCACAGACTTGCTGTGATGTTCACAAGAGAGGAGTTAAACATCACTGCAAGTCTTAACGGCCGCCCGCCCAGGGTGCAGGGGACAGAGCAGGGACCAGGGACGGGGCTGGAGGCGGGCAGGTAAGGGCCTGCACGGGGCCCCGACTGGGCCTCACCTTGTGCAGCTGGGACACCGTCTGGAAAGATGCTGCCTTCTTACGCTTCTCCTTCACCCCAGACTTGGGGGGCTCGGCTAGGAGAGACATGGGACCAGTCACTCCAGGGGACGTCACTCTGTGAGTGCCCTACAGAATGGCGACCTTGTCCCTCTGTACTCACTGGAGCAGGACCCTGCATAGTTCTCATAGAGGGTGGCCAGGAGCTTGTTCTGTGACTTCTGGAAGATAGGGACCACCGTCTCATTCAGCGGATCCTTGTTTTTCTCCAGCCAGCCCACGATGCTGTAAGGCACCTGGCAGAGACCAGACAGGTGCTGAGCAAGGTGCGGGAACCGGGAGGAGGGAGAGGGGGGTCAGGGGTTGGGATTCCAACAGGCACCTACCACGCCCGCATAGTGGACCACCTCAAAGTGGGCCTGGTATTTGCGCTTCTTGTCAGGCCGTGGCTGCTGGAAATTGGGTGACTTCCCTGCATGATTATCATAGAGCTTGGCCCGGAAGCTGGCGTCTGAGGCCTTGGGGAACATGCACTCCTCCTCCAGGATGGACAGGATGCCCAGGGGCTGGGGACAGGGAACAAGTTCGAAGGGCCGTCATCAAGCCAGCCCATCCTGGCTGGGCCAGATCCCATAGGCCGGAGCCTCTCCCTCTGGAAGCCTCCCCAGACCTCCCAACCTCAGCCATCTGCTGGGAGGGACAGGAACCAGATGGGTGCCAAAGTTTGTTGACTGGCTTCGCTCCCCCTTCCACAGGATTCGCAGTCCTGGGTTGTCCTCTTTGCTCACAGGTGCGCAAACTCAAACTGGCATCTCTGTACCCACCTACCTCCTGATGCCTGTGGTGTCTCTCTCTCCATCTCTCCCTCTCTCTCTCATCCAATGTCTCTCTCTCTCTCTCTCACACACACACACACACACACACACACACACACACACGGTACGAGGGGGAAAAAATGGAGATGAGCTCAAATTTTGGCATCCTCACATACTAGCGGGGAGGCCCTCGGACCTCGGCCTTTCCTAACCGGTAAGTGGCAAAATGAATACTTTCGGTGCCGATCTCACAGCAGAAGCTGCTGACCACCCAAACATGCAAAAGCAGAACACAGAAATGCATAAAAATCGCCTGCTGCACGAACTACTGTGGCTTCGTCAGCAGTGTTCAATGTTCCAAATACAGTTTCAGAGAAAAAGATGGGGAATGAGTCTGCCTATAAAAGAAAACGCACGTCCAGGATAAAGGGTTTGGAGGAAAGTTTAACCAAAGTGCCAAGACATAGGCCATGGTAAGGTTAGGGGGCAAACATTTATTTTCCCCTTTACTCCTGAGTTTTGAGATTTTCTTTGATTTTGCTTTCTTCCAGTCTGGGTGTAATGGGGAAAGAGATGCAATCAATCAAATAAAGAAGCAGACATACCCTCCCCTGCCTGCCCTCAGGCAGGGCCAGTGAGATCGCGGCTGCGGAAGGGCCTCGTGAACTGCAAAATCGTGCGGGCCCGTGACGGGCTGTTGTCCGCAGTGCTGGGTACACACTCACACGTACTCACCAACACGCATTCACACGACCTCCAACACCCCTACTCACACCCGTGCACACGCTGCCATTCACACGCAGGAACAGGGACACCCAGTCACGGCCACGCTCACACACACAAGCTCACATCAGTGCGCCACCGCGCACACACACACGCGGGGGCTTGCACGCCCTCGCTCACAAGCCGGCACACACTCATTCCTGCACACTCGCCGCACGAGCACCCTCCTCCCCTTGTGGTGGCCTCGCCCCAGGGCCCACCTTCTCGATGAGGTCGATGCAGGGCTGCAGGTCCAGGCCGAAGTCGATGAAGACCCAGTCGATGCCCTCCCGTTTGTACTCCTCCTGCTCCAGCACGAACATGTGCTGGTTGAAGAACTGCTGCAGCTTCTCGTTGGTGAAGTTGATGCACAGCTGCTCGAAGCTGTTGAACTGCAGAGGGAGGTGCAGGGCTCAGCGGATACGGACGGGGAGACCCGGGGAGGCACGAGGACGTGTGCGACTTCACCCCCACCTCTAGGCATAGGACCGGGGGCTCCGGCCCTCACCCACCGTGGTCCTTCATGTTGGAGAGAACAGAGCCCAGGGGTGTGGGCCTGTTCTCACCTCAAAGATCTCAAAACCAGCGATGTCCAGGACCCCGATGAAGAACTGACGGGGTAGCTTGGTGTCCAGGGTCTGGTTGATCCGCGACACCAGCCACCGGAACAGTCGGTCATAGGTGGCCTTGGCCAGAGCCCCCACGGCAAACACCACCTGGAGGTGTGGAGAGGCTGGGCTGGGACCGGGCAAGGAGGGGACCCTGCTCCACTGTCTCCAGGTGGGCCCCGGCCTGCGAGCGGCTCACCTGCTCCACACTCTGGCCCTTGGTCACGTACTCGTTCCCCACACGCACTCGGGGGTGCAGAAGGCCTTTGAGGAGGTCCCCACTGCTGACCCCCATCAGGTAGGCAGCCTTGTCAGCACCTGGCAGGGCGCACAGCAGGGGTGTGGGTGGAGGAGGAGGAGGGAAAGAATATGGGCAGCTGGGGGCACTACTGGCCTCTGCCTGGGGTTAGGAGAGGGAGGCAGGGAGAGGCTGAGTTCAGGGCAGGCAGACTGCATGGCTCAGAAGGGTGAGGGTCCAGGACTGAGAAGTCAGGGGTTATAATCAAGGCCAGGTAAGATTTAGGTCAAAGGCTGTGGACAAGGGTTAAGGTTACTGGTCATGGACAGGACACTGCAATCACGGTCAAGATGACGACCAGGTCGGGCCAGCGTCAGGCCCCCTCACTTTCAGTGCCGTCAGCCTCAGCCTGTTCCTCCCGCTGCTTCTGCTTGAACTTCATGTTGCCGAAGTGCAGGAGGGCCCCCACGATCTTATAGCAGGCACACTTCTCATCCACACTGAAGCCCAGGATGTCCATGGCATGCTGCGACAGGGGCCAGAAGGACCAGAGAAGTTTAGGCTTTTCTAGGGGCCAGCCGAGCTAAGGGCACTGGAATTGCTCCCTGATCTCCCCCCAGCCTCACACAGCCGCACGCTGCAGGCGCCCGCCCGCCCCCTCCCACCAGGGACCTACATCAGTGGCCATGAGCTCCTCGCCGTCATCCATGTTGTCCACGGTGATCACGCCCTGGCTGCAGAAGTGGTAGTCGTAGGGGTTCATCGACAGAAGCAACATATCTGGGAGACGTGCGGAGAAGCACGGTGGGTTTGGCTGCATTCCTCCAGCCATTCTCCTTCCCTCCCGTCCCAGCATGGAAGGTTCTGGGGCCCACCCCGCAGGGGACTCTAGGGCCCTCCCAGGACTGCTCTGTAGCTGACTTTCTCACCCCCTCCCCCATGCCTGTGGCTTTTCTTTCTTTATGGTTCTCTGAGGAACGAGCCCAGTCACTCTGCGAGGTGCGAGGGCACAGGGAAAACCACACTCTGCCCTGGAGGGGCTTGTAAGAGGGGGTAGCTGAGCCTAGACAGAGCCATTGCTTCCCCCTTGGTGCTGTATGGGGCCTCTCCAGTCTCAGGACAGAACGAGGGACAACCTTGCCAGGGCCACGACACGAGGGGCCTGTTCTCCAGCACAAGGAGAGAGCTCGGCCATAACCAGGAGTCCCAGCTAAGGAGTGGAGGGGCAGGTCCCACCCAGCCCCATGGGCTTTGACTCCCACTCCGTCCACCCCTGGCCCTCACCCTGCAGCTCTGGCTTCTTCCCTGAGAGGATCTGGTAGTAGACATGGTAACCACGCTCACCAGGCAGCTGGAAGATCACTCGCGACTTCTCCAGGAGATCTGGGGGGGAACACGGGGCACTAGCCTACCTTCCCCCTGTACCTCCTCAGAGTGGGTCACCCCAATAGAGCTGAGGGGGCAGGGGAAGGTGTCCATGAGGGTCAGGGGTGTGTAGAGAGGTGCTGTGTCCACACACATGCCAGCACGTCCTGAGAAGTGTCTCTCCGTCAGTACATGTGTCACAGGGTGGGGTAGTGCGTGTATGTCTGTAGGTCTGCGTGTCTGTGGGCGGTGGGGGGGCCTTCATATGTCCTTTCATCTATGCTTTCATTCCTTCATCCACAGACCACGCTGCTTCCCTCCAGAGCAGAGCTGGTGTGTCAGCGTGTGCGTGAAGCAGAGTTTCCATGTGTTTGCGAAGGAGTCCGTCGGGGAGTGAATGACAACATTCTCTGGTCGTCACACACCTGTGCTTAGCCATCGGGATCTGGCTGTGCATCCCAAGGCGGGGAGCAGTCAGTGTAGGGGCCCCTCTGTGCATGCGGCCTCGGTCCTGGTGTCTGTGCAGTGGGGCTGGGTCGGGTGGGATGGGCGACAACTCCAAGAAGCGGGAGGGCAGGCTTCCAGGGAGGATGGGGCGGTGGGGGGAGTGGGGACCACAGGCCTGCCCTATTTGAGGCCAGAAAAAGAACTGAGATGGGGTAAGGCCCAATCACAAGGAGCCTGAATGGCCCAATAAGGATTTGGATCCCCATCCTAAGGTAAGGGGGCACCTGGGGGGCTCAGCCAGTTAAGCATCTGACTCTTGATTTTGGCTCAGGTCATGGTCTCAACGGTTTGTGAGTTTGAGCCCCACATTGGGCTCTGTGCTGGCGGCAGAGCCTGCTTGGGATTCTCTCTCTCTCCCTCTCTCTCTGCTCCTCCCTTGCTTGCATTCCCTCTCTCTCTCACTCTCTTCCGCTCTCAAGATAAATAAATAGTTTAAAAAATAAAAAATAAAGATAAGGTAATGGGGTCTACAAAAGGTTTTGAAACAGAAACATAATGTGGTCAAATTAGTATTTGAGAAAAGATCACTCTGACTGGAAGATCAGGCAGAGGAATGGAGGCTGAGAGACCATAGTGGAATGTTCCAGGTGAGAGGTGGTAGGGGCTAGGCAGTGGCCAGAGGATGGGGAGAAGTGCCTGGAACAGGTGGTAGCCCCAAGGACTTGAGGATGGGTGCTCAGTCGGAGTAGAAAGACCCAGGCCCTGGTCCCCACCCCCACCCTCCCCCCCCTCCCCTACACTCCCCTAGACTCACAGCTGTCAATATCTGCAGATGCCAACTTCCCAGAGGGACCAAAGTGAATGCGGATGAACTTGCCCTGTGGGCAGAGAAGCAGGCTCAGTCGGGGCCCTCCGCCTCCCTGCTGCCCACCCCCATCCACCTCTCCCACCGTGGCCACTCACGAAGCGGGATGAGTTGTCATTCCGCAGGGTCTTGGCGTTGCCAAACGCCTCCATGGCAGGATTGGCCTCGATGATTTGATCCTCGAGGGTGCCCTGGTGACGGCAGGGTAAGGGGTCTGTCAGCCCCAGTGCTACCAACTGGGAGACCAGGGCACCCGATGGTCCTGCATATCAGCCCACCCTGGACCACCTCTGGTGGGGAGGGGGGAGGGGCCTCCCTGGGCCTCATTATTATTGCCTGCCCCCACTCGCACCGGCCCCACACTTACCCCAGTCTTCGTGGCCAGAAATTGCTGGAGAGAGAAGGAAGATACCGTTAGAAACTATGAGGTCTCTCCAGGCTTGGGGAGGGCGGTGGCAGTGGTTAGCAGGACAGACTGTTAGACACCCAGACATGTAGCCCCCAACCCCACTCCCCACGCCCAACCCTGCCAGCACCGTTAGAAGGAAAAATGCTAGAAAGTGGGAGGAAGCCTGGCCCTAGTCTGGCTGCCAGGGCTGTGTCTCGGGGTCTCCCACTGGTAGCCCTTCCCCTCTCCCAGATCTGTCTCTCGCCTCTTCCATGTGCCTTCCCCTTCCGTACCTTCCATATCAGGTGGCCCCTGTCCCCAAACCCTGGAGCTTCCTGGCTGAAGTCTACTCCGCTTCAGAACCCAGCTCAAATGCCCCCTCCTCAGGAAGGTGTCCCTGATGCTTGCTCTGAGGCTAGAAGAGCCCTCTTTCTGCTCGACCCTTCTCACCCCTCACCTCCCACTGTGAGAGCCCTTCTTCACACTTCTCCATTGTACTGTGATGAGCTGCACCTTGACCGTACAGCTGATAGACAAAACGGCCCTGCCAGGTGCATATTTTAGCCCTGATTTGCAAGTGAGGAAACCAAGACTCAGAGCAGGGAAGTGATCTCCAGGCCACACGGCAAGTGAGGGGCCGAGCAGGAACTGAGCCCAGGCATCCTGCCTCCCATGACACCACAGCCACCGTAAGTCGCATCTAGAGGGACTTGCTGAATTGAGGGTGTTTCCTTCCCTTCCTCTTCTAGCCTCATCCTTGTCTCTCCTCTGTGTCCTTTCCCTTCCTTTCCCCACCCTGGCTCCCTGCAGCCTGGGAAGAAAGGGAGAGAAAGGAAGGAATGGATTCTAGAGTGACAGGTGTCAGGCCACCAGGGGACTTTGGTTATTCACTCGCCTTCAGGGAGCTCAAGACTTAAAAATCCCCCAGAGACACTGCTGGAGGGATGGAGGCAGGAGAGAAATAGCAAGAGCCCCTCCCTGCGAGCTCCACCCCACACACTCAGGTCCAGGCCTTTTGGACAGGGCTCTCTACGGCAGATGTGGTCAGATCTGAGGCCAAGGGGAAGAGGGCTAAGGCTTTTAAGTTCCAGTATCCATGGACCCTGTGAACTAGCTTTTCTCTCCACCTGCCTTGCCTGATGCCCCACATATACTCCACCATGCAGGGCTCCTTCCTGCCCTGCCCTTCCCAGCTGCACCCCTGTTAGCTCTGGCCTCTCCCTGCCCTCTGTTCCTGGACCAAGCCCCAACTTTCTGCAGCATCCTCAGAAATATTGTGGGGGATCCAAAAATGGGGTGGGGAAGAGAGGGAGCAAAGCACCAAAAAGTCAACAGCAAAAACAAAACAACCACCACAACAACAAAAAAACAAAACTGAAAGGGAAAAAAAGAAAGAAAAAAAAAAACCACACAAGAAAATCAAATGGGGGGAAAAAGGAAAAAGAAAAAAGAAAAACAACTTTAAATGGAAAAAAGGAAAAGGAAAAGAAAAAGAAGAAAGAAAAATGCCCCAGAATAAAGCAAGGCTTAACAGGACCAGGAGTGGGGGCTGTGTGGAAGGTGGCCTTGGGCTTCTGGAAAGAAAAGACAGCCCATTTGGGGTAGACAGACATACACAGAGCTCTGAACAGCTGGCCTTGGGGGCTAGGAATGGAGAGCAAAAACAAAACAAAACACTGGTCCCCCATTGTTTCAGAAATTTCAAAAATGTGTACAGAAATCACAGGGTGAGAAATTGCCCCCTAACCCTGGCTGCTGGGAATGCCGAGTACCCTTGGCTCTGGTTAAACTCCATATAAGCCTGCTTTTTGATTGACAGCAGGTAACTATGTCTTTGGTGCACAAAAACCAAGAAAAAAAAATCGCTTCGTAGTAAAAGCCTATTTGGCACACTTTTTCAAAATATGAAGGTCAGGATGGAAGGGGAAATTATATTAAACTTTTAGGAATAGCTGTAGTCCCGCTCCTGTGTGTTACAGATGGGAATGCTGAGGCAGGCCCAGAATTGGGTCCCACGGTGTGGAAGAGGTGGTCACAGCCTTTCTCTTGGTCAAGCCTTGCTCAGGCCAGAGTCTCCCACCAGGGTGGGAGGCTCAGGCAGGGCTAGAGGCTCTGGGGAATCAACTTGATAAAAAGGAATTAAAAAAAAAAAGAAGAAGAAGAAGAAGAGAAAGAAAAGAAAAACAGTGAGAAGCAGTGGGGAGCAGAGCCCGCACGGGCGAGTCTTACGGCCTTCTTGCCCGGCCCATCTCCCAGGGCAGCGACGATGGCAAAGTACTGAATGACCCGCTTGGTGTTAACCGTCTTACCGGCCCCCGACTCTCCGCTTAGATGATACAAACATGAGTCATCAAAGCCCATCTGGTCACCCTAATTCCTCCCATCCGCCAACAACCCTCCCCACCCTCCCATCCCCCACCCCCACCTCCGCTCAAGCAGGGCCACTCTGTCTTTCCCCCCCCCCCCGACCCAGCTCCCAACTCAAGACCCCCACCCAATGCTCTCCAGGATAGATCAACCCTCAGAGGTGCTGGGTTGTGTACAAAGCAAGCCAGCGTAGATCATCCCTGTGAGACAAGAACACACATGATGATGTCACTGTCTACTGAGCACCAATTTCGTGCCAGATACTGGGCCAAGTGCTTTAGGTAAAGCTCATTGGCTCACTTAAGCCTTAGAAACCCTGTAAGGCAAGCACCACTACCACTCTCATTTTATGGCTAAGGAAATGGGACTCAGGGAAGTTACAAATGTCCCTGGTGTGTGCCAAGGCACGTATGTTAACTCGCCAATTCCTTATAGCTCTGTATGATAGGTAAGTAGAATCGTTCTACCTTTAGTGATGAGACTCAAGGGCCCAAGGGTACCAGCAGAAAGTGAATATGTGAGAACTTGAACCCAGATCCTTCTGGTTTTAAAGGCCTTGCTTTTAACCACCAGGCTGCACGCACACACACACTCATATATAATGTCCATAGTGGCTTGGCTGGACCTGAACTTGGACATGAACTCTACCAGTTTCCCATGGGGGCAAATGAAATATCAAAATAAAATTCAGAAATGAAGAGACTGTAAGGAAGAAAGGGAAAGCAATCTCCTCCCTCCTCTTGAGCCAGAATCATAATTCCCAAAAGATCAAAGTGGGGGAAGATTCCAGACCCTGGGGAGAGGGAGGATCAGGGCTGGTGATCACTCTTGTGTTTGGGTATCCCTTCCTTGTCCACCACCCCACAATGCATCTGCCCAGAATGGGGGTAGAGAAAATGCTCTAATTTAGCTTCAGCAGGATACCAGCTCTAGGTGGTAAAAGCCCTGTCCTAAGCACTTTGGGCTCAACCCTGAGAAACTATTTTAGTCCCACTCCCCTCCTGCCAGGTGGTCAGCGTTTCCCACCACACCCCCAGAGCCCCACACTCACGTGATCAGCATGGACTGGTTGTCTCGGTCTGGAGGAAAGGGGAAGAGATAGAGAAGTTACCAAGGTGAGGAACCAGTCAGGGGTGGAACACTTTGGGTATCCACGGCACTGGGGCAGCCCCTCCACCACCCGGGGCCAGAAACGGGAAGGACCAGGTGGGATCATCCAGACCGTGGCCAGCTCCCACTGGGAGAGGCGGAATGCTACTAGAGTGTCCAGCAGCATCAAAAGGAAAGCAGTGCAAGTGGAGGGAAAGGGGTTCTTTACAGAGGCCACCCTGGAGCAGGGGGGGACGTCTTGAGTGAGGGAAAAGAGTCAAGACGTCTCTTAGTCTCTTACTGCGCAGCATGTCATTGTAGGCATTATCTGCCACTGCATATATGTGGGGTGGGGCCTCCGAGCGGCGCTTTCCCTTGTAAGCAGCCACCACGGAGGCCGTGTAGACCGGGAGCCATTTGTAGGGGTTGATGGTGACACAGAAGAGGCCCGAGTATGTCTGAGGAGAGAGTGTAAGATGAGTTACTGAAGGTCAAGTTCCCATCCCCAATCCCCAGCCCTCATGAAACCGTGACCCTTGCAATATTTCCCAGGGAATCACTTAAAGTGCCCCGCCATACCCTCTGTGGCTGTCCTAGCCCGCCCCAGCCCTTACTCCTGCCCGCAGCCCGTAGCCCCACCTTCACATTGCCACGGCCAAGCTTCTAGCTGCAGCTCCGCCCCTACACTCTGGTAGCCGGACCTCCTCTAGCCCCGCCCCAGCCCGGGGCCCCGCCTTCACAGCACCAAGACCTCACCCTGTCCCACCTCTAGCCCCGCCCCCTCCCCGGACGCCCCGCAGTGGCGCTTTCCTTAGCCCCGCCCCTACCTTTGGCCCCTCCCCCGCCGAACCCAGCCCAGCTCGTGTCTCACATAGATCATCCAGCGAGCATAACGCTGGCGCAGGTTGTGCAGCACCGCTGCCTCGTTGAGGTGCGTCATCATGGCCATGTCCTCCAGCAAGTCGAAGCGGGGCGGGTTCATGGGCTGCAGCTCTGCTTCGCGCACCATCAGCATCTGTCCGGGAGACCGCATTGTTGGAGACCTTAACATGGGGTGGGGTGGTAGGCGGGCAGAAACTGACTGACCTCTGACCTCAGCCTCTTATCCCTGTGCCTTCCCAGACTCCTTTCATCCAGTGCGCTAGCTGTACCCCAGGGGGAAGAAGAGCTAATCCCGAAAGACGGGAGCCAAACCTTCTGGTCTTTGGTCTCCACGTTGACTCTGCCCCCAGTGGCCTCCGACTTGATCTCGGCCTCCACGTAGGCATCCTGTTCGTCAGGTACCCAGACCCTCTTCCTCCCTGGTTGGGGAGAGGAGTGGGGCTTTGAGAAGGGCTGAGGCACATCCAGCTGGGGTTCCCAAGCCTTGTCCATACAGCAGTACCCATCCCATGACCCCCTCTTGTCAGGACACAGGGTTACACAAAGAAGATCCTTCTAGACCCAGGATCCCGGAAAGGCAGAGCTGGGATGGTCCATAGGGACCTGGTCAGAGGATTCCCTGACTGAGGTAATAGGCCCTCACCACCCTGGATTACATACGTAGGTTCAAATTCCTGCTTTTACCATATCTACCCTGAGGTTCAGATTCCTATTTTTGCCATATCTATCCTGCAACCTTGGGAAAAATCCCTCATTCCATCTGGGCCTGTTACCTCAAAGGCAAAATATTATGGGCGTCGCCTGAGGTCCCATATGAAGCAGGCCTCAAAATCAGGCACATAATTCTCAGGGGAGCTCTGCCTTCCCCATTTCGCTGAAACCTCAAACCCACTTCTAATTCTGTGTCTTGTGCTCCTTCCTGTCTGGTCAGCTCGTCCCACAACCTCAGGGAGCCCGTATCTCATTATGGTTAAAGGCATGAACTCAGATTGCAGACTGCCAAGTTCTGTTTCCTGTCCTGCCAATACTAGCCAAGTGCCTTCATCAGGACCAACTATAAAACTCTCAGGCCCCAGTATTAAAATACAGGCCCCCTGTTAAAAAATTGTTAAGCACTGGGGCACCTGAGTGGCTCAATCGGTTAAGCGGCCAACTTTGGCTCAGGTCATGATCTCACCGTTCATGGGTTCGAGCCCCGCATCAGGCTCTGTGCTGACACCTCAGAGTCTGGAGCCCGCTTCCAATTCTGTGTCTCCCTTTCTCTCTCTCCGCCCCTCCCCAACTCACTCTCTCTCTCAAAAACAAACATTAAAAAAATTTTTTTTAATCATTAAACATTTCAAAGATGGTGAGAGTAGAGCGTTAAATCAAACACGAGGCCCTTCTGAGGGTGATGCCCTGTGTAACTGCAGAGGTCGCTCGCCCATGGAACTGGCCTCGGCCCTGGTCCCCATCTCCCCAGGTTATTGAGATGATGCATGGAAAGTCATTCACTCTGGGCCTGGCACAAAATACGCACTTGATACACATTGCCTATTGTTATTATTGTCCTATGAGCAAACTAGGTCATAAATAGTAGTCTTTATTTATGTCTTTGGCTTTGGCTCTCTGGAAAGCACTAAAAATAACTCCAGCACAGGTTTTATGGATACCAGCCTGCATACATACCAATCACTCCCATCTCAGAGGCCTCGGGCTCCAGCCACAGCCCGCCGCTCGGGGAGACAGGGAATATTGTCCCATTTTACAGAGGAGCAAACCGAGGCTTGCTCACAAACATGCAGTGATGTACACAGAGTTCTGGGAATGTACCCTTAAGAACCCCAGACTCTGAGGGAAAGGGCCAGGGCTAAAGCCGTCAGGCCGGAGGGCCCCTTCAGCCCTGAGCCCAGTTCCACCCCTCCCCACTCCTGGTCCGAGTCCATAAGGGCAACACTGTGGACGTGCCCTTCTGCCTTCACTTACCATCCCACGGGACAGTGTGCACCTTCATCAGGTCCTGGTAGCCCTGGCGGAGATAGCGGGCAGACTCCCCAAGTTCACTCACATCCATCATGGCGGTGGCACTGAGAAGTGGAGGACGAGGGACTAAAAATCTTGGAGGTTCAAGGCAATCCAAGACAACAGGCACTGGAAGATGGCAGTGATGGAGGAACTAAGGGACCCCAGGGGCCCCAAACAGGGGCATGATTCAAAACCCACAGGGCCTAATACGAAGCAATCCCCCGGGGGTCCCCATCTCAGCCTCCCTGGTGAGTCCCCATCTCACACACGCACACACACCAGAGCATCCTTTCCCACAGGTACAGAGAGACTCGTGCCCACCCAGAGGCAGCCTCACCCTTTGGTTCCAACCTCAGCCCTGATCACCCACCTCAGCACCTCGGTGAGGGCTGGGAGCTGGGCTACCCCTTTTATTGCCACCGTCAAGGTCAGCGGAGGAGAGCTATGTCAGCAATCTCCACGTGTCACAGCCCCCCCCCCCCCAGCCTGGCCACAGGACACAAAAGGCAAATTCCCTTTTATCTCCACCAGCACGGCCCCTGGGCTATTTTTACCTCCCATTGTCATGGGATCACAAAGGCGGAGAGAGACACTCTTACTAGGAGACAGGGAGGCTGCCATTCAGAGACTGACGGGGCAGGGACAAAGCAGTGAGAGATCTGGGTAGACTGAGGAGCCCAGAGAGAGAGAAACTGAGTCACATGGCATTTGATCCACCCAGAAAAACGTTCACACCCCCAGAAACAAAGAGCAAGGAGACTGAGAGAGAGGAAACAACAGAATCCCTTCTGGGACTATTTGGCACAAACCTCTTTATACATCCAGGGAAACTGAGGCCCAGAGAAAAGAAAGCACTGGCAAATCTCACGGAGAAGTAGTGGCAGAGAACAGATCAAAAAGAGAAGCAGAGAGAGTGAGACATCCCTCTCTAGTACCCGCATGCTGTCTCTTTCCTCCTACCTCTATCTCCATCTCCTTGGGGTCCTCTGGGGAAATTGTACACGAAGAAAACTAGACCTGTGACCATAGGCGTAAAGAAATGATTTGGCTGAAAAGAAAGCCAAATGAGGAAATTTAGCACAATTAGGAGACATTCAAGAATCCCAGGAAACCAACTTCCCACTCTTAGCCCCCTCCTGCACCCCACTCTCAACAGAGGTTGGGTGTGCTGGCACTCAGTCTGCCTGATATGGGCTTCGGAATACATCAGGGCACTTCCAGGCTGTTCTGTCCATTACCCCATTCAGGCCTTGGTGACACCACAGAATTTTAGAGTCAGAGAATCAAAGGATCCTGGAACCTGAGACAGTGGACACGTAGAACAACACAGGTCCAGAGCCAGGAATCCAGCCAGATGTGAGGCTGAGCCCACACAGAGAAATCCTCCATACCATCTGGCTACCAATTCCAAGTACGCAGATATACCTATATTCTATAAAATATGGAGGAACCATTTCAAAGACCCATTTTTAACCATATAGAGTTCAAAAACAGGTAAGCTGTTAAAGTAGAAGAGTGGTCCTTTGAGAGAGAGTAATGAGTGGACGAGGCACAAGGGAAGCCTCTGGAATGCAAGAAACACCATATACTGAGCTGAGCGGTAGTTACACAGGTGTGTTCACTCTGTAAAACTAATCGAGCCGTACATTCAAGATATACCCACTTTACTGCATGTACGTTACACAAAAACTTTGTTAAAAATGCATGGCTGGGGCGCACCTGGGCGGGTCAGTGGGTTAAGCTTCTGGCTCCGGCTCAGGTCATGATCTCGAGATTTGTGAGTTCAAGCCCCGCATCAGGCTCTGTGCTGACAGCTCAGAGCTTGGAG
Source organism: Paguma larvata (assembly GCA_030068075.1). Classification (NCBI taxonomy): domain Eukaryota; kingdom Metazoa; phylum Chordata; class Mammalia; order Carnivora; family Viverridae; genus Paguma; species Paguma larvata. The sequence continues at coordinate 25,845,440 of CM057844.1, read as the reverse complement.
CCTGCATCGGATTCTGTGTCTCATTCTTTCTCTGCCCCTCCCCCTCTTCTGCTCTGTCTCTCTCGAAAATAAATAAATGTAAAAACAATTTTTTAAATTAAAAAAAAATGCATGGCCAAAGTTGGCAATATCTATTAAAACTACAAATGCCCAGACCCTTTTAGGAATACTACAGATACTTCTCCAAGTTGTGAAATAATACAGTTCTCCTTTGGGTGACACTTAGATTGTTCCCAGTCTTTTTGCCATTATAATCCGGGATATAGTGAATATTGTCATACGGTCTGAGTTTCTGCAAAATAAACATACCCTACTCAAGAAACAAATTACCAGCAACCCCCCTCTTTCAGTCACCACTCCTTCACCTACCATCCCAACTTCTAATGTCATGGATTAGTTTTCAAAATTTCTCTGAATGGAATCCTACATTATGTATCCCTTTCTTCTTTCTCTCCACATTAGATTTGTCAGGACGTCCTTCCGTTTTGATTCTCTTCATAGAACTTAGGTTGTTCCTGGCCTGCCTCCCCACCAACTAAAGGGCAAGAGCTTGGCCCACATCCCCAGCACCTTATAGAAAGCCTGCACACAGCAGAAAGTCACTAAGCGTGTGCTGAGTAAGAGTACGAACCCAACTTGATAGATAGTTTAAGATTATAGGGTTTTGTTGGGCACCTGGGTGGGTCAGTCCTTAAGTATTTGACTTCACGATCACAGCTCAGGTCACGATCTTATGGTTCATGAGTTCGAGTCCTACATCAGGTGAGCACAAGTTAAGTACCACTTCGGGTGAACCCCATTTCTCTCTCTCTCTCTCTTTCTCTCTCTCTCTCTTTCTCCTTCTGCCCTTCCTGGCATTCTCTCTCTCTCTCTGCCCCTCACTCATTTGCGCCCTCTCTCTCCAAAAGTAAAAAAAAAAAAAAAAGATTATAGGGTTTTGGGGCACCTCCATGGTTGAGTCAGCTAAGCATCTGATTTGCTTTCGGCTCAAGCCATGATCCCACAGTTGATGGGTTTGAGCCCCACATCAGGCTCGGTGCTGACAGCTCTCCCCCCCTCTCTGCCCCTCCCTTGCTCCCTCTCTCTCTCTTTCAAAAATAAATAAATAAACATTAAAGAAAAAGATCATAGGGTTTTAAGCTCTTTATTTAGAGAAAGCCCAGAGGGTGGGAAAAACTCCGCTCTCTGTTCCATGCTCAGAAAGCAGGGCCTTCTTTCCTAGGGCCTGGGCAATAGAATTAGCCTGGAGAATCAGCACCTCTAATGAGCCCAGACCATGCCGAATATAATGTGGGTCTGAATTCTGGAATTACCTGTTCAGTGTATAAACCTGGGGCTGAGAAACCAACCAAAAGAAATGGGTCTAGAACTGAAAGTTCACTTCTACGACGCAGGGCACACCTTCCTGCTGAGATGAGCTCACAGACAAAAATGACAAAGCACGGGAAAACCCAAGAGGCACCTACGCGAGGCACCAAATGCGACAGTCTGCAAGGACTTAAGGCACCAACCTTAAAGATAGGAAGGGCTGTCCTGGAGGAAATGAAGCCTGTGTGACTTGTGTGTCCTCAAGAGCAGGCCCGTGGGGGTGGTTACAAGGAAGCAGAGTTTGGATGCACACACAGAAAAGGGCTTTTTCATACTCAGAGCCTGTCAGCCATGGAAGAGGCTTCGTAGAAGAAAATGAGCCTGCCAACACAAGGAGGAATCAAGCAGAGGTTGCACGGGGATTGAAGCTTTGGACGGGGCAACCTCTGAGATCTGCTCCAACTTTAGGACTCTAGGATTCTAGGATTTTAGAACCTCCGGAAGCTTCGTTTCTTCACCACCGCCCTCTCGTCCCAACCCACCCACCCACTGAGTAGCCGGTATAGACAGTCCAAAGTCTTTCTTCCTCCCTTGTCTTCCCAACATTATGAGTACAGAGCCAAGACTATGTGTACCTCAGTTTAGAATCCTGGAGTGTTAGAACTGGGGTCACTAGAGCCCTGAAGGGCTACAATCCAGGGGCAAACGACTTGAGGCAAATATGACAAAATGTGTACAATGGTTTGTTGACTGTTCTCTGTACTTCTCTGTACCTTTTCCACTCCTCCATGCCCGCCCCTCTTCTCCCCTGCTCCAGTTAAGGACAGCGGGGCATTAGGAATCGGGAGCATCAGCGCTGGAAGGAAAATCATCTTGTCTATTCCCTCTGCTTAGCTGAGGACACAGAGGCCCCACTGGGGACAGAGGGAGCCCGGGCCGGACTCCAGGATCTCAGTCCCAAGGTCCGCTCTCTAACCCAGCGCACGGAAACCGGCATAGAAGAAGGCAGCCGGGTCACCTGCAGCCTCGCCTGCGGTGTGTCCACCCTCCTGGGCTGCAGAGACTCTCTCCAGAAATCGCTCTAAGAACCACAATCTTCAAGGGACTCAATCAAGAGGCTGATAGTGCTAGGAAGATCTGTCAGGGAGCACTCGGCCTCAGGCACTCCCGCCTCAGTGCCCTCAGGCCCCTAGACCTAAGAGGCCCTGGATGGGCCTGCTGCTGCGGTCCTCGAAGACAGCAATGCTGTAAATCCCCTATTTACACCCCCCACAGCAAAGCCAAGGAAACTTGGGCCTGGCTAGGGACAGAGCTGGGGAGGAGGCACAGGATCCAGGGTAGAGAGTAATGTGGTGAAAGATAGAGATAGGCAGTGTTAGGATACAGGGGAGCTGGAGCCAAGCCGGACACCACGGTCTAGGTGTCCCCAGTTTCTCCCCATCAAAGGCCTCGGATAAGCAGTTTCGAGGGGCCCTGGAGCTCACAGCTTAGTAGCAGCCAGAACTGGAGGTGGCTGCTGAGCTTGGGCTATTGGCGGGGATTCCCATGAGCAATGAGCTGATGGGGCAAAGCCCAAAAGGGACATAGTACCTCTGGCTTCTCTTCTTCTAGCCCAAAATGCCGTTGGGGGGAGCTGAGTACTGGAGAAAGCAAGGGCAGATAGGTGGCCAGAGGTGATAGGATTTGGGAGTCATCTCCAAGTGGAAATGTATCTGTCACCAATGCCCCTCAGGTCCTGGAAGTCCTTCTTTGATTAAAGACATTGAAGGACCCTGTTAAAATGCTACCTCAGCTGGGAGGGACATATGGATTCAGGTGAACATGCATCTGGCACCTTCTATTCTGTGTCCAGGATGGGAACACAATACTCTTTGTCCAGCAAAAGGAAAGACACCCAAGGAGGTGTCAGAATGGAGGACTGTGAAGGACGAGAGCAAGTCTGACACCTAGACAGGCAAGGAGAGGAGCATGACAACACGGTCCCTTTCCCCACAGAGCAGCAGTCAATATACAAGCAGATACACTTTCTAAGGTAATTCAAGGTCGTGGCACAGGACGTAAAGGTACTACGGTAACACGGTGGGGCGTCATGGGGGTGTGCACTATCAGGTTGGTGGGGGGGCTCTCTGAAGAGGTGACATTCAAGGTGAGACCTGAGGGACGAGAAGGAGCCACATGAGGAGACAGAGGAAGAATATTCTGAGCCAAAGGAATAGTAAATACAAAAGCTGTGAGGCAGAAAATAGTGTGGTGAGTTTGATGCCCCTGTCACAACACTAGTGCCGCTGGAGTGGGAGCAGGGGAAGAGTTTTATTTTTAATGTTTATTTATTTTTCACACACACACTCACAGAATGTGTGTGTGTGTGTGAGTGTGTGTGCGAGTGGGGGAGGAGCAGAAAGAGAGGGAGCCAGAGAATCCCAAGCCGGCTCCATGCTGTCAGCAGAGCCCAATCCGGGGCTTGAACTCACGAGCACCGAAATCACGACCTGAGCCAAAACCAAGAGGTGGATGCTTAACTGACTGAGCCACCCAGGCGCCCCCAGGGGGAGAGTTTTTTAAGGTAGGGTTACATAGGTAGGCACAAGCTGGATCACTGAGTCTTGTAGGATTTGAAAGGGACTCTGGACTTTATTACAAGTACAATGGGAAGCTGTCGGGGCAGGAGAGTAAGTGGTCTGAGGTTTAATGATGACCACCCCGGCTCCCATACAGAGATGGGACCGGAATGCTGCAGGCTGAGCAGCAAGGAGGCAGTGGCCGTCCAGGTGAGAGGAGGGCCCCAAAGGCAGAGGAGAGGGGACACAGAGCATGAGCCCAAACTTCAAGGCCGGAGCAGCCACACAGGTGGAGGCTAGGCCATGGGGGGCACACAGGGAGGGGAGGGTGGACGGAGCAGCTAGGACTAGAACGTGAATGGCCTCAGAAGCCAGATTAGGGTTTAGCGTTCTCCTGCAGGAGTTGGGGAGCCATCAAAGGCATTTGTATTTTATGTTTCTCATCAAAGAGCTCTGAGCAAGGACATTTGACAGCGTGGTCAGATTTATGTGTTCACAAGATCCCAGCGGCAGCTGGTGTGGAGGATGGACTGAAGGGGCGAGACCGGTGGCAGGAAGACTTACTTAGGAGGTGGCTGCCATAACGGTCCAAGTGCAAAGTGGTGAGGCCCCAGAGGGGGGCCCTCCCCTTGGCACCCTGGGGGTGGGGGGCCCCTGCTCATCCAAGGTTTGTCCCCCTCCTGGGGCCCTGGGCAGCTGCAGAGAGCCCGAGTGGGCCCCGGCTTGATGCTTGAGCAGAAAATAGGATGAGGGCTGCCAAAAGGCATCAGGGGTGTTTATCCGGAGGAGAGATGCCTCAGTGTGGATTTATGGCTAAAAGGTTACTTGTGGGGGGAGGTGGTGGGGGACCAGCTGTCCCCCATCCTCACAAAGGACAAACAAAGGAGGGGACTGTGGCTTCAGCTGCAGCAAGAGGGAGAGAGGTTAGACACACAGTGGGGAGGTGGGGGGGAAGAAACGTCCTGAGGGGCATCAGAGGCTAAAAGAACCTTTAGTGATCATGCAAACCAACTCTCTCATTGAACAGCTAGGGAAACTGAGCCACAAAAGAAGAGGTGGATCCTTGCCCAAGGTCACATAGTAAATTAGTTACAGCTAGACCCAGCAATACAAATGTTCCCTTTTGGAGACCCCAGGAGCCTCCTGGATCACTCCCGAAAGTACCTCAGACTGCCCTAAAAGAATCTGGGGTGTGGCTGCCCCAGAGAGAAATGTGCGTGCGTAGCCCTCCTGGAGATAAAGGGATGGGCAGAAAGACCTTGATGCTGGACTGGAGTGGTCTGGGCCCTAGCACAGGCTCTGATCTGGGGCTCTGATTTGCTGTATCCTGGAGTTCAGTCTTTGCCTTATGCCCTCACTATCTAGATAGTTCTCTGTCTCTGCCCACACTCCCAACCAGTCTCTGTGTTTTTAGCATGTGGTGGGAGTCTCTTTTATCTCTCAAGGGTCTTGGTCCTTCTTCGTCATCCTGTCTTTCTCTGCCCTCCGAGACTCTGTGTTTCTTCGTCTTGGCCTCTGACTCAGTCTCTCTAGAGCTGAGCTGGACTAGGCCAACCTCCCACCCCCAGTGGGCCCTCACTGGTAGAGTGCCCCCACGTAGACAATACTCGGGCCCAGTGCCCAGGCTAGAACAGGTGACAGCAGCTGTGGATCTATCTATAGCTCCCTTGCCCTTCAATTGTTCCCAACTTCAAACAATGGCTGGGCCCTGGATTATAGACACCCCCCACCAGCTTCGCTGAAATGGATCCTGGGGGGCAGGGGATGAGAATCACGAGGGCCATGTCGTGATCTCTTGTAAGTATCTACCTCTGTGTGGACCGCCATGTTCCACCTATAGCTCAGGGTTAGAAGGCCTTTCAGCTCAGAGGCTGTGTGAGTAAAGGACCAGTGGGTGAGGGAGAAAAATGTGTGCAAACAGCAGTCCCATACTTGGACACGTGGGTGTGTGTGACATGTGTTTCCCTCTTCCTACTTTGGTTGATAGACACGCATGGGCGCCGGGGTGCCAGTTCCATGAGGGCAGAGACCTAATCTTTTTTATTCTCTACTGTATCCCAGCCTGAACCTGGCCACGGTAAGTGTTCGATGTACATTTCTTATTTTTTTAAATACTTTTTTGAGAGAAAGAGCAAGCGCGTGAGAGCAGGGGAGGGGGAGAGGGAGAAAGAGAATCCTAAACAGGCTCCGTGCCCAGTGCGGGCCCGATCTCACGACTGTGAGATCATGACCTGAACCAAAATCAAAAGTTGGACACTTGACTGAGCCACCCAGGTGCCTCTCGACATACATTTCTTACCGTTAGGGAGAGTGAGGGAGCGTCATGTAGTGACAGGACTCCAGCGTGAGAGGCAGTATAGGGTAGCGATGAAGGGCACTTTATTTAAAATTGACTGCCTGGGATTGAATCCTGGCTCTGCCAATTACCAGCTCTGAAATCTTAGGAAATTATTTAACCTCTTAACAGTGGAGATTGGTTAAAAAAAAAAAAAAAAAAAAAAAAAAAAAAAAAAGACCTACCATACAGGATTCTGAAGAACATTATACGAGTTACGACATCTTAAGTGCTTAGTTAGAATACTGCATCCCACAGAGTAAAGACTCAATAAATTACTGTTCTTTCCAACATGTAGCATTAAGTGAAAAAAGCGAGGAGCAGAAGAATGGATGGGAGGTGCTATCACTCATGTAAAAGTGGGGGGAGAGAAGTGTCATGTGTTTATGTGCCTACCTATGGAGGGACCACCTTTGCTGGTAAGAGCGGTTGCCTCTGGAGAGGGGAATAGGTGGCTGAGGGCTAGGGAAGGGAGGAGACTGATTTTTTTTCTTGGTTACCCTTTTATACTTTGGAATTTTGAATCATGGGTATATATTATCTAGTTCTTAAGGATTCGCTAAATGAGTAAGGTTCACTTCCAACATGATCCTTGAAAAAGCGAGCTCCTGTTCCGTGCCTCCTGTGGCCTGGGTGAGGGCCAGTCCGCAGGGTGAGGGTTCACGGACCTCAGCTCTGGGTCTGAGTCTGTGGGTCACCCTCTTTCCTCCAGCCCAATAGCAGGCAAGACACATCTATGCAAAACCGTCCCAGAGCAAATGGTAAGCCAGAGGGAGGCTTTCCAGTTTCTAGGCCAAGCAGCAGCAGAGGTAGAAGGGGCAGTGGAAACAGGCTCCTGCCCTCTTCCCTGGCCCCAGCCCCCAACTCTTCAGCCCAAGCTATTCTTAGAGGCTAGATAATGCCAGCAGTTGCTGCTGCTCATATCAGCTTCCAGAACCACTAGCACTGAGAGGCCCAGGGCTACCCACAGCCCCTGGTGTGCTGGCCTCCCTGCCAGGTGTGGGCATCCTGCTGCTCTATCCTCTGCACTGCAGAGGCCACACATATCTCAGCCACCACAGGTAGGTGAGGGGACTAGGTAGTAGTCTCCTCCAAGACTCCCCTTGCCAGTGAGCTGGGTGGAAGAGAAAGGGCCAGGGTACGGGGTATCACCCTGCAGATAGATATTCTGGCCCAACCACAGGTTCCAAACTATGCTTAGAATATGAGTGGGTCTATGGACACAGGCTAGACAGGAGAGCTGGGGTGAGGGGAGGGCAGAAATGATAGCAGGGAGGGGGTCTGTGTACCAAGGAGGGAAAAAGCCAAAAATAGGTCTGGGGAAGAGATGGCAGAAGAGGGTCTGATAGGACTGACTCTAGAGCAGACTGGCCAGGTCTATATTCTACTTGCTATGTAACCTTGAGCAGGTCTCTTTTCCTCTTGGAGCTTCGATTTCCATCATAAAATAGGCATAACCTTATTTCGTTTGGTTGCAAAGCAGAATTAATGACATAATGTATATAAAGAGCTTAGCCTGTGACTGCCATACATATAAATGTCTGGTGATTTTATCATTAGCTCCAGAAGGGCAGCAATGTTTCTCTTTTTCAACTTTGCACCTGCAGGCACTAGACTGGCACACATCAGGAACGCCTCTTCAAGTCCCTGCTCTGCAGTTTACAAGCTAAGTGCCCCTGAGTAAGTTACTTAACCTCTCTGAGCCTTGGGTTCCTTCCCTGCAAAATGGATACATAAAGAATACCTCCCTTATAAATGTTGCTGAGAGAAATAAAGAAACCAAAATGCTTAGCCCAGGGTAAGAGGTCAGCAGTGTGAACACCCGATCCCTGTGATCACGCGTATGTTGGGGGAGTTTGGTGGAGGAGCCTCGAGTCTGCCATTCTGGGGACAGAATCTGAAGCAGTGTTCAGGGAAGCCAACATCCTGGAAAAGATATACTAGTGGCCCCACCAGGTGGGAACGAAGCCCCAGGATCTTGTAAGACCATAGCCACGCTACCTCCTGGGCCACAGCCCAGGCTCTCCTAGGATCTCAGGATCAGAACAGGCTTATCTCAGCCAGGGTCAACTTCCCATTTAGTTGAGTACAACAAACACTCTCTGTTGCCCCCCGCCCCCCTCCCCCCAGATTTGGACTGGCTCTGGTCTTGCTCCCAAGGTCCGGGACTCTGTCTAGTAGAGGAGACAGTCATGGAGGAGGCACAGACAGTTCATAATAATTGACACAGGACGTCCCAGGGAGGGGCACTTAACCCAACCTGGAGGAGTAGAGAATGAGGGAGGAACATCTGTCCTTCTCAGAAGACCAATTAGAGGTAGAGTGGGGGGGGGGCGGGTTGTGGTTCTGCCCTTGCCCTTATGATGGCGGTCAGTCAGCTCAGGAGGTGAAGGACAGAGAGAGGCTCAAAGAATTAAGCTTGGAAACCACCCCAGTGGGTCTACCCTGGGTCTCCTGAGGTGTTCAGGGGGACCCTGCACTCCTCTATATCCCAGAGCTCTCTGTGGAGCTGGACTTTGCTAACTTAAGGGCAAGAGGCCTCCTTGCACACAGCCCTCAGGATTTTTTTTAAAGTTTATTTCTTGAGAGAGAGAGAGAGGGCATACGCACGTGCAAGTGGGGACGAGGCAGAGCAAGAGAATCCAAGCAGGCTCTGCACTGACCTGAGCCGAGATCAAGAGTAAGACGCTTAACCAACTGAGCTGCCAGGCACCTCAGCCCTCAGGATTTTTCATGTGGGTTGAAAATGTTATTGTTACAAATATCTCTATCGTCCTGCCAATGCTTTGGGCCTTAAATTTCGTTTTTCAATTGAAATTTCTTCTAGGTAATTACATATTCACAATTATAAGAAATAATAGAGAAAGATCACCTGCATTGACATTGATACTATCCCCCAAGCTCATTCAAGTTTTCCCAGTTGTACACGTACGTGTGTGTGTTGAGTTCTATACAATTTTATCACCTGCATATGTTCACGGATCCACCACCACTGTCGATATTCTGAAGAGTTCCAGCAACCAAACACCTTCCTCCTTCCATCCTTAACCCATCCCAAATTAACCTGAATCTGTTCTCCATTTCTAAAATTGTCAATTCAGGGGTGCCTGGGTGGCTCAGTTGGTTAAGCATCCGACTTTGGCCTAGGTCATGACCCCGCTGTTCCTGAGTTCAAGCCCTGTGCTGACAGCTCAGAGCCTGGAGCCTGTTTCAGATTCTGTGTCTCCCTCTCTCTCTCTCTGCCCTTCCCCCACTGACTCTCTCTCTCTCTCTCTCTCTCTCTCTCTCTCTCAAAAATAAACATGAAAAAAAATTTTTTAATTGCCAATTCAAAAATGTTACAGAAATGAAATCATACAGTATGTGACTTTTTAAGATTCACTTTGTTCACTCAGCATAATTCCCTGGAGACTAATGCAAGTTGTCGCCTACATCAATGGTGCATTCCTCTCTGTTACTGAGTAGTATTCCACATTATGGATGTGCCACAGTTTGTTTAAAATTTTACCTGTTGGAGGATACCCGACAGCCCTCAGTCTGAGGTGCTATCTTATCGCCTGCGTCCTAGGAGGCCAGGGCCACCCACATCCTCCAAATTCTTGTTCCACCTGTCCAGGGATTTCTTGAGACCTGGAAATGGGCAGATCCCATTCTGCACTCCAGCAGCCAGCTCAAGACTTGGCACTCATGTGCACCTCTTCTGTGCCTGGTAAGCGGGCCATGTCCACTGGGCTGGGGGCACCTGCTTCTCAAGAACCATCTTTTCCAGGGGGCCTCTCACTCTGCTTCCTGTTGCCCTTTCCACACCAGGCCCAGTGGATTTCATGACTCACGCTTCTCGCCCACCCAGGCGTGGACGAGCCTCTCCTTTCTTTGCCCTCCTGGGTTTAGCTGAGCGAGGCAAACCATATAGCACAGTGCTTACAAGTTCTGGAGTCAGACTGAGTGAAAACCCTCAGTTACTCTGTCTCTTTGATCCCTTGTTTGCCATACATAACAGTACCTACTCCGTTGGAATTAAATGAGATAATACTCATAAAAAAAGAAAAGGCACGGTGCCTCACAAATAATAAGTGTTTAATACACGATCATTGCTATTCTTTTTCTTATTATCCTTTTCATCATCCCCAAACTCAGTAGAATAAACAAAAGAAATACACACCAGCAATATCAAGATAATGAGAAGGTTCCAAAAAAAAAAAAAAAGGGTCATTCCTAAGATTACAGGACCCCATTCTCATCCTTACACAATTCCTCCTAGACTCTCTCTCCAGCTCCTTCCCTTCTTGGTGAAATGGAAGGGCAGGACTACACCCTCTTCCTGGAGAGAGGCTCCCATCACTGGTGTCAAGTGACAACCACCTTCTCCCATTTGTAGAGTTTCAGTCTTGCCCAATACTTCCTAGCTCCAGAGTCTCCCTCCAAACAGCCAGCACTGTGTAGGCCCAGAGCCCTGCCATCATCTAGCCACAAGCAGGGTCACAGAGCCATCTCCTCAAAAAGCTGCTTCCATTCTGCTTTTGTGCACCTGCCTATCCAACCATGCAAATATTTACTGAAAAAGGAACTCTTCTGTTAATCTGGGAGACTCCAATGAAGTTATCATTTCACACCCACTAGACTGGCAAAAACCAAAAAGCCTGACAATACTGAGTCTTATTGAAGATGCAATTCTAATCCAACAAGGGCAATTCCTTTTTTTTTTTTTTAACGTTTATTTATTTTTGAGAGACATAGAGACAGAGCATGAACAGGGGAAGGGCAGAGAGAGAGGGAGGTACAGAATCCAAAGCAGGCTCCAGGCTCGGAGCCGTCAGCACAGAGCCCGACGCGGGGCTCGAACTCACAGACCATGAGATCATGACCTGAGCCAAAGTCGGCCGCTCAACCGACTGAGCCACCCGGGCGCCCCAACAACAAGGGCAATTCTAATACACTGCTAGCAAGAGTGCAAATTTATAAAACCACTTAAAAGAAATATTTGGTATTATCTAGGAAATCCGAATATGCTCATGACCTTCAACACACTGAGGCACATTTTAGATGGTTTATCATTTTCAACAGTAAAATACTCGAGACAACCCAATAGACCATTCACAGGAGGAAAGGTAAATAAAATGTGGTTTTTATGCAGTGAACCTATACAGCAGTGGAAACAAATGAACTAGTTACCCTGATCGAATGGATGACTCTCTGAACATCAGGCTGAGGTGACAGCAAGCTGCACAAGAACATAAACAATGTTACCATTTAAAGTCCAAAAACACAGAAAAAATAGCATCAAATAATATTTAGAAACGCACGCCTAGTAAAAGGATTAAAAATGCATAGGACCTACCTCGCGCCATATGTAAAAATGAACTAAAAATGAATCAAAGATCTACATGTAAGAGTGAAAACTATAAAACCCTAATAAGACATAAGTATAAATCTTCATGATTTGGGATTAGGCAATGGTTTCTTAGATACGATACTCAGAGCCCAGTACCAAAGGAAAAACAGATAAATTGGACTTCCTCAAAATGAAAAACATTTGTACTTCAAAGGACACTGTCAAGGGGCGCCTGGGTGGCTCTGTCTGACTCTTAATTGCAGCTCAGGTCATTATCTGAGGGTTGTGGGATCGAGCCTGGCATTGGGCTCTGGGTTGAGTTGGAGCCGGGATTCTCTATCTCTCTCCCTCTGCCCCTCTCCCCAGCTTGTGCACTCTCTCTCAAATTAACAAACAAACAAAAAAAAAAAGGGACACTATCAACAAATCAAAAACAATCCAGAAAACGGGAGAAACTACTTGCAAATCATGTGTCTGATAAGGGTCTAATATCCAGAATATATAAGAATTCTTATAACTCAACAATAAAAAGATAAATAACCGAATTTAAAAATGGACCCTTTCTTTTATTTAAAAAAATTTTTTTTTAACGTTTGTTTATTTTTGAGAGAGAGAGAGAGACAGAGCACAAGCAAGGAAGGGGCAGAGAGAGAGAGAGAGGGAGACACAGAATCTGAAGCAGGCTCCAGGCTCTGAGCTATTAGCACAGAGCCCAATGTGGGGTTCAAACTCGTGAACCGTGAGATCATGACCTGAGCTGAAGTTGGACACTTAACCAACTGAGCCACCCAGGCACCCCTGGACCCTCTCTTTTATTGAGTGAAAGAGAAACTGAGTCAAAAAACAGTCTAGGAGGGGTACCTGCGTGACTCAGTTGGTTAAGCATCTTGATTTAGGCTTAGGTCATGATCTTGCAGTTTGTGGGTTCGAGCCCCACACTCTCAAGGCAGAGCCTGCTTGGGACTCTCTCTCCCTCTCTCTGCCCCTCCTCTGCTCAGGCTCTTCCCCCTCACTATAAATAAATAAACAAAAAAAAAGTAATTTAGGAGTAGAATGGTGGTTGCCTAGGGCTGGTTGGGAGAGGGGAATAGGGAATTATTGTTTAATGGGTACAGAGTTTCAGTTGGGAAGCTGAAAAAGTTGCAGGTGGTGGTGATAGACACCTGAACAACAAGGCAAATGTACTTAATGCCACTGAACTATATACTTAATTTGTTAAAATGGCAAATTTTACATATATTTAGCTAAAAAATTTTAAGTAAAAAAATTAGGCAAGAGATGTGAATAGACAAAGGAGATAAACAAACAGCTGATAAGCACATGAAAACATGCTCCATATCATCAGTCATTAGGGAAATGCAAATTGAAACCACAAGTGACACAACCTCACACCCACTGGGACGGTCAGAATCAAACAGCTAGACAAGAACAAGTAGTAAGGACGTAAAAATTGGAACTCTCAGACACTGCTGGTAGGAATGGAAAATAGTGCAGCCACTCTGGAAAACTGTCTGGCAGTTCCTCAAACAGTTCAGCAGAGAAGGGCAGCTCGCTGGCTCAGTCGGACAAGCACGTGGCTCTTGATCTCAGGGTCGTGAGTTGGGAGTCCCACATGGGGTATAGAGATTACCTAAATTAAAAATCAAACAAACAAGAAAAAACTTGGAAAAAAAAAAGTCAACATTGAATTACCCCGTGAGCCAGCAAGTCCATGCCTAGGTCTATTCTCAAGAGAATTAAATACAGCCACACAGAAACCTGTACGTGAATGTTCACAGCAGCTTTATTCATAATGGCCAAAAAGTAGAGACAACCCAAACGTCCACCAACCGGTAGAGAGCACAATGCGTTGTATTCACACAAAGGAATACTGGTACACGCTACAACGTGGATGAGCCTTAAAGACATACTGGTAAGTGACGGAAGCCAAACACAAAAGGCCACCTACAGGAGTCCATTTATATGAAATGTCCAGAATAGGCAAAATCATAGAAACATGAAGCAAATTAGTGACTGCCAGGGGCTGGAGAGGAGGAATGGGGGAGTGACCTCTAATGGGTACGGGGTTTCTTTTGGGGTGATGGAAAAGTTCTGGACTCGGAGAGTGGTAGTGGTTGTGCAATCTTTTGACCATACTAACAACCACTGAACTGTATACTTAAAAAGGTTGGATTTTATGGCATATGAATTATAGCTCAATGAAAAATTACGTAGGGATAATAAACAACACATTTAGGGGAGTCTTTATTCCCGCGGGAGAACAGTTGTGAAGAAGCACACGAGGCCTCCAGCTATATTAGCGATGTTTTATTTCGTATGCTGGGTGGTGGGAATATGGGTGTTTGTCATACTAATCTGTAGATCCTTCTTAATGTTTTCCTAATAAATAAAACTTAGAAGTATTTACTAAGTGTCGACCTGGACCAGGCATGGGGCTACCTGGGTGGTTTAATGGTGGGTAAAATCAGATCCTATCCAGCCCAAAAGTAAGTGGGTAAGGATAAGTAGTAAGTGGAAAAGAGGGGCTGTAAGTAAGTCATCTCTCCTTTCTGGGCTTTTGTTTTCTCAACGATTATTTTATTTTAAATATTTGCTTGTTTGAGAGAGAGTGAGTGAGAGAGAGAGAGAGAGAGAGAGAGAGAGAGAGAGAGGGGATGAGATGGGGAGGGGCAGAGTGAGAGGGGACAGAGGATCCGAAGCAGGCTGTGTGTTGACAGCAGAGAGCCTGATGCAGGACTCGAAGTCACGAACCACGAGATCATGATACGAGCCGAACGGATGCTCAATGGACTGAACCACCCAGGAGTCCCTATTTTATTTTAACCGACTGAGCCACCCAGGCACTCCTATTTTATCTTAACAGTAATCTCTACGCCCATCTTGGGGCTCGAACTTACACCCTGATATCCCGAGTCACATGCTCCACTGACTGAGCCAGCCAGGCACACCTCCTCATGGACGACATGAGAGCTGGACTAGAAGCTTGTTAGTAGCAAGTCTCTGAGGGTCCTGGGGGCTAAGGAGTGTGTCTCCCCTTTATCAGACCACAGTTTCAAGAACTCCTTCTGCACGGTGAGAGCACAGGCCTGGAGTCAGCCCTGCTGCCACCAATCACTGCAAGCGGGCCTAACGTAAAGCCCAGCGGAGTCCCTATTTCTTCTCAGTAAAGCAGGGATGGTAACTTCTCCCTCCCAGGATTACCACGGGGGTGTAAACGAGATAACACATACAACGTGTCCAGGACGGGCCTGGCACACAGTAAATCCTCAACACATGGGAGAGTCCTTGCTTTGATTCCACAGGCATTTCCTGAGCAGCACTGCTGGGCCAGGTCCGTACTAGGGGCTAGAAGACAGAGGAATTCCACTGAACGGCCAAGCAGGGGCCCCCAGCCAGGTGGGGAGAGAGCCTCATCAACAACAATACCAGCCAGGGTGATGTCATTGCTAAAAAGAGAACAGCGGCCACGTGCACAGAGCAGACCAGGTGCAAGGCAGACCCCAGGATGGGCAGAGATGTTCCAATCGAGAGGCCCTCACAGGGGGAAAGACACACACCAACGGAAGGGATTGGCCTCCATTCACACGGCGGGCGGGGCAGCCTCCTGGTCTTTTTTCGCCTAATTCAGACGCAAACGTTCCCACAAATCCCAAGAGAGGAGACGGCAATAGATTCACAAGTCAGCTTTGGGAAGCTTGTGCACGTGGGGCGGGGAGCACAGTGGCTAACGGTGGGGGGCTGCGTGATGTTGGGCAAGCCAGGGCACATAAAAGGTGAGAGAACTGTAAAGCCACTAACTAAATACCTGGCACTTCGTGAACAGATTAATAGAGATTCGTTTTCAGTTAGGAAAAAAATAGATTCCATCTTCCAAGCGAGGGCAGTGAGAATCAGAGAGGTGGGAAGCCTTGCTCATAGTCATACTGCTAGTTTTGGAGCCCGGATTTGAACTCAGGTCCGGCACATCGAAGCCTGTGCGTCATCATCTCCCTCCATCACAGAATCTTCAGCAGGCTCCCTGTAGTCCACTAAATGGGATCTATTCTTGCCGTGGAGAGGGGCACTAGCAAAGGTTTGGGGGCAGAGAGACCTGGGGCAAGTTCCCCGGACCTGGGTTCCTTGATCTGGGACCCCTGAGTGGGCTCAAGGAGGTTTGTGAATTCCTCCACACGGTGTGCTAATGGAGATTCTCAAAGGAGTCTATCACCCCAAAAGTAACAAGCCACTGACTCGGCCTCACTTGGCATGTTTTCTTACCTACCCAAAGGAGATACAGGACCTACCTTGAAAGGCTGTGAGGGGATCAAATGAAGTAGTTTATGAGAAGTACCTGAAACACCCTAAGCTATCACCGTATGTTGGTTTCCCTGCCTTCCTCCCTCCCCAGCTTATTTCTATCATTTAGCAAATGTTATTGATCATCTATCTACTATCGAGCAGATATCATTCTAGGTGCTGGTGGCAAAGTGGTGAACGGGACAGATATTGGCCCTGTTCTCATGGAGCTCACGTGGTGGAGAGAAACAGACAATATTAGTCATTTCAGATACTAGTAAGTGCAGTGAAAAAAAAATATACAGCATAATGTGATACAGACTGATGGGGGGGGTGGGGATGGCATCTGAGGGGGAAACATGTGAATGCCAAGCAGCAGCCAGTTATGCCAAGATTTAGGGGCAAAGCCTCGGGGCAGAGGGAGCACAAAGACAAAGCCTCACTTGAAAGACATGTGGCCAAGAGCCCCTCACACTCCCATACTTTACTCCCTGCACCACAAACTGGGTCCTCTTGAACAAGTCATGTAATTTCTGAGGTTCAGCTGCCACATTCACAAAATGGGAAGAAAGACACCTTACCTGCCACAATGTGAGGGGACTCAACCAGAGGGCTGTTAAAGTCTGGGATCCTCCCCAGGTCTCACCAATTGACACCTGATACACGTCATTTGGCACCCATCTTGGAGGAGGGGAACCTGCAGAGAACCCTGGGTCATGATTTTTGATTTTAATTTCACGCTGCACTAGAAACAGTTTCCTTTGTACCTGGTGGACATGATGGACTTTTCCTGCCACCTGGGCCTTTTATAGTAACTGCTGCTTCAGGCTTTCCCTCAGGTATAAAAGCAGACAAAGGAAGGACATCGTGGAAACACTGTTGTGCCCATAACCAGTCCACCCATCCCTTCCCTCCCCCCAACAAGATTGGAGGATTCAGCCTGTCCTGCAGACAGAGAAGGTACAAGCTTTATTTAAGGAGGTGGAAACATCCTGGCCCCTGGGTTGGGGCACTGATGTATAATTAGTTGTAGTTCTCCCTCCTAAATGTCTCTTTAACCTGTCCCCCTCTCTCCATCTCCTCAGCCACTGCTGCATATCTTAACTCCCTCTGAGCGTGTTCTCTGGCCTTAGTCTCCCCACTTCCAAACCATTTGCCACACTGTAGCCAGCACCTAACACACAAAATAGACCAGGTCTTTCCCCTGCTTAAAATCCTTAGCTCCCCATCCATCATTCACTGGACAAATGCTAAACTCCTTAACCTGGCATCCACGGCTCCCCCTCCAAGACTGAGCTCCTAACAACCTGATCAACCCCCAGGCCCTTCTCAGTATCGATATCAAACCCCTCAATGTCTCTAAAATGAGCCTAGCCACACTCAAAATTATTTGCCTTTGCTGGTTCTGTTCCTGCTACTTGGAACACTGTCCCCATTCCTGCCTCTTACCTTCACCCTTACTTCTTTCACTGCTTATACATTCCTACCTAGCCCTCCAGACTCCAAAATCCTCCCTGATTCCCCAGAAAAGCACTGTTTACCAGTCTACCTTCTTAATCAGATGTGAAAGCTGGGGTTCTTTCTGAGTTATGGTTAACTTCCCAGAGCCTGGACTGATCAATCCAGGTTACTTTAACTTAAAAATTCGTATCAGGTGCTTCTCATTGAGAGGATCCCATCACAACCCGGAAAGGAACAGTTAAAGAACTGGAGGGCTGCCAAAAGGTAAGATAGGAATAGGGATCAAGAATCTACATTCTCAAAAGAAACCCGCATTCTCAAAAAAGTGCCCCAGATCCTTATGCAAATGATATTGGGCATTTTGAGAAACAATGCGTTACCCTCAAATGTTCTCAACTTAAAACTTGCTGGAAAAAGGAAAATCCTTTTCTTTGCCTCTACAGCTTTTCGGCAGCCGCCCCAAGGTTAGAGAAATCAGGTGGGCTTTTATGGGACTCAGCTGGGTGTAAAACAAAATCCTGGGTACCAACGCTGGCTCCGCCCTTAACGCCCTAAGGTTCCCTGCGCTGTGGTCTCTGCCCCCTTTCTGGGCCTCCCTTATCACACCTACCCCCACCGTGTGTCCTCGAGGTAGTGACTGCCCCATTCTGGGTGACATTGGACGTCACCAGACCTGACATCCTACAAGCTCTGCAAACCCGAAACTCCTCACCGACCCAGCCTAACTCCTCCCCTTCTTCCCAAGGTCCTGTCCCTCTGGATACATCCGAGGAACCGCTAACCGCAAGGCTGCCCACGCACGGACTGACCCTTCCCGGTCGCCGTCCACCTCCACAGGCCCCAGTCTCCTCCCAGCCCAGCTCTTTAACCCCTACTGGCGCGACCCGCGCAAGCGCATTGGGTCGCATCGAGGCCCCGCCCTCTAGACTTTGGGTAACCACGCAAGGGGCTCGAGAACCGCGCACGGCTGGACCACTAACCAGTAGGTTGGGGAACGGCAACGGCGGCCGGCAAGGGCCAAGTTTCCTCGGGAGGATGTGAGGGAGGGGTCTGGCCAACTATTGGAACTCCGAAAGCGAGGAGATGTTGCACCGCTAATGCCCTTTGCAGGGAAAGGGAAACTGGTGTCCATTGAGGGGGTTGAGCTGGTGCGTGTGGATCCCAGATTTCTCAGATCTCCTGACTTCAGATCGGGCTGGTGTCGGGGACACCGTGCCAGTGAGCCAGAGCCGGAATTAAAAAAAAAGAGAGAAACTGGGAGCGATTAGAACCAAACTTTGTCTAGAATGGGAGCGAACGGGCCAAGGAAGTGGGGCAAGCCTGGGCAGGAGACTGGTATTTATACCCCGGGCCTCACGCAGACACTGGCCTCGCCCTCAGGATAAAGTCCGACTGGGTTTTCTTGTGGGCGTTTTAAGATCTGGCCCCAGTCTGTCATTCATTCATTTAACATTCATTGAATACAGTAGTAGGTGCTGGAGGTAGAGAAGTGATCAAGACACACAACAATTTCTATGGTACAGAGGCAACTAATGGGCTGTAGAAGCCCTGGGCGCAGAACAGGAACAGCTTCTGAAACAGCCCGCTGCTGGTCAGGAGTGGTGGGGAGTGTTCCAAAAAGCACGTGCCAAGCCTGGGGAGCCAGAGAGAGACTTGTGTATCCTGGTCACTGAGGATAACCTCACTCTTGAGTCTCTTTAGTGCCCAGGGAAGAGATGATGGTAGCTGGAACTAGGCTTCTGACAGTGGAGGTGGAGAGAAATCGAAGAATTCAAAGCAATCTATATTTAATAAAAACTACAGGATTTGGGGAGACTAGGGTGTTGGAGAGAAGTGTGTAGGAGGCTCCAGTGCCTGAGAGGGGTTCATCAGAGGAGGAGCAGATTTGTGGGGAGACAACAAATTCTATTCTGGTTATGTGGAGACTCCCAGTAAGCAGTTGGTTATTACAGTTCAGAGTCAGGAAAGCCCCACTGTGAAAGTATAGATTTGAATGTCCTCAGCAAAACAAAGCCACAGTATTGAGACTATGGAATGAGAAAAACAAAGGGCCCAATCAGCACTTTACATAGTGATTATCTTATGTCTTATCCCTTTGTATCCTCAGTACCTACTCAAGGGCCTGGCATTAGATGCGATTCAATATTTACCAAGTAGACAAAAGGCCGTCAGCAGGCAGAGATATTGGAATCTCAGAGATGTGAAGAGATGGGGGCTAATGGAGGGTTCCATTGCTCTAATGTCAGAGTCATAGGTTCTTGTCCTGGCTCTGCCATCAAGCTGCTGTGTGACCTCCTGACAAATCTTCCATCCGTAAAGTGGGTATAGACAAAAAAGAAGCTCCCATGTATAGAACTCCAGACCCTGCTAAGGAACTACACACAGATTTTTCTCATTTAATTCACACGGGGACCTTATTTATGAAGGAAGTAATATTATTATGGGCTCAAACCCATAACTGACTGACCCTAGAGCTTTGCTATGACTCTATAGTCGTAGAGCCCTTATCTGTGTCTCACCGGACAGAGATGTCAGGACGCTATTGAAATCACATGGTCATTCTTTCAAAACATTGTGCTGAGGCCAGCAGACTTGCATAATTGGTTTAGCACCAATTTTGTTATAGGGAGAGGGAGATGGAGCTGAATGTTTTTCTCTAACTTGTTACTTGTTGTTCTCTAGCTCCCTTTCTGGGGACCACTGACCTGGGTAGCCATGTTCTTTTCCTTAAATCAAATGACAATAGGGCAAACCAAAATTAATGACTGGTGTTTCCCGATTTTTATTCTTCTTAAATCCCTGAGGTCTGCTGCAAAATTAGTGAGTATCAAGGGGTTAGTTGGTTCATACCTGTGTGTCTCTGGGCAGCCAGTTGGGCTTCACATCCTATTACATTGGGCACTTGGGTTTCCGTTATTTCTATTCTGCTAATGTGATTTCTCAAAAATACTTTTGTTTTGATACTGTGATGATAGATGTCCATATACGGAATGTAATCATGTCCTGCTAGTGAGTCTGCTTCTGCTTAGTGTGCGGGAGGAGCTCACCTTATCTGCATTTCATAGTAGTCTACAAAGAGTTCCTCCTACCCACCCCCCCCACACACACATAATTTGAGATTTGCTGACATGAGTTGTTGGAGCTAGAAGGCAAATTAATACTCTTGCAGTGATTTTAAATTTGTTAAAAGTACAGAGCTTCAGCCCTTACCTCCACTCATCAGACCTCCTTCATGAGAATCTCTGAGTGGAGCCCGGGAATCTGTATTCTTTACCAGAGTCCCCAGAATAGTCAGCCAGGTCTGGAAACTACTGGTCTACCCCATTCCCTTTGTTTCACAGGTAGAGAATCTGCAACTCTGTGAGGAGAAGGAACTTGCCCCAATCACATATGACATTAGTGCCTCTTCCTCTAATGTAAAAGGCCTGGGCTGGGAGTCCTGAGACCTGGGTTCAAATCCAGGTTTTACCAGTCATTACGTTGGGCCAGTCATTCCATGGCTCTGATATTCCACTTCCTTACAGTGAGAAGAATGCCATCATTGTATTAGGAACCAAGAGAATGGCAGTGGAAATGCTTTGTCAAGCTTTCCATTCTGCACTCATGGAAGTTGAGAGCTGCCATCCAGTGTTCACTCCCCTGTACCACACTGCCAATTTCATTGGTTGCCGCGTGGGCCCCCAGAGCCCATGACCAAGCATTCCCCTCTCCTGTTGCAGGTTGGGATGGCCACAGGCTGGGGGAGCCTCTTGCAGGATGAGCAGCAGCTGGAAGAGCTGGCACGGCAGGCTGTGGACCGAGCCCTGGCTGAGGGAGTGCTGCTGAGGACCTCACAGGAGCCCAGTTCCTCTGATGTAAGCCCCTGATCCCTCCTCACAAGCACTGACCACACTGCTCTGGATCCTAATGCTCATTATCTGGTCCCTGCCAGGCTAAAAGCAGCTCCTTTGGGTGGAGACATCTTTTTTTGCTTTATCTTTTTCAATAACAAAGATAAATTGATCTAAAAGTAATCTAAAAGTGATCTCAAATTGATCACTAGATATATGTAAAAAGTAACCTGCTTAGAGTAATCATAAAATTTAAGTCTGGGGTTTCTAGTATGACTTAGGCAAGTTACATAACCTCTCTCAGCTGCAGTTTCTTCACATAATAAAAAAGGGATAATAATGGGACCTACCTCTTCAAGTTGGTAAGAGAATGAGAAGATAATTCATGTGACACACTTTGACCAGTGAGCTATTATTTTTTAAGACTACCTAATCACACTGCTGGGGGTTGGGTATATCCATACAACTGGTTTGCATACATCCTTCTCTGTGCATTTATATACATATATGTGTATGTAAAGAAATATATGATTTTCTTTTCTTTTTTGGGGAGGGGGTTTATTTTTTTTAGTAACCTCTACACCCAGTGTGGGGCTCAAACCCATGACCCTCAGATCAAGAGTCTCATGCTCTTTCAACTGAGCCAGCCAAGTGCCCCCAAATATATGGTTTTTCTAGAACACAAATTGGATCATACAGATCCTGCAGATTATTCTGTGACAGCATTTTTGTTTTTCATTAAACAATCTGTCATAGAACTCTGTAAAACTCCCTTTATTAGGATTAGCTTCGTTCTGATACAGTAGTCCAGATACAGATGAATCACATTTTAACTTTCCTGTATTTAAGTGATTTTTAATGTTTTTTTATGCCCATTTCTTTTTCTTTTTTAAGTTTATTTATTTATTTTGAGAGAGAGAGATGGAGAGAGCTTGAGCAGGGGAAGGATAGAGATAGGGGGTGAGAGAGAATCCCAAGCAGGCTCTGCATTGTCAGCACGAACCTGATGAGGGGCTCCAACCCACAAACAGTGAGATCATGACCTGAGCCTATATCAAGACTTCGACACTAAACCAACTGAGCCACCCAGGCACCCCTAATTTCTAATGTTTTATGATTACAAACAGCACTGTAGGGAACAGCTACATACATGCCTGTTTGGGTATTTCTGTAGGGTTGATACTTTTAAAAGAAGAACTGCTGAGTTCAAACCACATTTTTTTAAAGTCTCATCCTTAAAAAAAGTTTTTATTTTGTGACTGGTAAGACATTGTCATAGTTCAAAATTCAAAGGGCATAGAGTTTACAGTTTAACCCTCTCTTCTACATTCCCCAGCCAGGGGAATGTAGTTCTCCTGACCTGAAGCAAGCTGTGTTTTAGTGTTCTTGTTTATTTTTTCATATAGTTTACTATAGTTTACTCATAGCAGAGAAAGTATATATTCCTTTTATCCACTTTTTACACAAAGAAGCATCCCAGACAAGCTCTTTTGTGCCTTGCTTTTTTCTTTTTACTTAATAGTATACCTTATGACAATCCATATGAGTAACTAAAGAGTTGCCACCATTTTTTTTTTTTTTTTTACCAAGCCACATTTTTTTTCTCTGTGTGCCCAGAATGTAGTTAAGGGCCTAGTGGAGAGTCCAGACTCATTAAATGTTTGCTGAGGCCTGAGTGAATGAGAATGCCTGTTACCTAAGGTAGGCTGATACTGTGGAAGGTCTGCCTCTGGCTTTGGGAATATAATTGCTTGGTTTGTGAACTTTACGTTTTGTGAACTGTTTGTCTGAACTCAGCATTAAGCATTTTCCCCTCCCAAGGATTTTTTGTTCTATTAATCAATAGGTATTGTGTGAAGGTCCAACACTTGGTCTTTCTGGAAGTTAATGGAGCCTAGAAAAGGCATAGTCCTCAATGAGATTCTCAATTCAGAGAAAAAAAGACAGGAAATGGGGCACCTGGGCGGCTCGGTCAGTTAAGCTTCCGACTCTTGATTTTTGGCTCAGGTCATGATCTCACTGGTTTGTGGGTTCAAAGTCTATGTCAGGCTCTGCGCTGACAGTGTGGACCCTGCTTGGAATTCTGTCTCTCTCTCCCCCTCCACCACTCACACTTGCTCTCCCTCTCAAAATAAACAAATAAACATTAAAAAAAGAAAGAAAGAAAAAAGGCAGGAAATAGGTGTATGTGCTTGAGTGTGTGTGTGAGAAAGAGAAAGAGATTTCATTCTAAATCTTTATCAGGTGACTATTTTATGCCAGGCCGTTCTAGGCACTGAGGACATAGGTGAGTCAGCCAGAAGTCCTGGCCTCTGAAGCGCATGGTCTAGGTGGAGAATGTGCCACAAGACAAAATTAAATGTCAGTTCTATGCGGAAACATAGATAGCCTGCTGCACAATATTAGCTACTGTTTATTATTGACTATGTGCCAGGCAGTATTTAAACATCTTGAAATCACTAACTCGTTTAAATCGCACAACAGAGATGAGGAAACCAAGGCCCCTAAAGGTAAAGTAACTTTCCTGAGGTCATTTAAATGGTGGTGTCACTGGCAAAGCTAGAGTTCAAACCCAAAGAGTTTGCCACCTGACTTCATGCTCTGAACTTCCATTCTTTACTGCCTCTCTCAGGAAACCATACGGGACACCTCAAAGAAGGAGCAATTCATCAGTTGTATTTGAACTAGATCTTAAAAAATAAATGGAAAAGAAGAGCATAGCAGAGGCTCCAAAATAGGAAAAGGCACAAAATGTTCAAGAGAATGCAGCTGAATGTGGGAGAGAAGGCAGGCCAAAGTCAGATAACCAAGAGGCTTTGGATACTGGGAAGAAGAGGAACATGAACTTTATCCTGTAGGTAGGGGTGACAAACCTGAATAGCTGGTTCCTGCAGATTTAGGGAGTTAATTAAAAAAAAAATACATGAACAGGGTACAAAATTTAAAGGGAATTCAGTGTAGAATGAGTCTCCTCTCTCTAGCCACTGTTTCCCTCCACAGTGACAAGCATTGTTAACAGTTTTTTCACCAGTGTCTTTAAAAAGTGAGAGCCAATGTTTTGTGGTTCTTTTTTTTTTTTTCATGAGATTAAAAAAAAATCTGGCCCCTCAAGTGAGTTGAGAGCTCTTCTTCCCATCACTGCTTCTTTGACTATGAAGGGGATCTTTTATCGTCATGTAGATGCTATTGTTTTTCTTATAGTAGAAGACTATTACTCTGTGCCTCTGTCTCTATAAAAAGTTAAAAAACGGTGTGTTTCAGCCTTTGGCACAGTGGAGAACAGCTATATACTATGGATCCCAAATTCAAGTGGGCATCATGAGTCATGGGGACAGAGGCAGAGGTCTTACTAGAAAAAGTCTTTGAGAGTTTTTCAGGCCAAATGAGACTTGTTGGAAGAGGCAGAGTTCTGAGTTTTAAAGCCAAGGAAATGCCCTTATTGTCCTCACACATGCACTCAGGGTATTAGGTCACCCCCTATATAATCTGCAGTAATTCCCAGCCTAACACATAAAAGCCTCAAGCTGAAAAAAACCTTATTTTCACAAATATCCTTCCTCATTTTGTCTTCTGAGATTCTGAGGAAGGCAATTTGGGAATTATTTACCAAGATTTTAAATAGATTTACTCTACTTGACATTTCCATTTTTATAAATTTATAATTTATGGACTATTTCACACACACAATATCTAGAATATATATTCTAGGATATTGATTGAAGCATTAATTGTAATGGGTGGAGGAGGAAACCACCTATATGTTCATAACAGAAGCTAGATTGAGGGGCGCCTAGGTGGCTCAGTCAGTTAAGGGGCCAACTCTTGGTTTCGGCTCAGGTCACGATCTCATGGTTTGTGAGTTCAAGCCCCACATCGGACTCTGTGCTGTTAGTGCGGAGCCTACTTGGGATTCTCTCTGGCCTTCCCCCACTTGTACTCTTTCTCAAAATAAATAAATAAACTTAAAAAAAAAGAAAACTAGATTTAATAAATTATTTTATATCCAAAGAATGGAATACTATACAGGCATTAAAAAGAATGAGCTCTGTTTGAACATATATGGAAGTGTCTCTGAAATATTTATAAAGCAAAGGACAGAACAATATATGTATCATGTGTTTCTGTGTGTAGAAAAAGAAAAAATATGTACATATACATATAGTCTAAAGGACATGTGAGATACTAGTATACAGTTTGCCTCTGGAAAGGAGAACTGGGTCACTGGAGAATGAGACATACTTTTCAGTATGTATCCTGTCTCTTTTGAATTCTGTATCATTTGTTTGTATTATCTGTTCAAAATAATATTTTTAAATATACATGCCACGTTCTAATTTCATAGACTCATACTACCATATGGTAAATTGATATTAACTCAGAGGTTAAACTCAGGAATACATCATAATGTAAGTCACAAGGTCATCTTATCATCTCCTACCCAAATTCTAGTTCATTTGTTGTCGCGAATCTCAGAATGCATTATCCCCTTCTAGAAATAGTGTTCCAGATGGTATTTGGGTTTCCTGGTTCTGCCAAAGTCCAAAGAACTCAGAAAGCAGCTTAACTCCAAGTCTGGCAACCTGAGTCACCATCTCCAACACTGGGGGGAAACCACTACTAATTTCATCTCTGGGGGCCAGAGATCACTTCTGCTGCAGCCCTCCCAGCAGGACTCTCTTTCTCTCCCAACCAGAAGGCAAGGGGACTGGGGTAGGAGCTCCCGGCATGAGGAGGGTCCTGGGTTTAGATAATCAACTAGCTAGGAGCTGTGTGTGTGTGTGTGTGTGTGTGTGTGTGTGTGTGTGTGTGTGTGTGTTATGTGTTGTTTACTAACCACCTTGGTTCAAATCCCAGTGCCATGTAACAGCTTTATATAATTTTGGACATGTTACTTAATCTCTCTGAGACTCAATTCCCTGATCTATTTATTAAGAATAGATAATAATAGGGGCGCCTGCGTGGCTCAGTTGTTTAAGCATCCAACTTTGGCTCAGGTCACGGTCTCACCATTTGTGGGTTCAAGCCCTGCATCAGGCTCTGTGCTGACAGCTCAGCTGGAGCCCGCTTTGGATTCGATGTCTTCCTTTTTCTCTGCCCCTCCCCTGCTTGTGCTTTCTCTTACTCTCTCTCTCTCAAAAATAAATAAAACATTAAGAAAAAGAATAGATAATAATCGTATCTGCCTCACAGAGTTAATTGATGCAGCCATGTAAGGTATTTAAAACAGTGCCTTGCACACAGTAAGTGCTCAGTGATTTTTTTGTGTTTGTCTAAACATTTTGTTTTAATGTCAAGAGATAAAATATTACAGAGTCTGAAAGTTCCCTTTATACCCCTTCATCATCATGTTTTCTCTCTCCTTTCACAGAGGTAACCACTATTCTGCAGTTCGTGGGTCCTCAATAAATGTAGGCTACACTTTTTATGGGGGTTAAACTTTTCTTTGCAAGAGAACAACCCATTCACAGGTGTTCTACCCCTGCCTGCTCTTTCTCCTTGATCAGGTGGTAAGCTATGCCCCATTCACGCTCTTCCCCTCACTGGTCCCCAGTGCCCTGCTGGAGCAGGCCTATGCCGTGCAGATGGACTTTAACATGCTGGTGGATGCCGTCAGCCAGAATGCAGCCTTTCTGGAGCAGACTCTCTCCAGGTACTGGGTGATGGGGCAGTAGGGGTTGGGAGCTGCTGGAACCAAGGGACTGAAAGACTGAGGAGCCATGAGATGTTGCTCTGGCAGCTGACTTGATGGGGTTGGGGACAGGTACCCCCCAGAAAAAACAAAAGTAGTAGAACAGAAGCCAAGAGAGCTGGCTTCTAATCCTGGCTCTACTCCTCATTTATATAGCCGCAAGCAAGTCCCTTTCTTTCTCTGTGCCTCAATTTCTTCATCTGTAACATAGGGAGGTTGGTGTAAATCTAAGATCTCTTCCAACACTGACATTCTGTGATTCTCTGATCCATGGCCCCTTGTTTGATGACTGAGATTTCTATTTGGAATTAGGGAAGGTCAGCACCATTTTAGGGAAAACAAAGGGCAGAGGAGATTATTGGGTTTAAAGTCAGATTTCTAACTTCTTTTCCTCAGTTCCCTTATCTCTGGGTGAGATGGGGGGTAGACTGGGCCACACCCAAGGCATGACACAGAACCCCTGAAATGCTTCACCTCATTCACCCCCTCTGTCTCTTCTCCCTTAATCCTTTTTTATCTTCAGGCCCTGGGACAAGGTAAATTTCTTTACTTTCAATTTTTTTCTAATGTTTATTCATTTTTGAGAGAGAGAGAGAGACAGAGCGTGAGTGGAGGAGGAGCAGAGAGACACACAGAACTCGAAGCAGACTCCAGCCTCTGAACTGTCAGCATAGAGCTCGATGCAGGGTTCGAACTCATGAACCGTGAGATCATGATCTGAGCTGGAGTTGGACGCTCAACTGACTTGAGCCACCCCTGCCCCCCTTCTTACTTTAGAATTAAATTCTTTATTTTAGAATTAAATATGTGTGTATGTGTGTGTGTGTGTGTGTGTACATAAAGAGACCAGACATACATACTTGCATGTCTGATTAATTTTTCAAAAGAAAACAATTATTTTGTTAGAGACAAAATATTTTTTTTAAGACTTTATCTTTAAGTAATCTCTATACCTAGCATGGGGCTCGAACTAAAAACCCCAAGACCAAGAGTTGCATGCTCCACTGACTGAGCCAGCCAGCCACCCCAGAGATACACTCTTTTAAAAATGTGCACATTGGTGTGAAGGTGAATATGGGAAGGGATCATAATGGTAAGAAGTTTGGAAACCATTGACTTTGAAGCTAAAAACCCAATGAGTTATGAATGTACAAACCCTACCACCACCTTCCCCCCAGATCTTTTTCGGGGTGGGCCTGGCTTTTGTACCTGTGATTCTGGATTGTGGAATATATGAGCAGCCTGATTTATGACCTTTGCCCTAAAGATGCAATTAGGTGGAGACCTTTCCTGCGGTCCATGTCTGCAACCCTGCCTTCCCTGTTTCTCTGTCCTCTGAAATGCACATAATCCCTAGCTTGTAAGGGAATAGAGTCCCAGTGTCACATGTGCCAGCCTAGGGCCTAGGTTGAAGGGGCACACTTCTTCAGTAAAGCAAAAATGTGTCTCAACTTTCTTGGAGGCTGAAGCCCAGCTGGGGACTCGCCTCGCCAAGGGCTGGGAAAGGCCCCATGAAAGAGCTGGCTGGGGAACAGAGGAACTGCATGGCTGGGCTGAGCTATGTGGGCTCAGTGGGGTCCCTGTAACAAGTGAGGAAAGTTAGTTAGGCTTGAGCAGGGATGTAGAGACTGCCCTGAATCTTGATAGATAACAAGTGTGGTGTTAGTTACCTGGGGGTGCCTCTTTTTGAGGTTCCAGGAAACCATACTGGATGGGCTCCCACTCATATCACATGTCCCAGCAGCACACTGGGCCATGATGATGAGCTACCACAAAGTCTCTATCCTCATGCGGTTAATAGATAAATAAGAGAGGTGATATTAATTATCACAGAAATAAAATGGAAAATTAAAACTGTAATCTGTACTATAAAGGAGAGGTCCACAATGCTCTGAGAGCACATGGTAGGAAGATCTGATCCAGATAGGGAAGGTTGCTCTCAGGAAATCACATCTTATGAGGACTGGCTGAAGAAAAAAAAACAGGATATTCAGCTTGAGTTGGAAGAATGTTTTGGTGCACAGAGCATAACTGCTGCCTTTTAATATCTCAGAGTTGCTGTGTAAAAGGTGGAAAAGACTTGTCCTTGGAAGTCCCAGAGTGTAGGAGAAGCTATGGAGAGTTAATGTTATATTGACCAGAGGGTTTACCAACCATCAGAGCTATTCAAAGATGGAATGGTTTTATCATATGACATTTCTTAGTTTCTCTCAGAACCAGATGCTATCCTCAGTTCTGTACATATAATATCTCATTTACCCTTCACCACAACTCTATGATAGAAGTAAAATTATTTTCCTCTTAATCTTTCATTTTTATCTTTTACAGATGAACTAACTGAGATACGGAGAGGTGAAATAATTCTCTAATGTTGCCTAGTGGTGAGTGGTAGAGCCGGGATTTGAACCCAGGTTATCTGGTTCTAGACCTGAGTTCTAAACCACTATTCTCTACCAGGTTGATATGGGTGTTCGAGTTTGGGTCAGCAGACTGAAAGATTCTGGAGGCAATGGATGAGGGTGGAACTATTTAACCTTTAAGATCCCATTTGGCCTAGAAAATGCTCTATTTCCTCCTCCAGCACCATCAAAAAGGACAACTTCACTGCTCACCTCTTTGACATCTACAAGCAAGTCCTGAAAGAAGGCATTGCCCAGGTAACCAGTCCCCACTCCACCCCAATATAGGACCTGTCCCTCCCCCCTTTTATTTTTTTACCAGAAGAATTCGGCCCAGGCCCTGAGCTCATGGAAATCCACCTCTCATTGGTCCCCACTGGGTTTGTACATCAGTGACCAATCCTGGGATGACCAAAAGAATGATTCCACTGGGTTTGGGAGCATTAGCCTACAACTCTGATCTCTATGTAGAATTCATGTTACTTGTCTGTTCCATGGCTAGGCCCTCAATCAGCCCTGAGCAAATGTACTCAGCCTTCAGTTTTCCCCACAGACTGTGTTCCTGGGCCTGAATCGCTCAGACTACATGTTCCAGCGCAATGCAGATGGCTCCCCAGTCCTGAAACAGATTGAAATCAACACCATCTCTGCCAGCTTTGGGGGCCTGGCCTCCCGCACCCCAGCTGTGCACCGGTGGGTCCCCCTGGGCAACACTAGGCACACTGGTGGGGGAGGGGGGAGGAGTGAAAGCCTGACAGGCCTACAGTCACAGGCAGGAACAGAGATCTCCAATTCCAACTGTTTCTTCCCGGGCCCTGGGTCATGTGTTTCTCCTTGTAGCAGTTTCCACTCGTAATTAGGTCTTAGTGTGTCAAGGAGAGAAGGGACCACATGGTTCATCTAGTCTCGCTCCCTCATTGTATAAGGTAGAATTCCAGGTTGAAGAAACAGTATCTGAGTGAGAAAGAGCCTGGAACGCCTGAAGAGAAGTCAAAATCCATGGCAGAGAAGGATCAGTGGCTTTCCATTGGAAGTCTTGACCCTAGTGGCAACCACTTGTAGCCAGCAGTGATGCTCCAGGTTGCTGTGATTACAAATCGTCTGCAGAAGGATTCCAGATAACAAGCACTGGGGCTCAGGGAAAGGCGTTCCAGCTCATTGGGAGGCTGGTATAGAGTAGAAACACAGGGTCTTGGGGCTCTGGGCATATACACAGAGCCAGGGTTTGGGTGTTCCAGTGTACTCAGGCCTGAGGTGGATCCTACAGGAGCATGATGATAAGATGCTTTTTAGTATTCAGCTAATTCTCCAAGTGACGCTCCTGTAAGGGTCTGTGAGTCACAGGCAGAGAGGGGTCTTCTAGATCCATCCGATTATTGAATAAGACATCTCTCTTCCAACAGACATGTTCTCAATGTCCTGAGTAAGACCAAAGAAGCTGCCAAGATCCTCTCCAATAATCCCAGCAAGGGACTGGCCCTGGGGATCACCAAAGCCTGGAAGCTCTACGGCTCAGCCAAGTAAGGGGGAGAAAGAATGGTAGCAGAATCCTGCTTTAGATTCAGCATTCGTGGGCCTAGTGCAGCAACTTCTTCACCTGACATCATTAGGAAATGAGGGATTTTTTTCTGGAAATAGCTTATACTTTTAAGTGCCAAAATTATTTTAATGGAGTTTCTGGGCTTTCTTCTAAAATAAGAGACACAGACTATAATTTAATCTTGTTGGCTAGAGGTCATGATTATCTATTAATGATTGCATTGTCAGTGATCACATCTTGATGTAATGCAGAGGTGCTGTCTAGACTTAGAGAGGCATGTGAGGCTATTTGCCTGCACTAATGGCCCCAACTGTTAGGCCTTAAGCTCTTATTTCTTTTCTTCCCAGTTTTTCTGTTTCCCTACTATCAGTTCTTCATACCGCTGTCAGTTTGCTTGAGTTTGGAATCCTCCATTCCCATCCCTGTACCTCCTTTCTATTTGCTGTGGTTTCAGAAAGCAAGGGGTCTGGGTTGTCATGTAGCGTCTAATGAGCGTGAGGGCCTCTTTGATGAGTAAATGCGTAAGCTTTGACTTAGGGATTTTGTGGTGTCTGTTGTAACTGCGTAGAGGCATTTTTTGCCTCCTTCCTATTTCTCAACCATGTTCCAGATGAGTAAAGACGGCAGGTAAGTGGCTTCTGTATATACAGGGAGAGCACTGTACCAACAGTTATTGCAATGTTTACATAGCTTTCATAGTTAACCCTTAATGAGCACTAACTACTGCCACACTCTGTGCTAAGCACTCTACACGTAGGATCTCATTAGATCCTCATATTAAAAATTTCGAGGGAGATCCCACACATCTCATTTTATAGATGAGGAAACTGGTTCAGAGAAGTGAATTGCTCAAGATCAAATGGCAAGTTGGTGGTAGAGCCCATAGTCCACTCCCTCTAGAGTCTGCATCCTTAATCACTTTATTGCCTCTAAGAGAGCTTCTCTGGGCTTGCTAAGCCTCACTAAGACTCAAGAAAGTTTGAACTCTGAATATTTAGAAGGCATCAGATGAATACTTCATCAAGTAGAACTCTTGGCTAAGTGTTTTTTAAGAGACTGAAGCCAGAAAAGGGTCAGCTGGGGAACTACTGATGAAAAAATGCTGCAGAGGGTTTCTCCAGCCAGGCTGTGAATAACATGGGAAGACTCATGTGCCCAGAACTAGGCACTATGAACTATGGGGTGCCTGAACTGGGACTGGCTTCTCATTTTGAAAGTCAAAAAGGCACTTCTGCTGACCTAACATATGACCTTCGCTAAGACCATTCTTTTCTCTGAGCAGCAATTTGTAAAAGGGGGATGATAATAATAATACCTAAAAGGGTGGTAGTGAGAATTAAATGAAATCATGGCTTTGAAAAATGCTTTAAAAAACCTGGTGAGTAATGGAAAAAAGACAGCCTCTTTAACAAATAGCATTGGGAAAACTAGACAGCAACATGCAAAAGAATGAAACTGGACCACTTTCTTACACCACAAACAAAAATAAATTCAAAATGGATGAAAGACCTAAATGTGAGACAGGAAACCATCAAAATACTAGAGGAGAACATAGGCAGTAACCTCTTTGACATTGGCCATAGCAAGTCTTACTAGCTATGTCTCCAGATGCAAGGGAAACAAAAGCAAAAATAAACTTTTGGGACCTCATCAAAATAAAAATCTTCTGCACAGTGAAGGAAAAAATCAACAAAACTAAAAGGCATCCTTCAGAATGGGAGAAGATATTTGCAAATGACATATCTGATAAAGGGTTAGTATCCAAAATATATAAAGAACTTATAAAACTCAACACCCAAAAAACAAATAATCCAGTTTAAAAATGGGCAAAAGACTTGAATAGACATTTTTCCAAAGAAGACATCCAGATGGCTAACAGACACATGAAAAGATGCTTAATATCACTCATCATTAGGGAAATACAAATCAAAACTCCAATGAGATATCACCTCACACCTGTCAGAATGGCTAAAATTTAACAGGAAACAACAGATGTTGGCGAGGGTGTAAAGTAAAGGGAACCCTCTTATGTTGTTGGTAGGAATGCAAACTGGTGCAGCCACTCTGGAAAACAGTGTGAAGATTCCTCAAAAAGTTGTACTACTAGGTATTTACCCAAAGGATATAAAAATAATGATTCGAGGGGCGCCTGGGTGGCTCAGTCGGTTGGGCGGCCAACTTCGGCTCAGGTCATGATCTTATAGTCTGTGAGTTCGAGCCCCGCACCGGGCTCCGTGCTGATGGCTCGGAACCTGGAGCCTGCTTCGGATTCTGTGTCTGCCTCTCTGCCCTTCCCCTGTTCACACTCTGTCTCTCAAAACTGAATAAATGTTAAAAAAAAAAAGACTTAAAAAAAAAAATGATTCGAAGGGATAAATGCCCCCAATGTTTATAGCAGCATTATCAATAATAGCCAAATTATTCATAGAGCCCTAATGTTCATTGACTGATGAATGGATAAAGATGTGGGGTGTGTGTGTATGTTTTTTATATATATATACACACACATATATATAAAATTTATATATGTGTATATGTAAAATTTATATATGTGTATATAAAATTTATATATATGTATATATAATTTATATATATGTGTGTATATATATAAAATGTAGTATTACTCAGCCTCAAAAAGATGAAATCTTGCCATTTGCAACAATGTGGATGGAGCTAGAGAGTATTATGCTAAGGAAATAAGTCAGAGAAAGACCAAAAACCATATGATTTCACTCATATGTGGGATTTAAGAAATAAAACAAATGAAGATGGGGGGCGGGGAAGAGAGGCAAGCCAGAAAACAGATTCTTAACTACAGATAACAAACTGAGGATTACTGGAGGAGAGGTGGGGGGGCGGTGGGAAGGATGGGCTGAATGGGGGATGGGCATTAAGGAAGGCACTTATTATGATGAACATTAGGTGTTGTATGTAAGTGATGAATCACTAGATTCTATACCTGAAACTAGTGTTACACTATATGTTAACTAACTGGAATTTAAATAAAAACTTAAAAGACTAAAACAAAGCAAAACAACAACAACAACAAAACCCTCAGGACCATTATTTGGTACTTCCAATAGTAGTAATAGTAGTAATAGTAATAATAATAATAATAATAATAATAGCTACCGTTTAAGGAGTACTAGTTTCATTTTACCGAAGGGAAGACTGAGGCCTCAGAGAGGTGGAATAACTTGCCAAAAGTCACACAGCTCGTAAGTTTAGAATTCATGTCTATCTGCCTCTAAAGCCTGCGTTCTTTCTACTATCCTGTTCTGCCTCCAAGAGGAATGGTCCCATAATACAGATCAAAAAACTGAGGCTCAAGCATTGATAGGTGAATTTTCATCAGTTTTCTCATAAGTTTTTCATCAGTTTTTTAGATTTTTTAAAAAGAAGCCTGGAAAATGAATTATTCCAATTTAGACATTTATTCAAACTCTTTCAAAATACAGTGCTTGTGGTTGAATGAATAGGGATAAGAAAGGAGGATTCTTGGTATAAAACGTTAGGAGCTATGATCAAGCATCCTCATTCCCAGCTAGCACACTACTGCCACTTCACCTTCCTTAGCTGACAACCTTCCTAGTCCTGTTCCCAAAATACTGTTCAGAACTGAAGGCAGCAGGAGGTAGAATATGTGTTCCAAGTCTGGCTGTGATTATTTGGCAGAGGGCAGGCTGACTTAACCAGGGAATTCGGTTCCACTTTAACCTACAGCTTCCAGCATCCCTCCTCTGCCTCTTTTTGGAGGTGGGTCAGCCTGGGCCAGGTGCCACCTTCCCACCCATGGACAGAGCAAATCAGGTTGCAATATGAAAAGCAAGGCCATTGGCCCTCGGGTGCCTCATGGCAAGATGGCTTATGAAAGCACCATTGCTAGCTTGTCTCTCACATACCCAACTCAAAGCTAAGACTCAGCTTAATGTCCTGTCTGACCCTCAAGCGATTTCAGGCAAGCCAGGAGAGGACCTGTATTTCAGCTAAGTGGAAAGGAGTCAGGCAGAATGTAGTCCAAGTGATTCAGCTGAGGTAGAGAAAAGCAGAGACAAACAGACCAGAGGCCAAATATAGGAGGAAGGTATCCACAGTTAGATTTCTAAGCCAAAATCTGGCCATCCAAGAGCCTCAGCAAGAAGCCATGGGCACAGACCAATACGGCTATAGCAAAAATGGAGTTTGGTACTGCTGAGCCTTGTCCCTCAAGATCATCTGGTGGGAGACTGGACCTGTGACAACTAAAAATGACTCGATTGGTAGCCAAACAGTTGCTGGCATTAGCTTTTCCCTTTGTCCTTGAGCTCCTCCTTCTTTAAGAAATAGGTCGATAGCAGAAATAAAGAGGTCAGGTAAGCCTCGATGATACCATTAATACTGTGGGACCAAATGTGTCCCTGTGTATATCACAGAAATGTTGGGAGGCCCCCCAAAATTCCTTATTTATGGACGGCTCTATAGGGTTCTGTAGGATTCCACTGAGCTATTATAATGTATCATGCAAGAACCACACATTCCTTTATTAGATGCTTTACAATCTAGTAATAGGGTCATTAGCCTCCAACCCCAAGCATCGTTCTTCTATAAAATATTCTTAAGTACTTTCACCTGTTTATTCTTCCAGAAAGATTTTAAAATCATCAAGTTTTAAGAAAAGGTCCTCTTGGATTTTTGAGATTATTTTAAATCTAAATTTTAATTTGCATAGAAAATTAACATCACTACAATATTTGATCTACCTACTGGAGAAGGACAGAGACATCTCCATTTTTTCAAGGTTCCTAATTTCAGGAAATAATGTGTTAGAGCCTTAGGTATCACCTGACCTCTGGGCTGAGAGAATATCTGCTCTTTCAGGGAAGGTGTGTTCTCCTGAAGGTTGTGGGATGGAGGGAGGACAAGCTTTGTAGCAACTTCAGTCAACTGTGCTCACTCTTTCCCCAGCGCTCTGGTGCTACTGATTGCTCAAGAGAAGGAAAGGAACATATTTGACCAGCGTGCTATAGAAAATGAGCTACTAGCCCAGTAAGTAAAGGAAGGGGAGACCTCCAGATAATGGCCCCAAGCTTATGAAGAACTACTTAGAACAGAGCATCAATTCCCTCTGACCTTTTCCCATCTTTTTCAGGAATATCCATGTAATTCGTCGAAGGTTTGAAGATGTCTCCAAAAAGGGGTCTCTAGACCAAGACCGAAGGCTGTTTATGTAAGTGTTCAGGGAGCATTCCCCAACGATCTGATAGAGGGCTACTTTAGGAAACTTATTCTTCTACCTATTTCCCCCAGTAATCCTTTCTTCTGGGAGATGTGATGGCTTGCTTCCTTCTCTCTGAATTTTGGAGGCAAAATACCCCATCATCTCAGGAGAGTCTGGAGAAGGCTTGGTCAAATTCTGCTTCTGAAAGATTGTATCAAAGCTATTGACTTTTTTTTTTTTTTTTTTTTTTTTTTTATTAAGAGAGAGAAAGTGCAAGAGAGGGAAAGGGGGAGAAGGAGAATCCAAGCATCCTAAGCAGATTCCACACTCAGCGCAGAGCCTAACACAGGGCTCAATCCCATGACCCCTGTGATCATGACCTGAGCTGAAACCAAAAGTTGGATACCTAACTGAGCCACCTAGGCACCCCAGAGCTACTGACATTCTTGATAAGGGCCTTCTTAAAATAATCCTGGTTTTCATATGCCCCTGGACTCCTAAAAGTTTTCTTGCCCCTCTTGGTAGCTGGTCAAGTCAGGCCTGGGCAGTTGGGCTGGGCAGTCAGGGAGGAAGAGGAATGGCCTACTCATTCTGTGATTGATCTGGGAGCTGCTCTCTGAGCTCAGGTAAAGACATTATGGGACCTGGATTTGTGTTCCAAGCAAGGCCCTGTGCTTCCCTGCAGGAGGCTTCCACCAACTAACTTTAGTACCACTTAGTTGGGTAGCATTGTTTGCAACACACATATTTACACCTGGAATTTATAGTTTTGTTTTTTTTTAATTTGTGATTCTTTTTTTTTTAATGTTTTATTTATTTATTTTTGAGAGAGAGTATGAGCAGGGGAGGGGCAAAGGGAGAGGGAGACAGAGAATCGCAAGCAGGCTCTGCGCTGTCAGCACAGAGCCCAATGCAGGGCTCAAGCTCACAAACCATGAGATCATGACCTGAGCCGAAATCAAGAGTCTGATGCTTAACTGATTGAGCCATCCACGTGCCCCTAATTTGTGATTCTTAAAATCAAGAACCTCCATGAGGGGTGCCTGGGTGGCTCAGTCGGTTGAGCATCCGACTTTGGCTCAGGCCATGATCTCACAGTTTGTGGGTTTGAGCCCTGCATCTGGCTCTGTGCTGACAGCTCAGAGCCCGGAGCCTGCTTTGGATTCTGTGTCTCCCTCTCTCTGTCCCCCTTAACCGCTCACATTCTGTCTGTCTCTCTCTCTCAAAAATGTTTAATGAATAAACATTAAAAAAAAAATTACCTCCATGAAATTTCATAATACCACTGACTATTCTCAAAATGTGCTTTAATCATAAAAAAGTCATTAATTTACTTTCCAGACAGTATCAAGTAAGTCAAAGAAAAGGGGAAGGAATTTAAAAAGACAGACTGTGTCTTAACTAGACTTACAATTTTGCATCTTTGCACCTTCACATCTGCCATTTCAGCTACTTTTTTTTAAATATAATGTTTATTTTTGAGAGAGAGAGAGACAGAGCATGAATGGAGGAGGGGAAGATACCTGTATTTCAGCTAAGTGGAAAGGAGTCAGGCAGAATGTAGTCCAAGAATTTCAGCTGAGGTAGAGAAAAGCAGAGACAAACAGACCAGAGACCAGAGACCAAATGCAGGCTCCCCTTAAGTAGTATAATACAGGTGTATTTTGCTAGGCATGGCAATATGATTCTGAGGCTCGGTAATTTTTAGCTCACCTTTTAAAATAAAATTTATCTTAGGGTGTCTGGGTGGCTCAGTCAGTTAAACATCCAACTTCGGCTCAGGTCATGATCTCACAGCTCGTGGGTTCAAGCTCCACGTCGGGCTCTGTGCTGACAGCTCAGAGCCTGAAGCCTGCTTCAGATTCTGTGTCTCCCTCTCTCTCTGCCCCTTCCCCAATTGTGCTCTGTCTCTCTCTCTCAAAAATAAACAAACATTAAAAAAATTTTAATTTATCTGATTTGATTCTGGTTGCCTTCTTGCTTCCCTCTGGCCTTTCTACAATGACTCTAGATCTGGAATATTCTAAAGTATTCCTTACTGCACACCTTCATGTTTTTAGTGGAAGAAGTGGTGGAGTGGGTATATCTACTTTCATTGCTTCCAATGAACCCATGTCTAGGCCACCTGTGTGGTCTGGATTTCAAAGAAGCCAAACTTATTTGGATGCACTATGAAATATACTGAACCACTGAACCTATCAGTTGTCATTTAATAGCAGCATTCTCCATTCTGTGTTCTAGGGATGGCCAGGAAGTTGCTGTGGTTTATTTCCGGGATGGCTACATGCCGAGTCAGTACAGTGTACAGGTTGGTATTCTGTTAGACCATTCTCTGCCTCCTCAGACCCAGAATAGTTCCTCAGAGACCCAGCTCAGGCATCACAGAAACCTGTTCCCTTAGTTCTTCCTCAGGGAACTTAACTGCTGGAACCTCTTATTCTCCCACAAGCTTTTTACTATCTCTCACTCCCTACAAACACACTGTCTTCTAGAATCTGAATCCTAGGAATCCATGTTGCTGCAGCCATTCACACTGTTTCTAGGGATATACTGGCAATTTTTTTTAATTTTTATTTTTGAGAGAGACAGAGAGCGAGTGGGGGAGGGGCAGAGAGAGAGGGTATCCATCCAGTATATTGTTCTTCTTCTCCTGCCCCTAATCCACAGCATGGAGAAGCTAAGAAGCCCTGCTTTCAACTGGGAGAAGTAAGTTAGAAAATACCATGATCAGTATGCCTTTGGCTCTGCCTCTGTGTGACCACGGACAGGTTTCTGACCCTTTCTGGGCTCGATTTCTATAAGCTGAGGAAACTATACTCAAAAAATGAGGGCGCTCCTTCCAGATCCTTAATTCTTTGAATATAGGATTTTCCCTGTGACCCAGCTGTACAGGGAATAATTCCATAGAGGAGGAAGCTCTGTAGAAGATCCTTTCCTCTAGAAAGTGGTTAGGAGTGGTGGGAACTTGCTGACTAGAAAAGATAAAACTGTCCACTGGGAAAATGGATCCAGGCTCTAGGACGGGGTATTTGAGGGATCCAGGCTCTGGGAAGGGGCCAAAGGAAACTTTAAGAGATTGAGCTAACAGGGACTAGAAATTTGTGTATAAGGAGGAGGACATATTTAGGGAATTGAGAAATTCAGACCAGGTTTAGAATTTAAAGATAAAGCTGCAAGGCTTAGTGACTTATTAGGTGACCTTGGGAATGCCCCTGCTCATCTCTGATTTTTCTTCCCTGCTTTTAACAAAATGGAGTACTTCTCTGGGTTTACCTCTGATGTTCTGGGCACCTGTAACTCTGCTTGGAACATCAAAGGTGGCTAAGATTCTTGGTAAAGACCAGGCAAAGGTGCTGCAGGTGGACTGATTGTGTCAAAGGGAGGACAGCATGGGTGGTTGTGGATGTTGCTCCTCAGGCCTTAGCTTTTATCCTGCTGTGGTCAGTTTGATGTGGTCTGGAGTCAAGGACAGGTTATCCCCCAGTGTCTGAGAATGGGGACCTCTGCTGTTTACCTGCCTCTCATACACTAAACTCATAGCACAGAAGACCATTCATCCTGTGATTACCCACTTGCAGGCTTTTGTTAATTATTCTGCTAATCTGAGTTTGTCTTCCCTATTGAGTATGACCTGTCTGACCCTACTTGACTACTCAGATTTCACTTCATTAAACAACAATAAGAAAAAATTTTTAAGCACCATGTTAGACACTGGGGATACAAAAGAAATAAGACAGCAAGGGCCAGAGCTAACATTTTGGTCAGGGAGATAGTCATCAGAAAATAAGAAAAAATAGAAAAAAACAATTTTTTTTTCTAGTTGAGAGAAACTCTTTGAATACAATAATAGAGTGAAGAGATAGAGAATTATGGGAAACCCACATTAAATAGGATGGTTTGAGCCGAAACCTAAGGATGAGAAGGATCTAATCATCCACTGGAAAACCCAAAAGGAAAAGACTTTCAGGCAGAGGGGAAAGCAGCAAATGCTATGGCCCTGAGGTGGAGTGACATCTGTGTGTTTGAAGACTGACCAGCCTGTGTGGCTGGACCATGAGAGTGGGATTGAGGGATGTCATGAAATTGACACGGTTGAGAGGGGAACAGGAGTCAGATCCTGCAGGGTCTTGTGGGCTGTGGTATGGAGTTTGGATTTTATTTGAAGTACACTGGAAGCTGAGCTCATATACAAGTGTCCCACCTCTTTCAAACTTCTTCATCCACTTTTTTATACCCTTATCTTCTGTTACTTCCCTTTTAATTTAGTCATGTACCATTGTGCTAAACTGTGAGCTCCCTGAGAGCAAGAATCCTACATACTGGAAGAATCGACATCTGCCTTACAAAGAGTTGCAATGACCCTGGGAGATGATGAATGTGAAGATAGAAAGCATGATACCTGGCATCTGATGGATGCTCAGTAAAGGTCAGCCAAAAAATTTCTTTTGTTTTCTTCCCTCTGCAGAACTGGGAAGCACGCCTGCTGCTGGAGAGGTCATGTGCTATCAAGTGCCCGGATATTGCCACCCAGCTGGCTGGGACTAAGAAGGTGCAGCAGGAGCTGAGCAGAATGGGTGTGCTGGAGATGTTGCTCCCTGGCCAGCCTGAGACTGTGGCCCGCCTCCGTGCCACCTTTGCTGGCCTCTACTCACTGGACATGGTGTGTAGGCAGCCTCTTTCTCCCACCATAGCCCTTCTGGGTGGCAGGAACCCAGAACTCAATGTATTGGGGAGGCTGGAGCTAGCAGTGGGCTGGACTTGGGTCAGTGATGCTGTGAGAGCCCCTAGAGCCCAGGGAAGTCACTGTAAGCTCTCTCAGCAAAGGTGGAGATCCAGATAAGAGGTGGAAAGGGGAAGGAGCTGAGGAGGACAGGAAGAATTGGGGAATATCTATACATGCTTTCCAGGCCTCCTGAACTGTTGCCAGAGAAAGCTTGTTTTCATTGTACTTGCTGCTTTAGGGGGTTTGTTGGAGGTCACATCTAGACAGCAGTATCTAGCCTGAAGGGGCTATCACTCTTCCCCCTCCTGTTATTCCTCTGATGCTGCTCTGCACAACCAGCAGGACCCCAGCTCCTGCCTCTGGTTTAAGATTGCTGGTTAACTGCTTTCTTGCCTCCTGCCAGGGTGAAGAAGGAGACCAGGCCATTACTGAGGCCCTTGCTGCCCCTAGCCAGTTCGTGCTAAAGCCCCAGAGAGAGGGTGGAGGTAGGTGGTTCCCCCTTTGTAGGGCTGCTCAGTGGAAGGGAAGGGGGCTAGCAGGCTGTTAACAATGCTAACTGACACTTGCCATGGGCACAGTCCCAGGCTCTAGGGGACATAGGATGAACTGACACAGGCCTTCTCCTTGGACGGTGTCCCAGGAGACCCTGTGATCAAGTGCTATTGAGTACAGAGGAACCTGATGAACTGTAACTGGAGGGTTTGGACAAGTTTAGTCTGGGTGCCTTGTGGGGAAGTAGGCGAGGGCATATCAGGAGGTTGGATATCTTTCTGCCTGGTTTGCACTCCTTGAGGGCAGGGATCATGTCTGTCCACAGACTCAGAGGAAATGAGTTTTGATCTTGGTCCTAAGGGATAGGTAGGAATTTACCAGGTGGAAAAGGAGGGAGAGTATTCCATACAGAAGGAGCAGTCTCGAGGAGAGGCACTGGTCCATGGAAGTGTGGTACATTTGGAGGATAATGAATAACTGGGAAGGTTGGAGTACAGCATGAGAGATGGAAGGAGGCAAGGATTTGGGCTGGGAATGGTGGTTTGGGACATGATTATAGAGAATATTAAAAATATGTAGGAAATTGGATTTTATCCTAAGGGTAGTGGGAATCCATTACAGTTTTAAGGAGGAAAGGGACACACAACTGATCCAGGATCCATGTTTCAGCCATGGTAGAACATGTCCTGGACGAGGGGAGACACTGGCAATGGACATCATAGAGGAGGCTGGTATAATTGTCCAGAAGTGCAATGTCCTGGGCTAGGGCTATGACATTTTAAGAGTACAGACTGAAGAGACACATCTGAGTTAGTGACAGGTAATGGAGAGGGAGGAGTTAAATATGAGTCAGGGATGCCTTTCGCTGGATTGGAAGCAGGAAGATCCAGGAAGGGCAGGTTCAAGACAGAAGTAATGAGTTCTATTTGGATATGTTGAGTTTGTTTTGGGAGCCCTTGCGATATCCATGCAATGTCTAGAACAGGAAGCTTAAGTTAAAGATTTGGGAGTTAACAAGTCATAGAGTATAGATGGAGCCTTAGAAATCTCCTGGGGAAAAAAAAAAGTGTGTTCACGTAGGACAGAACAGGGTAGTAGGTGGATTCCTTGGTAATCTCAACATTTAAAAGAAGCAAGAGCCAGTTAGGGAGGCTGAGAAGGAAAGCCATAGACAAGTAGGAGAACCAAGGCAGGATGGTGTGGTGAAGGTGTGTTTGCTTATGTGAGAAAGAGCTCTCCTATTAAAGTGACATGTCCCCCCTTGGGAGCCAGACCTGCCCCGCTTCACTGAGCTTGTGTCAGGAACTGAGGCTGCTAACTTGACCACAGAAGTGGTGGCACAGAGTGGAGAAGATAGGCAGAGGGTCGAGGGTGACTGGCCAGTGCTATTGCAGGTAATAACCTATACGGGGAGGAGATGGTGCAGGCCCTGGAGCGGCTGAAGGACAGTGAGGAGAGGGCCTCCTACATCCTCATGGAGAAGATCGAACCTGAGCCTTTTGGAAACTGTCTGCTACGGCCTGGCGCCTCTGTCCGAGTGGTCCAGTGCATCTCAGAGCTGGGCATCTTCGGGGTCTATGTCAGGTGAGCCAGCCAAGAGGGTATCCTCCTTGCCAGACAGTCAGCCAAGTGAGCCTGGGGGGAGAAGTGGACAGGAAGCAAGAATCCTGGGCTTCAGTCCCAGCTCTGCCAGTCCCTAGCCATGTTACCTGTTTCCTTATCTAGTAAATGAGGCTAAGGACCCAAAACCTGCCCACTCACAGGACTATCAAATGAAGTCCAGATGAGAAGTGCTTTGCAACTATAAAGGAGGTTCCAAGTAGTATCAAGATGGATGAGAAAGTAACCCCCTAGACTAGAAGGAGACCCCAGGGAAGAAGAGAATTTGGGTCCAGTTTCTAGGTCACCAGGGGTTCTGGAGAAAGGTGGGATGGGCCAGCTAGAGGGTAATCAGCTGGCTTTGAAAGGCTGAGTGGCCCCTGGTTTGGAAGTGAGCACTAATGAAACAGGAAGAGAAGACTACTTGGGAACTTTTCAGGAATAGTTCCTCATCTCTTAAACCACTTCTTGCAAAATATGCAATCCAAGATCAAGCAAAGTAGGAATACCAGATCCTACCATGCTCCTGACCAGAGCCTTCCCTCTAACCACTTAACAGCATCTCTGCCTGCCACATCCCCCCAAACCAACTACCACCACAGCCATCTTGAGAGAGAGGTAGAGAAGGAAACTTACAGCTACAGAACATGAAATGTGAGCCTGGCATCATGCTAAGTGCTTTTCCTGCTTTATTTAATCCTCGTGACCATCTTGCAAAGTGAGAGGTATTATCTCTATTTTAAATTGAGGAAATTGATATTTAGAAAGGCTGAGTAACTTTCTCAAAGACACAGAGTTAATAATTTCCCAGCAACAATGCAAACCCAAATCTGATTATAAAATCCTAGCACTTTCTTGGGTGTAGTCAGTCACTCATATACTCAGGTGGGACCAGGGAAGGATTTGGCTGTGGGGGCTGAGTCTTGGTAATGGAGTTGTGTGTCTCCTGTCCCCCTTTCTATAGGCAGGGAAAGACACTCGTGATGAACAAGCATGTGGGACATCTGCTTCGAACCAAAGCCATCGAACATGCAGATGGTGGAGTGGCAGCAGGAGTGGCAGTCCTGGACAACCCATACCCTGTGTGAGGGCACAGCCAAGCCTGCCCAGACTTTGCTCAAGAGGCCTTCTATCCTTCATACTTGTCATTCCTCACCTAGCCCCTCTGAGGGTCTTCCTTCCCTGCACCTTGGGAGGGCTGGTCTCTTCTGTTCAGGGAAGGGTGAATGCTAGGTCCCTTTCCCCAGCTCCCCCCTCTGAGGACCAGAAAAGCTGTGTTTCCCTTAGGTGAGATCTCCAGGTCCCTAAATCCTCAGAGTATGGGTATAGCTGAAAGGAAGTTGATTTGAGGTAAGACACTCGTGATGAACAAGCATGTGGGACATCTGCTTCGAACCAAAGCCATCGAACAAGCAGATGGTGGAGTGGCAGCAGGAGTGGCAGTCCTGGACAACCCATACCCTGTGTGGGGCACAGCCAAGCCTGCCCAGACTTGGCCCTGCCCTGCCCTGCCACCCACCCACCTGTCAGCCCCTCATCAGCC
Organism: Paguma larvata; assembly: GCA_030068075.1. NCBI lineage: Eukaryota > Metazoa > Chordata > Mammalia > Carnivora > Viverridae > Paguma > Paguma larvata. The sequence goes on along the minus strand of CM057844.1, from coordinate 25,801,159 downwards.
TTTTCAGCAGGTTCCAGTGTCTGACCTAGGATTGGACTAGGAGGTAGGAGAGGGGTAGTGAAGGGGCATAGCCTTTCCCCACCTCTGCCTTAAATAAAACTACATTGCTGATTCTGCAATTCCTTGGTTTATACATTTGAGGGGGAGGGACTATAATCTGGGCCAGCACATTTAAACTGGACTAGAACAGGGGATGTGACTTGGCTATAATCAGTCTCCCCCCAGACCCTAGGATAGAACCCTGAAGTTCCTAATCCTTAGTCACTCAGTAGTACTCCCATAGGATCATATGGAGAAGAGGGTCCCTGGCAGGAGCCCAGAAAATATCACAGCTCTGATGGGATATCACAGGTGTGAACTGCCTTTAGTTGCTTTCCTGCTTAATTCAGGAGCTTGCCAAAGGGCCTATGAGTGAAGCCCTGCCTAGATGTGCCCAAACCAAAAGTTCTGGAAGGAGGATATTGGGGTATGCCTGAGGAAAACCACTCCCTTTCCATCCCCCACACAAATCAGAACAGCTAGCAAGTACACAGTTTGTAAGACACCTAAGAAAACAAGTCACTGCCTTCTTAAGGTCACAGACTTTATTCCTACAACCACAGGGCCTGAGCATGACTGGGGCCAAGAAGAATTTCATCTGAGAGTGTCTCTTATGGGCAGGACTGTTCATGGAAGGATGGGAACAGAGGACAAGGAAGACAAGCTCTTCTGGCCCTAGGAACAAAACACATTTACTCCAGCAAAGAAGCAGATAATCTGAAAACCCTCTGGAAACTGAGCCTGCCTGCACAGTCCCTGAAGCAAATGGGCAGACAAGCACTTCCATCTGGCACAAAAGGGAATTCAGATCCGGAATAGAACCAGCAAAGTGTTTTAAAAAATAATTATCAATTGTTCTAGGACTCACAAACAGGCATTTCTAAGGGCAAATGCACACCCAAAATAAGTAGTGGTGCTTCCTGAGAGAACTGACAGGATTACAGAGCTGCCTCCCTGTTTCAGTCTAAGCCTTCACTTGCCTCTGCATACTTAACTTGGGGAAAGAACATGACCTTCAGGTCCTGTTCTGGGCTCCAAGGGCTCTTAAAGTCTAGGGACTCAGCAACCTGATGCTAACCTGGGCCATGTCCTATCTATCTGGCAACCACAGGAAGTTGCCTCCACACAGGGGCAAAGCTGGTCCTCAGTCCCAGACAGCTGGTCAGGGGAGGTGGTGTGGGTCTGCACTGGCCCTCGGCACTCCTGGATGGGGGCAGGGAAAGTGGGCAAAACTTTGCAAAGCCAAGCAGGGGGAAGCCTGGGTGAAGGACAGGATCTTGTTTACTGGATGGTCAGGCAGCGGTGGTTGAAGAGCTGGCAGATGACAGTTGGGTCAGCCACAGTAGATGTGTCCCCCAGGTCGTGGTCATTCTGAGCAATCTTCCGAAGCACCCGCCTCATGATTTTCCCTAGGGGACCACAGCCTTTTGGTTATGTGATGATAGCACTGACCCACTCCAGCCCTGCCAAAATGGCCTCCATCCACACACACTGCCACCATTAGGCCTTGGCCAATCCCAAACCCAATCGCTTAAGGCCTTTGAACATACCTGAGCGGGTTTTAGGCAAGCCAGGTGCATTCTGGATATAATCCGGTGTGGCAATGGGGCCAATTTTTTCTCTAACTGTAACCAACAAATCATTAAGCATTTCTTCAGTATCATTAGCCAGGGTCCCAAAACCATGGCTTTGTTCCCCACCTATTTCCTCTCCAAGGCTCTGCCCACAGAATCATTCTTAGAGTCACTGCCTTACATTCTCTCTTTTTTAAAGTAAGCTCCATGCTCGGTGCAGAGCCCAGCAGAGAGCCCAAGCAACATGGGGCCTGAACCCACAGCCTCGAGATCAAGACCTAAGCTGAGATCAAGAGTCGGACACTTAAACGACTAAGCCACCCAGGCGCCCTGGTCTTTCTATCTTTTTAACACACTTCTACTACTATCTCATTTTATCTCAGTCTTCCTTCATGGATCTCCAGCTCTAAGAATCCACCTGCTAGAGTTCAAATTCCACTTTATTAGCAGTGTGGCCTTGAGCAAGTGATTAACTTCTCTAAGCCTCAATTTCTTCATCTTCAGGATGAAGGTAACAATAGGATCTATTTCACAATGGTGATTATAGGGATAAAATGAATTAATGCATTTAAAGTGCTTAGCCCAGTGGTGGCAAAGAGAATTCTATAAATGCTGGCCATTATTATCCTAGTGGAGAGACTAGAGGAGACTGAATGGGAAGGTGGCAATCAGCCCCTAAGGCCCCCTGGGATCTGTTGTAGTCTGAGAAGCAGCTTGCTCTAACCTCTCCCCAACAACTTGTTGTGACAACTGGGCCATCAGGACAGTCCCTACAGTCCTTGCTTAGGGAGGCTCCTCACTCTGCTTCTTGAGCTCCTCGATGAGGGTGGGGCTGAAGGTGTAGCCATCGCACAGGGTGACAAAGCAGTAGAGGCATTCGCCCTTCACAGGATGAGGATGGCCGACCACAGCTGCCTCTGCAATAGCCTCATGTTCCACAAGTGCTGACTCCACCTCTGCTGTGCTCAGCAGATGTCCTTGTCAAGGAAAAGGAAGAGCCATGAGAGAGATCCCAGTCTCTACCCCAGCCTCTGTTCCATCTGTGCCTACAGGGCAGTCTTGGTCTGGTCAAATGGGGAAGCCCCTTCAATCATTCCTCACATGATCTGCTTCGGTTGTCCCACCATTCTGGTTCCCCTCCTCTAGGCACATTCCAGTGTTTATAATTCTTCCTCCAAAACCTGTACCCAGAACTGAATGCTGCACTTCAAGTACGGTTTGGCCAAGGACATCCTGGTTCTCTTGGAAGGCTTTGGCTGGGACTTGCTGGGGTAGGATGCTAATGAGGAGGGAAAATAGTCCCTGGCCCTCACCAGATACATTCAGCATGTCATCAATCCTTCCAGTGATCCAGTAATAGCCATCCTGGTCCCGCCGGCAGCCTGGAAAGAGAAGAAAGGCACAACATAATAAATACCTCACAGTAGGGTACACAATCCAAATTACCAAACTGCTACACCCACTGCAATAGCCTCCTGACAATCTTCCTGCTTCTATACCATGGTAGTCAGTCTCCAAGATAGCCACACTGATTTCCACTTTCTGATATCCAGACTCCTGTGTAGTCCTCTTCCTCACTATACTTGGGTTAGTCTGCATGATCAACAGAATCTGGCAGAAGTAATGGGATGTCATTTCTAAGATTAGATTATAGAAAACACTGTGGCTTCTATGTTGGTGGCATTCTTTCAAATTATATGCTCTGGGGGAAGTCAGCTGCCATGTCATGAGTAGCCCTATGGAGAGGCCCATGTGGTGAGGAACTGAGGGCTGCTGCCAACAGCCACATGAGTGAGCTTGGCAATAGGTCCTACAGGCTCAATCAAACCTTCAACTGACTGTAGCCCCAGCCAACAGCTTTACTGCAACCCATGAGAGACTCTCAATGAGAACTAATGGCAAAGCCACTCATAAATTCCTGATCCTCAGAAGCTGTGTGAGATAATATTTGTCATTTTAAGACGCCAAGTTTGGGGGTAATTTGTTCCATCACAATAGATAACTAATATACCCACCTAAAGTCTGTTCTCCATAAATCAAAGTTATTTGCTAAACAATCAATCAGTTCTTATCACCTATCTGCTTAACAATCCATAAAGGTATCTCCCATTGTACACATTAAGATTTTAGATAAAAACCAAGGTCCTCACCATGACCCACAAGTTCCTACATTATCTACTTCTCCAGCTTCATGTAACATTCTTCCCTTTGCTGACTACACTTCAGCCACACAAGCTTTGGTCTGTTCCTCAGATATCTTTCAAGCTTATGTTTCTGCAGAGAACACTCACTCTTACTCCAAAATTTTCCCATGCCTGGCCGCCTTTTCACCCTGCACGTCTCTGGTCAAATATCACTTCAAAGAAGCCTTCTTTCACCATCCCATGTATGGTGGCCATTCCTGTAGACATCCTTTATCCTGTTACCCTGTTTATTTTTTTTCATAGCACTTGTCACTAAGATAAGCTTATTTACTTGTTTGCTGTATTTATTGTCTATCTCCCCTTGCTAGAATATAAGCCCCCTGTGAACAGACGCTTTGCCTACCTTATTCATGGTAATATCCCCTGTGCTTAGATCAGTGCCTAGGCATAGTAGGTACTTAATAAATAGTTATGGATGAATGGATTGGCAGATAGAGTCATGGCCAAACACAGGCTCCAGACATGAGGGTGCACATGACATAGTAATACACACTGCCACATGCACCATCTCTTTTAGCATAGGAACAATAGAAACAAGAAGCTCTTTCCTCATATATCAAATCAGATGGTTCCATGCTGAGACCTTCCATGCAACACTCATACCTGCTCTTATAGTCTTCTGTATAGCTCTGCCTAGATATGAGGCACTGACATATTGAATATGTTCCTCTCTCTGTTACTCTTCACTCCAACTCTTCTTGAAAATGGAAGGGGAAGATACATGTCTTGGTGGGAGGTATGGGAAAGGGATAGCTAAGGCTTACCATCTCCTGTCACATAGTACCCAGGGAACTTCTTAAAGTAGGTGGCCTCAAAGCGTTCATGGTTCCCATAGACTGTGCGCATGATTCCTGGCCAGGGCTGCTTGAACACCTAGGGAGTGAGAAAGGCACAGTGATCACATCTGCTACACTGTCTCACTGGAAGATAATCACAGTCTTGCGAAACCTGAGGAGAAATGGCCTGAATGCCCTTCCTGAGAAGTAGAACAAAGTACAAGCCTGGATAGACAATCCAGGCTTAGAATCCCAGATCTGCCATTTACTAACTGTGCGACCTCAGGTTAGTAACTTTACCTCTCTGAGCTTCAGGATCCTCTTCTGTAAATCAGAGAAAATAGTCTCAACCTCCCAAGTTATTATGAGGAATGAATAATATGTGGAAGCTGTCTAGTACAATGTTCTATTAGTGATAAGCATTTAGTAAATTTGAGTCTCCTCAGGAAACCAGGTCCAGTTTGATACAAGTGAAGATAGTCATATAAAAATGAATAAATAATTATTGCCCCGATCAATAATATCCTGTAGCAGTAGATTGATGAGATAGGTGAAATTTCCAGGCTAAGAGTCAAAGGCCTGGATTTATGTCCTGCCCTTGTAATTAACTTGCTTTTGGTAAAGTAGAGGGAGGGTGGGGGCAGATTATCTTTCTACAAGTACTAACACAAAAATCACAATATCTAACATTTATTAAACACTAACTTAGATTCTGTGCTAAATCCCTCACATGGGTTATCTAATCAATCCAGCAACTTTAGGAGACAAAGGTACTATATAACCCTATATTATGAAAGAGGAAATTTAGGTTCAGAGGTGCTAAGCAACCTATCTGAGGTACCAGAAGAGGCAGAGCCAGGATTTGAACCCAGACGGGTTGACTCTGGAGCCTGTATGATTTTCCGCTATGTTATGAACACTCCTTTCACACTAGAATATTTGTCAAAGGAAGAGTTGGGACTAAGTTTTCTGGACCAAAGGCATCATCAGGAATTTCTGAGCAGAGCCCTTAAGAGCCAAAGTGGGCCAAAAGGCAGAGAGGCAGGCAAAGTATCCAGAAGGATTTCCTCCAGAGTCTTTCTGCAGAGGATAGACTCTCAATCATGGAGCTTTACCCACAAGCACCCACCAACAGAGATTAGGTTCTAAACTCTGAAGCAAAGTACAGCATTCCTTCTTGTACTCTTTCCCCCCAACTCCTAAAAGATACCCAAGGGTCAGGGCCTTACCAGATAACCTTCAGCTTCACCTTCCAACTCTTCCCCAGACTCATTCAAGATTGCAGGAGCTACACCAAAAAATGGGAAGGTCTAGAAGCAAACAGGAGACAGGACTCAAGAACAGGAATGTGGCAACTCTGACCCAACTCTCTACCTCTCCCAAGGATCCCCAGAGCCCCAGATTCCTCACACATATCAATCTAGTTCCCCACCCTCTGCCTAGGCCAGATGCCCCGAGACTACTCCTCCTGTCTAGCCTAGGACTAGGCAAGGAAGCCACACTCACAGCAGAACCAGGCTTCATTGGTGTGGCACCAGGGAGGGGAGTCAGCATATGGCCACCCTGTGGAAGTCAGAGATCAGGGTTTGAGTCAGTTTCCCCATACTGTCCCTAAGCCCCAGCCTTCCGAATCCTTTACTCACTGTCTCTGTCTGCCAGAAGGTGTCCACGATGGAACAGCGCTGGGCACCTACCACCCGGTGGTACCATAGCCAGGCCTCGGGGTTAATGGGTTCACCCACTGTGCCTAGCACCTGTAAGGATGCCCGGCTATGCCTTGGGTAGGAGAGTGGAGAGAGAGAGGAAGGCTCTAAGTACCATTGAGACCCAAGGAGATGTGCCTAGGCTCTTCTGCCCCCTCCCCTATTCTAGGCCAAGGAGGTGGAACAATGGAATGGAGAAGACCATACACAAAGGCCAGCACCTACCTCTGAGGAACTCATGGGAAAGCAGCCAGGAAAGGGGTCTCACCTGGTGACAGGCTCATCTCCAAACTTCATGAGCAGGCGGATGGCCGTGGGTGCTGTATAGAACTTGGTCACCTTGTACTTGTCCACAATGCTCCACAGGCGGCTCACATCCGGGTATGTGGGAATCCCCTCAAACTGACCCCAGTGAAGGCTGGTCATTCCTAGTCCTTCCCAACAGTCCCTCAATTCCCCTACCATAGCCTCAGGCTAAGTATTTTGCCCTTTCTGACAAACCCATATCTTCCCTCCCTTACCAGACAAGCCAAGAGAACTTCCCAGTCAGTATATGCAACGACCTCAGAACTCCTCTTTCTCCAGAAAACAGGTCATTGTGTAAGTCCCCCTGTCCCTAGACCAAGTGGCCTTGAGAGACTGTCATCCAGGATCATCTTGTCCATCCCCTAACTAGGTCAAGTAGCCATGAGTCCCAGTTCCCTTCTCACCAAAACACTGGTGGCACCATTGGCCAGCGGCCCATAGGTGACGTAGGAATGGCCGGTGATCCAGCCGATGTCTGCTGTGCACCAGAACACATCCTCTGCGTGGAAGTCAAACACGTATTTGAAGGTTGTGGCCACATAGAGCATGTAGCCCCCAACAGTGTGTACCACACCCTGGAGGAAGAATAGGGCCTCAGGTTGGGGCCTTGGGCTCACCCCCACAGACCACCAAACACAGGCTAGGCAGAGTTAGAGGAAGATCCTCCTCAGGGATTCTAGCCCTGCCAGCACCCCTTTCATAGCACCCATCTCTCTTCTATCCCTTTTCCTCCATGTTCCCATCTCACACCCCCATACACATGCATAGTCAGTCTGTCATTCATATCCACACCCTAAGATGGTATTTCTGAACCACCACTTTCACACACATGAGCACTTCTAGAACACTCACATCTAACAGTGTCTCTGTTTTGTATTTATGCACACACAGTCAATTACACATTAACAGAGTGAGAGTGGGAAAAGAAGATAATCTTTGCTTACTCAACCGGTACCCCATCCCTAGAAAAAAGAGGCCAAAATTGTGCTTCTAAAGCTCCACTGAAAGATAGTCAAGCATGCAGAGAGAAGAATTTAGGGATGGGGTGAGTGGAAGGTAGGATGATATATACTTTAAGTTGATTGAAGAGCCAGTTTTGTTTTTGGCTCCTACACTGTGCCCTGGGAAGGACTAGATGTTAATAGTGTAACTTGTAGAAGGAACTGAACTCTAAGAGATATAGTCTAGGAGTCCAGCAAGAATCCCTGTGCCTATCATTGGCCTTGAGTTCACATTGAAGCTCTCCTTCAATCAAACCACAGGGCATGGACAAGGAACAGTGAAGTCAGATACATGAACTCATCCTTTTCTCCTTTTCTGGGCACTCATGAAAGCCCCCCCCCCACCCCCGCCCCGCTACTATCTCACCTTGGGCCTCAACATCTGATTGAGGATTTATGTCTTTTTTAAATTAATTTATTTTTTTAATATATATATATCTTAGAGAGGGAGATGCAAGTAGGGGACAGAGGCAGAGGGAGAGAAAGAGAGAGAGAGAATCTTAAGCAGTCTCATGCTCAGCACAGGGTCTGATGTGGGGCTCAATCCCATGACCCTGGGATCATGACCTGAGGGAAAATCAAGAGTCGGATGCTCGGGGTGCCTGGGTGGCTCTGTTGGTTAAGCGCCAGACTTCAGCTCAGGTCGTGCTCTCGTGGTTCGTGATTCGACCCTACATCAGGCTCTGTGTGTGCAGCTCAGAACCTGGAGCCATCAGATTCTGTGTCTCCCTCTCTCAGCCCCTTCCCTGCTCATACTCTGTCTCTCTCTCAAAAATAAATAAAGCATTAAAAAAAAAAAAAAAAGAGTTAGATGCTCAACTGACTGAGGCACCCAGTCTCCCCAAGGATTTATGTCTTAATTTGATTTAGAAAAGGTAATGTGACAGTACTCAAACTCAGAATTAGACAGTAAAATCTGTATCATCATGCTTCCTCAGAAACTCACTTCTCACCACTACACAACACACACACACACACACACACACACACACACACGCACATACTTGCCTTGGGTTTGCCTGTGGAGCCACTGGTATATAGGATGAAGAGTGGGTCCTCAGCATCACACCACTCAGGTTCACACTCATCCTCTGCCTCTTGCATGAGTTCATGCCACCACAAGTCAATTCCTTGGTTCCAGGAGATCTGCAGGGGTACGAAGACAGGAATGGGCAGGGAAGAACTGTAAACAGCTCAAGATAGGAGCAGAGACACACTTACCTGGCACTTGGGGCTGGGGTAGTAACCCCAGGTGGGGGTGCTGGGAGGGAGGGAACTGTGAGGGTGGAATGCAACAGAGAAGAGGAGCAGAACAGCAGGCTTCTTGGGTACTCCTAACACCCTACTCCAGAGCTCCCCTTATGTGGCATCAGGTTGAAGAGGGCACCTTGGTTGGTCCCTTCTCATCCTTCAGTTTTTAGCTTAAATGTCACCTTTATGGAAGGGTTTTCCCTAAACAGTATCTGGTAGATTCCCAACCCTATCCCCACCCTTGTTATTATTTTTGATCACAACACCATATTTCCTTCCTATATAGTACATATTTCCAGTTATTTTATTTAGTTGTTTGCTTGATTACTGTCTTCCCAACCAAACAGTGAACTCTATGACTGCAGTGCCATGTATGACTTTTTTTTTTCCTTTACCCCCAACACTGAGCAAAATGCCTGGTACTCAATACACACTCTAAATTTTTTTGGATGAATGAATATACACACGCAGGCCTACATACAAACATATGTACTTATGGGACTAGTGGCTTATCAGCAGGGATGCAGACACCACCCAATTTAGAAATGCCAAATTAGTCAGAGCCTGCAGATGAAGCGGGCACTTGGCCCTGTTAGTATTGAAAAAAGTCAATAGCTTTTGGTCCAAGCGCCTTTTCCTGAATGTCTAGACCTCATCCACATCTGCAGGTTTATACTAGCTCCACTCCCGCCTTTACACCACTGGTACCAACAGGTTTCCTACAGACATATTTGTTTGAGGTTCCATTCAGCAGAAAAGCTGCTTTAAGTTGGTGGAAAAGGACCAACATGGACTTCTCCCATGTAAGGGTGTCCCCCTACACTGGAGTGTCTTTGATAACTACTTCTGAATCTGTTATCCTGAAATTTTTCTAGCCTCTCCTTGAAACTATTTTACTTTCCTAGTTATATCGGCTCTCTGAACAGCCACTTTTCAGAGTCTTCCCTGTGCTAAAGGAAGTTGAGATTTCCTGAACTTGTCCAAAAATTGCACTGGATCTCAATCCTGGTTCTGCCTCTTCCTAACTACATATGACCTTGGGCAAGTCACTTTACCTAAAGTCACTTCTTTTTAAAATGAGGATAGTTCTGGGGTGCCTGGGTGGCTCAGTCGGTTAAGCGTCCGACTTCAGCTCAGGTCATAAACCCACGGTTCATGGGTTCAAGCCCCACGTTGGGCTCTGTGCTAACAGCTTGGAGCCTGGAGCCTGTTTTGGATTCTGTGTCCTCCCCTCTCTCTCTGCCCCTTCCTGGCTCGCTCCCTCTCTGTCTCTCTTTCTCTCTCTCTCTCTCTCTCTCTCAAAAATAAACATTAAAAAATTTTTTGAAATAAATAAAATGAGGATATTTCTTCTTTCCCTATTGGTCTCACAGGATTTGGGGAACATCAAAAGAAAAAGGCATTACCTGGTAAACATCAAGCCTTGAATTGTCCTCTGATGAATGTCAGGAAGGACAGAAGTTAGTTCAGTTCCACTAAACTCCTCTAGGACATAAATTTAAGGGTGTGATAATGGAAACTGTTTTGGGTTTGCTTTAGCTGGCACAAAGTCCTTTCATATTAATTAGCTTCTTGTATGTTCAATGGTCCTGGCTGGCAGGTAGATATGATAATGCAAGAGAAACACTCTACTCCCATTATGTGGCTGTATGCTAATTTACTATGTACATATTTGGTTTAAAAACCCCAAAGTGTTAAACACATACCTTGATAAATTATAAAATGATTCTCCACCCACTCTCCTCTTTCTATACATTGTGCCCCTTAATTTAGAGAATTTGAAGTTTCTGGCACATAAACATCATAAGAATAACAAGCCCAGGCTGAGTAAGGCACCATTAAAAAAAAAAAAAAAGGAAAAGAAAGAAGAGAAAGACACTGCCCACAAGCTAGAAAACACTAAAACACACCTTATTTTTTAGTGGAATAGCCACATGGTCCTACACATACCTTATCACTTGGGCACTTTTTTTCTGCCAAATGATCCACTTGAGATGAGGGCATTAATGTATTTAAGCTAAAGAGTGTCAGTATTGTTTTGGGCAAATGGTACTTGTCTACTATACTGGTTTGAATGATCATAGAAAAGGCACTAGGTACATGTAAGGGCAAAGCATAGTTACACTGTGGCAATGAGGGGATTCTTGTAATCTTGCAAAACAGTTTCCTTTGTGGGTATGTGGGTGAAAAGGGCCGGTACCCCAGGTGTGGAACCGATAAACAGCACCAGGAAGCAGGATGAGCTCAATTAGTGGTGCAAATGTTGGCTGTGAATTGGGTGTGTGCCTATGAAGGCCCAGAGCTTTGAACCAGGAAAAGATCTAAATTTCTAAAGTAAGAGTTGAGTTGGCCTTTGTCCTTGGACCACAATAGCCTCAAGGAAGGCAACTGCCAGGTGTGAGAGAGGAATGTGAAGAAGCTCATAGGTGAACATGATTGAGTAGAGTACCTCCAAATTGTGCCAGGCACTCCCTTGAAGAATGCTTAAGGATGATGGGGAATAGAGCTCTCCCAAGATTTCTGCAGCTTTGACCGCCATTATTGGACCAACAAACCTGGATTTTGTAAGCCTATTCTTATGGTCTTTGGTTTTTGGGTAACTGATTATTTTCACTTCCAAGAAACAAAAGTCCAGGAGCCTGTGGCCTAAAGGTCTCTGATATTAAGAATTATAGGAGTTTATTTCTTTTCTGGTTTCCCTTTTAGAAATGCCAGGGTGTCTGCTATGTTAAAAGCAATAAAAGCTATGGGGTGCCTGAGTGGTTCAGTTGGTTAAGTGGCCGATTTTGGCTCAGGTTTATGATCTCACGGTCCGTGGGCTCAAGCGCCGAGTCAGACTCTGTGCTGACAGCTCTGTGCTGACAGCCTGCTTTGGATTCTGTGTCTTCCATTCTCTCTGCCCCTCCTCTGCTTGCACTCTGTCTCTCTCTCTCTTTCAAAAATAAATAAACATTTTTTAAAAAGCAATAAAAGCTAACATTTATGGTTACTATGTGCCAAAAACGTTGTATGTACTGACAAAACCCTATCAGGTAGGTACCATTATTGTCATTATTCTACAGATGGGGAAACTGAGGCAAGAGAGCTTAAGTACTTTGTCCAAGTTTCCACAGTAGCAAGTGACAGAGCTAGGATTTGAACCCAAGTAGTGTGGCTCCAGAGTCTATACTCTAACCACTGAGTTTATTACCCTTCTTCAAGAGAAATGTCTTAGGTCTCTGCCTGACTTTTAAAAGGACAGTAATAGGGGCGCCTGGGTGGCTCAGTCGGTTGAGCGTCCGACTTCAGTTCAGGTCATGATCTCGCGGTCTGTGAGTTAGAGCCCCGCGTCGGGCTCTGTGCTGACAGCTCAAGAGCCTGGAGCCTGCTTCAGATTCTGTGTCTCCCACTCTCTCTGCCCCTCCCCCACTCATGCTCTGTCTCTCTCTGTCTCAAAAATAAATAAAAACATTAAAAAAATTTTTAAAAAAGAATAAAATTCCATAAAATTAAAAAAAAAAATAAAATAAAAGGACAGTAATATACCCTGGAAATCAGATCTGTTTCTACCATGCTATGAGAGCAGAGAAAAAAAGATTATATTTACCATTAGCCAAAGAGGTTAATCACAGAAGACTTAGAGTAAGACACCCTATGAGGGAGCTTACTGCTGAAGAGGCTGTGGTGATGGCTTTTAGAGACCTTTTCTCGTACTTGAGCTGGGATTTCTCCACCAAAAACTTCTGAGAAAGAAGTCTAGAGCAGGAGGTGAAAGAAGAAATGGCTGCTTCTCAGCCCTTTTTCTGGAATAACCAGGCCGTATAAGTTCATCAAGACGACATCGATCTTTATTCCTTTTCCCTCGCACCTGTCCTTATTCTGATTTCTATCAGTCTGGATTAAACCCTTTAGTCGCTCTACCTGGGCAAAGTCCATTTCCTTCTTCTCCCTGCACCAGTCATTATTCTGTCTATATATGCTCTGCCACCAGCACACTACATACCCTGTCCTTAACGTGTAGCGGTTACTTCAGGACATTGCCCTCAGAGAGTCACTTGTTATTCTTTTCTGTTGTGAACTGCTTGTCTGGACCATTTGTCGGTACGTTTGAGTATTTCTGTGTTCTGTGTGTCTGTCAGTTTTCCTTTCCAGGGCAACTTCAAGAAACAACCCATAACACATCCAGCCAAAATGACGAGACGGAAGAATTCTCCTCAAAAGAGTCTACAAGAAGTAGTGACAGCTCAAGAATTAATGAAAACAGATATAAGCAACATAACAGAACTTGAATATAGAATGTTAATCATAAAACTAATTGCTGGCCTTGAAAAAAGCTTAGATGAATGCAAGGAGTCCCACGAGGCAAAGTTCAAAGACCTTAAAAACGGTCAAGAAGAATTAAAGAAGACATTGGAAGAAATACAGGGGAAACTGGAAGCAGCCACAGCACGGATTGAAGAGGTAGAGGAAAGAGTTAGTGCCTTAGAAGACAAAATCATTGAAAAAGAGGAAGCAGATAAAAAGAGAGAGAAGCTGATCCAGGAACAGGAAAGGAGAATTCGAGAGCTGAGCGATGCACTCAAAAGAAACAATATCCGTATCATAGGAGTTCCAGAGGAAGAAGAGAGAGAGAAAGGAGTCGAAGGGGTTCTGGAACAAATCATTGCTGAGAACTTCCTCAACATGAGAAAGGAAACGGGCATGGAAATCCAAGAGGCACAGAGAACTCCCCTCAGACGTAACTTGAATAGACCTTCTGCACGGCACATCATAGTGAAGCTGGCAAAATACAAAGATAGGGAGAGAATCCTGAAAGCAGCTAGGGACAAAAGAACCCTAACATACAAAGGGAGACCTATAAGAGTAGTAGCAGACTTATCTACGGAAACTTGGCAAGCCAGAAAGGAATGGCAGGATATCTTCAATGTGATGAGAAAGAAGGACATGCAACCAAGAATTCTGTATCCGGCTAGCCTGTCATTCAGAATAGAAGGAGAGATCAAGGTTTTTCCCAACAAACAAAAACTGAAAGAATTTATCACAAATAAGCCAGCACTGCAAGAGATCCTGAGGGGCATTCTATGAAAATAAGGAGGCAAAGAACACAAACTACCAGAGACAGCCTTACAAACATGAAACTTACAGATAATACAGTGACTGTAAGCCCATATTTTTCAATATTAACACTGAATGTAAATGGACTAAATGCGCCAATCAAAAGACACAGGATAACAGAATGGATTAAAAAACAAGACCCATCTATTTGCTGTCTTCAAGAAACTCATCTTAAACCTGAAGACACCTTCAGATTGAAAGTGAGGGGATGGAGAACTATCTACCATGCTACTGGAAGTCAGAAGAAAGCCGGAGTAGCCACACTTATATCAGACAAATTAGACTTTAAAATGAACGATGTAATAAGAGATGAGGAAGGACATTATATAATAGTCTCAGGAACCATCCAGCAGGAAGAGTTAACAATTGTAAATATCTACGCACCGAATTCAGGGGCACCCAAATTTGTAAAACAACTAATTACAAACATTAGCAACCTCATCGATAAAAATGTCCTAATAGTAGGGGATCTCAACACTCCACTCTCAGCATTGGATAGATCAACAAAACAGAAAATCTCCGCAGAAACAATAGCCCTGAATGACACATTAGGACAGATGGGCCTCACAGACATCTTTAGGGTCCTTCATCCAGAAGCAAAGGAATTTACGTTCTTCTCATCTGCACACGGCACATTTTCCAAGATAGACCACATTCTGGGGCACAGGGAAGCTCTGAATAAATATAAAAGAATTGAGATCATACCGTGTACAGTGTCAGACCACAATGCTTTGAAACTTGAAATCAACCACAGGAGAAAGCCTGGAAAATATTCAAGAACATGGCGGCTAAGAAATAACCTACTAAAAGATGACTGGGTCAACCAAGCCATCAGAGAAGAAATTAAAAAATATATGGAAACAAATGAAAATGAAAATACAACAATCCAAACGCTCTGGGATGCAGCAAAGGCAGTCCTGAGAGGGAAATATATTGCAATCCAGGCCCATCTCAAGAAACAAGAAAAATCAATAACACAAATTCTAACAGCACGCCTAAAGGAACTAGAAGCAGATCAACTAAAACAACCCAAGCCCAGCAGAAAGAGAGAAATAACAAAGATCAGAGCTCAAATTAACCATATGGAGACAGAAAAGGTAGTGGAACAGATCAATGAAACCAAAAGCTGGTTCTTTGAAAAAATAAACAAAATAGACAAACCTCTAGCCAGGCTTCTCAAAAAGAAAAGAGAGAGAACTCAAATAAATAAAATCGTGAATGAAAAGGGAGAAATTACAACCAATCCCTCAGAGATACAAGCAATCATCAGAGAATACTATGAAAAATTATATGCCACCAAACTTGGCAATCTGGAAGAAATGGACAGCTTCCTAAATAGCCACACGCTACCAAAACTCAAACGGGAAGAAATAGAAAATTTGAACAGACCCATAACTAGTGAAGAAATAGAATCCGTTATTAAAAACCTCCCAGCAAATAAAAGCCCTGGACCAGATGGCTTTCCTGCGGAATTTTACCAGACATTTAAAACAGAGTTAATTCCTATCCTCCTCAAGCTGTTCCAAAAAATTGAAACGGAAGGAAAACTCCCGGACTCATTCTATGAAGCCAGCATCACTTTGATTCCCAAACCAGATAGAGACCCAGCAAAGAAAGAAAATTACAGGCCAATATCCCTGATGAATATGGATGCAAAAATTCTCAACAAGATACTAGCAAATCGAATCCAACAGCATATAAAGAGAATTATCCACCATGATCAAGTAGGATTCATCCCTGGGTTGCAGGGCTGGTTCAATATTCGCAAATCAATCAACGTGATACATCACATCAACAAAAGAAAAGATAAGAACCATATGATCCTGTCAATAGATGCAGAAAAAGCATTTGACAAAATACAGCATCCTTTCTTAATAAAAACTCTCGAGAAAGTCGGGATAGAAGGAACATACTTAAACATCATAAAAGCCATATATGAAAAGCCCACAGCTCATATCATCCTCAATGGGGAAAAACTGAAAGACTTCCCCCTGAGATCAGGAACACGACAGGGGTGTCCACTCTCGCCACTGCTATTTAACATAGTGCTGGAAGTCTTAGCATCAGCAATCAGACAACAAAACAAAATAAAAGGCATCAAGATTGGCAAGGAGGAAGTCAAACTTTCACTTTTTGCAGATGACATGATACTTTACATGGAAAACCCGACAGAATCCACCAAAAGCCTACTAGAACTGATTCATGATTTCAGCAAAGTTGCAGGATACAAAATCAATGTACAGAAATCGATGGCATTTCTATACACCAACAATGAAGCAGCAGAAAGAGAAATAAAGAAGCTAATCCCTTTCACAATTGCACCAAAAACCATAAAATACTTAGGAATAAACCTAACCAAAGATGTGAAAGACCTCTACACTGAAAACTATAAAAAACTTATGAAGGAAATTGAGGAAGACACAAGGAAATGGAAAAATATCCCATGCTCATGGATTGGAAGAATAAATATTGTCAAAATGGCAATACTACCCAAAGCAATCTACACATTCAATGCAATCCCAATCAAAATTGCACCAGCATTCTTCTCAAAGCTAGAGCAAACAATCCTAAAATTTGTATGGAACCACAAAAGACCTCGAATAGCCAAAGTAATACTGAAGAATAAAACCAAGGTGGGAGGCATCACAATCCCAGACTTTAACCTCTACTACAAAGCGGTGGTCATCAAGACTGTATGGTATTGGCACAAAAACAGACGCATAGACCAATGGAATAGAATAGAAAACTCAGAAATGGACCCGCAAGTTTATGGCCAACTAATCTTTGACAAAGCGGGAAAATGTATCCAATGGAAAAAAGACAGCCTTTTTAACAAATGGTGCTGGGAGAATTGGACAGCAACATGCAAAAGAATGAAACTAGACCACTTTCTTACACCACTCACAAAAATAAATTCTAAATGGATAAAAGATCTGAATGTGAGACAGGAAACCGTCAAAATCCTAGAGGAGAAAACAGGAAAAAGCCTCTTTGACCTAAGATGCACAAATTTCTTACTCGACACGTCTCCAAAGGCAAGAGAATTAAAAGCAAAGATGAACTATTGGGACCTCATCAAGATAAAAAGCTTCTGCACGGCAAAAGAAACAACCAACAAAACGAATAGGCAACCAACGGAATGGGAAAAGATCATCGCAAATGACATATCGGATAAAGGACTAATATCTAAAATTTATAAAGAACTTACCAAACTCCAAACCCGAAAAACAAACAACCCAGTGAAGAAATGGGCGGAAGATATGAATAGACACTTCTCCAAAGGGGACATTCAGATGGCCAACAGACACATGAAACGATGCTCAATGTCACTCAGCATCAGGGAAATACAAATCAAAACTACACTGAGATACCACCTCACACCAGTCAGAGTGGCTAAAATGAACAAATCAGGAAACTATAGATGCTGGCGAGGATGTGGAGAAGTAGGCACCCTCCTACACTGTTGGTGGGAATGCAAACTGGTGCAGCCACTCTGGAAAACGGTGTGGAGGTTCCTCAAAAAAATGAAAATAGAGCTACCCTATGACCCAGCAATAGCCCTGCTAGGAATCTACCCAAGAGACACAGGAATGCTGATGCATAGGAGCACGTGTACCCCAATGTTCATAGCAGCACTTTCGACAATAGCCAAATCATGGAAAGAGACCAAGTGCCCATCAACTGACGAATGGATAAAGAAGTTATGGTACTTATATACAATGGACTACTACGTGGCATTGAGAAAAAATGAAATCTGGCCATGTGTAGCAACATGGATGGAACTGGAGGGTATTATGTTAAGTGAAATAAGTCAGTCAGAAAAAGACAGATACCATATGTTTCCACGAATAGGTGGACTTTGTGAAACTAAGCAAAAACCAGGGGGAGGGGAAGAGGGGAAAGAAAAAAAAGACACAGAGAGGGAGGGAGATAAAACATAAGAGACTCTCAAAGACTAAGAAAAAACTGAGGGTGAGGGGGATGAGGGAGGGGGGAGAGGGGGTGATGGGCATTAAAAAGGGCACATGTTGGGATGAACACTGGGTGTTATATGTAAACCAATTTGAAAATAAACTATTATAATAATAAAAAATAAAAAAAAAAAAAAAAAAAAAAAAAAAAAAAAAGACACCCTATGAGGAAAGTAAAATTGAGAGGAATAATGGATTTTATGTTTTGTTTTAATAAAGGAAGTGGTTTCCTTTTAAGTGTGCATTATCATATCTCCATTATTAACAAGGGAACTGAAACCCAGAGAGGAGAAGTGACTTATTCAAAGTCATACAGCTAAAAAGCAGTCTCTGGGGGTACCTGTATGGCTCAGTCAGTTAAGCACAGGACTTCGGCTCAGGTCATGATATCATGGTTCATGTGTTTGAGCTGTGCATGGGACTGTGCACTATCAGTGCGAACCCTGCTTAGAATTCTCTCTTTCTCTCTCCCTCTCTCTCTACCTTTCCCCTACTTGCACTTTCTTACTCTCTCTCAAAGTAAATAAATAAACTCTATTTAAAAAAAAATCGGTCTCTGGACTCCAAGTCCAGTCTTCCCTCTATTCTAATCTGTTTTGAGCCCCTATTTAGGAATCTCCCTTCTTAGAATCACCTACAATGTAATTTTTATTCAATCTAGCACTTAATTATATCAGAGACTTCATGCACAGTTTATAAATCCTAAAGTAATACATAAATGTGTTTAGGGATTTGCTTCTCTGTTGTCCTATATAAATCTGAGGTTTTCATTTGTAATACATATCAACTCCCCGACCTGATGGTGAATTCCTAAGGTCAAGTTCTCTGCCTCCTCTACTTGCTCTCCTCCTGTCTCCCAGGGCTCTGGGAGCACATAGTAAAAACTGTCTGACAAGTTACTTGGTTGTCTCTCCCACAAAGGTCCTGCTCCTCCAAAGGAGCAGCAGGAGTGAAATGGGATGCCTGTTGCTACCTTTCTGAGATCCATGCTCTATGCCAGTTTTGATAGGTAGCAACAGGCATTTTGTTTCATGACTCTTCAGAGTGACTTAGATGGCAAAGGACCCCAGGGGGCAGAGAGAAGGGGGTTAGGTCTGGCAGCCACCTCCATGAGGAAAACAGGCAAAGAGCAGATGGAAACACAGACAAACACGCAAAGAAGCAGTACCCAAGGCAGTGCAGAGGTGGATACCTGGGGCCAGGTGCGTTTAGGTTTCTCTTTCAGCTTACCCTGTTAAGAGCCCATGGAAAGGGTGGTGAGCAGGGTCTGTGTATAGGGAAGTGGGAGGGAAGGGTCAATGTGTCCCAAGCCTTTGCTACCTCCTTTCCTTTAGGCTCCCAACCTATATTTTCCTGATCTTGTTCCCTGCCTCTATACATTCATAACCCCTAATGCTGACTGTGGCCTCCAATATCCCCAGAGTGGACTACAGCTTCTCTAGCCCTATGACCATGCAAGGTCCCTCAAGTCACAGAATCTTGGGAATGCTTTGTCTTTCTGGACCCTGGAGCTTTCATCCGTCATGCCCTTAGACCTTTGGGCTTTTCCATCATTTCCACTAAAAATGCTGGATCCAAAGGTAACAAGGGTCATATCTTGAGGGCCAAATTCTGGTCTTTCTATGGTGGGACCACACAGGTAGCCCATCCCAAGACATAAACCAGTACACATAATCACCCAAATAGCCCCTTCCTCCCTTCCTCCCTCCCTCCCTCCCTCCCTTCCTTCCTCCCTTCCTCTTTCTTAATTAATTAATTAATTAATTATAGTTCACTAAGCCCATTTTTAACCTAAACCCAAGCCCTGAAACCCACCAGGATACCCCAACCAGCAAACAGTCTCCCTTACAATCTCTCATGCTAAATTCCCAAGGTATGAGGGACTCCCTACTGACATTCAAGGTCAAAATCCCCCAGAGCAGGCATTCCTAGGATTGCTCCCAGATCCCCTCAACATTATGATGAGGAAACAAAGAAGGACATTAAGAATTTCCTGGGCAGGAAGAGGGAGCCATTGAGCCCAGATGAGAGCAGAGCAGTACCAGACTCACCTGCACATCCGGGCATGGCCTCTTAATGGGGGGGGACTGACTAGGAGAGTCACTTGTGCCCAGCTCTGCCCGCCCCAGGTGCTTGACCACAATGCAGCATCTCACTGGGAAGCCCCTAGAAAAAGGAAAAACCTAAAGTAGTAGGTTGGCTGGCTCAAAAGAGAATTTGGCAGGACCCACCCATTTCCATCTAGGATAGAAGGGACAAAGGGAATCTGGTACTGGGGAAAGGCCCAGTTGACTGAGAGCAGTAGCCAACGAACCAAACACACTTACTTCTCCCGACACTTCTCCAGGGCCTCATCAGCCAGTTCCTTCAGGTTCACAAGCTTTTCCCCCCTGTAGAAGGCATCTTTGGGGAGCAATAGACATTCCAGGCCTTAGGAAGGCACCACACTCCTAGCCCCTTATCCCTAGTGAGCACAATGTTGATGGAGCCCTTCCTGAGGTAGGCCTCTTGACTCTGGCTCTTCCAATTGATTTGAGCTGACGGAAGGTCATGTGAGGTGGAATCAGGAGATAAGGGTAGGCAGTCCCTACCCTCTATGCTGAGCAGTCGCAAATACCAACTAGCTGATTAGAGATCAAAACTTCAGGTGTGGAGGTTCTGGAAAAGGGGTGAGAGAATTAGTCACCTGTAGTGATAAGAAGGCTGCAACTGGAATCCAGGATCCGTTCACATAGAGACTCTGCAGAGAAGCCTGCAAACTAGGGAAAAGAAGGAAGACTAAGGGAGAGGAGGACCTAGAAACTGAGTAAACAAGGAAAGGAGACACTTTTTAAAACCTTCAGGGTCTCTAAGCCATGGTCCTAAAAGAAACTAGATAACTGATATGGAACAAACATTCTAAACTCCTTACTCTGGTTCTTAAGATCCTTCATCATCCAGGCCCAACCTACTTCCCCAGAGCACCATCACCCACTAGGTCCCTTTTTCTAGCCCAAATTCCTACCACAATGGAGTGCAGAGCCCCAAGGCGGGCACATGCCAGCATGGCCACCACGAGCTCCGGTATCATGGGCATGTAGATGGCCACCCGGTCGCCCTTCCGAATGCCTGCAAACAAAAGACACAGATCATGAACCATGTACCCTTCCTGTTGCTACTTGCCCCTTATTCAGCTACTGCTCACTGCACAGCTGATCTTTTCTGTTCCCCTATTACCACATTCCTTCCATTCCTTGTCTATTTCCTCAGATATCCCTAGGCAGTCCCCTCCAGTCCCCTTCTCATATCCCCACACTCACCCTGTTTTTGGAGAACATTGCTGAAACGACACACTTGGATCAGAAGCTCACGATATGTGATCTGGGTGGTCTCCTCTGGTTCATTGCCCTCCCTGAGATACATCAGAAAGAATCAGTTATTAGGGAATATAACCTCTTCCTTCAAACAAAAATTAGGAACAGTCATACATTCATTTGGTAACACCAAGGCTCCTTGTAAATGTCCTGTGAGGGTAAGCTATCTGCCATCACACCTTAAGCTGACTGGTCAGGTAACTTTAGCCTTTTAGGGGCGCCTTGGTGGCTCAGTCATTTAAACGTCCGACTCATGGTTTCAGCTCAGGTCAGGATCTCTCGGTTCGTGAGTTCAAGCCCTGCATCAGGTTCCATGCTGACAGCACAGAGTGTGCTTGGGATTTTCTCCGTCTCCCTCTCTCTCTGCCCCTCCCCTGCTTGTGCTTTCTCTCTCTCTCTCCCTCTCTCTCTCTCTCAAAATAAATAAACTTTAAAAAAAGAAATTAAAGTATACTTTATACACAAGATGTGTATCATTGAACAATGCACTTCCATTTGCAAGCCTCACTTAGGTTGGTAAAATGGGATGATGGTCCCTTCTTTCCATCCTAAGGATGTATTAAGCAGAAATGATATCACAGATGTGATTCTTCCTGAGCACTGTGTCCAGATTGCATTGGTGTTATTCAAAGTGGGATCTCCAGATCACTTGCACCCAAGGGAACTTATTAAAATGCAGATTCCTGAGCCCCACCGCAGATACACTAAATCAGAATCACAGGGTCCAAGAATCTGCCACTTTATTATAAACTGGTATAAAGATTCACTTGGTGATTCCAATATATATTTAAAGTTTCAGAATCACCGCATTCTATCAGCTGATTTCTGTCTACCTCCTCAGCCTTGCCTCCTACTCCTCTCTAGGCTTCAGTTTGGTTTCCTTCAGTTATTCCTTCATTTGTTCATTTGCTTATTCGACTACTGTCTGCTATATACATGTATAGAAATAAGGCACTGATGAACAAGATAACAAGATCCCTGAAAACATGGAGCTTATATTCCAATGACAGTGAAAAAAGTATACAAGTAACAAATATAGCCAAGATCATTTCAGATAATAAGCATTATGAGGGATATAAAGAATGATACAATAGGATGCCCATGTGGCTCAGTTGGATAAGAGTCTGACTTCGACTCAGGTCATGATCTCAAGGTTCATGGGTTCAAGCCCCGTATCAGGCTATGTGCTGACAGCTCAGAGCCTGGAGCCTACTTCTAATTCTGTCTCCCTCTCTCTCTGCCCCTCTCCTGCTCACACACATGCACGCACATGCACACTCTCTCTCAAAAAGAAACATTAAAAAAAAGAATGATATAATAATGAATGACTGATGAGAAATACTGTTTTAAAAAGATACCTTAATGAGCTTTCATGACTATATGTGAAGATTTAACAATAAAAATATTCCCCTGGTTTTTTTTCAATTTTATGATTTTTTTTGAAGAATACATACATACCAATGGTGCCACATAAAAAGATATGCAATGAAAAGTGTCCCTCTCACCCCTACTCCTCAATCACTGCCAACTGGCAACCACTGTTAGTACTATGTTGTGTAACTTTCCAGAAATAGCAAATATGCAGACACGACCATTCCTAATAAGTTGGAGGGTGTAGGGCAACTAAGCTAATGTGGAATGACGAAGATAATCACTTTGGAAGATTACACTGTTAGCATCTTTCATAAGGTCCTTGGGATATCACTGAAGATGGAAATTTAAAAATTGAATTTAAAAAACTGAATTTTAATGGTGTTCAGAAAAGAAGTAAGCACCTCACAGTCCCCAACAAAGCACATTAGGTGGGAAAAGGTGGGAAAAAGGTGTTTTACCCATGGGACAGGCCTATTATGGAAACACATATACATGCATTTATGTTTATATATTCTTGTTTTTTCTATACAAATGATGGCATACAATATATACTATTCTGCATCATGGTTTAAATTTTTTTTAATGTTTATTTATCTTTAAGAGAGAAAGAGAGACAGCATGAGCGGGGAAGGGGCAGAGGGAGAAGGAGACACAGAATCCGAAGCAGGCTCTAAGCTCTGAACTGTCAGTACAGAGCTCAACATGGGCCCTGAACTCATGACCTGAGCTTAAGTTGGACGCTTAACCGACAGCCACCCAGGCACCCCTGTATTGTGGGTTTTTTTTTTTTTTAATGTTTATTTATTTATTTTAAGGGGGAGAAGGGAAGAGAGAGAGGGAGAGAGAGAGAATCTCGAGCAGGGTCACTGCTGTCAGCAAAGAGCCTGATGTGGGGCTCAAACCCACAAACCATGAGATCATGACCTGAGCTGAAATCAAGAGTTGGATGCTCAACTGACTGAGCCACTGAGGCACCCCTCTATATAAGGTTTTTTATTGAGTACAATACACATCCAATAAACTACATGAATCTTAAGTATAGAGTTCAATTATCTTTCTTTTTTAAAAATTTAACAATATACCTTGATATCATTCTCCATCAAGACTTCTAATGCTGTTTCATTTTCTTTGTCATCTGCATAAAGTTCCAGTTTGTATGTGCCATAGTTTATTTAACAAATAAATGCTTCAGTAAATATCTTTATTCAAATCTCATTTTACTCACTTGCAAATAAATATAACTGCAGGATGAATTACTAAAAGTGAAACTGTGGATTCAAAGGATATGTGCATTTTAAATATTGATAAACATTAGAGGACAACTACTTTAAATAAGATGGTCAGAGAAAGCCTCCCCCTGGGGAGGTGATATTTGAACTAAGATCTGAGTTAATGAGAAGTAGTTAACTATATGAATTCTTGAAAAGAGTATCGTGGGCAGAGAGATCATTGAAATTTGGAAAGGTACTGAGGCAGTAAAAAGCTTGGCCTAGTCAAAGAATAGTAATGAAGCCAGTATGGCTGGAGCACACTCAACAAGAAGAAAGGTAAGAATGAGACTTAGGCAGCAGTCAGATGACATAGGGCAATGGTTAGGAAGTCTGAATTTTATTCTAGGTGGATTCCTCCTGGTTTCCTACAGACCAAGGCCAACCTCCGCACTTTTTACCATGTCATTGCCCCTGCTCAGAATGCCCTCTCTTCTCCTTCAGGCACCATTACCACATAGCCCTCCATAAATACTGCAGGTCATTGTACTACTTCCCTCTCCTTACTACATGGAGTACCTAAGAGGGAGATAACTAAAACCCAGAGAGATGTAATAGCTAGGCCAAGGTCAAACAATAATAACGGCGGAGTCAAGAAGAGATCCTCAGGCTTTCTCATTTCAAGGCAGGACCCTTTTGCCTCATCGTGTCAAGGACAAGAACTAGCAGGGAAACCAGGCCTTGGAGGTTACACAGATTATCAGCTTCTTTCCAGCTCCTGGCTTGATGAGTCAGTTACTATCCTTTCCTTGGCTTAGCCCTCCTAGGGCTGAGAAGAGCCAAGCACAGAGAGCTCTCTAAAATGGGAAGGAATACAGAGAGAGAAGCTGGCAAGCAGCCCTGAATGCCAGAGGCAAAAAGCCATTTTCTTAACTGGCCTACTGACGAGTACCACAGAAACTTCAGAACATCTCCAGTTATGGCTAAATGCCAACACATACCACACACCCATGCACACATGTCCCCACATATGTACCACATACCAGCTTGTTTGTGTATAATCACATGCATAAAATCATATATACTAATATATAAAATGTTGTAGGCATAAGAGCTGCACATTTGTACACAGAGGCACAAACAAGGAGAAATATAGGGACCCAGAACTCAAACACAGGCCCATCTGCAAGTATATGCACCGCACTTATGTATCCACCTAGGTGCACAGCTTGTCCTTCCCAAAATTCTATCAAGTTTTGTTTTATTTTCATCACATAACTTTCCATTATTTGAAATTATTTCATGTATTTTATTTACTCATATATTATCTGTGTCTTTCATTGGAATATAAATGGTATTAGAGAATTTGTCATCTTGTTTATTACTACATCCCTAGAACCTAGAATACAGGCTGGTACATAGCAAGTGTACAGGAACAGATGCACTTGGGTGGCTCAGTCAGCTGAGCATTGACTCTTGATTTTGGCTCAGGTCATGATCTCACAGTTTGTGGGTTTGAGCCCTATGTCGGGCTTTGTGCTATCAGTATGGAACCTGCTTGGGATTCTCTCTCTTCCTCTTTCTCTGCCCTGCCCCCCGCCCCGTGCATTCACCCATGTGCACGTGCACTCTCTCTCTCAAAATAAATAAATTAACTTATAAAAAAGAAAAGAAAAGAAAGTGCACAGGAACAGATAAGCACAAACCTATACAAAAACTGCGTACTTGATCCCACTTCTAGTTACACACACACACACACACACACACACACACACCCCACAGTGTACATTCCTCTCTCAGGCTCTAGGCTCAAGTTATGCATTATTGATAATAGGCACCTTACTCCTTTCAGTGTCTTCTTTCTCTGACATACACACCAGACTGGGCCACTGGCTCTTTAGGAGGAAGAGGTGAATGGAATACTGGCTTTCTACAAGCTCCCAAGCTCTCTAGGGTGTTAGAGTTTAGTAGTTTTTTCCTTTTAATGTTTATTTACTTATTTTGAGAGAGAGTGAGAGCTCGTGCATGAGTGGGGGAGGAGGAAAGAGAGAGGGAGAGAGACAGAATCCCAAGTAGGCTCCGTGCTGTCCGCACAGAGCCCAATTCGGGGCTGAATCTCACAAACCATGAGATCATGACCTGAACCAAAATCAAGAGTCAGACGCTTAACCAACTAGGCCCCTTACGTGACCTAGATGTTAAGAGCTTTTGAAAGAACATTCAGTTTAGTCTCCTAACTCCAAAGAGATCCAAAGAGGCCATTTAATGTGCTTGAAGTCACATGGTGGGTTGTGGCAGAGTAGATCTCACTCTCCTTGTGATCTATTGGTACTACTTTGTATTACATTTATTGGGGCTTTATAGTTCCCATTACACCTTGGGCTCCTAGAGGGCAGGAATCATGTCTTCTTCTTCTCAGTCTCCTCCAAGTTCAGTTGGCACAATAGGTACTTAAGGTTCATGGATTAATCAAAGAAAACCTGATAACTGATTAACAACAGGGAAGACTGGGGCTTTCCTCTATGTGATAGTTATTGGATTGGAGATTTTAGTTCCCTAGACTAGCAGAAAAGTAAGGCACAGGACAGAGAAAAGAGCTGGAGGAAAAAATAGGTGGCAAAAACCAGGCTCTTCACAGAAACAGAGGGCAGGATCTAACCTGGTGAGTTAGGCCTTCTAGCGGAGAAATACCCAGATGAGAAAAGGAATCACACCTACTATGAGAGGACAATCTAGACTGAGCTATTTATCCTGGAGAAGAGAAGATATTGAGACACACGAGAGTAATCAATATCTGTATCTCTGTTGCCTCCACTCTGGTTCAGGTAACCTTCGTCTCTTGCCTAATGATCACTCTTACCTTCTTCCAATCCATACATCATCCAAAATAATCTATTAAGAACATAAAGCAGATTACATCACCTTCTGTTTAAAATCCTTCAGTGGCAGGGCGCTGGGTGGCTCAGTCTGTTAGGCATCTGACTTTAGATTTCAGCCCAGGTCATGATCTCACAGTTCTGTGAGTCTGAGCCCCACTGAGCATAGAGCCTCTCTGGGATTCTCTCTCTTCCTCTCTCTACCCCTCCTTGCTCTCACTCTCTCAAAATAAGTAAACTTAAAAAAAAACAAAACACAAACAAACAAACAAAAAACAACCTAGGGTGGCTTCCATTGAAAGTAGAAAATCCAAACTTCTACTATGTGTTGTATCTTCTCCAACTCATCTTGTGCCATTGTCCCATTCTGCTCAATATACTCCAAATACATTTTTAGCCTTCTGACTGATAGAATATGCCACGTTCTTCCCCCAGCTGTTCAAATGGTTTGCTCTATGTCATGTTTTAGATCACCCTAAGTAGCATCAGCCTTTCCTGTTATTCTTCATCACAACACTCTATTTATTTTCATAGCATTTTTCTCAAGCTATAATTATATTATTTTTTTAATTGTCTGTCTCCCCTACTAGACTGTAAGTTTCCTGAAGGCACAGACCAAGTTGGTCTTATTCACTGCTGAATCCCCAGTACCTTGCAGAGAAACTTGTATATAGCCAATGCTCAATAAATATTTGCTGAATAAATAAATGAACTTGAAGGATTATTATGGGAAAGAAGCAGACTAGTGTTACGTAACTATAAATGGAAGAGGTGGGGCAATCGAGAGAGTTCACTATAAGGAAAGCCTTTCAAACTGTCAGAGCTGTCCAATGATAGAAGGTACTCCTTTAGGAACTTCCTAACTCTGGAGATATATAGAGTCTGGGATTTGTAGGGATACTAAAGAGCAGACTTTAGGACATGGTTGGGACCAAGCAAGGCCAGTATGTCTCAAAGCACGGTCACACAGTGTTAATAATGCAAATTCCAAGGCTCTGCCCCACAAAGCTGCAGTGTAGTATAGTACAGATTGGGCCAGAAAACCCTGACACCTACTAGATCATTCTCCAGGAAGTAGGGGCCTTAGAACTCTCATTTTATAAGCAACTTATGTGATTCATATTTTCTGAAGTTTGAGATGACCTTTAGGACTCTTCCAACCTTGAGATTCTTTGATTATATAAAATAAAGAAATCATGTGTAATGATGTTTTCTATGATCCATAAAGCACTGCATAAATGGGAGGCACTCAGATGTAGGTATACCCTCAAGTCACTTTCTCTTTCACCAAGGAGCAGGGAGAGGCAGCAACATAACTTGACCAATTAGCAGCCTAATGTTCCCTCTGGGTACTCCTGTTCTAGCCACAGTGAATAGGGAGAAAGGATGGAGGAGGAGATGGGAGGAGGCACACCTCAAAGACTGAATCATAAATCACTTAGAATGCCAGAGGAAGATAAGGCTTTCAATGTCCACTACCCTTATTTACAGATGAGAAATCTAATGCACAGATAAGTGATGGCTTCAAGGTTACTTAGCACATCTGTAGTCCCATTATTCTAAAACAGTGCTATCCACTGTTGGTAGGAATGCAAACTGGGGCAGCCATTCTGGAAAACAGTATGGAGGTTCCTCAAAAAATTAAAAACAGAACTACCCTAAGACCCATCAATTGCACTACCAGGCATTTATCCAAGGGATATGGGTGTCCTGTTTCGAAGGGGCACATGCACTCCAATGTTTATAGCAGCGCTATCAACAATAGCCAAGGTATGGAAAGAGCCCAAATGTCCATTGACAGACGAATGGATAAAGAAGATGTGGGATATATATACAATGGAGTATTACTCCATTTACTTAGCAATCAAAAGAATGAAATCTTGCCATTTGCAACAATGTGGATGGAACTAGAGGGTATTATGCTAAGTGAAATCAGTCAGAGAAGACAAATATCATATGACTTCACTCACGTGTGGAATATAAGATACAAAACAGAAGAACATAAGGGAAAGGAAGCAAAAATAATATAAAAACAGGGAGGGGGACAAAACATAAGAGACTCTTAAACATAGAGAACAAACTGAGGGTTGCTGGAGAGGTTGTGGGCGGGGGAATGGGCTAATTGGGCAACGGGCATTAAGGAAGACACTTGTTGGGATGAGCACTGGGGGTTATATGTAGGGGATGAATCACTGGATTTTACTCCTGAAATTATTACTGCACCATATGCTAACCAATTTGGATGTAAATTTTTAAAAAATAATTAATTAAAAAAATTAAGCAGTGCTATCCAACATAGTAGCCACAAGCCACATATAGCTTGCAATGCAGCAGCAGAACCAAATTTTTAATTTTAATTTTAATTATTTTAAATATTAATATTCAACTATGGCTACTTCTAGTATCTGAATATCTAGTTCAGGGCATTCTCCTCCTAAATGACATGGTCTCCAAAAGGGGGATATTTTTTCCAACGCCAGAAATAGTATAAGGAAGAAAAACAAAGGACAGGAGTCTTCAGAACTGGAGAGTTGAAGTCCACCAAGGATGGATTTTAGCGTAGCTGTAATCACCCAAGAGAACTGAACACGCACATTCATGCAAAGGCTTGTACACAAATGTTCATAGCAGCATGATTTATGATATCAAAAAGTGAAAAACACCCAAACAGCCGTCAACTGAAGAATGGATAAATAAAACATGGTATATCTATGCAATAGAATATCATCCAGCATAAAAAGGAATGAAATACTGATACATGCTACAACATTAGTGCACCTTTAAAAGATTTTGCTCAGTGAAAGAAGCTAGAAAAAAGGCC
The DNA here is from genome assembly GCA_030068075.1 of Paguma larvata. Taxonomy (NCBI): domain Eukaryota; kingdom Metazoa; phylum Chordata; class Mammalia; order Carnivora; family Viverridae; genus Paguma; species Paguma larvata. The sequence goes on along the minus strand of CM057844.1, from coordinate 25,771,608 downwards.
ACATGTTGTATGATTCCATTTACATGAAATGTACAGAATTGTTAGAACCAAAGAGACAGAAAATAGTGGTTGCCTAGGGCTACAGTGGGGAAAGTTGTAGGAAAATAAGGAGTGACTAATGACAAATATGGGGTTCCTTTTTGGGGTGATGAAAATGTTCTAAAATTGGTTGTGATGATGACTGCACAACTCTGTGAATAAACAAAAATCACTGACTTGTACATTTTAAATGGGTAAACTGCATGGTATGAATTATATCTCAAATTTTAAAATTTTGTGATTTTGATTGGAATTGCAATAACATATAGATTAACTTGGAAAAGCAGACATCTTTACAAATCTTCCTTTCCAGAAAGTTTGCCTCTTAGCATTATTCATTCATTCACAGTGTTCATTCATTCATACTGTCTCCTTCAAAGACTTGGCAGTTATTTATTGTAATTTTTTTAAATTTATTTTTGAGACAGAGAGAGACAGAGCATGAGCAGGGAATGGGCAGGAAGAGAGGGAGACACAGAATCTGAAGCAGGCTCCAGGCTCTGAGCCGTCAGCACAGAGCCCGACGCAGGGCTCGAACTCACAGACCGTGAGATCATGACCTGAGCTGAAGTCGGCCGCTTAACCGACTGAGCCACCCAGGTGCCCCGGCAGTTATTTATTTTAACATTATTGTCATATGCATACATCTGTTTCCTTACTGGACTATAAATTCCTTAAGGCAGACACAACATCTTTTTATTTTTTTCCTCCTCAGTGCTTAGCACAAAATTTGACACGGTGGGTACTCAACACATAATTGTGAAACGAATGGGTTAAAAAATGAATGAATGAACAAACAACTGAAGTTCTCTGCTTATATGACCAGCCAGATCAGAGTGAGGAAACATGAAAAGAAAGAGGGGATTACAGAGGATATGAACAAAGATGATAGATGCTAGACGGGCAGAAGGAAATGGTAGACATAGAGGGAGAAGAGTGTAAAACTTGTGGAATGGGATTTAGAGACCTATCAAGAAGAGTTCTTAAGCACCTACAATGGGCTCAATTCTGGACTCTGCCATGGGAGAGACTGCAATAGGCTCCTGGAGCTGAGGTTCAGGTTATGGGACTTGTGCTTTGCAATCTAGGCTATTATTGCATCCTGTCTTCATGCCAGCTATTTTCAGCCCTTGATCCAGGAACTTTGTGCCTGTTCCCCTTGGCCTGTTCCCCTTGGTGGCTTTGGTGCCAGTTGGATTCTGCACCTCTTCTCTGTTGACAAGGCAGTCCTGGGCCAGTACAGAAGATAACCCTTTTCCCATTGCTTACATGCCTCTTTACAGGAGGGAAATCATATACATTCATTCCTATGATACTGTGCCCCATGCTAGCCTTAACCCGAAACAAGTGAATGAGGGCAGATCTCTCAGATCCTTTATTATCACAGCATTAGGAATGTTGCCTAAACAGACATATGCCTAGAGCAGAAAAAGAAAGTGGAAAAAATAGCCGAGGGCACCATTTTATATGTACATCAGGTATCTCAAGTTTGACGCATGCAAAAATATTCACTACAGTGGTTCTTTGTTATTTAGGTAGATAGCATAGTTGAAATCATTAGTTTGAAGGATTTTCTCTATTCCTGTGGTACCTGAGCAGGGAAAGTTTTAAGAAAGTGTCCAGATTCTCAACTTCCGTATGTAATCTTTCCTAACACTGTTCTGCCTGAGTTGGTTCTTCTTTCCCACTTTTCTCCTTCACAAATATATTTCTCCCACTTTATTAAAAAAAAAAAATTACCATCTCTTTCTCTTATCCAGAGTGCCAAAGGGACAGTTTGAGAAACTGTAACCTCAGAGGGAAAGGCACAAGAGAACAAATCTAACAGCTTTCTTAAGAAATCAGTACAGGGGGGCGCCTGGGTGGCTCAGTCGGTTGGGCAGCCGACTTCAGCTCAGGTCATGATCTCGCGGTCTGTGAGTTCGAGCCCCGCATCGGGCTCTGTGCTGACGGCTCAGAGCCTGGAGCCTGCTTCCGATTCTGTGTCTCCCTCTCTCTCTTTCCTTCCCCTGTTCATGCTGTGCCTCTATGTCTCTCAAAAATAAATAAACATTAAAAAAAAAAAATTAAAAAAAAAAAAAAAAAAGAAATCAGTACAGGGGTACCTGGGTGGCTCAGTCAGTTAAGCATCTGACTTTAGCTCAGGTCATGATCTGACAGTTCGTGAGTTTGAGTCCCTTGTCAGGCTCTATGCTAACAACGCAGAGCCTGGAGCCTGCTTCTGATTCTGTGTCTCCCTCTCTCTGCCCCTCTCCCACTCACATTCTGTCTCTCTCTCAAAAATAAACATTTAAAAAAGTTAAAAAAAAAAAGTTACAGAAAGGAGTAACATCTTAATTCAACCAGGTGACAAACTCATGGCAAAACTACTTGCCTTATTTCTCTTAGAATTATGATTCAGAAGTTAAATACTTAACATTTATTTTAATTGGAAAAAAAAGTTAGGCATTTTCTAATAGAAAGTGATCTCATTTGGCTGACTTGTTGACAATGAAAACTGGCTGTGTAAATTAGGTTATATGGTGGATATTTTCTATAAATTACATGATCTAAATTTGCAGTTCCAAGATTTCAAAAAAGATATATAAAATATATACATGTGCAAAACACATTGGAAACTAGAGTTTTTGCAATTATTTAATCTTATGATGAAATATTTAAATGTGAACTTTAAAATGTATAAACAATTGGGATGTCTGAGTTACTCAGTTGGGCGTCCGACTGTGGCTCAGGTCATGATCTTGAGGTTCATGAGTTCAAGCCCCACACTGGGCTCGCTGCAGTCAGTGTGAAGCCTGCTTTGGATCCTGTGTCCCCTGCTCTCTCTACCCCTTCCCTGCTTATTTTTGAGTGCTCTCTCAAAAATAAATAAACATTAAAAAAATGTGTAAACAGTTATGTAATTTTTCAAAATTCTTTTAGTTATACAATTTTAAAAGTTTAACACCACTCATTTAAGCAAGCTCTGTATGCCCAATGAAGGGCTCAAACTCACGACCCTGAGATCAAAAATCATTTGCTCTACCGACAGAGCCAGCTAAGCACCCCTTAAGACCACTAATCTAAATAATTATTTTTTAAAGGTATCCAGGCACTGCCCACTGCAGCAGAATCATCTGAGGAGGTTATAAAAATGCAAGTCAGAAGTCTTTTTTTTTTATTTTTAATGTTTATTCATTTTAGAGAGACAGCATAAGCGGAAGAGGGGCAGAGAGAGAGGGAGACACAGAATCTGAAGCAGGCTCCAGACTCCAAGCTGTCAGCACAGAGGCTGACGCTCCAGGAGGACAAGGATCAAATTTCTCTTGTCTACTGCTCTGTCTAAGCACCTACTGCTGCTTAGCACATGTCATTTAGGACCTAAATATAAGATCTAAAATAATAAAATTCTTTTTTTTATGTTGATTTTGTGAGAGAGAGAGATATATATGATTTTGTAAGAGAGAGAGAGAGAAAGGGCAAACGGGGTAGGGGCAGAGAGAGGGGGGGGGACAGAGGACTGGAAGTGGGCTCTATGCTGACAGCAGAGAGCCCAATGTGGAGCTCAAAGCCCCCAACTGAACTGTGAGATCATGACCTGAGCTGAAGTTGGACGTTCAACATGAGCCACCCAGGCACCCCTAAAATAATAAAATTCTAGAAGAAAACATAAGATAAAAATTTCATGACATTTGATTTGGCAATAATTTCTCAGATATTACACCCAGAAACAAAGGAAACAAAAGAAAAAATAGACATTGGACTTCATAAAAAATTTAGAAGTTTTATGCATCAAAAGATACTATCCCCATAGTTAAAAGGCAACCCACAGCATGGTAGAAAATATTGGTAAATTATGTATCTCATAAGGGATTAATATCCAAAAGATATAGATAACTCCTAAAGATCAACGACAAAAACCAATCAACACAATTCAAAAATGGGCAAAAGACATTTCCCCAAAGAACATATACAAATGGCCAATAGAACATGAAACATCACTAGTCATTAGAGAAATGCCAATCAAAACTACAATGAGACAGTAGTATTAACAAGTGAATGAGGGCAGTGCTCTCTGATCCTTTATTATCAAAATCTCCCTAATACCTAATAAAGTTCATACTGTTCAGTCTTGTCCTGGGTTCCTCCAGGGTCTGGCTCAACCTTAACTGATCAATTTCAGCCATGCTGTTCTTCTAGGCCCATCTTTTGCCCCTGGGCAGGAATGCTGTAATGACAGGAAAATGAACAGACAGGGCAACTGCTCTGGATTGGAAGTCAGGATAACTGGTTTCGAGTCAAGCTTTGCTACTTCTCATAACATGAAACCTTTTACAAATGATTTCACTTCTCTGGGCCTTAGGTGCTTCAACTGTAAATGAAGGAAATATTTCATTAAATGTGCTTTCTAGATATAGATTTTTTAAAAAGACTATTTCTGGTTTTGTTTTGTTTTGTTTTAATGTTTATTTACTTTCAAAAGAGACAGAGAGCACAAGCAAGGGAGGGACAAAGAGAGAGGGAGACACAGAATCTGAAGCAGCTCCAGGCTCTAAGCTGTTAGTGCAGAGCCCAATGCGGGGCTCGAACCCACAAACTGTGAGATCATGACCTGAGCCGAAGTGGGACACTTTACCAACTGAGCCACCCAGGCACCCCTCTAGATATAGATTTTATTACTCATTCTGGCTGAGAGCAAGAAAGAGGGCTGGAAAGTGAGAATTGGGAAAAGCTTCACAAAGAAGATGGCATTATGGATGGTTATGAAATAATAAGCAGGATTTAGACTGGCTCAGACAAGGAACAGACCAATTCAGGAAGAGGAGAACAACATTAATTAGCTTAGATACAGAAGTGGAAAAGCACAGGCCAGTTTACAGACCAATACCAATCCTTAATAACATTTTCATCTATCAGTGGTGTTTTTTCATAAAACTAAATTAATTTAATATAAAGGATTATATTTTGTGCTGTATGTTCTGCCTATCCTCATGCAAATTATCTTTATTCTTAATTGAGCGACAATAATATAAATTGATATTTGCAGTTTCAAAAATATTCTTACTTCATAAAATTTTTAATTGCAAACTCTTTGGGAGGTTCCTGCTGAAATATCTGTGAAATTTTTAAAAATCTGAATCATTTGGGGGCACCTGGGTGGCTCAGTCGGTTAAGCAGCCGATTTCGGCTCAGGTCATGATCTAGCAGTCTGTGAGTTCGAGCCCCACGTTGGGCTCTGTGCTGAAAGCTCAGAACCTGGAGCCTGTGTTCTGATTCTGTGTCTCCCTCTCTCTCTGCCCTTCTCCTGCTCATGCTCTGTCTCTGTCTCAAAAATAAATAAATGTTAAAAAAAAAAAAAAGAAACTTCCTTTAAAAAAAAAATCTGAATCATTTGGTATAAAATTAAATAGCAACCAATTTAGTTTAGACCCTAAGGTATATTTTGTTGGCTGTAAGACTGAAAAGACAGAATGTCAGGGTCCTGAAAGTCAAGTAAAGACTATTCTGGATTGAAGCTTTATTTTGCTCTCCAGGTACACCTGGATACAGATGAGTCACTGCAGCAAGGTATTACCTTCAAACGGACATGTGCATGAGCAGCTCCTGGGCAGCCTTATGGATTTTGGCCAGAGTCAAGTTAACCCTCTAGACCTCGTGTTTGTTCCAGCTAATCAGCTTCAGCTCTTAGTTGAAGGGATTTCCTGAAGGGTCTCTGTGGAGCCACATAGGTTTTGTAACAAAATCACCTCCTGGTCACTGTTGTGTTGGCTCTACTCTCCCATCTGTACCTAACCACAGGCCCCAGTGACTGAGAAAGAGCTGTACTTGTAACTTTTCTATAAATTTAGGTAGGTTTCAAATATTTAAATTAAAGATTGATAATACAAATGAGTGAGAGATCATACAGAGAATCCCAAATGCTCAGTTTAAGTTTTATTCTGTAGACAAAGAAAAGCCAGAAGGGTCCCTAGGTTAAAGGCCCCTCCACCAACTCAAAACTTTTTACCTACTAAATCCCAAGCCATGGAGGAATGAAAGTTGATCTTTGACAGAGTGGTCACCTGACAGTCGTGCCTACTGCTTGCCACATCATAAAAGGAAGAGAATGAGAGGCTAGTCCTTACTTTCATAAGCTTAAAATCTTTAATTAGGGGCACCTGGGTGGCTCAGTTGGTAAAGTGTCCAACTTCGGCTCAGGTCATGACCTCACAGGTTGTGGGTTCGAGCTCCGCATCGGGCTCTGTGCTGACAGCTCAGAGCCTGGAGCCTGCTTCTGATTCTGTGTCCCTTTCTGGCTCTGCCCCTCCCCCACTCATGCTCTGTCTGTCTCTCTCTCTCAAGAATAAAAAAAACATTAAAAAAAAAAAGCCAACAGTGACCTTGGCTTAAAAAAAAAAAAAAATCTTTAATTAGAGAGATTCACACCATCCATCACCTAAGGCCAATCTTAGGAGGACAGAGATCAAGGAAAGCAAGAAAAATGTAAGAATAGGAAAACACCAAAAGAATGCAAAAAAAAAAAAAATAGTGTGGTCGATCATCAAATATTTCCTAGAAATGGTAAATTTTGAGCCAAGTTTGAGAAAAGAGGCTAAGTGTTCATGAGAGGAAAGAAGAGCATTTTGAAAAGGATAGAAAAGTCTTATGTGGCTGCCAGTCTTGAATCTCTCTGCCTAACGATGCCTTCGAACATGTGTGATATGTATGAGTATTAGCATCACTGCACAGTAATAAATCTTTTCAGTATGTTTTCTCATCTATCATCTCATCTAATCCTCATAGCAATTTTTTGAGATAGGTAGGACAAGATTTGCTATCCCATTTGAAAGGTCGGGAAACTGAGGCTCAGAAGGATGTTATAACTTGCCAAAGGTCACAAAGCAACAGTTAGTACCTCTGTCTGCAGATCCTCAGGCTAGGCTTTTTTTTAGTATATATAACCAAAAGATTTATCTTTTCAAAATGTAACTCTGTTACATCATACTTTTTTTTTTTTAATTTTATGATAGTTTATTTTCAAATTGGTTTACATATAACACCCCAGTGTTCATCCCAACATGTGCCCTTTTTAATGCCCATCACCCCCTCTCCCCCCTCCCTCATCCCCCTCACCCTCAGTTTTTTCTTAGTCTTTGAGAGTCTCTTATGTTTTATCTCCCTCCCTCTCTGTGTCTTTTTTTCCTTTCCCCTCTTCCCCTCCCCCTGGTTTTTGCTTAGTCTCACAAAGTCCACCTATTCGTGGAAACATATGGTATCTGTCTTTTTCTGACTGACTTATTTCACTTAACATAATACCCTACCCTCCAGTTCCATCCATGTTGCTACACATGGCCAGATTTCATTTTTTCTCGTTGCCACGTAGTAGTCCATTGTATATAAGTACCATAACTTCTTTATCCATTTGTCTACAAAGCGGTGGTCATCAAGACTGTATGGTATTGGCACAAAAACAGACACATAGACCAATGGAATAGAATAGAAAACTCAGAAATGGACCCGCAAGTATATGGCCAACTAATCTTTGACAAAGGGGGAAAATGTATCCAATGGAAAAAAGACAGCCTCTTTAACAAATGGTGCTGGGAGAATTGGACAGCAACATGCAAAAGAATGAAACTAGACCACTTTCTTACACCACTCACAAAAATAAATTCTAAATGGATAAAAGATCTGAATGTGAGACAGGAAACCGTCAAAATCCTAGAGGAGAAAGCAGGAAAAAGCCTCTTTGACCTAAGACGCACCAATTTCTTACTCGACACATCTCCAAAGGCAAGGGAATTAAAAGCAAAGATGAACTATTGGGACCTCATCAAGATAAAAAGCTTCTGCACAGCAAAAGAAACAACCATCATACTTCTAATTGAAATTTTTCATTGGTTCCTTAGCAATTGTCAAAGCTGCAATTTTATATTTCTGTGTATGAAACAAAAATTCCTGATCCTCCCCAAAGCTTTAGCTTCTCCGCCCAGTTTTCTTTCTTCTCCAACTCAACTAATGAAAATTCCATTTTTCCAGTTGTTCAGACAAAAAAACCATTGAATGTTCTTGACTCCATTCTCTTCTACCCCACATGAAGTTCATGAGCAAATCCTATTGGCTCTGCCTTCAAAACATTTCAAAATCTGACCACTTTTCATGACCTTATTTCCTGAACTACTGTCAGTGCCTGCTTGCTCTCCCTTTGCTATTGTACCATCCCCCTTATCCACTATTCTCGAGGTGGTATGCAGGCTACATATGGTAGATATTCAGTAAAAAAAATTGTTTAATGAGTGGATAAATGAGCACATCTCAGCTGTTATTTCTTTGAGGTTTGCCCTTTAATGTATTCAAAAAAAATTTTTTTAATGTTTATTTATTTTTGAGAGAGTGTGTGAGCAGTGGAGAGGAGGAGAGAAAGGGAGATACAGAATCTGAAGCAGGCTCCAGGCTCAGAGCCTGATGCAGGGCTTGAACTCACAAATGGTGAGATCATGATCTGAGCTGAAGTAGGACACTTAACCAACTAAGCCACCCAGACACCCCTGCCCTTTAATGCATTTAGCTTTATACATTATAAATTGTAGTCAACATTTCTTTTTTTTTTAATATTTATTTATTTTTGAGAGAGAGAGAGACAGAGCGCAAGTGGGGGAGGGGCTGAGAAAGAGAGGGAGACACAGAATCCGAAGGAGACTCCATGCTCTGAGCTGTCAGCAGAGAGCCCGATGTGGGGCTCGAACTCATAAACAGTGAGATCATGACCTGAGTCAAAGTTGGATGCTCGACCGACTGAGTCACACAGGCGCCCCTCTTTTTTTTTTTTTAAAGTAGGCTCCACACCTAACATGAAGCTTGAAATCATGACCCCAAGATCAAGAGTCACACCCTCCACTGACCGAATGAGTCAGGCACCCCTATGGTTGACATTTCTAAAGCTAGCCCTAAACCCCTGAAATAAACTCCTGGCTAGACAAGCGGCAAATTGTCAAAGATGCAAAGGCTGTATAAATAAGCATAGTGTCTACAATAGAGAATGTAAAGACCGTAAGTGTTCTCTCCAGAACGAGTTACAACTGCTAAGTGACTGGCCAAGTCACTTCCACTCTCTGAGCCTCAAGTTCCTCATTTGTTAAGCATTGTTGTAAACCACATCCAGGTTCAAAAAAACAAGGGAACAAATATACAAGTACAGTACAGAGGAAACATAGTTTACTATTAGAATAAGTAGAAAGGTTTTATGTATTATTGGAGACTGTAAGTTGGGTGGTAGAGTATGGCTGTCAATGGGGCTAATGTAATCTTAAATATGTAAAGTTAGAACAAAGAATGGTAATAGTTCCCTGCCTGATGGAGACCATAGCTAGAATACTTCATGAGAGATATTGACAAACTAGAGTATATCCAGAGGATATGGACATGGATGATAAAGTTGTTCAGGAAACCACATCATTTAAGGAAACTGGTATTATGGACTTAGTATTACCTCATCCATAAAATAAGAACACTGGACTGGGGGCGCCTGGGTGGTTCAGTCAGTAAAGTGTCTGACTCGATTTCAGCTCAGGTCATGATCTCATGGTTCATGGGTTCGAGCCCCTCGTCAGGCTCTGTGTTCAGCCTGCTTAGGATTCTCTCTCTCCTTTGCTTTCTGCCTCTCCCCTGCTCATGGTCTCTCTTTCTCTCTCTCTCAAAAATAAATAAATAAATAATTTTTTTAAAAAAAAGGACACTGTTCGTGGAAACATATGGTATCTGTCTTTTTCTGACTTATTTCACTTAACATAATACCCTCCAGTTCCATCCATGTTGCTACACATGGCCAGATTTCATTTTTTCTCATTGCCATGTAGTAGTCCATTGTGTATATGTGCCACAACTTCTTTATCCATTCATCAGGAGGAGGGGAAGAGGGGAAAGGAAAAAAAGACACAGAGAGGGAGGGAGATAAGACATAAGAGACTCTCAAAGACTAAGAACAATCTGAGGGTGAGGGAGGTGAGGGAGGTGAGGGAGGGGGGAGAGGGGGTGACGGACATTAAAGAGGGCACGTGTTGGGATGAACACTGGGTGTTATATGTAAACCAATTTGAAAATAAACTATTATTAAAAAAAAAAAAAAAGGACACTGGACTAGATCAGGAGTTTTCAAACTGAGCTTTGCAAATCCCTAGATGTTCTACACACATCAGTGTCCCCTCACGGGGACATCAGTGACAAGGTGAAGAAGCCAAAAGAATGCAGCTCTGGTCCTCCCATCCATGTTTCAACCAGATCAGCTCTGCTCTTGCCTGTTTTGGATATGTGGCTTTGGGTAATAATGGTAAAAACAGCTAATACACTGTTTGCCAAGCACTAAACCTTTTACAAAGATTATTCCAATTATTCTTCGCAATAATCTGTCATAGGAACTGTTATTATTCCTATTTTACAGACAGGAAAACTAAGGTTTAAAGAGGTGAGGCAACTAGCCGAGCTAATAAATTTTAGAGTAGGGACTGAAATCTAAGCAGAGTCTACAGCCTACTCTTTTCTTCTTTTAATTTTTTTAATGTTTATTTATTTTTGAGAGACAGAGAGAGACAGAGTGCAAGTGGCAGAGGGGCAGAGAGAGGGAGACACAGAATCGAAGGAGGTTCCAGGCTCTGAGCTGTCAGCACAGAGCCCAACGCGGGGCTCAAACTCACAAACCTCAAGATCATGACCTAAGCCAAAGTTGGATGCTTAACTGACTGAGCCACCCAGGCACCCCTCGGCCTACTCTATAAAAAAAAAAAAAAAAAAAAAAAAAGAATTTATTTTTGAGGGTTAGGGGAGAGAGACAGTGCAAAGGAGGGGCAGAGAGAGAACCCCAAGCAGGCTCCATGCTGTTAGCACAGAGCCCAATGCTGAGCTCAATCCCACAAACCATGAGATCATGACCTATGCCAAAATCAAGAGTCATTCGCTTACCTGAGCCACCCAGGGGCCCCTAGAGTCTACTTTTATTAACATTATACATCACTATAGATATAATATTTTATTTGAACAAAAAGATTTTGACTTAAAAAATTCGAAAATTACTGAACTAAATGATTTTCAAGGCATCTTCTATATTTAAATTTCTGTAATTTCACATTCGGCCTGGCAAAGGGATATAATAACTGCCCTCTGGTGCCTGGGTGGCTCAGTCGGTTGAGCGTCTGACACTTGGTTTCGGCTCAGGTCATGATCTCATGATTTTGTGTGTTCAAGCCCCACGGTGGGCTCTGAACAGGCAGCATGGAGCCTGCTTGGGACTCTCTGTCTCCCTCTCTTTCTCCCCATCCCCCACTAGTTCTGTCTTCCTCAAAATGAATAAACTTAAAAAAAAAAAAAACTGCCCTCAAATATCAGAAGAGATGCTCTATGGAAAAAAGAATAGGATTATTCTATGTAGCCTCAGAACACAGAACTAAAACAAAGGAAAAAGATAGAGTGAGATAGTAAGTGAACTCTGTGGTCTTGGTAGTGTTCCATAATCAGAATGATCACAAGGGGATTGTTGGGGATGGAGATATTGGAGCTACAATTCCTGCTTTGTATAGGAAGTAGACTAAATGACCTCAAAGGAATACAACTGAGAGTCTCAAATTCTCAGACAGAGGTTCAAGGTACCAAACACTGGGAATTATTACCATTGCCCATTTCTCTCACACCAAATCCAGGAAAAGGAGAAAGGTCCATCTCAGCTCCATGCCTTCTGTACTTACTGTTGTAAATGTCCTAAAACAAAAACCCATGCTCCCACCTGACCACCTGCTACCTTCAAGGGACAGGAAGCCACTATTGGGTTTCTCACCTGCCTCCAACCTCTTCCAGCTGCCCTGTCACTACAGTTCCCTACATTTATTATAGCAATTCTAAAGGTCAGTGCCAGAAGTTAACTTTAACAAGTGTCCTGTTCATCCTCTACAGTTTACAGGTGGGGAAAAAAAAGCTCAGAAAAGGGCATTATCTAAAGCCATTCTCCTCATTATTTACTAAACACACTGGTATAAGAAGTCTGCCCAAACACAAATTCATGAAGTTGACATGGAGCTCAGGACACTGAATCTGGTTTCAAGACAGTCTCTGTTTATTATATACTTATTATTACATATGTTAGTATATATAATAATATGTTAATCTATAACATATATTATTACACATTTACTATTCATATCCCACCTACATCTAAAAAGTGACTAGTGAACTGGACAACGCGACCCACTTGTCTCATTTTCAGCACTTTAGGGAAGAATTCTTTAAGACGTCAAGGGTCACAAAACTCAAGGAGAAGTGAAACAGATTAGAGATCCACCTTAAACATGAAATCCTCCAGCCTTCTTCTGCATTTGCCCACCAGATTCAAATGAAGAAAGATTGTTCCCAGTAACAGTTATTTCCCCACATACCTCCATTAGCATAAAGTATATGTGACCAGTACCAATACAGCAAGGGGGGCAGACTCTTTATCTCAGTCCCTTAACCCCAAACCTTCTAAAATCCTCCCTTTATTTCACCATCACAACCCGAAGCCCCGCCCACCTACTGAGTCACTATAGGTTGCATCAAAACTTCTAAAAAACCACTTCCTCTTTAGAAACAATCATAGAATCCTAAACTATACGAGCTAGAAGGACTTTGCAGAGTATCTACGATCACTAATCCTCCACCACTCCCACAAAGGGAAGGCCCAGAGAAGGGAAGAGATGGTCTGAGACCATCTTCTTTCTCAAATGAGTGTTTTTCCTTACCACGTATATTTTAATCACTAAATACACTATTGTGAAACCAGTGAAGACACAGATGTAAGACAAAAAAGTCCCTCCCTTCCCATATCACCGAAAGGAACTCCAGGACAAGGACCCAGATAATTAACAGAATCCCTGGATACGAATGCTGGGACAGTATACTCTAGGGCTCTGGCTTTCCATATCACCTTGACAAACTTCTCCCTATCAGAACATGGGCTTGTCTCACCTTCCTACCTTCTCAAATACACATACACATACCCCACAGGTATCTCGAGAATTCTAAATATCACACTCTGGAATTCATACTTGGGAGCACACAGGGATTCTGAGAGCAGAGTTTCTGTCCAAAGGTCACTCCTAAAGTCACTTGCCTCTCAAAAGTTCTGGCTCCTAAGGAAGGATTAATAATAGCCAGAGCCTGTGGAGAGACAGCAATGATTCAGCTGAAGATGAGCAGTGAGATGGCACAGAGATAATGATAGCCAGAGGCAACCCAAAGCAAACAGTGGAGAGATGGACTATACCAAATTTCTTGGGTTTGGAGACTGGGGTTTTCTGGAATAACCTAGAGACTAAGCAGTTAATGTAAACTGCCGAAATAACAGCCATCAACTACTCTTCCCGCGCCCCCCTTTCCTCATAAACCCTTTAGTTAATCCTCCAAATCTTCTACTGTCCCCATGTCTCTTCAACTTGCCAGTCCCTACCCTTTGCACTACCCCTAACATCCTTCACTATCTCTCCCTGAATTTATACTCCAATAACTTTGTCACTGATCACCTACTCACATATGTACACATAAATCCCCACTAACACCTCCTCCACCTACCACACTAGGAGGAAGAAACTGCAAGAGGGGTTGAAACCAGTTTTGTTTGCAGGGCAAGATTAGCCCTTGAATCAGAAGAGCGTGCACCTTTGAAAAAAGTAAAATGTTATATAGACTAAGGAGACCACTGACTCTTCTCTCTCAACTTTCTGTTTCTCCACCATCTACACATGCAGTTATCTATGTTGTTTGTTGTTGTTTTTTTTTCCTGTAAACTACTTTAAAATTTCATCTTTCCATTTTATTCCCACCAACAGTATCCCAGTCCAGGCACCTCTACTCTGGATAACAAACTCCCACCAATCTGGCTTCACACTCCCATTTCCATATGTATTCAGATTAATCTTCTTAAACCCAACTGTGACCACATCATTCTCCTGCATATAAATAATCCTTTCATAGGTCTCCGAAAAATAGTCAAGGTCTCCTATTCCCGGACCTCATCCACTGTTGAAGACAACCTTGACTCCTCTTTGTCTCACTCTCCACCTCCAATCCAAGTCAGCAAATTCCATGGGCCTCTTCACTCAAAATAGATCCAGATTTGGACTACTTCTAGCCACTTTCAAGATACCACTATGGTCTAAATCACCAACACTGCTCATTTGATTTCTATAATAGCCCCCTAACTGGCCCCCCTGCTTCTACTCTTGCCTTCCGTCTATTCTCAACACAAAAGAAAGATTCTAAATATACATTAAATTGCTGTCATTTCTGTGCTTAGGATTGTCCAGTGGTTCCCTACTTCACTCACTATAAATAAAACCCAAAAGCTTATATTGACTTTCAAGGTTCTACATGATCTAGTGTCCTGCTGACCTCATTCTGAAAACTTTCTCTAGTTCACACTGCTTTAGCGACACTAACTTCTCAGCTAGTCTTAAACCAAGCAGCAGCAGCACACTCCCACCTCAGGGCTTTTGTACTTGCTTTTCTATGTATTTGAAATACTACTCCTTTCCAATGCAACTATCTGCATGGCACACTCCATTTCCTTCTTAAATATCTGCTCAAATATCACTGTTATCAGACAGTTCTTCCCTTATAAACCCCATTCTTTGTTGTCATTACCTTTTCCCTCATGCCACTCTGTATTTTTCTATAGCATTCATCACTACCTGTCGTATATATATTGGCTTTGTTTGTTTATCGTCTTTCTCCTCAAGCTGAAATATAACTTCCATGAAGGCAAGGATATTGTTCAGAATAGTTCCTGGTACATAGCAAGTTCACGATAAGTATTTATTGAATGAATAAATTGTTCCCTGTATAAACCCTTTACTCCAGACAAATTTGGTCTTCTCGCTGTCCCAATATAATAGTAATGATGGCTAATATCTTTTGAGTACTTTCAATGTGCCAGGAATTGGATACATCACTTTGTTACACTATTCAGTCAATAACTACATGAGATGAAAACTACTTTTATGCATATTTTACGGTTGACGCTCAAAAAGATTAAATAATTTGTATAAAATCATATAGCTATTTTTGCGGCAGAAACAGGACTCAAGTTAGCTTAGTCTGATACCAAAGCCCATTCTCCTAATTTTTATCATACTGTCTCCCTACATGCTTTCTCCTCTCTGTGAACTATTTGTGTAAGTGGCTCTTTGCAGTTGGCCCATAATTGTTTTCTAGCTGTTTTATATAGGCCTATTTAGTTTTCCAAATAGAATGTCAATTCCATGAGAACAAGATCTGGGTATTTGAAAAGTGATAACACATTTTATCTTATATTTATTTGTAAGCAAATTAACTTAAAGTTAATTCAAATCAATTTGACTAATATGACAAATTTCTCTTCAACTGTCACAATCTGGTGTTAGACAACTAGAATAATGAAGTAGAATCATATGGGGAAAAGAGTAGCTGACTACGAGTAAGGATATATGGAGCTTAGTCTCAGCTCTGTCTCCCAGTTCTGTCTCAGCTCTAGCCTCACTGGTATTTAATCTACCAATCTGTAAAGAAAGTTGGCCTAGATGGATCTAAATGGTCATTTCAGGGGCATCTGGGTGGCTTAGTTGATTAAGCATCTGACTCTTGATTTAGGCTCAGGTCATGATCTCACAGTCTATGAGTTTAAGCCCCATGTTGGCTCTGCACTGACAGTGTGAAGCCTGCTTGGGATTCTCTCTCTCCCTCTCTCTCTCTCTGCCCCTCCTCTCTGTGTGCCCATGCTCACTCTCTCTCTCTCTCTCTCTCTCTCACAAAATAAAAAAATAAACTTAAAAAATAAATAAATAGCCACTTCAAATTCTAAAAAAACTATTATTCCATGAATATTTAAAATGTGTCAAGCCAAAAGTAAAAGGCCAAATTCTTCCTTAATATGGTTCTACTTTGGTTCTAAGAGCAGTATTTCCTCTGTGCATTATTTCATGCCCTAAAACATGGAATGAGCTATAAATATGGTTTGCTAATGCCACCAGAGCTATATACATGACATTGTTTAGGTTGAAAAGAAAGTCATACTGTGACTCCATAAGAAGTAGATCAGTTGGAGAAAATCATGGAAAAGATGTCATTTTAAAGAGCATTATTGGGGGGCCTGGGTGGTTCAGTCAGTTAAGCATTGGACTCTTGACTTCAGCTTAGGTCATCACCTCGTGGTTGTGAAATCGAACCCCATGTCGGGCTCTGCACTGGGCACGGAGCCTGCTCTCTATTCCTCTCCCTCTGCCCCTCCCCTGCTCATGTGTGTTTGTGCGTGCATGCACATGCTGTCTCTCTCTTCTTCTCCCTCTGTCCCTCCCCTCCCCCTGTGCACATGTTCATTCGTTCTTTCTTCCTCTTTCTTTCCTTCTTTCTTTCTTTCTTTCTCTCTCTCTCTCTCTCTCTCTCTCACACACACACACACACACACACAGCAGGAATAAAAATTAGAGCAGGAAGAAGGTGGACTCCAAAACAAAAGACTTTAGGGGAAAAAGAGGACTTCATAGAATAAAAGATATGATAGAGAGTTTGAAAAATACTGAGTACAAGATAAAGGCAAATAATGCAAGAAAAATGGCAAGAAATTTTTAACTTCAGAGAAAACAAAAATCTGTATATAAAAGGAAATGCAGGAGCACCTGTGTGGCTCAGTTGGTTAAGCATCAGACTTTAGGTTTTGGCTCAGGTCATGACCTCATGGTTCCTGAGACCAAGCTCTGCATTAGGCTCTGGGCTGGCAGCACAGAGCCTGCTTGGGATTCTCTCTCTTTTTCCCCCTCTTTCTGCCCCTCCCCTGCTTGTGTTTTTTTCCCTCCCTCTCTCAAAATAAAAACCTCAAAAAAAATAAAAATAAAAAGCAAAAGCAATCATAATATGTTACCCTTATGTAAACACTGCTTTTAAATTAAAAAACAGAGCTAGATAGATGAGAGAATGAAGTTGGAGGAATATACAAGAACAAAATTCTCATCTATCATAATAGGCAGTCACACTTTCTAAAGTATGTGGTATAAGCATATTATTTAAAAATATGGAGGTAGGGCACCTGGGTGGCTCAGTTGGTTGAGCATTTGACTTTTTTTTTTTTTTTTTAAGTTTATGGATTTTGAGAGAAAGACTGCGAGTACACGAATCAGGGAGAGGCAAAGAGAGAGAATCCTAAGCAGGCTCCATGCTGCCAGTGCACAGCCCGAACCAGGGCTCAATCCTACCAACTATGAGCTCAGGACCTGAGCCAAAATTGAGAGTTGGATGCTTAAATGACTAAGCCACCAGGCACCCCTGAGCATCTGACTCTTGATTTTGGCTCAGGTCAAGATCCCAGGGTCGTGAGATTGAGCCCCAAGCACGGATCCTGCTTGAAATTCTCTCTCTCCCTCTATCCCTCTCCCCCACTTGTACTCCCATAAATAAATAGATATTAAGTAACTACATCTGGCATATTTGCACTTTACTTTTTTATAACAAATGTGATTTATTTGTAGCTTGGTTTTACTTTATTGTTAACAAAATAATTGGATAATAATGGCCCACATGGTACTTGTCTCCCACTCCTCTGTCCCTATATCCATAACGCCTAACATATCCAATATCTTTAAAAGTTCTTGTTGATTGAATGACCAATTAAAAACGGGATGAAGATGTCTTGTTATGGAATTATAGAATTTTGCACTAGAAGCAAATTTAGAAATTATATAATCCAATGCTTCCCTAATTGGTGTTCCATGAAATACTGCTTCTTGTAATGTTAATAGCATGCTGCAGAAAGTGTTTGGGGCTCGAATAAATTTGGGTAATCCCATATCAAAGAAATTAATCAGGTGTCTTCACTATACGAGTTCTTGGAGGCCTTACTATGTTGATATACATTGGGAATCCCAGAAAGGTAATTTATTATGCAGTGTTTCTTAGACTCATTTGTTTCATGAATTAAGCCCCAGCTAATATCTCTAATAATGAGTGGTTTCTGGAGCATTCTTTGGAACACTGATCTAGTCAACTCCTCTCATTTTACAAATAGGGAAAGAGAAACTCTCTAGAGCCTGTTCAGGTCTGGATGGCAGGGGAACTAGAAAGAAGGGTTTCAGGATTCTGGAGCAATCTCCAGTGATTGAACAACTCTGGCCTAAGTTTTCTCAGTCTTTCATCATGCATTTGAATTATTTCAAACCGGGGAACAACATCAGACACAAGCCTCTCCTTTACAGAGCTTTAAAGATTTCCTGATCCCTAAGGAGCCCAGGAAGTGAACCCAAGTGTCAGATGGAGCTCAAGCCATAAAGTTCGAGGGAAGAAGCTAAAGGAAGTCTCAATGGACATAAAAGACTGATTTTCAGAAGCAAAGTAACCCTAAATTGAGCAATGGCAATGTGAATAGACTACTCACATTTGTAGTTTTTCAAGTAAGTAAATAAGTGCTTTCACAACATCATCTCACTTGATTCTCATAATAATCTAATGAGAAAGACAAGGGTAGAATTATGATCCCCATTTTATGGAAGAGGAAATGAACTCTCACAGAGTTAAATACCTTGTCTGTGGTTATACAGCAAGTGAATGGCAAAGTTGGGCTCATTTTAAAGCATCAGGGCTCTTATCAATATATCACACAAACTGGGCAAATTTTGACTGAATACCAATTAACTCTTCCATGAAACATCCAAACTACTCCTATTGGCTCATTTAAAAAGAATAGATCAAGTCTCAAAGTGCTCATCGTGGTGGCAGAAACAACACCCCAATTACTGGAACTTCAAGGTCCTATCTGGGTTCAGTATAGTAATACCACCTGTAAGCTCTGTTGCTGGAAGAAAGGGGTCTTAAAAAGTTCCCACTGGGGAGGCAGCATGACCTAGTGTTACCAGCAAGGAGTCAAACAGACTTGAGTTTGAGTCCTGGCTCTACCACTTACTTACCCTATGACTTTATTCACTATATAACCCTCTGTGCTTCATTTCTTTACCTATATTGCAAAATGGCTAAAAAACTAATGTAAAGAGTTAGAAGGATAGCATAGTGTCATGGTTATGAGTATAAACTCTATAACTGTCCTATCTGGGTTTGAATCTCAGTCCTACTTCTTACTAGCTGTATGACTTCAGACAAGTCACTTAACATTTCAGAATTTCAGTTTTCACACACGTAAAATGAGGAAAACAGTGCATTCTTGGTTCAGCATCAAATGAAATAATATTTGTTAAGCACTTGAGTATAGTGTCTGACACTTTTGGGGAACGTCATCAAAAAGATGTGACCTATGATTTACCTGATTGACCCATGTGCTGGACCCCAGCACTGGGAGCCTTCTTACCCCCTCCCATAGCCTTGGAATGTGGGTTCTACTTGCCTTTCCTGCTCCCACAGGCTATTCCAAGGATATAGCCTTGAGAGTGATGATGTAGTGTTGAAAACGCCTGCATGGTACTGAGCCTACTTAAGACCTCTACAAACTTTTAAGATTTGGAGGGCAAGTGCAGTGATCCATTTGTGTTGCTGCTGCCCAAGACAAGCCTTGTATGTAAGTTCTCTTAGCTTATTAAAACTGCCACCTACCAACCTGGAATGGCCTGCCTCTTTCTTCAGTCTCTCCTTGCCCTCTGCCTATGGGAGCCAGTTTCAAATTACACCTGGGAAACTCCGGGAAGGACTGCGAACCAACAGGTACTATATAGCTCACTCAAATGTAATGATAACAACAATGGTAGTGAAAATCCCAATATTTTCCATATTTTCCTTCCAAAGCAAAATGAGAAAGAATGCTACTCAATTCAATTCACTTCCATTTACCCTCTCCCCTCTTTCCTTTCCAACTACAACCCAAGAATACTAGACTAGAAGTCAGGACACTTGGCTCCAAATGTCAGTTCAGTCACATACTAGTTATGTGATTTCAGGGAAGTCATTGAACTTACTTGAGGTATTTTTCCTCATCTGAGATTACATAACAATACTTTACTTACTCTCCTAGGTTGTTGCAAGCATCAAATGAATTAATAGATTTCAAAGTACTTTGTGAACTACAAAACACTACACAAATTTGAGTGGTGACTTTTTATCTGTCACAGGCTTCAAGATAGATGTTTTTACCAGTAAAAAGCAACTTTATCGCCAAGTTTTTTCTCATGGACAATTCGATCCAGTACGTTGTAGCAGATGTTGGTAGTTGCTCCTTTCATCCACTCGATGAAGATTTTTCCTTTAGTCACATCAAAATTGTACTGGAGGAATGGGCCAGGACATGAGGTCTTCCAGTAAAATTCCTTGGCAATGTTTCCCCAAAACTCTGCAACAGAAAGGGAACCCCAGACATCACCAAGATTCTCAGACATATTTATCCTCAGATGGCTTACCAGTCTATGACAGGAACAAGTCACAACTCCTCTGCTCTATACTCTAGGACCCACCACCGAAGTCCCTCCTCTACGTGTCTAATCTTTATAACCTACTACTTTCCTAACCCACCTTCTATTCCCATGAACTGAATATTGACTCAAATTTCTTCCTTCTCTCCTCAAAACTGCCACTCCATTTTTCACCATCTATTCAAATCATAGCCACATAGTGCCTATCAAAAAGCCAAGCACATTGTAGTCAATCAGTAATTTGTTTTTAAGCAGTGAAAGGAAGAAATTCTTTACCCACAGAGTCTTTCATAATATCTTTCTCTTAATTTGTTCATTCATTCACCTTCAGCAATTATTTAATGAGTATCTCCTTCTCCTATTACATCTTGCCCAGTGTTACTTGCTATGAGCCAGATGTTGCTTTAAGTTCTTTATATATATTATCTCATTTAGTCTCTACCACAACCATAAGAGGTAGGCCTTGTTTTCATTCTCATTTTGTTGATTTGAAAATAAAGGTTTACCAAATGTCCATCATCTGATGATGGATAAAAAAGATGTAATATATATACACAATATATAATAGAATATGTTCCATATAGAAATGGAATATTACTCAGGCATCAGTAATAATGGAAATCAGTAATGGAAAGTATGATACTTTGCCATTTGCAACAACGTAGATGGAGCTAGAGTGTATTACACTAGGTGAAATAACTCAGTCAGAGAAAGATAAATACCATATGATTTCACTCATGTGGAATTGAAGGAACAAAACAGATGAACATATGGGAGGGGAAAAAAGAGAGAGAGAAACAAACCATAAGAGACTCTTAATGATAGAGAATGAACTGAGGGTTGATGGAGGGATATGGATGGGGGGTGGGCTAAATGTGTGCTGGATATGAAGGAGGGCACTTGTTATGATGAACATTGGATTTTGTATGTAACTAATGAATCACTGAATTCTACTCTTGAAACCAATATTGCACTATATATTAACTAACTAGAATTTAAATAAAAATTTAAAGAAAAAGAGAAAACAATGAAAATCAAAGATCAAAGATGTTAAATAACTTACCCTAGGTTACCTAGTTACTAAGACAAGATGTGAACTGCCCTGAGGAAGACATTTTTGCTAAAATCTAAAAGAGAACAGGAGTTTTTCTTCACTTCCTTACCAGGAAACAGTGCCATGAGATAGAAAGGAACCACGGCTATATGTTAAGAGGAACTCCCTGAAGCTGAAGCACTGAGAGTTAAGAGAAAGAATAGCAGAAATTGATTCACAAACTGGGCAGATCATGCAATCCTTCTGGGCATGACAAGGAGTTTGATATTTATGAAAGTCATTGTAGGATTTTAAGGAGAGGGACATGAACAGATTAATAATCTTAAAATATTTGCCAGCTACTCCATAGAATGTACTCAACAGGTAAAACATGTAATGGCAGAGCACTTAGGATATTGTCAGTACAGAGTCAGGAGCTAGAACGAAGACACACACTTAGAACCATAACCGTGAAAGGAACTTTATAGATTATTATCCCCCATTTCACCAATAACAAACCAAATTCATAGAGGTAAAGTGATTTGCTCAAGGTTATGTGATTCGGTTTATATAATCTAGTTGGAAAGATAAGACTAACACATGAAATACTGTTGAATGTACAAAACAGAATATAGATGAAAGCTAAATCATATGGTGTACAACTTGCAATCAATTCAAGAAATCCAAATTAAATCAATCCCATGGTACCATTATATACCTATAAAACTCACATTAATTAAAAAAAAGATAAACCCAATGCCAGAATGGTACTATAAAAGAGATACTCTTATAAGATAATGGCATTGTAAGAAATTGTCACAATCTTACTGGATAACAGGAAAATGACTGACGAGAGCCATAAAAATTTTTATACCTTTTCAACAACTGCTAACTCAGTTTTGGAGAACACGCTACAAGAAAAAATTCCAAAGGAAAAAAAGTGATTGCTAAAGAGATGTTTGTAGTAACACTATTTATAACAGTGAAACTGGAAACGACCCAAGAGCCTAATAATTAAAAAAAAAAAAAAGCAGATGAAAACTAGTAATACTAGTAGTAATACAACAGAATACTAAATGGCCACTAAAGAGAGAGGAAATGGGAACTGGCATTTTAGCAAATGCCATTCTTGTACCAGGCACTGGGCTAAACTTATTGAATCTAATTTTGTGTGTGTGTGTGTTTAAGATTTTATTTTTAAGTAATCTCTATATCAAATGTGGAGTTTAAACTCATAACCCTGAGATTAAGACTTGCATGCTCTACTGACTGAGCCAGCCAGGTGCCCCTCATTGAATTTTTTTTCATATTAAAACACTCATAATTGAAGTATTTTTATTTTATGTACAATGAGTGAGCATTAAGGCAGGTATCATGGATATCTGTGGTTAAGGTAGGTATCTTAGCTGACCCATTCAAGGAAGTTTACTCTATCCAACTTAATAAAGCCTATATCCTTTGCATACTGACAGAAACATTGGCAGCATATACCAAGGCTGTGTTTCTCTGACCAGACCATGGTGATTCAAGCAGACGCGGCGAGAACAAAAACTCTGGCCAAACTACCTCAAATGGCTCCAGTAGAGCTACTAGTGATCTACCTTGTTCTTTCTGATGCAGCAAAATGAGGCAAAAGGCCTCACGGAATGTTTACATGGTCCTATGAAGTATACATTAATTACCCTATTTTTATAGATGAATGAAACAAAGCTCAGAAAACATAGGAAACTCTCCCAAGGACCGCACAGCTAGAAACCAGTATACAAAATCAGATCTGTTATAACTACATTGAGTACATGTATATACTCAAACATATTTTTAAGTGATAATAGTAGGCATAGGTTATGTAAAATTATTTACAAACCCTATTTATGTATATCAATAAGGATGAAGAAAATTCAATTTTGGGGCACCTGGGTGGCTTAGTCGGTTAAGCGTTCAACTCTTGATTTTGCTTCAGGTCATCTCACAGGTCGCGGGTTCAAGCCCTGCATCAGGCTCTGTGCTGACAGTGTGGAGCCTGCTTGAGATTCTCTCTCTCTCTGTGCTCCTCCTCGACTTGCACTCGCTCACCCACGCACACTCTCTCTCTTCCCCCCACCTCTCTTTTTTTTAAATGTTTATTTATTTTTGAGAGAGAGACAGAGCATGAGCGGGGAATGGGCACAGAGAGGGAGACACAGAATCTGAAACAGGCTCCAGGCTCTGAGCTGTCAGCACAGAACCTGACGCAGGGCTCGAACTCACGAACTACGATATCATGACCTGAGCCAAAGTCAGACGTTCAACTGACTGAGCCACCCAGGCGCCCCCCCACCTTAAAATTAATAAATAAACTTCAAAAAAAAACAAAAAACACTGAGTTTTATGATCACTTAGTTTTGTTTTGGGAGGGGTTTGTTTTATTTTGGTGAAGGTATTGAAATATGGATCTTTCACTGGCACACATTCTCTTTTTTTTTTAGTTTATTTATTTATTTGGGGGTAGGGGGACAGAGAGAGAATGAGACAGAATCCCAAGTAGGCTCTGTGCTGACAACGCATCACGGAGTTTGAACTCACAAACTGTGAGATCATGACCTGAGTGGAAATCAAGAGACATGCTTAACTGACTGAGCCACCCAGGCACACCATCATTAGCACAGATTCTAAATATGAAAGTTCAGAAGAGGAAAAGATGAGCAGGGAATGCTGTGTGGAACCGGTGGAATTTGACTAGGTAGAGAAGAGCAGAAGGAAATGGGCAAAGGCAAGTAGATGAGAAAGAAACCTTTGTGTAATCAGTGTATCAGTGAGAATGACTGGTCTAGAATAAGGTGTGTGGTAAGGAATAGTGGGGAAATAAGAATAAAGAGATAATGTGTAGCTAATTATCCAGACCTTGAATGAAGGGCAGAATTTTAATTTGAAATTGGAGGAGATAGGGAACTATTGCAAGTTTTTGAAGTGACTCATGAAATCCATGTTTCCAGAATCTCAATCTGATAGTGTTTATTTTAGGTAAGTCTACCAGAGAGACTGAAGGTGGGTGAGACCAGGGGACAGAAGAACCAATGAGGCTGCTTCCTTGAATTGAAAGGTTCTGTGGGAATGCAAGGAAACGTAAGTAGACATTTTGGAGAGTATTTAACAGAATTTGGTGAAAGAATTTGGTGAAAGGGTCAGGGAAGAGGAAGAGTATAGCTATCAGGAGTATAGGTTCTGTAGTCAAGACTACCTCAGATCAAATCCCAGATCCACTGTTATGTAGCTTCATGACCTTGTGCAAGTTAGTTAACCTCTCTACACTTCAGTTTTCTTCTCTGCATAATGGGGATAACAGTCTACATCGAATCAAACAGGATTTGTGCTCAGTAAGCAATCTTAAATGAGATATAGAAATAGAAAAGATACATCTATAGTTGATTGATAGATCTTATTAAAGGAGAAGATGATGAAAGATTTAGTTTGGGACAGTGCTATTGACAGGGATTAGAAAATTAAAGGGAGGGGTGCCTGAGTGGCTCGGTCGGTTAAGCGTCTGACTTCCTGACTTCGGCTCAGGTCATGATCTCACGGTTTGTGAGTTCGAGTCCCACATCAGGCTCTGTGCTGTCAGCTTGGAGCCTGGAGCCCGCTTTGGATTCTGTGTCTCTTTCTGCCCTTTCCCTGTTCGTTTTCTGTCTGTGTATCTCTATCAAAAATAAATAAACACTAAAAAAATTTTTTAAAAAAGAAAGAAAATTAAAGGGAGCGCAGGTTTGGGAGGAAAAATTGGTAAATCCAAGGCACAGTCATGTTAAATATGGTATAACATCAAGGTATGAGAATAAAATGGTCTACAGACCTATGAAATCTGGGACCAGAGCATACGTGGGATCCTGGGCACAGGGCTAAATATACTGAAGTTATTATTGAGGAAATAGATGGGAAACAGATGAACTCATGATGGGGAAAAAAATACAGAGAAGGAAAGAGAAGCGAAAAGAGGTCTGAGGATTCAAACTTGAACACTGCCTATGTAGCAATCAACCCCTCTACACTTGATTCAATCCTGTCTTGCGTTACTCAGTAATCCCTTAGTCCATGCTGTTCTTATTGTTAGCAAACTAACCACCATTTACTGAATGCCTATTGTGCTTCAGGCACTCTATCATGCACACTTAATCACCTGCCTTAGACTTCAAACAAACCCAGAGGCAAGCATTATTATCCGAATCTTAGAGATGAGAAAAGGAACCTTAGGTTTAAAACTCTGCTTAAGACCTCACTCGCAGTGAATGAATGGTAGATTTGGGGGTGGTTCGATTCATTGCCCATGCTTATCCCACTGAGAACATAATGCTGCCGCCCAACGCAGGTACAGTTTTGACCCCTCACACAGACCGAAGGCAAGGGCAAAGAATTTTCCTTACACATTCTTAAAGACATGGGCCTTTCTACCAGAATTTCTGAGTTATTACAATTCCAGCCCGATTTTTTTTTAACTGCATTTTAGTGACTTGTTCAGTCTTATATTGCGTAATTTCCACTGGAATTTATGAAATATGAAAAACAGACCTGGGACCCCGTTACTAATGTGGGGGGCCCCCGGAACGGGGGAACGGAACCCCCTCTCCAACTGCGGAGACTCATAGGGTAAAGGTGTCAGGAGGCAAAGGCTGAGTTGGCGTGAAAGGGAGCAAAGAAAGTTCTGCGGCTCTCCTCCCCTCGAGGCGCCCCTTCTCCTTTGAGAACCCGTCTTTTCACCTTAGGAACTCTCCCTCTTTTCTCATGAAACTTTCACTCTCCTCAAGAAAGCCCCATCTCCTCACGAAATCCCCAAGTCGCCAAGGAACTCCCCAACTCCTAGGGAACCCTCATCTCCTCACAGAACCGTCCTCCCCACAGAACTCCCATCTCCTCCCGGAACTTCTTTTCCATCTCCTCAAAGAACCTCCCTATCTCTTCATGGACCCTTCAACCTCCCAAGGGAAAACCCAACTCCGCCAGGGAACCCGGATCTCCTCACGTAACCCGCGTTCCCCACGCCTCGCGCCCGGTTTCTCACTCCTCTGGAAACCCCTCCTTCTCTTCTCACTGACCCCACCCAGGGCCGCCCGGGCCCGGCCTCACCTCGCGGCTCCTCCACAGAGCGTCGGTGCAGCTCGCGGTAGCGCTGCAGCGACGGGACGTGCGCTGAACGGCTGAGCTCGGGCGGCGGGGACCAACTCCGCACCCGGCTCCGGGCTCCAGCTTCCTCCTGCTCCCCGCTCCCGCTCCGGCTCCGCTCCTCCGGAAGCCCCATAGCGTCAAGTTCCGAGCGCTGGAGCAGCCTCTGTGGTTGCTTCTCGCGCCCAGGCGAGGAAAACAGGCTGGCCGAGGGGCGGGGCCTTACGGGAGGAGGAGAGACCGGGCGGGCGGAGGCGTGGCTTAGGCAGCCTCAGGGGATGGCGGCCGGGAGGGACGGAGCCACGCTGGATGGGGGTGGAACAAGTGTTAGCAATGACACGGACTGGGAAAAGTCGAGTATTGCTTGCGAGTAGGGGCGGAGCTGACTGCGGAAGGGGTGGGGCCATAGGGGCAGAGCCGAAGGGGCGGGGCCGGGCGTGACAAGAGAGGTTGGCACCTTGGAGTGACAGGGGAGGGGAAGGACCAGGCGTGACAGTAGAGGGGGTGGGCCCTCTCCTGTTATGGAGTGACAGGGAGTGGCGAGCCTGGATGTGACAGGAGAGGAGGCCGAATCATGGAGTGACCATAGTGGGGTGGGGTCTTGGAGTGACAGACGAGAAGTTGGGTTAGGGCGGGGCTCGAGCTGGAAAGAACTGGGCAACCGAAAGGAGTTGGACCTGGCCCATAATGGAGCCGCCCCCTGATCTGATTGCATAAGCCTGTCACTCCACGGGTTTGGAAAGCCAGGTGGAATTGGGTCCTTTCCGGTTTCCAGTGCCGGGAACAGGGCACTGTTCCCCTCTGAGATCTATTCCCCAGTTCTGAGTAAACCCCTCCCCTCTGTGCCCAGGAAAAATTCCTCCCACAACGTTGAGGGCCTGGGGACTGGACGCCCTCTCTGCTAACCTTGGGGCCAGCTCAGATTTTTCTCCCACCTCCAAAGATATGTCTTCACTCTCCCTGCCTCCACAAATTCCCATCCAGATCTCAAGTGCAAGACTCAAGTGAAGACTAGGAGGTGCCTTCAGGTCTTTGCTAACAAACCCACCTCCTCATTACACAAATGGTAAACTCAGGGAAAGGAAAGAACTTGTGCAAGGTCACAGAGAAAACAACCACCAGGTTAGGGCCAAACCTAGGTCTCCTGACTCCCCCTCGTCGGGCTGAAGGTAATGCTTGTAAAATATAAGTCTTTGCAAAATAGGAAAAATCACCCTTCTTTCCTTCCCAATCTCTTTACTTCACCAAGAAACCCCTCCTACCTGCCACAATGGGGCTCAGTTACCTCTGACTTCCCTCCATCCTTTCCACTCCAGAAAGGACAGACCAGGCAGGACCTTCTATCTCCCACCTGCACTCACCCACCCATCAGTTCACAGAATGACTGTCAAGGTAGGAAGGATCCTTAGATATCTAACTTCAAGGGTGATTCTGAGGGTCAAAGCAGGCAGCCCCCATCCCCTGAAGCCTACACAGGGCTTGTGACCCCATCTGGCCCAGGCTATCTTCCCACCTTCTTCTTTGTTCTTTGTCCAGCTGACTACAAGCCCAGCACACCTAAACTGAAAAAAACAAAAACTCTCCACTGATAGACCTATGATCCAGAGCCTATTCAATCCTAAAGTGAGAGTCTCAGGGCTTCCCGAAGGGGTACAAACCTTATGGAGTGGACATGGACCCCACTGAGGAGACAGATACTTCATCAAGAAGGCAATAACTGCACTGAAGAGGCACACACTTTACTGACGATACTCCATTAAGGGAGCACAAATCTTGCTGAGGAATCTCAGATCTCACTGAACGGTTGTGGACTCTGCTAATAGGACATAAAAGGCATTGAGGTTCTCTGATTCTACTGAGGGGACATGGACTTCCTCCTAGGAGACAGAGAAGATACAGGTTTTACTAAAGAGACATAGACTCCACTGAGAGGACTCAAACCCCACTAAGGGGCTTCTGACAACATTGAGGAAACGGACACTACTAAGGGATCACAGACCTCACTTAGTAGAGACTATAGGGGGGGATCAGACTTCCCTGAAGCGTCATGAGCCCTACGGACCTCGCTGAGGAGATACGAACCCCTCTGTAGGGAGGAAGGTACATGCAATGGGCACACATTCCTAGTATAGACAGTCAATCTCTTTCCCTCTCTCCCTCCTCAGTCCCCAGCTCTTTTTTTCTCCCCAAGCCCTTCTCCCAAGTCCTAAATCTCTTCTCAATACACTGATGTCCCCTGCTGTCTACCTATGGCACTGCAGCTGCTGGGCCCATAGTAGTTTTTCAAATAGTCCTGGTTTTTATCTCTGAACCTGGATCCTGGGGTTGGGAAAGGAGAGGTTGTGTCCCCAGTGACTTCACCAGCCCCCTCCCTCTTGCCTGTGGACTGTACAATGGAAGTTTGGGCAAGAGACCTCATAAGAGAGAGAACCACCCCCCGTTCCTTAGAGATGGGGTAGTAATGCAAACTATAGTGTAGTCGGAATTCTTCAGAGTAGGAAGAGGATGGATTGGGTTGGATGGGATGAGAATTAATGAAATTAAGGAAGTAATAATAAAAATAATCATAGTTATGACATTTATTAAGTGCCACATCCTATACTAAGCACTTTCCACCATGTTAATCTTCACAGCCATCTGAGATGAATACTATTATTCTCTCTATTTTACAGATGAAGAAACTAATACTCAAGGAGATTAAATGTCTTGCCTAAGATGATGTGTTTACAAGTGGTCCCCACAGCTCAGACAACTAGACTACAGAGACCTATTCCTCTCCCATTTATCCCTGCCCCTCAACTCCACCCCACTCCTGCCATAACACCACCACCATTATTTCCCTTTCCAAGTGTCCTTTCCGGAACCACGTCAAACACTCTGAAAATGATGGTAAGTATTCAGGTTCCAGAGACCCCATCCCAGACTATAATCATGATCTCTATAGTGGAATCTGGGGATCTGCTTTTATTTATTTTATTTTATTTTATTTTATATTTTATTTTATTTTTGGGATCTGCTTTTAAACATCCCAGCACACACTCAAGTTTGGACTCGCTGTCCTATGCGATAGGTTAGGAGTCCTAGAAGGGGTTGATTGAAAGAGGAATCTGAGAAGTGTTGGGGGTCCCGGGAGAGATCTGACGTCCCAGGAGAGACATTCAAAGCGGTGTCTCAAAGTGAAGAAGCAATCCGAGGATGACTGCTCCACGTGGTGGGACTGCAGGTGCGTGTGAAGGCGGAGTCTCTTGAAAGAGGGTTCTGGGGTCGGAGGACGAGTCTGAAATCAGAAAAGGATTTAGGAGTCCGAAGAGGGGTCTGGTGTCCGAGGTTAGGTTTGCGGTCAGTGGAAGAGTCTGTGGCTGGGGTCTGAGGATTCTAGCTCAAACTGAAAGGAGGAAGGGTTTGGCCCCTGGCCTGCATGAGATGTCCGAAACCACTCTGGTCACGCTTGCAGCGCTCTTCTCTCCCTCCATCCCCCACGCGCTCTTCAGGAGCCACCCTTAAGGCTCTCCATCCACACCCACATTGCCCACATGCAGGTCGACAGCAGGCTGACAGCGCTAGGTGGAGGAGGGGTGTGCAGTCAGACCCCGACGCCCGCGGGGGCTGTGGTGAGGCGCCCCCTCCTGGCTGCCCTAGAGTTCAGGCCCCGCCCTCCCCCGCCCCCCTCGCCCCCGCCGCACCACTTCCGGCAGGCGCTGCGCTGCTGGGGGGCGCCGGCGAGGATGGCGGCGGAGAACGAGGCTAGTCAGGAGAGCGCCCTGGGCGCTTACTCACCCGTGGACTACATGAGCATCACCAGCTTCCCGAGGCTGCCGGAGGACGAACCGGCGCCCGCGGCCCCTCTGAGGGGCCGCAAGGACGAGGACGCCTTCCTGGGAGACCCCGATACCGGTGAGGCCCGCTGGCCCGGTCCCTGCCCCCTGAGACGTCCCCGGTCCTCCTTCATCTGCGCCGAGCATCACCTCCAGTCTCCATCTCCCTAATTCATCCCCTTCCTCCTGGACCTCTCCCTTCTCCTTCCTGTCTCTCTTAATTATCTAGTGAGGTTGGAGATGCATTTCTGCTTTGGAGGCTTAGGATGCGACAAGGAAGAATGATGCCAGGGACTGCAGTAGCAGGGATTGGGGTTACCTCTTGGGAAGAACCAACTAATAAGGAAAGAATGTTGGAGGGAAGATGCTAAGAAACAGCTGTGATCACCCAGAAGAGGCCTTTCTTTAGTCACAGAGAACAGACTGCAGCAGGACCGGTAGATGCTAGGTTTTGGGAAGAACTTCCCCACAGCCAAGGATTGTGGGAAAGAGAGACCTTAGGGAGAAGCTGAGAATCTTTTCATGTCCTGGGAGGGGTAAAGAGGGTATGATTCTTGTCTGTTTGTGAGGGCTAGGTATTGGGAGACAGGGGGATGGACTGTGTGACCTCTCAGAGTCCTTGGAGACCAGAGTGCCTTCTCTGCCCTGTGGATTACCTCACCCCTCCCGGAGCCATGGATCAGGCCAGGATGTTAGTAAGGTACCCTGCCCCCTAGGAAGCAGGCTCCAGAATTTTACTGTGTTCTTGGCCCTCTGCAGGGACTGCAAGGGGGGAGAGGAGGGAGGGGGGAGACCTGAGGGCCAAGAGGTCTCTGAGTATTTCTTTCCTAGGGCTCTTCCTCCTATCCATGTGGCCCAGCTCTATCTTCCTCTCCATTCTTCATCCTCCATCCCCCATCCTTCTTTCCCTCAACGTCACTTCCTGGCATTAGAGCATCCTTCTGCTTAACTCTCTCTTCCTCCCAGTGCCTGCACTTGAGCCCTGTCTCTTACCAGCCTGGCAGATCCTGCTTCCCTGACCCAGCCTTCTCCAGCCTGGCTCTTCTGTAGCTATTCCCAGCCTGAAAGCCCCAAACTCTTTCCCCCTCCACAACTTCCCAGTTATCTGGCCTTTACTAGTATCCCCTGCCAACCTAACTAGACGGTACCCTACCTGGAGGGAGGAGTAGGGAAGGTGGGGGAGGCTTTTGGACGTCACATGTCCAAGCTGCAGATCAAAACTTCTTTTTCAGAGGGAGTAACCCTGGAATCAGGAGGTAACAGGGAGAGTAATGGGAAGATGTGTCCTGGTAGATTACAGCCTGAAACCATGTCCTTTATTCAGGGTCAGGAGTGCCACCTCTGATCCCAGCACTGCCTTGACTCTGTATGACAATAGGCAGCCCTACCCTGACCTGGGCCTTAGTTTCCTCTTCTAGTTCAACTGGGAATGCCTATCTCTCTTAACCTAGAGATTGGAAAACCCCCGACATGTTTTCTCCTGACTCCCTATAAATGTCTTAGCATTTATCAAACCTGTGATTATTTGGGCAATCATGTGATTACACCATGTTTGTAAGCCCTATAAGGATAGGACTGTGACTGTCTTGTTCACCATCCTTTCTCCACCGTCCAGCACAGTGCTAAGCACTTAATAAAAATAGTTGAATGAATAAATGAATGAGAGAGCTCTCAGGATGAAAGACTAGCAGGGGAGGGAGTACCTTGGGGAGTTAATATAGATTCTGCCCTCATCTATACAAAAATCCAGCAGAGACCCTTTGACCTGAGTTTCTGGGAATCTGCACATTATGCCACACTTGTACACTAAAGTTCCAAGGACTCTTACCATCATACCTATGTAGCCATTTCAATGCCATGTCTCGGAGCACTACTTCTAGGCCCCAAAGCTTCTTTGGCCAGCTGGACTAGCCTGTTGGCTAACATGATCTCCTATGTTCTTAACCTGGTGGTGCCACTTACTGGCACTGCCCCATCCTCTTATCCAAGACTTGGTTGTGCCCAGCTAGCTTCTAGTCTGCCACTCCCCAGAACCAAGTGCCAGGTACCCTACAACTGACCCTGTAGAAAACAGAGCTAAATGGTGACCACTCCAAGGTTGGGGAAATTCTTAACTCTCTCCCGAGCTCCAGGCCCACATGTTCCTCTCTGTCGCAGGCATCTGCCTCTAGATGTCCTGCAAGTGCTTCACCTTAAGCATGATCTATGTTGAATTTATCATCTCTTCCCCATACCTGCCCTTCCCCCAATGTCATTCTCAATTAGTGACACTGCCACTCATCCAGTCTCACGGTAGAAGCCCAGGAGCTACCCACGACTTCCTTCCTTCCTTCCTCTTATTTCCAAATAGTGATCAGATGCTCTCTGTCCTCCTAAGTATCTTGCAGATTTCATCTCATCATCCTGCTACCACACCATAGACTAAGCCACCATCCTCTCTCTTGCTTGTATTACCCATAGGCTTCTAGCTACTACCTGCCTCCTCAACCCCAATCCATCCACTACCCTGAACTTCTGGTCATGTCATTCCCTGGTTCAAAAATCTTTAGTGATTCTGCCCTTAAGGAATAAGCAAGCAAGCCAGGGATGACCACAGTTTCTAGCCAAGATCTTTTTCCTTAGCTCTAGACTTGCCAAGTCAACTCTGTTCAGGATTCTTTTGTCATAAACTCAGCTAAAACTGAGCTAATCTTAAAAGAGAATTTTATTCGGTAGCATAACTGAAAAATTCAGGGATATGGCGCATCAGGCATAGCTGGATCAAGGCACCTAAAAACGAACTGGCTTTCATCTTTTGCTTTGCCTTCCTTTTCATGGGCTTCATCTTCAGACAGCCTTTCATCTTGTGGGGCAACACGCCCCCAGCAGCAGCAGGTTTACCCCTTACTATCTTAGCAATCTAGGCAGAAAGAAAAGCCTTCCTCTTGCCCAATGGTTCCAGCAATGGAATGAAGTTTTAGTCTCATTGACCTGGTGTTGGTCATATGCCTGTCGCTGAACCAGTTACTGTATCTGTTCCGATGGGCTAGGCCTAAGTCATATACTCACTCTGGTCAGGAATGAGAAAATGAGGAATGAGAGAGGGGAGATGGCATATTCTAAAAGAAAATTGAATGGAAATGGCATCTAAGCAGATAAAAATCAGATGGCTACTAGGCCAGTCGCCTCCAGACTACTGCTAATGTCCCACAAATTCAGAATCGCCAAAATTAAACTCATCATCTGTCTCCCCAAAGACTTGTGTCTTCTGATTCCAAACTAATCTTTTCCCAGTGTCCTGCTGTTGTTCTTACATATCAGTAAAATCAATGGTTTTATCGCCCTGGTGCTTACACAGTAGGGTACTGAGTAAATATTTTTGTTGAATAAATGAATAACTTAATGATTGACTTGTGGAATAAAAAGTCTTGCATAGATCCAACTCTAATGAAACCGTATCACCTTCACCTCCTGGTCCCTCATAGCTGATTGGAGGAAACATTTAAGGACAAGTATCAACTAGAATTAGCTTAAACAGTTGGCTTTTGAGTGTGGAAATGGCTCCTGCTTTATAGAGCAATGGAAACAAGGTTTTGAGTTCCTCCTGCTTCTGCCATTTATTCATTTTATGACCTTAAGTGGGCAACGTCATCTTTTCCAGTCCCAAGTTTCTTCATCTGCAAAATGGAGAGAGTAGGCCTATCTCATAAAGTTATGGGAATGTTTCAGTGAGGGAATGTGTATAAAGTGCTTGGAATATAGTCAGCGTCAGTAAATATAAGTTCAAAACCATTTCCTGCACTTCTTTTGAAACCTCCAGGGACCAAGGAGAGTTCTGTGCCCACAGTAGGTATTTAACATCTGTTTGTTGAATGAATTCCAGTTTTATTTAAAGACTGTGTGGTGCTGGTGCTGTGGAGTAGAGGCAAGCATGATCAGCTGAGGGAGGCTTCCAGAAGACAAGTTTCTTTTTTTAAATAAAAAATGTAAAACAAATTACATGTTTTTGGTAAAAAGAAAATAGTGAAGAAAAGTAAAAGTTCTCTTCTCTATTCCTATCTGCCCACAATTTTTTCTTTTTATTTAAAAACACATGGGGGTGCCTGGGTGGCTCAGTTAATTGAGCATCCTACTCTTGATTTCAGCTCAGGTCATGATCCCAGGGTCTTGGGATCAAGCCCCACATTGGGCTTCTTGCTGGGCATGGAACCTGCTTATCTCTCTCTCTCTCCCTCTGCGCCTCTCCCCTGCTCACGTGTGTGTGCGCTCTTTCTCTCTCTCTAAAAGAAAAAAAAATTTTCAGGCTCTGTGCTGACAGCACAGAGCTTGGGACT
The DNA here is from genome assembly GCA_030068075.1 of Paguma larvata. Taxonomy (NCBI): domain Eukaryota; kingdom Metazoa; phylum Chordata; class Mammalia; order Carnivora; family Viverridae; genus Paguma; species Paguma larvata. The sequence continues at coordinate 25,736,927 of CM057844.1, read as the reverse complement.
CTCTCTGCTTTTCTCTTGGCCCCTCCCCCGCTTGTTCTCTATCTCTCTTTCAAAATAAATAAAAATAAACTTTAAAAGAAAAAACTTTGGGGGGGGGGCACCTGGATGGGTCAGTTGGGTAAGCGGCCGATTTCAGCTCAGGTCATGATCTCTCAAGAATTCAAGCCCCACATCGGGCTCTGTGCTGACAGCTCAGAGCCTGGAGCCTGCTTCAGATTCTGTGTCTCCGTCTCTCTCTGCTCCTCCCCCACTCACGCTCTGTCTCTGTCTCTCTCTCAAAAATAAGTAAACATTAAAAATTTTTTAAATGAATGAAAGAAAAAAATTTTAATTAAAAAATAAAATAACAATAAAAATATATGTATTGATTTAGAGATGCCTGGCTGGCTCAGTCAGTGGAGCCCGCGACTCTTGATCTCGGGGTTGTGAGTACAAGTCCCACATTGGGTGTGGCGATTACTTTAAAAAATAAAATCTTAAAAATATATTTATACGTATTGATTAAAAAAAAGCAATATATATATATATAGTAAAAATTTCAAACAAGAAATTCTCCCACCCCATCTTATTCCTACCTTCAGCATCTTTCTCCAAAAGTGACCACGATAAATGTTTTCTAAAAATTATCTATGTATGTATGTGGTTTTTTTATTTACACAGAAGAGTGAAGTATGGATTTTGAAGGGCCTTGAATGCCGGCTCAGGGAGCTTGGATTTTCATCATGGTGGCCTTGATGAACCATGATAGTATTTTAAACAGGAAAGTATAACACTCAGTTTTCAGTATTATCCCACAGACTTTTAAAGGGGTTTTCTCCTAGTGCGTAGTAGGAGGTGCTCAAAAAAAATTTATTAAATGAATAAACTTTTTAAAACACATTGTACATACAGCAAGGGTATTAAGGTCAAGGTACCAGGTCATTTCTTTACTGTTCACAAACACCCAGGACCTTTAGGTCATTTAGAGAACTGGTTTCAAGGCTACCATAACCCAAAGGAGGAAAACTGTGGGGTGGAAGAGGGCCTCAGCCCTGGCCCAGGTGGAAAAGGGATAGAAATAACTAGAGGGTGCCTGGTGGAATCATCTCATGGAATCCTTATACCCATTTTAGCCAGTTAGGGATTAGCTCCATTATTAGAATAAGGAAAGTGAGGCTTGTGGCTTGAAGCAACTTGCTCATAGTCAGCCAGCAAGTAGTAGCTTGCTGCACTCTTATTGTCCTCAGATTCATTCTCCAGATAGCAGCCAGAGGAATCTTTTTAAAACACAAAACAGATGGCTTCAGGTTCTTGCTTAAAACTCTGCAATGGGCTCCCATGGTTCTTAGGATTAAATCCAAGCTTCTCACTAGGCCCACAAGACCCAGCACATCTGGCCTAGCCTCCGCCACACCATTCTTTCCCCTTGCTCCCTACGTCAGAGCCACTCAGGCCTTGGTTATTTTTTTTCTAATGTACCAAGCTTATTCCTACCTTAGGGCCTTTGTGCCTGCTGCTCCTTCTTTCTGGAATACTCTACACACTCACCCCTTGCTCTACATATGATGGCTAGCTCCTTCTCATCCCTTAGTTCTCATTTTAAAAGTCACCTCCACTGAGACGCCTTGTCTGATTTCCTCAGCTAAGTAATGGGCAACGCACACGTTATTCTCTTATCATTTCATCCTTCATAGCACTTGCCACAAGTTACGATGATATACTCCTTTGTTTGCTTGTTTATTTTCTTTTCTTCCACTGGTCTGTGAACTCCCTGAGGGCAGAAACTGTCTATTCCTTTCCCCTATATCCAGCAGAGGGCCAGACCCATAGCTGGGCCCTCCATATTTGTTTAATGAGTGAATGGATAAGCCAAGCAAGGTTGAAAGCCAGGGCCTGTCCATTCAGTTTATGTAGCTACCTCCCCACACAGAAGGCTGGCCCCAGTTGGGACGGGATCTGGTTTCCAGGGAGGGCACAAACCCCTTACGCTCCAGGAAGTATTTTTTGCCCTGGGTCCTGCGTCCTGGGACTCAAGAAGTTTTGCCTAGGGGCCAGGCATCCAGCCTCCTGCTGCCTCGCTGGGGGTCCCTGTCTTTCCAGCCAGGACTGCTGCTTCCCGGTTCTGGGGTGCATTGGGGAGACGCTAAAAGGCGAGCAGTGCCGTCTAGTGGGGTTTGCTTGACAGGGGAGGGGAGAGGGGCGCTCAGAATAGCCCCGCCTGGAGGGCGGGCAGGGCCAGGTAAGAGGTGCCCAGACCTACCCGGCTGCCGCCCTGCAGACCCGGACTCCTTCCTGAAGTCCGCGCGGCTGCAGCGTCTGCCTTCCACGTCGTCGGAGATGGGCAGCCAGGACGGGTCGCCGCTGCGGGAGACACGCAAGGACCCGTTCTCCGCGGCAGCGGCCGAGTGCTCCTGCCGCCAGGACGGGCTCACAGTCATCGTCACGGCCTGCCTCACTTTTGCCACGGGTGTCACTGTGGCGCTCGTCATGCAGATTTACTTCGGGGACCCTCAGGTGAGGAGGTTGGGGGAGGGGCAGAGGGAGGGACCCGAAGAGGAGGGAGTGGGGGAGTGCTTGAGGAGACCGTGGGAATTGCGGAATGGCTGAGTGAAGGAGGAAGCCAGCAAATGGAAAGGGGAGAGGACAGTGACGGGGGAGAGGAAAGTCCCAAAGGGAGGGACTCAAGGAGATCAGAGCCAGGAAGGTACCTGATCAGGAAGAGTCACAGGGGACAGGAAGGCAGGCCTCCCACCCCCAGCCCCTGCGGAGTTTCTGGGGTTGATGGAGGTGCCTAGGGGCCAGGGGTCCCCTACTCCCCCCTTTCCCTTCCCAGATCTTTCACCAGGGTGCCGTGGTGACTGATGCTGCCCATTGCACATCGCTGGGCATCGAGGTGCTCAGTAAACAGGGATCTTCCGTGGATGCCGCTGTGGCAGCAGCCCTGTGTTTGGGGATCGTGGCTCCACACAGTTCTGGCCTGGGCGGGTAAGGAGCTCCCAGCTATGGAGGTTGGGGTCCCCCAGGCCTACTTCTGTGTCCTGGTCTGTAGGCCTCACTGGGGGTTTTGGGGTTTCACTAGAGGGGCAGCTGGGTCCCAACTCCTTGCATTTTGCCCTTTCTACATCCAATTTTACCCCCTTCTGCTTACATGGAGTTAGAGGAGGTATTTTCAGAAGGGTTTTGTTTTGTTTGCTTTGTTTTAACTAGAAAAAGGCTTTGTAAACTATATAGTAAGGTGCACTGGTGGAGGTATACTGTCACTAATTAAAGCAGGGATACTTTAATTTTTGGGTTTACGAATCCTTAAAACAAATCCCTGTGAGCATGATGAAAGCTGTGGACTCTGTCTTCCAAAAATATACCCCAGGCTGAGAACTCTTAAAGTTTATTTATTTATTTATTTTGAGAGAGAGAGAGAGCAGGGTGGGGCAGAGAGAGAGGGAGAGTGAGAGACTCCCAAACTGGCTCCCCCTCTGTCAGGGAAAACTGATGTGAGACTTAAACCTATGAACTGTGAGGTCATGACCTGACCAGAAATTAAGAGTCTGAAGCTTAACTGCCTGAGCCACCCAAGTGCTCCCAGGCTAAGAATTCTTAAAACAGAGATTACAAACTGGCCACCCATGGGCCATACCAGCACACAGACTAGTTTGGTTTCTACATTTAAATTTTAATTTTTGTTAATGTTTATTTATTTATTTGGAGGGGGGGAGCAGAGAGAGGGAGAGAGAGAATCCCAAGCAGGCACAGAGCCCGACATGGGGCTGGAACCCAAAAACTGAGAGATCATTACCTGAGCCAAAATCGAGGGTCAGATACTCAACTGACTGAGCTACCCGAGCGCCTCCCACACTGAAGTTTTTAAAATTTGTTGGCTACTGTTAAAAAGTTGAGAATTTTCACAAAAATCCAGATTGAACAATCAGGAGCCCTGGTAACACGAGGCCCACGTTTCCCCACGGCTATAGTTATCTGGAGCTAAATAGCATGATGGGGCTTGTGTGTCTATTTGACCACAATTCCTACCACTCCCTATTGTTTATCTGTCCTGCTTTCTTTATTATGTTGCTTGGCTGCAAGCCAACCAACTCAGATGCAACTTCCATCTCAGATGGAAACAAGTCACAGAAAGGAGACAAGCTGACAAAGTCCATATCTTGGCTCCTGCAAAACCAGCCCTGCAGGCCTTACCAAAAGAAATTCCCCTTTTGGTTGTATACAGTCTGTCCTTACATAATTCAGTCCTGGGAGAGGGAGCTGAGGCATACCATGGAGGCAGGTGCAGGAAGCTGGCAGGGGTCCAGCTATGGTCTAGGGTGGGGGCAGGGGGTAGAACATCTTGCTCTTCCAGTCTCTGGGTTTTCCCTAATCAGGGATTAAAGTCTCCAGTAACAGGCTAGAAGAGGTCCATGGTCTCTGGGTCCCCAACCCCCTTGATTTCACTCCCTACCCTCTTACAGAGGCTGAGGCTCTTGAATCCCTGCTGAGGAGAGGGCTCAGACATCTGACTCCAGATGACAGATTTAGCCTACAGCCATCACCATTGGGGGCTGAAGGGTGGCAGGTTAATTGTTTAGAGGGTAGTATCTTATCAACCTCCCTCTTCTGTGCCTCTCTCAGCGGTGGTGTGATGCTGGTACACGACATCCGACGAAATGAGAGCCACCTAATTGATTTCCGGGAGTCTGCACCAGGGGCCCTCAGGGAAGAGGCCCTGCAGAGATCTTGGGAAACCAAGGTGGGGATGCTGGTGAGAAGAGAGAGTCGGGGGGGGGGGTGTCCCTTTACTGTCCTTCTGCTAACCCAGACATTAGTTTGCTGAGTTATTACAGTGGAAATGAGGAAAAGAGTTAAGCAGGATGCTCTTAAGGCTGTGAGGGAGAGAGGCAGCTCCCAAAATAAAATAATAAACCAAAAGATCTGGGTGGTTGATAACAGGCAATACAGCAGCACCTTACTTCTCTGGCAACCTCACCTATCTGGAAACCTGAGCAGCCTGAGACATTGCAAAATTCCTACACTATAACTCATACTTCCTATTCTAAGCTTGTTGACTATAACTTTCCCAGCCCACGACCTATTGGAAGATTAAAGAGGAATTGCTAAAGGCAAACCCACAATCTACTGAGAGCAAAGGAGGAAATAGAAAATTTTGGAAAAATAGTTATTTGGTGCAGTGACAAAAGCCAAACACATGCCTGAGTTATCACAGCTGAGTAATGGTGGTGTGATAATGAAAAGGTTAAATGAAAGTCCCTTGTCCATTATTTTAAAAGGTAGGAGTAGATATAATCCAATGTAGACAGGTTTCTATCTAAGTTGGTTATGTCTTGGCTCTTAAGAGGGCTTGCTTAATTTATAAATCCCTCCAGCTATGATAGATAAAGGAAGCCTTTCTGAATTTGCTGACAGTAAGTCAGGGAAATGGGAGGGATGCCTGCCGGGGAGAGCTGTCCCTCCTCTGGGATACTTGGCCTGTGTCTTTCCCCTGTGCCAGCCCCCATCCCTGGCTTGGGGCTCTGCGGAGTTCAGCCCAGCCCCCCCGCTTCCAGTGACCTGGTCTCCTCTCTCCCTCACCTGCCCGCCTCGCCCAGCCTGGGCTCTTGGTGGGGGTCCCCGGAATGGTGAAGGGGCTACATGAAGCTCACCAGCTCTATGGCAGGTAAAGACCCTCCCTCTGGGGACTAGGGGCCCCTGCCTGCATCTCTCCTTGGGTGGCCTTCTCCTACCTTCCTTGGATTCTTTCCTTCCCAACTCCCCCTCCTAATATCCCCTTCCCTTGCCAGGACTCTCCTTCCCAGGAACCCCCTTTCCCCCAGGACCCCTCCTCCTCCCCCCAGGACCTCCTCCACCCCCTGCTCTCCGGCCCCCCCAGGCTGCCATGGTCCCAAGTCCTGGCCTTCGCAGCAGCTGTGGCCCAAGATGGCTTCAACGTGACTCACGATCTAGGTCAGTGGAGCCTGGGGGTTGGGGGAAAGGTACGAGGTTGATAGGAGGGGGAGAGGGAGACGGCCTCTGAAATTTGAGGCCCAACCCAAAAAGCACCTCTCTTCCAGTTCACTCCTCTGGCTCCTTCCCCACCCATCTTACCCTCATAGGGATGCAGCCTCAAATGAGGGGATCTGGAAGGGCCTATATACATCCCCCCCCCCCCGCCCCGGCTTACCCGTAACAGGCTCCTGGGGAGCCAGAGCTCTTAGGGCCAGCTGGTCAGCCACCTCACCTATGATGCATCTCAGCCCTCTTCCCAACCTCCTGTCCCTGCTTGCAGCCCGTGCCCTGGCTGAACAGCCTCCGCCCAATGCATCTGAGCGTTTCCGTGAGACATTCTGCCATTGGGCCACCCGCCACTACCTGGCTCACTGCTGCGTCGGCCTGACCTGGCCGCGGTGCTGGATGTGCTGGGCACCTCTGGCCCCGCCGCCTTCTACGCGGGAGGCAATCTTACACTGGAGATGGTGGCCGAGGTGAGCATGTGGGGAGCTCCCTTTGCCCTGAAGGACTCTACTACAGGAGTATTCTTCCCCTTTCTTCCTTCTGTGTCTTTCTTTCTACGTATATTTACTGGGGATTCCATTTACTTGAGATTGTAGAATAGATAAAAATAATCTATGGCGGCAGAAATCAGATTAGTGGTTGTTTGAGGTGAGAGCAGTTAACTGGGATGCAGCACAACGAACCCCCTGGGATGATGGAATTATTCTGTCTTAACTGAAAGAGGTGCCCTTGGGCTCCCCAGGGCTGGTACCAACCTGTACAGAGTCTTGACCTGTCCTCCCAGGCCTGGGGGAGACCCAGGATCAGCCTCAGCTTCCCTAAGCCCACAAGCTCACCCTGCTCTTGGGTTCTCTAGGGACTGAGGGAAACCCCTCCTTCACTGGTGACTATCAGGACTAGAGATACTGACACAGGGCTTACCAACCAACCCCAGAGACTCTTAGTCTGAGGCAGGAATGGGTTCTGAGAACTGTTGTCAGTAGTTCAAAACTCCTAATGGAAAATTATGTTCAAGATAAGGATACAAACACCAACTCTGTGATTCTCTCATCTGTACCATTGGAGTGATTATATGTATCTCTGCCTAACATTTATGGGAATTGAATAGGTGTGTCATTTATCTACATTCACAGAGTGCCTGTTCCGTGTCAGACCCTGTGCTGGGCACTGGAAGTATGGCTATGTGATAGATGCCCAGCTCAAATGGACTTAACTGGGAAGTCTAGCAGAATATTGGCTTTAGGTCTGCGGGGTCCACAGCTCCATCCACATTGTCAGGCCTTGGTCTGTCTGTCTCTCTTTCAGTCATGACTCTACTTTCTTCTGTTGAATTCACTCTCTGTCAGATCCTTTCTGTACCTACCCCTCACCAGCCATCCTTCCAGCCAATCATCCCAGAGAAAGACCATTTCTCATTCCAAGGTTCTCCTCCAGGTTCTATCTCATTGGCCTGTCATAGGTCTCATGATTATTCCCAAACCAGTCACTGGCATGGAAAGGGAATGCTCTGATTAGCCAGACCTGGATCTACTGGAAAAGGAGATGAAGGAGACTCTAACAAAGATCATCAGAGCTTTAAAAGAAGAAAAAAAAAAAAAAAGTTAAAGTTGAGTTTATAAATTTGACCAACAAAGGAACACATATGATGTGTGTGTAGGTCAATGTATAGAACTTCAATGTGTAGAAATTCAATGTGTAGTTCACCAAGGGTGGATTAGAAGTCAGGGGTTTCAAGTACTAAAAGGTACAAAGAGAGAGAAAGAGAGAGATTGAGAAAAGAATTCCTAGTGGTTATGCTAATTTAGGAATGAAAATTACCATGCTGGAAAAGATGGAGTGAGCCTATGAGTTTGTTGGTTCACTGGTCAATAGAGTGCTTGTTTACATCCAATAAGGGTCATTCCTACCAGAATCATCCAGACTTCATGGTTTTGGAGTGGCTTTAGTTAATTGTAGTGAAATGAAGAATTCAGTTTTGATATCTTGTAGGCAAATTCTGCTGTAAGTAGAAAATATTCCTTTTTTAAAGTAATCTCTACACCTAATGTGGGGCTTGAACTCAGGACCCCAAGACCAAGAGTTGCAGGCTCTACTGACAGAGCCAGCCAGGTGTCCCAGAAAATGTTCCTTTTATATAGGCAGAGAGGGTAGTATGTGCAAGGCCTTGGAGTTATGAGTTCAGGAACTGTAGTTCACTCAAGTAGCTATACAGAGCTCACTGGGGAATAGCAGGACATGAGGTAGGAGCATTGGACAAGGGCAGGTCACAAAGGGCCTTGAATGCCGATCTAAGGAGGTCATTCATAGAATGTTTGGTACACAGCAGGTGCTCAGTGTTAGTACTTTACCCTCTTTCTTCCCCTAGGGTCCCAAGGGCTAATGGGGTCCCTAAAGGCCATGATGGAAATTGCAGAAGGCACAAAAGTTATAAACGTCTGATTTGTCTTTGATTCCAAACATATACCATAGGCCAAGCCCACATGCTTGCACTGTGGTGTGTGACTCACAGCTGCCATGGGCGTAATTCTCTCCCTTCTAGGCTCAGCATGCAGGGGGCGTCATAACTGAGGAGGACTTCAGCAACTACAGTGCCCTCGTGGAGAATCCTGTGTGTGGCGTGTACAGAGGTGACCTCTCTCCCAGCTCTCAGGGTCCCTGCTCAGGAGAAGCCTCCCAGTCCATGGCCACCTCCTTTTGGCCTAGAAATTCCTCCCCATTTTACAGGAGAGAAACTGAGGCAGTGAGCTGCCTGGCCAGCCAACTGTTGAAGGAAGCCAGAGCCAGCCCACCTTCTGAAGTAGTCATGGGGTCAGTTACCCCAAGTATTGAGGATATGGGGAGGGAGGTCTGGTTAGAGGTTCAGGCTTGGAAGTTGGGGTTCTGGCCATAAGTTTTCTTAATTTGGGCTCTGTGTTGCCCCAGCCCCACTCTCACTGCTGTGTACTTCCTAAGAAGAATTCGTAAGACCAGAGTCCATCTAGCTTCATATTGAACAAACCTTTGAAGACAATTACAAACCCGTCCCCTCATTGTGTCAAAAGGAAACTGAGGCCCAGGGACAGAATGGAACTTAACCTGCCAAACTCAAAACCAGAGGAACCCAGAAAACCAAGCCTATGATGTGGATGAAATCCATGTTTGCTGAACCCAAAGTGGTGGGTTCCTAGGTCCCTCAGAACGTTTTCAGGTTCTCTCCTCTCTAGGAGGTCCAGATCACCTTGAACCCCAGGAACCCCTGAGGAACCCCTCAATTTCTAGCCTGATTCTTCTACCAGAGGTGGTTCGAGTACCAGCTGTCCCATTCACCCTGAACAAGTCACTTCCCACTGGGAGCTGTGGTTCCCTCCTTAAAATGGAGATAGTAATAGTGCCTACCTTGTGGGGTGCCCATGAAGATTCGATGAGGTGATGTCAGAAGCTGCCCTGATCAGAATGGATGCTGAATGCTTATTTGGTTTTACATATCCCCTCCCCAACCTGGGTTCTCTTGCCAGTGCCAGTACCTTGAGCTTGTCTTCTATAAACTTGGACCAGCTGCCTCTCTGTGCCTCAGTTTCCTCACCTGTGAAATGAGGATGATAACATTACCCATTGTGAGGATTAAATGAGTTAATCAGTTAATGTTATATGTCAGGTATTATCATTATTCCTTTGATGTCCAAACATCTAATAACAGCCTCAAATAGGAAGAGGAGGTTGCTGCTCCCAAGAAGTATTAGGGGTGGGACCAAGATGGGCCCCTGAATATAGTATCCTGGTCTGTGGGAGAAGCTAAAAGGAGACCCATAGTGGACCAGGACTCTGGACATCTGGACACCTGTCCCTGCTCTGCCTGCAGTGTGCCTCTCGGCAGACTACAGTTCTCTTGAGCCTTAGCTTCCTTGTGCAGAAGAGGAAACTGAAGACCAGTGTTCTGAGTTGGAGTCCTGGCCCTGCCCTTGACTTAACATGTGAACTTGTGTGGGTCCCTTTGCCTCTCCTTACTTTGCCTCTCACCACAGTTTCCCTGTCTGATGAGGAGTTCAGTGTGGTGGTCTCAGCCTACTTGATGGTGGGATGTGGAGATGCCTTGACCCCTCCCCTGCCATCTGGTCATTTCCATTTTTTTTCCAGGCCACCTGGTTCTCAGTCCCCCACCCCCGCATACAGGGCCTGCCCTCATCAGTGCTCTCAACATCCTCGAAGGCTTCAATCTCACCACCCTGGTGTCCCGGGAACAGGCTCTTCACTGGGTGGCAGAGGCAAGGCCGACCCCTCCACCCTGCCCTGGGTCTTGGTACACTGGGAGTGGGGGGATGGGGTACTGCCGTGGGGCAGGACTAAATCACCTCTAGGTTTTCTCACATGAAGATCATTAGTGCGAGTCCTGGGAGGAGCCTGGCAGCCTCTTCCACACCCGTTATATTTTCAGACCCTGAAGATCGCGTTAGCCCTGGCCAGCAGACTGGGAGATCCTGTCTACGATTCTACCATCAGTGAGAGCATGGATGACATGCTCAGGTGGGTCCCAGGGAAGGACCCTCAGGGCTGCAGAAGTGGTGGTGGATGTGAGAAAAGGATTAGATGGAAAGCAGCTGGTAGAGCAATAAGACCTGGAGTCCCAAGTCAATTTCAGCTCAGCTCCAACTCATAGTGTGACACTGGTTGCTTCACCCTGCACCTACCTCAGTTTCCCATCTGTCCAATGAGTCGGCCCTCAAAACTTTTTGACCCTAGGAGGGCACCTATATGGGACCATCTGTGCCCCCTTTGGAGTGGAAAAAGAAAGGCTAATAACAATGAAAATTCTCCAAGCAATTATTGGAGGTGATGGGAATTTTTACATTATACATTATATGTACATTAGACATTATAATGTATCCACATTAGCAGCATAATATTGTAAGAGCGTGGGCCCTGGTCAGACTGACTCAGTTAAAATCCCAGCTTCACCATTCACTAGCTGTGCAGGATTGAACAAATTTAAACTCTGTAAATCTGTTTCCACAAGGTGGCCTGACGATAATGGTGCCAACCTCATGAGGTTGTGGTACGGACTAAATAAGGTCATACATGCAAAGCACTGAGCACATTGTCTGGCACACAAGTATTCAACAAATAGTAGTAGTAGTAACTGGCAATAGGGGTGCGTAAGAATGGTTACTATTTAATCGCTACTAGACCAAAAGGCTAGCTAATGAAAAAAATCAGAAACCGAAAATATACTGAACATAAATTTGTATTATTACTCAAACAACTCTATGAATTAAGTTGGAAACGATGAAACTAAATGAATAGCTTATAATTAAAAAACAAAAAGAGCAGCAACCAAAAACCATAATTAGTTCAAAGCCACAACAGTGAAGTCTAAAAACAAAACCTCTCTGCCTTCATGCAATCCACCTGAAACAAAGCCCTCTGCACCTCTTCTGTATGGCCACCAGTCTTTATGGTTGAAAACTGAATGAAAATCTTTAGTAATCCTTGGTAACTTCTCATTCTCTAATCAACTAGAATAACCAAACCAACAGTTAACTAACTAAGTAAGAAACTCTCTGTCAAACTTTAAAAAAAGTCTGGAGAATTGCATGTTGTTTTCAGTTTAGCTCTAACATACACATACACACCTATATTCATTCAAGTAATTTTTTTTATAAAAAAAAGGTTTTTTTTATGTTTTTATTTATTTTTGAGAGCAGGAGAGACAAAGCATGAGTGGGGAAGGATCAGAGAGAGAGAGGGAGACACAGAATCTGAAGCAGGCTCCAGGCTCTGAGCTATCAGCACAGAGCCCGACGCGGGGCTCGAACTCACAGACCGTGAGATCATGACCTGAGCCGAAGTCGGACGCTTAACCGACTGAGCCACCCAGGCGCCCCCATTCAAGTAATTTAATCCAATAAATAGTTATTAAGGGCTTATGTGCCAAGTCTTCCCCCTCAAAATTCTAATAGTAAATAAAGATCCCTGTATATAAAACTCTCCTCTAACCAAACTCTTAATAAAACTTCAGTTCTAGAGGCGCCTGGGTGGCTCAGTCGGTTAAGCGGCCGACTTCGGCTCAGGTCATGATCTCGCGGTCTGTGAGTTCCAGCCCCGCGTCCGGCTCTGTGCTGACGGCTCAGAGCCTGGAGCCCGCTTCAGATTCTGTGTCTCCCTCTCTCTCTGCCCTCCTCCTGCTCACGCTCTGTCTCTATGTCTCAAAAATAAATAAACATTAAAAAAAAAAAACACTTCAGTTCTAAACTAAAAATATTAGCTTAAATGAATTCTGTTTGTTCACTCAAAACAAATATTATGTGAGCATCCACTATGCCCCAGGTACATTCAAGGAGAGGATTAAATGAGTAAATGAAGCCAAGTAACTCAAAGACTCTTGATGTAAGCGCTAAATAAAAGTTGGCTCTAGAAGGGAATCTGAATGAGACCTAAGTAAAGTCAGTCAGTCCAATAACACTTTCTTGGATATTTCCCATATGCTCAGAATAAGAGATTCTGCTCTCAATGACCTAATAGTCCAGTGGGGGAGACAGACATTAATCAAATAATTGTACAAACAGGCATCACAATGTGGTAGGTGTGGTATAATGAGATCCTGCTGTGTATTCATCTCCTACCCCTTGTCTTTTCAGCAAGGTGGAAGCCGCCTACCTCCGGGGCCACATCAATGACTCCCAGGCGGCTCCCGCTCCACTCCTGCCTGTCTACGAGCTGGACGGGGCTCCCACAGCTGCCCAGGTGCTGATCATGGGCCCTGATGACTTTATCGTGGCCATGGTCAGGTATGCCAGCTCAGACTCAGAACCTGGCACTGGGGATCTTCTGGACCAGGAAAAGTTGGGGGCTGGATGAGGTGAGGGTGGCCTCAGGGCTCACCTGGCCCCAACCTCCACCTCCAGCTCCCTGAACCGGCCCTTTGGCAGTGGCCTCATCACTCCCTCGGGGATCCTGCTCAACAGCCAGATGCTAGACTTCTCCTGGCCCAACAGGACTGCTAACCACTCTGCTCCCAGCCTGGTAGGGCCTTGCTTCTCTCCTCCCCTGGGAACCTCGAGGCTAGTAGAAGGTGTAGCAGTATGGCTGCCCCTCCCTCCCTACTTCCTCTAGGAACTTCTAGTATAAAGAAAAAGAACCTAAAACAAGGTGTCCGCTTCATTCCCAGCCCAAGTCTGAGGCTTGGAGCCCGGTGGGCCTGAAGAAACCTCATTGCATTCTGTCCCTGTCTCACTATGTGACCTAGGGAAAGTCTGGCCCCTTCTCTGGGCCTCAGTTTCTTCATCTGTACAGTAAGGATATTAGCTCCCATTTGATGCTTTGGCACTCTTCAGCACAATGGCCTGTGATTATGCGATGGGGAGCTGATGGGGCTCAGTCCTCTAGTTGGTCAAAAGAGGAAGGAGATAGGAATTATGGTCTAGTTGGAGGCCAGTACTCTTACATTCTACGAGCTGGGGCCCTGGCAGGATGAAGACAGACAGAGATGACCAGGGTGGAGATTATCCTGTTCTTCCACTTGGTCATCTTTCTTGGCTTGGTCCCCTCCCTTGCCAATCATGGTAGCTCCATAGCAACTCAGTGGGGCCACTATCTACCGTAGTTATCCAGGAACTCTGCCCATTTCACAGACAGCAAACTGTGACCTGGGAAGGGACCAGTATCCCATGAAAACTTGCCCCACCTGTTATCCCCCTGTGGTCTCGGTCCTCTGACACAGGAGAATTCGGTGCAACCGGGGAAGCGACCACTGTCTTTCCTGCTGCCCACTGTGGTCCGGCCAGCAGAGGGGCTCTGTGGGACCTACCTCGCACTGGGGGCCAATGGAGCTGCCCGGGGCCTCAGCGGCCTGACCCAGGTGAGGTTTCCTCCATGTTATGCCCTTTGCGGCTAGCAGCCAAGCTGTGGCCTGGACCATAGATGCCCCTCATGTCTCTGTCTTGTTCTCATCCCTAGCTCAGCAAACATAGGCTAAGGCTGCTTTGTTACAAGCTCATCCTGGATACTGAGGACATAGGCTATGCTGAGTTACTTAGCCAAAATGGAACCCTGAAGCTCCCTATCTTCCAGGTTGCATAGAAAGTCATGGGCCAGTGGAACTGAAAGGTGATATAGCATCTGGGCTCCCTAGGTTCTGTCAACCTCAAGTTTCATGATGCCTCTACTCAGCATCTGAATAGACACGCAACCCTCTTTAGGGTCTTATTTTGAAAGGAAGGGCCTACGATTCTCCAAAACGTCTCACAACAGTTACACAGCTGTTTTGAGCACCTGATATATGTGCCAGGCACATACTTTGGCAGGTGGCGAGTTAACTAGCCTGAGCTTTGGAAGCAGACAGCCCTGGTCCCAGCCCAAGTGCTGCTAATTTCTAACTGTGTGATCTTGGGGAATTCACTTAATCTCTCTGAACCTCAGTCTCTTCATCTGTAAAATGAAGATAATAACAAGAGATAACATTCATGGAATTCTTACTAAGTGCCAGGAATGGTGTTAACATGTGTTAATTCTTTTAACCTTCTCAAATTTGGAAGGCATCCTTATTTCTCCTTTGTATATGAAGAAACTAAGACCCAGAGAGGTTAAGAAGTTAGGTCCAGTTTACTAAGAATGGGCAGGCAGTTTGGTTTGAGAGCCTACCCATACGCCTAACCACTAAGCTAAAAGTACCCCACATTGTGCCCTAGATTAGCCCCAGCTATTAACCCTGTCCTGGCCAGGGAAAAGGAAGGAGAGCCCTGGGCTGGATTATAGGAGACTGACTGCAGGTGGTGCCTCTTCCTTGGCTCTCTCTAAACTCTGAAGTGAGTTACTTTCCCTCTCTAGCCCTCAGTTTCCCCTTCTTTGAAACAGGGATGGCCATCACAGTCCTGCCTCTCTTCTGAGGCTGTTCGGACGACACCCCTAGTGTAAGATTTCTAAAGAGTAAGAAGCCTAGCCCAGGAGTGAGACCTGGGGAGTCCTGAATCCCCATTTCTGGGGCAGCCCTGATTTCTACCTCTTGGCTGCCCACAGGTTTTGCTGAATGTCCTGACCTTGAACCGGAACCTGAGTGACAGCCTGGCCCATGGCCGTCTGCATCCAGACCTGCAGTCTAACCTCCTGCAGGTGGACAGTGAGTGCAGAGCAGAGATCCCCATGGGGTGGGCAAAGGGCTGGGTGCACAAGGGGGCTCTTCCGAAGGGGTCCCCTGCCTATACCAGCACAACTCCCTGCCAGTGGAAATTTGGTTTCTTCCAATGAACTCCTTTGGAACAGTGAAAAATCTGGGGATTGGAGCCAGTTCTGTAATTTCTGGGCTGTGCAGCCTTGGGAAATTCATGTCTCCACTCTGAGCCCCAGTTTTCTCATTGGTAAAATAAGATACAGTTCTTCAGTCTGCAAAACATTCATTTGGTAGTTTGCTTTGAATACCTACTGTGTGCCAGGCATTATCCTAGGTGCTGAGGATATGGCATTTACAGGCAGACAGGAAAAGAAATAAAGAAATATGAGAAAGCAAAATAAATGCCCTACGGGCTGACATATAGGGCTGATTTGATAACTTGAGAAGACTTCCCTTGGGTGACATTTAAGCTGAGATCTAAAGAGTAAGAAGGAGCCTGACCATGCAAAGAACAGGGGCAGGTTTTGTAGGCCAAGGGAACAGATGCAATTCAGGGCAGGAATGGGCTTGACATGTTTTAGGAGTAGAAAGGAGACTGGGGTGAGTGCAAGTGACATGAGGTCAGAGAGGCAGGTGAGGCCACATCATGGACCTTACAGGTTATAGTGAGAAAATGGACTTTCCTTTAAGAATGACTGGGGCTTAATTGTAGACATAGCTTAATTTTGTTTTTTGTTATTGTTGTTTTTGGTTTTTAATTTTTTTAATGTTTATTTTTGAAGGGGAGAGAGAGAGAGGGGCCCAGCATGAGTGGGGGAGGGGCAGAGAGACAGGGAGACACATATCCAAAGTGAGGTCCAGCTCTGAGCTGTCAGCACAGAGCCTGACGCGGGGCTCGAACCCACAAGCTATGAGATCATGACCTGAGCTGAAGTCGGACACTCAACCTACTGAGCTACCCAGGCTCCCAGACATAGCTTAATTTTGTAAGTGGGAAAGTATGTGCAGATTTGAGGAATTTTTATTTCAATTATGATTACAATTTTATAATGCAGACGATGTATTATACAAGTCCAAAAGGGATAGAGCGTTGAATGAGACATGGTCCTTGCATGCTCAGTATTACCATCCCCATTTGACAGCTAAGGAAACTGAGGCCCACAGAGGTTATAAAGTAGTCAAAGATCAAGCAGTAAGTGGCAGAATTGTGATTAGAATAGATACCTGGCTGATACCAGAGACTCAGTTCTTTACTGCCTATCTCCTAGAATGAAGCATGTTAGAAGCCACAGACCAAAATCCTCAGCAGTCACACCCTATGGTTTGGCTGGTGACACTCTGGATCCCAGATGATGATAATGAGGCTATCCCAAATAATAACTTCTGTGTCCATTGAATGCGAGGCTGTATGCTAAGTTACTTGGGTGGGGAGGGGTTTGGTTCATCCTACCCGCCCTTGAGGAACTCACAGTCTGTAACAGGAACATGAGGAGTAGGCTTGGCCAAAGGAAAGTTCATCCACTGGGGTTTCTGGGAGGCTTTATGGAGGAGGTGACAAGGTGACAACTGACTGGGTATTGGAGTATAAGCAGGAATTTGGGGTAAAGAACATTCTGGACAAATGGGCAAAAGCCAGAAAGAATGGCTTAGAGAGCAGCCAAGAGGCCTGCTGGACTAGAGACATTGTTTCCTAAACTTAAGAATTTATCCAGCACCTTCTTAAATTTTGCCACATTTGCACACCATCTAAAACATTATTTACATATGTGTATTTATACATGGACTTCCTTTTGAATGGAAGTGTATTTTAAAGGTAAATCTCATATCATAATCATGAATGGAAAAAATAGCATCATTTGCCACAAATAAAAGACATGTAGCTATAAAAAGTCAACTGTCTTTAGGTTTTAGGTGGATATTGTTGCCCCAGAAGGCTCTGGTGCCTGCTTTCTCTGTAAAGAAGGAGATTAGAAACGTTAGAGGCCAGGGACGCCTGGGCGGCTCAGTCGGTTAAGTGTCCAACTTCAGCTCAGGTCATGATCTCATGGTTCATGGGTTCAAGCTCCGCGTCGGGCTCTGTGCTCACAGCTCAGAGCCTGGGGCCTGCTTCAGAGTCTGTGTCTCTCTGTCTCTCTGCCTCTCCCCCACTCACACTCTGTCTCTCTGTCTCTAAAATAAATAAACATTGAAAAAAAAATAAGAAAAAGAAAATGTTAGAGGTCAAACTAAAACTTAGTCGTTGCTATTATTCAAAGGATTGAAAGGGACCCATAGGAAATACATTTCTGACTCAGTGACTCAGTGCTATTCAGTGTTGTATCTTTACCTCAAGAACTACCCTAAGATATCCCATTTGAGGTAGTAAGAAGACTATATCTTTGCTGAGGAGCAGCGGGAGGTGAGGTTACAGGGCTTATCATGGAGGCCCATGTTAAGAAGATGGATTCCATCCACTTGAGTAGAGGCAGGACACACCTGATGTGTTTCATGTAGGGGAAATGAATTGAAGCGGGGAGAATTTAAGTTGGAGAAACAGAAGCAACTAGGATAATGGGCCAGGCAAGAGACGGTGAGGACCCGAATTTATATAAGAGGCTGGGGATTTCTTCATTTATCCAGTAAATACTTATTTAACATTTGCTATGTCCTCACCCAGTTCTAGGCACTGAGGATCAATAGTGAACAAGACAACATCCTTGCCTGCAAAAAGCTTATAATCTAATGGAGAGAGACATAGTAAACAAAAAACAGATAGCACTAAGTACTTTGAAAGAAAATAAAGCATACTTCATAAATAAAGGTAAAGATGACAGGGCTGCTACTTTAGATAGTGGTCAGGGAAGTTCTCCTTGAAAATTGGAATGAAGTAAGGAAGCCAGTCTCATGACTATCTAGGAGGAGAGCGTTCTAGACAAATAGAACAGCAAGTGCAAAGCCCTGAGGTAGGAACATGTTTGACCTACTTGAGGGATGGCAAGGAAGCTAAAGCAGAGGTAAGCAAGGGAGAGTAGAAGGAAGTGAGGACTGGAGTTTAGAGAGGTAGTGAGGTCCCAGATGACGTTGTGCCTTAGAGGCCTTGGTAGGGACTTTGGATTTTATTCTAGGAGTCATCAAAGTTACTGGAGGTTTTGAGAAGGGGAGGTGAGTGGTCTGACTAATGGTTTAAAAGGATTCCTTTTGCCTGTATGAAAACAAGACTGGAACCAGAAGGACCAGTCAGTGGGCTATGCAGTAATGGTTGCATCCTGGGTATACCGGCAAGTAATTATGGCAGCTTGGCCTAGGCAGGTGGAGATGAAGAGCCCAAAGCCCTTTGTACAATATTAAGAATGACCATATGTTATTGATCATGTCCTATATGCAAGGCTTTGAGCTCTGTGCTTTTTGTATATTACCTCCCTTAATCCCTACAATAACTTCATGTGTTGTTCTCATAATCCCTATTTTATGTGTGAGGAGGCTGAGGCTCAGAGAGGTAAAGCAATTTGCCCAAGGTCATGCAGCTCCTCAATGGGGCATCCAGGACCACGACCCAGATGTGACCACAGGACTCCTGAGCCAGTGCTCTGAACACTCAGAATGTGATATGTTGGGGGATGGTTTTCAGGTGAGTTCACAGAGGAAGAGATTGAGTTCCTGGAAGCCAGGGGTCACCATGTGGAGAAGGTAGATGTCTTATCCTGGGTCCATGGCAGCCGGAGAACCAACAACTTCATCATTGGTGTGAAGGACCCTCGGAGCCCAGACGCAGCTGGAGCCACCATCCTGTAGAGCAGCAGGGTGGGGCGGGGGTCTCTGCTCCCCCCCTTTGCATGTTCCTAGAGTCCCTCCTTCTCCCAGGTTTGGTCTCAGGGGGACCCCAGGGATGCCCCAGATCACGGGCTAGAGGGGATGCTTAACAAACCCTATCCCAGAGTAACTGGGAAATTCTCTAACCAGAGGCCTGTGGTGGTGGTGGTGATAGTACTGGTGGTGGTGGTGGTGGCAGTGGTGGTGGTGGTGGCAGTGGTGGTGGTGAGTGTCAGTGTCCACAACCAGGCAGACAGGGCCTTGAGGAGGCAGACTGTCTGCCTCCTTTCCCTCAGCCATGCTGGCCCTGAGCTTAGGGATGTGCTTGCAAACTCTTCTCAAGGGTCCTCACAACCCCAGCATCCCCAATCCGCCCTGACCTGGACCTTGTCTTCCAGCTCCCTTCTCCTGTCCCCAGCCTCATTTCTTAAATGACTAGCATTTTTTAAATGGACCATCCTGGAGAGGGGGTGCTCCTTTCTTCCTCCCACCAAGTTGAGGTGGGGCCTTGCATCTGGGGGGGTCCCAGGTTGTGGGTAGGGGTGGGGGTGGGGACCAGCTCAGGGGCTTCCATTTGCAAAGGGGAATTAAAGAAAGACTATTGCTTAACCATGGCTCTGGATTGATTTATATTTGGCTATGTTGGGAGTGGGAGAAAGTGAAGTGGTACAAAAGCAGCCACATCAATTTGTTTACTATTTGTCTCTTAAATTAGATATTTTGGATATTTTGGTTAAGATATGAAGCTTCCTGATTTAAAAACTTACTACAGGGGTTCCTGGCTGGCTCAGTCAGTAGAGCATGTGACTCTTGATTGGTCATGAGTTTGAGCCCCATATTGGGCCTAGACCCTACTTAAAAATAAATAAATAAATAAATAAATAAATAAATGGATTTTTTAAGTGAAAAAAGCATACTACAAAGTTACAGTAATAAAAACAGTGTGGTACTGACATGAGGCTGAACATATAAGTGGAACAGAATTGAAAGTCTAGAAATAGGGGCACCTGGGTGGCTCAGTCGGTTGAGCGGCCGACTTCAGCTCAGGTCATGATCTCACCGTCTGTGAGTTCGAGCCCCGCGTCGGGCTCTGTGCTGATGGCTCAGAGCCTGGAGCCTGCTTCGGATTCTGTGTCCCCCTTTCTCTCTGCCTTTCCCTTGCTCACACTCTGTCTCTATGTCTCTCAAAAAATAAAATAAAAACGCTAAAAAAAATTTAAAAAAAAGTCTAGAAATAAGCCTATATATCTATGATCAATTGATTCTTTTAATTTTTTTTTTTTTTGTGTGTGTGTGTTTTAGAGAAAGAGAGAGAACAGGCAGGGTATGGTACATGGAAAGAGAGAGAATCTTAAATAGGGCCCAGGCTCAGTGCAGAGCCTCATGCGGGACTTGATTCCAAGACCCTGGGATATGACCTGTACTGAAATCAGAGTTGGATGCTCAACTGACAGAGCCGAACAGGCGCCGCTATGACCAATGGAATTTTTGACAAGGGTGCCAAGATCATTCAATGGAGAAAGAATAGTCTTTTCAATAAACACTGCTAGTACAATTGAATATCTACATACAAAAGAATGAAGTTTGACCTTTACCCCATGTCATATACAAATAGTAACTCACAATGGATCAAAGACCTAAATATAAAAGCAAAAAACAGGTGAGTCTTAGAAACATAGGAGTAAATCCTGATGACGTGAATTTGGCCATGATTCTTAGATATGACACCAAAAGCACAAGCAACAAAAGAAAAAAATAAATACATTGAACTGCATCAAAATTAAGAACTTTTGAGCATCAAAGGATACTACCAAGAGAGTGAAAAGACAACCCTAAAACTGAGAGAAATATTTGCAATCATAGATCTGATAAGGGTCTAGTACCCAGAATATATTAAGCACACTTCCAGTTCAACAACCCAATGAAAAGTTGGGCAAAGAACTTGACCAGACGTTTCTCTAAGGAAGATATTCAAATGGCCAATAAGTTCACGATAAGACGTTCAATATCATAAGTCACTAGGGAAATTCAGATCAAAACTACAATGAAATACCACTTCACACTCCTTAGATAATATTTTTAAAATCATTTTCTAAAAAGGAAAAAAGTGTTGGTAAGGATATGGAGAAATTAGAACCCTCATATTTTACTGGTGAGAATGTAAAGGTGCAGCTTCTGTGGAAAACAGTTTGGCATTTCTTTAATAATTAGAATTACCATATGACCCAGCAATTCCACTCCCAAAGAATTGAAAACGGGTGTCCAAACAAAAATTTGTGCATGAATGTTCATAGCAGCACTATTCACCAAAGGCAAAAGGTGAAAACAACCCAAATGTCCAGCAGTGAATGAATAGATAAGAACAAATGTGGTATATTCAGACAACGGAATATTATTTAGCTGTAAGAAGGAATGAAATCTGATACATGCTACAACACGAATGACTCTTGAAAACATGCTGAGTAAAAGAAGCCAGACACAAAAGGTCACATATTGTGACAATTTTTACATGAAATATCTAGAATAGGGAAATTTATAGAGATGGAAGGCAAATTAGGGGTTGCTTAAGGATAGGGAAATGGGGCCTTGGGAAGAGGGTAATATCGAAATGGTACAGATTTTCTTTCTGAGGTGATAAAAATGTTCTAAAAATTGACCATGGTGATGGTTGCATCTGTGATACTAAAAAGCATTGAATTGTATGCTTTAAATGAGCGAATTGTATGGTATGTGAATTATATCTCAATAAAGTGGTTTTCAAAAAACGGGATCTGGCAATATCCACTAGGGCTGAACACATGTAAATTATATGACCTAGCAATCCTAGTCCTAGGTATATATCGAGCAGAAAATTGTACACATGTTCATCTAAAGATGTATAAGAATATTCAGTGTAGTACTTCAAAAAATTGACCTGAAGTAGAAATTCATCACCAGTAGAATGGATAAATTGTGATATATTCAAATAATAAAATGAAAGGGACAGCAATGAAAAGGACAAATCACAACATTAGGCAATAATATAGATGAATCTCAAAAACATAAAATTGAACATAAGAAACCAGACTCAAAAGAGTACACTCTATATGATTCCATTTATGTAAAGGGACAGCAACACCTGGCGTGCCTCATCTATGGAATTAGGGGTCAGGATACTATTTACCCTCAGAGGTATGGGTAATGATTAGAAAGGGAGCTTTTGTAGAGCTGGTAATGTTCTATTTCTTGATTTAGGTGTTGGATAGACAAGTGTTCACTTTGTGAAAATTCATCCCAATTTACACTTATGACTTGTGTATTTTTATGTCTTTATGTTATACTCTAACAATTTCAGAATACTTTTAAAAACAGGTTTTTAAGTCCTAAGAAGATTTTTCTTTTTTTGTCACTTCTTGATACTCTTTGATTTTTTTTTTTAATTTTTTAACGTGTATTTATTTTTGAGAGATATAGAGACAGAGGGTGAGCAGGGGAAGGGCAGAGAGAGAGAGGGAGACACAGAATCCGAAGCAGGCTCCAGGCTCTGAGCCGCCAGCACAGAGCCCAATGAGGGGCTTGAACTCACAGACCGTGAGATCATGACCTGAGCTGAAGTCGGCCGCCCAACCAACTGAGCCACCCAGGCGCCCCTCTTTGATTTTTTTCAATTGTGCATTTATCACTCTATTTCTATTTTTCAATCTTTTTTTCCCAATAGCAAGCTATTGCTTGTCCATATCGAGCCTTTGTACAAAGTAGAAGTGACTCCTCTTCAAGGCACCTTTATTTCCTGTCCTCTGAAATTGTTGAGCTGATTTTGGAGTGACAAGGCACTTTACTGCCATCTACTGGTAAATTATCACAATAAAATTATAAATTAACAGTATTAATTTATACAGAGATTAGCACCCACTTAGCTGTGATGTCCTCTTGCAAGACAAAACTTGCCCAACTAAATGTGGTAACGTTGTTTGGCACTGTTGTGACAAACCCCACAGACAGTAGAATGTTGACATTATCTAGATGGTTTCGTTGTTTCTTTTTATTCCTGTTTGATATTGTTTTTAAAGACATGGTTGAAGTATTCACTGCAAAAGCTTAAGCCACTTGGATTAACATGTGAAAGCGAAAGTTCAATACATGCTAATCAATCTGTTTATATCAAAGAACCATTGATTTGCTTTTGCTTTATCCAAGTCTGAATCCAGAACAATCCTGGATGTAGTAGGATTGCTTTTCTTGCTCAAAACATTCTGTGAAACAGTCTTATACCCTCTCCAGAGGCCTCTGAATCTGGCACTTGTTGAAGCCATCATAAGTGCTAGGTACTCTTCAAAATATTTTATATCTACTAATTCATTTAATCCTCTACTCCTCATCTGTAAGGTGCCCTTATTATCTGCATCTTACAGATGAGGCAACTGAAGTACAAAAAAGTTAATTCATGTTACAAATGGTGATATTACAAAAATACCTTATGGTCTATTAGGGACACAAAACAAAATAAAAATACCATGTAAGGCTTAAGAAACAAGAGAGAAAATACTTCGGACCCTGTTGAAAAAGTCATTTTACTCTTTTTGGTCCCAGTTACCTCATCTGTATAACAAGAAGGTTGAATTTTCCCAAGGTCACATAGCTAATAAATAGCAGAGCTAGAATATGAATTTGGGTATTTTAGTTTCAGAGCTAAACTTGTGATTACTGTGCTATACCTAGTGCCAGCTCATGGCCTGTTTCTGTCCCTTTGCTGACTTCCTGTAGGCAACAAATACTTATGTTGCCCATGCTTCTGCTATTTTCACCTACAGGATATGTAGGTGCCCAAGTGGGCCTCTGGATCCTACCTCCCTGAATACTTGCTAATCCCAGGAAAACTTAGAACCCTCAGTTTAAGGACATGGATAACAAGGTAAAAATGAGGATAGTGGCTCAGGTTCTGGCATGTTGTTTTTTTTTAATTGTGGTAAAATACATAATGAATTTCACCATTTTAATTATTTTTAAGTGTACAGCTCTGCGCCATTAGGTACATTCATTTTTGTGCAACCATCACCATCATCCATCTCCAGAACTCTTTCATCTTCCCCAACTGAAACTCAGTACCCATTAAACAGTAACTCTGCATTTCCCCTTCCTGCTAGCCCTGGGCAATTCTTTCTTTCCTTTTTTTTGTTTTTAAGTTAAAAAAATTTTTTTTTTTAATTTGAGAGAGCCAGAGACTGAGAGAGCATGCAAGTAGGGAGGGGCAGAGAGCGGAATCCCAAGCAGGCTCCACACTGACTGCATGAAGCCCATACCATACGGGCTTGAACCCAGGAACCTCAAGATCATGACCTGAGCCCAAATCAAGAGTCAGACACTTAACCAACTGAGACACCCAGGCGCCTCTGCCCATTTTTAAATTGTTTATGTTGTTGTTGAGTTTCTAGAATCTTTCAGAGCTTTCTTACCTCTAGAAATTGTTGTGAGGCACCTGGGTGGCTCAGTAAGTTGAGCGGCCGACTTCAGCTCAGGTCATGATCTCACAGTCTGTGAGTTCGAGCCCTACGTCAGGCTCTGTGCTGACAGCTCAGAGCCTGGAGCCTTCTTTGGGTTCTGTCTCTCTCTCTCTCTCTCTCTCTCTGCCCTTCCCCTGCTCACACTCTGTCTCTCAAAAATAAATTAAAAAAAACATTAAAAAAAAAAGAAATTGTTGTAAGACTTGTTTGTGGATGATGTCATCTCAGCCTCTGGGCTGTTTTCTGGTACGAAGAAGCCAGAAACTGGTTTCTTTCAGATTAATTCATTAATCAAGTAATTAATTAATTGTATCATTATGTAAAGAGTCACTCTTTGGCTATGTCAGATTTCTAGGCTAATATAAAAGAATATATGCACATATGTTTATGTGAAGTTCAAGAACTGTCAAAGAGGCTCTAAGGTGCTAGAAGTCAAAATAGTGGTGCCTCTGGGATAGCAAGGATTGACTGGGAAGGGACATAGAGGAGGAAGCAAAAGGGAACTTTCTGGGTTGATAGTTCTGTAACTTGATTTGGGTGGTGGTAACACGGGAACACAGGTAAAAATTTACTATACATGTACTTAAGATGTTCACTATATGTAAATTATACCTCACTTTTTAAAAGTTAGAAAAAAAAGCTCAAAAAAAATTTTTTCCCCAAGATCTTGTAAGACCTTTTGGTGTGAATTTCATAGTCTCAAGGACCTGAGGTGCCTCCTGTGGCCATCTGTGGTTCTCTCTGTTTTTCTTTGCCCTCTTGGGCCCTGCGCCTAGCACAGTGTTCAGGATTCACAAACATAACAGGTATTTATTGAGCACCTCCTCTGTGCCTGGCACTGTGCTATATGCTAAGGAAACAGTGGTAAACAAGATGGATAAAGTCTCCCTCCTTATGGAGTCCACAGTCTAGTGGTGAAGACAAGGAATATACAACCTAGTGCATCCTATTGAGGACAAATAAGAGAACCTGTCTAGGAAGAAGTCTTTGAGGTCGTGATGTTTGAGCTTGGATTTGAAAGCTGATGGGTTATCTAAGCAGTGAGAACATTTCAGGCAGAGGGATCAGCATGTTCAAGGGTCTTGAATAGGAAGGAAGTACAATGTATGAAGAAGTGTACTGTAATTACAGCCCAAAGAGAGAAGAAGACCCCAAGATAAGTCTGGAGATGTGGCAAGGGCAGGCAACAGTTAAGACATCTATTTGGCATTTATCTTAAGAGCAATGTGGATCATCAAATAGTTGAGTTTTTTTTTTTTTTTTAAACATTTATTTATTTCTGAGAGACATAGAGACAGAGTGTGAGCAGGGGAAGGGCAGAGAGAGAGGGAGGCACAGAATCCGAAGCAGGCTCCAGGCTCTGATGAGCCATCAGCACAGAGCCCGACGTGGGGCTCGAACCCACAGACTGTGAGATCTGACCTGAGCTGAAGTCGGCCACTTAACCGACTGAGCCACCCAGGTGCCCCAGTTGAGTTTTTTTTAATTGTTTAAATATATTTATTTTTGAGAGAGAGAGAGAAAGAGAGAGAGAGCGAGCACTAGCAAGTTAGGGGCAGAGAGAGAGGGGGACAAAGGATCCAAAGCAGGCTCTGTACTGACAGCTGTGAGCCAGATGTGGGCTTGAACCCATGAACCATGAGATCATGACCTGAGCTGAAGTCAGACCCTCAACCCACTGAACCACCCAGGTGCCTCTCAAATAGTTTTAAATAGAGGAGAGACATGATAAAATTTCTGGCTTAGAAACATTACTCTGACAGCAGAGTGGAGAAAAGATTGAAGGAGAGCCAGGGAGGAAGCAAAAAAGGCCTTAGATGACTACTGCATCCATCCAGGCATACAGTGTGTGCTCAATGGAATGAAAGGACTCCTGACTCCTTTTCTTAGATGAAACCAGTATGTCTGACCAATATGCAATCAATTTACAATCCACTGGCTCATCTTCTACTGTGATGCTCATGACAGATTCCTTAACTTCCATTTTACAGATGAAGTTTAGGTAACAGGCAAAGAAAGTTACATAACTATCAAGTGTGAAAACCAGATCCGAATCCAGGCCTTTATGACAGACATCAAGGCCAGTGCTGGGAGGCCTCTCTACATTTGGGGAGCGGGGAGGAGCCACATTCTCTTGCACCTAATGAGATAACTAGGACGATGGTGATGGAAAAAAAGTAGAGAGGGACTTACAGGCAAATAATAATAAAGGCTAAAGGTTATCTTTATCACCGTTAACGTTATTAGATGGTATGTGTCAGGTACTGTGCCAAGTGTTTTCCATGTCTTCTCTCATTTCCTCTTTGCAAGCACTATTATTACCCCCATATTTCAGATATGTAAACTGAGGCTTGGAAAGTTGACTTGCCCAAGGGCACTCGGGCCAAAGGGGTCCTATAAGGACTGTACACTGACTCCAACGTGGAGACAAAAGCCACTGACGATATTACAGCGCCAGGAGACAGAAGACCTCCCAACCTCTGTACTAAGCTCTGCACCCAAGTGAGCGGGCGCGCGCTCCGCCTCGCGCTCTCGGGGACGTTTGGCCACGTGATCAGGGCCCGCCCCCGCCCGCCCCGCCCCCTCCCGCGCTCCCACCCTCTCTCCCTCCCTCCCCCTCCCTCCCCGGCCCGGTCCGGCCCATCCCCCTCCCCGCCGGCTCCCTGAGGCCCTGCCGGGTCGGGCTGCTGGCGGCCGGGCGCCGACGGCCGGACAGACGGACGCACGCGAGGACGGACGGACGGACAGACGGAGGGCGGCGGGCACGCACGGCCCGGGCCGGTGCTCCGAGGCCCGCCCCGGAGGGCTGGGGCCGCGCTCAGGTGAGGTGACGGCGACGCGGGCCCTTAAGGGGTGGGCCCGCCGGGCGTCTGGGGTCCCGGCCCCGCTGGCTCCGCGGGAAAGAGGCGCCGCCCGGGCCGGGCGCGGGAAAATGGCGCCGGCCGGCAGTGGAACACGGCTCCTGTGCGGGCCCGGCCCGGAGCCGCCCCGCCCGCCGCGCTCGTGTCCCCGTCGCCATGTTGGGGAGCGGGCCCCGGGCCTGCGGGCGGGGGTACTGGAGGGAGCGGGGGCCGGCCGGGGTTGGGGAGGGTGCGAGACGCGGGGTCTGGGGCGCTGAGGGAGTGCAGGGCCGGCCGGGGTCTGCACAGGGTGGCGCTCCAGGCCCAAGGAACTGGCGGGAGCCGACTGTGGGGTCGTGGCCGGGGTCGAGGAGAAGGGACACTAAGTCCAAACGGAACTGGGATCGGGTTCCGTGGGGCTGGAGGCCAGGACTGGAGCTGGGTTAGGCTCTTCGGGTTCGGGACCCCAGGGCCGGTAGGACCCAGAGGGGGCGTGGGGTCCGAACTCAGGCTGTCAGAGCCGGGACAGTTCTTTGTGGAGGGCGGGGGTGGGGTGTTAATTAGGAATATTAGAAATGGGGGCCCTTTGGTTGCAGGCGCGACTATCAGACGGGGGCAGTTCTCAGAGTCGCGGGTGCGAATTGCAAGTCCGTATAACTCCCAAGAGACTGAAGACATACGTTCTCCTAGCATATTCTACTCCCTATTGGGGAGAGCAACAGAAAATAGGAGGACTTTTATGAGGAAGAGGGAAAAGAGAGACTGAGGTTTGGGTGCAGGAGCTGGCCAACAAATGGGGTGCACAGCGTGGAGCTGGTTGGCAAGAAGAAAGAGCCTCCATCAACTTACGGAGTTTGTGTGTGTCTTTAAAAGGAGGGACCAGGCTGTTTGTGGGCGGTGACCCAAGGTGTCTTCCCAGGAAGGGGACAGCCCACTGTTTTAAGAGCAGGGTCACCTGGGGAGGTCAACAGAAAGGCATTGAGGCCAATAAGAATAGTGAAGAGGGATCGGTGTGTAGAAACTAGAAAGGGTCTTAGAGATCATGTAACAATTTCAGGTCATGTAGCGACTTTTGCTGAGACATAGAAAGGTAAACCGGACTCCTCGAGGTCTTACAGGTTTCTGGCAGAGGAGATGTGCTGTCTCCTTATTCAACAGACTGCCTTAAAGGAATTTGTTAGCTGTGAGAAGAGTGTTAAGAAGGCAAGCTCGGCAGCATGTATCCAAGAACTGTTCATCTGTTTTGTTTTGATAGTTTGTCAGTACAAAGACTGAAAGGGGATACAAGGAAGGATAGGTAACTAGCTATTTGATAATTTCTAACCCACCTCCTTTTGTGCAAAGAAGTTATCTTCAGGATCCATTTGACTTTGAACTTGGAGTTTTAAGAGATGCTCCTTCTGTTCTAGGTGTTTATTATATAGCAAAGGGACATAGGAAGCCTAAAAAAATAACAGTGAGCAATCATATACAGCCAGGATCTGTATCATGCTCAAACTTCAATTAAAGTTTGATCAAGATAGAGAAGAATTCAAAGTTCATATGGGTTATGGAAGAGTTGTGAAGGAAACTGTGCAAGTCTGTCATGAAATAGTAGTTCCAGGGCTCCCATAAAATCAAAAAGGACTTTCAGCAAAAAGGCTATGAAGATGTTTGTAGTGGTAAGATTTTCTTTATCTGTTCACAGAGTATACACAATACATATATACAGTATCAAGATTAATTTGTTCTGCGTCTTTCTAATGCATGAAGACCTAACTGTTCAGTGGGCCCCTCTGGCATCTAGGGAAGCTGCTCAGAATAATGATAACCCCTCTCAAAATAATCTTTTTAATTGCATTAAACAAAATACACTGGATTATAAAGAAAATCATTATATCGAAATACCAAAATATACAAATTATAATAGTAGTATACATATACTTTATCAGTACACTAAGAAATCAGATCTAGCGACTAGTCTGATAACTGCCATTTTAAACACGTGATTATAAACAATACTTTAAGATATCCGCAACAGCTGTAACAAGATGTAAAGATATCTGTGATAACTGTGACAGAGTGACAGATACTGCTAATACTAGAGTAGTGTGTTGCTACAATTCATTTTTGAAGAAAATGGTGACTTTCAATTAAAGGTTAGTGAAAATAAGGAGGTAATTTTTTCTTCCTATCCAAGTTCACGGACCTCTCCAAATTCTACCTGTGGATTCCCATCCACGAACCCCAGGTTAAGAAACCCTTCTCCTACCACGAAGCGTGTCTTCCATTCAACATACATTTACATGCACTAAGACATCAAGCATTATTATGCCAGGCTCTGAGGATTCAAAGGTCTTTAAGGCAGGATCTTTTCACTTTAGATATTCAGTCTCATGAGAGAAATGAACATATAAACAATGCTATTTCAGGATGGTGAGTGCCAAAGGAGTATCAAAAGTTATAAAAACACAGAGGTGGGCACATTTTGGTTCTAGGAATCAGGGAAGGTTTTGCGAAGGGGGATACTTGAGATGTGTCCTGAAAGGTGGAGGAGTTTGCCAGGTGGAGAGTTGGAGAGAAGAGCTTACCAGGTAAGGCCTGCACTTTCAGGGACTACAGTTGAATGTGGCTGAAGCATAGTATATGTATGGAACAAGTGGTCAAAGATGAGATGGAAGTGTTGTTTGGTTGTCCTGGTTGTGAAGAGCTTTATTAAGGAATTTGGACTGAATCTTTAGCTGATAGGGAGGCATTCAACATTTCCAAGGAGGAAACTGTATGATTAGGGTTAATTTTAGGAGATAAATGGATGGAGAGTGGACTGGAGAGTAGAGAAGAAGTAATGAGGGCCTAGTTAAGGCAGAGGCTGTGAGCTTTGAACAAAGAATTTTTAGGTGTTGTTAATCGATATTGCACATGGTAAGAGAGATGGAATATTTTAAAATTAAAAAAAATTTTTTTTTATGTGTATTTATTTTTGAGAGAGAGACAGACAGAGCATGAGCAGAGGAGCAGCACAGACAGAGAGGGAGACACAGACTCTGAAACAGGCTCCAGGCTCTGAACTGTCAGCACAGAGCCCGACGTGGGGCTTGAACTCGGGAATGGTGAGATTATGACCTGAGTCGAAGTTGGACGCTCAACCGACTGAGCCACCCAGGTGCCCCTGGAATATTTTAGATTGGGATGGTGGCTGTCAAAAAAGTTAAAAAAAAAAAAAGGGGGTGAAAGGAAAAAGAAGTATTGTCACAGGTAATAAGGGAGATAATTTTTGGGGGTAGAATAATAGACTTTTGGAAACCATTGCAAAGCTGGCAAGTGGTACAGTTTTTGCTTAAGGATATCAAAGGTTAAGTGTCAACAGACATAAAAAGCAGGGAAAATATTCCTAGAGTGTAGGAAAGTCACAACTGTCTACATCAGGGGTCAGCAAACTATGATCAGTGTCAAATCTGGTACAGTTACTCATTTACATATTGTCTTTGGCTGCTTTCACTCTACCAAAGGTGGAGTTGAGTAGTTTTACAGAGAATATATAGTTCGCAAAGCTGAAAATATTTATTGTCTGGCCCTTTACCGAAGATGCTTGTTGATCTCTGATCAATGTCTGAAGGTTGGATGTTCAACTTCTGGTTTGTCATTTCTAATTCCTGTATGATAGAGAATAACCATTTTGAATTTGTCCTTCCGGCTGGATCACCCGTACTCTGTGTGTCTGCAGTATGACATAGACCCCTGAGTATTTTATATCAGTCAGTAATGCCAAGGTCTGTTCTGGGGTCTGCTGTGTGGCAAGTGTGGTAGTAACAGGTTTTCACAACTCAGACCATGCTGGGGCTTGTTATGCCATTTTTCTATTGAGTTGTCTTTTTCGAAAGATTTCTTTATATTTTCTGATTAGTAATCCTTTGTTGGTTTTGTGTATTATAGATATCATTTCCCAGTTGCTAATCTTTTAAAAAAATTTTAATATTTATTTTTAAGAGAGAGAGACACAGAGTGTGAGCGGGGAAGGGGCAGAGAGAGAAGGAGACACAGAATCTGAAACAGGCTCCAGGTTCTGAGCTGTCAGCACAGAGCCCGACTCGGGACTCAAACAGCAAGATCATGACCTGAGCCAAAGTCAGATGCTTAACCGACTAAGCCACCTCAGATGCCCCATAAATCTCTTTTTCTTTTGTTTAAAGAAGTTCTGAATTTTAATAAAGTAAAATTTATCAATCTTTTCCTCCTGCAGGATTTTGAAATTATTCTCTATATTATCTTCTCGAATCTTCACCGTTTTGCCTTTGACGTTTAGCTCTCTATCTGGAATTGACTCTTCTGTGTGATGTGGGTGGGGTCCAGTTTCATTTTTTTCCTATGCATAACCAGTTATCCCAGCACCAATTTTTAAAAAAACAAGGTTTTTAATGTTTTTGTTTTATTTTTGAGACAAAGACAGAGCTCGAGTGGGGGTGGGGCAGAGGGGCAGAGACACAGAATTCCAAGCAGTCTCCAGGCTCTGAGCTGTCACTGCAGAGCCCCACGACGCAGGGCTCAAACTCACAAGCTGTGAGATCATGACTTGAGCCAAAGTTAGACGTTAAACCAACTGAGCCACCCAGGCGCCCCAGCACCATATTGAAAAAAAAATTTTTTTTAATGTTTATTTATTTTAAGACACACACACACACACACACACACACGCACGTGCGCGAAGTGTGAGTGAGAAGGAGCAGACACAGAATCCAAAGCAGGCTCCAGGCAGTCTCTGAGCTGTCAGCCCGGAGTCCGACATGGGGCTCAAACTCATGAACTGCGAAATCATGACATGAGCCGAAGTCAGATGCTTAACTGACTGAGGTGTCCCCCACCACACCATTTATTGAAGGGCACTTTGTTTTCAAATTGTGTGCTCTTTTGGAGGAGTGTCTCTGAGGTCCTAATTCCATCTGTGCTGCTTCCTAATTGTGTGACCTTGGATAAGTTGGGTAACCTCTTTGTGCCCACTTTCCTCAGCTTTTATTTATTTATTTAATTTATTTTGCCCAACATGGGACTTGAACTCATCACTGAAAGATCCAGAGTCTCATGTTCTACCTACTGAGTCAGCCAGACACCCCACGTTTTCTCAGCTTTTAAAATAAGGATAATAGTGTTTATCCTATAGAATTGTGAGGATTGAGTGAGTTAATTCATGTAACATGTGGAACAGTGTGGCACCTAGAAAATGCTCAGTAATGTTAGCTGTTATTTAGCTTTATTGTTCATTTCTGATTTCTAGCACCTGGCATAGAGTAGGGGTTTAATGTACTCAATCCAATTGTTTAACTTGATTTTCAGGTCAAAACAGAATGGTTGAGAGGTAAGGCTGAATCTCAACAGGAGATGCTTCCAGTTGCTGCTTAGTTTTAGCTACTGCCTCAGACTATCTGCTGGGAAGGAACTCCTCTCAGCCCATCACTTCTTTTGCAGAGAACTTCTGTTAACAGAGGATGCAAACCAGCAGCCTGTGGTTGGATTTGACCTGCAAACATGTTTTGTTTGGCTCAAATTTGTACAGATTTCTGACTTTGTGACTTACCTTGAAAATTTGGAAGATCTGTTAACACAAACTTCTGTTCTCTCACAGCAACACAGTAAAAGCTAAAGCTTTTAGGTGTGATGTGTGTTTCATTGTGCTCTGTGGTCCTCACTATTTTCTTGCTTTGCTCATTTACTTTTATTGCCATATAGGTATTTGATTTTCTGGTTCTTACTTCACTAAGGTTTTTTTTTTGTTTGTTTGTTTTTATTTTTAGTTTTTGTCTTTTTTTTAAGTTTATTTATTTTTGACATAAAGAGAGAGTGTGAACTGGGAAGGGGCAGAGAGAGAGGGAGACACAGAATCTGAAGCAGGTTCCAGGTTCTGAGCTATCAGCACAGAGCCCGACGCAGGGCTTGAACTCACGAACCGTGAGATCATGACCTGGGCGGAAGTCAGAGGCTTAACCGACTGAGCCACCCAGGCTCCCCATCACTGAAGTTTTAAATATCTCTCCTAAACCAATAAATGATATGTTGGGATGAGGGTCAGGATGGCCAGAAATTGGCAGATGAGTTTGTGGGCAGGTAAAAACCAAAGTCTGTTTATAAGGATGAGTCATTTTTGATCAAAATGAATAAAATGATAAGTGAAATTAAAAGATGAGGTGAAATTAATTTCAAATTGCTGAATATTTACACATCTACTATGCACTGGGTACATTAGAAATTGCCACGGTTGTGGTAGAAAGGAAAACTAGCTGGCCAGCTTTATGAAACATTGCAGAAGAGATTTTTTTTAATTGAGATGTGAAGCCATTTTCCAACAGAATGGTTGGATGAAAGAGAGGAAAAACAGGAATTCATTCATTTGCCAAACATTTATTGAACTCTAGAACTCTGCAGGATACAAAGATAATTCTAGTCAGAGTTTAAGGGTCCTGTGCAGTATAGGTAATGTGTTACAGAGCTGGAATATCAAAGAATGGTACCTGAAAAAGGTAGCCTTTAAGTGGAACTGCCAAGAATGATTAGGATCTCTTTTTTTTTTTTTTTAACTTTTTTTCAATGTTTGTTTATTTTTGAGAGAGAGAGCACACGCATGCGCAAGCAAAGGAGGAGCAGAGAAAGAGGGAGACAGAGAATTGGAAGCAGGCTCCTTGCTTTGAGTGCAAAGGCTGATATGGGGCTGAAACCCACAGACCGTGAGATCATGACCTGAGCTGAAGTCAGGCGCTCAACTGACTGAGCCACCCAGGTGCCCCAAGAATGGTTAGGATCTTAATACTTGGAGATGAGACAGTATTTTCCAGGCTGAATGAAAGCACAAGTGTAGAGATGTGGATTTAGGAGTTAGTAAAGAGTCCTCCAGTTTGGCTGAAGAACAGGATTGTTACAGGACTATTATTGGAGTTCAGTCTGGAAATGGAGATTGAACAACAATAGCAATAATAGTAGTAGTAGATCACATTTTTTGCTTGCATACCGTTTGCCAGGTAACTTGCCAGGCATTTAATAAGTAGTATTTCTTTTAAACCTCACAACAGGGGTGCCTGGGTGGCTCAGTCGGTTAGGCGGCCGACTTCAGCTCAGGTCATGATCTTACGGTCTGTGAGTTCGAGCCCTGCATCGGGCTCTGTGCTGATGGCTCGAAGCCTGGGGCCTGCTTCGGATTCTGTGTCTGCCTCTCTCTCTGCCCTTCCCCTGCTCATGCTCTGTCTCTCTGTCCCTCAAAAATAAATAAACGTTAAAAAAAAAAAAAAAAAAACCTCACAACTCTGTGAGATAGGCACTATTTTTTTTATAGCTTTGTACAGATAAACTGAGGAAAAGAGCTAACATTTTGATAGAGAATGAATTTGAGTCTAGATAGTCTAATTCCAAGGCCTGTGTTAGTCCCTGTATAGTATACAGCTTAATCAGGGAAGGCTTTGAATCCTTTTCAGTTCCTGGCTGGGAAGTTTGGACTTGATTGACTAAGTAATAGGGAGACATCAAAAGTTTTTAGCTATATGGTGACATAATGAAATCTGCACAGTAGGAAAGTAAGCCTAGTAGTGAAGTATAGAAACAGCAAGGGGAGGAAGGAGAAATACACAGCTAGTTTACTCTACCTCCTCACTAGATCCAGCGCTCCTTCAGAGCTGGCCCTGTGTCCGTCCCTCACTTCCTTCAGCTCCACTGTCTACCTATTGTGTTGTCTCACAGATTTATTTTTAAAATGTAATCTTTTTCTACCTCACCTTATTCTAAAAAGGCCTTGAGGTGGCTAAGAGCTCAATAAACATTTGCTGAGTTAATTAATAAACGACTAGAGGTATAGGTAGGTATGTATATAAAGGGACTACTATGACTTTGTTGGACAGAGTAATGCAGCCCAAGAATTTGGTGATAAGCTATATTTTATTAATAAACCATACAAAGCAAAAGTCTGGAACCACATCATCTTTAACTCATGAAGAATTACATTGTGTCAAATAGAGTATTAATGCTCAGTTAAAATTAACTATATCAGTTAAAGTGCTAAACTTACAGAAACAGGATGGTGGTTGCCAGGGGAGGGAGGTAGGAGTAATGGGAACATGTTGATCAAAGCACATAGACTTCCAGCTGTGAGATGAGTAAATTCTGGGGACCTAGAGTACATCATGGTGACTCCAGTTAACGATCTTGTATTATATACTTGAAAGTTGCAGAGAGAGTGGATTAGATGTTTTTGCCACACACCAAAAAAAAAAAAAAGTAATGATGTGTGGTGATGGATGTGTTAACTAACCTTATTGTGGTAATCATTGTACATATGTGGATACACTACGTATGTGTGTCCATCTCACTGCACATTTTATTAATTTTTTTAAATATTTATATTTTGAGAGAGACAGAGACAGAGAATGAACAGGGGAGGGGCAGAGAGAGACAAAGACAGAATCTGAAGCAGGCTTCAGGCTGTGAGCCATCAGCAACAGAGCCTGACACGGGGCTTGAACTCACAAGCCATGAGATTGTGACCTGAGCTGAAGTCGACTGCTTAACTGACTCAGCCACCCAGGCACCCCTCATTATACATTTTAAGCTAACACAATGCTGTAATGTTGATTATATCTCAATAAAGCTGGGGGAAAAATCTTTGTCAGCTAATAATATTAAGGATCACCAAATTCAGAGGGCATTCATACTTTAAATATTTAGGTTTGTATTTACCATTGACCAGCTACAACCACCGCCCCCCCAGCACACACAAAGGGGCAACAAAATTTCCCATTAGCTGGCACCTTTACCAATATCGATCTTATTGAATTTTAGTTCCATAGTACCATTTATGTATATTTTCTAAAGACCAGACAGCAGCAGTTTCTCACAGGAAGAAATAGTTGCAAATTTGTGAATCAGATTCTTATTTTGGATTTTACAGAGGGAAATTGTTCATTAGGTTAGATCCCTTGCCATAAATTTAAATATTACATGAAAGTAAGGCTGTGTCCCTTCTATAAAATACAGACTTAAAAAGTTCCAACACTTGGAGAAATCAAAGATGTGGTTAACCACCAAATGCTGGTACAGGTGAGAAGAGTTTTGGGTAAATCAACATCTGAATAGACTTAATAAGAGATCGATAGACCCAAATAGTAAGTTTGTTAAATAAGTATTTTTTCCCATTGTGGATATTAGCTAATAGCAGTATTTGCATATAAACACATAAGCCCATATCAATATGAATTATAATGATATAACTGCTATAAATGAGAATCTAGGAATGCTTCATAAAAGAAAATGAGCCTTCAACTGAGTTCTTTTAGGTTGTGTTCAGTCTTCACTGTGTGTGGAGATGACTCATTCAGAAGCATCGTGATCAGAACAATTAAGTGTGGAGGAGAATGTGATTATGATAGTTTATATATTGACTGCCTACCAGTGTTGAGAGGTATATACAGTTGATGAATGATTAGTTTCTACCTTCCAGGAATCTAATTTGTCTGAGAATTATTGTGATCATGAACATAAATGAAAAGTGGGGGGGAGCATAAATGTTTTAAATGAGACTATAAGTGCTGTGGAAATTCAAGAGAGAGCACCACTTGGAGAATCAGGGAAGGCTTCATGGAAAAGGTGGTATATTAATTTTCTAGGGCTGCTGTAACTACCACAAACTGGGTGACTTAAAACAACAAAAATTTATTCTCTTACAGTTCTTGATTCTAGAACCTGAATTCAGGGTGTCAACAGGGTCATGTTCTCTCTGAGACTTCGGGTAGAATCCTTCCTTGCCTCTTTCTGATTTCCATCAGTTCTTAGTATTTCTTGATTTGCAGCCGCATCACTCCAGTCTCAGCCTCTGTTGCCACATGGTGTTCTTCCTGTGTCTCTGTGTCCAAATTTCCCTTTTATAAAGACACCAGTCATATTGGATTAAGGGTCTACCCTACTCCAATATGACCTCATATATACTAGTTACATTTGTGGTGACCCTATTTCCAAATCAGGTT
The DNA here is from genome assembly GCA_030068075.1 of Paguma larvata. Lineage (NCBI taxonomy): Eukaryota > Metazoa > Chordata > Mammalia > Carnivora > Viverridae > Paguma > Paguma larvata. Next base: position 25,699,792 of record CM057844.1, on the reverse strand, counting down.
ACATTCTGTGATACTGGGGGTTAGAACTTTAACATACCTTTTTGTGGGACTTACTTCAACCCATAACAGGTGGCATGATATAGAGATGATACAGAGGTATTAAATTAAAATTTATTAAATAAATAGAAGGGTAAGATTGCAGTGAGTTAAGGAGAGAAGAACCAAGTGCATGGTGGAAATAGGAAAGCATAAGGGATATTTAGGAAATGGAATAGTGAGAAGTCTATTTTGCTGGGGTGTTGAGGAGCTCTGGGGAGTTGAAGCCAGAGTATTGGTTGGAGCCCTAGCTGCCAGATCTAGGAAGGACATTCAGATGTTGTTGAGTGGGTAGTGTGTGGGAACAGGATAGAACTGCAGAATTTTGAAATGGTGGATAACTGTTTCAAGCTTTAGATAGCTAATTGAAGCTTTAGGGAGATTTTGTGATCAAGTGATCATGGATAAGTAGACACCCTGAAGAAAAACAGATGGCTGATGATTTAACACACTCAGCCTTCCTCATTTGCCCAGGACAGTCAGGAAATTTCTCTTATGTAAAAAACAGCAATAACAAAAACACCACAACAACAAACTTTAAAGGTTTTATTAGCCTCTTGCTCAGCTGTCTGTGGACACTGAGATGCATCAGCTTTTTAGGATCTCTGTTCAGAGGCCTGACCATGAATTTCGGTATTAGTAATCATGTCACTATTTTCTTTCAAACTTTTCTTCAAAATCACCTCTTTTCCATCCTTTTTTTTCTTTCTTTCTTTTTTTTTTAATCTCTTAATTTTTCTCAGAACTCTCTTCGGTTTTTCCATCTTTTTTAAACATCTGACTAATGGAAAGAATTGAGTAAGATTATGTACCGTCCAAGACAATGATACACTTTTTTTCTATGTCCTTTTAATGATAGTTATGTTGACTTTTGCCCACAATAGGACTTTATTCCAATTGTGAATGCTCATTCAAGCTGTGGTCAACAGTAGAGCTCAGGTGCTTTTCCTTATTTGTCTCTAGGTAGTTCTTCCTGATTGTATATTTGCATTGTTCATATATTCTCTAAGAGCCTGTGTCCCCATGAAGTTTTAAAAATTGTCTTTAAGTATTACAAACACATAATTTTGTGCTCATTAGCATATGTATATAGTCTTTTTTAGTTTAATTCATATAGTTTTTTTAAAATTTTTTTTAGTGTTTGTTTATTTTTGAGAGAGAGAGAGCAAGCAGGGGAGGGACAGAGAGAGAGGAGACACAGGCTTCAGGCTCCAAAGCAGGCTCCAGGCTCCGCTCCCAGCCGTCAGCATGGAACCCAGTGTGGGGCTCAAACTCATGAACTGTGAGATCGTGACCCAAGCCGAAGTCGGACACTTAACTGACTGAGCCACCCAGGTGCCCCCAATTCGTATAGTTTTTAATAGCCTTTTTATTTGGCAATATATTGAGGTACTTTCCACATGTCTATATAGTTATTTTTTTAATTTTTTTCAATGTTTATTTATTTTTGAGAGAGAGACAAGAGCATGAGAAGGGGAGGGTCAGAGAGAGAGGGAGACACAGAATCCGAAGCAGGCTCCAGGCTCCGAGTTGTCAGCACAGAGCCCGACTCGGGGCTTGAATCCATCAACTGCAAGATCATGACCTGAGCTGAAGTCAGACGGCCAACTGACTGAGCCACCCAGGTGCCCCTATGTAGTTATTTTTAATGGACACATAATAACCAAAGTTTAAATACTCAATGTTTATTTGGCATTTGAGTGAGTTCCAGTTTGTTTTTATTTTTGGTTTGCAATTCTCAATTATACTTCTGTAGCATCTTATTATAAAGCTTTTTCCCCCCAGTTTTTTTCTTAGAACATATTCTCTAAAATGATTCGTTTGGTCTAAGGATAATAACTTTTTAGCCATTTTGTCAGCTTATTCTTTAGAATAACTACCAGTTTATAATGCCACTAGCCACTAGTTACTATTGGATTTTATAATTTTTTTCTTCTAGTATAATAGTGGTACCTCACAGGAGCGCCTGGGTGGCTGAGTCGGTTAAGCTTCTGACTACAGCTGAGGTCATGATCTTGCCGTTTGTGGCTTTGAACCCTGCATCAGGCTCTGTGCTGATAGCTCAGAGCCTGGAGTTGCTTCAGATTCTTTCTCTCTCTCTCTCTCTGCCTCTCCCCTGCTCATGCTCTATCTTTCTCTCAGAAATAATAAAAATTTTAAAAAGATAATGGTACCTCACAGTTTGGTGGGTTTTAAGATACTTTAAATGTTTTATTATGAAAAATTTCAAACAAACAAATAAAGGGTGTATTAGTAGAATAAACACCCTTATACCTACCACCTATATTCAACATGTAGCCTTATGCTCAATGTTATTATGTTAAACTTTTAAAAATAAAGACATCATGAAACTATGCCATTAGACATTTTAGCATGTGTCTCTTAGAAATGCGTTCTTCTGTGTAATTACAGTACCATTATAACACCTAGCAAATTATCAGGAATTCCTTAATGTTATCTAACATTAAGTCTGCATTTGTTTCCCTCGTCTCCAAAATAACTTTTATAGCTGACTTGTTCAAAGTGGAATCAAATTTAAGGACCATGCACTGCATTTGCATCTTACTATTTATGTAGTAGGAGTCTTTTACAAATCTGGAATAGTTGCCATTCCTGTCTGCTTCCTCACTTTTTGTTTTGTTTTGTTTTGTTTCTTCATGGCATTGATTTATTGAGACCAGAACAGTTTTGTTTAATGTTCCACATTCTGCATTTATCCGATTGTTTTCTTTGTGACATTCCTTTATTCCTTATATTTACCTAAACTGGAAGGTGTAAAGACTTGACCAGATTTGAACTGAATATTTTGCAAAAATACCTAAATATTCCTCACCTGGCATCATGTTACAAGCCACACAAATATCTAGTCGTCCCATTGATGATAACTTTGATCACAGGTTTAAGGTTGTGACTTCCATATCTCTTGATTATAAAATTGCGTTTTTTCTTCTGTGACTAGCAAATATATTTTTTTACTTTTATCAATGATGAGTTTTTTTTAACTTCTTTGAGCTAGTTTTCTTTATCATTTAAACATTTGTTCCATGTAGATTTGATATTATCCTTTTAAGTTTGTACTGTGTGTTTAAAAATTGTATTCAGTATAACAAATAATGCATTGTTATAATAGATATGTTTCAGGTTTCAAAATATAGCTGAAATCCAGTATAACCAAAAAAAAAGATACAGATTGCAAATATATAATAGGGGGCATTTGTTGGACAAGACTTTGTGATGAGCCATGTTTCCTTTTTTAAAAAAAATTCCAAGCAGACAAATCTAAAAAATATAAAGCTCTCGAATCAAAATTTTCTTTTATTTTTCTTTTTGAAATGGAGGTAAATCTCAAATTCATAAAAGCTGGATTTGCATTTGTTTTATATACCCACCCAAAAAGCACCCAGCATTTATTTTTATTTCTTGTTCTGTGAGTGTTTCATTTGGTTGTCTTTTATACACCTATTTTTATCAATTTTAAATTGATTGTTATTCCTTTTCCTATTATATATTTTTCTTAATTCTTTTCTGTTATGCACAAATAGGATTTTTCTTTCAAACCACAACTTTTTGAATGCCCAACATGGCATTTTGTCTCTTAAGATTATCATGATGCCATACACATTATTCTACAAATTATTTTTATTTTTTATTTTTTAGGGTATACATTTAATTCTATGTCATTAAACAGATATCAAATTCATTTTTCTTAGCTACATAATATTTCATTTATGTAGGTTTCTAAAAGGTTATCAGGTTGTTTCTGATTTTATTTTCCCCGTCACAAACTGTGAACATCCTTGTGCATACATCTTTAAGAAATGGAGCTTTTACCTTTGTAGGATAAATCCCCAAATATGGACTAAAAGATAAGCTTATTTCAGTATTATGAACTACCAGGTTATTTTCCATAAAGGTCGTTGCAGTTCTTATTCCCACTGGCACTAGATATCAGGTATTCTTTTAGTTTTTGCCAATCAGCTGGGTGAAAAGAGTTTTCTTATTTTTATTTTTATTTCCCTACCATTAGTACATTGTATACATTTATTGGACATTTGTTTTTCCTATTCTGCAGATTCCCTTTACTGATTCTTTACCCTTTTTTTCTTGGGTTGTTAATTTTTTACTTTTTAATCAACTTGCAGGTTCTTTTGTGTATTTAGGATATTAACCCCTTTTTTGTCACATGGTGCAAATATATTATTCCAGTCTATCATTTGGCTGTTGACTTTGTGGTTTCTTTTGACATATAGATTATTTTAATTTTTACCCGTTTATGTCTGTCAGTCTTTAATTGCTTCTGGGTTCATGTCTTGTTCATTACCAGCCCACTAATGAATTTTTATTTTATTTCTATATATTCTTAAATTTTAAAAATTTTTAAAGTTTATTTATTTATTTTGAGAGAGAGAGCACCAGTGGGGGAAGAACAGAGAGAGAAGGAGAGGGAGAGAATCCCAAGCCGGTTCCACGCTGTCAGCGCAAAGCCCTTCGTTGGACTGTGAGATCATGACCTGAGCCAAAATCAAGAATTGGACACCTAACCAACTGAGCCACTCAGGCACCCCTATTTCTGTATTTTTAATAGAAATTTTATTTCTATATTTTTTATCGTTACTAATTTTTGACCTTGATTTTGTCTTTCTCTTTTTTACTATTTGGGCAGAGATTTATTTATTTATTTTTTAATATAAATAACCTGTTTATATTGCCATTGAATTTCCTCTTGTGATTAAAGGATTCTCTCTTCTTCATTGGTGATAAGCACAGGATAGGTTTTCTGGTTTTTAAGTAATCTCTTTTAAACTTCGAAGAAACGCTTTTCTAATATTCCAGGTCATTTTGAATGCCATTCCCGTGTTTGAAAATATTAGTGTATTCTCCTACAGTTCTGTCTATAAGTTTGCTAAGTGGTTATATCCGGGTCATCAGTAATGATGAAATGGTAGCTACAGAATTTAAAAGCTGATCTTAAGATTTCAGTGTTTGATTTTAAAAGTTATAATTTGAGGGGCACTTGGTGGCTCGGTTGGTTAAGCGTCCAACTTTGGCTCAGGATATGTTCTCACCTTAGTGGGTACAAGCCCTGTCCTGCATTGGGCTCCATGCGGATAGCTCAGAGCCTGGAACCTGCTTCAGATTTTGTCGCTCCCTCTCTCTCTCTCTACCCCTCCTCCGCTTACACTCTGACTCTCTCTCAAAAGTAAACGTTAAAAAAATTTTTTAATAAAAAAATAAAAATGACAATATGAAGAGCATAAAACAAACAAAAAAAAAAAAACAAAGGAAAGAAAAAAGCTTGACAATACTCAGCACTCTCGTTATGAATATAAGACCATGGAGAAGAAACACTGGTAGACTCTTAGAATGATTGCTTAAGGACTTCTGTAACTTAGAGCTCAGATCTCCTGATTTAACTCTGTTGGAAACTTAATAGAGGAAAAAAAGCCATTGTTCTTTAAAGTTGTCTTCCATCTTATGGCAAGACTACATTCATTATTATTATGACAACATACTTTTCTAGTGCTTTTAAAATGAATTATTTTGTAAGGAAGTGTCACATATGAAATAAAAGACTTTCTTACTTCTAAGAAGCTTCAAATTATTCACTCAGGCCTCAATTTTTCCATCAGGATATTGGACCAGATGATTGCCAAGGGCTGTCTAGTTCATACTTAAGATTCTCATCAAGTTATTTTTAGGGAATTTTTTAGAAAATTTTTTTTAATGTTTATTTTTGAGAGAGAGACAGAGCATGAGCTGAGAGCGGCAGAGAGAGAGGGAGACACAGAATCCGAAGCAGGCTCCAGACTCTGAGCTGTCAGCACAGAGGCTGATGCGGGGCTCAAACCCATGAACTGTGAGATCATGACCTGAGCTGAAGTCAGATGTCTAACCAACCGACTGAGCCACCCAGGTACCCTGGGAGTTTTTTAGTAGTTTCTATATTGTGGGATTTGATCAACTTTTCAATCTCATTTGTATTTTAGAGCATAGATTAAAAGATTGGTACTCCAAACCTGTGTCATTTTTTTGACTGTAGCTTTATTAGGCCTAAAAGAAAACAGTGGTATTCATAGTTAGAACATGATGGAAAAAGTAGTTTTTCTCTAAATTTTACATTATCCACCTATCATGGCATCTAACAATATGGGAAGAATCTCTTTGAGCCTCTGACTTATTTTGTTGGTTTATATTGTGCTCAGTTAAATTAACTATATTTGTGTTAGGGTGAGTTCTAGGAATCTCAAATTTCATATTTCATGATTTTATCTTTTGCTTCTTATATTACACTGCCAGAATTGAAGTTTAAAAATTAATGTTAATATTCCCTAACCTCTTGTCTATTGTTCCTACTAGGAGCAAACCAGTTGTTGCTACAGTATTGAAATGCCAGTCTCTTTGACAGCCATTTTGTGGATCCTTTCAGGGTACCGAGTTTCTATGATTTGAGATGCCTTGTTAATGCAGTAGGTAGCATGTCATTCTCATAAGTTTCTATGATTTGACTGGAGGTTTGCATAAATTTTCCCTCGGGAGCCCTGGACTTAGGAACAGGAAGCATGTAATAGTTTTAGAACAGATGTACGAGGTACCGGGAGAATGGGATTGAATGTTTAGTTATGCCATGGCAAATTTTTTTGACAGTTCACATTTAACTCTTTATTCAGATACTTTTTAAATGCCTACTAAATTATCCTAAAATATTTAAGTCTGTGTGGTTAACAGGCCAACTTAATTTTAAGTACTATAAGTATAATACCCAGATTTAGGCACTCATAAAAATGTTCTTTAAATTTCTCATTATACAGAATTTTTGTTTCTTCTGTAGTAACTTTAGGAGCAGGAAAATACCTACCCTACCTGGTACACAGTAAGCGGTTGCTAAAGAGAAGTTGAGCAAATACATCCATTGAAAGTTTTCAAATTATAGATTAGAAATTATGAAGGAATTCTCTACACATATTTTCTATTTAAAAAGTAACTCATGGGGGAACCTGGCTGGCTCAGTTGCTAGAGCATGCAACTTGTGATCTTGAGATAGTGAGGTTGTAAGGTTGAGCCCCGTGTTGGGTGTAGAGATTACTTAAAAATAAAATCTTAAAAAAAAAAGGTAACAACTCATGGTCTATAAGTTTAAAATGATTTCAAAATCTTAAGTCAAAAAAACTCATGCAAAAGAGTCTCTTGGTAAAGCATTGAGGGTATTATTACTAGCCATCTTTGAGAAGGAAGGATCTTATACCTAGACAACATATCTGGAAGATTTATATTTGGCACAAGCTGAAGATATGCTTGTGTTTATGAAGCAGAATCCAGAAGAAGTCTAGGATTCTTATTTTACAGAGCTGTTTGTTTATTTAATTGAAGTATAGTTGACACACAATGTGACATTAGTCTCAGGTGTACAGCATAGTGATTTGACAACTTTATATATTGTGCTTGTTTACCACAAGTGTAGCAGACATCTGTCACCATAAAACTCTATTACAATACCATCGACTATATTCCTTATGGTGTACCTTTCCTCCCCATGACTTATTCATTCCCTAACTGGAAACGTGTTCCTCCCACTCCCCTTCATCTATTTTGCCCATCACTTCTACCCCCATTACAAAGCTATTTAACATTTATAGAATGTTAATAGAGATAATTCGTTGGTTAAAATGAAAGCATATAGAATAATAATTAAATTTCTTGGTAAATAGTCCTTGAGTTTTCTTAAACCTAGAAGGAGCTCAAGATCCTATTTAGCTCTAGCTTAGTGATCCATCTTCTCATTTTATAATTTAGAAATCTTAGGTCCAGAGAGATTATATCCTGCCTACAATCATACAAGGGAAGGTTACTACTACTACTAGAATTTGAGGCACACTTACCCTGCTATGCTTAGCCTAGCTCTCTTTCCATTCTGTCACTCTGTGTTTCATTATCATAAAATAGTGCTAGTCTGTTCTCAAACTATACCTAGTTACTTTTACTAGTAATCATTTGACATTTGTATTGAAAATATTAAAAATGGATTCTGCAGTTAGGAAATCACTGCATGGGCATTAGGCCTTATTTAATTTCCTTATGTGGATAGTGCAGCACCTGTGATGGTGCACAGTTGTGAACCAGGACGTCTGTATTTTCCATTTATTTGTTTCCTTGTTTGGTTTTGCATCGTCACTTTTTTTAATGTTTATTTATTTTTGAGAGAGAGAGAGTGAAGAGGGGGAGGGACAAAGAGAGAGGGGGATGGAGGATCCAAAGTGAACAGAGGATCCAATAGCAGCAAGCCTGACTGTGGGGCCAAACTCACAAACTACAAGATCATGACCTGAGCTGAAGTCAGATGCTCAGATGCTTGACCAACTGAGCCATCCAGGCACGCCTGCATTGTTGTTTGTAATAAAATTTTTTTCATAGTATAAGTAGGAGAATAAATGTTAAATTAAAAAGTGTATTATTGGAGCGCCTGGGTGGCTCAGTAGGTTGAGCGGCCGACTTCAGCTCAGGTCATGATCTCACAGTCTGTGGGTTCAAGCCCCACGTCAGGCTCTGTGCTGACAGCTCATCAGAGCCTGGAGCCCGCTTCGGATTCTGTGTCCCCCTCTCTCTCTGCCCTTCCCCTGCTCGCATTCTGTCTCTGTGTCTCTCAGAAATAAATAAATGTTTTTGGTTTTTTTTTTTAAAGTATATTATTGTCAGAACGTTTACAGTTTTACAACAAAGAGTAGGAAAGTGACAAGAAAGACTAAGTTTGTAGCTAACTACATGCAAGATCTTGGGCAAATCATGTAACCTCTGTGGGACTGTTTCTGCTACTTACTTCATTAGAATCCTTCAAGGATTCTGCCCAGGACAGATGTATCTGTTCTTAATATATGTTAACTAAAGTATAGCACACACAATGCACAGTGCACAAATCATAAGGATAATGAATTGTAAAATGAACATATTTGTATAACCACTATTGGTATATTTGAAAAAGCTTTCTTAATTATTATGAAAGCTTTCCTGTTTAAAAAAAACCACTGGATTTGAGACTATAGGTAATCTCATGTCTTTTAACAACACTTTGTAGAGTGAAACTAGCAGAAACAGTGGTAGAAAGAAGGAATTTGGCCAGTCACAAAAAATTTACTTTGAATAGGTTTATTGGGCTTATATAATTTAGTCTTTTCTTCTGATGTTTCTCTTCTTCCTCTCTGCCCTTTTCTGTCTAGGTCCTGGATGGAATGGAGAGGGGTCCTACTGAACATCTATTATCTTTTCTGAGAGTGGTCAGAGAGTTCTTAAACAGGTCTGTTGTTTATATATAGAATACAAATGCAATCTTGATTTATTAAAAAAAAACCTTGGTTTCAACATAAGAAAAAAATTGAATTAGAAATAGAATTTACTTTTTTTAAAAGAAGGCATTTGATCTCCATGTCCATGGGGAATTTTAGTTTGGTAAGCTGCATATGACATGTGAATTGGACCCAAAGCAACTGAATTAAATGAGATTTGCTTATTAAAAAAAAGTTTTTTAATAGAAAAGCAAGTGACTCTTTTTCAGTTATGTTGAAAATATGTAATATGGCAGAATTCTTTACTGATTTCATGGAAGGTACTAAGAAAAGGTAAAAAGGTGAATGTCTCAGTTGTCTGTGATTCTGGAGGGGAAATCCAAGAAGGAAAATATTTGATTCTCTTTCTCATGTTTTCAGAATTCATAACACTGAAAAGAAAAAAAGGTACCTTGCAAATCTCTGATTCAGAGGAAGTCAAGTTTATAGAGTTTTGGTTTGTTCATCTTTCCCTGTTCGTCTGCGTCTCTCTAACCATGAATGAACTTTATCATTATTAAACAGATAAAAACTCTAACTTTGTGATTTCCCAACCTTGTCTTCACATTAAAATCACCTGTGAAACTTGGCAAACTATTGATGCCTGTGTCTCCCTTGCTTCCCTGCTCCTCACTCCATTGTGATTTAATTGACTTGGGCTTTCGGCCTGGGTTTTGGAATTTTTAAAAGATCCCCAGGTGATCCTGAAGCTTGACAAGTTTGGGAACATAGCTCTAGCCAGTTAAAGCAGATCTGGCCACTATTGTAACTTATGACTTATTTTTTTGCATAAACGTTTGGATAAATATGTAAATAAGGGGATAAATATTTTGATTTAGGAATCTAGTTCTTTAAACCTAGGTTTTTGCTAGAATATAAGTCCCATAAAAGCAGGTAGCATGTCTATATTTTCTTCATCATCGTATCTTTAGCATTTAGAACAATGTCTGGCATAGATTGCATGCCTAAATATTTGTTGAATGAGTGAATGAACCTGTCAGTCTCTAGTGAGCTGAGAGTATGCTTTTACCTAATATACCAGTGGCCTGAGATAGAGAGGGAGGTGGTTGTGAAGAGCCCAGCCTTTAGAATCGGACTGCCTAGACTCGAATAATGCCTCTATCACTTATTAGCTGTATGACCTTAAGCACATTACTTCTCTGTGCCTAAGTTTCCTCATTTGTAAAATCAGAGTAATCAAATCTATTTCATGGGATCGTTGGGGGGACTAATTGAATTGATAATGCAAAGTGCTTAGAACAGTGTCTGGTATATAGTAGTATTCTGTAAGCTTTAGCTACTGTAAAATTTAGAAAACTGGATTTTCTGCAGTTTCTGTAATTTATCTGTAGAATACTATTTGAGAGCTAGGGTAGGATAATGAAATCAGCTGCATTAGATGTAGTTAAAAAAGGCTTGACAAAGAAGGTGATTTTTTTTTTTGTCAACTTAATGAGGTAAATTTGCATAAATCACCTGTATCTATTTTGGTTTTTTACCTACATCCATTTTAATTTTTTTCCCTAAATCTTTATTTTTGAGGAGAGAGACAGAGACAGTGTGAGTGGGGAAGGGGCAGAGAGAGAGAGAGAGAGAGAGAGACACAGAACTTGAAGCGGGCTCCAGGCTCAGAGCTGTCAGCACAGAGCCTGATAGGGGCTCGAACTCACAAGATCATGACCTGAGCCAAAGTTGGATGCTTAACCAACTGAGCCACCCTGGCACCCCTCATTTTAATTTTTTTTAAATGTTTATGAGAGAGACAGAGCGACAGAGCGTGAGCGGGAGAGAGGCAGAGAGAGAGGCAGACATAGAATCTGAAGCAGGTTCCAGGCTCTGAGGTATTGGCACAGAGCCCACCGTGGGGCTTGACCTCACAAACTGCAAGATCATGACCTGAGCTGAAGTCGGATGCTAAACTGACTGAGCCACCCAGGGCCCCTACCTACATCCATTTTAAAGTGAAACATGTTTCAATGAGTTTGAACAGATGTATTTTTTAATACTATTTATTATGAAACAACCACTACAACCAAGATACAGAAAATTTCCATTTTCCTAAAAAGTCCTTATGCTCTTGCAGTCTGTCCGTCCGCATCCCCACCAATATATTGCTTTGCATTTTCTAGAATTTTATAGACATGCATTCATCCATTGTTCTCTTTTTTATCTAGTTTCTTTCCCTCAGCGTAGTTTCTTTTATCTATCTATCTATCTATCTATTTATTTATTTATTTATTTATTTATTTATTTATTGAGAGAGAGCTAGTGAGTGTGAGTGAGCAACCCGGTGAGGGGCAGAGACAGAGGGAGAGAAAAATCACAAGCAGGCTCAGCACTTCCAGTGCAGAGCCTGATGCAGGGCTTGAACTCAAACTGTGAGATCATGAGCTGAGTTTCCTGAGCTGAAACCAAGAGTCGAATGCTTAAGCGCTTAACCAACTGAGCCACCCAGGCCCCCCTCCCTCAGCATAGTTTCAAAATTTATCTATGTTGTTGCATGTATCAACAGTTTGTTCCTTTTTGATGCTGATTAGTGTCTTGTTGTATGGATATAACATGTTTGTTTATCCATTCACCTATGATGGATATTTGGGTTAGTTCTAGGTTTGATGACTGTGAATAAAGCTGCTATAAGCATTTTTTTAATTTTAATTTTATTTTTTTTATAGAGTGTGACCAGGGAAAGGGACAGAGGGAGAGAGACAGAGAATCTTAAGCAGTCTCCACATTCAGCAAGGAGCCCAACGTGGGGCTCGATCCCATGACTGTGGAATCATGACCTGAGCCAAAATGAAGAGTTGGAGGCTCCACTGACTGAGCCACTCAGGCGCCCTGCTATAAGCATTTTTGCAAAAGTCTTTGTGTAGACATATTTTCATTTATTGTTGGGTAAATCCCTTGCAATGGAATTGCTGGGTTGTATGGCCTATCTAACTTTTTAAGAAACTGCCAAAAGTGGTTTTTTTTTTTAAGTTTTTTAAGTTTATTTATTTATGAGAGATAGAGACTGCCTGGGTGGGGGAGGGGCAGAGAGAGACAGAGACACAGAACTGGAAGCAGGCTCCAGGTTCTGAGCTGTCAGCACAGAGCCTGATGTGGGGCTCAAACTCACAAACCATGAGACCATGACCTGAGCCAAAGTCGGATGCTTAACCAACTGAGCCACCCAGGTGCCCCAAAAGTTTTTAAAGGAGGTAAATATTCAGCAGGATTTCTGGGGAGAGTCTATTAGTTATCTATTGTTGCATAATAAATTACCACAAATTTAGCAGCTTAAAACAACACATATTTATTGTGACACAGTTTCCATGGGTCAAGAATCTGGGTACAGCTTCGGTGAGTCCTCTGTGTCAGGGTCTCTCAGAGGCAGCAGTCAAGATGTTAGCCAGGGCTGGAGTCTCATCTCAATGCTTGACTGAAGAAGGAACTGCTTCTAAGTTCACTTAGTTGTTGATGGAATTCACTTCTTCAAGGGCCTTGATTTCTTCTTTTATTTCTTCTTTTTTTCCCCTGTGTTCTCAGACATACATACATACATACATACATTTATTTATTTGTTTGTTTATTTATTTATTTATTTATTTTCAGGAATAGAATTTAGTGATTCATCACTTACATGTAACACCCAGTGCTCATCCCAACAAGTGTCCTTCTTAATACCCCTCACCCTTTTAGCCCTTCCCCCTACTTAACACCTGCCAGCAAATCTTTGTTTGTTCTCTGTATTTAAGAGTCTCTTATGATTTGTCTCTGATTTTATATTATTTTTGCTCCCCTTCCCTTATGTTCATCTGTTTTGTAGCTTAAATTCCACATATGCGTGAAGTCATATGATATTTATCTTTCTCTGACTGACTTATTTCACTTGGCATAATATACTCCAGTTCCATCCATGTAGTTGCAAATGGCAAGATTTCATTCTTTTTAACCACCAAGTGATATTCCATTGTGTGTATATACCACGTCTTTATCCATTCATCAATCGATGGACATTTGGGGTCTTTTTATACTTTGGCTGTTGTCGATAGTGCTGCTGAAAACATTGGGGTGCATGTGCCCCTTCAAAACAGCATACCTATATCCCTTGGATAAATACCTAATAGTATTTACAACTCAACTGCTAGGTTGTAGGGTAGTTCTATTTTTAATTTTTTGAGGAAGCTCCATACTGTTTTCCGGAGTTGCTGCACCAGTTTGCATTTCCACCAGCAGTGCAAGAGGGTGCCTCTTTCTCCACATCCTCGCCAACATCTGTTGTTACCTGAGTTGTTAATTTTAGCTAGCCATTCTGACAGATGTGGAATGGTATCTCATTGTGGTTTTGATTTGTATTTCCCTGATGATGAGTGATATTGAGCATTTTTTCATGTGTCTGTTAGCCATCTAGATATCTTGTGTGGAAAAGTGTCTCTTCATGTCTTTTGCCCATTTCTTCACTGGATTATTTGTTTTTTGGGTGTTGAGTTTATCTTTCTAGATTTTGGATATGAACCCTTTATCTGATATGTCATTTGCAAATATCTTCTCCCATTCTGTCGGGTGCCTTTTAGTTTTGCTGATTGTTTCCTTCACTGTGCAGAAGCTTTTTATCTTGATGAGGTCCCAGTAGTTCGTTTTTGCTTTTGTTTCTTTTGCCTCTGGAGACATGTCAAGTAAAGTTTCTGCGGCCGAGGTCAAAGAGGTTGTTGCCTGTTTTCTCCTCTAGGATTTTGATGGCTTCCTCTCTTATGTTTAGGTCTTTGATCCATTTTGAATTTATTTTTGTGTATGGTATAAGAAAGTGGCCCATTCTTCATGTCAGTGTCCCATTTTCCCAATACCATTTGCTGAAGAGACTGTCTTTTTTCCATTGAGGATATTCTCTCTTGCTTTGTCAAAGATCAGTTGGCCATACATCTGTGGGTCCATTTCTGGGCTATCTATTCTGTTCTGTTCATCTATGTGTCTGTTTCTGTGCCAGTACCATACTGTCTTGATGATTACAGCTTTGTAATACAGCATGAAGTCCGGAATTGTGAAGCTGTGAAGTCCAGCTTTGGTTTTCTTTCAGGATTGCTTTGGCAATTTGGGGTCTTTTCTGATTCCATACAAATTTTAGGATTGTTCTAGCTCTGTGAAGAATGCTGGTGTTATTTTGATAGGGATTGCATTGAATATGTAGGTCGCTTTGGATAGGATTGACATTTCTTCCTATCCAGGAACATGAAATGTTTTTCCATTTTTTAGTTTCTTCAGTTTCTTTCATAAGCTTTCTGTAGTTTTCAGTGTGTAGATTTTTCACCTCTTTGGTTAGGTTTATTCCTAGGTATTTTATGGTTTTTGGTGCAATTGTAAATGGGATGGATTCCTTGATTTCTCTTTCTGCTGCTTCACTATTGGTGTCTAAAAATGCAACTGATTTCTGTATATTGATTTGATATCCTGTGCCTTTGCTGAATTCATGGATCAGTCCTACCAGTTTTTTCTTGGAGTCTTTTTGGGTTTCCACATAGTAGATTATCACATCATCTATGAAGAGTGAAAGTTTGATTTTTTCCTTCCTGTTTTGGATCCCTTTTATTTCTTTGTGTTGTCTGATTCCTGAGGCTAGGACTTGCAACACTGTGTTGAATAACAGTGGTGAGAGCGGACATCCTTGTTGTGTTACTGACCTTAGGAGGAAAGCTCTCAGTTTTTCCCCATTGAGGATGATGTTAGCGGCAGGTCTTTCATATATGGCCTTTATGATCTTAAGGTATGATCCTTCCATAAGGGCCTTGGTTTCTCACTGGCTGTTAGCTGGAGGCTGCTCCCAGTTCCTTGCCATGTGTCTTCTCCAATGTAGCACACTGAGAAGGTAATAAATAGAGACTTCTAGGGTAATAGAAGTCACCATCGTTTTTAACCTAACTGTGGAAGTGACATGCCATCACTAACATCTGTTGGTTAGAAGAAGTCACTAGGCTAGCCCACTCATGGGGAAGAGATTACACAAGGATGTGAATACCAGAAGATGGAATAATTGGTATTCATGTTAGAAGTGTATCTCCCACAGAAGGCATGGCTTAGTGGCAGGCTAGATCTAGATAGGACCAGAGGAAAAAGTAACTTGTGAAATTTTATTTATCTTTCCTAAATCAAACTGTATCTCTTTCTTCCTTCTGTCTTTCACATCAGTCTCTCTTCCCTTCAAAAACAGAGACATAAAGGTCACTCTCACAGTGAGTTTTTATCAGAGTTGTTTTTGTTTTTGTTTTTTTGAGAGAGAGAGCGCAAAAGCTCAAGCAGGGGAAGGGCAGTGGGAGAGGGAGAGAGAATCCTCAGCAGACTCCACCCCACACAGAGCCCGACATAGGGCTCGATCCCACGAAGCAGGGCTCAATCCCATGACCCCAGGATAACGACCTGAGTCGAAATAAAGAGTTGGACGCTCAACCAACTAAGCCACCCAGGTGCCCCTTGAGTATTTTTTATTGTTAAGAGATTCAGTTAAGGCTTCTTCCTGAATCATTTAGTGTTTGTTATTTAAAAAAACATTTTATTATGGAAATTGAGACAGATACAAAAGTAGAATACTATCATGAACCCCCATGTACCTTTCACCCACCTTAAACTATTTATTTTTTGCCAATCTTACATGTATACTTTACATACAATAAAATACACTCATTTTAAGTGTACAGTTTGTATTCCGTCGACGTATATATCCTAACAATCAAGATATAGAACATTTTCACTCCAAAGTTACCTTGTTTAATCAGTCCGCACCCCAGTACTAGGCAAGTACTCATCTGATTTCTATTGCTATGGGTTCATTTTGCCTGTTCTAAAATGTCATAGAAATGTTTTGATTCTGTTGATCACCATGAAGTTTTTGAGATTTATCCCTGTTGCATATTTCAGTAGTTGAGTTTTTCAGCCTTGGCACTATGGACATTTTGGGCTGGATGATTTGTTTTGCAGACTCTCCTGTGCATTGCAGGATATTTAGCAGCATCCCTGACCTCTATCCACTAGATGCCAGTAGCGCTGCCTTCCCTTCCTTTGATTGTAACAATCCAAAATATCTCCAGACATTACCACCTATACACTAGGGGAAAAAAATCCCCTCCCTTGACTAGTAGATAACCCTTACAGTAGTTGATTCTTTTTATTGTTGGACTGTATTCCACCATATGGCTGTACTAGAATTTATCCATTTCCTAATTGATGGATATTTGGGCTGTGTCCAGTTTACTTTCAGTTTCAGGCTATTATAGATAGAGTTGGTATTAGCCTTCATAGGAAGTCTTTGTATAGACATATTTTTATTTATTCAAGATAAATATCTAGGAGTTAGATTGCTGGGTCTTATGATAAGTAAATGCTTAATTTTAAAAGAAACTGACAAATTGTACATTTTTATAGTCCTACCAGTATGAGAGTTCCAGTTGCTCTGCATCCTTGCCAACAATTGATATTCTCATTCTTTTTCATTTTAGCCATTATTGTAGGTGTGTTTTTCCTTGTCACTCTAATTTTCATTTTCCTGATGACTGATAATGTTGAGCATCTTTTTATGTGCTTGTTGTAAAGTGTCTCTTCAAATCTTTTGCCCATTTTTCATTGCATTATGTCTCATTAGTGAGTTTCCTTTGTCTTTTCGCCTATGTGTGCCTAAATATATTTGAGAAATTAAATATTAAGAAACACACAATTAAGACGAAATAATGAATACACCTTTCTATGCTTTCATATTATTTTTAATGCTTATTTTTGAGAGAGAGAGACAGAGAGACAGTGTGTGAATAGAGGAAGGGCAAAGAGGGAAGGTCAGAGAACCTGAAGCAGGCTCCAGGCTCTGAGCTATCAACACAGAGCCCAATGTGGGGCTCGAACCCATGAAACATAAGATCATGACCTGAGCTGAAGTTGGACACTTAAGCAACCGAGCCACCCAGGCACCCTACCATGCATCTTTTCTGACCACATTGCTATGAAACTAGAAATGAGTCATAAGAAAAAAGTCTAGAAATAACACAAGTGCATACAGTTAAATAACATGCTACTAAACAATCTTGGTCAACCAAGATATCAAGAGGAAATCAAAAAATACATGGAGAGAGTTTCAAATCATGAAAATGAAAATGCAAGGGTTCAAAATCTTTGTGATGCAACAAAAGCTGTTCTTAGAAGGAAATTTATAGCAATACAAGTCTGCTGCAAGAAGCAAGAAAAATCTCAAATAAGCAACCTAATCTTATTCCCACCTAGAAAAAGAACAAAACCCAAAACCATTAGAAGGAGAGAAATAATAAAGATTAGAGCCGAAATAAATGAAATAGAAACTAAAAAATAAATAAATAATCAATAAAACAGATTAATGAAACCAGGAGCTGGCTCTTTGAAAAGATAACAAAACTGATAAACCTTTAGCCAGCCTCATCAAAACTAAAAGGAGAGAGAGAGGCCTCAGATAAATAAAATCAAAAATGAAAGAGGAGAAATAACAACCGACACCACAGAAATACAAAGGAATGTAAGAGAATATTATGAAAAATTATGTGCCAACAAACTGGGTGACCTAGAAGAAGTAGATAAATTCCTGGAAACATAGAACTTCGCAGAACTGAATCAGGAAGAAATAGAAAATTTGAACATACTGATTACCAGCAATGAAAGTGAATCAGGAATCAGTAAACTCCCAACAAACAAAAGTCTGGGATCCAGTGTCTTCACGGGTGAGTTCTACTAAACGTTTAAAGAAAAGTTAATACATATTTTTCTCAAACTATTCCAAAACGTATAAGAGGAAGGAAAACTTCCAAATTCATTCTATGAGGCTAGCATTATCCTGACCCCAAAGCCAGATAAAGACAGTACAAAATAAGAATTACAGGCCAATATCTCTGATGAACATAGATACTAAAGTCCTCTACAAAGTATTAGCAGGGGTGCTTGGCTGACTCAGTTAGAAGAGCATATGACTCTTGATCTCAGGGTTGTGAGTTCAAGCCTCATGTTGGGTGTAGAGATTACTTAAAAAAATATTAGCAAACCAAATCCAATAATATATTTAAAAAATCATTCACCATGAGTAAGTGGGATTTATTCCTGGGATGCAAAAGTCATTCAATGTTTGTAAATCAGTCACTGTGATAGATCACATCAGCAAGAGAAGGAATAACCATATGATCATTTCAGTAGATGCAGAAGAAGCATTTGACAAAGTGCAACATCCATTTTTGATAAAAATTCATAAAAATTCTCAACAAAATAGGATTAAAGGGAACATGCCTCAATATTATAAAGGCCATGTATGAAAAGCCCACAGCTAAAATCACCAATGGTAAAAAACGGAGAGCTTTTCCCCTAAGATCAGGAACAAGGCAAGGATGTCTACTCTCACCACTTTTATTCAACATAATACTGGAAGTCCTAGCCACAACAGTCAGACAAGAAAAAGAAATAAAAGACATCCATATTGGTAAGGAAGAAGCAGAACTTTCACTGTTTACAGATAGCATGATATTATATGTAGAAAACCCAAGACTCCACCAAAAAACCCCTAGAATTGATAAATGAATTCAGTAAGGTTGTAGGATATAAAATTAATATCTAGAAATCCATTGCATTTTTATACACTAATAATGAAGTAGCAGAAAGAGAAGTTAAGAAAATAATCCCGTTTACAATTGTATCGAAAAGAATACAATTAACCAAGGAGGTGAAAGACCAGTATCCTGAAAACTAAACAACATTGATGAAAGAAATTGAAGATGATACAAACAAACGGAAAGATATTCCATGCTGATGGATTCGGAGAATAAATATTTTTAAAATGTCCATACTACCCAAAGCAATCTATAGATTCAGTGCATCCCTGTCAAAACACTAATGGCATTTTTCACAGAACTAGAACAAATAATCCTAAAATTTGTGTGGAACCACAAAAAACTCTGGATAGCCAAAGAGTCTTGAAAACGAAGAACAAAACTGGAGGTATCACAATCCCAGATTTCAGGATATACTGTAAAGCTGTAGTAATTACAACAGTGTGGTACTGGCACAAAAATAGACACATAAAACAATAGAACAGAATAAAAAGCCCAGAAATAAAGCCACAATTATGTGGTTAGTTAAATTAAAGCAAAGGAGGCAAGAATATGCAATGGGAAAAAGTCTCTTCAACAAATGGTGGTGGGAAGACTGGATAGCTAAACGCAAAAGAATGAAACTGGACCACTTTCTTTCACCATACACAAAAATAACCTTAAAATGGATTAAAGACCTAAATGTGAGACCCGAAACCATAAAAATCCTAAGAAGAGAGCACAGAGGATAATTTCTCTGATACCAGCTATAGCAACAGCTTTCTAGATATATCTTCTAAGGCAAGGGAAACAAAAGCAAAAATAAACTATTAGGACTACATCAAAATAAAAAACTTCTGCACAGCAAGGGAAAACAATCAACAAAACAAAAAGCAAACTGAATGGGAGAAGATATTTGCAAACAACATATCTGATAAGAGGTTAGTATCCAAAATATAAAAGAACTTTTACAACTCAACACAAACCCCCCCCCTCAAATAATCCAGTGTAAAAATGGGCAGAAGACATGAACAGACATTTCTCCAAAGAAGACATCCAGATGGCCAGCAGACATATGAAAAAATGCTCAACATCACTCATCATCAGAAAAATCCAAATCAAAACCATAATGAGATATGACTTCACACCTGTCAGAATGGCTAAAATCAAAAACAAGAAACAATAATTGTTGGCAAGGGTGTAGACAAAAAGGAACCCTTGTGCACTGTTGATATGAATGCAATCTGGTGCAGCTATTGTGGAAAACAGAATGGCAGTCCTCAAAAGATTAAAAATAGAATTCGCATATGATCCAGTAATTCCACTACTGGGTATTACCCAAAGAATATGAAAATGCTAATTCTAAAAGATATGTGCACCCCTATGTTTATCGTAGCATTATTCACAATAGCCAAATTATGGAAGCAGCCCAATAGATGAATGGATAAAGGGGTGTGTGTGTGTGTGTGTGTATAACAGTATTACTCAGCCATAAAAAAAGAATGAAATCTTGCCATTTGCAACAACATGGATGGATCTAGAGGGTATACTGCTAAGCATATAAGTCTGTGAGAGAAAACCAAATACCACACAAAGTAAAAAACAGACAAATGAAAAACCAGACATTTAACTATAGAGAACAAACTGGTGGTTACCAGGGGGGAGGTAGTTGGGAGGAATGGGTGAAATAGGTGAAGAGAATTAAGAGTACACTTATTTTGATAAGCACTGAGTAATGTATAGAATTACTAAATCACTATATTGTACACCTGAAACTAATAAACCACTGTTAATTATACTGTAGTAAAAATAAAAGAATGATAAAATATTAAAGATAAGAAAAAACATATATCAAGAACTCTTGTGGGTGCCTGGGTGGCTCAGTTGGTTAAGCATCTGACTGTGGTTTCAGTTCAGGTCAGTGTCTCACAGTTAGCAGTGAGTAGCCTGTTTGGGATTCTCCCTGTCTCCCTCTCTGTCTGCCCCTCCCCCACTCATGCTGTCTCTGTATCTTTCTCTCTCAAAATAAATAAATAAGCTTTAAAAAAAAAACCTTACACTTCAATTATAAAGAGTCAAATATCCCAGTTTTAAAAATTGGCAAAAGATTTGAGTAGATATTTCTCCAAATTGTGCCAGATGGAAAATAAGCATGAAAATATGCTTAACACCATTTGACATCAGGGAAATGCGAATCAAAACAGCCATGAGATACCACCTTACACCCACTAGGATGACTATACTCAGAAAGGTAATGACAAGTGTTGGTGA
Source organism: Paguma larvata (assembly GCA_030068075.1). Classification (NCBI taxonomy): domain Eukaryota; kingdom Metazoa; phylum Chordata; class Mammalia; order Carnivora; family Viverridae; genus Paguma; species Paguma larvata. The sequence goes on along the minus strand of CM057844.1, from coordinate 25,678,617 downwards.
GGATGCAGAGAAATTGGAACCCTTGTACACTACTGATGGGAATGTAAAGTGATGTAACTGCTTTGTAAAACAGTTTGGAAATTCCTCAAAAGATTAAACATAGAAAATATATGACCCAGCAATTTTACTCTTAAGTGTGTGTGTTTATATATACATAGATATGTATGTATATGTGTATATAAGTATGTGTGTGTATATGTGTATGTATATATATACGTACATCCAAGAAAAATGAAAACACGTCTACACAAAAACTTGTATTTAAATATTCATAACAGCACTATTCATAATAGTGAAAAGTGGAAACAACCCAAATATCTATAATCTGATGATGAATGGATAAATAAATGTGATTTTTTTGGTAAGGGATGTTATTTGGTAATTTAAAAAATACTGTTACTTGCTACAACACCTTGAAAATATTATCCTAAGTGAAAGAAGCTGGCCACAAAAGACCAGTTATTATATGGTTTCTATTATATGAGATATCTAGAAAAGACAAATGCTCCCTGATCTAGTCTCAGCTTTACCCTTTAATGGGGGGGAGGAGGGGCTTAACACATTAAATTAAAAACAGCATATTAGCAAAATTGTTCATCGTACTACATGAAGATGATGATGACTAGTAATAGTTCATCTTTATTTCATACCTTAAAGATCTTTTCAATGATTATTTTTTTAAAAAATAGCATTTGGGGCACTTGGGTGGCTCAGTTGGTTAAGCGTTCGACTTCAGGTCATAATCTCATTGTTCATGGGTTTGAGCCCTGCGTTGGGCTCTGTCCTGACAGCTTCAACCTGGAGCCTGCTTTCGATTCTATGTCTCCCTCTCTCTGCCCCTCCCCCGCTCACGTTCTGTCTCTCAAAAATGAATAAAAGTTAACAAAAATTTTTTTAAGTAATTAAGTAAATAGTATTTATGGGGTGCCTGGGGGGCTTATTAGTTGGTTGAGCGTCCATCTTCAGCTCGGGTCACGATCTCATGGTTTGTGAGTTCAAGCCCTGCTACGGGCTCTCTGCTGCCAATGTGGAGCCCACTTCAGATCCTCTGTCTCCCTGTCTCTCTGCACCTCCCCTGCTCTTATGCTCTCTCTCAAAAATAAATTAAAAAATAGTGTTTATTCAGTGCCATTTAGTCAATAAATAAGCAGCATTGAATAAACAGAAAAATAATTTGGAAAGAAAAAAGTCTCTCAATCATAATCCCAAATAATTGATATAGTTAAATGTCAAAGATAAGAATCATAATAATCCATTCTTTAGTTAAAGGATCCAGGTAGTGTTGGGGTTGTGAATTAAGGATAGGGTTAGGGTTAGCCATCATGCAAAATTGCTGTGAGGGAGTAGACATGGTAAGTAGCCAACCTCTGATGACTATGTAACTGGAGTAGGGCTGGTCTTGGACCTTTGTAGATACTTCCTGGATGTTGGTTATCAGAGACCCAGAATTCACACTCTTCATTTGTGCTCAGAGCTTATCTTCCCACGGAGGCTATAAAGCTGAGTAGAAAAAACTGTATTTTTTTTTTAAATTTGTTTTTTAGAGGGAGAGGCAGAGAGAGAATCTCAAGAAGGTTCCACATTGTCAGAGAGGCTTGAACTCATGAACCGTGAGATCATGACCTGAGCCAAAGTCGGACATTAACCGACTGAGCCACCCAGGCACCCTGAAAGACCTTTGAAGTAGAATGGAGGGTAGTAGAATTATGTCTCTACATGCAGAATATGTAGCAGAATTATGTCTGAACAATTAGAAGTAATGTATAAAAAAATAGCATTGGTACTAATCATATTTATAGCAATTTTTTAGACCTAGCCCTCTGTTTAACTGATTTCATCTGTTCTCAAGGTCTTTGTTTTTGGTTAATTATTTTTCAGATATTTTTATGAAAAGTACTAGATGAAAGTATTTTTATGTTAATTGTACACTGAATGATAGCTTGGTCAGGGAAAGGGCAGAATTATTTTTCACATTATTTTTCACTTCTAATTCTTTACTATCTTGCCATTGTATTCAGGTCTTACAAAGCAGAAATCTGAGGCCAGCCTGATTTGTGATCCTCTGTATATGACTTATCTTTTTTCTTCATGGATTGATTGTGGAGCATTTTCTTTATCCTTGAAATCTAAAAATTTCACTAGAAAAAAATCTAGTTGTTATTATCTTTTTAGTAATTTTGCCTGGTATTTTGTGAGCTCTTTTGAGCTAGAGATGCAGATATTCTTTGACTCAGGAAAATATTCATTTTCCTTTTTGAAAATCTTTGATTATTGCAGCACCTGGCTGACTCACTCGGTAGAGCATGCGACTCTTGATCTTTCAGGATTGTGAGTTCAGGCCCCACGGTGGGCACTGAACCTACTTAAAAAAAATCTTTGAGGGGCACTGGGGTGGCTCAGTTGGTTAAGTGTCTCACTTTTTTTTTTTTTAATGTTTATTTTATTTTTGAGAGAGAGAGAGGGAGAGCCAGCAGGTTAGGGGCAGAGAAAGAGGAAGACACAGAATCCGAAGCAGGCTCCAGGCTCTGAGCTTTCAGCACAGAGCCCAACACGGGGCTCAAACTCACAAACTGTGAGATCATGACCTGAGCCGAAGTCGGATGTTTAACTGACTGAGCCAGTCAGGTGCCCCAGTGTCTCACTCTTGATTTCAGCTCAGGTCATGATCTCACAGTTAGTGAGTTTGAGCCCTACATCAGGCTCTGCGCTGACAGTGTGGAGCCCGCTTAGGATTCTTTCTCACCCGTCTATCTCTGCCTCTACTCCGCTTGCTCTCGCTCTAAAAATAAATAATCTTAAACTTTGATTATTTCATTGTTTCTGTTCATTTGTTTCAGGGATAACAGTTAGTTGAAGTTTATTTCTCTCTTCTTATTGATCTTCTCTCATAGTGTCCCACTATTTTGTTCTTTCCATCTGTGATTATGGGAATCTCTCAATCTCTCATCCCCATGTATCTAAGTATCCTGCTCTTTACAACTTCAAATAAAGATTTGAGGGGCGCCTGGGTGGCTCAGTCGGTTGAGCGTCCGACTTCAGCTCAGGTCATGATCTCGCGGTCTGTGAGTTCGAGCCCCACGTCCGGCTCTGTGCTGATTGTTCAGAGCCGGAGCCTGCTTCTGATTCTGTGTCTCCTTCTCTCTCTGCCCTTACCCTGTTCACGCTGTGCCTCTATGTCTCTCAAAAATAAATGAACATTAAAAAAAAAAAAAATTAAAAAAAAAAAAGTTTTAAGATTTGAAATCTGAGTTGGCATATTTAATTTATTTTTCCTTGGCCTTTCCCCCTCTCTTATTTCCACTTCTGAAAACAATGTTTACTTATTTTTGACAGAGAGAGGGAGGGTGAAAGCAGGGGAGGGACAGAGAGAGAGGGAGACACAGAATCCAAAGCAGGCGCCACGCTCTGAGCTGTCAGCATAGAGCCCGACGACACAGGCCTGAACTCCTGAACCTTGAGATATGACCCCAGCCGAAGTCAGACACTTAGCTTAACTGACTGAGCCACCCAGGAGCCCCTCCTATTTCCACTTTTCCATCTCAACTACTTCTTTTCATTTCTGCCTATGGACTTTGATTTCTCATTTCAATGTTTTACCAAATTTGTTGAGAGTAATGTAGTTACTCTCAAAAATTTAACCTGTTTCTTCTTACATATTCACTTTCTGAATTACGAATGCAGAGTTTCTCTTCATTTATGTTGTGGATTGTTTTTCAGTCCCTCCCCTCAGTTAGTCTTCCTTGAAAAAGGAGAGGCATATTCAGGTCTAGCACTTACCAAATAAACAGGGTAGATAGGTTCACTCATTGGCTACCGGTTGACTCTAAATTCTTCTTTCAGATGTTAAGCTAAAGGATCAGTTGGTGCACATAGTTTGTGGATATTTTTTGTGTTTAGCAGTCATTTATATGCCTCTTCCTTGATTGTGGGGTGAGGATGGGAATACCTTTCTGTGGCCTGGGTAAATTGACTTTGGAAAAGAGAATTTGTTGTTTGATAATTTGAGGAAGCCTAAGTTACAAATACCTGTGGTTCCTTAATATAATGCTCCTAGGGCTTTTGCTTGCTCAAGTCTTCCTGCATCTGTCTGCAAATCCCAAGACATGTGTACTGCTTTGTATATTTTAGAACCTGAAGTAAAGAGGGAAGGCCATGGACATGTAATAGTGCTAATAACTATTCTAAGCAGGTCTCTCATGGTAGAGTAATATGCATCACTTCTGTTATTGCTGCCTCTGGAGAAACTTTTAGAGCAGGTAGTTGGAGGAGGTAGAGCCATCCGTTATCTTCCGGAGCACCTGGGTGGCTAAGTTGGTTAAGTGTCCGACTTCGGCTCAGGTCATGATCTCATAGTTCATGGGTTTGAGCCCCATGTCAGGCTTTGTGCTGACAGCTCAGAGGCCTGGAGCCTGCTTTGGATTCTGTGTCTCCCTCTCTCTCTGCCTCTCCCCTGTTTGTGCTCCCTCTCTCTCTCTCTCTGTCTCCATCTCTCAAAAAAAAGTAAACATTAAAAAAAATGTTCTTAATAACTCTCAGTGTTTTCTTAAGTATAACAGTGAAAATACCAATGAAAAATTAGGGTGGAGCCAATGATAGAGATAAACCAGGCATCGTTAGGTAGCCTCCATTTTATTTTATTTTATTTTATTTCGTTTATTTTATTTTATTTTGTTTTTTTATTTTATTTTTTAATGTTTATTTTTGAGGGAGAGAGAGAGAGCACGCGGGCCCACATACTCAAGAGGGGAAGGGGCAGAGACAGAGACATAATGAATCTGAAGCAGGATCCAGACTCTGAACTGTCAGTGCAGAGCCAGATGCAGGACTGACCCAGGAACCCAGGAACCATGAGATCATGACCTGAGACAGCGTCAGTCACTCAACTGACTGAGCCACCCAGGCAGCCTGAAGTAGCCTCCATTTTAATTTCCAGCTTGGATTAACTTTTTGAAAGGAGGAAGATGATAGAATAGTGTGGAGAACAGCCACTAGTGGAAGAAGGAAGAGTTAGAGATCTTACAGCAAACGATTTCCTGTTCTTCAGGGAAATACAACTAACATTGAAGTCGGGGCGCCTGGGTGGTTCAGTTGGTTAAACATCCGACTTTGGGTCAAGTCATGATCTCTCATGGTTTGTGAGTTCAAGCCCTGGGTCGGGCTCTATGCTGACAGCTCAGAGCCTGGCCTACTTCAGATTCTGTGTCTCCCTCTTTCTCTGCCCCTCCCCCACTCAGGCACGCAGGCGCTCTCTCTCTCAAGAATGAATAAACATTTAAAAAAAACATTGAAGTCAAATAGCCAAGGATTAAAATAGTCATAGCGTCCCTAGATCTCGAAAATGTTAGCCCACTGTTTTCTAAATGATAACATGGATGCTAAGAAAGGTTTAAGTGATTCCAAGGATGTAGGAAAAAACAAGATGGAATACAGGGTGCTACAGTTCAATTTTAGATTCTATGTAGTTCTGTTTTGTTTTATTTTCACACAAACAGTATGGTTTGTATTACTTACATTAAAAAAATTAAACAACCAGATTTTTTAATAAGTAAAAGAAAAAGCTTTTATTTCTCCATCACTTTCTTTGAGCAAATTCTTTTTTTTTTTTTTTAATGTTTATTAATTTTGATAGGGAGGCAGTGCATGCAAGGGAGCATGGGTGGGGCAGAGAGAGAGGGAGAGAGAGAATCCCAAGCAGGCTCTGAGCTATCAGTGCAGAGCCCAACACAGTTTTAACCCACGAAACATGCATGACCTAAGCCAAAATCAAGAGTCAGATGCTTAACTGACTGAGCTACCCAGGCTCGCCTTTGGAGCAAATTGTTAACCACATTCTCCACCTGTCTCAGTTTCCTCATATAAAGTAAATTAAATAATGTGTGAAAAATGTGGTTCTAAACTTTGCACATTAGAATCACCTGGGTAGTGATTCCATGCCCAAAGCTCAGGCCACAGTACAGACATATGTGACTCTGGAATTATTTCTTAAAGTTTCCCAAATAGTTATAACATGCAGCCAAGGTTCAGTAGCCAAGCTACTGAAGTTCTTTCAAGGCATATACTCATTTGATCTCAGATATTCTGACTTCAGTCATTGTGGAGTTGTCGGGGCAATTCTAATTAGTGGGTATTGGCCTGAAATAAACTAGATCACTTGGTTCTGATATTCCTGCTAATTGTGTACTATGTATGAGTAGGGTAGAGTCACCCTGGTGAGAAGAAAGTTTGGTATATGGTGGAGAAGCACTGAATTTGCAGTTGAAAGACCAGTCTCTAGTCATTATTCTGCCACAGTCCTAGTTAAGTCACAACACCACTGCTATGTTTCAGGTTTTTCCTTTGAGAGTTGGAGGGGTTAGACTGGTTATTCTGCAAATTCCTTTCTAGCTCTTAAACTTCAAGTCTGTGAATTAGTGAGGATGGGGTAAAAGGTGGTTTATGGATTTGTATGCCTTAAGAATAAGTGAGCGGGGCGCCTGGGTGGCTCAGTCGGTTAAGCGTCCGACTTCGGCTCAGGTCATGAGCTTGCGGTTTGTGAGTTCGAGCCCCGCATCAGGCTCTGTGCTGATGTCTCAGAGCCTGGAGCCTGTTTCAGATTCTGTGTCTCCCTTTCTCTCTGCCCCTCCTCTGCTCACGCTCTGTCTCTATGTCTCTCAAAAATAAATAAAACATTAAAAAAAAAAAAAAGAATAAGTGAGCAAAGAGGGCCATGACACTGATAAGAGCATCGCTGGAGGAGCCAGCCGTGGGATGGGATGGGAGTGGGTGGGGAGGAACAGACTAGGTGAACAACAGACCCTGGAGATAAGGGAGTGAGGTGGGAAGGGGTTGGGAAGCAAGTGTAGGAGACTGGCCGAAGGGAATATTGTTGAAGGTGGTGACAGTGGCACAGCCCCTGGTAACAATGTGGTCCAGGTTCTTACTCTTACTCTCAAATGACTCAGGGAAAATGTGGTCAGAGGAGCTCTCCTCAAAACTAGGAGATAGAAAGCAGAGACTATTTTTGTTGTTGCACGTCTGAGATGGGGTAAGAGTAGAAATACAGTTGCTGCTAAAGGTTTAAGAGGGTAGTAGATAGCTGGCTTTCTTTGTTTTTAAATATATAATGCATACAAATGGTTCAGAAATCAAAACATTATAAAAAAGATATACAGCGAAAAGTCTTGATCCCCCCTCAGCTCCCAAGATTTATCTATGCCCTTCCCCCCATAACTTCTTAATATGAAAAACATTTTTAATACAGAAAAGTTGAAAGAATAATACAGTGAAAATAGTTCACTATATTTGCATCATCTGTCTACCTACCAATCTTTGCTGAATACTTTGTAAATAAGTTGCAGACATTATGACATTTTATCCCTAAATACTTTAGCATGCATCTCCTAAGAATAAGGGCTTTTGCTATACAACCACAAATAACATTAGCACACCCAAGAATGTTTTTAAAAATGCCCTAGTATCTTCTGTTACTTCACATTTTTTCCCAAATGTCTAACAATAATTTTACGGCTGTTTTCTTCAAAGCGGGCCTAAGTAACGTTCATGCATTGCATTTGGTGGTCATATTTCTAAAGTCTTTTCATTGAGAACTGTGTCTTCCTCCTATCTCTTCCCTTAAGATTTTGGGTTTTGAAGAGACCAGATCAATTTTGTTGCAGCAAGCCACACATTCTAGGTTTGATTATTTCTTCATGTAATCAAGTACTTCATGTATTTATTCTTGTTGCTCTATCTCCTGAATTTCCTGTAAAGGAGAAATTAGGTTTAAAGACTTGTTTAGACCTAGGTTAGGCATTTTTGGTAATAATCATCATGGATGATGACTGGTTTTTCAGGTAAAATCACATTAGAAGGCATAAATAAAAGGTCTCACTGTAGTTGTTACTGGATTTGATCACCAGGTTAATCTGGTGAATTTCATATCTTTCCATTGTATAGATACTTGTTTCTGTTTGCGATTAGGAAGCATTCTGTGGAATAATCCATTTACACCATGGAAATCTTCCAGATGACTCTTAGCATCCTTTGATCATCCTTGCCTGAATCATGTACTTCATTGGAGATTGCACAATGGTGATTTCAAAAATTCTTTTCTTTTGCATTTATTAACTAGCATTCTAATGTAAAGGAGAGCTTTCCCTCTTTACCAAGGATGAACGCTTTTTAAAAGACAAAGTAAAATTCTTGCTTCATTCTTTTTAATTATCAATCTTCAGAATAAGGAATTGATGTCATAGTTACCCCTAATGGTGACTTTCCGAGCAATTTTTTTACTCTCTCAGCTATTATTATGTATTTATGGATTCTTATTTATTCATGGTATTATAATCAATTTTAGTCATTAATTCTTTTTGACACTTAAATTATCCCAAATTTGCCCATAGAAACCCCTTAAACTGGCTCCTGGGTCCTGTTACTTGTTCCCTATTGGTCTGAATGCTTCCTTGCCTTCTGGTACAACCTGATTTTTTATTTTAAGTTTACTTTGAAACTAATAATTTTTACTATTTTTTGTATTTCCTTCTAGAGGTTTTTGTTTTGTTTGTTGTTGTTTTGTCAGAGGGAGTGTGAGTGGGGAAGAGGCAGAAAGAGAAGAAGAAGAGTGTGAGAGAGCGAGAGAGAGAGAGAGAGAGAGAGAGAGAGAGAGAGAATTCCAAGTAGGCTGCACACTGACAGTATGTAGCCTGATGCAGAACTGTCTCATGAACTGTGAGATCATGACCTGAACCAAAATCAAGAGTCAGATGCTTAATGGACTGAGTCACTCAGGCACCCCTAGAGTATTTTGTTTTATTTTTAATACTAATATATATATAAAATATTTTTCTCCTCTTTTCTCACCAAAAATAGCATACTCTAGTCAATGTTTTATTCCTTGTTTTTTCTTCTCTCAATATATATCTTGGAGATCATTACATATCAGTGCATACAGAGTATCCATATTCTTGCTGCCTTTCCTTTTTATTAGATGTACTATAATTTAATCAGTTTCTGTTGCTAGACGTTTTGGTAGTTTCCTATCTTGCTATTGCAAACAATGTTTTTATTGTATAACCTTATATATATGTCATCCAGTAAGGGAGCAGGTGTATCTGTAGGATCACTGCAGTCAAATGCTCTACTGAGCTATACCCCCTCTTATAGACTCACCAGCTAGAAGTGAGTTTACTGGGTTAATGGTGTATATAATTGTAATTTTGATAGGTAATGCCTAATTGCTGATGTTATTAGATTACCATCAGCAGTGAATAAGAGTGTCTATTTTCCTATAGCTTTGTAAAGAAAGTACATTATTAAATTTTTGGATTTTTGCTAATCTGATCAGTGAAAATAATTTTTTCTTATGTGCGAAGTTTAACATTTTTTATATGTTTAAATTTCATTTGTATATCCTTCTCTTTGAATTTTGGGGCATAATACTTTGTCCAAATTGCTGTTCTCTTTATAGTATTTATAAATACATACACAAACCTATGTTTTTTTCTATAATATGTTTATATATGGGAAATTTTGCTCTTTCATCAGTGACATGATTGTCAATATTTTTTCTTTGTTATTTTGTTTGTTGTTTGTTGGGTTTTCGTTTTACTTATGGTATTTTTAACCTTGCAGAACTCTTTGATTTTTATGTATTCAAATTTATCCATTTTTTAATGGCTTTGGATTTTGTGTCATAGTTAAAAAATCTTTACCCAGTCCAAGATTATAAAAATTTCTTCTGTACTTTCTTCTAATACTTGTAGGATTTCATTTATTGCATTGAAGTTTTGGATCCTTTTGGAATTTATCTTGATGTGAGGTATAGCTCTAAGTTTATTTTTTCCCTAGATGGCTACCTAGTCCTATTTAATGAAAAATCCATTTTCCTCCACCTTTATGAGATACTAAAATTCTACATCCATTTTGATCACTTTTGGGGATTTTAGTCTTCCATTGGTCTCCCATCTGTTTATATGCCAGCACTACACAATTTTAATTACTGAGGCATTATATTTTGATATCAGGTAGGACTTGTCCCTTTCACTGCTCTTATTTTTCAGAGTTTTTTTTTCCACTCTTTGTTTCCATATGAACTATAAAGCCAGCTTTTCCATTTTAAAAAAGAAGTTAGAATTTTTTTTTAAATTTATAATAGTTTATTTTCAAATTGGTTTACGTATAACACCCAGTGTTCATCCCAACATGTGCCCTTTTTAATGCCCATCACCCCCTCTCCCCCCTCCCTCATCCCCCTCACCCTCAGTTTTTTCTTAGTCTTTGAGAGTCTCAAAGACTAGAATTTTTTTTAATGTTTTATTTTATTTTATTTTTATTTTATTATTATTTTTTCTTTTTTTTATTATTTTTATTATTATTTTTTTTAATTATTTTATTTTTGAGAGAGGGTGCAAGCAGGGGAAGAGCAGAGAGAGAGAGAGGGAGACACAGAATCTGAAGCAGACTCTAGGCTCTGACAGGCCTGACACAGGGCTCGAACCCACAAACCGCAAGATCAAGACCTGACCGAAGTTGCACGCTTAATTGACTGAGCCACCCAGGCACCCCAAGAAGTTAGAATTTTTTAATGGGACTGTTAGATTCTAAATTAGAGAGAATTGATGTTGATGAGTCCTTTTTCCTCTCTCTCTCTCTCTCTCAGAGACCCTGAGCTGGGAGGGGCAGAGAGAAAGGTAGAGAGAGAATCTTAAACAGGCTTCACACTCAGCATGGAACCCAGCACGGGGTTTGATCTCACAACCATGAGATCCTGACCTGAGCTGAAATTAAGAGTCAGATGCTTAACCAACTAAGCACCCTGTGAGTCTTTTTGCCTAAGAATTTGGTGTGTCTTTCCATTTGTTCAAGTCTTTTTTGTATTTGGATCCTTCATTAGTGTTTTAAAAATTTCATCTTGTAGCTCTATATTTTCTTTTTAGTTCAGTCCTAAATATTTTATCTTTTTTGTTGCCGTTATATTAGATTTTTCCCCACATATTGATGATTGATTGCCTATGTCATAAAGCTATTATTTTCTGTTATTTCATACTATTCTACTTTGCTGAATCTTCTTATTTTTACTGTTTTCTTGGCTGATATTCCAAGACATGCAAGAATACAATTATATCATCTGCTGATAGTAATAGTTTTATATTCTTTTCTCAGTTTTTTACTACTATTAGTTTAATTTCACTGACCTTATATACCTCTGGTACAATGTTTAATAATACATAATAGATATGTGCCTTCTTCCCAACTTTTCCCCATTAAGCAAGCTGCTGACTTAGGGCTAAAAAGATATATTTTTCATGTTAAGGAAGTGTTTGTATATTCATATTTGATTTTTTTTTTTGAGAAGTGTTAAACTTTGTCAAATGATTTTTAATATCTGTGGAGATGATCATATGACTTCTTCCCTTAGTTTCATCATAGTGAGCCTTGTTTGTATTTGTAGACCAAACTCTACTTAATTATGATGTATTCTTCATCTAATGCACTGTTGTTTTCTATTTAAAGTTTGATTTAGAATCTTGCATCAACATAAGAGAGATTGATCTATAGCTTTCTGCCTGCAGCATGTATTAGCTTTTGATATTCATGCTATATTTGTTGTATAAAAAGATTAGGGAAGTTGCTTTCTTTTTGTATGTTCTGGAACAGTTTCAGATCACTAGACTTATCTGCTCTCTAAGGGGTTAATGTTTCCATTAAATCTGTGTGTATTCTGAAGAAGCGGTGCTTTTGGGGGGCATTATATTTATATAGATAGAATGAGCAAAAGCTTGAACAAAATAGTCTGTATGGTCCTTTTAATTTCCTTTGTTTCTGTGGCTATTTCCTTCTTATTTCTTATTTTATATATTTGGATTTTCTTTCTCCGTTTGCTAGATTAACTAGTGGTTTAACTATTCTATTGATTTTTCTCTCAATGTACCAAGTTTTGGATTTATTTATTCTGTTTTTCTGGGTATTTTTCTTTTATTTTGTTTTTAGAGAGAGTGCGAGCAGGGGAGGGTCAGAGTGAGAGGAAGAAGCTCAAGTAGGCTCCACACCAAGCACAGAGCCCACCAAGGGGCTGGACTCATGACCATGAGATCATAACCTGAGGGGTAATCAGGAGTCAAATGCGTAACCAACTGAACCACCCAGGCACCCCTGTTTTTCTGTTTTTTGGTTAATTTCTCCTTTTATCTGTATTAATTCCTCCATTTTGATTTCTTTCAGTTCGCCTTACTGGTTTTTTCCTGACTTTTTGAGTCAGACATTTAACTCCTTCTTTTTTTTTCCTTTCTTTTCTTTTCTTTTTCTTTTCTTTTCCTCCCCTCCCCTACCTTCCCATCTTCTTCCTCCCACCTTCCTTCCCTCCTGCTCTCTCTCTCTCTCTTTCTTTCTTTCTCTTGATGTAGGTATTTATGGCTGTGAATTTTCTTCTTTCCTGGTTTCGCTGTATTCTTTAGGTTCTAATATGTAGGATTTTCCTTATTTTGGCATTCTCTAGAAATTTTGCAATATTGATTTCTTTTTTAACCCAAGTCCAAGGGTTTTGTTTTAAGGTGAAAAGGCCTTTGTTTCTTAATTTTATTTTAAATGTTTACTTTCAGTACATTGTCATCAGAGTATTATTCTGTTACTTTTTGGATTTATACTTTTTTTCTTTAAATTCCAATATAGAATGTTATATTTGTTTCACGTGTACAGTGTAGTGGTTTAACAATTCCATGTATTACTCAGTGTTCATCAGGGTAAGTTTCCCATTCACTATAGAGATTTTCTTTACGGTCTTTTTAAAAAATGTTTATTTTTGGGGCGCCTGGGTGACTCAGTCGGTTGGGCGGCCGACTTCAGCTCAGGTCGTGATCTCGCAGTCTGTGAGTTCGAGCCCCGCGTCGAGCTTTGTGCTGACGGCTCAGAGCCTGGAGCCTGCTTCTGATTCTGTGTGTCTCTCTCTCTCTGCCCTTCCCCTGTTCACGCTGTGCCTCTATGTCTCTCAAAAATAAATAAACATTTAAAAAAAAAATAAAAAAATAAAATAAAATAAAAAATGTTTATTTTTAAGAGAGAGAGAGCGTGTGCGCTGAGGAGGGGCAGAGAGAGAGACAAAGAATCCCGAGTGGGCTTGCCACTGTCAATGCAGAACCCGGCACAGGACTCAAACCCATGAACCAAACTGTGAGATCATGACCTGAGCCAAAATCAAGAGTTGGATGTTTAACCAATTAAGCCACCCAGGCACTCCTCTTTATGGCCTTTCTTAAGGTCATTTTTTCCTAATTTTCCATGGAGATTTGAAAAAATGGCTTTGTCTTAAATTAAAAACTAATTAACCATAAAATACCTAGGAATAAATCTAACCAAAGAGGTGAAAAATCTACACGCTGAAAACTACAGAAAGCTTATGAAAGAAATTGAAGAAGACACACACAAAAAAATGGAAAAACATTCCATGCTCCTGAATAGGAAGAACAAATATTGTTAAAATGTCAATCCTACCCAAAGCAATCTACGTATTCAATGCAATCCCTATCAAAATACACCGGCATTCTTCACAGAGCTAGAACAAACAATCCTAAAATTTGTATGGAATCAGAAAAGACCCCAAATAGCCAAAGCAATCCTGAAAAAGAAAAACCAAAGCTGGAGGCATCACAATTCCAGACCTCATGCTGTGTTACAAAGCTGTAATCATCAAGACAGTATGGTACTGGCACAGAAACAGACACATAGATAAATGGAACAGAATAGAGAACCCAGAAATGGACCCACAGATGTATGGCCAACTGATCTTTGACAAAGCAGGAAAGAATATCCTCAGTGGAAAAAAGACAGTCTCTTCAGCAAGTGGTATTGGGAAAACGGGACAGTGACATGCAGAAGAATGGACCACTTCTTATACCATACACAAAAATAAATTCAAAATGGATGAAAGACCTAAACACAAGAGAGGAAGCCATCAGAATCCTAGAGGAGAAAACAGGCAACAACTTCTTTGACCTCGGCCGCAGAAACTTTACTTGACAAGAGTAACAAAAGCAAAAACGAACTACTGGGACCTCATCAAGATAAAAAGCTTCTGCACAGTGAAGGAAACAATCAGCAAAACTAAAAGGCACCCAACGGAATGGGAGAAGATATTTGCAAATGACATATCAGATAAAGGGTTCATATCCAAAGTCTAGAAAGAAACTCAACACCCAAAAAACAAATAATCCAGTGAAGAAATGGGCAAAAGACATGAAGAGACACTTTTCCACACAAGACATCTAGATGGCTAACAGACACATGAAAAAATGCTCAACATCACTATCAGGGAAATAACAAATCAAAACCACAATGAGATACCATTCCACATCTGTCAGAATGGCTAGCTAAAATTAACAACTCAGGTAACAACAGATGTTGGCGAGGATGTGGAGAAAGAGGCACCCTCTTACACTGCTGGTGGGAATGCATACTGGTGCAGCCACTCCGGAAAATAGTATGGAGCTTCCTCAAAAAATTAAAAATAGAACTACCCTACGACCCAGCAGTTGGGTTATAAATACTACTAGGTATTTATCCAAGGGATACAGGTATGCTGTTTTGAAGAGGCACATGCACCCCAATGTTTATAGCTACACTATCAACAGTAGCCAAAGTATGGAAAGAGCCCAAATGTCCATTGACAGATGAATGGATAAATGTGTATGTATATATATGTATATACATACACATACAATGGAGTATTACTCGGCAATCAAAAAGAATGAAATCTTGCCATTTGCAACTATATGAATGGAACTAGAGGGTATTATACTAAGCGAAATTAGAGAAAGACAAATATCATATGACCTCAGTCATATGAGGACTTTAAGACACAGAACAGATGAACATAAGGGCAGGAAACCAAAAAGAATATAAAAACAAGGAGGGAGACAAAACATAAGAGACTCTTAAATATGGAGAACAAACAGGGTTACTGGAGGGCTTGTGGGAGGGGGGATGGACTAAATGGTAAGGGGCATTAAAGAATCTATTCCTGAAATCATTGTTGCACTATATGCTAACTAACTTGGATGTAAATTTAAAAAATAAATTAAAAAAAATTAAGCATAGTTTTTTCTCTAATAATTATTTATTAATATCTAGTTATATATATCCATTTAAAAATATGAAATCAATATTTGTCAGTAATGTAAAACTGTAACAGCTAAGTTAAAAACATCGTAGACTGGTACTATCTTATTAAAGTGGGAAATTTTTCCAAAGCATGCCAAAATTGTGTACTTTTCATGCAAAATTTTTATGTGTACCATAAAGAATACTTCGAAAAACTGAAAATTTAATGAAAAATAAAATAAAATATCATATAAATTAGGAAAAAAGCTTAAATCTCTATTTTATGAAGTTTATTTTTTTTTAATTTTTTAGCTTTTATTCATTTTTGAGAGAGACAGAGCACAAGTGGGAGAGAGTCAGAGAGAGAGGGAGACACAGAATCCAAAGCAGCCTCGAGGCTCTGAGCTATTGCTCAGAGCCAGAGCCTAATGTGGGGCTAAAACCTACAAACGGTGAGATCGTGACCTGAGCTGAAGTCAGATCCTTTAGCGACTGAGCCACCAAGGTGTCCCGTGTGCTTTATGAAGTTTAAAATGAATTTTGAAATTATGTTATAACAAGAGGGTCTTGTATTTAGTGTGTGCTCAAAATATTTTGGTTTTGGCACCAAGTACTGCAAACAGTGTGGCATGATGATGTTAATTCATTTTAATTTGACAGATTTAAAAATGGAGGTAAAGGGAGGAAGTGTCTGAGGCTTAGGGTCCTAGTGTCATGATTCTTAAGTAAAGGCTGTTTGCTTCTATACTCTTTGAAATGCTTGTTGAATAGTGGTTTAATCTCTGAAAAAAGATATTCTTTGTAGACTTAATGAAAACTACTTTAACATTCTCTAAAGATGTCTGAGTTGACTTGGTAACCAGTGATATTTGCATTGGCATTTGTTTTGTTATGTTTTGTCACCTCTGTAATTTCTAATTTCTATATGAAACTGTAACTTTCTCGCTCTCTCTCTTTTTTAGAATTATTTGGCTGCTGCATTTTGAAATACAGGCCCTAAAAATGCCAGCTTGTTTGGACTTAGAAGATGACCTGGATAAATGATAAAAAATAAAGACATTTTGGTGAGTGAAATCTTTCATGAAAGAGTGATTAACGTTCAACTTAATTCCAAGCAATGGAATGACTACCAAAGTTATATAGCAAATTAAAAAACTGTTTCCTGTATCATCTAGCATTTTGTCAAAGGAGAAGATGGTCCTTCAGCCAGTTATAGAAGGTATCAGCATATTTAAAATAATGAAGCCCAAAATTCACTAAGTTGAGTGCCTTCTGTTCCTCCGGGGTTGACACCTTGATCTATTTTTTTTTCTTTCTCTTAGGGAGCTTCACACCTCTTAGGAGGCACATCATAACATTTAAATGCATTTCAAATATCTGGTCTCTTCTAGCACTATACCAAACCCAGAATAATTCACTCACACCTAACACTGTACTAGTCAATCATGTAAGTTGTAGAAATTGAAAATTGGTGACCGGGCCTTATGCAGCTACAGTATGTTTCATTTGGCTTACAGAGTATTTTCCAAAAATGTAAACCTATTTTAAAATCTGGAGATTTCGGGGCGCCTGGGTGGCTCAGTCGGTTAAGCGTCCGACTTCGGCTCAGGTCATGATCTCACAGTCTGTGAGTTCGAGCCCCGCGTCGGGCTCTGTGCTAACAGCTCAGAGCCTGGAGCCTGCTTCAGATTCTGTGTCTTCCTCTCTCTCTTTGACCCTCCCCCACTCATGCTTTGTCTCTCCTGCTCTCAAAAATGAAAAAAAAAAACATAAAAAAAAATTAAAAAAAATAAATAAAATCTGGAGATTTCACTGAATATATGGATTTTAGTCTTTTCTTAAAATTCAGAACATTTGCCCAACTTCTCCCATCCTTCCAAAAAGAAAGTAATAAGCTGGAGCAGAGTATAGAAACTGCTTAGCATAGATGGGTATGTGAGTTTCCTATTGCCCGAATCATTCATATAGTGTGTGTAGTATCCAGTGTTCTTCTCTTATTTTATCTACCTAACTGCTGTATGTGAGTGTGTGATTTCTGATGCAGATCATAATGTCTTGTCTTTTGTTCAAATGGCAGCCAAGTTGATAATCTGAATAACCTGTGACAGTCTTTCAACCCCTTATTCAGCTACCTGCACCAGTCCTTTCTGTTCCTATGTAAATGTAAATCTGGTGCATATTTGCTAGGTACATGTGTAATATGTATAATATATAAATTTATATATTTAGAAATAATATAAATTTATATATTTACAAATATATATGTTTAAATATATTTATTTATTTTTAATCCTACTGTGATTTGGAAGATGTTCATAAGTAAGCTTCTAAGCCTTCCTGATGTCTGTGGAGTTTTACCTTGGAGCAGCACTATGTTGCTGGTATGCTTGCTTTTTTCTTTTTTTTTTTAACTTTTTATTATGAACAATTTCAAACATTTTATAAAATTATACTATAAACAAAAGTGTAATGAGCGCCTGTATATCCATCACCTGTGTTTAACCATTATTAATATTTTCCCATATTTGCCTAATCGATTTTTCCCTCAATTATTTTAAAGTAAATTATAAGCATCCTGACATTTTACCCCTGAATGCTTCAGTATGTATCTCTTAAACAGTAAGAACATTGCCCTGTATAACCATAACACCGTTGTTATCACAACTAACAAAATTCGTGGGAGATCACTAATTATCCTAAAAATATGCTTTACATCTTTTTTCCAAACCAAGACCTAATAAAGGACCATACACTGCGTTTGATTTTTAAAAAGTCTTTTAAAAGTTCTTTTAATGTAGAACAGTTTCCTTTGTCTCTTTCCTCCTTCATGAGCACTGACTTACTGAAGAGGCCAAGCCAGTTATGCTGTAAAAATCCTTCAGTCTAGATTTGTCTGAATATTTCCTCATGATGTTATTTAAGTTATACCTCTATCTTCTGTATAAAGACTTATTAGATCAGGTTAAACATTTTTGGCAAGAATATTTCATAGGTAATACTGTGCAGTTATATTGTACATAATTTCTGGGTTTTTTTTCCTGTTAGTGATGCTAAGTTTGGTTATTGTCTTTAAGTTGTGACAGCCAGAGCCTTCCACTGTGAAGTTAGTTTTCCTTTGCCAAGTAGTAAATCTCTGGGATGATACTTTGACATCATGTGAATATCCAGTTGTCTGTCAATTTTTCACATAATGATTTATTCTTATTAATGATCCTTTTGTGAATTCTTTTATCAGGGATCACAAAATTGTGATTTTTCTAATGATACCATTCTTTTTACATTTAAGTTGGCATTCTTCTTTGAAAAAAGAACTCTTTTCGTCAACTGGAGCTATTTGGTTATCCTGAAATATTACCCTGAAATGATTTAGTTTGGAAATCTATTTCCAAAAGTAGAATAAATAAATGCTTGCTTTTTAAATTCTCCTGGATATCACATTTATTCCTAGGTTCTTTATAAAAGATCGAAAGAACCCCAATTAGAAGTGAAACCAACAGGTAATCTAGAAGTTTATTATGTGGCGAGTGAGCAAATTAACCGGTGTTAATCTTAACAAACCCAGAGAGATAGCACATGTTCTCTTGTGATGACCATAAATGAGCAAGTGAGTCTCAAGCTGGTTGGCTGTAATGTTTTCTCTCTCCAAGAGCAGTCACTGAGCTGCAGTTCACTCAAAAGTTAATTATTTTGATTATAAATCCTTTGTTAAAGACTAGATTTTAAGTGGACAGTATGTCAGTGAATATGTTACCCGGAAGAAGCTTCTTTAAAAGGTTTCTGGAGGGGATGCCAGCAATTTTTCATACTGACTTTTAATTTCTTCATTTTTTAAGCACCTGTGTAGCACCATAGTACTTTTAAACCAGTAATTCCTAAATTTGGATTAGCCGATTTGTTGTGTCTGCCAGGAGATGGTTTTCCAAATCCAGATTTGCCAACCTTTGTGACATGACCAATGACCCCTTAAGAAGATAGATTTTTAGTTCATCTACTTCTTTCCAGTTAAAGATTTCTTTTGGAAAACATTTCTTAAATTTTAAATTCTTTTCTTGTAGTTTTTCCAGCTGTGAAGTAGCTACTAAATAGCTCCAGTATTTCAGGCAGTCTCAGCAATCAGTCTTTTTCCTGATGAGTAACAGCTTTTAAGCCCTAAAGTCTTTCTCAGTCTTGTTAATTTAACTCTGAAGTTCTTTAAAATCTGTAAGGAGCAGATGGCAGTTGACTAAAGGCAATGGTATTTATAAGGGATTTTCTGAATGCTGTTGTTTCTTAACCACCAAGTCACACTATTTCTTTGTAATAGTCACAGTACTAGAAAAGGATATAATTGCCAGAGTGTAAGGTGCTTTGCTCAAATATAAGTTTTTTTTGTTTTCTTTTTTTATGTTTACTTACAACAGAGGAATTTTCCCCCCTAAGATTGCTTAAATTGGTTTTTGGAAAGTCTTTGTTCTTGAAGTTTAATTAACTGTTTAAAAAAGAAAAAGAAAAAAAGTTAAAGTTTTTAAAAGTTGATCCATTTTATATAATCTATTACAGCATATTTAGCTTTTCATGTCCCTAATGACTTGTAGCATATTTGGAAAACAGGAAAAGAAAATGTACCAGTGATATTACCAACCTAGAACAATCACTGTTTGCATTTTAGTGGATTTATTTTCAGCCCTTTTTTTCTTATCCATCTTTAAAAAAACACATAATTATATAAGGAATATTTTTAAATTAGAAGAAGAGTTGTGTGAGGTTCTTATGTTTCCATGTCATTCTGGCTTAACACAGATGCTAAAAAATTAATGTTCACTGACTTTTGGGTTAAGAATGTGATCTTTAGTCCCAAAGCTAATGGAGAAAATGGCCACATAGCGTGATCTTTAATACATGTACTCTTTGGTAGACAGCATTACTGAAAATAGCAGATAATGTGACTTCTCTAGATCTAAAAGTTGAAAAGTAATTTAGTTCTGTCCTGGACACAGTTCTTTCTTTCTATAAACATGTGTTAACTACTTATTTTCCTTTCCTAAAAGTATTTAAAAATGTTTTTTTGTTTGTTTTCTTCCTGAATTATTTTTAGCCATACTACTATTAATAACCCTAAAGTTATTTTATTTATTTCTTAAAGTTTATTTTTGAGAGAGAGAGAGAGCGAGCGTGCGCTCGTGAGCACAAGCACACATAAGCGGGGTTGGGGGGGGCAGCGAGAGAGAGAGAGAGAGAGAGAGAGAGAGAGAGAGAGAGGAGATACAGAATCTGAAGCAGGCTCCAGGCTCTGAGCTGTCAGCACAGAGCCTGATGCAGGGCTCTAACCCACGAACTGTGAGATCATGACCTGAGCCGAAGTCAGATACTTAACTGACTGAGCCACCAAGGTGCCCCTAAAGTTATTTTAAAGGGTCCTCAAGACTTTAGGATTTTAAGTAGTCTTCCAGATGTTTTTAGTTGGGTTAAGCTGTGCTTTGCAGGTTAGAGAGAGAGAATGGCTTTAGACACCTCAACTTCTCTGAAACTTTTGTCAGAACAGGAATAAGGGGAGTATTGGGGAGCCCCTTTGCTCAGTCAAAGGCTTATATAAATTGATTTTCAAAGTATAACTTGTTTTATTTTCTTGTGATTGCTTGTTCCCTCCTCCCTATATTCCAGGTAGCCTGATATAATAGACATAAACATTATAATATAATAAACGGAACTTTATTTAAAACTGGTGAATTTTTATTTCAAGTATTTTTAAGAACTAATTATTATAGAGTATCTTAGTTTATCCTCTGTAATTTCTTAATTTTTATAGTGTGCTTTCTTACTACTTGGCAAATAAAATACAGTTTTTACAGACCAATGGATTATACATTGTTGATTGTATAATACGTTGTGATGCATTTTTTTATATCTTCTTTTTTCAAAGGTTTTCTTATTCTCCATTTGGCATATGCTACTGGAATAATATTCACCATGGTTTTGGATGACCTTCCAAACTTAGAAGACATCTATACTTCCTTGTGTTCATCATCAGTGGAAGACTCAGAGATGGATTTTGATTCTGGACTAGAAGATGATGACACAAAAAGTGATAGTATTTTGGAAGATTCCACAATCTTTGTGGCCTTCAAAGGAAATATAGGTGATAAAGACTTCAAGTGGAAATTGGACACAATATTGGAGAATGTGCCCAATTTGTTGCACATGGGTAATTTTGCTTTAATTATTTTTTTCTTCTTATTACTTTTTTTTTTTTGAGAGAGAGAGAGAGAGTGCGCACATGCCAGTGGGGGAGGGGGCAGAGAGAGAGAGAGAATCTTTTTTCTTTCAACATTTATTTATTTTTGAGAGACAGAGAGTGAGCAGGGGAAGGGCAGAGAGAGGCAGACACAGAATCTGAAGCAGACTCCAGGTTCTGAGCCATCAGCACAGAGCCCGATGCGGGGCTCGAACTCACAGACCGTGAGATCATGACCTGAGCTGAAGTCGGCCACTTAACCGACTGAGCCACCCAGGCGTCCCAAGAGAGAGAATCTTAAGCAGGCTCAATGTGGGGCTCAATCTCATGACTGTGAGATCATGACCTAAGTTGAAATCAAAAGTCAGATGCTTAATCTCCTGAGCCACCCCAGTGCCCCTCTTCTTGTTACTCTTTTTAAAAAGCGTTTGCTCTTCTGTGATTATCTTGAGTTTTACAAAGTAAAACTTTGCCATATGGATTGAAAGGCTGATGTTAAGTGCAGAATTGGAATTTTAGAAATTTTTTTTTATTGAGGTATAGTGGACATATAACATTATATTAGTTTCAGGTGTACAACGTACCATTCCATATTTGTATATATTGTGAAATGATCACCCACCACAATCTAGTTAACATCTGTCACCATACATAGATACAGTTTTGTTGTGATGAGAAATTTTTTTTTAATGTTTTTATTTATTTTTGAAAGAATGCAAACAGGAGGGGCAGAGAGAGAGAAGGGGACTGAGGATCTGAAGCAGGCTCTGCGCTAACAGCAGAGAGCCCAGTGAGGGTCTTGAACTCATGAACCCTGAATTCATGACCTGAGCCAAAGTCAGACATTTAATGGACTGAGCCACCCAGGTGCCCCTGTTATGAGAACTTTTAAGATATACTCTCTTAGCAACTTGCAAACATGCAGTAGAGTATTACTAACCATGGTTACTATGCTGTATATTATATCCCTGTGACAATAACCGGGACTTTGTATCTTTTGACCCTTTTTACTAATTTCACCTACCCGTCCACCATCTGCCCTATCCCCTGTCAGCTACCAGTCTGTTGTCCTGTATCTATGAGCTTGGTGTTTTTTGTTTTGTTTTGTTTTTTAAGATTCCACATGTCCGTGAGATCATACAGTATTTGTCTTCCTTTGTCTTATTTCACTTTATCATAATACCCTCAAGGTCCATCCATGTTTGTTGTAAATATGGCAAGATTCTTATTTATGGCTGAATAACACTCGATTTTCTCTCTCTCTCTCTCTCTCTCCCTCTCTCTCTCTCTCTCTCTCTCTATATATATATATATTATATATATATTATATATATATATACTTTGCTCATTCATACATCCGTGGACACTTAGGTTGTTTCCATGTCATTGTTCTTATAAATAATGCTCCAGTGAACATGGGGGTGCAGATACCTTTTTGAGTTAGTGTTTTTATTTTCAGATAAACATTCAGAAGTGGAATTGCTAGATCATATGGTAGTTTTATTTTTAATTTTTGAGGAATCTCTGTATGTTTTCCGCAGTGGCTGCATCAGTTTATATTCTCACTAACAGTGCACAAGCGTTCCTCTTTCTCTACATCCTCGCCAACACTTATTTTTTGTTTCATTAATAATAGCCAGCGGGCTCCAAGCTATCAGCACAGAGTCCGATGCAGGGCTCGAACTCATGAACCGTGAGATCATGACCTGAGCTGAAGTCGGATGCTTAACTGACTGAGCCTCCCAGGTGCCCCAATAATAGCCATTCTAACAGGTGTGAGGTGATATCTCATCGTGGTTTTGACTTGCATTACCCTAATGATAAGTGATGTTGAGCACCTTTTATGTACCTATTGGCCATCTGTATGTCTTCTTTGGGAAAAAGTCTATTCAGATCTTTTCTGCCCATTTTTTAATTGGGATTATTTGAATTTTTCCAGTCAAAATTGTATGAGTTCTTTATATATTTTAGATATTAATTCTTTTCAGATTGTATGATTTGCAAATATTTTATCACATTCAATATGTTGCTTTTTCATTTTGTTGATGGTTTCCTTTGTTGTGCACAAGCTTTTTAGTTTGATATAGTCCCACTTGTTTGTTTTTGTTGCCTTTGCTTTTTGTGTCACATTGAAAAATATCCTTGCCAAGACCAATGTCAAGGATCTTACCACTTATGTTTTCTTCTAGGAGTTTTATGGTTTCAGGTCTTACATCAAGTCTTTAACCCATTTTGAGTTGACTTTTGTGTATGGTGTAAGATAGTAATCCTTTGCATATGGCTGTCTAGTTCTCCCAGCATCATTTATTACAGAGACTGTCCTTTCCCCATTGTGTATTCTTGGCTCCTTTGTTGTAAATTAATTGGCCATATATGTGTGGGTTTATTTCTGGGCTCTCTGTTCTGTTCCATTGATCTATGTGCTTGTTTTTATGCCAATACCAAACTGTTATGATTACTGTAGCTTTGTAATATAACTTGAAATCAGCTAGAATTTTTTTAAATGTTTATTTATATTTGAAAGAAAGAGAGTGTGTGCACGTGAGCAGGAGAGGGGCAGAGAGAGAGGGAGAGAGAGAATCCCAAGCTGATAGCAGAGAGCCCCAGTGTGGGGCTTGAATTCACAAACCATGAGATCATGACCTGAGCCAAAATCAAGAGTCAGATGCTTTAACCGACTGAGCGCCCCCAGGTGCCCATAGAATTTTTTTTTTTAATAGAAATGCTGTTGTGTTTCTTTTAAGAACATGGAGAAACTGAACATAATAAGATATTGTTTAACATAGTAATCCTAAAATTATCTTCTCTAATAGGTAGGAGTAATTCTCAAGAGCCAATTTTACTTATTGTTTTTTAACTCTCTGGTCGTGAGTTTCCTTACCTATAAGATGAAGAGGTTAGACTGGATCTTAAAGGCCTCTTAAAGCTTAGAAAAATCTTACTTCATGGTTCTACTTAAAATGTACTTGAAATTTGTCTTCTTAAATTTTATTTTCTTTAATGTTTATTTATATTTGAGAGAGAGAGAGAAAATAAGATGGGGAGGGGCAGAGATAGAGGGAGACACAGAATCCAAAACAGGCTCCAGGCTCTGAGCTGTCAACACAGAGCCCAATGTAGGGCTCGAACCCATGAACCGTGAGATCATGACCTGAGCTGAAGTCGGACGCTTAATGGACTGAGCCACCCAGGTGCCCCTTGTCTTAAGTTTTAGATCAGGCTGCCACATGGCAGGCAGCTTGTTGAATCCATCCTGCAACCATGTGTATGGCTCTACTTTAGTTTTGTTTGTTTGTTTTGATGTTTGAATTTCATTGCCAGTACTTTAAAAATTACAATATTTTACACACAGATCCAGATTTTGGACTTAGCTCTAAAAATAGAAATATCCGATAACATTGAACTCTCTCTTTGTCCCAGGCAGTGCTAAGGAGCAACTCTATTGAGGGCGGGCCCTCACCTAAGACAGTTCCCATCTGGCCTCCTGTCTAGGTCTTGTGGGCGTTTGTGTTTTTGAAACTTGGTTTAGATGTTCTGCATGGTTTTTGGTTAGCACAGTTATTAATCTCATCAAACATAGCGCAAAGTCTAGATCTTATCCTCTTATCACAAATGCTGATATGATCAACTATTAATTAACTTTTTTAGGCCTGGTGGATTTTTTGGTTTTTTTTTGGTTTTTGTTGTTGTTTGTTTGTTTGTTTGAGATTTAATGTCCAGAGAGAAGCTGTCAAGGGCTTCTCAAGGGCTTTTTTTTTAATACCATGTAAAGAATAGTATTAGAGAATTTTATGTGTTAAAGTTGCAGTTATCACCATCATTGTCACTGTAATCTTGTTCACCCTATATTACAAAAGCCTCTCCAGGGTAGAGCAGCATACATGAAATTAAATTTTTATAGTCCTAATATATCATGTTACACAGGGATAAGTGTCAGCGAGCAATGAAAATGTTCATTGCTCTTACAATTTTTCTTGTTTGAGATTGCTGAATCAGGGGCTCAGTTGGTAGAGCATGCAACTCTTAATCTCCAAGCCGTGAGTTCAACCCCTACTTTGGGTGTAGAACTTACATTGAAAAATAAAATAAAACAAAATGTGGATGGATTGGATGAATTGATGGATGGATGGATGGATGAATGAGTAGACAGATAGATAGTGGAATGAGTTTATTCATGACTTTCAAATAAATTACCAAACCCAGATTTATGGTGTTATCAGATAGTATTCTTGGTCCACAAGTATTTTAAGTCAAATCTCAAGTATGATGGAAGTTAAAAAAAACTTATGATAAAATATAACCATGTTATAGATAAAGATTTTTCTACAACTGTATCATAAATAGATAATACCATAAGCAAATTCGATGTATGTCTAGACTTTGAATGAGATTCTAGTACTCTTTAGATTGGGGATATATACTCTGTGGAACCAGGATCCCTCGCTTCCTGCCTTTTGCTGTTTGAAGGCATAGGTGTCATGGAATGGAAGTTGACTTGAGAATCAGAGCTGGATGTAATCCCATCTCTGGTGTTGCTAGATGACCACAGGATTAGGCAAATCACTTAGACTTTCTTGGCCTTAGCTTCCTCACCTGTAAAATAGACTTGGACTAAATATTGCCTAGTCTTTTCTAAATTTCTGTGATTGTATTATTTTACTGCTCTTAGCAAGTGGTCTTTTTTTTCCACATTAGAACAAGTGAACTCCATGTCTGGATTAATTAACTTTCAATGTGTAGTGGTTTTGGAGGTGGAAGGGGTTTTAGGCAACATGTAGACACTTTGCTCTATCTATAGATATATCTGATTTTGACAACACAATGACTATATGACCCATTTTCTTGATATTGAAACGCATAGAGGATACCAAAGACTTAATTTAGCCAAGTTCATAACAAAAGGGAAAATTATTTTGCCTCGGGTTATTGAAAAAAAATTTTTTTTATGAGTTAACTGGGCCTGGGATTTGTTTTTCATCTGTAAAACACAATTACAAGTAACATTTAACCTCCTCAAGTAGTTAACTTTTGTATCTTCTTTTAAAAACATGTCCTGAAGTTTGCATTGACTTTTCAGACTTGCTGAAATGCAGTGTTTTCATATCCTAACTGAAGCTTTGTTATCAGATTATATTGTTTTTCACTTCAGTTTGGTGTGCTTCGGTGAAAATTATACTCTTATTTAAATCAAGAAAAAATTTAAAATCAAAGACAAAAAAGCCTCCTCCTTAAATTGAAGCATTTATAGGACATTGGAAGAAATGTCTTCTTCCTGTCTTTGTGAATATCTTGTACAGAGATACTCATTATTTATTCATTTGTTTGTTTATTTTTTAAGTAGGCTCCATGCCCAGTGTGGAGCCCAATGTGGGGCTCAAACTCACGACCCTGAGATCATGACCAGAACTGAGATCGAGAGTTGGAAGCTTAACCAACTGAGCCACTCAGGTGCCCCAATACTCATTAATATTTAAATAGAAGTATGAACTGGCATAGTCTGCATCCTGTATTTTTATATTTATAGAATCTCAGTGAAATTTGAGACTTAAATATTCTCATGATGCCAGTTCACATACATTGAATGGAATCCAGAAGTAGACGTTAGTCTCTTCATTTAAACTTATCTCTCTCTTCTTCTGTCTTATATTCCTTACTCCATCTTACGGCTTTCTATTTATTTAGTGCGTGCGTATGTGTCAGGGCCTGTGCTGGATTTTTGGCATATATTTTTTCATTTAGTACTCACAACCTCATGAAATAGTTTTTTCATGGTTTTAAAGAAGAGAAAGGTAAGTTTCAGAAAGGTTAAATAATTTGTTCATGACCACTCAGGTGCTAAGTGGTAAAACTAGAATTAGATTTGAAATCTATCTAATGCCAAAGACTAAGTTCTCACAGCTATTCCAAGCCAGTGCTCTGCCTTGTTCTTTTGCTTTTGGTTAGTTTTGTTTGTTCCATGTCTTCTACTAGTTAAAAGATTACTAATATTATTCACTTTCTTTCACTACCAAGAATCCAGCAAGCTAAAGGTACAGAAGGTGGAGCCCTGGAACAGCGTGCGTGTGACATTCAATATCCCCCGGGAAGCAGCGGAGCGGCTACGGATCCTGGCTCAGAGCAACAACCAGCAGCTCCGGGATCTGGGAATTCTCTCCGTTCAGATTGAAGGTGCCCATCTGGACCCAAATCATAGTAACAGTAGAATGTAGCAGGATTTTCTGTGCTGCTTTTTCTGTTCCCTTCCTGTTTCAGAATGCCAAGTAACTCATGTAACCTGTGCTTCCCATTGCAATGCCTTAGGATGAGGAGGGATTGAGGCTCTGTCTGGGTGATGCTTCCACATCCATAGCCTCAGACTCCATTCCCTTGGCTCATTTTGTCTGTCTGTCAGATTTGGATTTTACTGGCACCCTGACCAGGATCTGATTTGTCGTTTTTTTGTTTTTAAGTTTATTTATTTATTTTGAGAGAGAGAGAGAGCATCAGCAGTGGAGGGACAGAGAGAGAGGGAGAGAGAGAGAATCCCAAGCAGTCTCCGCACTGTTATCGTGGAGCCCAGTATGGGGCTCGAACTCCCGAACTGTTGAGATCATGACTGACCTGAAATCAAGAGTCGATTGCTTAACCAACTGAGCCACCCAGGGTGCCCCTTAACTGATTTGTTGTTAAGGAATATCTAATTTTATTTGCTTCCTCCTACCAAATAAGCTTTAGTATTTATTTCTTTACTCGTCTAACAGAGATTAAGGAGACCCTGAATAGTCCTTTTTGTAGCACTATTCATTTTCAAATATTTTGCCAGAATAGTCTTTTCAAAGTGAAGATATGCTACACACACACACACACACACCATCCAGCTTAAAACCCTTGCTATGGCTTGCTATTGTTCACAACTTCTTACTCCAACCTCGTGGCCTTGCACGTTCTCACCTCTACTCTACCTTTCTCATCCAGTCTTAACTCATCCAACTCTCCTTGCTGTCTGTTCCAGCCTCTCCAGCTTTCTTCTTGTTCCTTGAATATGCGTTTCTTACTCTTGCCATGGGCCCTTTGCATTTATGTATTCTCTATATGGAATATTCCCCCTTCCTTAGTTAATACCTACTCAGCCTTCACGTATCAGCCTAAAATCTTGATGATATATTTTCTGAACTCCTTGACCAACTCAGAGTCCTTTGTTATATACTCTCACAAAAGTCTGGTTTTTGTCCTTAGATCATTTATGTCCCACTTTCTTCAGAGCAATTATTTGATTATTGTTTTATTGTCCCCTAGATTGCAAGCTCCAGTAGGGCAGAAACCATGTCTGGTTTTGCTCACGGTTGTAGTGCTGCTTTCCTGGAACATGTTAGTTTCCTGGGTAAACATATATTGAATGAAGGCAAGGGAAGCACATACATAGTAGCATCACTTTGCTTTAGCACTTGGAATACAATGATAAGGATAATATGGTCTGTGCTGTTATGAGCTCAAAAGAAGTTCCTGACCTTGGCGAGGGAGACAAACCTGTGAGAGACAGAAGTACCAGGAAGGGGGAAGCACAGAGGAGGTTCTATCTTCGGAGGCCCTGTGAGCTAGATCCTTTCTTCCCCTCCTGAATTGATGCAGACAAAGTGGCAACCAGTGATTTCAGCCTTTCCTTCTACTGGTGGGTCAAACCTTCCTAACCCTGTGCTTGCTTAGAGCCTAAATGCTCCACAAAACCTTGGCAGCCGGAAAGGTTAACATTTCGTATGCAGGAGTGAGACACATTTTGTGCAGTGTAAGATTGTAGGTTGCTGTGCCCCAAAAGGGGCAAGGCCAACAAACTAATGAAGATTTACAGAGGATTATAGGTAGAGAGATGGGGTAAATCCCATCATTTGATAAACAAGGGAATAGAGGTTTACACAACAACCGGTCTGTTATGAAAAATGGTAGATTGTGTAAAATGATCCAGAGAAGTAAAATTAATCCATAGCAATCTATAGGATATAGGATGAACTTTTGGGAAGAGTGGATGTAAAACAGCTGTTGGCTACAATAATACTATATAGGCCATTTATTATGTTTTATGAAACACATAAGTGGTTTCTTAAAAACTTTAGTCATTTTATAGTCTCTGTTACCTATTTATGTGAGTTAAAAGGGCTTTGAAACCTAACATGGTAGTGTTTTCCACCGGAGAAAGGAAACACCAGTTTCTTCTTTTCCCTGAGAACTTCCCCTGAGTTCTTTTAAAAGGATAAAGTGCTGGCTCCCCTTTACTGTTAAAGCCATAAATTAAAGCGTAAGTGCCATTAAGAAAGTAAAGTAGTTAACATATATTTCAAGAAATTATGAAATTCACATATGGCAGTGATTATTACATTATAGAAAAGAGTCATCTAACTTTTAGGGCATGCATGTGTGTCCCGGGTGATCTCCTTTTCTCTCCTCATGCTCCCTGTGCTCCCTCGGAATTCAGGCAGGAATGAAAGTGGTGGCAGCGGCTTTGCTTTTGTGAAACTGATAATGGGCTGATGCCTTTGTAAGAGGTGTCTGCTGCAGGGGTGCAGGGTCAGGTTGCTAACCCACAGCCTGTTCTCCATGGAAGAACACTCCCTGTACTCTTCCTTTTTTGAGTTTTGGCCAGGGAGTTGGGAAGACATCTTTTTTGAGTACATTTCGCGACCCCTCTATTAATTCATGGTGATTTAAAGCAGAAGTCTGCAAACTTTTTCTGTGAAGGGCCAGAGAATAAATTTTTTTGGCTTTGTAAGCCCTAAGATCTCTGTCAAAACAATTCCAGTCTAGTTGTAGTACAAAACAGCCATAAGGAATATGTAGTGAATCAATATGGATGTGTTCCAGTAACCTGTTGTTTAAGTAAACAGGCAGCAGGCTAGATTGGGCCCGGTTTGCCGACCCCTAATCAACGAGTTTGGGAGCTTGTAGTGTTCTTTACGTGTGTTTCTTTGGCACCAGTTAGCTTATATGTAGTTGGAAAATAGGAGAATGATAGCACTATAATGTCAGAATTGTGTGTATTCATATAAAAAAGAGAAAAGGAAGCTGGAATACTGGGAATAGAAGGATGATTATAAGGCAAAAAAAAAAAGAAACTCAGCTGCTGCATAGCTGGGAGTCCTTTCATCTCTGTTTTAAGATAATTAAGGATGAGAACTTACACTTAGATACCTTCTCCAGAAGTGCACCCCCAGACTTGCACGGCTCTTGCTTGTGACAAGTTTCACTCCCTCTGTGCCTGCTTTAATGGTAGCCCCGCTGGCTCAGAGCTTTACTGCATCTGCATTATCTCAGCACCTTTAACCAGGCATTTCCACTGTAAATGTTCTTGGATATATTGCCTCCACCAGTTAATATTTTTGTTAGAACTCTGATTACAAAGCCACATAGGTTTTGAGTATGTCCCAACAACATTATTTTTCTTATAAAACCTAATATTTTCAGTGTATGATTTTATAGAATGTGGGGTTTCCCAGGAATGCATTCATTTTATAGAAAAATGCCTATAGTTCTTTGTAAGGTTATAAGATAACAATTCATAATACTTAATAAACAGCTAATGAGTACCTACCATGTATTAGACACTATTCTCTGTATTAAGGATATAATTAGAGTGGCCATATGATTTATCATCTAAATTAGGACACTTTTGAGAGAAAAAGGGGTGCTATTAATAACTATTCCAGAACAATAGATATAAAAGAACTAGGGCAGATTCATGGTTACTCTTGTATAGTGATGGATGAGGCAGACGTGAAAACAAGTGGATGAGTAAGTCATTACATGGGATGTGCTCTGAAGAAATAACATGATGTTCTGATAAGGGTGACCTACCCTTGGATAAGACGGTTGGAGGAGGTCTTTTGGGGCCTGTGACACTTAAGATTACATGAACATTGAGAAGTTGGCTTATGTGAAGAGCGTAGAACTATTATAGGCAGAGGGAACAATATGTGCAAAGGCCTTGAGATGAGAAGCAGCTTCGTGTGCTTGGGAAATTTTTAAAAATGCCACTGAGGCTGAATCCTTATTATTGAAGGAGCAAAGAGTGTGAGTTGAGGTTAGAGAGGTAAGAAAGAGCCACATCTGGGCTCATAAATATGGTAGCCACAAACCATGTGTGACTGTTGAGCACTGGACGTGTGGCTAGTTCAAACTGACATGTGCTATAAGGGTAAAATACATAGTGGGTGTTGAAGACTTAGCACTCCCAAAAAAGAATGTACAATATCTCCTTTTTATGTTAATTACATGTTGAAATAATAGTACATTGGATATATTGGGTGAAATAAAGTATATTACAATTAATTTCATGTGGGGTTTTTTTTGTTTTTTTCTTTTTTTACCTTTTTACTGTGGCTTCTAGAAAATTTTAAATTATATGTGTGACTCATACTTTTGTTGAACAGCACTGGACTAGATAGATTACTAAGGCCTTTTATACCTTGTTAAAGAGTTTGGCTTTTATTTCTACAACAGTGGGAAGCATTGGAGCAGTTTTAAGCAGAGAACTGAAATAATCTGATGTCCATTTCAAGAATAATACTCTTGCTGCCTAGAACGTCTTAGTGGGGAGCCCAGGTGGTTCAGTTGGTTAAGCGTCCAACTTCAGCTCAGGTCATGATTTCGCAGTCTGTGAGTTCGAGCCCCGCATCGGGCTCTGTGCTGACTGCTCAGAGCCTGGAGCCTGCTTTGGATTCTGTGTCTCCCTCTCTCTCTGCCCCTCCCCCACTTGCACTTTCTTTCTCAAAAATAAATACACATTAAAAAAAATTTATTTAATGTCTTAACAAGTTTGGTATCTTAATAGTTGCTTCCCTTTATTGGAAACTCTCAAGATCTGTATTCTCTTTTTCTTTTATTCCTGACTCCCAGAGGCAATTTAGAGCATCTTGTAGCCCTTGGTGATCAGTCCCTTATTAGTAGGATGTTTGTTCCCTATGACCAACCAGCCTACCTGCTTGGTGGAAATACTTAATACAGAAAGGTGACTTATCAATGACAAGACAGGAAACTACTGTGTCCTCATTAGCTTCCTGCTATATCATCTGGCTCTGTAAACCAGGACCCTACAAGTACCTAAGGAAGGATGCCAATGAATGCTGCCTTTCACCTCCTTAGCCACTGGCTAGCTATACTCTTGTCTGTCCACAAGGTGGTGCTATCATCCAGAATAAAAATAGTCAAAATTTTGGATTAAGCGTAGGAAGTCTCCTGAAATTTGTTTCTTTTTATCATTAAAGCAAGTAAAATTTAGTTAAGTTACCTTTAAGTTTAGGGTCTAATAAGTTGTAACACTTCTAGATGTTACCTATCAGGATATTGTCAGGTTAGATGAGATAAAATTTTGTAAGCATTAAAAACTCTATACGAACGTTGGTCTTATAATTAGATGCTGCAAAAGTAGATTAGTAGCAACCTATCTATTCTTCATTGCATGAATATCTCTAACGGATATCTGTTTATATTGCAGTAATTAAAAGGGAAATGGGATTTTGCTCAGCGTCTTTATACCATCATATGTTCTTTCTCCATTAAACTTCCTCCTATCTCTAACTTCTGGTCGTAAATTCCCAAAAGGTAATCTAGGATTTTGAGACTTTCTGAGAACATTTTCTTCCTTTTCACACACATGGACATGTTCACACACATGCACACACTGTGAGCTAGTTGAAAATAGATATTCAGAGTTATAAGCTCTCTCCTGACACTGTACATCGTTAATGATCATCTATCTGCTGTATTGTGAGGATTGATATATATGTTCTCCTTGTGCTTCATGTAAGTAAACCTACTACTCAAGTGAAGTTGAAGAAAGACCTATATAGTATTGAACCTCCCCTTTTTGTGGTGGTAAACTTACCATAAAACACAGAAAACTAAAGTTCTTGTGTACCTGTTTTTAAACAACATTTGCATCTTATTCTGATGGTTTCCTTTTTTTGTAACCTGTCATTTTTTCAGGGGAAGGTGCTATCAACCTGGCTTTGGCTCAGAACCGAAGCCAAGATGTGAGAATGAATGGGCCCATGGGAGCCGGAAATTCAGTTAGGATGGAGGCAGCATTTCCCATGGCAGGTGGTCCAGGTGAGATCTCCCCCTCAAATATATGACATTTTACTGGTTTCCTTTTTTCCTTTTATCTGCTAATATATGATCATTTGAGTTGTGCAGAATAGGTGGGGGTTCCTGGCACATCTCTGTTTACTGATTTAGGAAAACAAGATCAGGAAGGTAGAGTCACGGAGTATGGGCTCATGCTTAAACGTAGATGATGAGCACTGAGCTGTGCAGCAAAATTTGTTGAGTTCTTATTGTAGTACAGACTCTGCTCAAAGTGTTGGAGATAAAAATGAATAAAATAGGGGCGCTTGGATGGCTCAGTCGGTTAAGCATCCGACTTCAGCTAAGGTCATGATCTCGCGGTTTGCGGTTTGTGGGTTCGAGCCCTGAGCTGTGAGCTCAGAGCCTGGAGCCTGCTTCAGATCTTGTGTCTCCCTCTCTCTCTACCCCTCCCCCATTCGCATGCGCACTCTCTCTCCCTCTCTCAAAAATAAATAAACGTTAAAAAATTTTTTGTTTTTAAAAAACTAAGATAAAAATTTTTTTTTAATTTTTTAACGTTTATTTATTTTTGAGAGACATAGAGACAGAGCATGAGCAGGGGAAGGGCAGAGAGAGAGGGAGACACAGAATCCGAAGCAGGCTCCGGGCTCTGAGCTGTCAGCACAGAGCCCGACGCAGGGCCCAAACCCACAGACTGTGAGATCATGACCTGATCCGAAGTCGGCCACTTGACCGACTGAGCCGCCCTAGGCGCCCCTAAGATAAAATTTTTTAAAAAATGAATAAAATATTTTCTACCCTCAAAATGTTTATAGCTTAATGGAAAATGTAGCTTTCCAACTCCCACTTTGTCTGAGGCTCAGAATCTGAGCTGAGAGTTCTTGTGTGTTTATGCGGAATCTGAAGAATATGTGGAGGAATATGTGTTTTTAGGTATTTAGAATTTGAGAGAATTACGAATTATTTGTTAACTTTTCTAGTAAAACAAAGTTTTTCTTTAGAGAATTAACTCAATATTCTGTGAATCACAAAATATAAGAATTGAGTGGACTCTCTCATTTAAAGCTGAAGAAACTGGAGCTCACAGAAAGGAGGCAGTTTACCCAGGGTCAAGTAGAAATAGGCTAATATCACAGATTTAACTCCTAGTCCAGTGCTCTTTTCAGTACACTAGTGGCTTTCAAACTTTTTCTGCTGCAGGACCTTTTATTCAAATAAACTAAAAAAGCACAGCTGCTGTGGTTGAAACAGAGTAACCATCTGAAACTGTACTCAGTCATTCACCTTCCCACTTACCATAGTAGCTCTTGTAAAAATACAGCAGAATGGAGAAGCTCAATTTATAAAGCCATTGTTCTGAACTATAGATGAAGACTTGCCCGTATACAATTGGGACTAGATTTTTATCCAGGCAGTGCCATTTCCTGGTTACCTCAAACTAGTCACTGTACCTCCAAGCAACAGTTTCTTCACCTAAAAAAAATCAGATAGTAATGCCTACAAATCTTTGGTGCTCATGTTTGAAAGCGGATGAGCCCTGAGCCATGAAGCTGACATTTACAGAGTTCCTATTATATGTCAGGACCTGTGCTGTTGGGCTGTTATGAAGTACCACATAGTAGATGTATAGTACCTATCCTGGAAGTAGTAGGAAGGTATAGTAGGGAATCAGAGTGACAGTT
Source organism: Paguma larvata (assembly GCA_030068075.1). Taxonomy (NCBI): domain Eukaryota; kingdom Metazoa; phylum Chordata; class Mammalia; order Carnivora; family Viverridae; genus Paguma; species Paguma larvata. The sequence goes on along the minus strand of CM057844.1, from coordinate 25,643,601 downwards.
CTCCACAGAAATCTGAGCATTTGGTATTATGGTAGTTTAATGAGAGATAATCAGTGATGCTAGTGCCACTACGGAAGAACTAGAGTGGGAAGACTCTGGCCAAGTTGCATATAGTTAGTGAAAGAATAGATCTAGAATGAGAGTCAAGAAATCGGAGTTCTAGTCTCAACTCCTGAACAAATAACTCACTATTTACTGGCCATAATTGCCTGGAAACAGATTTAATTATGTCCTGGAAACAATGCTGTGGATCCCTTCCAGCCTTAAAATTTTAGGACTCTATTAAAACTGACATCAACAGACTAATGCAAGCATCCCTAGGCTAGTATCTGGCAAATAGCAGGCTTATTTACTAAGCATCTCTAGGATGTACGTGTAAATTATAGTGAAATAGTTCATTGTCAACATAGAGAACTTAGAAGCTTTAGGTCGAAATCAAGTTAGGGTACTGATTGTGGTAATATATATAATATAAATTTGAAGGAATAATCAATTAGTAATGATCTGTAGTAATAGCAACATTTTAACCCCTAGGTATCTTTCTTTACTGCCAAGCATACTTTTGGAAAAAGGAGTATTTTTCTCTCTTGTCCTTTGGGACGATGGTTGCAAATAAAATTTAAAATTAGGTTAAATGTGTATAAACGGAGAAAGTTTTAAGGGAAAGGTATCTTAACTACTCTCTAAAACAATAATAAATGACTTTGGAATTTTCTGTCTAGAATGTCTTGGATTGTCAATTATTCCTAGTATTACTCTCTTCTCATAGCGCTGGCAACAGAAGGTGACTGATAAGCCAGAAGTCTTTTGTAATTAAAACCAAACCATAGCCTTTTTTTTTTTTTTGTAGCCATATAGAACTGCCAAGATTAGTAAGGGTGCCATAGTCATTTAGTCATGGTTTCTTGACCTCGTCACTGTTAATATTTTGGGCTGATCATCCTTTGCTGTGGGGAGCTGTCCCATGCATTGTGGGTTGTTTAGCAGCCTCCTTGGCCTCTACCTACCAGATGCCAGTAGCACTACCACACTTTCCCCCTAATTGTGCCAACCAAAAATGTCCAGATGTTGCCAAACATTCTCTGGGGGACAGAATTGCCCTCAGTTTAGAACCATGGATCTAGTCCAGATTGCCACCTAGTGCTGGAATATATTTTAGAGTGTTACTACTGAACACGTAGTCAGCGTGCTCTTGAACATTTCGGAGATAGAAAGCTCATTGTAAACTGAGAAAACCTGTTTCTTCTTATCTCCGGAGAACTTTCTTACTGTCTAATTACCATCTTTGAAAAATGGAGTGGGGTTTCTCAGAGACAAATCCACTTATAGACAGATAAACATTTATCTAACTCTCCCAACTACAAAACACTCAAAAATGATGGAAAGATGTCAAACATTCAATGCACAGCTGACATCGTAAGAAAGTAAAGGAAATCCCCAGGGTGAAGAAGAAGTCAAGGATGAAAATTTCAGTAACAGTAAACAAATGAGATTCTGCAGGGACCAAAGGCTCTGAGTTTTAATGGCCAGGAAGGGATAAAATAAGAAAACTTTGGCTTGGGTCCACATAAAGAAGGAAGTTATCCATTGTGAAACTAGAATTTTCATTGAAAGTTCGATTAGAAAATTTTCACCCTCCACACAGAGGGAGACAAATGCAAAATTTACGTGTCTTGGCCTGGGCTCTAGTTGGAAGGTGGGGGAAATGGTGATTATGGAGTTGTCTTCTCTACTCTGATTCATGTTGGACATTTAATATGTTATTGAAATGACCCTGGAATAGTCAATCTAAATTATTAAGTGGTTCTAGACTGGTAATAATTGTTGATGCTCTGGAGGGACATAGTCTCAACCCAAGCTATTACAGACTTCTCATAGCTAAGGCCCTAATATAAATGAGTTTATACTCCAGATTCATAAAATGTAGGACTAGACTCTCTCTCTCTCCAAAATTCTAGATAACTTACAATAATAGGAATATCAGGGTGTTTAAAATGATGAAGGGCGCCTGGGTGGCTCAGTTGGTTGACTGTCTGACTCACGATCTCGCAGTTTGTGAGTTCGAGCCCCGCGTCAGGCTCTGTGCTGACAGTTCAGAGCCTGGAGCCTGCTTTGGATTCTGTGTCTCATTCTCTCTCTGTCCCTCCCCCACTTGTGTTCTGCCTCTGTCTCTCAAAAATAAATAAATGTGGGGCGCCTGGGTGGCTCAGTTGGTTGAGCGGCCAACTTCGGCTCAGGTCGTGATCTCGTGGTCTATGAGTTCGAGCCCCACGTCAGGCTCTGTGCTGACAGCTCAGAGCCTGGAGCCTGCTTCGGATTCTGTGTCTTCCTCTCTCTCTGCCCTTCTCCTGCTCACGCTCTGTCTCTATGTCTCAAAAATAAATAAACGTTAAAAAATTAATAAATAAATAAATGTAAAAAAAAAATTTTTTTTTAAATGATAAAAAATCACAAGAGAACAAGACTTCATCAAAATAGAATTTTGGAAGGGCACCTGGGCGGCTCAGTTGATTAAGCATCCAACTTTGGCTCAGGTCATGGTCTCCCCATTTGTGGGTTCGAGCTCCACGTTGGGCTCTGTGCTGACATCTCAGAGCCTAGAGCCTGCTTCTGTTTCTGTGTCTCCCTCTCTCTCTGTCCCTCCTCTAGTCTCTCTTTGTCTTTCTCAAAAAGAAAACATTTAAAAAATTTTTTTAACTAAGGAAAAAAAAATTTTGGGAAAAAACCCAGAACTTGTAGAAATTTAAAAATTATTGAAGTGGTCCTTTATTGTGAGTTGCTTTCCCTTTACAAAGAGAAAGCTATCAGATCACAGCTGTTTTCTCAACAGCAACACTGGAAGCCAGGAAACATTGGAATAATATTTTCAAAGTGATGAGAAAATAATTGGCAGCCTAGAATTTTAAACCTGTCTATACTATCAAGAGTAGTATAAAATACATTTTCAAAGACACCGAGAGAAGTTCCCATTGCCAGACTCTGGCTAACTGTACTGCTTAAGAATCTACTTCAGGAAGAAGAAAATTGAACCTAAGATGGAAAAATAAGATCTAAGAAGGAATGGTGAGCTAAATAATTGGTAAACATGGGGCAAATCTACATAAGTATTGGCTTATTTAGCAGTACTTGAAATAAATACTTTAAATAAAGCATACTCTTTAAGTTGGGTATGTCTGTTGACATCTTAAAGATATTAAAATAATAGAAATAAAATTTATAACTTCTTTTTTTTAATCTTTTAGTGTTTATTTTTGAGAGAAAGAGAAAGACACAGTGTGAGTCGGGGAGGGGCAGAAAGAGATGAAGACACAGAATCTGAAGCAGGCTCCAGGCTCTGAGCTGTCAGCACAGAGCCCCATGTGGGACTTGAACCCACGAACTGTGAGACCATGGCCTGAGCTGAAGTCAGCTGAGCCACCCATGCACTCCCAAAATGTATAACTCCTAAACTAGTAGTGGAGAGGTAGAAAGGAAGGGCATGTTGGAAAAAATCCAGTAAAATCCAAGAAAATTAGGAAAACAGCATAGAAAAAATAGGAAAGCACCATGGAAAGAAAAGGGGTAAAAAGCAGTGGTATCTAAAGATGATAAAAATGAATGAAAATATACAGTAATGAACAGTACAGGTAAATGTGTTGTGAACACTGATCAGAAGACGATGATTAATCAGATTGAATAATAATCTCAGGCTTAGTTATGTACTATTACAGAAAGCACATAAAACATAAGGACACAGTTCATAGTTAAAAGGATGGAAAAAAAATAATCCATGGGAATATTAACCAAGAAAAGGGGTATGTCAACAGACTTTAAGCTTAAAAGCATTAGGATAAATAGGGCTGCTAAATATTCATCAGGAAGACAGCTAAACTTTTATGTACTTAATAACCTAGCCTCAAAATGTGTGAGGCAAAAGTGGACAGGATTACATGGAGATATCACATCTTAGGAGGGATGTTAACACACCTGTTAGTAATTGATGTATTAAGCTTATTTTGAAAATTAGTAAGGATAAAGTTTGAATAACATAAGTTAAATAGTTTGCTATAATATATAGAAAGCATGCACTAGTAATTCAAGAATTGTTAATCTTTTAAAGTATAAATGGAACATTTATACAAACTAACCATGTGTGTTTCTAAAACCAGGTTTCATTAAATACCAAATATTGATATCACACAGATCATGTTCTCTGGCCACAGTACAGTTAAGTCAGTGACAAACAAAAAACAGCTAACTAAAATATCCTGTATTTTTTAGAAAATGTAAAATACATTCTGAACATCCATGATTTAAAAGCTATCATGATGGATAGCAAAAAATATATAAAGTGGGATAATGAAAATAGTACATATCAAAATTTGTGAGATACAGCCAATACAGCATGTGGAAGAAAATTTAAGCCCTCAGATAACTATAGTAGAGCGGAACATGAACTGAAAATTAAGAATTGAGAAAAAAAACAGAGTAACAATAATTTAGGAGGAAGGAAATAAAGAGCAGAGATAAAAGTATAAATTAAAACAAAAATGGAACAAAGCAGCAAAACCAAAGATGCTTGTTTGAAAAAACAACTAAAACTGATGAACCTGGTAACACAGAGAGAAGGCATAAGCAATATAAAGAAAGAAAAAAGTGTATACTTCAAAAGGGTGAATTTTGGGGCGCCTGGATGGCTAGGTGGGTTAAGCGGGTTAAGCGTCTGACTTACCCTACGAAACAGCAATAGCACCACTAGGAATTTATCCAAAGGATACAGGAGTGCTGATTCATAGGGGCACACGTACTCCAATGTTTGTAGCAGCGCTATCAACAATAGCCAAATTATGGAAGGAGCCTAAATGTCCATCCACTGATGAATGGATAAAGAAGATGTGGTTTATATCTAGATGTGGAATACTACTTGGCAATGAGAAAGAATGAAATCTTGCCATTTCTAACAACGTGGATGGAACTGAAGGGTATTATGCTAAGTGAAATAAGTCAGAGAGAGACCGATACCATAGGTTTTCACTCATATGTGGAATTTGAGAAACTCAACAGAAGACCATGGGGGAAGAGAAGGGGAAAAAAATAGTTTCAAACAGAGAGGGAGGCAAACCATAAGAGACTCTTAAATACAGAGAACAAACTGAGGGTTAATGGGGGGGAGGATGAGGAGGAGAGAAAAATATGTGATGGGCATTGAGGAGGGCACTTGTTGGGATGAGCACTGGGTGTTGTATGTAAGCTATGGATCATGGGAATCTACTCCCGAAACCAAGGGCACACTATATACACTATGTTAGCTAACTTGACAATAAATTATATTTTTTAACGTCAGCAAATTAACAGTTTTCTTGAAAATATAATTTAACCAAAACTGACTTAAGAAAACTTGAAAAATGTGTGTTTAAGAAACCGCGAAATAATTAAAAACCTGTTTCTCTATGAATTAATTAGCATAACCCACAGGCCCAGATAGTTTCCAGGTGAGTTTACTAAATATTTAAAGAACAGATACACATGTTCTTCCAGAGCATAGAAAAACAAGAAAGATGCTTTTCCGCTCTTTTTTGAAGTTGCTTTTTAATCTCAATGCCAAAAGTCAAAGAAAGACATAGAGAAGATAATATATTTTCACTTATTAATATAGATGATAAATCCTAAAAAGCCGTAACAGTATCAGAAATTGGAAAGACATGGAACAAGAGGAGTTCTCAAACTGCTAGTTGGAATATAAATTGGAATAGCCCCTTTTTTTTTAAAGTTTATTTATTTACTTAAGTAATCTCTTACCCAACATGAGGCTCGAACTCAAGACCCCGAGATTAGGAATCCTACGCTCCTCTGACTGAGCCAGCCAAGTACCCCTGGCATAACCACTTATGAGAGCAGTTTGGCAATATCTAGTAGGATGGAAGATCCTTATAATTTAAAACCTAGGAATTCTAAGTATATAGTCTAAAGACACATGTCCACAAGAATACATGACATTGGAGAATTGTAAGAATGAAAATTAAGGGTAGTAGGAGGGAGAACCTTACTATACATCAGCAGGAGAATAAAAGTGTGGGTTCCATAAAATGGATCACTATTATAGCAGTCAGGATGGATGGATCTCAAAAAAATAACATTAAGTAAAAAAGGAAACTGAAGAGGACAGTATGCCAGTTATATAAAGATTAAAAGCATACAGAAAAGCATAATACATTCTATGTATATAGAAAAGATAAACAAATCTGCATGGAACTGTTAATCCCAATTATAAAAGAGTAGAAGTGGAAAGAGATTGGGAAGGAGTAGGGGACTTCTACTGTATCCACATACGTATCTGAAAGGAATAGGGCAAAACGATAATTAACAAGGTAGATGATAGGTACAGAAATTTTCCATACCTCTTTATATTCTTGAATTTTTTACTTAAAAACAAATGCACCAATTCCAGTACTCTATACTACGGATTTTCTTTTTCCTTTAGGACTAATAAGGATGACCAGCCCCGCCACTGTTATGATACCCCAGAGTGGAAATGTGTCATCTTCCATGATGGCACCAGGCCCCAATTCAGAGCTGCAGCCCAGGACTCCTCGCCCTGCTTCTCAGTCAGGTAATGACCTCCAATCTTTGTGGCTTAAAGAGGCTGGAACTCTCTGCAGAGATCATTACAAAGTTCAGCTGTGTCTGATTCCAAGTTCCTAACTGCCCAATTTAAATGCCACCTTCTTTACAAAACCTGCCCTGTTTCTTCAAGTTAAAAGTCATCGTTTCCTTTCCAGAATTTCTCATTCTCTTACCAGTTATAATCCAACCTTCCTAAAAATGCATTCCCTGAGCTACTTAGTCCTGCAAGATACTTCTTGGCAGAGAATTCTATAATAAATTTGGTAAGTGCATCATACATTACCTCCCTCCTAGAGATTCAAAATTAATATATTGGAGGCACTGGAAGTCCTACCATGAAGAAACCGGTCTAAGGTGGTTAGGTTCAATTGTTTCCCAAACCAAATTGACTGTATTTTGTTTTATTTTCTTATAACACTAATGAACATAGTTCCCAAGAATATGCTTTGGAAAATACTGCTCTCCACCTTGTATGTTTGACTCTTCTATCCACTTTTGAACCATAAGCTCTTTCTAGACAATATTCATCTTTCTGTCATCTTGGTGTGTTGCTTTGCATATAGAAGGTGCTGGCAAACATTTCATTGAAGGTACCAGGGGATTTTACTCTATATTTTTCAGAATCAACAGGACTATACTGTAGGATCTAGGATTGCGGTAGTTTAATTATTGCTTTTCTGACTGTCTTTAAACAGATGCAATGGATCCACTCCTCTCTGGGCTCCATATACAGCAGCAAAATCATCCCTCAGGATCTTTAGCTCCCCCGCACCACCCAATGCAGCCTGTCCCTGTGAACAGACAAATGAACCCAGCTAATTTTCCCCAGCTGCAGCAGCAGCAGCAGCAGCAGCAGCAACAGCAACAACAGCAGCAGCAGCAGCAGCAGCAACAGCAGTTGCAGGCAAGACCCCCACAGCAGCATCAACAGCAACAGCCACAGGGAATGAGACCCCAGTTTACTGCCCCAACTCAGGTGCCTGTTCCTCCAGGCTGGAACCAGCTGCCTTCTGGAGCCCTTCAGCCTCCTCCAGCCCAGGGTTCTCTGGGCACAATGACTGCAAACCAAGGGTGGAAGAAGGCTCCCTTGTCTGGCCCAATGCAACAGCAGCTCCAGGCAAGACCATCCTTAGCCACGGTACAGACACCTTCCCACCCGCCCCCTCCATATCCCTTTGGCAGCCAGCAAGCCTCACAAGCCCATACAAACTTTCCTCAGATGAGCAACCCAGGCCAGTTCACAGCTCCTCAGATGAAGAGCTTGCAGGGAGGGCCCTCCAGGGTCCCAACCCCCCTGCAGCAGCCCCACCTCACCAACAAGTCTCCTGCCTCCTCACCTTCCTCCTTCCAGCAGGGATCCCCTGCATCCTCCCCAACGGTTAACCAAACTCAGCAGCAGATGGGACCAAGGCCACCTCAAAATAACCCACTTCCCCAGGGATTTCAGCAGCCCGTCAGCTCTCCCGGTCGGAATCCTATGGTTCAACAGGGAAATGTGCCACCTAACTTCATGGTGATGCAGCAGCAGCCACCAAACCAGGGGCCACAGAGTTTACATCCAGGCCTAGGAGGTGAGGAGCACTGAAGCTATTTGTGTTGATAAATTTACTGGAGATAGATCTTAGTAGAACTTTAATTTTTAGAGTTAATGGAGGGAGGATGTAATTATTTGGCTTTGTGGATATAGTGGTGACACTTGACGTAACTTAGTTAACTTGATACATTATTGACTTGATACATTACACAGCATCTGACTGGTTACATTTAAGCTAGCCCTCTGGATAAAAATACAGGTAAAATTCAATATAGAGATTTTCATTTGGTTTTTTAAATTATTTTTGCTTGATTTTGGACTGGTAATTAAGATGTCCAGAAGAAACATGCATTTTATTAACTTAAACCGCTCAGCTGTTGAAAAAAAATTAAGATTATGCAAAAATGAAAAAAATAAACACAGGGTCTTTTGGGGAAAAGGCCCTTCGAGTTTTCAAGTTTGATAATCTTAGTAAAATAGTAAGCATGGTATTTGTTAAATTTGATTAAAGTGTTAAAGGGGAATAAGTTCAGAGATCATTGACTTTTATAGTTTTATAATGCCAATGCCTGCTCCTTAGAGAGGGAATTCCACCAGTTATACCTAAAGGAGATTTATTTATTTATTTTGTAAGGTGCCTCTTGTATGAAGAAAAAGCAATGGAGCTTAATGTGTGAGAGGTAAAACGATTACAGTAAAACTTATCCATCTCCATGTTTATTATTTATCTTATTAATCATTGATGTAGTGCACATGAATGTGCTTGGAGCTTTTCAGTAAGGTGTAGAGAGTGTCAGTAATACTGTCATCTGATGAACATATCCCCACCAAAAGACACCCATTGCCTACCCAGAAAAAAACCCTTGCATCTTTAGTGCAACATAGCAAAGGCATGTTCTCATGGTTTCTGGTGAAATTAAGTTGCTCATCAGTCTTTTCACTCTCTTGGAATTAATTTTACTGACGTGCAGGCTCTGATATTTAAATCCTAAGAAGTTTTTAGAAAATGCAAGAATGTTTCAGCTCCAAACTTCACTGTTCTGGGCATCTAGTCCTGGATCAGTGGAAGCTGGGGTAGTCCCTCCTGCGAATGTGATTACTGATTTAATTATAGTGGAAGCATGCAAATGGGGACTTGTCACTGCTAAAGAAAGGACAAATGCATATTTGTCTACAGAGCGTTTTTCAAGACATTGAAAAATTGGTCCTTAAAAATAAATGGACTAATACAAAAATTTTCAAGTGAGCTTTAGGTCTTGATGCTTTCATAGAGCAGCTGATGTGCTCACGTAGGTGATCTGGCCACATCAAGGCCTATGTTATAAACAATGAGTGGGTTCTGAGATCCTCCTTCTTACAGATCTGTTTTCTGAAATTAAACCTTCCTATAAAAGGAAGTAATACTTTAGTAAGATTCCATTAGAGCATGGCTTTTGGTACCATAGCTATCAGAATTGCAGCAAACCTTATAAGGGGGAAGGCATGATGATAATTTAACATAGCCTCACTCTGAAGCTCCTATGGATTGTTTCTAATCTCCTGTCTCTTCCCAGGAGACGAGCACAATATTGGGGGAAATTTTCCACAAAGGAGACTGTCATCCATTTCCCTCAGTGGAAAAAAAAAATCACCTATCGTTAATATCAGGACCCAGCTCTTTGTTTTATAGTATTTCATATCAATTTGTTTGAATATGAGAGAATTTAGCATATTCCTTTGGTGCCTATGTTAAAGTATGTAAAATTTTGGGGTCTGTTGTATTACAGAGAAAAGTGAGCCCTAAACCTTGCTGTGACATGGCCTCAGATCACATTTAGGGAGCAGATTGCCATCTCTTCCTTGGCATGTTCTAAGTGTAAATTTTTTAGTATTTCTTTTTCATTTTGACAATGCTCATGTAAGAGATTGTGTTGATTTTTTTAACCATCTTTCCCAACCTTATTATTAAAGATCTTACCCGTGTGACACAGAGAGCTAAGCCAGTGGAGACTTCATGCAGCTCATCCTTCCTTATTCATTCCACATCTAAGCAAGAGTATAAATTTGCTAGGTAACTGCCTTACTCATTGTTTTCTATTAAGGAATGCCTAAACGCCTCCCACCTGGCTTCTCAGCAGGACAGGCCAATCCGAACTTTATGCAAGGTCAGGTGCCTTCGACCACAGCAACCACCCCTGGGAATTCAGGAGCCCCCCAGCTGCAAGCAAATCAAAATGTCCAGCATGCAGGTTTGTTTTCTGTAATTTATTCAGCCAGCATTTATTGAACATTGTGTGCTAGATACCATGATAGATAATAAGAATATACAGATAAATATAAATCCTGGTCCTTCTCTTAATCTCAAACTCAAATCATTCTTTCAGGGCAATAACTGGTAAATCAAAAGTAGATACAGTATCTTGGGGACCTGAGGAAAGGAAATGAAACTTGAGTTTAAGCAGGTTTCAGCAATTTTTTTTTTCCTGTAAAAGACTCCAGATAATAAACATTTCAGGCTTTGCAGATTATATGGTCTCTGTTACAACTACTTAACTCTGCTATCACAGCACAAAAGTAGCCATAAATAATTTGACAAATGAACATGGCAGTGTTCACACACTGTTTATTTAGAAACTGGCAGTGGGCTTGATTTGGCCCATGGGCCATAGTTTGCCAACCCGAGTTAGTAAAAAGGCCAAAGGCATTTCTGGCAAAGGAAACTGTAGTTACAGTGTAGGCACATGGCATTTTGGGCAACTGCACGTTTTAAAATCTCTCTATAGTACATGTTAGCTTTGTTTGTGCAGAATGTCTAAATTCTGGTTTATAATGTGGTATGTGAAGAACAGACTTCAATCAGTATAGATTTATTGCCAACAGTGTACTGTATATAAGAAGAAATTGTGGAGGAGAAATAGGATGGAACAGAATGACTAAAAAAATTCTAACTTATTTTTATTTTTTTTTTAACCAATTACAAGTAAGTTTTATTTTTCAAAAATAATTTGATGCACATATAACTATCATTGCTGTTTGCAAATAAAATATGTAGAAGAAGTTAGTAATTTGGTAATTCGTCTTTACGCTTCTGACATTTTCGGAAGATGTAAGTGCCATATTTCTTATACTAGATCTTCCATTAAAGAATTTAATTTCACAGAACTAAATATTGTTTATTTTATTAGACAATGGAAATGAATCTCTGCTCCAGGGTCATTTAAACATTTATTATTAAACACAGATAAAATCAATGCTTGCGTCAGGGAATATTAAAAGCAAAGTCTAGTTTGTGTCACCCTTTGCCTATGGGAAACTATTAATGCCACTTTTAGATATAGAACAAACTTAGAAACAAATCAATCTTCAAAACAATTCATAGAACTTCCATTTTATAAATAATTCATAGGTAGGACACTGCCCATAATAATAGAAGCTTATCAGTTTCTCCTTTGTTCCATGAAATCTACGGTATTTCTTTTCTATGCGTTTTACTAGGAGAATGGGAGAGATAGTTGTTTTGTTTTTTTAAAGTTCAAACTGGTCCTTGAAGCGTGAGAGAAGGGCCGGGTAAACTGTTTTACCTTACCCATCTGCTAATGCAAAACTGCATTCCGGGTTATGTGAATTTATGTTTTCTGTAGGAAGTTACTAAAAAGTGATAAAATCATTTCATAATTCTTCCACCCAAGCACAGCTATTTTGTATTTATATATGGTGCCTTTCACATGCACATATTGTTTAGACTTCCCCATTTCTCCTAAGATAGTTGTACTCCTGTCTCTCATTTTCTGTTCTCTTACCCTACTTTATTTCTCTTGTTAGCTTTTATTTCTTACTGAAAAAAATATTTGTCTGTCTTTTACAGTCTCTTGCCAGCTCCAAAGAGTCAGGGATTTGGTCCGTGTTATTAACCGATACTACATGTTAGGTACTCAATAAGTAATTATTGATTGAATGAGTATACACTGGTATATTCAGTGTGTATAGTATATACAGTGGTCATGGATTTTAAGAGTTTATAAGGCTAATGATCCCAAAATCTTCTTTGGGATTCAGAAAAACTAAATAATGTAAACACAGGACAGTTTGTCCCCTGCTTCCTTGGCTGGAGTATGGATTGGCCTCATAACTTCATTATGGCTGCCACTTTCTAGTCCTTACTTAAAAGTGACAAATGAAAGAGCTATAAAATGTAAACCAATTTGAAAAGAAACTATTATAAAATTTAAAAAAAACAAACTATATATTTTATCAAAGAAAGAGCTATAAAATAATCTAAAAGATTATTCGGTAAAAAGGGGGAGATAATGCAAGTTACTATAGGAAAACCCTAAAGACCCAACAATAAGTAAACACTACAGCAAGCCAGGCAATGTCTTTGTCTAAATTAGAAATAACTGAGAATAGGACATGTACTATATGATTCACCTGGGACTGCCACAGGGGAGGGTCAGTGACGTTCTAACATCCCTTGGTACCTGTTGTCTGTCTGCAGCTTCTGGATTGTCTGTCAGTTGACTTCCACCAGAGGCTCAGCTTCCAGATCAGGAATAAAGAATTTTTATCACACTGGGGAGAGGATACCTGTCCTTAGGAAGTATTAGGTGTTCTTTCCTTTCACGTGCAGCATCCAGATACCACACAGTGTAAACTCTGAGAGTCAGTAGTTTTCCAGCAAGCATGTTTAAATGTCTTCCCAGCACTGTCAAGGTTTTCCTAAGACGATGCATCACGTTCGTTGTTTTCCTGACCCATCTAAAGCAGAGCTTATTTCGCTAGCCCACAGAACTTTTCATTAATTTTCTTTACCTTAAAATAACTACATGTTATTTTTGAACAATGAGATGCTGCCTTTCTTTTTATTTCATCTGAAAGAAAGTAAACTATTGATCTTCAAAATGTTATCTTTAAGTTACCAAACAAGAGTAAAGAAACCATTTCCCCTTCTCTGTTGTATGGTCATTGAGAATGTAACCAATCATTCCACAGTCATATCTCCAATCATATTTCAAAAAAGCCACAGAAAATATGTCAAACATAGCATATTTATTTATGTTGACCAGTGTGTATATGGGTGATGAGTGTTTCTCCAATTAATAATTTGAGTATCTTAATAACAATAAGATAAGAGTATTTCTGTCTGAAACTGTCCTTTTTTTGTTTGTTTGTTTAAGGTGGTCAAGGAGCTGGTCCTCCTCAAAACCAGATGCAGGTGTCCCACGGGCCACCAAATATGATGCAGCCTGGCCTCATGGGAATTCATGGCAACATGAACAGCCAGCAGGCTGGTAGTTCTGGGGTTCCTCAGGTGAACCTGGGCAACATGCAAGGCCAGCCCCAGCAGGGCCCACCTTCTCAGCTGATGAGCATGCACCAGCAGATTGTGCCCTCCCAGGGCCAGATGGTCCAGCAGCAAGGAACCTTGAACCCTCAGAACCCTATGATCCTTTCAAGGGCCCAGCTCATGCCTCAGGGCCAGATGATGGTGAACCCTCAAAGCCAAAATCTTGGGCCCTCGCCCCAAAGGATGACCCCACCCAAGCAGATTCTTCCCCAGCAGGGCCCACAAATGATGGCGCCACATAACCAGATGATGGGGCCTCAGGGGCAAGTTTTACTCCAACAGAACCCGATGATAGAGCAGATCATGACCAATCAGATGCAGGGGAATAAGCAACAGTTTAACACTCAGAACCAATCCAATGTCATGCCGGGACCAGCACAGATAATGAGGGGACCAACTCCAAACATGCAAGGAAACATGGTGCAGTTTACGGGACAGATATCAGGACAGATGCTGCCACAGCAAGGGCCCGTGAACAACAGTCCATCTCAGGTTATGGGGATTCAGGGGCAGGTCTTGCGACCACCGGGGCCCAGCCCACACATGGCCCAGCAGCATGGTGATCCTGCTACTACAGCAAACAATGATGTCAGTTTGTCTCAGATGATGCCTGATGTTAACATGCAACAAACCAACATGGTTCCCCCCCACGTGCAGGCCATGCAGGGAAACAGTGCCTCGGGAAACCACTTCTCAGGCCATGGGATGCCTTTCAATGCACCTTTCAGTGGAGCACCTAATGGAAATCAGATGTCCTGTGGTCAGAATCCAGGCTTCCCAGTCAATAAGGATGTCACACTAACAAGCCCATTGTTGGTCAACTTACTGCAGAGTGATATTTCTGCAGGCCATTTTGGGGTAAACAATAAGCAAAATAATACCAACGCAAATAAACCGAAGAAGAAGAAACCGCCTCGGAAGAAGAAAAATAGTCAGCAAGATCTAAAGTAGGTTGTGATAGTTTTGCCTCAAATCTTATTTATTTCTATGTGAAACTTTTTTGATGGAAAATTTTAATCGTATATAAAATTTGCACAGTATGAAATCCCTCTGCTTCAGCAATTATCAAGTCGTAGTCTATCTTGCCTTCGTCTCCCCATTACTTTCTGATTATTTTAAAGCAAACTGACTATAAATATTTTCAGTACTATGTACCTCTGAAAGATAAGAACAGTTTGAGTTTTTTTATTTTAATGAACACGTAATGCCATTAACATGTAGAAAAACTAATACTTTTCTCCATATTCTCACATATTCAGACAGTGTTCAGAGTTTTCTGATTATCTTAAATTAATTCTTTTTTTATCATTTGTTCAAATAAGGAGCCAAACAAGGTTCATACATTGCAACTGACTGATCTGTGTCTCTTAAGTCTGTAGTCCCAGGGGGATTGCAGCACACAGAAACTGAAAAGTAGTGGGTGCTACCACATTACACCTCCACAAAGCACTTCAGGCTTATAATCACTACTGGGGAGCCAGAAAGGCCAGATGTGTTTTGGAAATGAAAACAGTTTATCAAGACTCCTTGCTGTTTCAAATAGAAATAGTTTTTCGGGGGCACCTGGCTGGCTCAGTCCATAGAGCATGCAACTCTTGATCTCAGGGTTGGGAGTTCAAGCCCCACATTGGATATAGAGATTACTTAAAGAAATAAAATCTTAAAAAAAGAAGAAATAATTTTTTTGTACAGATGCCTTTCCTTTAAAAGCTCTCCATTTTGTGACAAAATAAATAAGTAAAGGCTCTTCATCATCCCTAGAAGCTTAAAACCTCTTGTAATGTGGTTGGGCCTTTGTAAATCAGTTACCCTTTAAGTGAAGTTTCTCTAGGTGAGTTCTTTTGCAAGATCACAGCAGGAAGGACAGTTAATTTATATGTCATGTCTTGAAGCTAAGTATTAATCATATTTTTTGACATTGATAAAATGTTTCCAGAGGGAGTATTAATTAAACTGGATTTTCTGCCTTTAATCATAAAATTGGAAGAGACATTTGTTAATAGGGAATAGTGACTAATGAATATAAAATGGGTTAGTTGCTGGAATATAAAATTGCTGAAACTATAGGAGAGTTTTAGTTAAACAACCATAATCATAAATGTTCAAAATAAAACCCTACTAGCTGTCTCTGAGCCTTCTCACAATATTTCTTTGATTGTACCCTACTATTATATTATACTCGCTTCTTGAATATTATAAATTATAAGTCTATAACTGTATATTAACAAACTATATTTTCCTGAATTCAGACTTAATAAGACTTTTAATTATCTAATTTTTCCAGTAGCTTTAAGTTAAATTCTTTACTGATTTCAACCTGCTATCCTGGGAGGATATTTATTTCTCCTAGTAGTCTAAGAGTAAAAATTGCAAGGCTATTTAGTTGCCATTACTATGGATTCTTGCTGCCTTCACCAGCTCTCAGGAAGACTGCTTACTTGTTGGAGTTAGAAATTGTGAAAAAGGCCTTATATAGGTATCAGGGTTCCTACCAAAGGGAGACAGTAGGTATAATAGGAAGAGCACCTGCTCCTGACTCCACCCCTAGCTCACTGTGGAGCTTTGGGCCTGTCTCTTACACCTCTCTGGGCCTTTTTTTTCTCATCCATAACATGAAGTGACTGGACCAGATATCTTGAGATTTCTTTAGCAGTGCAGTTCCATGAAAGTAAAGAGATCTACAGAATCCTTATAATTTGAAGTGAGAGAAAAGTCATAGAAGGAACAAATTGTTATAGGCATCTGGATGTGCTAAGGACCTGCTTCAAGCTCTAAATTTCCATGTGCTAGGACTTTTTAAAATGGGTTTAAGGTAAGGCTTAGAAACCACACAGAATACAATGAGATCCAGTATTGTCTAAAACTGGGTGACCAATGTCAGGGCAAAGGGAAACTAAAGATAGGGAAGAAAGGTACAGCTAGGAATAAGATTGCAAACCAAATGGATATGAGTACATTGGTTCTTTGGGAATGTGGATATTAGTAGATAACATTTTTTTCATTTCTTTTTCCCCACTAAAAATCCTAAGTTACCACCAGGTAAAAACGAAAGCATCCCAAAGCCAGTGGGGATGTCTGCAAATACTCATTCTGCAGCAGTAATAATTAGCTTTGTTTTAGTATTCTCTATTTTTCTTTATTCCCTGGATACCATTTTCATCAGCCAACCTACTTTTTGCAAGGTGTTATGAATTGTGAGAGCCGCCACTATATCCACAAAAAATAAACAATCTGGACTCCATGGTTGAAATTGTTAACTATACCAAAGATAGTGTGGTTTCACAAGAATAGTACTTTATAATGTTGGTAGCCCAAACTATGATCAGGTCTTAAAACATTTAAATGACGGATGATTACATGAAAATCATTATGTCAGAAATTTGTAGAAAGCACTTTGAGTAAATAGCCATACTATTATTAAATAGATTTTATTGTTTAATGAAATTGCTGGATTATTTTTATGCCAAATATTGAATATTTTATCAGACTAGAGATATGTAAGTTATGATAATGATAATGCAAACAGATTTTAGTTCTTCAGAAGTAGGGGCGAGGTTTAGCTACTTTCATGTATAAGCCATGCAACTTACTCCCAAATGTGTAATTTATTTTTTAGTACCCCAGATACTCGCCCAGCTGGGCTGGAGGACGCCGATCAGCAGCCATTGCCTGGAGAACAAGGAATTAACTTGGACAACTCAGGCCCTAAACTGCCAGAATTTTCAAACCGACCACCAGGTGATAAAATGTTAGCTAAAGACTGTATACTTTTCATCATTTATACAGCAGTACAAGGCTTCTCTTCAAGGAAACATTAGTCTTTTATTTTGTCTCCTATCTAGGCTTCTTTAGTGATTAAATGTGTCTAATATTTGGAAACTTTGCCTCGATAGTAGAAATTTCAAATATAACTTCTGAAGGCATATGTATATGTAGTATATACAGTTGGCCCTTAAACAACATGGGTTTGAACTGCATTACCTACTTACATGCACATGTTTTCAATAAATACAGTAGTATAAGTGTACCCTCTCTTACGATATTCTTAACATTTTTCTTTTCTCTAGCTTACTTTACTGTAATACAGCATATAATACATATAACACAAAATGTGTGTTAATCAACTGTGTGGGTTATATCTAAGGCTTCCAGTTAACAGGTAGGCTATCAGTACTTAAGTTTTGGAGGAGTCAAAAGTTATGCGTGGATTTTCAACTGCACAGGGGATCGGTACTCCTAACTCCCACCTCGTTCAAGGGTCAAATGTATATATGCTGCTAAGATTAGCCTTCTTAATTTTAAGTCCTCATAAAATCAGACTGAAATGTCAAGTGCCTCTTTATTCTTGTCAAGATTCTAGTTGGCATCTAAATGGAGTAAGATTAAATGGAAAGATGTTTTCACTCGAATCCCGCTTGCCTGCTTTTCCTGCAGCCTTTCCTATTAGGGTTTTCTCGAAGCAGTGAACAGGGTTTACAATAAGATTTTTTTAGTAGAAGTTTTATTTGAATTTTAAATATAAAAATTATGTAAGAATAATAAAAGAGACACTCATGTACCTACCACCCGGCTGAATAATAAATAAGATCAGTATTGGTGAATCCCCCTGCATTGTACCCCTTTTTGACTATAAAATAATATTATTCTCTAAATGGTAAAAAGAAAAAAGCTTTTTCTAAAATCCATTCATTCCAACCTAGGTGTTGCAGAAGAACTAAGGCCAGCTGCCACAATATCTCTATACTTGTTACTCTTGGCTTGAACAGTGATTTATAACACAGGGGAATCCCTATGCCTTAGTTGAAGACACATAAGCCTGTCACACTTAGGTCACTCTCCCCTGTATGTACAAAGGATTATGTTTTATTTCTTCTTCACTAGTTATTCCTCCTCCTTTTTGACATGTAAGTGAGAATGACATTATTTTGGGGATATACCGTAATCCACCCTTAATTTATATATTTTAAAAGTGAATTAAAAAAAAGTAAATACATCATGATGTCAATACTTTGTGCTATTTATTACAAATTGTTTGGGCACACCACAGTTCCAGTCAGTGAGTTGCAGCGATTGAAGCAGGGAGGTCACCAGTCTTGGCAGGTATATCCAGACAGCATTATGAATAGGAAGGTACCTTCTTCCCTCAGACACATCTGAATTCTTATATGAATCCCAGAGGTCCTTGCACACATCATTGCTTCCTTTTAGAGTTTAAAAAGTAAGAACCTACAGGATGAATTTGGCCTATCATATGTTTGAATTAGCATGCAGTATCTTAAACCAGATTAAAACCTGAATTTAGGTGCCTTTAGACAGAACATCCATTCTGCAGTTTGGCTCTGTCCACAGGACTACTGCTGTCTTATACCAGGCCACTTCTGTTCCTCACTACTGGCCTGGTGCCAGAAGGCGTATGAGTTTGCAACTCTTGATTAATAAATATGGGTTTGGTTATGTTATAGACACTATGTGTGTTCTGGCTTTCCTTCTCCACCATTCTGTCATGGCAACCCCAGTCTGTCTTCCTATCGTTAGTGCCCTTTGGACTGCTGCCTCCAGCTTCTGGAATCTTTATAACAGCAGAGCCCTCAGCTGTAACTTTTGAGAAGTTGCCATATTATCTGTTCTGCTCTCTTTGGTATTTATTGTGCTACCTGGTGGGCTGATTTAAAGATAAAAGACATTTGTGACGTAGCCCAACAACAATGGGCTTCTACAGAAATGACAGTTTTCTTTAATATGGGAACCCGAGTTAAACCTGTAGAAATGCCATATTATTATTGGCTCTATAATTGTAAAGAAGTAACTTGGGCCTAAAATAGGAAAGGATTTTTAAAAAATCTCTAAAACTGAATTCTGCACATTGTACTTATTGGTGCCATGGAAATCTTTGGCCAGAAGACAACAATTAGCTGTTGACCACAGGGTCTGACCCTGTGGATCAGCAGCATTTGGTAGCTCCTCTGTGAAAATCTTGAACCATCATTTCTGCCAACTGCTAGGGCCAACTGTTCTTATTCCTGCGCCTTCTTAAGACTCCCCTTACGCATTTTTCATGCAACAATGGAATGAATCTAGTCTGTGAAATTGTATCCCGGCTATATCCCCACTTTTTCCCATGGAACTACCTTTATTCTTGGTTAATGATTTTTCCTTTCTGCTGATTGTGTAAAGCTTTGGTTCTAAAATGCAGCTTCACAACAGAAGGAGTCATTTGAATTGTTGCCTTCTGAAATCCTACAAGGCATTGTCCCTCAGTTCTTTTCCCAAAATTATTTTTTATTCCTGAGGGCAATGTGTCTGGCTTCTTATTCTTCCATTGTGGATTCATAGAAAATATTTCTCCAAATTGAGTTTTATCATGTAAGAAAGTAAATGGAAATTGATATTCCTAAAAAAATCTTCAGTATCCTCAATTTATTTTCAATGTATGTATCAGCTTCTATTAGCTCGTACTATTTATTAAATTGATTTACATCAGAGGGACAGTTTAATTCATTTGGGTTCCCCAAAGGATTGAGCTTGAAGGATGCAGCATGATGTATGGAGCCAATGGATTGGAGTCATTTTAAATCCCTCTTAAGGCATTGAATCCTAGCATTGTATATTTGCTTCTTTTAAAGAATAAAAGGCTATCTTCGATGCTGTTGTTTTCACAAAATCAAGTCTTACAAAATTAATCTGTGATAACAGAAAGTGAATCCTAAATGCCTTACTTCACTCACAAGTACAATGAAATATTTATTATTTCCACATGAGACCCCAGTGCTGGGTGGTCAGTTACTTGCTGTTGATGGGAGTTTTTCTCATTTCATCTGATGTTTGGCTGGAATAGACTCAGCCACTTTCATTGCATGGCACAGAGTGTCTATTAGAGACTTAGTACAGTAGTGCCTCGTTCAGACCTTGAAGACTAAGGAGCTCCATGTTCTTGATGCTTTGCTTTTTGCTTCCTTAAGCAGTGTGCCCCTTTGCTTATGTCGGAAAACGAGGGGCTGCCCCTCCCCCCTGGGAGTAGGCACACCTAAGCTGTTTGTGCACTATCTGGGCCACCTAGATGAGTATTGCTTGGCTATACTCTAAAGGTTGCTTTTCCTGCCGAAAATCTAACTTCCCTGATTTTGGGGGCTTGTTTTAGGTTATCCTTCTCAACCAGTTGAACAGAGGCCACTTCAGCAGATGCCTCCTCAGCTCATGCAGCATGTGGCACCCCCACCACAGCCACCACAGCAGCAGCCGCAGCCACAACTGCCACCACCACCACAGCAGCAGCCACCGCCTCCCAGTCAGCCACAGTCTCAGCAGCAGCAACAGCAGCAGCAGCAGCAGCAGCAACAAATGATGATGATGCTCATGATGCAACAGGACCCCAAATCAGTTAGGCTTCCGGTCTCCCAAAATGTCCACCCCCCACGGGGCCCCCTGAACCCAGACTCCCAGAGAATGCCCATGCAACAGAGCGGCAGCGTGCCTGTCATGGTCAGTTTGCAAGGACCTGCTTCCGTGCCACCGTCACCTGATAAACAAAGAATGCCAATACCTGTGAATACTCCTTTGGGAAGCAATTCAAGGAAAATGGTATACCAGGAGAACTCCCAGAATCCTTCTAGCTCACCACTGGGAGAGATGTCCTCGCTCCCTGAAGCAAGTGGCAGTGAAGTACCATCTGTCTCAGGAGGCCCAAATAACATGCCTTCACATTTAGTAGTTTCCCAGAATCCGTTAATGATGACAGGGCCAAAAGCTGGACCATCACCCCTCTCAGCAACTCAAGGTGCAGCTCCCCAGCAACCCCCTGTAAATTCCCTGCCCAGCTCTCATGGCCACCATTTTCCAAATGTGGCTGCTCCAACCCAAACATCTAGGCCTAAAACACCGAACAGAGCCAGCCCCAGACCCTACTATCCTCAGACACCCAACAATCGCCCTCCTAGCACAGAACCTTCAGAAATCAGTCTATCACCAGAAAGACTCAATGCCTCCATAGCAGGACTCTTCCCCCCACAGATTAATATTCCTTTACCTCCTAGGCCAAATCTAAACAGGGGCTTTGATCAGCAGGGCCTAAATCCAACAACTTTAAAGGCCATCGGGCAAGCACCTTCAAATCTTACCATGAATAATCCTTCCAATTTTGCTGCCCCACAAACTCACAAATTAGATTCTGTGGTGGTGAATTCTGGAAAGCAGTCTAATTCTGGAGCAACAAAACGGGCTAGTCCGAGCAACAGTCGCAGGTCTAGTCCTGGGTCCAGTAGGAAAACCACCCCAAGTCCTGGGAGGCAAAATTCAAAAACCCCTAAACTTACTCTGGCCTCTCAAACAAACACAGCCCTGTTGCAGAACGTGGAGTTGCCAAGAAATGTATTGGTCAGTCCCGCTCCTTTGGCCAATCCCCCTGTACCTGGGAGCTTCCCTAACAATAGTGGGCTGAATCCTCAGAATCCTACCATGCCTGTGGCCGCAGTGGGAGGTGTTCTCGAGGATAACAAGGAGAGCTTGAATGTGCCTCAGGAC
The DNA here is from genome assembly GCA_030068075.1 of Paguma larvata. NCBI lineage: Eukaryota > Metazoa > Chordata > Mammalia > Carnivora > Viverridae > Paguma > Paguma larvata. The sequence continues at coordinate 25,621,624 of CM057844.1, read as the reverse complement.
AGCGATTGCCAGAATTCCCAGAGTAGGAAGGAGCAGGTAAACGTTGAGCTCAAAGCCGTGCCCGCCCAAGAAGTTAAAATGGTTGTCTCTGAAGATCAGTCTAAGAAGGATGGGCAATCTTCGGATCCTAACAAACTTCCCGGTGTCGAAGAGAACAAAAATTTGGTGTCTCCTGCTATGAGGGAAGCACCGACATCGTTAAGTCAACTTCTTGACAACTCTGGAGCTCCTAATGTGACCATTAAACCCCCTGGGCTTACAGATCTGGAAGTAACGCCTCCAGTAGTTTCTGGGGAGGACCTGAAAAAAGCATCTGTCATTCCCACACTGCAGGATCCGTCTTCTTCTAAAGAACCCTCTAATTCCCTAAATTTACCTCACACTAATGAGCCGTGTTCAACCCTTGTGCATCCAGAATTGAGTGAGGTCAGTTCTAATGTTGCACCAAGCATCCCTCCAGTCATGTCAAGACCTGTCAGCTCTTCCACCATCTCCACTCCCTTGCCCCCAAATCAGATAACTGTTTTCGTAACTTCCAATCCTATCACGACTTCAGCTAATACATCAGCAGCTCTGCCAACTCACCTGCAGTCTGCATTGATGTCAACAGTCGTCACAATGCCCAATGTGGGTAGCAAGGTTATGGTTTCTGAGGGACAGTCAGCTGCTCAGTCTAATGCCCGGCCTCAGTTCATTACACCTGTATTTATCAATTCATCCTCAATAATTCAGGTTATGAAAGGATCACAGCCAAGCACAATTCCTGCAGCCCCACTGACAACCAACTCTGGCTTGATGCCTCCCTCTGTTGCAGTTGTTGGCCCTTTACACATACCTCAGAACATAAAATTTTCTTCTGCTCCTGTACCGCCTAGTGCCCCCTCCAATAGTACTGCTCCAAATATACAGACTGGTCGGCCCTTGGTCCTTAACTCAAGAACCACCCCTGTTCAGCTTCCTTCCCCCCCATGTACAACTTCTCCAGTTGTCCCTCCTCATCCCCCTGTCCAGCAAGTGAAAGAATTGAATCCAGATGAGGCGAGTCCTCAGGTGAGCACCTCAGCAGATCAGAGCACTCTACCCTCTTCACAGTCAACCACAATGGTTTCTCCCCTTTTGACCAATAGTCCAGGCTCCTCTGTCAACCGGCGAAGCCCAGTCTCATCTAGTAAGGGCAAAGGAAAAGTGGACAAAATCGGCCAGATTTTGCTGACCAAGGCATGTAAGAAAGTTACAGGCTCTCTTGAGAAAGGGGAAGAGCAATATGGTGCAGATGGAGAGACTGAAGGCCAAGGGCTAGAGACCACAACTCCAGGGCTCGTGGGAACAGAGCAGTTATCCACAGAGCTGGACAGTAAAACCCCAACGCCCCCAGCACCCACTCTGGTAAAAATGACCTCTAGCCCCGTGGGCCCGGGCTCCACCTCAGCAGGACCCAGCTTACCTGGCGGTACTCTCCCCACCAGTGTACGCTCGATAGTAACCACTCTGGTACCCTCTGAGCTCATCTCTGCGGCGCCGGCCACAAAAAACAATCATGTTGGCATAGCATCTGAGCCACTTGCGGGTGGCCTAGTGGAGGAGAAGGTGGGATCTCATCCAGAGCTTCTACCCAGCATAGGTATGTACTCGGGGCCTGGCATCATCTCCTCGTGTCAATTTTTTGATGACCTATCCCACAAAAGAAAGCATGACTTCTCTCCTACTTGGAGGAAGAAGAGTGGGCTAAATGGCAATAGTGGTAGTTTCATTTATTAGAAGTACATTGGGAAATATCCTTGAAAACCCATGTTAGGTTTACAGTCATTAATAGGTTCTCTCTCAGCTCCTAAAATAATGATAGACCTTTCATTTATACAAAGCTTTTCATTTTACGAGGAAATATCTTTACCTATGTTATCTCACATCATCTTCATACCAACCATGTCAGGTAGCCCTTAACCCGATTCTGTGGGTGAGAAGATTGAAACGCAGAGTTCAGTATTTGTTCAAAGTTCATACTGTGAACCTTCAGTTTAACATTGTCTCTTAAAGGTGAATAGCAATTTCTGCAAGCTCTCCTTACCATGATAATGACTTGCTCTTGACAGTTTCAGAGCAGGGAGGGTTCTCATAGCCCCTTCCTCTTGTACTCTATCCCAGGGACTATTCCCTTCTGACGGTCTACTCTAGAGGAGAGCTTTTCAGAAAACCAAGTTTCATGATAATAGACACAGGAGAAGCAAAGTGGTTGAGAGACAGATAGGCTTGAGTTCAGCGCCACCATTTACCAGCTCCGTGGGTTTAAGTAAGTTGCTCAACTACTCTAAACTTGAGTTTCTTCCTTTGTATTATGGGAACAACAGTAGTTAGAAGAATTCACTGAGATATTGCATATAATGTGCCTAGCACAGAATATAGTAATGAATAAATGGAAAAAAATTGTTATTACTGATTTCTCTTTGACACAGTTTTTCGTAAATTAGACCATTCCAATTCATGTATATCTACTTCAAACTATTTCCTATGTACTGTTAAGATGGACAAATGGTGAGAGCATAGGTATCCTTATACCTCCTCTCCCCCTTTCACACCCTGCCCCCCTCCCCCACACACACACGTCCCTCCTGTGAAGCCTGAGTGATACAGAAGCTCTGTTTTCCCTGAGTGGAGTCAATCACACACTGCCAAAGCTGAGAAGGACCTTTGCTGTATCCTAGGACAGCTAATAGTGCCTTTGTTGTTGAATGCGAGCTGAAATGTTTTGAGCGGTAAGCACCTAGGAGGAGGGTCCGAAAGAGCACAAGCTTCAGGTTATAATCAGAGTTCAAATTCTAGTTCCACTGGTTACCAATCACAGTTGGATAAATTCCTTAACCTCTTATAAGCCATGTACTTCACCTGTAAAACAGAGTTTGTAATTCCTACCTCCCAAAATATGCAAAGATAAAAGGAGAGGACTTAGCATAAAGTGGCCAGCATACTGCCTCACACAGAGCTTTGGAAACGTTAATTCCCTCTCTCCCTCTTCAGTGCTAGAGATACAGGGAAGGATAAAGACCCTTAAGGAGTATACTGCCGTTACAGGAGACAGACTGCACAGGGCTGGGTGCCCTAAGTTTCTGGCTGAAGTTCTGTGAATTGTGGATGACCCCTAAGAATGAAAAAGGAACCTGGTGTGACTTAAATATATTTTCTGCTATTAAATGTTTATATTGTATTTCTGCAGGGAATCCCCCTGCCCATGAACTCCACCCCCAGCCCACCACGCACACATACCAAAAGAATAATGGTGAAGTGATTAGAGAATATTTTTATCTGGATCATATAATCCTAGAGAAATATATGAGCTTTGGGGAGATGAACCTGCAGTTCAAAAAAAAAAAAAAAAAAACAAAACTCAATTTTAGTTAAGATTGTTTCCATTCTTTTTTAAGGGGCTTCTAGGTTTTTAACTTGAAAATGTGAGAAATCAATACTGGAGTTAAAAGTAGGATTTAAGGTAAAGTTTTAGGCTTTATCAGATAATCATCCAAAATAAATTCTTAACACAAAGGCATTATTGACTAAGCAGGGAGAGAAATCTACAAAATTCACAATTTCCACAAGAGAATAAAACTTATTGTTACCAAATTTATCTGGGATGCTAGACTGAAATGTCAAGATAGGAGGACATAATCCTTGAGTGACTGGCATATCTGCGCCCTTAATCTTTACTGTATGATCCAGTAAGCTTCCATTCTAGAGTACATTATGTATCGTGTTCCATTCCTCTTCAAGGACCTAAGTACTCTCTGTCCTCAGAAGCCTAATTCTGATGTTTCTCCCTCTAATACACCATCAGTTTTGTCAATCTAGAATTGATCATCTCCCTTGCTTTCAATTCCCATAGCACTTTCTACCTTATGAATCTTCTTCATATAACATCCCAGTGGACTCCAGGGTACCACATGTGTGTACTTATCTTTGATACTGGACTGAACAAAAACAATAATTGGTCTCTAATAGCACCTGGAACAGCGCCTTGCCCTTAGAAGTTCTTGGTAACTGTTTGTTGTATGAGTAAATAACGTATCAAATGATGTATTCGTCAAGTATGAATTGAATATCTGCTCGATGACCATCACTCTTGCCAGGTGCAGTAGAAAAGTACAAAATAAATTTTAGGATTCACGCCTCAAGGGGTGTAGTCTTTAGAGGGATGAGAAAATTTTTAAATGCTAAGATGAATGGTATCATTGTTCCTCTGCAAGTGGTTCAGTTTGCATACTAAGGTGTGCTTTGGGATTAAGTTTTGAAATGTCCTTTCAAGGCCAGTTTCAAGTACTGCCCTCCAAGAGTATGTGTATTTCAGTAGTTACTTAGCCCTTGATTCAGTCAATGCCTTCAGTTTTGTTGAGAAAAGAAAGTAAAAGGCCTGTATTTTTTTTTTTTCTTGCCTTAGCCCCTTCACCGAGTTTAGTCGCAAAGGAAACTCCAGCCACAACACCGCAGGGGCCTGTTGCCAGACCAGGTAAGGCATGCTTTGGAAAAACTTAGATCTGAGTGGAATGGATTACACGTAAAGGAATTGCTGCTGTCCTCAAGGTGCCAGGAAGTGGCTGAAACTCTCACCCGCTGGCTTCAGGGCAGACCTCAGATGAGTGACAGAGCTTGTGCAGGACTATTTGGGGTTATTTTCCCCCTACCAGCTTGCTGTCTTACGCATTCCTGGTGTCAGCCAGGGAACTCAAGAAGGGCATTGCGGTGCCCATTGTCTGCCACCCAGCTGTGGGTGGTTTCCATTGCACTGTGTGCCCTGTTCCATGACCCTGGCACCTAGAGCTGGCAGCGGACTGGCCCGTGGTAACTCGCTAGGGTGGTTAAGCGTTCCTGCACTCGATAGTAATTGCATATCCATGATAGGAGTGGAGGCTTATTCTGAGCACCTCTGCTACTCCTCCCAGGAGGAGTCCGTCGTTTCAGTCCTCTCTGGATGGCATTATGTTTCCTATGACTGAGAACTTGCAAAGAGCACAAGGGATGGTGTTTCTGGAAGGTGGAGTTCATGGTAATCTGACAGATAATTGCTGTGGAATGCTGGGTTAGCTCAGAACGCATGAGGATCTTGATGGCAATAACAGTACTGCCTTCATAGTCAGATAAATAGCGTAAGTGTGTTACTGTTTAATGTTGCCTGACTCTTTGTCACTGAACATATTGAGGGATACCAAAAAGAAAAAAAAAAGGTATGACACTTTTCACTCAGAGGTTAGAATCTCATTTATAGTCCAGTCACACTTGACAAAATTTATAAGCAAAAACCAATATTATCATGGTTAGTTTTGTGGGCCTAAATCAGTGAAATAAAGATATAACTTGTGATTTTTTTTTTAAGATTTTATTTTATTTTTAAGTAATTGCTACACCCACGGTGGGGCTTGAACCCATGACCCCAAGATCAAGAGTTGCATACTCCACCAACTGAGCCAACCAGGCATCTTAACTTGTGATTATTTTAAAAGCTGCTTCAGGTGCTATGTGCTATGCTATGTTCTATTGCATACTCTGCGTAAAATCGGAATTATGAAAAGAATGGATGAGCAAAAAACGTTTCAGCTATTCAGATTCTTCGTTTGCTACCAACTATCCACATGATGCGTGACATTGTGCTAGGCTCCTGACAAGGATAGGAGTGGAGCCAATTGTATCTCTATTAGAGAAATTCATTTTTGGTGAGAAAAGGAGCAACTAAAAGAGGAAGGGAATTTCATTTTCTGCCCCAATTCTTTACTCCAGAAAAATGTGCTTTACCATATGTCTTCCTTAGAATAATTGACCAAGAATCCTATTCCTTTTAAAAGTTTGACTTAAATGAATCTTCTCAAAATACCCCGATAGTCACTAATTGCCTCACCAGATTCCTTTGATCTCTACTAATGTGAATTAGCTGTAATAGTGTTAAAGTTCTCAAAAGCACTGAATTTTGTTTTGCAGGAGCAAACTAATAAAATTTTTTGGTAATCGGCCTCTTTTGAACTGTTTTCATTTTTGAGCACATGTTACCTGAGTTTGTATGCCCCAGTGGAGCTAACAAGGCAGCAGAAACCCAGTGAGCTGGTATCTATTTCATGTGGAGGGTTTCCAGGTTTTATGCATTAGATATGGGGAACTAAGTAGCAAATGAGAAGCAAGGATTCCCTCATCTTGCACTGAAGGCAGAGTATTCCAGCATGAAGACCGCATCAACATGAGCATCCTAACAATAAGAATAGCTACTAAGTTCTTACTGACAGCCAGGTGCTGTACTGAGGTTTTATATGTGTTGTTCCATTTAATCCTCTTAATTTTGAGTTGAGTAAAGTGGTTGCCCCCATTTTTCAGATGAGGCATTGAGCACAGAGAGGTCAAGCTCAGGGTTACATGGCTAATCAGTGGGGTCAGAATTTTAACCCAGGCGCTCTGATTTCACTGCCCTCAAGGAGGTTAACGTGTAGTCTCTGGGGTAGATGAGGCGTGTACACTGAATCTACTGTGCTGAATTCTCTATAAGGGAGGACAGGGACAGGGACAGAGCTGTGGGAGGCCAGAAGCAGGAGAGATCACTGCTCCCTGGTACATTAGGAAAGTCTTCTGGAAAGATGAAACTATCGAAAAGCAGATAATGGAGAAAGATGTTTTTCTACTGATGCTGAGAAAGAAAGTGCCTGGTAAACCCATAGAATGTTCATTTAAGCAAAACCCTGCTAGACAAATGACAGATTTTCCTTTCTTAGAGGGTATTGCGGGGAGGTTGAGGAAGAGAGGGACGTAATGGAATCTGTAGGCATTACCTCAAAGCAAAGCAGTCTGCACTCTGTAACTCAGTGAGGAAGTCTTTTGGAGGAGATTGCATCCTTAATAGATATTTAAGACATATTTGAAGATGACTGCCTTTAAAAACAAGTATCAAGAGGTTAGAGATATTTTAAGAAAGAAAACAATCTCTTCTACGGGAGAGGAAGAGGCTTATTTTACTAATCTAGTTATAGCCGGTTGAAATATGAACCAGGCAGTGTGAATTTAGTTCTATTGATCCAAACAGGATTATTTCACAGTGTGGAGTAGAAATAAAAATAGACCAAGTAAGTGTCTTATGCCCCAGACAACTGAGTTGTGTCCCTGCCAACTCTGTCTCTGAACCATGTAGGGTGAGGATCCTGCTGGGCATGGAGACATGTTAGCCTAAATAGGGCATTCAGAATTCTGAGGCACCTCCCTTCTCCCAGTAGACATAGACACCAGAAGCTCCCACATCTCATTTCTGTCCTTTGTATTTTTCACAGAACTCGAGGCAAATGCTGCCATGGTCTCTGGACAAAGGTAAGATGATCATTCTGCAGACTCAGCGTGAAAACGGCATAAGCCTCTTTGAAGGGTATCGGCTTTCTCATCCTTTAAACCTCTCTCTCTTCACCTTGTCCTTTTCCTTCACTCTGTGTGCCAGTCTGTTTTCCCCGCTGAAAACAGGGGAGCTGTCATGAGTCCTAACCCCTCAGAGGTAACATTTCTCTTAATAAAACTTGGTGGCCAAGTTTCTACCTTTTTTGGTTCTTTTGAAAACTGAATGAGATAATATGTTCAGCACTCATCACAGTGAGTAAATAGTAAGTTCAGTGTCTAAGAGCTGTTGGTGTATTGTCATTAATATAGTCCTTGCAACACTTTCTAAAGTATAGCTGTTTGATCCTCCAGGCATAAGAGAGAAAGCCAGGCAAGGGTCTGACTCCAAATCTCATGCTTTTTCTGTTACACTACAAAGCCCCACATAACCTAATAAAATGAAATACACCTGTGGCCTCAACCTCATTAACCCCATGGAGAGGAGGAGGAGTATTTTCCAAAGTCATTCCTTTTTTAGTCTAGTAATGCATTGGATAACGTTTTAGAGAATTTATCATATTTGTACAACTTAGTTTATTAAACACCTTCACAACCATTTTCTCATTTAATCCTATCCACCCTGTGAGATGGTCATAATAACCAACATCTATTTGAATGCATCCCATGGCATGCACTGGGCTGCAAGCCCCTTAAGTGTATTATCTCACTAAATTTCCACAATATCTATTAGGAAAGTAAATTTGTCTTGCAGATAAGGAACCTAAAGCTCAGACAACTGGGGTGCCTGGGTGGCTCAGTTGGTTAAGCGGCTGACTTCAGCTCAGGTCATGATCTCATGGTCTGTGAGTTCGAGCCCCGCGTCGAGCTCTGTGCTGACGGCTCAGAGCCTGGAGCCTGCTTCAGATTCTGTGTCTCCCCCTCTCTGTGCCCTTCCCGTGCTCACTCTCTGTCTCTATGTCTCTCAAAAATAAAATAAAAATGCTAAAAAAAAAAAAAAAAAAAAAAGCTCAGACAACTAAATTGCCCAAGGCCACGGATTTAGTAAATGGTGCAACTGAGATTCAAGCTCAGGTGCCCTGACTCCAGAGCCTTCACATTTATGTATTGTAAAAGACAAAATGGGGGGCGCCAGGGTGGCTCAGTCGGTTAAGTGTCCGACTTCGGCTCCGGTCACGATCTCACAGTCTGTGGGTTCGAGCCCCACGTCGGGCCCTGTGCTGACAGCTCAGAGCCTGGAGCTGCTTCAGATTATGTGTCTCCCTCTCTCTGCCCCTCCCCTGCTCATGCTCTGTCTCTCAAAAATGAATAAACATTAAAAAAAATTAAAAAATAAAAGACAAAATGGGGATTTATAGATCAAAAACCTGAAGCATAGAGAAAATTAAATATCATGTCCAATAAATATATAGGTAAGACTTGACCCGTGTTCTTCTGCCTCTAAATTCATTGGTATTCCTACCACATCATTCTCCCTGTTTTTATTTGAATTGGCTAATATTTGAATTCATTTGTCTTTATCAAGCATACACCAACTGTGTGGCTACATAAAGAAGATAATCAGACCAAAAAAGGGTATTCGTTTCTAGAGCTACCTGAGTACTGACCATATGAACAGCACGGCAGTACTGCTGTGACTTTTGCTTTGCCAGCAGAAAGAGGCACCTCAGTTAGGAATCTTTCTTCCTTAGAGGCTTTGACCATTTTGGGGCTCCTAGCCAGAAAGCCATCCTTTACCAGCTCTAAAAGGATGTGTGGATACCCCTGACTTACAATTCTACCCCAGCTCCAGCCTCGCCTCTTCTTCACTTGATTTGGTTCGTGGGTCAGTCCTTAGACATAAAACAAGATAGCAAACAGTATGGCCAGATCTCCAGCTATCGTACCACCAGCGAAGGGTCCTCTGGCAGGAGTGAACAATGGAGGGGTAGCAGGAGTTCATAGGCCATGATTCATGCCTCTAAGGAGCTCCTGATCTAGTGGAAGGCAGAAGATATTAAGATAAAATATGCTGTTACAACGCAATGGGTGCTCTTGAATGCCGGATACAGACTGTGAACCCAAAAAGAAAGGACAACTTCACTTGGGGAGTAAGGTCGTGGAAGACTTCCCAGAAGAGGCATCCCTTTGACCAGCTTGTTTTGTTTTATTTTGTTGCATTACATTTATTCAGTTCCATGCCTCACAAGCAGGTTTAATCGGCATTTTTTCCCTAATGATTTTGACATGCATTTTTTTGAACCATGAAAGTAATAAAAAGTTTATTAAAGAAAATTTGAAATTCAGGTCAGAGAATTGAAAAGAAGAAAATTACCAGGGTGCCTGGGTGGCTCAGTTAAGGATCCAGCTTCAGCTCAGGTCATGATCTTGCAGTTCAGAAGTTCAGGCCCCGCGTCAGGCTCTGTGCTGACAACTCAGAGCCTGGAGCCCGTTTAGATTCTGTGTCTCCCACTCTCTCTGCCTCTCCCCCACTCACACTGTCTCTCTCTCAAAAATAGATAATAAACATTAAAAAAATTTTTTTAAAGAAAATTACCAATAAATCAGTATTCCTATGACTCAAACAATACTCACTATGTATATTTTAGTTCATTTTCTACTTCTCTTCAGAGTATGTATACACATAGGGAATATTTTATATATAAACACTATAATATTTATATTTATGTAATATATAGTGATATATATATATATATATAAGCATTATACACACACATGTATTTCACACCCATTCATTCATATGTACATATATATATTCAACATGTATTTGACGAAAATAGGATTATACTATTCATAATATTGGTAACTTTTTTCCCACAGTAATGTATCATGATCAGTTTTTATCATTAAATAGCCTCCTACAACATAATTTTTCATGATTGAATATGAATGTGCCATGTTTTAGTTTTAAAATCTATTGTAAAGCATTTAGGTCTTCTGTCTTTATTAGTACTTATAAAATGCTTTGACATCCTTGTGTGTAATTAGAGTTCTGTAAAAAGATTTGTTTTCTTAAGCACCTAGAAATGGAATTGCTGAGCCAGAGGATTACACCAGGGTTTCTCAGCCTCAGCACTATTGACAGCTTGGATCAGATAACTCTATGTTGGAGTCGGGGGGGAAGAGCTGTCTCATGCATTATAGAATGTTTAGTCGCATACCTGGCCTCTACCCAAAAGATGCCCATAGCATCCTCCCCTCAGTCATGACAGTCAGCTTAACAATCAGAAGTGTCTCCAGACATTTCTAAGTTGCTGACTGTCTCCTGGGATGCAAAATTGCCTCCTATTGAGAACTATTGGGTTACATAATTTACACTCTGATCAGGAGTTTGTGTCCCCATTCCCTCAGTAGTACTGGATATTACCAATTTTAAATCTTTGCAAACTAAAAAAGGGGAATTGAGGTAAGGGTAGTCAGTATACCCAGCATATATACCCAGTATACCCAGTATATAACTGTGAATATATTCTCATGTATATTCTATAATGTGATTTATAACATGCCATTATCTGATTATTCCAGGCTCATAGGAAATGCCAGCATATATTAGTAATTTCCTAGATTTTAGATACTATTAATTTTTCAAAAGAAATATTGTTATTTTGGGAAAAGGGTGAGGAAGTTTGAGAATTTTTATTCCAAGTTTTTAATTTGTTTTTCCTGTTTTTCAACCATTTCACCAGCAATATACTTTTTAGTATTTAATTTTTACTGGTGTAACAAGCTAGACTCACTTTAAAATTGTGGGTAATATTGAAGGTAATTTTGTTCATTGTCCCAGGGTGGAATGTTTTCTCTTCAGAATGACTGTATAGTTCTTAATCTCCTGCCTTATGAATGAAACTCTATCTGAAGAGCCCTTTTGTGTGTGTGACTTGGTTCCCTCTCCTCCTTGGAAACTTTGTGCTTCTCTCCATCAGCAGTGAGCCCAAAGAGATCATTGAAAAGTCCAAAACCCCAAGCCGAAGAAACTCCCGAACCGAAGAGCCAACTGTGGCTTCTGAAAGTGTGGAAAATGGACATCGCAAGCGATCCTCTCGGCCTGCTTCGGCCTCCAGCTCTACTAAAGGTTAGTAGCGTGGTGTGGGTGCTATTGTGGGTCAGATAGAAGAATGGGGTCTTTATCACCACAGCAGAGGACTTTGTCTTTTATCTTTGCTTCTGCTACTTTGACTTCTGCTGCTTGTTTGTCCCTCCTTTGTTTGTTAGTTCATTTACCTATGTGTTTTCTGTGTATGTGCACAGAGCAGCAAGAACTGTTGGAAAAAAAAAAAAAGAACATAACAGGGCAGATTGATTCATGATCAGTACTTCAGAGAGGTGCTCAGTATGGCCCACCCATCCTCCTATGGTCAACTCTCTTTTCCACTCCTCTGGCCCCTACTTTCTCTCCTCTCTCTCAGCAGAGACTCTCACCTCTCCACAGAGAAAATAGTACTGCTTCAGCTCTCACTACCGAGACCTAAATGTACTAGGATCCTCCTTTGCTCCTACAGTAATAGAGCAGCTGTCCCTCCTCAAACCTAAGGCCAGTTCCTCTACTCGTGCTTCTTTGATCCCATCTTCTCTGACCTTGTCAAGAGCCTTACACTACCAGTTTTCTCTCGTGTGTTGACTCTCCTTTTCGAATTCACGATGTTCTTGGCTTCTGTGACCTAGAGCTCTCCATAGTTTTCTCTCTACCTCTCTGGTTTTTCCTTCTCCATCTCTGTACCCAGATATTAGATGTTGGCCTTCCTCACACTTCAATCCTGAGTCACCCTTTCTCTTCAACTCCTCTGTCCCTAACTGATCTAACTCATGCCCTTCTTTTTAGTTACAACTTTTCACAGGTGACTCCTAAATTTCCATTTCTAGTACAGACCTCTAAAAATCTTAGACAACTGCATGTACATCCTTACCAGCACTTCAAATTCAACATGTATGAAACCAGACTTGTGATATTCACCCCCACTGTTCGGTCATCTGCCAGTGTTCACCGCCTTAGGGAATGGCACCACCATCTGTCCATTGGGCAAGTCCTCCTTGGCATCTCTCCCTCATCCTCACATCCCTCATGTTCATTATAAAAAGCTACTGATTTTATTTCAGGTGGCCCAAATTCATCCACTTTGCCCCATCTTCCTTCCTACTGTAGGTTAAAACCCTTTGGTGATTTATGTTGTAATTTGGATTAAAGTCTGAAAGTACCAACATGGATCACAAAGGTTCTATGTGGTCTGGCCCTGGTCAGCCTCTCGTGGCCTCATCTGACTTCCCTGAGCAACTCAGACATGCCGCCCTCTCGTCTCAAACCTGGGTGTATGTTACACCCACTGCAGGGAATGTTTTTCCCTCTTCCTTCCTCTCTTCTCCTCATTAACTTACTCTTTCTACTTACCTTACTTGACACTGCTATGAGGAACCATAGCACCAGGTTCTCCTTCATAATACCACAGTTGTAATTTTATATTTAATTATGTGATAGGTAATTAATAATCTCTGTTAGAGCAGGAGGTGTCTGGTTTTGCTTACCACTATATCCTTGGTACCTGGTATGGTGCCTTATACAAAGAGGTGTGTAATCGGTAGCTATTAAATTAATAATCATCTATCAAATGTATATTAAGTACTTACTACATGCCAGGCTCTGGGGATATAGTAGTGAAAAGGGAGAGTCTCTGCTTCATCATATCAATTATATACCAGCCAGAAAGACAGACTACATGTTAAATGCTATGATAACAAAATTACATGGTACTGTAGGAGCATATAGCTGGGATGCTTTACTCCTCTCCCAAGTCAGAGAAGGCTTTCTGGAGAAAATTTTGTTAAGCCGAGACCTGAAGAATGAGGAGACATTATCCAGGCTGTGGGAGTTGAATGAAATATTCTAGGCAAAAGTACGGCATGTGCAAAGGCCCAGATCTGAGGGAGGGTGTGATACTTCATCCCCTCTGGGAATGTGCTGAGCTTGAGTAGCTCAGATTAGGCAAGAGGTGGAATCCTGGCCAAGCGCCTGATACCAGCAGGGCTGCTGAGAAACAGTCCAGTACCATTGGGATGCCAACCTGAAGATGAGGGCAGGTTGTGGTGCACCAACACAGACACTGACCTGAGAATTCAGCTGTCATTGGCAGGTTGTGTTTCTGGGCAAGATTCATGATTCCTCATGAGAGCCCTTGGATAGGCCACAGGTCTACAGATCATATACAGGTAAAGTAGGGGTGTAGAAGTTACCTTCCCTCAGCCCCCCAGATTGGGAGAAACCTTTTTTCCTCTCCAGGCATACTGTGTACACCACAAGCAGGGTCCTCTTAGGTATCCCCACTTTGATGCAGAAATGGAATCAGCAACTTTTCTTCCTCCTCCCTGGGAATCATCTCCAGGCAGAGATTTGTTTGGAAGGAAGCACTCCTTTCAGTATATTGAGTACTAAACTTAGAACACTAAAGGGAAGATTCCTGGAGTTCTGTGGGAAAATCTGCTTCTCCTCAGTTCTTGGTATTCTTTCATTAATGTTTATTTATTTATTTTGAGAAGTTGAGACAGAGAGAGTACAGGGGAGGTCAAAGAGAGAGGGAGAGAGAGAAAGAATGCCAAGCAGGCTCCACACTGCCAGCACAGAGCCCAGTGCAGGGCCTGAACCCATGAACTGTGAGATCATGACCTGAGCCGAAATCAAGAGTTGGACACTTAACTGACTGAGCCACCCAGGCGGCCCTCAATTCTTTGTATTCTTTTGGCCTCTCACTTTCCCAAAGATCAAAGTCTTCTATGCTGTAAAATATGGTGTGTAATTACCTTTAAAGCAGGAAACAAGTGTTGCCCTTTAGAGATGTCGCACACCAGATTTTTGGAAACTTCACCTGAGCCCAAACCCTCAAGATAATAAGGGTGTCATTTACAGTGTACCAGAAAGAATTAATCAAAGGAGCAGCTGGGACCGTTAAGAAGAGATGGCCAAATTAGAACCAGTTTGTAGAGAACTGCCAGCCAAACTGATGGAAAGCTGGAACCTATTTTAGAAGAGGGTGGGAAGTAGGTGTGTACACTTAAGGACATGGTCCCAAGGTGGTGGCGTTCATGTTGGAATGCCTGCCCCATCCCTGTTCTGAAGCGTAGCAAGTGGCTTAGGAAAGGCCATAATGAGTTGAAACCTTTGTGAGTTTGCATGGAGGGGTGCTGGGTGTCTTCTGAGAGGATATGAGAGCTCTGGCCAAACCCCGGGAATCACAGTCATGTACAGATCTCCACATCAGCTTCAAGCCCTCAGGCTACCAGTTCTGAACTCCTAGGGTAAGTTCCCTCTTAAATCCAAAATGAGTGCTGTAGCTGTTTTGGGTTTTAAGTGTTAGAGCTCTTGGATCCAGATTAAATGATAAATATGCATATTGTTTGGGCTGCTATGTTGTATCCAAAACTCTGAGCCAAAGTCATAAAATAACTTTTTGTGATATATTTGAGCCCATACCCAGGGAATGATCATAAAGTATCAAGGTGGTTTCCTTCAAGTTTTGAGGGGAGAAAAAGGTTTGTCTTTTTACACTTAACACAATTTGGGTCATATGTGCACAAACAGAATCAGAAATAGTCTGTGTTTTTCCTGAGAATCTTGAAATCAGCTGAGAAATGTGAGCAGTATATAATGAGAAATCCTGGTACATTTGTATTGTCAGAGAACCAGTGACATTAATTGTGTTCCTGCTGTGAGATCAGAGTTTGCTTACGTCATGCTGGCCAAGGCCTGCTGTACTGCCAGATTGGAGCAGGGGGGACAGATTATTTCTGGGCAGGTCTGGTGAGGCCCACATGGTCGATAGGTCACTCTCTAACCTATTGTTTTGTTTTTGATTGTTGGGTTCCCCCCACCCCGCTTTTAATTACAGACACAAAAATTGACTCTCCCAAACTAGTGAGCTTCTTTTTAAAATTGCACTTGGTCAGGTGTGTTGTTACAGATATGCAAATGAGTAGTTCACTTCCTGACATAAGGCATTCCCTATTAACAAAGAGATGATTTTTCTCATTTCCCTTGTCATTCTTCATTTACCCTTCTAATGATAGTTTTTATGTTATATTTTCAATTGGAAAAAAAGATCAGTAGTTAAAAATGCAAAGTTCAATGCATAAGTTTGAAACCAGGGAAAATATGCTAATATGAAGGAAGTTCAGAGCAACCTATAATCAGTAGCAGCTGTCGGTGTTCCTGAAGTGCCTTAAGATGCCTCTGATAGCAAAGTGGGGTGATAGTCCTACCCTACCCACGCCAGTGACTTGAGAAGCAACAGTCTCAAAAAAGACATTCTTAAGATGAAAGTTTTATTGTGGAAATGTAAATGAACATAATATGAAGAAAACGCTGAAAAATAATTGCCTGAAACCGCACTCTTGTAGCATTATTCAGAAACAGCCATGAAAATTTTGAAAGGAAATTTCCAGAATTTTCTTTACAAATAAATAGAAATCTTGGCTAGAAATAGTACAGTAAAAAGCATAATGAAATGAGCAAGGTCAAGGTCATTTTCTAAAACTCCTTGAAAGGTAAAGGTAAACTCCACATAAATAGAAAATTTAATAGACCCTCGTACTGTAGATTTGGCCAAATTTGCTTAAGGTCAAAATGAGGCAACCATTTGGGGGGAAATGCCCATGTCAAATTATAAATGTAAATGTTCTCCAAGGATATATATGGACGACCATCCGAAAGGCTGTTATTGACCCAGTTCTTTACCATGTAGTCTGTTCTAAAGTATTAATATAAATGATGTTACTTTTAGTCTTTGGACTACTTTTATATCTGTGAGGACATTAATTTGTAAAATTATGTAAAAATCTTTGATGGCTTAAAAAACTGGGATTTTCCAACAATATATGTAATTTTTATTTTGCTAGTTATTTGAGTATGGGACTTGAGAGTGGGATTATGCACAGTCAGTTGAGGTCGGCAGCCTTTAGGAACAGACTTGATGTACAATACACTCTGAATGTGCCATCAGCCACTTCATTACTTCCCTAGAATTCCTTACCTTAAAGAGTTTACGTCCAGATTCTCTTATTGTATTCAGTGGAGTAGTAAAAGTTGTAACATTTTGGAGGGAGTATAAAGTTGAACTACAAAAACAAAAATCTCATCTTTTCAGACAGATTTATAAAGACCTCAAAAGTGACATTGCCCTATGACCCAGATTGCCTAGATTTATCCAGCGAAGATAATAAGAGACTTCAAAATCTGATTGATACAGCTTTTTTCCTCATGGAATATAAAAGTATACCCTACACCATCTTTCCCACCCCTAACCTTGGCATCTAAAAGATTATTTTTTTGCAGTTTCTAGCACAGATCATTTGTTGACTCATGGTTCCACTCATTGATTCATCCTCAGAAGCAGAATCAGTCTGCCTTATCATTGGGTGCTTTGGAGCAGCGACAGATGGGAACAAGCAGGGAAGGAGGAGGGAGAGGGAGAGCCTGAGGTGCCTATCCCACTCCCCCTTTCCACCCACATATGTGTTTCTCAGACACACCACTCAGTCCTTCATAACACAACAGAAGAGAAGCTCCCAAAGTTGGCCTAATTAACAGATATCTTTCTAAGAATGAACACTCCATCAAGACAAAACTCTGTATTTTTCCTGCAAATGACAAGTTTGCTACTGAAAAGGAAACTTGAGAGTTGGATTGGGGAGTTGATTATAGAGAACTGGGGTGTGTGTAAGACTCTTAGTTTATTGACATGCAATTAAAGAACACCATTATCAATATCCTGTCAGATTAACTGTCCTCTTGATTAGCGAAAGACTATGGAGTAAATCAGAGAGACTGACCCTACCACATGGCACAAGCAGCGTGACCTTGCAGCAAGAAGATATACATACTGGAATTTTCACCAACAGAAGCCCTAAAATATTACACAGACCTCTTCTCAGAAAGTCACCGAGCCTTACTTCTTACCAATTACTGTAGCTAACAGTAACATTTTCACTTTTTGCATCTACATCTCAAGTCTGAGCTCTCAAAATAGGATACAAAGGAGAAAAAAAGTTTCTTAAAACACTGAACCTAACACGTAGCATCAGAAATTTTAGCTTAGGGGCACCTGGGTGGTTTAGTCGGTTAAGCGTCAAGCTCTTGATCTCAGGTCATGATCTCACGGTTTGTGGGTCCAGGCCCTGAGTCAGCCGCTGCCCTGACAATGTGGAGCTTGCTTGGTATTCTTTCTCTCCTTCTATCTCTGCCCCTCCCTTGCTCACTTTCTCTCTCTCTCAAAATAAATTAAAAACAAAACAAACAAAAAAAAGAAAATGTATCCTATTTCCAGAAATCAGTAAAACTGATGTATCTTACATATTGTTGTGTTAGGTAGAAAATATTTTTTTTCTCCTTGATGGGAAGTAATTCTAAAACATTGTTCTAAGGGTGCATGGGTGGCTCAGTCAATTAAGGGTCAGCTCAGCTCGTGATTTCATGGTTTGCGGGTTCAAGCCCACATTGGGCTCTGCGCTGACAGCTCAGAGCCTGGAATCTGCTTCAGATTCTGTGTCTCCCTCTCTCTCTGCCCCTCCCTTGCTTGTGCTCTCTCTCAAAAATGAAAATAATAAATCTTTAAAAAACAATAAACCTTTGAAACATTGTTTTCATATGGAAACCAAAAGATCTATGGAGCAGCATGAAGAATGAGAGTGAATTTTTAAGATTAATATAAGATTTTATTTTATTTTTCTTAAATGTTTATTTATTTTGAAAGAAAGACCGAGGGAAGGGCAGAGAGAGGAGGGAGAGAATCCCAAGCAGGCCCCCGTGCTGTCAGTGCACAGCCTGATACAGGGCTCCATCTCATAAGGCATGAGGTCATGACCTGAGCCAAAAATCAAGAGTTGGATGCTTAACTGACTGAGCCACCCAGGTGCCCCTAAGATCAATATAAGATTTTAAAGAAATATTTACTTTTGGAGGGCTTTAAGCTATTCTTTGTACTCTGCTGTAGAAGACTTTTGTGTGGAAAAGTTTTTGAGAAACATGGTTTAAATATGGAATAAGATTGAATTGATTGAAGACATTATAAGAGGAATGAAAAGAACACACTTATTCCGTTTATGCCACTGTTCTCTGTGTATAAGTCACTCAGGTCCCACCTCTTCCATGAAGCCTGCAAGCTCATCTGGGCTCAAAGCAGGCTGTGGCTTGCTCTGAATTGCTTGTATGCCTGTGTGTAGACACTTGACTACGGATCATGGTCATATTATTTAGAGACTTTGATTATAGCACAGCAGAAATAGTTGCTTACTGCAAAATAATGGCTTGGCTCCAAAAGGGATCCGCTGATTCTTTGCACTCTGGCACAACTTACTCACTTGCTTGTAGCAACACTCGTGGATTTATCACCAAAAGCACTCATTCTATCTGTCATTTCACTGGGTGATAAGAACTGGTGATGGAGATTGCGGGGTTAATCGCCCAGCGTGAGATGCTCTCCCCACCCTGCCTCTTTTTCCAACTGAGTATGTGTGCTTCATCTCCCACCACCTGTGTCCCAAGTCACCAGGCCCTTCTCTACAGGTCCAGGCCTGAGACCCTCTCCACACTGAGCACTCCTTTTGAGGACCTTAGATTTATCCAGAGTCCAGTAGGACCCCACTCCGGGCAGCCCTTCTTGTGGGCTGCCTAAACACGCTGCCATAAGGAGTTGCCTCAGTTGAGCACGTCTTCCTTTTCCCCCACAGACATAACCAGCGCGGTGCAATCCAAGCGGAGAAAATCCAAGTAAACAAGCTGGATGGCGACTTGATCCTTGTAAATGTGTGTGAATTTTACAAAAAGCAATTTTGAGCTGTGACTTTTTAAAATCCATTTCTGTACAGTTAGTCATTTTAATAAAGTGGCCCTTTTCCTAGTCCCTGCGACCTGTTTCGTAAAGTGCAATGGGGAAAGCAGAGTTGTTGAACCCTTTTAGTGTTGCAAGATGAAGTTGAAGGTTTCTAAAATGTTGCCATGTATCGAGGGGAGCTAATGCGATTATGTTATTAGTTTTCACATTTCCTAAGCAGCCTAGAGTACAGGGTGAGCATTTTTAGATCTTCTGATGATGTATTGTGCTGTGGAAGTTATGTGTGTGAATAGCAGTAGCGGGAGCAAAAGGAATCTTCTCATTTGGAAATGTTGTAAATAATTTTATTATATAGTGTTTTGGATGTATTTGTTGTAGAAATGGACCAGTGAATAAAGAGAATCTAAGGGTTTGTACAATGTGAAATATTGAATGTGTTAAATAAATGTCATTGCCCTAGAACATAAATGTACGTTATTGGTAAGGGATTATTGGGTGAAAAAACTCTTTGTTTGGACCATAAATGAATAGGAACAGCCTTCTTCGTAAATTAGAATTCCACCTTGTCCTTACTGTACCGACTTTGAAGAAACTAGCCCTTTTCAGCACTGTACCAGGCACTTTGATAAATATTGGTCAAATTTGTTTTGGACACAAATAACAGAAAATCAACTTAGGATCAAAGGCCACTCAGAATTTTCTAGGGACAGGAAGCCATCAGTAACCCATATGCACTTTTTCTCCACCTCTTACATGTTTCTCCAGTGACCGGATGGATTGCTTCAAAACAACTGTAAACATTTCCTCCATTCAACAGATAAGCCCAGACTAACCAGCAAGATTCTTTGTGACAGGTCAGCTTTCCACCTTCATTTCAGTTCTGTGGTTAGATCAGTGGCTCCCAAATAAAAGTGATCATTTTGTGTTGTATACTTCAAAGATGTCCATGACTTTTCTGCCCTTTGGGTGCCCTGTTTCTCATCTACATCAGGCTTAGGGGTGATTTTCTCATCAATATGCCCAGGTTTTACCCTTTCCTGGCTCAATTCCTACCTAAAAATTAAAGACTCCAAACCTGCTCCTTCTGTCCCCACCCTACTCTCAACCTTCAGGGAGAACTCTGATGCTTAGGGCTCTGTCCTTGCCTTGGTCTGGGCCTCCGCCTTCTGCTGTACCTTCTACAGCTGGACACAGACTCATCCCTTCCCCTGCAGTCTCTCCTTGCCCTTGCCAGAACCTAATTCCTGAGACCATGACTCTGTCATGTTCTTATTCTCATCTCTGTTCCAATTGTCATTATAGATGTCTTGGGTTATAAGGATCCTCTGAAAGTAGTTATTTATGAGTCAGACCCCACAATTGTCTGGCTCTATTTCCAGGAAGCTCATCTTCCCTCTTCCTTCCCTGTATTTATGACACACACAACCAGAACCAAAGCCAGCCTGATAGTAACCCCTGTGCCAATACTGTGCTTGAGATTGCAGAGTGCTTCTTCTACTTTAGCTCTACACAGACAGAAAGCATAATGTGCTTTAAATAGATTTTTATTCGTTTTTCTTTATATTAATTTTTTCTCCCATAGAGGAATAACATTAAAATCTAACAATCAGAATCCTCTTATACACGTACACAGGCATGCCACATGACTGGATTGAGGTGGTTGTGTCCTTGAGTCTGTCAGCATGTCACAACATGGTCAACCAGAGTTGCCTCATTTCAGCCAGTCTCAACACGAAACATCCAAGAAGGATTCATTCAACTTGTTGGTTCCATTTGGAACTAGGTGGCAGGGCAAGAGGGAAGATACCAGGGGGTATGGTGTGTCTGCATTCAGTCCCCTCACATAAAGCCACATGGATTTGAGGAGGCATCCAAGAGCTATAGTGGGGTTCTTGTTGCACCTAAGACATTATGGGTCAGAACAAATTGATCAAGGTTCTAGGTGGGGGGTGGGGAGCAAGCATACCCCAAAACAGCAGCAAACTGCATTCATACACACATGGTACCCTGCTGGGGCCAAACTGGCAAAAGCTGGAAAGTGACAACCAGCTTGAAGAGAGCACTCAGACGTATTGGGGAATTACTGTAAGTCACCCTTTGATGTACTTGGGTCTCACTATAGAAACAGGGGTCCCTCTGACATACTCAGTTTTGGCAAAGTGCTAGTAATTTTGACATTAATTAATACAACATCTCCAGGGTCTCTGAAAACATCAGTCAAGACAGACTCTCTCACCCCCTCCTGTCTAAGGTTGCATAGGACTTTATGAATTCTGTTCCAATTCCCTCATGTATTCAAGTTCTGTGGTTTAAAAAAAAAAAATCCTGAAGCATGCTCAAGGTGAAAGGCACATACACAGTCAATACAGTATGACGAGGTCTGATGCTTCAGGAGTCAGACTAGCAGGAGACTGAGTAGTGTTGGTTCTTAGAAATCTATACACAATTAAAATATTGCCACACTCAAATGCTACAGAATCTATAGGAAAGTATAAAAACATATGAGCCTTACAACCAGCCAGCTGATGACATTGGAGGGTTCTAGAACTACAGGAGCCTCCAGAAATATGTGTGAGGGGCCTCTTGAAATTTGAGCCAAATGTCCTATAACTCACTGTCCCCCTCTCCACACCAGAAGGATCATGGGGACTGTTCAGGACTGAGCCTATGCCCCAGCTGGCAGCGAAGGAGTAGGCAGGAAGAGCTGGTGGAAGCTTAAGCTCTCAGAAGTGCGGGAGACCCTAAGCTGGCTGTGAAGTGACCACGGGGTTGCTGAAAGAATAAAAGCAACTAGTTGTAACTGAGGGAGAACCTCGGCAAGAGGAGCAAGGTTGTAACTTCTGGGGCCCTAGTGGACTGGCTTAGGGACTTTGATCTGCTTTTACTGTAGATTTGGCTTGAATAGGAGACCCCAACAGGAACTTCCTCTGTCCCCATCCTGGCAACCATGGGGCTACCCCTCCCTTATCCATATACCCAACATGAGGCTTGGGGCTATAGGATCAGGGAGGGCAGCTGCCTTTACTGTCATGGGATTACAGAGTTTTCCAACCAAGCCTTAGCTTAGCTGTGAGGCCTGGGAACCTGGAATTGGAATGAGGGGGAAGACCTATTTTAGTATGTAACAGGAAATCTTAAAAGTGTGAAGGAAGAAACAGCACACACTAGAAAAGGACAGTGAGAGGAAAAGGGAAGCAACTCGGGTATCCCAAGAAGCTGTTGCTGGTGTCTGAGCCCAAAATTCACTCCCACCACAAGAAGGAGAATGCTCTCTGCCTGTGACCCCTCAGGTCTCACCCAGGGATTCAGGTTCCCTCCTCCAGGGAGACTGACTTACTGGAGAGGGAGAGGGTAACCATAGGGTCCCCGTTTCTCCCCATTGGACTAGAAAGGAAGAGAGCCCTGGGGGAGAAAATGAGATGCCCCCTTGGAAGCCCTGAACCTGGATAGGGACTATTTGGGGTTTGGGACAGTGGGGCTCCTGGCTTCCTACCCGGGAGTGTTTATTAGCCATCCTGAGCAGAGTGAAATACAAGGCCAGAGGCAACATGAAGGTTGAGCTGTCAGTCTTGGGATGGCTTCACCCCACAGCTTGTCCTCCCTAGCATCATTCCCCTGCATTCTTACTCTGGGGT
Organism: Paguma larvata; assembly: GCA_030068075.1. Classification (NCBI taxonomy): domain Eukaryota; kingdom Metazoa; phylum Chordata; class Mammalia; order Carnivora; family Viverridae; genus Paguma; species Paguma larvata. The sequence continues at coordinate 25,598,841 of CM057844.1, read as the reverse complement.
GTACACTTTCCCTGCCTAGAAGCCCTCTGGCCTGCATCTCTTCTAAACTAGTTCTAGCACCTTGGGCATGTGAACATATGGCCAGGATGGCTGGGCCTTGCCCAGCCTCTTTTCCTGGGGTGACATGTTGGGGGTAGGGCAACAAGGTACTAAGCCCTTCAGACTCAGGCATTCAGAGGGGTGAATTTCAGGAAGAGATTTGGTAAGTGGGATTAGAGGGAATGGGGGCAGACTCCAGGCTCAAGCCCAAGAGGAGCACTTGGCCTCTGAGCAAGCACAGTGCCAGCTCCCATGGTGCCCTGCTCCCCACAGGTCCTTAACCTGTATGTCCTGTCTACATTGCCAGTAGGCTGCCTCTTTCCCTTGATTCCCTCCGCTTCTCCCTCTAATTCACATCTCACAGTCCTATTCCACATACTTTACCTTTCTAGGCCTAAACAACTCCAAGGAGCCCAATCCCAGGGGAGAAGGAAGGGGGAGACTAAAGGCAGAGCCCTTTAGTCTCAGCGCCACCCCCCATTCGTTTGGGAAGGAATTCCTGGGAAGGGAATGAATACGGGCAGGAGTGCATGTAGTGCCAAACATGAGATAGGTGAGGCTGTAAAGTGAAGGCAGAGAAAAAAGAGCTAGATCTGAGAGAAGAGACTAGTGGGAGGAGGAGTGGGCCAGAGGTACAGGAACGGAGGGCAAGGATGAAGGGGATGTCGGGGTAGAGATGGGGACAGACAGCAGAGAAGGAAGGAAGGATGGAATGTCAAGCGGAGGGGGGAGGAAATGGAGGATTAGATAGCAGGCATGGGGTTGGCGGGTGAAGGGCAGAAGGTTCAGAAGCGGATTAGAGGATCAGTGGTGGGAAAATCGAGGGAGGTGGGAGGGAGGGCCAGCACCCCACCTCTCTCTCGAGAAGGAGGGAGGTCGTAGTGTCCCACCCAGGTGGGTTGAGGGCGCTCCTCGAGCAACACACTGGCCGCGGCGGAGGGGCCCGACAGGGGTCCGGAGTCGGCAAGGGGCTTGTGGTTCGGCCGGCGGATCCTCAGTAGTTGAACTGGCGCTGGCACGGCTGATAGACGAAGCTGCCCTGGTGCTTGGGCCGGCGCGAACGGCTCTCGCGGGCGCGGTTCTGCCGTTGCACCACCTTGGCGCTCAGCGCGTGGCGCTCGGCGCGCTGCCGGGCCCGCTGCAGCCGCCGCGCCTGGCCCGCCTTCTCCAGCAGTGCAGCCCGCGCCGGCAGAGGGGCGGCGGCGTGGTGCAGGGCCCGGGGCTCGCGGCGGGCGGGCGCCAGCTCCCTGCGGGGACAAAGCCGGGCTTGGTCAGGGCCGGACAGGTCCTGGGGCGGGGAGGAGCGCTGGCACCGCCCTCCCGGTCCCCGCACCCTCGCCCAGGCGCAGTGCTGTCTCTGCTCTTAGCAGGGCTCCCGGTGCCCTTCTTGTGGGTCCCAGCCTTTCCTCCGAGCCAGCCTGGAGATGCCTCCTCAGTTCTAACCCCTGCGGCAAGTAAACCGGATTCCAGGGAAGGCTCGGCTCCCACCTCCAATTCGGTCCTTACCTTCCAAGAAAGCCTCTGGAAACCCCACCCCTTCGGCTCTCCGGCCTCGCCCCTCCGCCAGACCCGCCCCAAACCTCCGGAGCTCCATCTCTCCCGAGCCCGGCCCGGGCCACGAAGCCAGGCCTCTCCCTCTCTTAAAGCTCCGCCCCTTTACCCTCAGGCCCGCCCCTAGCCTCGTCCCCGCCCCCTGCCACAAAGACACGCCCAGGGCTCTTGGGCGCTCTCCCCCAGCCTCCAGGCCGGGACCCTTGCCCCCCAGACACGCTTCTCTAGGTCTCCAGGTCACGTCCCCGGCCCGCTCACCCTTCGCTAAGGTCGCCGTCAGGCAGGGCCGCGTCGGGGTGCGGGGAAGGGGGCCCAGGCTCCAGCACTATGGTGCTGCCGGTGACGTAAACGGACATGCTGGGGTGCTCGATGAGGAGGTCCTCCAGGGGGCTGCTCTGGAGGCGGGCGGGCCCGAGTCCGGGCCCCTCTGCAGTAAAACAGGCGGGAGGGGTAACAAACCAGCTCTCGTCCATCAAGGAGGGCGCGGGCGGAGGGCGGCCCGCGGGGGCAGGAGCGGCCCCGGGGCTGGGTGGAGCCGCGTAGCTGTCTACGGGGCGCGGGAGGGGGAGCCATGCGGAGGAGGGGGCGCAGCGGGGAGGGACACACACACACACCGGACACAGTGGGGCGGGGAGAGAAAGGGTATCGTTAGTCAGACCCGCAGCCCCGCCCGCCGCGCCCACGGGGCACCCACGGGCCAGGAGTCTTGACCAGCTGTCCTAGGGCTCGTGAGGTGTGGGCCTCAACGCTGCGCTGCCAGGAGATGGCCCGGGCTTTGCATGGGATGGGGCCCTGTTACCTTGCCTTCACTGTCACCACCTTAGCCCCAGTTTGCCCAGGAGGCCAGGCAAACCTCCCAATCCCCTAGCAGCTCCCTTCCCTTCCGCTGCTCGGCCACCTGCCCTTCACAGGCCCAGGAATCAGAGTCCTGGCCCCCGACTCAGGCCTCACCCGGCAGGTCAATGATAAGCCAGCCGTCCACTTCATCCTCCTCGGAGACGAAGGCTCGGGGGCATCCGGGGTCCTCGGGGGGCGGGGGAGTACTGAAGAAGAGGCTGGTGAGGCGCTGGAACATGGTGGGGGAGTGAAACGGTCTCAGGGGGGCGCCCAGCGGCAGCGCAGAAACCTGGGAGGTGCAGAGAGGAGTCAGAGCGACCACTAACTGAAGTCTACCCCGGCCTCCCGGCTAGGGAAACCACCCTCAGCCTTCAGAGCATAGGGAGAGGACGCTCTAAGAGATGTGTGGGGAAGCTCCGCGGTGTGTGCACGTCCTGGTAAGTCCGCCTGCTTTCATGCTTCTCTATTTTCTGCGTGACCTTAGGAAGTTATTTAACTCATCTGTGCTTTAGTTTTCTCATCTGTCAAATGCCAGTGATAATAGTACCTTCCTCTGGGCCCTTGTAAGAATTACACGAGCTAATAATAGTATCCTCCTCTGGGCTCTAACAAGAATTAAATGAGCTAAACACAAAGTGCTTAGAGCCGTACCAAGGCACAGAGTAGGCATTCAGTAAAGGAATCAACTAGTTATTATTAATATTATTGCATGCTCTAGGGACATAGAAGGAGTGATATATATGACTAGACTCTATCAGGGAAGGTCTCCAGAGGGTTGGACATCCACGCTGGACCTCGAAAGGTAAATAGCAGTTCTCCAAGCAAGGAAGAAACTGTCTGATATCGTGATTACTTATAATCATCATCATAATATACCTAACATTCATGTGCTAGGTACTGAACTAAGCACTTTTCCTATATTACCACAGGTACTTCTCCCAACAACCCTAGGAAGTGGGTCTAATTATTATCCCTTTTTTACAGGTAAAGAAACTGAGGCTCAGAGAGGTAATGTAACTTGTGCAAAGTCTCACAGCTAATAGGACACAGAGGTTGGATTTAAACCCATACAGTCAGATTCCAGAGGCAGCACCCCCAATCACTATACTCCATTGCCTTTGCTGGGTATTTGTCTGGATTAGGCATTTTTAACTTGGTGACCAGGGTATTTTTCTGGGAAGAAGTTTTCATCATGATTTCCTAACATTACTCCTCAACCTCCCAGATTAGGAACCACTTGAGCCTGTGTGGCTTGAAAAGTGCCGGCTAGCAGAAATCCCACAGAACCGCTACCATGTGATTGCACAGCTCTCATTCGTGTCTGTCAGATGGGGTTCTAAGATCCTGTTCCCATGGGCCCTCCCCCCTCTCACCCCCTATACCTAAGCTCCTGCTCAAGGGCAGCATTCCTGGCTAGGAGGAAGATCAGGTTGCCTGGCCCCAGAGAGACAGCAGGTCAGTAGGAGGTAATGCTGAAGGGAGGGCCTATCAGACCCCAGGTGCCCTTAAGAATGAGCAGTGAGGGTAGGACCAGGACCCAACCCCTCAATCAGTCCTTCCCTGGATGAAAATAAGAAAGGAGATCCCCTGCTCCGGGAATGGAGATGTCAAGGAGGTGGCTATAGATCTGCCCTTCTCCCCACGTCAGCCTTAGGACTGCCTTAGGACTAGGCCTGGCTAGGAGTCCCCTGGATGTCCCAAAGCTTGAGCCTCCACATCTATCCCCTGAAGATGGTCAACCATTTTGCTACTGAGACACTTGTCACCTTCCTCTAGGGATGTTTCCACATTTCCTGTAGAACTCCCTGGGGGCATGTCCACTTTTCTACTCCCTGGAGACGGTCTACACTTAACTGCTAACCCACCTGAGTTATTTCTATGCTTGTTGCTACCCCTCCCCTTTCTGGGGTATGTTTTCACACTTGCCACCGAATCATCCAGCCTCCACAAACAGAGTATTTCCACACTTGCAGACCCACAGTGAGCTCCAGAAGGAAGTGCTCCCTGCGTGCTGGCTTCTCTGGCGGGAGATCTACAGAGGTTATAAAAGGTTGGGCACCCCCAACTAGTGTCTGCCCGATACAAGCGACATATCTCGACCCATCTGTCAGCCACAGGGAGTTAGTGATTCAGTTACCAAAAATCCACGAAGTTTGGCCCCTCTTGAAGGAAGAGAAGACTGGAGCCTCGGTGAGGCACACCCTCCTTGCAAAGACCTACTACTTCATTGAGAAGATGAAAGAGAAGAACGGCTGCAGGGCCATCATATTCACCTGGCCCACTTTACAACCTGAGAATCAGAGGAAATCAGTCTATCTAAAGACACACAGCTAGATGGTGGCCAGGCAGGTCTAGTCCCAGTCACTAAGCATCCAGTACAGAGTATATACAGGAAGGCCTCAGCAAACAATCCCCCAAAAATATAATGAGGCAGGGGAGATAGGGAGGTCAGAGAGGAGTCAGAGCTTTTTAAGTCTCTACTCACCTCAAAACCCCTCTCTGCCCAGCTATGAAAGGGTTTAGAGTTCCTAACACCAAGATTCATCATGCATTTACCAGAGCACCCACTGTGTACCAGAATCTTTTGTGGGTCTCCTCAAATTACAGACAGATTAAGGTAAAGGAGGCTCAGTGGGAGGAAGCTCCCTGCTTTGAAGTCACACAGCAAATAAGTGACAGAGCCAGGAGTGACAGCAGCACCAGCCAGCCAGTGCCCGCCCCCTCTCATGACCACTGGGGGAGCCTCCCAGATTTGCTTTCCCAGCTTTGCCAGCTTCCTGGTTCTCACATTCCCAGCTCTGCTCCAGGGAGAACCATTCCCTTTAATAACTACAGCAGCTGTTCCCAGAATAGCTCTCCAGCCCCAAGCCACCTCTACCCCACCCATCCTTTAGCAAAGCCCAGGCTGGGATGGGACTCTTGGCCCAGTCTCTGGGCCCATCCACTTGGAAAGCCACAAGCTCTCCTTCTCCTACTCCTTTCTCCTGACCCTTTCTGTAAGCAGAGAGGGGGGCAGCACAAGCCTAGTAATCACCAGCACTAGGCCAGGTCATGTCCTTCTTAGCTGACAATGCTGGGGGTTGGGGAGGTAATAAAGGGCCAAACAGGGAACTCTCACCCTCCATCCCACTCCAACATCAGCCCCAGAGACACCCTGATATAGCCAATGAATCACCTTTCTGTGGTTAACAGCTGGGAGGCAGCAATTTTACTGGCCTCTGAGACTCCAAGGTACAGAGTGAGGGTCAGGGCCACAAAAGGGGTCCCAGTCTCCTGGAAAAAGATCCAGGAATGAGGGGACCTAAGAGCTCCATAAAATTTGGATGGCAACGAGCCCAAGGTGGAGTCCCCAGTGTTAGGAGGATGTGGAACTTGTTACTCGTATTGAACTCCTACTAGGCATGTGCCATGGCTAATGCATCCATCATTCACTCAGTAGACATGACTCTAATTGGCTTCATGACCTGGAGTAAGCAATTTCCCCTCTCTGGGCCTCAGTTTCCTCTTCTGTGAAATGGAATCCAAGACTCCTTGTTTGGGGGCTGGGAGTGACATCAGCTAAAGCGCTGCACACAACAGCGATTAGAAAGATCAGGCTCCGGCTTGGTAGTCCCGGGGGTGCAGAGCGTGGAGCCGGAGAGAGGGTATTCCGCCATCTGGCGCTGCCCCCCTACGACCTAGAACTGGAGCTCTGAGCTGCCTCTGAACTCCAACCTAGAGCCAGCAGCGCCGCTCGGACCTAAGTAGGGGATCAGAGGCCTGACTCCAACACCTGGGTTAGCCCAGGAAACTGCCGAGGCCCCTCCGGTCCTGCTGCCTTTCGGCATTCCTCACCAGTGGGCCAAGCCCCGACCCAGCGCTTACCGGGTCACGGGAGGACAAGCGACCCGAGCCGGGGGGCGGTGCCGGCCTTGGTGACGTCTCAATGTCATATGCAAATAGAGAGACGTCATGGTCTACGGGAGTGCGGCAGCCAATCAGGAGAGGGGAATGCAGCCCGGCTGCCGCTGGCGGAGACAAAGACCTGGGAGCCGGGAGCGCGGGGCGTGTCAGGGGACACAGGACCCCCTGGGCCGAAGCTGGTCAGGACTCACCTGGGGGAGGGGGAGGTGCGGCGGGCGGGGTGGCTGTGAGGTAGTTGTGCGGCGGAGCGTCCCGGCGTCGGCGCCGATCACAGGCCGGGCTGCATCGCGGGGGCTGGACTGGGAGGCGGCCGGGCTCCGGCTTGGAAGCTCGCGGCTGCTGCGCTCGCCTGCGGGGCTTTGAGACTGTGCAGCCGCTACTGGGCTCACGGCACAAATTGGAACGTTCAAACAGCTGATTGTGACGTCACAAAGGGGCCCGCCCGCCCAGCGTCACCGGCCGGCCAATCGCTGTGGCCAATCGCAAGCTTCGGATCCCCCCTCCCCACCCCCTCCACGATTCGCTGGCTAGTGGCTCGTTCCAGACTGCAAGCTTCGAGGGGCCTCCCGGAGAGGCCACTGCTGGGATCTTTGACCCCTGGCCCCAAGGGCGACCTAGAGACCTCCTAATGAGGAAGGTCCCTACTCCCTACGAAATCCCCATCTTCCTCGATATGTCCTAGCGGCCTCACCTCTCCCACTGTCCCCCGTATCTTTCCACCGGCATCCTCTCTCCAAGTCCCCTAATCCGTACCCTTTTCTCAACTCCACACCACGTCCGTGCACATCCATTCTCCCCGCCAACCTTCTCCCTGCTCTCCTTCCCTCCTCTCTCACCTTCTCACCCCTTCACATTCTCTGCTTTCCCCGCCCAATTTTTCCTCAGCCGGACAGGCTTGAGAAGTAGGGGACATCCCTTCCCCTGGTTCCAGGGGAGCACCCGGGAGTGTAGACGATTTGGCTTGGCTGATGGGAAATTTCGCAGAGTGGGACTTGTAGAGGAATTGCCCTGGGCTGAATAGCTCATCTGGAGCCGTCTCTGTACTGGAACGTTTACACTTTATTTAATCCATGTCGCTACCAGAGCTGGACAGAGAAGTGACAGGACAAGGATTATTAGTTCTGATTTACACACGGGGGAACTCACAGGCTCACAAATGTCACTGGTTATTATGTGGTGGATTCATTTTCAATTATGCATTCAACAAACATTTACTGAGTACCTACTATTGTCACTGCCAGACCACTAGCTGACATTTACTGAACACTGAGCGCCAGGCACCAATTGTACTATAATACTTTATATGTGTTTTGATTTTCACAACAACCCCAAAAGATGAGTAATCTCCCCATTCTCCAACTGAGGACACAGACTCAGCCTGACTTCCTACCGGTTCCAAAGCTGTAGTAAATAGCAGAACCAGGATCTGAAACCATGGTTCCTGGCCCCAACCCTCTTCACTCTCTACAGACATCAGACCGTCCAAACCCCAGAGTGCTTCAGCCTCCCCAGGGAAACCTAGGCCCAGTCCTGATTGCCTCAAACTTGCTGTGTGGCCTCGAGCAAGTCATGTTACCTCTGTAGGCCTCAACTTCCTTTTCTGTCAAATTTAACATGTCGAAGCATCTAGAGATTCTGTCAAATTCTCTACCCTCAAGATTCTGCCAAGCCCATGTCCTAGATCCCTGTCTCTCCCAATGGCCTGGGAGATACCTGGCGAGAGACCACAAATACACATCTTCTGAATCTCCAGGCCTGGGAGTTCTGGCTCCTTTCTCAGTAGAACAGGGCTGGTGGGGGTGGGTCTGAAGAGCTGCCCATCTGGCCCAACAGGAGGCAGGCAGGGAGTGAGCTAGGCCAGAGCTTCATGCTCTGCTGATAAAATCCTGCCCCAGCCTAGTCTGAAACTCCAGAGGGACTCCTCAGCCTTAGCAACTAGGAGAAGGAGCCAGGAAATAAAACCCAGAGGCTTCTGGGGGGAGGAGCAAGCAGTGTTTTGGCCCTTGGAGTGGTGTCCCCAAAGTGTCTCATTCCGTTCAACCCTGAACCTCTGCTCTTTACTTCTACTTCCTGCTAACTTCATATCCTCTCTTGACCTCCTCGCTGACTTAAACTAAATAATCCCTAACACGCCTCTCCCGTCACACCATTCGCCTCTTGTAAAAACTTCTGTGGCTCCCAACGTAGCACACTCCTTAACACAGCATTTGTTAATTTGTTCGGCCTTCCATGAACCAGTCCTAGCTCTCTCCGGCTTCATCCCCACTTCCACACGCAGCTTGTGCTAATGTCAAATTCCTCCCTGTCTCTTCAACACTCTCCCACAGCCGTGCTGTGCTCTTGCTCAAGCTTCCCCTGCCTGGAATGCCCTCTTCAGGCCTTTCTGAACACATATGTTTTCTGTCTTCAGGACTCTACTCACCCCTTCTTCCTCTAGGTAGCCTTCCCCACCCATGTGTCCAGAGCTACTTTGATGGACAGTCATTTATTTATACAATAAACAAGAAGTGGTGATGACTAAATGTGTGTGTGTGTGTGTGTGTGTCTTCCCAAATGGATGGTTGGCATCCCAAGGGTGTAATCTCTGTCCATATGCTACCCCTACCCAGCCTATGCTGGGACTGGCAGAGTAGACTTCAATCAAAAGCTCAGCATTTAGGGCTCAAGAAGTGTGGCTGGTATAGGAGTCTTCACCTGGCCCCTGGCCCCTGGCCCCTGGCCTCTGGTATAGGAAGCATTCTGCTGGGCACAGGATTTTCATTCCCCAAGCCCAGGGAAGGGGCCCCTGGCATATACTCTGATATCCTAAATGAGCCGGATTGTGCTCCCAGCTTTGGCTGAACCCCATGGACAGGCTACTAGGGCAGATCCTAGTCTCCCGTTTCTCTGTAGAATCAAAGGTACCCATGGAAGTAGCAGTATCCTCTCCTAAGACCCCTAGGACCCATCCCTCTGCACTGCAGATTTATTATCAGGGCCGGAGGACCCCTCAGAGTTTAATTCATCCAAACTCCTCATCTTACAGGTGGAGAAACTGAGGCACACTGAGGCACAGCGAGGTCGAGTTACCTGCTTAGAATTGTACACCAGCAGAGCTTTCTACAGAACCTGGTGGCAAAGGAGTGGAGGAGCTTAGTGTTCTGGGACCCTGGTCTTGGGCCTAAGGGTTGTAAAAGAGGCAGTGGGCACCATGCTGGGGTAATCCTGGAGACTTATTTCCAATTAGAGAGCGCCATTGCTGGGCAGACATGGATGTCTACGCATACACGTGGAGGCATCTGTGTACAGACATACACACGTGCACATGAGCTCACACCCACGGAGTTAACAGATGCCCATGCCCATCCAATCCCTGCTCAGATGTAAGCACCTTCCCGATTTTATGGGCTCCAGGATTAGAGGTCAAGAGGCTACCCTTCTATTCCTGTCTGGGCCTGAGGCTTGCCCTCACCAAACCCTGGGGCCTCTCCAATGGCTTGGGGCCCCCCCGCTTCAAAGGGCAGAGATGTGTCAGATGTGTCAGCCTGGGTGTGTCCTTCACGGGACCTTGTGTGTACTTGAAGGTATGAGCCGGCTGGAGAACTGCCTCACCATTCATCCCTCCCCCCTTTCCCCTCTCAGATAGAGATCAAGGCTGAGACGAAGACCACAGAGTAGCTTGGAATCTGAGTCAAAATCAGGAGTCCTGATCACTAAGAAGCAGAGCCCTCCCCTGCCCCTCCACTAGCCCCAAACTACAGTTAAATGAAAACATTAATTTTGATACTATTGGGATTTCTATGTGCCGGGTACTATTCTAAGTCCTTACCCATGTCAATAATTAACTTAATATTTACAACAACCCTCATATGTAGATAAATTTTTCTTTCCATTTTGCTGGTACAAGAAACTGGGACAAAGATGGGAAAGCATTTAATTGGTAAAGCCAACTAGGACAGACAGAATCCCCAAATTCCCCCCAAACCAAATGGCCTATACCTTAACCAGGAGCCATATCCCCAGAATTTCCATCCAAATAGGTTTGTCGTCCAACTCAGAGGTGTTGAAATGTGTGTGTGTGTGTGTGTCTGTCTGTCTGTCTATCTGTCTGTGTGTATCTGTGTGTGTGTGTGTGTGTGTGTGTGTGTGTGTGTGTGTGTGTGTGAACACCATGAAAAAGACCTTGGACTGATTGTCACTAAATCCAGATTTCAGTCCTGGTTCTATCCTGGGTTCACTGCCTGGGTTCTTGGGTAAGTCACTTTCTTTGTCAGTTTTCCCATCTGCAAAGCGGCTGGCCCCATTCTTCTTAAACTGTACCTCCGGTCCCAACCTTCGGGCATCTGAGTTTGTTTGTGTCTGTTTGTCCTCCCTTTAGGAAGGAATGGTCAGGACAGGATTCATTTCAGGAAGAGGAGGCAGGTGACAGGAAGTGAAATGCCTGGCTTGGTTTTAGTCCACCTGCCCATGGTTTGAGGATGGGGTGGTGACTTTAGGGTTCCATGGGTATGTTTGAGTGTGGACAGTTACCCAAGGAAGCTGCTTTGGTGTGAATGCCCTGCATGAATTCCCACATTTAGAACGTTTGAAAGGAAATGGCGGCATCCCTCCAGCTTTGAGGCTGGGAAGGAGAGAGTAGACAGTGGGGTTCCCTCCTGCTGAGGCAGCCACTCTTCTAGGAGCAGATGGGCTCCCTGCAGCTCAAACTACTGCCCTTTTCTGCTCATAGCTCCGCCTTGGCTCCCTACCATCTCTAGGCTGCAATTCACACGGCAGACCAGGCATGCTTTCATGGTACTTGGTACACAGTAAACATTCAGTAAGTACTGAATTTAGCCTTCTGTGTCAACACACACACACACACACACACTGCAAATGATCACACTCCAAACTACCACCAGCTTTTCTGCTTCCAGGATTTTGCTCTTGTAGTTTCTTCTTGCTAGGGAGCCCTCCCCTCTCCCTCTACCTAATCTCCATGTGTCTAGACCCTCTCTGTTCTTCAGGATTCACATAATTGGCAGCTTATATTTATTGAGAATTTACTGTATGCCTGTCACTCTCCAGGATGGACAGCGTTTCTATCCCGTTTTACAGATGAGGAAATTGAGTCTCAAACGGCTGAGGCCCAAGACCATGTTTCTACATATATAGCAGTGTATAGAAATATCATATGTACATATGGTCACATACAATAATAAATAGCATAAAAATTATAATGCCCATGTGTGAAAAATGTACAGTATTTTTACCTAACATAAAATCATTTTCTCAAGCGCTACTCCCATGTTGGCCTTGAAGGAGTAAACTGCCATGTTTCGGAGAGGGCTGCATGGCAAGGACCCAAGAGGCTCCTCTAGAAGCTGAGAGCAGCCCCTAGATAACGGAAAGCAAGAAAATAGGGATCTCAATAATATGGTTGCAAAAAAATCAATCTGCCAACACCCTGAGGGACCCTGGAAGACAAACTTTCCCTATTTGAGTCTCCAGATGAGGACAGGGCTGGTCAACACCTCAATTTCTCTCTGTGTGTCCCTAAACAAAGAACCCAGATGAGCTGTGCCTGGACTCCCTTTTTTCTTGAGAGAGAGAGAGAGAGAGAGAGAGAGAATGATTGGGGAGGGGCAGAAGAAAGGCAGAGACACAGAATCCAAAGCAGCTCCAGGCTCCGAGCTGTCAGCACAGAGCCTGATGTGGGGCTTAAACTTGTGACCTGAGCCGAAGTCGTACGCTTAACAAACTGAGCCACCCAGGCGCCCCTGGACTTCTGACTGATAAAACTGTAGCTAGTAAATAAGTGTTGTCTTGAGCCCTTAAGTTTGTGGAAGTTTATAACACAACTTTAGAAGATTTCTACGCATGTGTTCAAAACGCTTTTTGCATGAAAATCAAGAGGCAACTTGAGTTACTAATCTTACTCTAGTACGTTTTGTCTTTTTTTTTTTTAAGGTAGTTTTCTTAAAATTTATTTATTTATTATTTTGAGACAGAGAAACAGAGAGAGAGAGAGAGAGAATACAAGTGGGGGAAGGCCAAAGAGAGAGGGAAAGAGAGAGAATCCCAAGCAGGCTCTGCTCTGTCAATGTAGAGCCCAGTGTGGGGCTCAAACTCACAAACTGCAAGATCATGACCTAAGCCGAAGTCAGACACTTAATTAACTGAGCCATCCAGGCACCCCAACTAGTACATTTTGTCTTAGTGCAAATAACTTTGGGAAACTCATAATAGTGTTATAAATGGCAAAATATCATTTTTTTTCTTTTTTCTTTTGCCAAAGTCGTATACTCGAAAGTGAGTAACTTGTATATGTGGGATGCAACTCCAGGTGTATGTCAGCCGAAAGGCACTTCTTCCAGGAAGCTTTCTAAGATCTCTTTGGGAAGAAATAACCTCTCCCTCCTCAGAGCCCCCCAAACATATTGTCTGACAAATGAGTTCAATGGCCTGGAATAGGATTTCAAATCAAGAGCCCTGCACCCTTGTCTTGGCTCTGCCTCTGACTTGCTATGTAATTTTGGGCGACTTTCGGTCTGTCTGTGGGTCTCTGTTTCTGTGTCTGCACAATGGGGGCATTAATAGGGAATTCCTTTGTCTCCTTGCTTGTCTTCTGCCCATGGCTTTCTAAGGAGAGTTTTATTTTGTCTGACTGCTTTTTTTTTTTTTTTTGAAATACAAAAGTAGGATAACAGGATGACAGACACCGAATGGAAAGGTGGGGAGGAAAAAGAAAAGCAAGCCTGTGGAAAAGGGCCTACGGGACAATTTTTGATAGAAAGTGACAAGTTTGGTGAGTGAGGGGCACTGGGGGGCAGTAACGAGGTGTGAGAGGCTTAATGAGAACACAGGAGATTCTAGAGTGTCGACATGGATTAGAGACTCTCTGATGTCTTTCAAGAATTATAAGTAAATATTAGAGTCATTTTTTTGAAGTCAACAAATATTAATTGAGTGCCTGATTTGTGCTAGGTATTGTTGCAGGTACTTGGGACACATGAGAGAATGCAACAAAGGTCCCTGCCCTCATGCGGCTCCCAGTGTAGCATTTATTACCATTGCACCTGCACGCTGTCTGTGACCCTGGGCAAGTCACTGCACCTCTCCCTGCCTGTCAGCGACTGCTCGATGCGGGAATAAGCAGGCTCCGCTCAGATGTGGGGAACATGCCTGGCGCCCCGTAAGTGCCCAACGGGACACCCACCCCCAACCCACCACCCAGACATTAGAAACGGCTGGAGGTTGACTTTTAATAATAAAATACAAGGGGCAAAGGGCAGAGGGATTTGAGCGGGGAGGTCAGGTGTCCTACCGTACCAGGGCCTGGGCTAGCTACACAGACTCCTGCTGCTGCTATTGCCGCTTGCTGTGGCTGCCTTGCTTCAAGGTCCTTGGCCTGCTCTGTAGCTGCCAGTGCCGTCTCCTTTGCCTCCTCCTTGGCTTCCTTGGCTGTCTCAACGAGGGGTTTGAGAAGGGCCTCAACTTGCAGCTTGGCTGAGATGTATTCAAAGCCCTTCATGGTCTTGGTCACATTGCTTTTGAACCCGGCAAGGCCAAATTCCTGGACAGCTCTGGAAACACCAAATAAGCTGGAGGAGACCCAGGCTTCCCGGTGGATTTCGGTCCAGCTGGTGTTATCAGAGTTCACACCATAAACACACAGTTCTTCCGCCACCAGCAGCCGGGCATGGCTGATGTTTCAGGTGAAGTAGTCTTGGCCTAGTTCTGCGGGTCCACAACAGAATCCTCCGGGACGTACACTGAGGGAGCCACACTGGCAGGAAACAGTCGCTCTGCCCAGTGGAGCATCCTGTTGGTCTTGGTCAGGAGACACTGGGACAGAAGCTTCTGGTCAGTGGCCACCTCCTGGTGTACTATATCTTCTGTCAAGACATGTTTGCTATAGGGATTTGGGTACCGCTGCCAGAAGGCAGCCAACACTTGGTCCCAGGAACTGGGGAGCAAGCTGGCTCTGGCCCAGAAATACTTCCCCATCTTCCCGGCGAGGGTGGGGATGTGTGGGGGGTGTGTGGGGGATGAGGGGTAGGGTGGGGGAACCCGGCCATGAGGAGTTGTCTGGCCACAAGTCTAGAGATGTTTTAAAATTACTTTTGAGAGTCGGACTGTTGTTCTTAGATTTAATACATTTTAATTCATTTCTGAATAGATTAAAATGCAGAGAATTCAAAAGCCTAGAGAATAAAAGGATATAGGTTTCCTTCTCATTTATACCCCCAGCACCCTCCAATCAACTTTTGCTCCCCAGGGGTGACTGCTGTTATCCAGCCTCTTGTGTGAAGTGTCAAAAATATTCTTTACATATACATATGTATATGTATGTATATATATGTATATGTGATCTCCCCATTTTGAACACAAATGATAGCTGTGCATACTTTTCCCAAGTTTGCTTTTTAAAAAAAATTTTTTTTAATGTTTATTTATTTTTGAGAGAGACAGAATATAAGTGAGGCAGGGGCAGGGGCAGAGAGAGAGGGAGACACAAAATCTGAAGCAGGCTCCAGGCACTGAGCTGTCAGCATGGAGCCCAACGTGGGGCTCAAACTCAGAAACTGTGAGACCATGACCTGAGCCAAAGCTGGACACTCAACTGACTGAGCTACCCAGGCACCCCTGATCTTTGCTTTTTTTTTTTTTTTAACTCAACAATAAGACATGGAGATCAGTCCCTAAGAGTAGATAGTACTTCCTCATTCTTTATTAATAGCCACACAGTATTACATTATATCATAGTATGGATAGATTGAAGTTGTCCAATCAGGACCTTATAGCTGAACATTTGTTTGTTTTCAACAATTTATCCTTTACACTGCATTCTTGAATGTGACATTGGAAGCTAAGCCTGGGCCATGTGGGGCCCTGGGATTTATTTGGGTTATGGAGTATTTGGGCTCAATGGAATCTTTGAAAGATACTGATTCATTCTCTGACCAAGCTCTTCCCACCACCCTTTCCCTTAGTTTTCTACTCACCCAACCTCTGGGCCCAGAGTGGCAGCCTCAGCCCTTCACCATGCCCTGCTCTCCAAGGTCCTCAGAACTCCTTCTACTCCATCATACCCTCCTGGCCTGATTCCCTTGATTCAAGCCAAGAGTCTAGAAGTGGGACCTTTGGGTAGAAAAGCTAGGGATAGAGACTCTGAATAGATCGTAAATATTTACCGATCAATTCCTGAATTTACCTGGGGCCTTCCTGCTTACTCTCCATCTACTTGTCTGGTTCTTTATGGATTTTGTTTTCCCTGTCTGCCAAAGGAATTTTCTGGGTCTCTGTTAGCGGGTAGGACCTTAACTGTGAGTCTTTAAAAAAATGTGCCTTCCTGGGGTGCCTGGGTGGCTCAGTCTGTCAAGTGTCTGACTCTTGATTTCAGCTAAGATTGTGATCATGCAGTCGTGAGATGGAGCCATGCATCGAGCCTCCGAGTCAGGCTCCCAGCTGAGCTTGGAGACTGCCTAAGATTCTCTCTCCCTCTCCCTCGACCCCTCTCCCTACTTGTGCACACATGCTCTCTCATACACGTGTTCTCTCTCTCGAAATAAATAAATAAACAGTTTTTAAAATATGCTTTCTTGTAGAAGAAACCCTTTCACCTGTAATGGGATTGCATGGAATGGTGGTTTTTGGAGATTATCTAGTGCACTAAGTTTATAGATGAGGAAACTGAAGTGTGGATGACAGGGAGGGGGCTTACTCAGGGTAATTGAATGAGTGAGTGAAAGAGACAGGAAAGACACCAGAAGCTTCCATTTCCAGTTCTTACCCCTTCACCCTCTTTTCCAAGAGTTCAAACTCAGTCAACTTTTATTCTCTCAAACTCTAGTATATAAAGGTAACAGAATTGCAGTATTATTCATATGATGGATGACTACTTGGCAATAAAAAGGAATAACCTATAATACCTGTAAAAATATGGTTGAACCTCAAAATATGATGCTTAACAGAAGAAACCAGATGCTAAAGAGTACAGATGATATGATTCCACTAGTATGAACTTTTAGAACAGGCAAAAGGAGTATGTATACTGACAGAGAGCAGGCCAATAGCTGTCTGTGGATGTGTGGAAGGACTGAGTACAAAGGGGAGCAAAGAAATTTTCTGGAATGATGGAGTGCTCTATGTTTTAACTGTGGGAGTGGTTAATGGTGTCAAAATTCATTACACCTCAGCAAAGTTGGCTTAAAAAGGAGAAAAAGAAGCAAAATAGAAATATACTTACTCAATTTATTTAAGAAAATACAATGTTATCACTGATCTACATGCACAATATCAGCATTGACCAATTCATTTGAGGAGGGCAAGTTTAGCAGTTCATAGCCCTCAGATCAGATGCTTTCCATCTTTGAAATGAAGTCACAGATTTTAGTTAGAACATCATTTTCCTTAGGCTTTTGTTCAAGAATTCCCTCTGTCTCAAAATCATTCCTGACTTGGGTTGCATTAAAAAGCTAGTGACTTCTACCTCTTTGTTCTTTATCAGGGGGATTTATTGACTTGACAGATTTAATTTTTCTACTGCAGAGGTCTTCAAAGTGTTTCAGTTCTGTCCTTAAGAAAGAAAAATTATTCGTACAAGTAATAACAACCATGGCTAACGTTAATTGATTGTTTTCTATGTTCCGGGAGGTATTTTAAAAGTTTTTCATGTAATAATTAATTACAGCTTCAGAACAATCATATAAGGGAGCTACTCTTATTATCCCCATCTTGTAGGCTTGGAAACTAAGGCACAGAGAGCTTGAATTATCTGCCCAAGGTTTGACAGCTACTAAGTGATAGACAGGGATATGAATCCTATTAGTCTGGCTCCAGAGCCTGTCCAGCTGTTAAGCACTGTATGGCATTGACAATCAACATGACTCAAGAGTGATAGTGAAGCCCTTTTGCCTTTGGATCCCTTCCTCACTGGTACCAGAAATTCCACCATTATTGCTTCCTCCCTCACAGTTAAGCATTGCCCTGTTTAGATGCCTCCTAAAATACAATTAGTTAAGAGAGTGGGAACACTAAATCCCTACACACCTAGTTGACTGGGTTTTTTCACTGCGCTCTCCACTGAATGGACTGAGAGGGAAACACAGATTGGGAGGTGGGGAACAGGACAACAGGGCATTGAAGGGAATGAACAGAGAGGTAAGAGGTGGGAACGAGATGTCCCAATTTTCCTCAGCTGGCCCTGCTCAACTTCACATTGATGGGGCCTCTGGAAATATGACCCTATAGCCAATGGGCTCTGGTTCTCAGCCCAGAATTCTGGGGACAGGGTGTCAAGTGGGTGAGAGGTGACAGGAGAGGTTGTTTGGAATGATGCTGAGAGTAGCTCAGGTGCCTCTTTCTGAGCCCTTGGGGAAGGGCAGGTGGGACAAAGGACATGAAATGAATCCTTCTCTCAGAAGAAGGAGAGTCAGCCTAGCCTCACTTTTTTGCCTTGGGGTAGTTGAATTCTATTCACTTGAATTCTATTTTTTAAAGTTAAAATGCATTTAAAATGAGGCAACAATTTATGTAAATTAAAACAAATTTTGTAATTAAAAACATTGTAAGTATAAAATTCGAACAATCAAGATAAAGTCAAAGTCCCTTGACTATCCCTCATCCACTTCAAGAGACCTTCCACCACTGCCCCTAATTGGGAGTGTGTCCTTTCTTTTTTTTTTTTTTTCTTTAGAGAAAGAGAGGGAGAAGCAAGCAAGGGAGAGGGGAACAGGGAGGGAGAGAGAGGGAGAATATTTTTCTTAAGTTTATTTATTTACTTTGAGAGAGAGAGCACACAAGCAAGCAAGGGAGGGAGAGAATCCCAAGCAAGCTCCACACTGCCAGCATGGAGCTCAATGCGGGCTCGATGTGGCGCTTAATTTGGGGCTTGAACCCACAAACTGTGAGATCACAACCTTAGTCGAAACCAAGAGTCAGATGCTTAACTAATTGAGCCACCTAGGTGCCCCAAGAGAGAGAATCTTAAGCAGGCTCCATGCTCAGCACGGAGCCTGATGTGGGACTTGATCCCACAACCCTGGGATCATGACCTGAGCCAAAATTAGGAGTCAGATGCTCAACCAACTGAGCCACCCACCTGCCCCTCCTTCCCCTTTTCTACCATACACACACACACACACACACATATATAGTAGAAAATATGTTTTGTTTCATTGGGCTTGTTTTGTTTCATTGGGCTTATTTTGCTTTTGCGTCTAGTTTTAGAATTATGCTTTACGTTTTTTTATTTACTTGCTTAATTACAGGGACACAGTTCAAAATTCCAAAGGTTCAATAGGAAATATAGTAAAAAGCAGGTGCCTCTCCCTCCCCTGTTCCCACCATCCGGTCTCCTTCCTGGAGGCAACCACTAATTCTAGTTTTCTGTTATTCCTTCCAGAGGTATTCTATGCAGTTAAAATCCAATGCATGTATACATCTATGTATTTTTCACACAAATAGAGACACTGTTCTGCATCTAGTTTTTTTTCACTTTACAGTATATCTTGCAGACCTTTTCTTATCAGTAGCCTCTTTTTTCCGTACACATGCATAGTATCCCATTGTATTTATGCACAGTGTTCATTGATTCTCCTATGGAAAGAAAGGTTGTTCTCAATATTTTATTATTATAAATAATGCTGCAATTAATATTTGTATCCATTGCTTTGCATATTTATACATAATATGAATATTTATTAGTAGGGATTAGTCAGGTGAGGTTAATTTAAAAGTTTATTTTTTTATTTTTATTTTTTTGCATTAAAAATTTTTTTTAATGTTTATTTATTTTTGAGACAGAGTGAGACAGAGCATGAGTGGGGGAGGGGCAGAGAGAGAGGGAGACACAGAATGTGAAGCAGGCTCTAGGCTCCGAGCCGTCTGCACAGAGCCCGACGCGGGGCTCAAACTCACAAACCGCGAGATCATGACCTGAGCCAAAGTCGGATGCTCAACCGACTGAGCCACCCAGGGGCCCCTATTTTAAAAGTTTAAAGAGCATTTTAAATGTTGATTGATATTACCAAATAGCCTTTAGGATGTACCAATTTTTACTGCTTACAAGTTTGTTTGTTCTTACATAAATATATCATATTATATACTCTGTCCTGAACACTCACATTTTTCACTCAGCAATATGACTTGCGTTCTACCTATGTCAATACACAGAGACATATAGACCTACCTCATAAAAAAAGCTGTCTTACAGTTTCCCATTGTGTGGCTGTAGACAGCTTATTTAACTGTAGATAGTTTATCGATGGACATTTGGTTTTCAATTTTTTGCTGCCACAAACAACGCTACAATGACTATTTTTTTTTTTGTGCGAATAGGATAGATTCAGAGAAATGACTTACGAGACTGATATGTATACATATTTTCGATTTCAGTAGATGCTGTCAAATTGCTCTCTCAAAATGCGCCAGGGTAGACTTCCACAAATGGTGCGTGAAAGCTTTAGGTTTACATCTAGAAGCAGCCTATGTGTTTCCTCCTAAATCAAAGCTCCAAGTCCCAGTTATCACTGGGATCATCCAGGCCCTGAGCCCCTCTCTGCAGAATGTGAGTGGACAGGCTGAGTGTCAGGAAGGATGAACATAGGCTAGAGGTAGTCTGACCCCATTAGCCAAGTGGTCACCTTGGTAATACAACCCTCTCCGAAGAAAAGGCAAAGCTACATTGGGAGAGAGAGAGCTCCCCATCACTAGAAGTGTCTGAATGGAGGTTTGGTATCAACAAATGTTCTAAGCATGTGCTCTGTGCCAGATCTTGGGCTGGGTGTCTTGACTCAGAAATGTGTCATATCCATTTCCTGCCTTCCCAGAGCTTGATAATCATGGAGAAAATAGACAAGTAAACCATGATAATTCTGTCTACAAAGTATTGAGTGGGACTTCCTTTTCTAACAATATCTGGTATTTCCTGCTACATAACACATGGAAACATCAGAAATAAAAATAACAAACATCCTTTCATTTTTTTAAGTTTATTTTTTATTTTGAGGGAGAGAGAGAGAGAGGATGGGCAGAGAGAGAGAGGCAGAGAGAGAATCTCAAGCAGGCTCTGTGCTGTCAACACAGAGCCCAACTCGGGCTCAGTTTCACGAACTGTGAGATCCTGCATGACCTGAGCTAAAATCATGAGTCAGACACAGGGGCACCTGGGTGGCTCAATTGATTGAGTATCCAACTCTTGATTTCCCACAGTTGTTTGATACACATGTCTGAATATCAAGAAGTGAAATCTGGGCTGGAAGTAAAGATCTGAGAATCACCAAAATATAAATGGTAATTAAAGCCAGGGAAGTTTATAGCAGGAGGCTGATTTCTATCTCCTGTTGTATTGGTTAGGAACTTTTGGTTGCAAGTAACTAAAGACCCAACTCCAACGGGATTAAACTAGAAAAGAAATTTGATTGAAATGTTTAGCACTAATTGCCTTCAAGCAAGGCTTGATCCGGTGTCTCAAATAATGGAACCAAGGTCCAGTCTTTTCTAATCTTTCCAAAGCAGTTCCTAGGAGTTGGCTTAATTCTTGACAGGCTCTCTCTTTGTGACCACATGCTAGTGTAGGGGAATGGCTCTGCCTTGTCAACTGGTGACCTTATGTGTATTCATTCACATAAGCCACATGGGCAAAGGTTTGAAAAGCTTATCTGAGCCTTGGCAGACTGCCTCTTGACCCTCCCAGAACATGAGAGGATGGGAGGCTTGTAAGACTCTGACGCCATCTTCTTGGGCCTCCCTATCTCCCCTGGGAGGCTGTATTGAGACAGTTTTCTTACTTCTTCCCAGGATCTGAGGAGCTAATGGAACCTTTTACCCCATCCTACTCAGAATGGAGCTACAGAATAGAAAACCTGTTAACTGCAGTCTAGAATTGGCTCCTTGGCAACAAGGTGCCTACAACTCATGTTGCAATTGCCCAGCCCTTTTTGTTTCAGTGTCGTCCTTTTTGGTGTGGGGTACAAGGATCACAGGGAGCTGGCTTATTCTTCTTGCTGTGTATATAAGTAATAAACTGATTACATTGATAATGGCTAATTGTATCTTTACCAGTAGAATTAGTCAGGTCTTGGTGTTGGTCTTGCCTTATCTTGTCTTGTACATGTAAACTGTCAGCTGCTTCTAGGTCTGGGTGCTTCCAAACTTGAACCCAGCAGAAAAGAAAAGACCCATTTCCCCAAATGGCCCAATCCAAAATTCCAGAATTGAGGTATTTTTGTTTTGTTTTGTTTTGTTTTGATTTGATTTGTTTTGTTTTAGCTCTATTGACCTGATTTGGGTCATATGCTCATCCCTGAACTAATCACTGTGGCTAGGGATTTGGAGTGTGTTTGTTAGTTTAAGCCATTTAGGGCCCATTCCTGGAAGTGGGTTGAGGTCAGTCCCACTCAAATCACAGAACTGAGAATTCAGGGTCCTCTTTGGAAAGGGGAAGGGAAAGGTGGAATGGATGCCAGGAAGCGATGAGCAAAGCCCCCTATACCTGTCTCCTTCCCCAGAGCAGGGAAGTCTGTGTGTATTTGGGCATGAAGGGCATGAGGGGCCTGAATGCATAGTTGTGGATGTATGCTTCCTGAAGTGGGAAAGGGGTTCAGAGACAGGAGGCTGAGCTGGAGGAAGCTGGTCTTTTCAGGTTGTAGTTCTAGTTTATATCTTGGTCTAGTTTTCCTAACAGGATGGCTTTTGCAACCGTGAGCATTTGTGGGTAGGGGACAGGAAGGAAATTGAGAGGGCTGGAGGCATAGAGTCCCGGAAATGTCTTCAGGGCATTATGTAAGGACAGATCTCTGGTTCCTTTTGGGCCCTTACAATGCTTGAGTGCAAGGGTTGAGGAGGGAGCTGGTGTGGGTCTCCTACTTGGTCTCACCAGACATGCAACCCAGGAACAAGAGGCAGCTAGTATAGGAGACAGATAGTGAGAATCCTGGTTTCTGGACCCAGTGCTGCCACTGATCTGCTGTGTGATCCTACAGCAGGCACTGTGCTTCTCTAAGACTTAGTTTCCCAGTCTGTAAGGAACTAGATCAGGTCTTTTCTATATTTTCAGTCTTAAGGATGCCTTCAATTATTTTTCTCTATATGCCATTGCCTTCCACTCATCCTAATTGAGTTGTTATTGTTCATTTTTAAGTTTTTTTTAAATTTTTTTTCTTTTTAACGTTTATTTATTTTTGAGAGACATAGAGACAGAGCATGAGCAGGGGAGGGGCAGAGAGAGAGGGAGACACAGAATCCGAAGCAGGTTCCAGGCTCTGAGACACCAGCACAGAGCCCGACGCGGGGCTCGAACTCACAGACCGCGAGATCATGACCTGAGCTGAAGTCAGAGGCTTAACCGACTGAGCCACCCAGGCGCCCCCATTTTTAAGTTTTTATATAGTTTGTTTTCTGATGAAAAAGCTACGCGAACATAGATCAAGCCAATGCTGTATCTTTCTTTTTGTTTTTATAGCAACCCTGTTTCCCGCCCCCCCCACTCTATTCTTATGTGTCTGTTGCTGATTTTCCTAAGTTTGTTCTTTCTCATCGAGGCCATATCTTGCAAATCTATGTGTGGGTTGATTTCTTTTTGCATAATCCAAGGAATTGTAAATTTTATCTAAGTCTGTTTTGCCATTGCCAAAGTGGGTTCAAAGTTGAAGGCAAGGATAACTTCTCCAGTCTCACCTCTTGCTCATTGCACTCCACATTGGTCTCCCTCATTGCAAACTCAATCCCCTCCTCCCCATACACACCATTTACCATTGCCAGCTCTTTATATCAATAGTTCCCTCTCATTCTTTAGGTCTCAGCTTAAATATTGTTTCTTCAAACAGGCTTTCCTTGACTACCCAATCTAGTCTATAGTAGGTCCTCTGTCATTCATTGTCATTGCTCCTGGTCTGTGCCCTCACAGGTCAAATCATAAACTCTAATTATTTTGTCTGATTACTTCTATTTTTTTAACGTTTATTTATTTTTGACAGACAGAGAGACAGTGCATGAGCAGGGGAAGGGCAGAGAGAGACGGAGATACAGAATCTGAAGCAGCCTCCAGGCTCTGAGCCATCAGCACAGAGCCGGACGCGGGGGTCGAACCCACAGACTGTGAGATCGTGACCTGAGCCGAAGTCGGCCGCTTAACCAACTGAGCCACCCAGGCGCTCCTGATTACTTCTATTTTGTATGACTCTTTGCTAGACTATAAACTCCAATATGAGAGGGACTGTGTCTATCCTTCTTACCACCATTATTAGTGGATGTTTGCCTTTTTCCTCCCATAACCCCTTGCCTTCACTCATATGATTTCACCCAGCTACCTTCAGGGTGTGCTGTCCTAAGACACACATAGTAAATTCATCATCCGAATTCTCACAGATCCTTCTCTCTTGCTGTTTTCACACAGCCATGAGGCAGTCATGGGACCTAATCTCAATGAATCTCATGCTCTTTCCAAGATCTTTGGATCTTGAAAGACACCATACAAGGCCATTAAAAACTGGATAACATTCACTCACTCCATTGGTGGTGCCTAGTTGACGTGGCAGGTAGCTCCTGCTTCCCAGGCCCTGTATTGTTTACCTGGGTCCCAACCATTCCAAGTCTGGTTTCCCAGTCTTCTCTGAGTCCTGCGAACTCCCTCAAAGCTTCCTGGTCAACTTCCTTTATGTTAAGGATGGCCAGAACCAGTTTGCTGTTTGGAATACAAGAAACATACTGGATAGACTGCAACTCTACAGACTAGCGTAGGACTCAGCAAAGGTGTGTGTTCAATAAATGCTAAAGGAACAATTACCCAGGTGTATGGCCTAAAGCTGGCTACTTAATGTCTCAGAGCCTCACTTTCTTCCTCCTGGGCAACCTACATACCATCTGGGATCTCTGGTTTCTCAGGACAGAAACCATCTTGCTTGCTCCTTTATCATCTCCCTTCTTTCAATTCTCTACCCTTCCTTCTCAGCTACAACAACAAAACCCAAATTCCTCTCATTTTTTCCGGAAGATCAGCTTAACCACAATGTCTGGACCTAACATTCAGATCCTGGTTATGCTCTTTACAAGCTGTGTGACCTTAAACAAATTACTCAATTTCTGTTTCCTCCTGTGCAGATGGTGGTGGAGAAATTATAGTAGCTGTAATAGTATATAATATATATACAGATATATAATATATAATAGTAATATATAATAAATAAAAATTGTATATAATATATATATATATATATATACTGAGATAAAACATGTGAAGCACTTAAAATAATGCTTTGCACATAGTAAGCACTCATAATGGTAGCTATTATTACTATTTTCATCTTTTTGTTGCATAAGCAACTGGATACCTATGTCTTCAGGGTAATGTTCTTCAAAGTATGGCTCCTGAACCACCAAATTCAGAATAAACTGGAGAAATTAAGAGTGCAGGTTCTTGGGTTCCTTCTCAGACATAGTGAATCACAGTTTCTAGGGCAGAACTAGGAAATTTACATTTGAAAAATATATCTCCCAAATGATTGTTCATTTTTAAAAAGATATTGAGATATAACATACATACAATAAAATTCACCCATTAAAATTTTTTAATGTTTATTTATTTTCGAGAGAGAGACAGACAGACAGACAGAGTACAAGCAGGGGAGAAGCAGAAAGAGAAGGAGACAGAGAATGTGAAGCAGGCTCCAGGCTGTGAGCTGTCAGCACAGCCAGATGCGGGGCTCAAAGTCACAAATTATGAGATCATGACTTGAGCTAAAGTTGGCCACTTAATCGGCCAAGCCACCCAGGCGTCCCTAAAATTCACCCATTTGAACTATGTAGCTTGGTGGTTTCGGTATATTCACAGAGTTATACAATCATGACCACAATCTGATTTTAGAACATTTTTATCGTTGCAAAAAGAAATCCTGTACTTGTTATTAGTCATTTCCTATTCTCTACCCCACCAACCACCTTGGCCTTAGACAGCCACTAATATGCTTTCTGTCTCTGTAGATTTGCCTATTCTGGACATTTCACATAAATGGAATTATATACAATAAGTGGTCTTTTGTGTCTATTTTACTTAGCATGTTTTCAAGGTTCATCTATGTTCATCTATGTAGCCTGTATCAATGGTTTTTTTTTTTTTTACCCAATGATAGTCCTTTGGATAAATATACCACATTTTGTTAATCCATTCCTAACAAACAAAATGGTATTTGCCTTGTTTCCATTTTTTAGTTATTATGAATAATAACTAGGAACAAGCTGTGAACATTCATGTACAAATTTTTGTATGGATATATGTTTCATTTCTCTTGGATATGAGCGAGGAGTTTAATTTTTTGGTTCGTATGGCAATTCTATGTTTAACATTTTGAGGAACTGCCAAACTTTTCCAAAATGGCTGCAGCATTTTACATTCCCACCAGTAACATACGAGGGTTCCAATTTCTCCACCTTCTTGCCAATCCTTGTTATCATCTGTCCTTTTTTGTAGCCACCCTCATGGGTGAGAAGTAATATCTCTTTGTGGCTCTGACTTGTATTTCTCTAGTAACTAATGGTGTTGAGCATCTTTTCATATGATTATTGGCCATTTGTGTCTCTTTTTGGAGAGATGTCTATTCCAATCATTTGCCCATTTTTTAAAAGATTTTAATTTTAAGTAATCTCTACACCCAGCCTGGGGCTCAAACTTACAATCCCAAGATCAAGAGTTGCATGCTCCACCAACTGAGCCAGCCAGGCGCCCCATCCTTTGCCCATTTTTAATTGGGTTATTTAGCTTCATTATTGAGTTATAAGAGTTCTTCATATATTCTGAATAAAAGTCCCTAAGTGGATATATGATTTGCAGATATTTTCTTCCATTCTGTGAGTTGTCTTTGTATTTCTTGATAGTTCCTTTTGGAGCACAAGTTTTTAATTTTATGAAAACCAATTAATTTATTTCTTCTTTTGTTGAGTGTGCTTTTGGAATCTACATTCCATTGCCTTTAATCAAGGTCATGAAGATTTACTCCTATGTTTTCTTCTAGGTGTCTTACAGTTTTAGTTCTAATATTTAGGTCAATGATCCATGAAAACTCATGTTTAAGAACCACTAGTTTGGATTTACCTAAAATGGTTTTTCCCAAAGACAAATCTCACCCTAAGAAGTCATCTGTAGGATGATATGAACAATAATAAAACATCTAACTAATATATATCAAGCACATGGTATGTACTAACCATTTTACATTACATAATCTTGTTCAATTTTCACTGTAAGGTTTGTGTTATAATCACCTCCACTTTTCATGATGTAATACACTTCACTCTATAATGATGTAATATATATATCTCCTTTTATATCAAAGAGGATACCAACACTTATATCTTCAGGAAGGAAGGTTATACAGACAAAATAAACTCATTTGTGTTAAAAGTGTGGCACAGTGCTTGGCAGAACAGGGCTCAAAGAATGAGAGTGCCGCTTTCTATTCCTTTCTAATTGCCTCTCCCACTAAAGACCTACTCCTCCCATTGGTCAAGAACGCTATAGGCTCCAGGGCTGATTTTTGTATTCTCCTGACATTCTGCTCCCCTTTTTCCTTCTCTCATGATTTGCGATTTTACTTTTGTGTTACTCTTAAGCCTATCACATCTCTTCAACGACTCTCCAAGTTCCAAAAAGGCAGGAGGTGCAATTTTGTCACTGCAATATTCCCCAACACTCCATATAGACCCTGGAGGTATAGTGAGTGATTTTTAAAAAATGTATACCTGACTGGGTCACCTGAGTGACTCAGTTGGTTAAGACACCGACTCTTGATTTTGGCTCAGACCATGATCTCGTGGTTTGTGAGCTGGACCTCTGCGTTGGGCTCCAAGCTGTCAGTGTGGAGCCTGCTTGGGAATCTCTCCCTTTCTCTCTCAGCCCCTCCCCCACTCAATCTTTCTCTCTCTCTCCCTCTCTCAAAATAAATAAACATTAAAAAAAATTATATACACCTGACTACATCACTTTTTGCTTTAAAATCCTCCAATTGCACATAAATTTGAATAAATTTGAATTCAAATTTGAATAAATTCCCAAATTCCCAACCATGGCAAACAGGTCTGTTCTGATTGGCCAATATCTGCCTCTCCACCCACACTTTCTACTACTTTCTCCATTTGGAACATACTTGTTTTCTTTCTCAAACACATTTTGCTCTTTCCTGATTCAGAGTCTCTTCCCTCCACTTGTCAGCTCTGATAAGTTTCTCATCCTTTATGTGTCAGCTCAAATGTCACCTCTTCCCAGAGACTTCCCTGACCACCCTGTCCAGTGCTACCACCACACTTCCACCAAGTTATTCTTTGTTTCTTTTTTTAACGTTTATTTATTTTTGAGAGACGTAGAGACAGAGTATGAGCAGGGAAAGGGCAGAGAGAGAGGGAGATAAAGAATCTGAAGCAGGCTCCAGGCTCTGAGCCATCAGCACAGAGCCCGATGCGGGGCTCGAAATCACAGACCATGCGATAATGACCTGAGCTGAAGTCGGCTGCTTAACCAACTGAGCCACCCAGGCGCCCCTCCACCAAGTTATTCTTGATCATACCAGCTGTTTCATCTTATCCCCAGGCTTCAAATTTCCTTTTGTATTTTATTTTAATTATTTTAGCTAACATTTAAACACTCAAATAAGCACTTTTCATACATTAAGTAGTGTGCTACTTAATGCTTATCAGTGGGCTCTCCAAAGTCCAAAACTCTGATTTGTAGTGCTTGCTGACTTCCGTGTGTAAACACTCTCGGTGGGAGGGATTTCAAGCTACCCACCTGACGTCACTGAACACCAATCTGGGAATTGATGGGCAGTAGCACATCATTATATAGTATTTGCCACAGTGATATAGTAGTGATAAATAACCTCAAGAGCACAGATAAAACTAAAGTGTAGTAAAATAATTAGGAAGTAATAAGTTTTGAGTATTTATTATCTTGTTTTAACATAACTTATTTAATTGTAAGTTTATATAATTTAATTTTTGATAATGGCTGTGTTTAAAAGCGCTCGGCAAAATTTCTAAGCATTCCTTAATCGTTTCTAGCTAGCACATAAGGATCGGCGGGCTAATGAGCAGCATCATTTTCCAGATGAGGGACCTGAGGCCCAGAAAGATTAAGCAACTTGTTCAAGGCCGCAGAGCAAACAAGTCTGTCTATGACTTCAAAACGTATCCTCACAACCCAATATGGTGCCTGGCATACAGTTGGTGTTCAATACACTATTGTAGAATACATAAATGAGTACATATTTAATATTATTTAAAAAACATAGGGGAAACATCCTAACATTTAAAACTTACACTAAAGAGTGAAATTAACAACTCCTCAAAACTTGCTCATTATTTTAGGAAGATACGCCTCACTTGCCTACTCAAGCAGTACTTAGCGCTTTTACAAGGCACCTGCGATCTTAGGCGATTCCGGCCAACCCTTTGCTACAAGCTTGAGAAGCCCCGCTCTACGTCGTCCCGCCCCGTCTCGCCGCAAGGCTTCCTGGGAATGGTAGTCCCTGGTCTGGGTGCTCCGGCGGCAGCAGCAAGGCGCGCTTGACCGCGGAACTACAGAGGGTGGCGCACAGGTCGCGAGGCTTTTCCGCCTCGCGTTTCCCTCCCCGCCTGCGCGCCCGCCCCAGCTATCATGGCGGCTCCCTTGGCTCTGGTGCTGGTAGTGGCCGTGACCGTGCGGGCGGCCTTGTTCCGCTCCAGTCTGGCCGAGTTCATTTCCGAACGGGTGGAGGTGGTGTCCCCACTGAGCTCTTGGAAGAGAGGTGAGGCCACTGGCTGGAGTAGGTGGCCAGGCCCCGCCTGTGCTCTCTTGGCCTCAGTGAATGGGAG
Source organism: Paguma larvata (assembly GCA_030068075.1). Taxonomy (NCBI): domain Eukaryota; kingdom Metazoa; phylum Chordata; class Mammalia; order Carnivora; family Viverridae; genus Paguma; species Paguma larvata. The sequence continues at coordinate 25,569,708 of CM057844.1, read as the reverse complement.
GCGGGGGCAGTGGCCTCAAGCACAAGATTCTGAGGGAACTGACCCGCTCCTGCGCCCTCAGGGAGGGTGGGAGGGCGGAGCCTGAGGGCGGGGCTGCCGAGGGGAGGGGGCGGGGGACCGCGGAGCGAGGTTTGGGCCCTAGGGGCCTGCTCACCTGAGGTGTGGGGATCTGAGGGGGTGTGTCTCCCTCGGGTCCTGAGCAGAGGGGCGTGGTCTGAGAAAGGATAGGTTTGAGAAAAGGGCGTGCTGGGTGGAGTGGGATTAGGTGAGGGATCGTAAGTGGTGCTCCATGGGGTATGCGATGGTGTGTGAGGGGTCCCCAGAGTGAGGGGACCTATCTCGCCTAAGCAAGTAGAGTGTTGGAGTGTGCTTAGACGCCTGTTCTCGGTCCGGGACTTGTAGTACAGCATTTCCTACTGTTTAAGTTCTTCATCCAGCACTATTTTATACCAGTGCCTACAATGAGACAGAATTTGTGCCGAAGGATCCACAGGCTAGCGGGAGAGACAGATAGAATCCTTTTTGAAAAATGTTCTTCTTGTGTACATCCAGTTCCTTTCTTGGAGTTTCAATCCTGAAGAAACTGACCTCTCCTTTTCCAGTTTCCCAAGGTTGTGGGCTGTGAGCTAACTGTTGAAGGATGTAGAATTTGGAAAGGGAGATTAGAGAAAGAATTCCCGGTAGCGGATGGTAAACAGGACCAAGAAAATGTTGAAGGGTGCAAAATGTACAAAGTGGAGGAGAAATGGGGTAGGGATTAGCTTAGAGCCAGAATTTAAAGACTTAAAAAAAAAAAACTTTTTTACTGAAGTACAGTGTGCATACAATGCACTTATATTGTGTTGAGCTCAGTGAATTTTAACAAACTGTCTACTCATGTAGCCAGCACCAGAAGCCAGCACCCAGATCAAGAAATAAAACATTACAGGTGTAACAGCACCTCAGAAGTTCTCTTTGCGCCCTTGAACTTTAAATGCTAGAGTTTTGATGTTATCCCATAGACATTCTGGAATGGGGAATGGTGTAATGAATGATTGTTTTATGAATAATTGAAGCTTAGGTTTCTAAAAATATTATATATGAAAGACTATGGTAAGCCTCTTTTATTCCCTAGTTATTCTATGTGTTAGATGGTGTTATTTTCCCCCATTTTATAGATGAGGAAACCAAAATTTAGAGAATATGCCCAGTTTTCTCAGTTGACAAATGGTAATAAAGGTAGTAGTAATTCTTCTCTGTCACCACACATAAGAGAGCTTACAGTTGAGAATCCTTGCATATAGTATTTGCATATAGCTATTTGTTGAACAAACTTAATTGTTTGGGTTGAAGCCACTTGGTTCCTGCTTTCTTCTGGATACTAGAAGCCCCAAGGCAGTATTAGGTCCTCCTTCCTTTGTTCTCTTAGCACTTTATACATACCTCTATTAAGAGCATTTCTCACTTTTTATTATAATTTTTATTTATAATTATTTGTTTATTTAAAAAAATTTTTTGTTTAATGTTTATTTATTTTTGAGAGACATAGAGGCACAGCATGAACAGGGGAAGGGCAGAGAGAGAGGGAGACACAGAATCGGAAGCAGGCTCCAGGCTCTGAGCCGTCAGCACAGAGCCCGACGCAGGGCTCGAACTCACAGACTGCGAGATCATGACCTGAGCTGAAGTCGGCCGCCCAACCGACTGAGCCACCCAGGCGCCCCTGTAATTATTTGTTTATATCTGGTTTCTCCATCATACTGTGTGAAGGCCAGAACTGTTTATTCATTCCTGAATTCTTTGTGCCTGGCATAGAGTAGTTGCATCGTTACTGTTAAATAAATTTTGAAGAAGAGAAACCATAAGATCTGGTTACATGTAGGAAGGGCAGGGTGCAGCATCCAAAGATGAGGCAATATAGTATGGTGATTAAGAGCACAAGCTCTGTTGATCCGTCAAAGAGTTCGAGTCTTTTTTTCTTTTCTTTTGCCTCTGCTACATATATCTGTATGATCTCCAACATCATTTTTCTCATCTGTAAAACAGGAAGTTATAATAGACACCCTATTAAATGGAATAATCCATTTTTAAGCTCTTAGCACAATAATGAAAGCTAAAACAGCTAATTTTAAGATTTTGAATCTAAATAATTGGGAGAACAGTTGTGATATTGGCTGAAATAGGTGAGTTACAAAGGAGTTTGTAGAAAGGAGTAAGTGTTTGATGTATGTATAGGGCAATAGTAGGATATTCAGAGGTTTAGGTCTGGAGCTTGGGGCCATTGTCAGAGCTAGAGAGAGAGATTTGCTAATCGCCTATCTGAATCTGATGGGATCAGGATAATTATTTGTCCTGTTTTAAGTGGGGATGGTACATCTGTATCACTTGTCTTCAGAGTATACTTTAAGATGGGACATTTTAAAAAGCAAGTGATTGTATTTAACCCTAAAAGGCAGGCATTTAAGAATATTGAAGTAGGAGCCCTTCTGGTTTCACATAACATTCATTCATTCATCCGTTCGTTCATTCCACATGAGTGTTTTGAGTGACAATTTGTTTGGGTGAAGCGCTGTGAATCCAAATAGATTTTGGTTGGCTGTAATCATAGAGTGATTTTTAATGGGAATAAATGAGAAGTTGTAAACTTGGAGGAGATGATTCTTGTCTTCACATATTTGAAGGGTTTTAACTTGGCATGTTGTCAATTCTTCCATGTGCAGATGACAGAATCCTAACTCAAACTGCTCAAATTATAATAAAAAGTGAACTTGTTTGGCTACATAACAGAACAATTCAAGGTAGATCCTGACTTCAAACCTAGCTAGGACCAGAGACTCAATGATCTCATCAGGACTAATTCTTTCTCCATCTTGGCATTGACTGCATTCAGGAGGGCTCTTCTTGGGTTTTGGCAAGGTTGGCCCCTAATAGCCTCTGACTTTTATATCCTCACGGTGTCAGGTCCAGTGGAAGGAGGGTGACTGTACTTCAACAAACATAATGAAAGCCTTGGAATTGAGTCACATTGAACTTACTTGGGTAATATGCCAATTCTTAAGCCAATTACTGTGGTCAGCTTAGGTCACGTATCCATGTATACCTGGCTGGCTCAGTTGGTGGAGCATGTGACTCTGGATCTTGGGATTGTGGGTTTGTGCTTCATGTTGGGTGTAGAGATTACTTAATAAAACCTTAAAAATAATCTACATCTTTGGAAAGGGGACAACCTCCCAAACTGTGGAAGAGGGGGCATCCTATAGGAAAACCAGAGTGCTGTTACCAGAAGAGGGGGAAATTGATGCTGGGCAGACAAAAATAACAGATATCCATTATAATAGGAAAGCCCTCTTTTCTATGTCATTCATTTCTACAGACCCATCAGTTTATTTGGTGGTTCAACTAAAATTTATATAAATTTCTTGCTTGACAAAATGCAAGCATGTGCTTCTCAGTCCAATAAAAATAATAACTAACACTGATGTAATGATGTAATGCTTTCTATATAACAGGCATTGTTCTAAGCATTTTAGATATGTTTAAGAACTAATTGAATCACCACAGTGGCCCTAAGATGTAAATGGCCTTATATGTAAATGCCCCATTGTATAGATGAGAAAATGGAAGCACAGAGAGATTAAGTCACACACATAATGTTTCATGTGAGTAGCTGGGAATCTAGGCATTGCTGTTCCACCAGAGTTCACTCTATACTATCTTGCAGAGAAATCTGTCAGAAATAATTTTGGAACTTTTTTTTAAATCCTATATTGGTCTTTGCTCAGCCTTTGTTCTAATGATTAGGAATCAGTATGGGCTTAGCTTCTTGAGTTTAGGGTAGAGCCCGAGCTGTAAGTGCTTATTTAGAAACTCATCTCCTATGCAGCTATGGGAGTCAGGGTCAGGAAGAACACTTCTGTTAGCGCTACTTTAAAAAAAAAACAAAACTTTTGTTGTTAAACAAAATGGAGAATTAATAAACCACACACAACAATGTATTGCCCAGTGAATTATTATAAGCAAAACACATTTGTAGCCATCATCCAAATCAAGGATAAGAACTTGGCCACTTACTCCAGAAAGCCCTTTTGTATGCCCCATCTCAGGCCAGCTCCCTCAGCCCCTTCTAAATAACCATTATTCTGACTTTTATAGTCACGACATCTTTTTTTTTAAATTTATTTATTTTGAGAGCGACCGAGACAGTACGAATTGGGGAGGGGGAAAGAGAGAGCGAGACAGAGAATCCCAAGCAGGCTATGCACGCACTATCTGTTCAGAGCCCAGTATGGGGCTCGAACTCATGAACCATGAGATCATGACCTGAGCTGAAATCAAGAGTTGGATGCTTAACCATATGAGCCATCCAGGCGTAGCTATAGTTATGACATTTTTACATCCTTTTTGTTTTATTGCTCAAATGAGTGTCCCTAGTGGCTATAGCTTAGTCTTGCCCTTACATGTTTTTATATGTGTTTTAAGTCTCCCTTAATCTTTAAGGTCCCCATCCATCCCATCCTTTTCTTATCTGTTGAAGAACCCAGACCATTTGAGCTCTAGTGTTTTCCATGATTTGGACTTTACTGATTGTAAATTCATGGTACAGTTTAACATATTCTCATATCCTCTATGTTTCCTGCAAACTGGCAGCTGGATCCAGAGACTGGCTACCACTACTTTTTTTTGTTTTTTAGCTTTTTACTTGAAATAATTTTAGATTTATAAAACATTTGCAAAGGTACTACAGAGAGGTCCCTTACACCCTTCATCCAGCTTCTCTTCATGTTTACATCCTGCATAATTGTAGTACAGTGGTCAGAACTAAGACAATAACATCCATCTAATACCATTGAACAAACTGTAGTCACTCACAGTTTACCATTTTCCCCACTGTTCTTTTTCTGTTCCAGCATCTGATTTAGGATCCCATACTGCATTTAGTTGTATGTCCTCGTTCTTTTTCTATCAGTGAGAGTTCCTCAGCTTTTCCTTGTCTTTTATGACTGTGACACTTTTGAAACATACTGGTCAGGTATTTTGTACAATGTCTCCCATTTTGGGTTTGTCTGATGTTTCTCATAATTAGATTGAGATCATGGATTTTGGGGAAGAATCCTACTGAAGTGATGTGATCCTCTCAATGTGTTTGAAATGGCTTATTACTGATGACGTTAACCTTAATCCCTTGGTTATGATAGTATCTGCCTGGTTTCTCCACTGGAAAGTTACTATTTTCCTTTTTTATTTTATAAGCATTTGGGGGATATATGTAGGGGCTCTATATATATCTTGTTTCTCTCTAAAGTTTTTACCCACTACTTTTTGCACTCATGAGTTGATAGTCTTGCCTGCAGCAAGAGCTGCAGGTGTTCCTATGGTGTTCTAATGATGACTTTTCTATTGCCTTCATTCCTTCTTCATTATGAATTGGATTTCTTCTGTAAGGAAGAGTTGTCCCTTCTTCCTTATTTATTTATTTAATATCTGTATGAACTCATAAATTTATCATATAAAATAATTTATTTTGATGATATGATATATTTATCATAATAAAATAAATCGCTATTTATTTTATTCTCTCGATTATAATCCATATTATCTTTATTTTGATGCTCAAATTATTCCATCTTTGGCCATTGCGATCTCTTTCAGGTCGACTCCATTGTCCTTTTGACATACTTTCCTCACTGTTTCGCTTGCTTGTTTGTTTTGTTTTGCTTTGTTTTTTTAGTACTTCATTACTTTCTGGAACCACAAGATTCTTTAGTTTTACCATATTTTTTCCTTGGTCCAGCCCTGGAATTGACCACTTCTCCAAGGAACCCTGGTTTCTTTAATGGAGAATGTTATTTAGAAAGCAAGATCTGGATGCTGGGTGTGTTCATTGCTATAGGAATGACACTGTCTCTTGGGCCTTCTGGGCTAGAAATATAAGGATACTACTTCTTTTGAACAAGGTTAATGCATGCCCTTCTTGATATGGGAAGTTCAAAGACAATGTTTGTCTTTTTTTTTTTTAATGTTTATTTAGTTTTAGAGAGAGACAGAGTATGAGTGGGAGAGGGGCAGAGAGGGAGAGGGAGATACAGAATGTGAAGCAGGCTCCAGGCTCTGAGCTGTCAGCACAGACACCCCGAGACTCATGAACCCCGAGATCATGACCTGAGCTAAATTCAGATGCTTAACCGACTGAGCCACCCAGGTGCCCCAGACAGTATTTGTCTTATGCTACATAATATGTTTTTATTATCACTCATAAGAAAAATATGTGAAGGTAACTAAATAAGAATTTTTACTTCATTGGATTTATTAGTTAAGAGTTGAGACACTTTATTGGGGCACCTGGCTGGCTCAGTTGGTACAGCATGTATCTCTTGATCTTGGGGTTGTAAGTTCAAATCCCACATTGGGTGTAGATATTACTTAAAAATAAAGTCTTAAAAAAAATAAAGAGTTGAGACACTATAAAAAAAAACTTTGTATTTTAGAATATTTGGCAATAATTAATTAGTTTTTATGGTCAACTATTCTAAAACATTAGTTGTTGGGTAATAATCCCATGAAGCAGAAATTTTATTCGATTTCTCTGGTGTACTTTTCACAGGTGTTATTTTTAGGGAGTACTCTAGGAAAAATAATGGCTTAAAGCTATGGATTCTTTATATTGTTGTTGTTCTGAGTATTTTGTTTTTTTCCTCAAACAGACATTTTATGAAATCTATTTTAAAATGTTACCAGCAAAATATTATTGGAACATAGTTATATATGTTAGAATTTGGGGCTCTGGTTATTCTTTTATACATGGAGTAAATTCACCATTATATTCTAGAGGATTTTGTTACTCTGTAACTCAGGTGTTCCTAAACGTACTGCAAACCATGCCAGAGTTTTCAATCATGTGCACCAAAATAAGGACACTATAAGAAGTTTATCATAATTATCGATGTATTCAAGTAAAAATATTTTGAGTTGATGCTTTTCCTACACTTTTTAATGTTTAGATGGTAGGAGTAAATGATAGTGGGTTTTTTTTTTAATGTTTCCACATGAGGTTAACTCTTCCCTTAGATCAATTATTTATTAAGTAATATGAGGTCATATTTAATCATCATGATAGTGCCACACCACATGCCACAGAAAACACATCAACAAATTCACGGGTATACAATATCCTAGCAAAAGCATATGTGGGAGAAGTTACATTTTAGACAGTTGCCTAAAAAGTATGCAATCTCCCTCCGGATTAAACCAGTGGAGAGTGATGTCTGTGGACAGCATCTTACTGGTCCTCTGTTGAGTGGCTTTTACTGCTCTGTGGTAGGATGCCATTGACTTACTTAGGTGGGGAGTTGCCCTGTGAAGTGGCCCTGACGACTCATCTCCTCGGGTCTCCAGTAAAGCTGTTAGTGCAGGGTTTCATAGTTGTGTTACACAGCAGCTTCTTTTTTTTTTTTTTTAACGTTTATTTATTTTTGAGAGATATAGAGACAGAGCATGAGCAGGAGAAGGGCAGAGAGAGAGGGAGACACAGAATCCGAAGCAGGCTCCAGGCTCTGAGCCGCCAGCACAGAGCCCGACGCGGGGCTCAAACTCACAGACCGTGAGATCATGACCTGAGCCGAAGTCGGCCGCTCTACCAACTGAGCCACCCAGACGCCCCTACACAGCAGCTTCTTTATGTGGCTCTGCGGGGCAGGTTGCTTTCTGGTCCTAGTATAAGGACAAGTTACAGCTGTCTTGAGCAATGGCTTTTTAAACTTTATAGTTAGTATGAACTGTGTAACTGATTAAGTTTCCTCCTAGGGTGGGTCCATTTAAACCCATATTTAAGGGCCACTCATTAAAAACATTTTTTTGGAACAGGCTTTGTAACTTTGATTTTATTTTATTTATCTTTGAATAGGTAGTTCAGTCACAGGGTTCAAAAACCAATGGTGCAAAAGGCTATATGATTAAAAGGCACCTTTCTATGCTACTTTCTTATAACCACTCACTTGTGTTCCCTGGAGGGACGAGATTCTTAGGTATATCAGTTTCTTAACATGTACTTCTGAGATTTTAGGCATATATAAGCTCATACATTTTATCGGTTTTTGTGTGTCCATTTATGTTTTTTCTTATCCTTCATGTACTTTCTTATAAAATTAATTTTCCTCTTTCTTTCTAATAATTGTGAAATAATGCTCAATGCCAAAGATTCAGAAAATGAAGAAAAGGTAAAAGAAACTAAATATCTTCTGTAATCTTATCAGCAGAGATGGTTGCTGTATTTTAAATTTTTATTTATTTTGTTTAATGCCTAAGTTTTGTTTTTCTGGAGATATTTCTCATTGAATACATATTCATTTTCTCTCAAATAATTAAATGGATCAAGGCTTATAAATATTTAAAACATAAATATTTAAAGTAAAATTTGATCATATTGACATGCTGTGTTGTGACCTGCTTTTCATTTAAGAGTACTTCATGGACATCTTTCTTTCAGTAAATGCATATCTGTCATATACTTTTTTATTTTAACTCTTAATTTTGAAATAATTTTAGGTTTTCAGAAAGTTGCAAATATAGTACGGAATTCCTGTTTAGCCTCCGCTCAACTTCTTCTAATTTTAATATCCTACATAACCATAGTACACTGACGTAACCCAGAAAGTTAACATCCGCACAATACTCGTAACTAATTACTGGAATTTTATCAGTTGTACCACTAATGTCCTTATTACGGTCCAAGATTCAGTCCACATCCCACACTGCATTCAGTTATTATGTATCCTTAGTCTCTTCCAATCAGAGACACTTCTTCAGTCTTAATTTTTTTTTTAAGTTTATTTATTTTGAGAGAGAGGGAGAAAAAAGGAGGGAGGGAGATAGAGAATCCCAAGCACTGAGCTGTCCGTGCAGAGCCTGACATGGGGCTCAATCTCATGAACCATGAAATCATGACCTGAGCCAAAATCGAGAGTCAGATGCTTAGCTGACTGAGCCACCCAGGCACCCCTCAGTCTTAATATTTTTAAAAAGCACTGACCAGTTATTTTGTCTCTCAATTTGGGTTTTCCAGATGTTTTCTCATTAGATTGAAATTATGCTTTTTTGGCAAGGATACCACATTTTTGGCATAAGGACTAGAGAAGTGTTTATCCCTATCTCAGTGAATCATTTCAGGAGGTACTTGATGTTGATAGTGTGAACTGTTCAATATTATTACTGGTGATGTTAACTCTGGTCGCACAGTTAAGGTAGTGAGTGCCAAGTTTGTCCACATAAAGTTATTTTTCTCCTTGCAGATATGGCTTCTCATCATATTTTTTTTCACAAATTTTAGTATCCCTTGATGATCTTACCTTTCACAGTTATTACTGTGAGGTCTGCCAAATGGCGATTTTCTATTTCCATCTTTCCTTCTACATTCGATACTTACAGTTCTCTGTAAGGAAGAGCCTTCTATGCTTGTCCATTTATTTATTTATTCATTTATATCATAGTATGATTTTTAACTATTAAATGTTTCTATCTATGTTATCCACATATATACATATCATAATTTATTTAGGTAAATCGCTATTAATGGACATTAGGATTATTGTTATTTTAATATATTTTTTTAATGTTTATTTATTTTTGAGACAGAGAGAGACAGAGCATGAGTGGGGGAGGGGCAGAGAGAGAGGGAGACACAGAATGTGAAGCAAGCTCCAGGCTCTGAGCTGTCAACACAGAGCCCGACGCAGGGCTCGAACTCACAGACCGCGAGATCATGACCTGAGCCTAAGTCGGACACTCAACCGACTGAGCCACCCAGGCGCCCCTGTTATTTTAATATTTATTTATTTTTGAGAGAGAGAGAGAGACAGAGCATGAGTTGGGAAGGGGCAGAGAGAAAAGAAGACAGAATCCAAAACAGGCTCCAGGCTCTGAGCTGTCAGCACAGAGCCCGACGCAGGGCTTGAACTCACGAACTGCAAGATCATCACCTGAGCCAGTCAGACGCTTAACTGATTGAACCATCTAGGCGCCCCTGAGATTATTGTTTTAAGTTTATTTTGAGAAAGAGAGAGAGAGCACATGCAAGTGGGGAAGGGGCAGAGAGAGAGAGAGAGGAAGAGAGAGAGAGAATCCCAATCATGCTGTGCACTGTCAGCACAGAGCCCGATGTGGGGCTGGTCATGACCTGAGCCGAAGTTGGACACTTAACTGGCCGAGCCACCCAGGGGCCCCAAGGGATTATTTTTATTTTTTTAATACTCTGAGCACCGTAATGAACATACAATTATTTCCTTAAGATGAATTGCCCTAAGAACAATCATTTCATTATCCAAAGTACTTAAAAAGTACATATTTCCTTGTAGAAAAGTTAATACAAATGTCACTCAAACAAGCAGCATACGAACGTGCCCATTTCCCCACACTAGTGACAACATTGCTTACCAGCTTCTAATTTGTTGTCTTATCAAAGGGGCAAAATATACATAAAGCAAATGGAATGGGGCAAAATATACATAAAGGAAACACTTTTTAGAGTGGATGCAAATTACAGTGAGATCGAAGAAAGCTCATAGTTTAACATAAAACTTTCTCCTGAGAGCTGCCCCATAGTGAAAATGGATGCTCTGTATGGAAAAAAGTTCCACATCATCTGAAATGTTCAAATCAAGATTTAAAGCCCCTTGTTGGGAATGAGGTAAAGGGGGTTGGACAAGCTGTGAGGCTCTTCTTGTTCCTGGGAGTATCTAACACTTTGGTCTCTGGCCATCTGCATATGTCTCTGAACTTGGATGAAGTGAAGTGAACTTGGATGTCTTACTTTTCAGTGGTTGAAGGCCTCTCACTGTTGGACTTGGGAGTGTCTCCGTATTCTGGAGCAGTATTTCATGAAGTAAGTGTTCTTGTTTTCTTTTCTGGGTATTAGGAGTAGATTATAGTCACAAATACCAAAGCCTAACCTCCGTTTTGTGCAAACATTTGAAAAAATCTATTTTTGAAAATCATATTTAGAAACAGACCTTTTTTAGATGTCCTCTGCGTAAGAAGGAGGTTTCACAATTGCAGTGGAAACGATCCAGATTAAGATTGTGATTTGCGGAAGCAGATGAGACTTCTGTAGAAGTTACCATTTTTATTGGCAAATAAATTATAAACAGTTCCCAGTGCACAAATAAGTTGTATGCTAATTGGCCTGTAATTGCTTCTTTGGAACATGCTTTTCCATGAAAACTATGTTAGCAATGCTGGTTTCTTAGAAAGTCACAATAGCCTATTTAACCCATAAAATTAGTTCTTAAGAATGAATGGTAAAGTCATTCTTAGGTCACTGTCATCTCTTGCCTGGGCTCCTGCAACAGCTTCCTGACAAGTCTTTCTCCATTCAGTGTTGCTCCTCTACTTTTTATTCTGCAGTCAGAATCATCTTTTTGAAATGTGAATCTGATTTGTCAACTCACCACTGAACTCAGGATAAAATCCAAACACCTCAGGGAGCGTACAAAGCCCTGTGGGCCCTGCTTACCACATTAACCACATTTCTTTCTACTCTCACCTCCCCGTTATTATTGGTTATATCGTTTTAAAGTAGCAGTCTTCTAATTTGAAATTTTAATCTCTCATTTTTACAGTTGTCTCCCTCATACATACTTTGAGAACAAATTTTTTTTTATTTTTGTTTTTTCTGTCTAGTATTTTGAAAGCATTCAGCTTGGTTCTCATGGAGATAATAACTGGCTTTTGCATTCATATTCATTAGCTTGTATTACTATCTAATTGAACCACAATAATAAGAGCTGCTAGCTGAAACAAGGACCATTTAAGACTCTTAATAAGCCCACAATTCAGTTTTTGGGCACAGATATGTGTGGGTATATAAAAGCATAGCCCACTAGCCACAAGGGCCCAGTGTGGAGGAGGCCTTGGGCGGTATGTTTTCTAGACAGAATTGGAACCCCCTGAGAGAGTTCTCACATATTTTCATTATGCTCCAGCACTGTATTCTCTCTTACCTATGTGTCTTTGCTCATGTTCTTGTCTCCTTATGGAGGGCTATTCTTCCCTCTTTTTGTGATTAGCTTTACTATTTAGATATTAGCTTAGAATTTACCTCCTTCTAGAAACCTTTCTTCCTGAACATCTTCCAAAGCATCTTGTGCTTATACTTTTAATGGCTCACATTATACTCTTGAAATTGCCTCTGTACTTGTTTTACCTACTATGGTATGATCCTCAGAACAAGTACTGACACATTTTCATTAAGTATTGCTAGTGCCTAGTCCTATATCTACATATGTATTCCAATCTCCCTTCTTTCTGTCTTTTAATAAAGATTTGTTAAATACATACCAAATGTCAGCTACCCTGGTAGGTGCTAGGGATACAAAACAAGACACAGTCCTTGGTCTCATGATACTTATTTTTGAGAGAAAAAAAAAAAATGTTAGTAAAAAGGAAACAGATTTCAGAGCAAAGAATATTACCAGGAGTAAAGATGATTATTTCATAATGATAAGGGGGTCACTTCTCAAGATAACATAACAACCCTAATAACAGAGTTTCAAAATACATGGAAACTGACAGAACTGCAAGGAGAAATAGACAAATCCACAATTATAGTCAGAGGTTTCAATATCCTTCTCTCAAGGATTCATAGGACAAGCAGACAAAATCAACAAGGATGTAGAAGCCTTGGATGGCATGTCAACCAACTTGACCTCATTGACATTTATAGAACACTCTGTCCAACAACAGCAAAACACATAATCTTTTCAAGTGTACATGGAACATCTGCAAGATAGACCATATTCTGGGTCATAAAACAAGGCTTAATATTTTTTAAAGGGATTGAAGTCATGTAAAGTATATTCTTTGACCACAGTGGAATTAAATAAAAAATTAATACCAGAAAGATGTCTGGAAAATCCCTGAATATTTGGAAACAAAATATACTCCTCAATAACCCATGAATCAGAAGAAATCAGAAGAAAAATTAGGAAGTATTTTGAACTGAATGACAATGAAAGCACAACCTATCAAAATATGTGGGTTGTCACTAAGCACTGCTTGGGGGAAATATATAGTGCTAAATGCCTATATTAGAAAAGAAGAAAGGTCTCAAATTGATGAGCTCTGTTTCTACCTTAGGAAACTAGGAAAAAAAGAGAAATTAATCTCAAAGTAAGCAGAATAAAAGAAGTAAGATCTAAGTGAAAACAAACGAAACAGAAAAACAATAGTGAAAATCACTGAAACGAAGTTGGTTGTTTGGGATGAATAGTAAAATTGATAAAACATTTAGGAATTGGGGTGTATTCAATATCTTGGTTGTGGTCATGGTTTCATGGGTGTATAGATGGGTCAAACTTAGCAAATTGTATAGTTTAGGGGCGTCTGGGTGGCTCAGTTGGTTAAGCATCTGACTTCGGCCCAGGTCATGATCTCTCGGTTTGTGTGTTTAAGCTCTACATTGGGATCTGTGCTGACAGCACAGACATATGATACCACTTCATATCTTCTGTCCCCCTCTCTCTGTGCTCCTCCCTTGCTCATATTCTCTGTCTCTCAAAAAATAAAGAAACATTAAAAAACTAGTATACTTTAAATATGTATAATTTATTTTATACTAATTATACTTCCATAAAGCTAAAACTAAAAAAAAAAAAATGAGGTTTCAGTTAAATGGTAAGTAAGTACATGTAGAAAAATAAAACTGGGTAAAAGGATAAAGAGTGACAGTCAGGGCTGCCTGGGTGGCTCAGCTGGTTAAGTGTCTGACCCTTGGTTTCGGCTCAGGTTATGAGGTTGTGGTTCATGAGATCAAGCTCCACATCAGGCTCCATGCTGACAGCATAGGAACTGCTCAGAATTCTTTCTCTCCTTCTCTCTCTGCCCCTCCCTTGCACTCACTCACTCTCTCAAAATAAATAAACTTAATAATAAAAAAGAGTGACAGTTGGGGTGCCTGGCTGGCTCAGTCAGTTAAGTGTCCGACTTTGGCTTAGATATTAGATATTAATGTGGTTCCTGGTTTCAAGCCCCATGTTGGCCTCTCTGCTGACAGTTCAGAGCCTGGAGCCTGCTTCGGGTTATGTGTCTCCCTCTCTCTCTCTGCCCGTCCCTCACTTGCACGCTCTCTCTGTCTCCCAAAAATAAATGTTTTTTTAAAAAAGAGTACAATCATGTATGTGTCACTATTTTAGAGAGTGTGTTCAAGGAAGGCAGGCTGAAGAAGTGAAATTTGAGTAAGAGATCTAAATGAAGCCAACATCATAGCATATATGATGGCCCTGATTTGAGAATGCACTTGGCATTTGTTAGTTGGGTAAAGAAGGCTAGTGTTAAGGCAGAATGAGCAAAGAGGAGAATAATAGAGACATATTATGAGAAGTTAGAAATCAGATTATGTAGCACTTTTTATACACACGGTTAGGATTTTGGTTCTATCTATCTATCTATCTGTCTATAATGTAACTATTTTTAATGTCCAGAATTTATGATATGAAGGCCAAAGCTTCCTCCCAGACTCAAATTTATAAATTCTCAATTGGCTAGGGAAGCCAGTTGGGTTACTTCTTGCCTAATTTGGTTTCTAGGAAGAATTCATTCAAGTCCTCAATGGTCATTTGCTCAAATGGAATTATGTTCTTCATCTTCTGTGGCTCTCTCATATTCCTCAATCCTAGCCTCAAAGAGACGCAAAAACTCAGCACAAGTTTTCACATCTTCTTTTTTCTCAGTATCCTGGCACATAAGCCTTCAGGGCATTAAACTTCTCAAAGTCATTTGCCAAGCCAACCTTTACCACATCGGCCTTGTATAAGCCAGTCGATAACAAGTAGATACTTAAGTAGAGTAGCCAGTGTGGTGATAAGCGTCTCATTCCAAGACTTTAGGGAATTAACAGTGGTCTTTTCGTCTCAGGGTATGATCTTCCCAAGGGCTACTCAGTAAATGCCTTTTAAAGTTTCTGAGATCCTTCCATCTTGAGATGGATCCCAGCCATCTTGAGATCCTTCACCAGTCCTGGTGGCCCACAGTAGCAAGTAGATTTTGGTTTTACTATGCTGGGAAGACACAGAGACTTAAACCAGGAGAGGAGTGATTATATTTATTTTACATTTAATAAATATTGCTGTAGATACTGTGAGGGAAATTGACTCTAGGGGCAAGAGATGAAGCAGAAAAACGGTTAGGAAGGATGCTTACATAGTAGTCTAAGCAGGATGAAGGTGGCTTGGGACTAGTATAGTAATGATGAAGATGGTGAAAATGATTAGATTCTTTAAAAAAGTAATTAGATTCTGGTTATACTTTTAGAAGTAGACTTGTTAATAGATTTGATATGAGATATGAAGGCAAGAGAGGATTCAAGGACATGATTCAAGGATAGCAGGTGTGTGTCCTGAGAAATTGAGTGAATGGTGGTATTTTTTAATGAGATGAGGCATACTGAGGGAGGAGCAGGTTTTAGTGGGGTGAGAAGTAAGAGTTCAGATTTCATTGTATGAAGTTTGAAGACATCCAAATGACAATGGTAAGGGAACAGGCTATACAAATGTGAAACTCAAGAAGAGAGGTTCTGGCTGGAGGTATAAAACTGGGATCTGTCAGCCTATAGATGACATTTGACAACATGAGACTTGATGTGATCACCTAGCATGAGAGCCAGCCTCCATGATGGCCCCCAAAGATTTCTACCTTCTGGCATTCACACTTGTTGTGGTCCTCTCTCATGTCATACCAGAGTTGGCCTGTATGACCAATAAAAAAGTTTGCAGAAATAATGGTATATCACTTCCTAGAGTAGGTGATAAAAGACCCTGTGGGTTGCATCTTGGACTTTCTCTCTCTTGAAAAGACAGACAATAGACAATCTTCTTGAGGAATTTTGCTCTAAAGGAGGGCAGAGAAATGGTATGGTAGCTGAAGGTAGATATCTAGTGAAAAAGTTTTAAATATGAGAACCTGCCCTATATTTATTGTGGCATTGTTTACAATGGCCAAGATATGGAAGTGTGTGTGCGCGCGCGCGCGCACGCGCACACACACACACACACACAGACACACAGGAATATTATTTAGCCATAAAAAAGAATGAGATCTTGGCATTTGCAGCAACATGGATGGAACTAGAGGGTATTGTGCTAAGTGAAATAAGTCAGGCAGAGAAAGACAAATACCATATGATTTCACTTACACATGGAATCTAAAAAAACCAAACAACTGAATAAACAAAAAAAAGCAGAAACAGATCCATAAATATAGAGAACAAACTGATGGTTGCCAGAGTGGAGTGAGATGGGGGAGATGGGCAGAATGGGTGAAGAGGAGTGAGAGATACAGGCTTTCAGTCATGGAATGAAAGGGAATAAAAAGGACAGCGTAGGGAATGTAGTCAGAGGTATCATACTAGCGTTGTATGGTGACAGATGGTAGCCACATTTGTGGGGTGCATAACATATAAACTTGTTGAATCACCATGTTGTACACCTGAAACTTATGTAGCACTGTGTGTCAACTATACTTCAATGAAAACAAAAACAAAAACAAAAACGTGGGGGCACCTGGTTGGCCCAGTCAGTAGAACATGTGACTCTTGATCTCAGGTTGGGAATTCAAGCCCCACATTGGGTGTAGAATCTACTTAAAAAAAAAAAAAAAAGAACATGTAAAAACTCTCAAAATTGAATAAAATAAAATAATAAAATAGCAAAAAAAAAAAAAAAGAAGAGAATCTGCATATATGGTTGCTGATGGGAATAATCCTATGGATAGAGAAATTGATGATGTAGGGAAGAGAATAATTGAATGAACAGTGTCTTTGAGGAGGAAGGAATGGGATATAGTTCACAAGGGGAGAATCTGACTTCAGGTAAGAAGAAAGAAAGTTCATCTGTTAATAAATGAGAATATAGGTATAGATAAAGGAGGTTGGTCAGTGGGTAGTGGGAAAATAAGGTGGTTCTCATTTAATTGCTACTTTTCTCAGTGAAATAAGAAATGAAGTTGTAAGATGACAGTGAGAAGTGGGGAGGAAAGTTGAGGACAGGGGAAGATGTGAAATAGTCCTTTCAGAAAGAAAGAATATGTCGAATGAATGGAAGAGCTGTATCTAGCCATTTAACCATTATTTAAAATGTTTCTCTAGGAAAATGCATTCTTAGCTACAATGAGGGAGCCTAGAACATATTCTTACTCCTTACCAGTATGTGCGTGTGTGTGTGAGTAAAAGGAGATAATGGTATGAGGTAGTAATTTCCAGCTGTAGGAAGCCATGCTAACTCTCTATACTTGTGTAAGATAACCCCATTAGGACTGAACAGTTGGTTCTCCCAGACATAGTTGTGATGACTTCAAACTCAGAGTCTCTTGTACCTGTTTCCCAAATATGGGTTAATTTGCTTGTAAGCTCAATGTTCATAAATCAAGAGCTACCTATATTTCAATAAAATTTCATTAAATAATAAAACTTAAAGATAAAATTAAGGGTGCCCGGGTAGCTCAGTCGGTTGAGCATCCAACTTGATTTTGGCTCAGGTCATGATCCCAGGGTCATGGGGTTTAGCCTGCATCGGGCTCCGTGCTGAGTGTGGAGTTCATTTAAGATTCTCTGTCTCTCTCTTTCTCTGCCCGTCTCCCCCCACTTGTGCTCTCTCTCTCTCTCCAAAAGAAAAAGAAAAAGAAAAAAATTACGTCAAGCCAAGTGAAAAGAGTACTTTGGAAGAGACAGTTTATCGTTTCTTTGCCCTTTTTTTTTTTTTTTATCTTCAGCTGATTTTACTATCTAGTTCTTAGGGAAAAGTAAGAATACGTAAAAAGGGAGAAGAAAAATCTGCACCAGAGAGAAAAAGAGAATTTTGGCAACCACATTGGATTTTATGACAACCTCCAACTCATGTTTCTGTTTTGTGTTTAGCAAAGTACTAATAATAAAATTGTGAGTTCATTCAAAATTTACCCTACCCTGACTGGGAATGGTCACTCACATGGAAATGTAGCATGAAGATAAATTATATTCAGTGTGTACTTCTCTATAAAAATATGGTATACAGTTAAACTAACTACTGTGGGTATGTTAGTTCACCACAGAAACCAGCCCATTTGCTGATAGGCTTTTTGAGAACTACTTGTTCTGTGTTTCTGAGACCTACTTAGTGCCACTCTAAACTATCTGAAGCATCGAAGCACTTTGAAAGCAGGCTATTGGTAATATAAATATCAAGTTACTACTTCTTACTGACAAAGATAAATGCAAAAAAGAATCCATTAGTAGATAGTTGTTAAAAGTTTAGTTCTTTTAGAACAGAATCCGAAGCAGGCTCCAGGCCCTGAGCTGTTAGCACAGAGTCCGATGTGGGGCTCAAATCCACAAACTGCAAGATCATGAACTGAGCCAAAGTTGGAAACTTAACTATCTGAGCCACCCAGGTGCCCCGAAATAGGTGGCTATTCTTATTTTATAGCTGAGGAAACTAAAGCTAAGAAGGGAAAGGTACACAGGTGGAACCTGGATTTAAACCTAAGTTTGACCCCAAAGCCTTGTTCTTTCTACCACACCAGCTTGCTATCCCAAAAAAGCCTGTTAGTGACGTTTGCAATATTATAGGACATATTTTTGCATGTAATTGGGAGTTGGGAAGAGGTGCTCTTGAGTCACCAGCAAGAACTCGCTGAAACCAAGTCATGCCTTATCCTTCTGGTTCTCATGGATTGGCGAACAGGCTTATAGTAGCAGATCAACCCTCCTGCCAAGAAAAACTAGGAAAGGAGGATGAATAGAAAAAAAAAGTCTGTTTGATGGTTTTGGAAAGTATCAAGATATCCAGGATTATTGAGGGGCTGAGATTCCAGAGAGGAAAATACAAAATGTGAGACTGACAGTCTGAGTTGCTTTCTCCTTGATATATTTATCAATTTGTGAGTGGCATAGGCTGAGGGCAGAGAAAGAAAACAGAAATTGGCTGTTAAGAGGCCAAGGAGCTACTAAGTAGAGCTATTGGTGGTCTCACAGTGCTAGAGAAATTAAAAAATCAAATGTATGGCCAACCAAGGTGGCAGGGCTCTGGTAAATGTCTTGGCTTCCAGTTGGGTCCTTGGAAGGACTACACTGAAGGAAGGAATAAGGGTAGGTGACATATAGACTATTATAAAAAATAAATCAATGGGGCACATGGGTGGCTCAGTCTGTTAAGCATCGTCTCTTGTTTTCGGCTTGGGTCATGATCCCAGAGTTGTGGGATTGAGCCCTGCATAGGGCTCCACCCTGAGAGTGGAGCCTGCTTGAGATTCTCTTTCTCCCTCTGCTCCTCTTTCCCAGGTGTGCTCTCTCTCTCTCTCTCTCTCTCTCTCTCTCTCTCTCTCTCTCTCTCACACACACACACACACACACACACACACACACACAAATCCAGCTTAATTAGCTAAACTCTATTTAGATTAAGGTGATGCAGTTCAATTTAATTGCTTACCAGAAATTTAAAGAAATCCTTCTTGGAAGAAAATAGCCTTATCCAGAGCCTCTATAAGTTTTCGTATATAGTATCCATCATTCAGTTAAAAGTTACCAAGCATAATAAAAGACAGAAAAAATTGGCACTAAGGATTCACAGGTGATTCCAATATTGGAGTTGTCAAACTTGGACTGTAAGACAACTGTGGTCAATGATTAATATGCACAAAAAGTAAGTGACAAGGCAGAGAATTTCTCCAGGGAACTGGAGTATATAATATGAATCAAATGGAAATTCTAGAACTGGGAAACATAATAGCAAATTAAGGATGCAATAGGCAAATTTAATAGCAGATTACACAAAGCTAAAGAGAAGATTCATGGGGCACCTGACTGGCTCAGTTAGTAAAGCATGCAACTCTTGATCTTAGGATTGTAAGTTCCAGCCCCCCGTTGGGTGTAGAGTTTACTTAAAAAATAAATAAAATCTTGGGGCACCTGGGTGGCTTAGTTGGTTAGGTGTCTGACTCTTGATTTCGGCTCATGTCATGATTTCACTGTTCATGAATTTGAGGCCTGCTTGAGATTCTCTGTCTCCCTGTCTCTACCCTTCCTCTATGCATGCACGCACACTTGCTCTTACTCTCGCTGTCTCTCAAAAATAAATAAAAAAATTTAAAAAAATCTTTAAGAAAAAATGAGAGACAACTCATGATCTGGAAGATAGATCTTTAGAAAATATCTAGACTAAAGCTTGGAGAGAAAAGGATAGAAAATAGAAAAAAAAAAAGATCTGTGAGATATAAAACACCTCAGAAAACAAGAAGAGAAAACATTTCTCAATTTATTTTATGAGTTCAGCAATCTTGGTCCACTATGGAGTTCTCCTTGGCTGTTCTATATGCCTTGGAACAAAAGTTTACCTCATACCTTTACTACTCTTGAAACTGATAATAGTAAGATTTAAGTTAATTTGTTTGTTTGTTTTTCTCCTGCAGACTCCGTTAATAATATACCTCTTTCATTTCCTGATTGACTATGCTGAATTGGTATTTATGGTAAGTAATCTTCCACATGAAATCAACACATATATATCTTTAGAGTCTTTTATCTTGTTTTTAAGAAAAAGTATCTTTTAGGAACTTAGGATTTTTCTCAGAGTATAAAAGCAAAAACCTATCCTTAATTGAAATCAAGGAACTGTGATATATTATGGAAGAATGGGGAGTAGTCTCTGACATCTGACCAGTTCTAATTCCTTATACTTTTAAAGTTGGTTTCTGGACTATGTAGTCTCAAACTTTCTAGTGCTAAGATTCTATGATTGGCTTTAATTGTGGTGCCTGTGTAGAGGGCGTCCTGAATTTCCTAAGCATTCTGCCAAGAGATTCCGTGTAGTGGACATCGGCCTGATGAGACTCTTAGGGGCAATAACCTTCAAAGTTGAGGTGACAGGGATGTTTTGAGAGAGTGATTTGAAACACTTGCCTAATGTAGAGTTGAAAATCTGGGTCAGGTAGGAGATCGACCGAGGTCTTCCTTAATAATTATAGTGGCTGCTCTTTGTCGCGGACTTATTTAGTGCTGGGCACTTGACATACATCAGGCCTGCAAAGTGTTGGGTATTATTCCTACTTTACAGAAAAATTAAGTAACTTGCAGTTAAAGAACAGATGTGGTATCCCAGGCTAACATAAGCCTTGATGGGTCCTAATCCTCAGGGTTTTCCAGTCAAATCTCCCTGAAAGGCTTTATCTTTGGGTAGTCAAAGTGAGGGTTGAGATCCTGCCTAACTGGACGAGTTCATTACCAAATAGCCCATCACTATCCAGAAGCTGTAGGCCCTGGTAGCATTTCCTCACTCTTATATTATTATTTTTCTTTCTCTTGACAGATAACTGATGCACTCACTGCTGTTGCCCTGTATTTTGCAGTCCAAGACTTCAATAAAGTTGTGGTAAGTAGTCAGTGGGTGAGACAAAACTAGTGGAATTTTTTGGTAGCCTTCTGGTCTGTGTTATTACAAAAAGTCAAAGGTCATGGGCTTAAGGATCTAACTGTTTAAAAATACTAAGAAGTAGGAATGAAGCTTCTTGCCTGTTCAGCCAGCCCTGCAATGGCCAAACCTAAACCAACAAGACAGCTTCACTAATAGATACAGAAAGGTAAGTTTAATTTCTGTAGCTTAATATCCATTCACCTGTGCAACTTTAGACTTTCTGGAGCAGAGTAGAACTACAGTTATAGTAATGAGGACCCTTAATAATCTTCCTTTCATGAGTACGGCTTCTAACTCACTGTGTTATACCTATCTGAGGTAAAATTGGATTCCCAATATAGTTTCTGTTTTCCTACAGAGAACAATCTTATTTGGAAAATTTGGCAGGTAGTAAATGCCTACAGAAAGATTTTATTTTTTTTTTAATCAGGTGTAATCTTTTTTTTTTTTTAAGTTTATTTTTTTATTTTGAGAGAGAGAGAGAGTGAGCAAGCAGGGGCGTGGCAGAGAATCCCAAGCAGGCTCCACGCTGCCAGCACAGAGCCCAGTATGGAGCTCGAACCCACAAACTGCAAGATCATGACCTGAGCTGAAATCAAGGGTCAGACACTAAACTGACTGAGCCACCCAGAAGCCCCTTTTTTAAAAAATATTTTTGAGAGAGAGAGAGAGAGAGAGAGAGAGAGAGAGAGAGAGAAAGCATGTGAATGGGGAAGGAGCAGAGTGAGAGAGGGAGAGAGGATCTGAAATGGGCTCTATGCTGAGAGCAGAGAGTCTGATGTGGGGCTTGAACTCACGAACCATGAGATCATGACCTGGGCCAAAGCCGGACACTTAACCAGCTGAGCCACTTGGCACCCTGCCTGCAGAAAGTATTGATGTAAACTGTAGTCTTAATCCATATGTACTAGCCAAGGGGAATGGTATATTGTGGCCATTTTCATTTTCCTGGGTTTTGAGAGAGTTAACAGATTAACTATGTGTACTATCCATGTAGTTATTTTAAAAATTGGCTGCAGTCCTCCTTGACTGGCTGGGAGCCACTGAGATGATTTAGACTGGGGAGAGAGAAGGCTGCATCCCATTGGTGTTGTCTGTGATTTATTTTCACTTCTGTTACTAAGTAATAGAACCAGAAGTAGCAGTCTGCCTTTCTGTGGCACTGGTCATTAGTAACAAAGCTGGTGAATTCTACAATTATGAACCTCAAAGAGATTTATAAAATATCTGGATTGGGAGTTCTTAACTTGGTGTCCATTTATAGGCTTAATAGGCCTATAAGGCCAAAGAGTGTACATCTTAAACCAGGGGAACATTTGGGACAACATAGGTAAACCTGAGGGCATTATGCTAACTGAAATAAGTCAGACAAAGACAAATGTTGTATGGCCTTATTTATATGTGTAATTTAAAAAAGTAAAACTGGGTACCCTTATTGGCTTAGGCGGTAGAGCATGCGACTGTTGATCTTGAGGTCGTGCGTTCAAACTTCACCTTGGGCATAGGGTTTACTTTAAATAAACAAACATACAAACAAACACATAAAAAGTCAAACTGCTAGAAACAAAGTAGATTGGTGGTTAACAGGGGATGGGTTTGGAGGTAGGGGAAATGGGAGGGTGTTGGTCAAAGGGTACAAACTTCCAGTTGTAAGATGAGTAAGTTCTGGAGATCTAATGTACAGCATGGTGACTATAGTTAACAATATTGTATACTTGAAAGTTGCTACAGGAGTATATCTTAAATGCTCTTACCACACAGACACACACAGACACACACACGCACAGGAATTATGTGAGGTGATGGATGTGTTAACTAACCTTGTTGCGGTAATCATTTAGCAATATGTACATGTATCAAATCTTGTACATTTTTAACTTACACAATATCACATGTCAATTGTATTTCAGTAGGATTGGAAAAGAAAAGATTTTAGGTACTGAGGTGAAATGCTTCAACAGGATTCCTTTGAGGGCTAGAGATGAAATAACTGGGCGTGAAATTCATAAGCTGAGGAATGCAGAGATAAATTAGCAGTGGTTATTTTCTTCCCCAAGATAGATTGTGTATATAGACCGTTGTCTTTGTTCTTTGAAGCTGTATGCTAAAATATTTAGGGGCAAAGTGTCATGATATCCGCAGCTTACTTTCAAATGGTTCAGAAAAAGAATTTGGGCATTTGTGTGTGTATGTAGAGATAAAGGAAATATGCCAAAATGTTAACAATTAGTGGATCTAGTGTTTTATTGAATTATTCTTTCAACATTTCTATAGTTTGTAAATTTTTAATAAAAACACTGGGGAAAAAGTAGATCTGTGTCTGTATCCACCAGTGAATGTGTATACACCTGCATGTGCGCACACACACACACACACACGGTATAGATGTGACATATATGAATACCCGAGGGAGGTTTGGTAGCTTTCATGTAAGAACACAGTCAACCAGATCTTTTCAACCAAAATGTAAAACTGAAATGCATTTTAGTGAAAGTTGATTAGAGATGCCAACATCATATGTACTCCTTTTTTTTCCTGAACTCAACTGTCATAAAAATACCACACATACACCCTAATTAAAACAATTTTTTAGTGGTGGGGAAAGCTTAAAGGTAAGTAATGAAGCTAGGTTTCATTTAGTTTCCTAACAAAGGTAGGCCTTTGTGTCAGTAGAAGAGATACCTTTAATTTAGAGCAATGATAATTTTAATTCATTTGTTTATTATTTAGCTTATATGGAAACATACAGAGAATTTTGGGTTTTTTTCTTTGTGTGATTTAAAGAGGAACTGGTGTTGATACCCTGTTTTTTAGTACACCAAAACATTGTTTAACCAAGACTGATTGAAATTTGGAATAGTTTTGTTTCTCCATGCTCACAGTTCAGCCTATTGGAACATTAGGTTTCTTGGTCAGAACAAGAGTTTTGTTTACACTGTGTCAAAAATTAACCCATTCTGAATGACAGATTTTGATGATGTGGATAGAGCTATCAGCACCTGTGTTCCCCCAAATCTTCCCCACTTTGTCCGAATGGGCTTATAGAATATGGAAGCATTTTGGTCTTGCTGGGATTTAAGACCAGATCCCTGGTAACAAAGCCGTGTCTACACTCAGGTGCATTCTGGAAACCGTGGTGCAAAGGTGGGTTCCTCCCCAGCCCGTCTCCAGCTGTTAGCCTATGGAATATGAATGCTGATTGATTGTGACCAGCGGATTCTCACATTTTACATCTACCTTACTTGACAAAAGCAGTGTTGTTAATCTAGTCTGTCCTTTGCTGAGATTGCACTTTCTATTTGGAACTCAGAATTTGTGTTACAAAGTTGCTTGTGGTTTGAGATGGAGTGATAAAAACCTGTCTCCCCTTAATGTCATTAGAAGGTTGTAAATTTGGAGCATAGGCTCCTGAACTTGGAACGTGGTGAGGTTAACAGTTGGAGATGTGGTGGGGGAGGAGTATTCACTCCTCGTCTCTGGACACCCTAGTTTTGGGGGGGTTGCAAATTGGTATAGTCACGGCTTCAGTGATTAGAAAAAGCACTTTATTTGAAGCAGGGGAATAATGTCCTCATAAAACCAAACTTGCAAAGGACAAGGAAAGGCTGCATGGAGAAGTGGGTAGAAAGGAAAGAAAACTCCACCCTGGAGGTTTTTTGTTTTTTTTTTTTTAATTCAAAAATGTCTATTGAAATACAACACGCATATGGAAAAGTGCACAGGCGTCTGTGTGTGAGGTGACTAAGATCACAGAGACAGTGCACCCAGGTGATTTCATTTTAGGTCACTCTTAATGTCTCTGATCATTTTAAATCTCCTCATTGTCAAGGCTGCTGAACATATGTAGAAATATTTATCTTTGGATTTTAAATTGTACTCCTTATCCTCACTTATTTTTATACTTTAACATTTTCTTAGTGTGTGCGTATCCACTTTTCCTTTGACTTTTAGCCATTTTCCTGTCTCTGACTGGATCCAATGGGGAGTTTTAAAAGGGAGTTCGGCTATTCTTCGGGGGAGCTGAGTCACTATGGGGCCTGTGAGGCCAGGCATCATGGGGGCTTTGCTGGTGAGCTGGGGGGAGACAAAAAGAGACATAGCAGAGAATCTGGGGACTGCTGACCTGACTGCCCTTCTCTCCTGCAGGCTCTCCTTTCATAAGCCTTTCTGTTTCAAAGTATTCTGGAAGACCGGGGTTGTAAGGAAGTACTTTTCTTTAGTTGTTGGCACAGGGTCACCTCTGCCCAGGATCTGCACATGCCTGTGTAGCTGCCCCCATCCCTTCCTCTAGTCCTGATGGCTGGCTTCCAGCCCCGGGGACTGGGTCTGCATCCCCACCTGTCTGTCTGGCTGCTCCTGGATGGACTCCCTGTTTCCCTTCAACGGCTTCTTTCCGGATCTCCCCCCAGCCAGGTGGCCTTCTTTTTGCAGGAACTCCAGGACCCTTAGCTATTAGGGCCTCCTTCCTCTCCCACTGCGGCAGCTGTCCTCACTAAGTGCTCCTCTGCTGAGCCAGCCCCCTGCCCTCTGATAAAAGCGCTGTAGTTTATATATTGTCTTTTTAATTAAACAGTCCCAGCTGTGCATGGTAGCAGAACTTTTACTGATGTTAATTCCCACTGTTTAACCTGAACTTATAGAGATGATCAAAGGAGGTTTTTGAAGTTTGTTCAGGTTTTCTGATTAACCCTTTACTACTAAATCTGTGCAAGAAATCTGGGCTTACCTGTGTTCCTGTGATAACTTCTCTATTGTCTTTTGAATCGAAATCTGGCTCTTTAAAAACTTTTTAATTTTCCACTTAAAAATTCTGAAATAGCTAAGACATGCAAAAATATATAAAGAATATATGTACTGTGAACTTACTTCAGCTTAAAAAATAAAACATTACACGTAAAGTTGCCTCTGAGACTTTCATTTCCTTATTCTTCCTCTCACCAGTTACCACTGTTGTGAATTTAGTGTTTATTATCCCCACATGGGGCCTTAACTTTTACTTTTGTATATATCCCTGAATAACACGTAGGATTATTTTGCATGCTTTTAACTTTGTGTAAATTGTACAATACAATAATAGTCTGTACATGCCTTTTTCATCATTAACTCTTTAATCATGCACAGATAGTTAAACACTTGCTACTCTGGCTCCTCTGCGCTCTTCTCTTTTATAGTTGCGGAATTGAATTTATACTGTCGAAATAAGATTCTCAGGCTATTAAATCAGCAAGGCTACCCATTTTGGGTTCAGAGGCTTTTTCCATCTATAGTTAGACCCATGTTTGCTTATAGGGTTGCCTACCTTTTTTTCATTCTGGAGCACACCCATGAACTTGTTGGGACACACCAAGGGAAGGCAAGAGCTTTCCACTCCCATCTCACTCCCTCCAGACTATCCAGCTGCCCAGCCACACCCAGCCCTCCTCCTCCTTTTCTTCATCATGGCTATTCCCCACTCCCTCTGTGGAAGTCAAAAACTTGAAACAGGAGAACGTGGGAGAAAAGCTGGAATACTGTGACATTCAGGGGCTCATTTTACTTTGCATGGAAATATTTCACTTTGCTGATGGAGCTTTGGAATCCTCAGGCTACTCATGATAACGCTTCAACAGGGCTGGCAACATTGCTTTGCTATTTATTCATTCAGCCATTCAATAGATATTTGTTGTTTGCTCACTGTGCCAGGCATTGGCAAATAAACATGGTCCCTGTCCTCATGGAACTCACAGTCAAGCGAGGGAGACAGATAGTAGTCACATAAATAAAAAAGTCGCAACTGTGAACAGCGCTATGAAGGAATGTGCATTAATAGGGACATTTTACCTCCTTTAGGGGGGTTAGTGTGCCTTCCTGAGGAAGAAATAATTTAACTGCGAGCTAAAAACTATGTGGGAGCTAACAAGGAAAGAGAAGAAGAGGCTGTTCCAATTCAAATGCAAAAGCCTGGGAACAGGAGGGGTATTGCACATTCACGGTGCCGGAACCCAGAAAGTGAGAGGTGAGGCGAGAGGTGGGTGTGAGAGGAGCCTGGAGAGGTAGGGCCAGCCCAGGTGGGGCCGTGTGGGCCATGGAAGCACTACTGTCTTCATTCTAAAAGCAACAGGAAGTAATGTGTTTTGTCATTTTTTTTTTTCCAGTTTAAAAAGCAGAAGCTCCTCCTAGAACTAGACCAGTATGCCCCAGATGTGGCCGAACTCATCCGAACCCCTATGGAAATGCGTTACATTCCTCTGAAAGTAGCACTGTTGTAAGTACTCTTTGACAAAGCAGGGCTCAGTGCCAGCGAATGCAAGGAAAATCTGATGAGACTTTCTCATGTTGTTTGTTGTATTTTTGGAGATCTGCGGTCTTAGTCATCAAGTACTTGCTGTGGTTCTGTTGCACAACTGGGGTTCTGGCCAGCAAAAGAGACAGAGCCATTCTGTCTCTGTTGGGACAAAGCCTCACACAGGGACATGCACAATCAGCCCTTCACAAATGCTTTTTCACTCCACGCTGATCTGGGCCCCAGCCTACTTGTAACCCTTGTTTCTTGAAAAAAAAAAAAAAAAGTTCTTTAATTGTATATATGGATTGAATAAAATTCTAATCTTTTTATGACCATTATTTTGAGCAGTTCCTACTTTTCATATACAATTAGCCCCCCCGTTTGTAGTTTAGAAGACTACAGCCAGATAGGCCCATCCCAGCTGGGTGACCAGTCTGGGGGAGTGGAACTTACCGAAGCTCTTTAAAAGAATTCTCTAGGAATACTGCGTGCTGCCAGTAAGTTGAATTCTTTCAGGCTGTTCCTGTTTATATTCCATAGATAGGCAAATGTGAATAATTATTCAGTCAACTCATAGCGAGTATGAATAATATACTAGCTTCTAGGGCTATACTGTAAACAAGGCGGACAAGTTTCCTCATGGAAAAACATGACCTTAGAACTTCAGAATTAGAAGGGGCTTGTGAGGACGTTTTATTCAACCCTCTGGTTCATATGTGAATCTCCTATTCACTATTAGGTGGCCGTGCAGCTGCTTCTTGAACATCACCTGCTATTTAAAAATGGCTTTTTTTCCCCCCTCTCCCACCAAACAACTTTCATTTGCTATGTATTTCAGAAATAACTGGCAGGAACTACCTAATTAGAACCAGAGGTTTAGCAACAGTATGAATCCCTTATGGACTCATTTATCTCCTGGGGATACTTTTATAATAGCAACAGCCATTTCTTTAAAGGTTGTATAACAAGCCTATCTGTAATTCTTGAAAAAAAACACCAACAATTTCTGGGCCTCTGGCTTTAGAACTGCTAATCTTACAGCCCTGGGAGGTATTGGATTTAAGGTCTTTATTGGTGAATAATAATTATAATCTCTCCCTGAGACACTGGTATGTTTCTTCCTATCTAATAATCAGAATTATGTAACTGGTTTCCCTTTTCACTTTGTCTGCCAGGAAACTCAGAGCCAGATTTGAAGCTGATTATTATAGTGCTGTAGAAAACCCATATGGTCTTTTTTCCCTGGTCCTTTTTTTCTCTTTTATTTATGTTTTTCCTGGTCTTGATTTTTTTTGTTGTTTCTATTTCTATTTTGCTATTATTTTTTATTGTCTGTTTTCATTTGAGCTGCTTCAAATCTTCCGTAGAAATAGGATAGAAATAAATAAAATAATAATCTATTTTGACTGTATAAGATTACCCTAATCAGCGTTTTAAATTCATTGCTCAGTCCATTCCTTCCCACCTCAAGAAAAAGACTAGGTTTTTGAGCTTAATTCCTTCCCAGTAGAAGGTCAAGATATCTGGGGAAGTTCCATGATAACCAGCTTGTTGAATTTAGCAGATATTTACCCTGTACTTGGGATCTGGTGTGGTAGATGCAGCTTGACTACCAAGAGGGCTAAACCGAAACTGCTCTGACCTCTCGGAGGAAAGTGGGCAGCCTGTGTCAGAGCTTAGGAGCCCAACTGAGGAAAAATTACCTCCTGGTTTTCAAAGACAACTGTAGCCGTTCCTGAAATATATGGCTTTATGGGAGTTGGTATAATTTTATCATTTATGAGATCATCATTTATGAGATATGAAGCAATAGAAAGAACATAGGCTTTAGAGCCAGAAGGTCCTGATTTTGAATGTATTTATTAGCTTGTGAAACTTTGGGCAAATTATTTAACCACTGGGTCTCAGCTTCCTCATTGGATGAATAATGGTATCGCTAGTTTACTGGATCTCTGTGATGATATACAACACAGCACAGACTAGGCAGTGAATGTTCAGTGTCTTATATATGTTGGTGCCAACACCATTTCATTCTCTTTACTTAAGAGAACTCATTTCCTTGAGTATGGTTTTAGTAAATCACTTGAATTGCCTGCCCATGGTGGCCAGGACTCTCTGATCCTTTGACTGAGATTACTGATGCCAATTTTGTATGTTTTTTTCCCCAGCTATCTCTTAAATCCCTACACGGTCTTGTCTTGTGTTGCCAAGTCTACCTGTGCCATCAACAACACCCTCATTGCCTTCTTCATTTTGACCACAATAAAAGGTAAGGCCCCAAAGGAAAGCACAAATCTCAGTCCCTGACTCGATTTGTGTAGGGTTTTGTAATACTTCTGCTATGGATTTTAAAAAAAGACAATCCAACACTTAAGAATATATATATATTTTTTGCACAGGTAATTATAGGAAATTTAGATAAGCTAAGAGAAAAAAATTAAAAGATGCTGAAATTCTACTACTCAGAGAGTTACTGTTAACACAGTTGGAAAAAAACAATGGGGCACCTGGCTGGCTCAATTGGAAGAGCATGGGACTCTTGATCGTGGGGTCCTGAGTTTGAGCCCCAAGTTGGGTATAGAGATTACTTTAAAAAATAAACAAAAAAACTTTAAAAAACAAACAAAAAACTGGGAAAAGGCTTACAATGAGAATAGCAGCCCTCTGCCTTTCTTCCCATCCCTAGTTCAACTTCAAAAAAACTACTTTGGCTTTTGCCGCTATTTACTTCTATATTTCTTTTTCAAAAAATTTTTAATGTTTATTTATTTTGAGAGCGAGCAAGCAGGGAAAGGGCAAAGAGAGGGAGAAAGAGAGGATCCTAAGCAGACCCCACACTGCCAGCACAGAGCTTGATGCAGGACTTGAACCCATGAACCTTGAGATCATGACCTGAGCCGAAACCAAGAGTCAGAGGCCTAACCAACTGAGCCACCCAGGCACACTACTTCCATATTTCTTTTTTTTTTCTTTTTTATTTATTATTATTATTTTTTATTTTTGAGAGAGAGAGAGAGAGACAAAAAGCATGAGCGGGGGAGGGGCAGAGTGAGGAGACACAGGATCCGAAGCAGGCTCCAGGCTCTGAGCCATCAGCACAGAACCCAACGCCGGGCTCGAACTCACAAACTGTGAGATCATGACCTGAGCCAAAGTCAGACACTCAACCAACTGGGGTGCCTGGGTGGCTCCATATTTCTAAGTAAGATCTCATATTGCTATTTCATGAATTATATATTTTAGACATTATCTATTGCATTCTCGTATGGGAGATAAAGATTCAGCTCTTTTGTATCATATCTTCATTTCCCCTTTACCTAATTTGCCTACAGAAGTTATATCGCAGTTTTTATTAAATCAGTAGTTGGTACCTATATTTTATGAAACTGTATGTATTATTCATTATTGGGCAAAGTAGTAACTATGATTACTTTTTCTTTCTTGTACAACCTTTTCTTCTTCCTGGGATTAATAATTATCTTTTTTAGGGGGCACCTGGGTGGCTCAGATGGTTAAGCATCAATCAGACTCTTGGTTTTGGCTCAGTTCATGATCTCAGGGTTCATGAGATCAAGCCCGACATCTGGCTCTGTGCTGACAGTGCAGAGCCTGCTTGGGATTCTCTGTCTCTTTCTCTCTGCCCCTCCCCCTCTTGTGTGCATGGTGTCTCTCTCTCTCTCCCCCTCTCTCTCAAAATAAATAAACATTACAAAAATAATAATCTTTGTTTTTCCTTAGTCTTTTTGTAACAATCCCCCAGTTGTTTTGTTAGCTCTATCAAGTGGCTAACAGTAGTTTTTAAAAAATGCATATTTATTTATTTTTAAAGTTTTTAAATTTAGAGAGAGAGAGACAGAGTATGTGTGGGGGGAGGGGCAGAGAGAGGAGAGAGAGAATCCCAAGCAGGTTCCTCGGTGTCAGCACAGAACCTGACGTGGGGCTTGATCTCACAAATCTTGAAATCATGACCTGAGCCAAAATCAAGAATCTGATGCCTAACTGACTGAGCCACCTAGGCACCCCTAAAAAATGTTTAAATACATGAAATATTCTATCAGTTCCATTATTTATCTGAAGACTTCTCTCACACATCCTCCAACCTGCCGCAGTCTGCCCTGGTTGTTTTCTGGGCCTGGCACAAAGCTGTCATGCTGGGACTTCCCTTTATAATTCTCCTGTGTCATTTCCCTTCTTTCCTGGATTCCTTCTCTCCTTCATTGCTTTTTTCCTCTGTTTTGCTAACGTATTTCCTCTAGTAGTTTCCTAAAAAAGGGTGTAAGAGATACATATTTTGAGTCATTCTTTGTCTGAAAACTGTCTTTATTCTAGTTTAGCACCAAATTAATAGTTGGGGCAAAGTATAGAATTCTAGGTTGGAAAAACTTTTCCTTCAGAATTTGGAAGCATTGTTTCATTGTCTTCTTGCATTCTGGTTGCTATTCAGCAGTTTGATGGCATTATATGTAACCTAATTTTTTCTGAAAGGTTTAGGATCTTATTTTTGTCCTCAGTGTTTTGAAAATTTATGATGCTATGTCTTGACATGGGTCTTTTTTCATTTATTATGCTGGGCACTTGGTAGGCTCTTTCAGTATAGACACCAGTGTCCTTTAGTTCTAGAAGGTGTTCTTTATACTATTTTTCAAAATCTTTCCTCTCTCTTTTCTCTGCCCTCTTGTTTGGGACAGGTATTGGATATTGGCCTTTCTTGATTGATCCAATTTCCATGTTATTTTTAGTGGCCTTTTCCATCTTATTGCTTATTTACTTTCTCTTATTTTTGCTGGAACGCTGCTGTGTTTTTGTTTATTTATTATTATTTTTTTTTATTTGAGAGAGAGAGAGACTCTTAAGCAGGCTCCACAGTCAGCACAGAGCCTGATGTGAGGCTTAGACCCACGATCCTGGGATTATGACCTGAGCTGAAATCAAGAGTCATACACTCAACCCACTGAGCTACCCAGGCACCCCACTGCTGTGTTTTTATCTTCTAACTCTACTATTGAATTTTTAATTTTTTTAAGTTTATTTATTTATTTCGAGAGAGAGAACATGAGCAAGAGACAGGCAGAGAGAGAGAATCTCAAGGAGGCTCTACACTGTCAGTGCAGAGCCAATGCGGGGCTTGAACCCATGAATCGTGAGATCATGACCTGAGCAGAAGTTGAATGCTTAACCAGCTGAGCCACCCAGGTGTCTGAAATTTTAAATTACATATATATATATTTTTTTAATCTGTTTTTATTTTTTATGTTTATTTTAATTAAATTCTATGCCCTATGTGGGGCTCAAACTCATTATCCTGAGATCAAGAGTCACATGCTCTACTGACTGAGCCAGCCACGTGCCCCTAGTTTTTTTTAATTATATTTTAAAGTTCGTTTTTCATCTCCAGTTTTTTTTTTTTAACATTTATTTATTTTTGAGAGACAGAGAGACAGAGCGTGAGCAGGGGAAGGGCAGAGAGAGAGGGAGACACAGAATCCAAAGCAGGCTCCAGGCTCTGAGCTGTCAGCACAGAGCCTGATGCGGGACTCAAACCCACAGACAGTGAGATCATGATCTGAGCCGAAGTCGGCCGCTTAATCAACTGAGCCACCCAGGTGCCCCCAGTTTTTTTTTTTTTTTGAAGCATCCTATTATTATTTTATCACCACAGTATCCTCTCTTCTCCCTCTTAGTTTTTGTTGTTTGGGGTTTTTTGTTTGTTTGTTTTTTTAGTTTACATCAGTTCTAAGCACAGTCCCTTTGTCTTCCTGGACCCCCACTCCCCACCTGCCCTTTTTCTTTTTGTGTTTAGTTTGGTCTCTGTCTTTCACGTGGGAGGATTTTCTCTTATTTTTGATGATCCTTGAACTGTTTGTCTATCATTTAAAACTGAGACACTAACGTGTTCATCCAAGACTCTGTGAATGGGCAGGAATCAGTCTCAGTAAAGAGATCAGGGAGTGGGCTGACCTTTTTTCTTGGAGGTGTCCCTAAATATCTTAATTTATAGGTTTTCTTTTCCTCTGGAATGCTCTCATTTTTCCAAAGACAGGTCTTCCAACTTTCTGCCTAAGGGTAACCAAGATGAAGTTTCGGTGGGGTGGGGGCGCTTATGTGACCAATTGCTGGAGTTGAAGGAGCAGCAACGGGGGCCGCGACTGAGTGCAATGTAGAGACTTTATGTAATCTCACTGCTTTTCAGCCCACACTTTCCTTCAGTGCATTATTCTGCATAGTATCCTCTAGACCCGTGCCTCTTTAGCTAGTGTTCTCCAGAACTGTAGTTTCTGGGGGTGGAGTAGAAGTAGAAGATGGGGTGTGAAGGGGTAGGCTGCACACAGGTGAGATGTGACCTGGGATTCTGGCGTCTGTCTCACCCTGATTTTCATCTCTGCACTCCCACTTTCCATAGCACCTGATGCCTTCAAGGTGCTGAGTTTCTTGGAAGTTCTAGGGGGTGAGTTGGCCTGATTTTTATTGGTGTTCCTTCTGTAGGCCATTAAACAATGATTTCTTCCATGTTGTTCAGCCATTTATCCCTCTTCCACCTGTTTCCACTATGGTATTAAACTTCATTTTGCTCTAATCTCTTCTCTTTTGTTGTTTAAGATGAGTTTTATCCCTTTATTGTCATTTTAGGGAGGTTTTTGAAGGGAGGATATGCATGTGATCATTCTACCATTTTTAACTGGAATTCTGTTAGCATTTGGGGTATATATTTCCAGATTTTTCCCCTTGTTTTTCTTTCAGACTTTTAAATATTACTGTTATCAATCAACTGTTGCTACAGAAATTGTTATTTAACAAATTACTCCAAAACTCAGTGGCTTAGAACAACAATAAACCTTTACTTGATTCATATATCTCTAAGTCAGCCAGGGGTCAGCTGATCTGGGTTAGACTTGGCTAGGCAGTTTGTTAGTTTCCCTGGGACTCATTCATGCACCAGTGGCTGGCTGTAGTTTGCTTATCTAGGCTGGACCCTTCTCCACATGTCTGTCGTCCTCCTGGACCAGGGAACTAAGTTAGGCATGTTCTCTCATCGTGATAGCAGAGGCACAACTGTGAGCAAGCCCAATCAGGCATGCACTTTTAAGTTTCTCCTTATATCACACGTGCTAACATCCCATTGATCAAAACAACACATGGCTGAGCTCAAGAGTGGAGACTTCCATCTTGTCCACAATGGGAAGACACTGCGAAGTTCTGTGACAAACAGCCTGAACACAGAGCGGGTGGAGAATCAGGGTCAATAATATAATCTACTATGTTTGTGAATAAACATCTAGTCTGTCTTTTTTTTTTACATTTTTTTTTTAATGTTTATTCTTGAGAAGGAGAAAGAGAGTGTGAGCTGGGGAGGAGCAGAGAGAGAGGGAGACACAGAATCTGAAGGAGGCTCCAGGCTCCGAGCTGTCAGCATAGAGACTGACGTGGGGCTCGAACTCATGAACCACGAGATCATGACCTGAGCCCATGACCTGACCTGAAATCAGACACTTAACTAACTGAGCCACCCAGGTACCCGACCCCATCTATCATTTTTACTGACTGCATACTGTTTTGTTGTATGGATGCAATGTGTAGAAATTCTTTTTTTTTTTTTTAATGTTTATTTACTTTTGACAGAGAGACAGAGCATGAGCATGGGAGGGGCAGAGAAAGAGGGAGAATCTGACAGAATCTGAAGCAGGCTCCAGGCCCTGAGCTGTCAGCACAGAGGCTGACACAGGGCTCGAACTCACAAACTGTGAGATCATGACCTGAGCCGAAGTCGATGCTTAACCAACTGAGCCACCCAGGCACCCCATGTGTAGAAATTCTTAAACCAACTTATGTTAAATATATAATTTTTCACTTTTCAGCTGTTTAAATAATACTACAATTGATTTCTATTATATAGTAATTTTTACACCAGGTACAGTGTTTTCTTATAGTGAAGTCTTAGAAATAAAATTACTGTGTCACTGAATGTATATCTTCTTTAGGATTTCAGAAATTTATTGCTAAATTACCTTCAAGAGTTTCACCAATTTATGCTCTCTTAAGATGTGTATGAGAGTCCTTATTTCACCACCTTGTTGCTGAGTAGTTTGCACACTCAGGAAATAAAAACTCAAACGGTATACATAGAACTTCTTACTTTAGAGTTTACATACCCTTTCTAGGGTGGCATGAAAATGACTTAGGTCTTCATAAGACTTTGTTTCTTTTTGCAGGTTGTGGTGGTCTTTCTGTAGGCCATTTAGTTAACTTACTATCCATGACTAGATATTTTCTTGTTATGAAAATGGTGGTCATTTTGTCAGAAACAACACTGAAATAGTGAAGACTCTTTGGTGTCTGTGAATACTGCCTGCCTCAGTCCCTGTTTCCAGAGTGTCAGGCTCAGGTAGACTCATTGTTCAAGGTGTCTGGCATCAATTAAAATAAGGACTCTAGGGTCGCCTGGGTGGCTCAGTCAGTTAAGCGTCTTACTCTTGATTTTGGCTCAGGTCATGGTCCCAGGGTCGTGGGATTGAGCCCTGTGTCGAGCTCCATGCTGGGCATGGAGCTTGCTTAGGATTCTCTCCTTCCCTCTTCCTCTGCCCCTACCTTGCCCCCCCCAAATAAGATAAAATAAGGACCTTGTGGTGCAGCCTGGCAGAAGGGACTGAGCACCAGTCTTTGGAAATGCCACCTTTAAAATAGCCAAGTGCAAAGATGGAAGGACTGAAGACATAGCTTCTGAAGTTACGTGTAATAGGAGTCTCACACAAAAATGTGAAATTTGCCGCTTTAAACAATGTCTTTTGTGTGTTTCTTTAAATCAATGGAAAGGTTTTGCTTTGGGGGAAAAACATGTGAAAAAGTTAATATTTATCTCTTTTGTAGCCACAATGTTTTTGGTTCCACAGAACAAAAATCTTTATATTATATCAGGCTTCTGTTGGATGAATTCATAGACCTTTTTTTTTTTTAATGTTTATTTATTTTTGAGACAGAGAGACAGAGCATGAGTGGGGGAGGGGCAGAGAGAAAGGGAGACACAGAATCTGAAGCAGGCTCCAGGCTCTGAGCTGTCAGCACAGAGCCTGACGCGGGGCTCGAACTCACAGACTGCGAGATCATGACCTGAGCCGAAGTCGGCCGCTCAACCGACTAAGCCACCCAGGCGCCCCTCATAGACATTTTTGTAGTGTTATACACACAATTTTGTTTTATGACATTTCATGTGAATTGTGTAGCATTGGTCACATATTTGTCAGTTTCTTTAAATCTAAATTTTGTTTTGTTTTGTTTTTTAATTTTATGCGTAGTTCATGTAAGTAGTTGAAGTACTTCATAAGAATAAAAGAAATTCAAATGTATAGCATGAGAAGTAAAAGTCTTCCATCAGCCTCCCCCACCTCCTCTGCCATTTCTCAGTATATTAGTCATGGGGTCCCAGACCTTTTCCATTGTTGGAAGCTATAAACAGAGGCCATCACAAATAATAGTCTGTTAAAATATTTGAAGAATTCTATTCTAGTTGGGTCTCTGACCCATCCTAACTCTTTGAGTATATTCATGATCTCTGTTAACAGAATATACAATAAAGTTGGTTCACTTGTAAATCTGCAAGTCACTTTTCTATATTTCACATTTGCACCACATGATTAAATTTTAGTGAAATTAGTAAAGGTATGGTTCACTCTTCATTTAAAGAAGAAAATGGGAGAATTTGCAAAGAAGGAATATAAATGACAAAAATATGGAAAAATACTCAACTCCATAGATAATTAACAAAAGCAAATTGGAATAACACAGGCTTATTTTTTCCCCCTTTCAAACTGGCAAAGATTTTAGAAGATAATTCTCAGTGCTGACAAAGGCATTCTTCCTCATGGCAAGTGACTTAGAAATTAGTACAGGCCTCTTGGGAAACAGTTGGCAGTAGTCTTAAAATGTTTGTACTTTCGATTTATTAATTCTGCTTATGAGAACCTACCCAAAAGCAATGCAGAAATACAGGCAAAGCTTTGTGGTACAAAGTCATTAATTCCAGGATTATTTATAATGACTGGAAAAATTGGAAAATACTTCAAAATAGAGAAATGGCTATGAAAAACATGGTCTACCCACGTAGTTAAGTCAAATACAGTTTGCCCGTGCACATGGTGCTTAAAAATAATTGTAGGTTATGTGAGAATACTTATTTTTTAAGGCAGAATACAAGATTGTATATTTTAATAAAATATAGTCTCAACTATGTTAAAACAACAACGAAAGTAGATAGAAAATATGTTCCAAAAGAGTGATGCTCGTTTCTGGAGAGTAAGCTCATGTTTCTATTTCCTTTTCATGTCTGCTTTTTACCCCAAAGTTTCTTCAGTGAGCACAAAATTAAAATTAATTTTACCTGACTGGTAAGAAGTAGGAGACAGTGGAAGAAAACTTGGCAACTCTCTCCCCAGACTTCCATGGAGCTCGTGTCCCACAGAACAGAGTGGCCTCATTGGCTCTGTCCGCTTCTCCTACTTGCTCTCCGCTGGCTCCTTTGTGGCAGTCCAGGGTTACCTGGGACACATTGAGAGCTACAGGCCAGGACAGGGCCCAGGCCATTGTATTACGATGTCCTTTTTGGGGTGTTGGCTAGCAAGCAGGCCTAAGGGCAGGGTTGTTGTTATTTTAGTGGAGCAGTCTGGGTTTCACTTCAAAGGTTGGGGCTTTTGGTCAAGGGCTACTCTGACTTTCAGTGAGCTAATTAAAATATTCCATCTCTGTGAAGTAGTCTTCATTGGGCTTTAAAAAGGAAAACAAACGGATGTTAATAGGAAGTCCTGCTTGTTCAATGTTTGTGTTTGTCAGCAGTGAGATGTTTCAAACTAGGAATTCTTGAGGTTTGCAGCCCAAGGACCCTTCCAACTCTCCTTTTCCACCAAAAGAGGCATGTGTGACAAGACTTGCTTCTGGAGGAAAAAGAAGGATCAGAGGCAGTGCTCGGCGATTAAGAGCTCAGGCTGCTCTGATGTCTGACCTGTCTGGTAACTAATTCCAGCTCCACCACTTCCTGACTGTATCACCTTGACCAAGTCACCGGACTGTTCTGAGCCTCAGTTTCCTTATCTGTAGCATGGGGACTGAAACAGTCCCTACTGCATAGAGCAAATGTAAAAAATGAATGAGATGGTGCGTGTCGAACACAGCATGGGATGGGGCATGTACTAAGAGCTCAGTAAATGATGAAGCTGGTTGTTACTCTTTCTAATACCCTCTTTTTTAAAAGATCCCCCAGGATCGACAGAGGCTCCCCGAGCCTTCTGGGGAGAACTTGGAGGCTAAAATGAGAGATTCTCTTCTTGGAGCGCAGCCCTGGAAAACAGTTGGAGAGTGCTGATCCTTAGGCCTGAGCCAGTCCATATGAGGTCCCTCTAGGGTAAAGCTCTGCCCGCGAAGAACATCGCAGAGGACCCTAGGATAAAGCAGCCTGAGTTGTTTGTTTGTTTGTTTGTTTGTTTGTTTGTTGTCACATCGATCCAGTTTCAAAAACTGCCAGTTTCTAGTTACCAGTTCTGCAGCCCTGGGCAAATCTCAAAGCTTCAGGAGCTTCAGTCTGATCACAGAGATAATGTGTGCCTCACAGATTAGTGGAAGGAGAAATAAGAAATATAAAACACTTAGCATACTTCCTTAGCAGAGCCCATTCAACAAATTGTTGCTTGGCTTAGTGTGACTTTTACGGTACGAGCGTGGATTGAGACCAAGAAGGTAACATAGTGATGCAGTTGAAGCGAATGGGGTTTGGAATAAGACCGTCTGGGCTCAAATCCTGTTATTATTATTCACTAGTTTTGTGACCCTGAGCAAACAACCTTTCTGTCCTTCAGTATCCTTTTCTATAAAATGGGAATAGTAGTAGTACCCACTTCACAGAGTTATTGGAAGGACTACATAACTTAATATGTGTAAACTGCTTTCAGTTGTGGCTGGAGTATGTACTCAATCAAGCCCCAGATTGCTTCAAGATGCAGTTCCTGGCAGCATTATTACCCCACGTCTTGCCAAGGCTTGTCTTGTCCCCCCACCCTGACACATATAGAGAGTTGGAAAACATATTCAAAGCTAGATGGGTAGATAATGAAATTCCCTGAATACTATAGCCAGTGTTCATGCACATTTGGCTGATTTACTTTAATATTCCCATCCTAAGGCCAAAGACTAGGGCTTGGACAGAAAGCGTAGTATCTGAGTATCTGGACTGTACCAGCAGATAAATAGTAGGTTATCTTTTTTTGATAAAGCTCCTAGTTCCTCCTGGTGAGATGAACAGGATGCCCTGCGTCTTGTCCAGATAAGGCTGCAGTTTCAGGCATTATTTGAGATGTCATGTCTAGGCCTGTAGCGGATGCTTTGGGATGATTGTGCAAGCGAAGTCTGCTGTCATCTGACTGCTACCTACCTGCTGGCTGAGACTTTGTAGATTATAACTGTTCATTGAAGTATAATATGTATACAGAAAGTGCACGAATCGTTAGTGTGCAGTTCCGTGAATTCTCACAAAATGATGAATAAACAACACTCCAATTAAGAAACAGAATGTTGGGTGTGCCTGGGTGGCTCAGTTGGTTAAGTGTCTGACTTAGCCTTAGGTCATGATCTCACGGTTTGTGAGTTCAAGCCCTGCATCAGGCTTGCTGCTGTCAGCTCGGAGCCTGGAGTCTGCATCAGATTCTGTGTCTCCCTCTCTGTCTGCCTCTCGCCTGATCGTGCTCTGTCTCTCTCGCTCTTAAAAATAAATAAACATTAAAGAAAAAAATTTTTTAAAAGAAACAGAATGTTGCAGGACACTTGGGTGGCTCAGTTAAACATCTGACTTCAGCTCAGGTCATGATCTAGCGGTTTGGGGTTTCGAGCTCTGCATTGGGCTCTGTGCTGACAGTTCAGAGCCTGGAGCCTGCTCTCAATTCTGTCTCCCCGTCTTTCTGCTCCTTCCCCCCTCACACTCTGTCTCTTTCTCTCAAAAATAAATAAACATTAAAAAAAAAAACTTAAAGAAAAGCAGAATGTCGGGGCGCCTGGGTGGCTCAGTCGGTTGAGCATCCAACTCTTGATTTTGCCTTAGGTCATGATCTTGCAGTTTCATGCGTTTGAGCCCCACATTGGGCTCTGCGCTGACAGGGCAGAGCCTGCTTGAAATTTTCTGTCTCTTGCTCTCTCTCTCTCTCTCTCTCTCTCAAGTAAATAAACATTAAAAAAAAACCACACAATATTACCAACATCCACAGGAGCCCCTGTTGTGCCTTCTTTCAGACCTTCCTCCCAACTCTTGCCCTGTGTTTTGCCTGTCAGACTAATGACAGCCCCCTCTATCAGTGCCCCCTTTTTCATCCATTGCCCTCCTGCCCATGCACGTGCTTTTTCCCTTGGACTGCTGGGCCTTATCTAAACACTGTTCAAAACTTAGGTGTCATTCTCCTGATGGGCTAGCTTCATGCTTTTCTCCCTCCATATTTTGCCACTGGTTACTGGGAGCTCCCCGAGGACAGAGACTGTCTCATTCGCCAGTTTCCCTGGCACCCAGCACAGGCTTGGCATAGAGCAGGCACTCCAGAAATGTTTGCATGTTGAATAATTTGTCTAAAATGTTTGAAGTCATCTTTTACTTTTCTTTATTCTTACTTTTTTTTTTTTTTAAAGTAGGCTCCACTCCCAGCATAGGGCTTGAACTCACTACCCTGAGATTAAGAGTTGCATGCTCTAGGGCACCTGGGTGGCTCAGTCGGTTAAGCGTCCCATTTTGATTTCAGCTCAGGTCATGATCTCCTGGTTCATGGGATCAAGCCCCACCTTGGGCTCTGCGCTGATAGCTCAGAGCCTGCTTGGGATTCTCTCTCTCTCTCTCTCTCTCCCTCTCTCTCTCTCTCCCCCTCTCCTGCTCATTCTCTTTGTCTCTCTCTCTTTCTTTCTCAAAATAAATAAATGAACTTAAAAAAAAAAGAGTTGCATGCTCTACTGACCGAGCCAGCCAAGTACCCCAACCTTTTACTTTTCTTTATCCTTCCTGAACTTGTTCCAAGTACATGTCATCACCTTCTGCTTTCCTAGTCCACCCACTATGCCCCTTCTAGCTTTTTTAAAAACATATCAGCCCCATCTGAGTCTCTTGTGTGTTTTCATACTCCCCCTCACTTTTGCTCAGACTGTGTGTGTGCCCCATCCACACCTGCCCCAGCATCCCGCACACCAGGCAGGCTCCCTGACTGTTGTAATGCCAGGACTCTGCCCCCGGACCACAGGCCCCCGCCATCCAGTAGTTTACTCCACAGAGAGCATTCTCTGTGCCCAGCCTCCTGCCCCAAGTCCTCAACTTCTATTCAGCAGGCTCAGTTGTTTTTGAGAATCCAATTTTATGCTTTGCCCACGTTTCATTACCTGCGTTTTATACTTACTAAGTTCTCCTTCCTGAAGAGCATTGGTTTCAACTAGAATTATAGAGGTGCTCGTTTAGCACTGTATACAAATATCAAATCGCTATGCGTTACACCTGAAACTTAAACAATGTTATATGTCAGTTATATCTCAGTAAAAAAGAAACATTGTTTTTCTTTAATGTGCTTGGATTTTCAAAGGGATTCATATGTGTCACTGAATGATACTCATTCATTCATTTATCAGGTGTGCCAGGCACTGTGCTCGGTGCTGGAGATTCAAAGTGAAGCGGGGTTTATTGCCCTTGAGAAACTCATAGACAAATGGGGAGAGAGGGCAACATTAGCAAATTGTTATAAAGACGGTATCAGTATTGAATGAGGGTATTGAATGAATTAAGAGAATGGGTATTGGAATCATACGAGTGATTCTGTTACTTAAAATGATATGTTACTTAACCTTCTGTTTCTGTATCTTGATTTCTTTACCTATAAAAATAGAGCTTTCATAAGGTTATTGTGATGTTTACTAAGGGCTTTTATGTTGTTGTTGTTTGAGCCCAGCACTGTTCTGGACACAGAGGAGAGGTGCCTGGCACTGAGTAAGTGACCACCGTTAGCTGTAATCACTATCGTTATAATCTCTGCTTAGGCCTCATAGAGGAAGTGACATTTTAATTGTCCACTGGGGATGGATCTGTACTAGAAGAAGGGCAGGGAAGGACAGCAGAAGCAACAGGCTGAGAACAGACACAGGAATGAAAGGGCATGGTGTTTTCAGAAATTAGGGAGTGGTCCAGAGTAGCTGGAGGATGGGGTGTGTATAGGAGAACAGTGAGAGGTGGTAAAGCTAGAGAAATAAGACCCAGAGAGTGAAGGGCCTTGTTTGCTCTTGGAGTTTGGACTTAATCCAATAGATGAAATAGAACCATGAGAAATGTTTAAAGAGAGGCTTGTCACCTGTGTTTTAGAAGGATCTTTTTAGTACTTC
The DNA here is from genome assembly GCA_030068075.1 of Paguma larvata. Taxonomy (NCBI): domain Eukaryota; kingdom Metazoa; phylum Chordata; class Mammalia; order Carnivora; family Viverridae; genus Paguma; species Paguma larvata. The sequence goes on along the minus strand of CM057844.1, from coordinate 25,526,667 downwards.
TCTGGAGGATTAGAAGGGAGGAGACTGGGGAGACCATTGGAGAGGAGAAGGAAGAGGCTGCTGAAAACTCGTGGCAACAGATGATGAGAGCAGGAATTGCAGTGGTGGATGGTCCAGAGGTTGATCAACAGGACACGATGACTAGTGGACCGAGTGTGGGCGTGGGAGGGGTGAAGGATCCCTGCGGTAACCGGGGACATGTTGATGCCACTCACTGGTAAGGAATAGCAGAAGGAACAGCTTTTCCCTTCCTTTTGATTTGTAAGGAAGGAAGACTGCTTCTTCCTGATCCAGGGAGCAAGTCTCTGAAACTCGTGAGTCCGTTCTATAATGCTATGAGCCCTTTCTTCTCTGTTGGCCCTTATAGATAGTCAGCTCCTCCAGACAAGTAATTACTGACCTCAGGCAATTAGGGCAGGAGGTGGCTGTGTTTGTTTCACTCCCTGGTGTCTCTTAGGAGAGAGAGGGGCGAAAGTCATGTGTTTGTTTTCACCACATTTGTAAGAATAGATGGAGTTAGAACAATAGCCCCTCTCCTCTGGTAAGGGCCTCTTTGTCTTGTACCCCCGTCTCTGTAGAAAGTCATGTTAAATTTAAAAGTTATTTCCATTTTTCCCCTCCCTTAGCTGCTTTCCCACACAACGTCATTCAGATTTTCGGCCAAGTCAGGGAATCCTGAGCCCACCTTAGTGGTCAGACTCCAGAACAGCACCTTCCCCCCCACTGCTATCTCCCCATCTCAGAATTGACCTGGTTCTGGTTCTAGGTGTCTGCGGCTCGGCGGGAATGTGGGGGCCTCTGCTGGTGGCACAGCTTGGCCAGGCAGGATCCTGTCCCTGCTCAGTCATGTTTACAAGTACCCTGGACACAGGATATCATGCCTGGCACTGATCAGCCATGCAAAACAGCCCAGCCCTTAGAATTCTGTCCTTGGTCTTTTACTTCCAGCTTCCTCCTTTTTCTGCCTTCCTTCCACTTTCTTTCAACCAGGAATTGTTCCTAGCTGAATTTCCTTGGTTTGAGGGATGGAGCCCTCAAAATTCTCTTTTTCGACTCACTCTTCTGTAAAATAGTCACATTTGTAACCCTCCTCTCCCAAGATGGCTCTTAGATGTTTCAAGGAAAGAGATTACTTTGGGGGCAAAAAGTCCTATGGATCATCTCCTTCTGTTTGTTTCTGGAGCTGGGTTGGGAGAGGGTAAAGCTCGTTAAGCTGAGTGGAGTTACCAGTTCCTCCTTTAATGAAACACCATTGAGAGGATACGTGTTATTTCCGGTAAACAGTTGACCCCACACTAATGAGAGTGACCATGAGTGCTGTCAATTATGAAACATTTTCATTACAAGATAGCAGCCTTGGACCATCGGTTGCACTCTGCTGATTCCTGGGCCACGCTGAAACGTCTGTTGCTAATTTGGGTCCTCTAGCCTTGGTTTTAGGGTACTCTGTTACAGTCTAAAACATCTGAAAGAGAATAGGTATTTGGTTTTTTTAAAAAAGAAATCAGTTTTTTCTGATGATAAAAACAAAGCATGTTCATTATAGAAAACTTAAAGGGGTGCCCGGGTGGCTCAGTCAGTTAAGTATCTGACTATGGCTCAGGTCATGATCTCATGGTTCATGGGTTTGAGCCCCACATCAGGCTCTGTGTTGACAGATTCTGTGTCTCCCTCTCTCTCTGCCCCTCCCCTGCTTGTGCTGTGTCTCGGTCTGTCTTTCAAAAATAAATAGGGGCGCCTGGGTGGCTCAGTCGGTTGGGCTGCCGACTTCGGCTCGGGTCATGATCTCACGGTCTGTGAGTTCGAGCCCCACGTCGGGCTCTGTGCTGACGGCTCATCAGAGCCTGGAGCCTGCTTCAGATTCTGTGTCTCCCTCTCTCTCTGCCCTTCCCCTGCTCACGCTCTGTCTCTATGTCTCTCAAAAATAAATAAAAACGTCAAAAAAATTAATTAAAAAAAAAATAAATAAATAAAACCTTAAAAAAATTTTTTTAAAAGAAAACTTAGAAAATACAAAGAAGCAAAATTGAAAAACAAAATCGTAATCCAACCACTGAGAGATAACCACTGTGAACTTTGAGCCTTGTTTTTTAGACTTTTTTAAAATGTACTTATTCACGTATTTTTTTAACGTTTATTTATTTATTTTGAGAAAGAGAGTACACGTAAGGGAGGGGCAGAGAGAGAGGGAGAGAGAGAATCCCAAGCAGACCCTGTGCTATTCACACAGAGCCAGATGCAGGGCTTGAACCCATGAATTGCGAGATCATGACCTGAGCCAAAATCAAGAGTCAGGCACTTAACTGACTGAGCCACTCAGGCGCACCCTGCATGTTTTCTTTTAAAAGAGATCATAGTATATATCTCTTTTGTAACTTTCAGTTAACAGGATGTTATAAATATCTTTCCATGTCATTGCAAATTTGTTATAACATCATGTTTAATAATTCCATAGTGGGCCATTTTATGTAGGGAATGGGGAAATTATTAATAAAAATTAATATACTGTAGTGATAAACCCATGACCTGAAGATAGTACATAAGGAGAGGATATTATAAAATAGAGATGGGCTTCATGGCTCTGAATCGCTGAAGCCGTAATTATGGGCTTAGCCGATAAGTTAAATTGGACATGACTGTTAATAGACTCGATCCCTTTATTCATCTTTAGGCCAGAATTTTGTGAAATCCTTCCTAGTCTGAAAGTTTTACAGGAAACATACTTGAGGGGTCTCAGGTTGCTAAAGGTAGATGGTTTTGAGTTCCCAGGTTTCCTTTCATGGGAAATCAGTCTGTGAGTTTGCATAGCACCGTGTGCGCCAGGAGACCTTTGACAGAGCTTATTTGGCCCATTACAGGAAGGTTCTTGCTTTTAGGACCTGCTGAGTCTAATCCTGATTGATAAAGCTGGATTACTCCATATATTTTTTCTTTTTGCAGGTAGTGCCTTCCTCAGTGCTATTTTTCTTGCCTTAGCAACATACCAGTCTCTGTACCCACTCACCTTGTTTGTTCCAGGACTCCTCTATCTCCTCCAGGTAAGCACTTGCTGGTCAGAAGCCAACACTCAAGTGACATTTAATACATGGCCCGGTCGCTGCCTGGGGCAACGAAGGGCATGGCTCAATAAAGGCAATGGGACCAGGTCCCTATCTCACATCTACTTGCTTCTACTTGAAAACACAAACAAAGAAACTTGATTAACTTTAAACAGAATGGGCCTAGTGACCATTAAGTTCTAATTACGCCTATCATTGCAAATGTTTAAGTGTATTTCATTTTACGTGTGTGTAGTTGTAATCTACCGACCATCTTGCATTTTCCTTCTCTCATCTAATATTCACAGACCTCTCTCTGAGCCCATTTTTAAGAAACTTTTCTATATAACAGCACTCCTCTCGTAAGGTTCTTGTAGGGATTAAACGTTGTGTGTGGGTGTACCTAATGCAGTACTGGGACCATGGTGAGTGATCAGTACATATTAATTGAAGAATACAGATTGCTGACATTTATGAGAACTGACTGTGTCTGGCACTGTACTGAACACTCTGCAGGCATCATTTCATTTCAACCTCATAAGAACTTTTGAGGTAGGTCATATTATTAGCCATGTATTAGTCTGATATTAGCCATAAGACACCCATGAATTGCAACCAGAATATTGGCCAGCAGAGTCACTTGCCTAAAGTGGCATGGCCAGCAAGTGACAGTGCTGAGATATGAACTCAGGCAGCCTGATGCAAGAGCTTGCCCTCTGTCTGCCTTCTTCACACCCTTGAGAATCCACACATCTCAAGAGCAAGTAACCACTTGCAGGTCCTACATGGTCCAAATCCATTTTTAGAAGAGAAACATTTCTTGAAAATGTACAGAGGACAATGCCACAATTCAAACCAAGAAATGTCTGATTTCAGAGCCTTTGTTCTTAATTATAAACACTATTGCTTGGGTGTCTGGGTGGGTCAGTTGGTTAAGTGTCCAACTCTTGGTTTTGGCCCAAGTCAGATGATCTCATGTTCATGAGTTTGAGCACCATGTTGGGCTCTGTGCTGATGGTGTGAAGTCTGCTTGGGATTCTCTCTCTCCTCCTCCCTCTCTACCCCACACCCCCCCCTCTCAAAATAAAGAAATAAACTTGGGGAAAAAAACACTAAAACTGAGTGTATACCTCCATTTATTGGAATAGGCTATATGCTTGTCATTTTAAGTGACTTCATACTATGTCTTTGTGTTGATGTACACAGTGATTCATGATTAGCTTGGCCCTCATCCTGTTTGGGGAATCTGAGATATGCCCTGGTTGTCATTGATATAAATAGTATAGAAATTTAGTTTTAAGTTATTTCCTTGAATTATGTACCTCTAGCTGACTCATTGGACCCAAAGGTATGAGAAGTTTCATAGTCCTTATTATGCAAGACCAGAGTGTTTACCAAAAGCCTGAGCCAATTTGCCATGCCACAGAGAGTGTCTAGAGTGCAGTGAACCACAGGCGCCTGGCTGGCTCAGTGGTAGAACATGCAACTCTTGATCTCAAGGTTGGAAGTTTGAGCCCCATGTTGTGTGTAGAGATTACTTTAAAATAAAATCTTTAAAAACAAAAAAAAATAAAATAAAGTGCAGTGAACCATTTCCTCCCAGGCTGCCAGCACTGGCTTTTCAAATTTGAGTTATGATTGCTGGTCTGAGAGATGATCATTGCACGTGGAGTTGTTTTGCTTTGATCCTCTTTCTAGATTCTTGTTGAATCCAAGTATTTTTCCACATAACAGTATGTTGTGTGCATTTCCTTTATTACTTCATCATCCTTACTTACAGTCCATTCTTTAGAAAGTCTGAGCACTAAGAGGAATGCATACAGCCACATGGGCTCAATCCACAACCCTGGGATCATGACGAGCCAAAATCAAGTTTGGACACTCAACCGACTGAGCCACCCAGGTGCCCCAGTGAAGTTTTTTTACAATACGTGATTGGAACAACTAAAAGAAGAGAGAGCTGGGACTTAACGGACCTTCTAGAACGATTTGTGTGAACTGCTCTGTGCTTGCTTGCTACTGAATATTTGTTTATAAATGTTGTTAAGTATGCCATAATCTGGTCTGGAACTTGCTTTTTTTGTAGCGAGATTATAGAGTGGCAGCTAGCCCTCATCCCCCTCAGACTTCTTTCAAGGCAACTGTTAAAGAACCTGAATTGCATACTTTAAAATAGTTAAACATGTGGTGTGTGAATTTCACCCCAAAAAAGAAAAATCCAATACTAATATTAGCTTTTGCTCAAATTTTTCTAGCGTTGACCGTTGGGGGCTCTAGATCGGCTTTTGTGTTCTTTTGACAAGCCTCGTCTTCTTGTGCCTTTCTTTCCTTTCTTTCTGGTCCCTCAAGATGTTCCAGGTTCATCTTGTATTTTCTCTGCTGCAGCCCTGGAATCAACCACTTCTTCAAGGACTCTTGGTTGCTTTTATCGGTGAAAGCTATTGAGAAACCAAGGGTTATAGGTCTGCTTATTGTTACTGGGGCAGCATTGCTTCTAGCAGACAGCTGTGAAATACACGTATGTACACTAACCCTGCCCCTACGTCTGTAATTCTTCTTCTCCCTATCTCTTCATCGTAATACCTGTTTATAATGATACCTACGATTCGTCTGACATCACAGGTTCACTTTACTCTCTCCCTTTTTCTTATGTATAATCTCTTTCTCTAATGATTGAAGCCCAACTTTTATTACCTGCAGTATATTTGCTAATATGTTCAGTTCTAAAATACACATAAAGTGGTTCTAGAATTTCTGTGAGAAATACTCAGGTCAGAAATATATATACTGGGGAGCCTGGCTGGCTCTGTCAGTGGAGCATGTGACTCTGAATCTTGATCTTGGGGTTATGGGTTCAAGTCCCACGTTGGATGTAGAGATTACTTAAATAAATAAATAAATCTTTAAAAAAAAAGAAATATATCTACTGACTTGATTATAACACGTATGTGTAGTTCTTTTTTGTCGTTAGCATCACAGAATTCTGTCAGATTACTGTTTCTCGAACTCACTCAAGTTAGTTTTCTTGTCCCATGTGACCCTTCAATGTAGGTATCTTATTAATTTGACATATAGTTAGGCTCATTCATCACTGTTTGTATTAATTTTGGGTTTCCCCTACACCTTGGTCGATTTTAGTTTTTTGGTTTTGGCTGGGCGTATGTGAAGAGACTTAAGAAATATTGCTGTGGTTCTAAGAATCAGCTCTACAAAAAACATATATTCAGAGTATTACCCTGCCCTTATCCCTGCTGTCTTGTTCTTTTCTTTTTCCTTCTTCCTCTGTCACCCCAAGTAACTGTTTTGAGTTTCTGGTTTATCCTTCCTGTATTTCCTTTATACAAACGAGCAGATACATGTGTATTTCCTTGTTATATGAAGGATAACGTACTCTAGGTACCTTTGTTGCTTTGCTTTTTTCACTGTTGTTTCCTGGAAGTCACTGTATATTGATACATAGAGATCTTCTTTTTTACAGCGGCATAGGACTCCATTGTATGGACGAACCATAGTTTGTTCAACTTTTCTCCTTTGTATGGGAATTTTGATTGTGTCTAGCATTTTGCTATCACAGTTAATGCTTCAATGAGTAACCTTGCATATATGTATTTTCATATTGTTGGAGGGATATCTTCAAGATAGATTTCTAGAAGTAGAATTACTGGATCCAAAGGTAAGTATATATATATAATTTTTTTTAGGTCTTTATAAATTTCCCTCCACAAGGGTTATACAATTTTTGTATTCCTACCAGTAACGTATGATAGTGCCTGTTTTTCCCATAGCCTTGCTAACAGAATGTGTTGTCACACTTAAAAATTTTTGCCAGTCTGATTCTGAGAAATGGTATCTCAATGTTGTTTTAATTTGCATTTTTCTAAATATGAGTGAGTTTGAACATTTTTTCATATTTGTGGATTGTTCATTTCCCCCCCTCATTTTTCTGTTGCATTTTGGTCTGTTTTCCCTCCATTTTGAAGAATCCTCTATATATTAGGAGTATTAACCCTTTGTCTGCAAATATTTTCTTCTAGTTTTTCATTTGTCTTTTGACATATTTATGGTATTTTTCTTGTAACAGCTTTTATTTTTTTATCGAGATGTCATTTACATACCATACAATTGACTATTTAAAGTATATAATTCAGTGATTTTTAGTATATTCACAGAGTTGTGCAGCCTTTACCACAGAAAGTTCTAGAACATTTTTATAACCCAGAAAGAAACCCTATGTCCATTAGCAGTCACTCTCTGTTTTTCCCCCATTCCCCTTTCCCCTCTAGCCCTAAGCAACCAGTGTTCGGCTTTTGTCTTTATGTCCTGTCCTGGACATTTCATATGAATGGAATCATACAATATGTGGTCTTTTATGACTGATTTCTTTCACTTAACATGACATTTTCAAGGTTCATCTCTGTTGTGGCATGTATTAGCACTTCATTCCTTGCATGTTTATATTTCCATATAAACTTTAATCTTATATAACTCCATAAAATAGCTTGTTGGCATTTTTATTGGGATTGCATTATTGCATTGAATTAATGAGTTAATTTTTTTATGTTTCAAATTTTTATTTAAACTCTAGTTAGTTAACATATAGCATAATATTGGTTTCAGGAGTAGAATTTACTGATTCATCACTTACATAAAATACCAGTGCTGGGGTGCCTGGGTTGCTCAGTTGGTTAAGCGTCTGACTTTGGCCCAGGTCATGATCTTGCGGTTCGTGGGTTCGAGCCCCATGTCGGGCTCTGTGCTGACAGCTCAGAGCCTGGAGCCTGCTTCTGATTCTGTGTCTCCCTTGCTTTCTCCCCCTCCCCCACTCGTGCTCTGTCTGTCCGTCTCTCGAAAATAAACATTAAAAAAAAAAATACCAGTACTCATCACAAGTACCCTCATTAATACCCATCATCCATTTAACCCATCCCCCACCCACCCCTCCTCCAGCAACCCTTAGTTTGTTCTCTGTAGTTAAGAGTCTCTTGAGGTGCCTCAGTGGCCTAGTCGGTTAAGCATCCAGGTTAAGCATCCGACTTCGGCTCAGGTCATGATATCATGGCTCAGGAGTTCAAGCCTCTTGTCAGGCTCTGTGCTGATAGCCTGGAGCCTGCTTCAGATTCTCTCTCCCTTTTTTCTCTGCCTCTCCCTCACTCATGCTCTCTCTCTCAAAAATAAATAAACATTAAAAAAAAGAGTCTCTTCTGGTTTTCCTCCCTCTTTTTTTCTTCCTTCCCCTATGTTCATCTTGTTTTATTTCTTAAATTCCACACATGAGTGAAATCATATGGTATTTGTCTTTCTCTGACTGGCTTATTTTGCTTAGCATAATACACTCTAGCTCCATCCACGTCATTGCAAGATTTCATTCTTTTGATGGCCAGGTAATATGATTTCTTATTTTTAAACTGTTTGTGATCTATATATTAATAGCTTTTCTTATGTTCAATTAACCTTGAATTTTGAATAAATCCAACCTAGTTATAACCCAATTTTATCATGTATTGCTGAATTATATTAGGTAATATTTCATTTAGCATTTTTGTAATCATGTTGATAAATGTTTATGGTATCAAGTTTATGATATTTGCTGCGAAAGAGTTAATGTAAGATTAGAATCACCTACTTCTTGAATGTTGGTAGAACTTTCCTGTAAAACTGGCTGGGCCTGCTCTTTTTTTTTTTTTTTTTTCCTTCTTCCAAGTTTTTATTTAAATTCAAGTTAATTATCATATAGTGAAGTATTGGTTTCAGGAATAGAATTTAGTGATTCACCACTTACATGTAACACCCAGTGCTCATCACAAGTGCCTTCTTAATGCCCATCACCCATTTAGCCCATCTCTCACCCAGTTCCACTCCAGCTTTGTTCTCTATAATTGAGAGTCTCTTATGGTTTGCCTCCCTCACTGTTTTTACCTTGTTTTATTTTTCCTTCCCTTCCCCTGTGTTCATCTGTTTTGTTTCTTAAATTCCACGTACGAGTAAAATCATATGGTATTTGTTTTTCTCTGCCTGATTTATTTTGCTTAGGGTCTACTCTTTATGGGAATATTTTTCATTACTAATTCAGTTTCTTAAATGCTTATAGGACCATTCAAATTTTCTGTTTCTTCTTGAATTAGTTTTTCCCGATTTTTTATTTCATGCTTTAGAAAAGTTGAAAGACTAGTATAATAACTACCTTTTATTTAAATTACCCAGTTACCATTTCGCCGCATTTTCTATATCTATGTGGATATATAGATTTTTTTCTTTTTTTTTTTCCTGACTCATTCTCGGAGAAATTACAAATTTATTAAAAGTGTGCTATTCAGGGGCGCCTGGGTGGCTCAGTTGGTTGGGCGGCCGACTTCGGCTCAGGTCATGATCTCACGGTCTGTGGGTTCGAGCCCCGCATTGGGCTCTGTGCTGATGGCTCAGAGCCTGGAGCCTGCTTTGGATTCTGTGTCTCCCTCTCTCTCTCTCTACCCTTCCTCTGCTCATGCTCTGTCTCTCTGCTCATGCTCTGTCTCTCAAAAATAAATAAATGTAAAAAAAAAAAAAAGTGTGCTATTCAGGGGCACCTGGGTGGCTCAGTTGGTTAAGTGTCTGACCCTTGATTTTGGCTCAGGTCATGATCTCACAGTTTGTGGGATTGAACCCTGTGTCAGGCTCAGTGCTGACAGCGAAGCCTTCTTGGGATTCTTTTTCTCTCTGCCCCTTACCCCGTGCCCCCAATAAATAAATAAATGTTAAAAACCTTTAAAAAGAAAGTGTGCTATTCATATTTCCTACTTGGTTACTGGTTGTTGTCCGTTTGATCCATCAGTTATCTACTGATGATGGTTATGTCTGTTTTTCCTGTGTAGCCCTGTCCATGTTTGTTTTATATATTTGAGACTGCGTTATTAGGTACATATAAGTTTAGAGCTGTTACATCTTTCTGATGAATTGCACTTTTCATCACTATGGAACATCTTTATTTCTGTAATACTTTTTACATCAAAGTTTATTTTATCTGGTAATAGTATAATTAAACTCGTTTTCTTTTGGTTAGTGTTTACCTAGCATAAGTAAATCTTTTCAATCCTTTGATATTCCATTTTTCTGTGTCCTGTGCTTTGCAGAAGGGATCTTGAAGTTTAAGCAGATAACTTCTTTCTGTCCTTGACATCCCTAAATGTACCATTTTGCCCTCTCTCCTAGCGGCAGTATATACCTGTGAAAGTGAAGAGCAAAGCCTTCTGGATCTTCTCTTGGGAGTATGCCATGATGTACGTGGGAAGCCTAGTGGTAATCATTTGCCTCTCCTTCTTCCTTCTCAGCTCCTGGGATTTCATCCCTGCAGTATATGGCTTCATGTAAGTAATGACTTCGTTAGAAAACTCTGGAAGCTAATTTGTTTTTCACAGCTCCAGGTGGAATCAGAGGGTGAGCAACCACAAAGAGTATGGAGATACAGGGGTCCTTAAACTTCAGTGTGCACCAGAAACACCTGCAGGGCTTGTTAACACCCAGATTTCTGGGCCCCGCCACTAAGGTTTTGATTAAGTAAATTTGGGATAGGAACCAAGAATTTACCTTTCTAATAAGTTTTCAGGTGATACTGACGCTGCTGGTCCAGGGAAGAAGACTTTGAGAACCACGGGTCTAGGTGTACCTTTGATCCTGTGAGATAAAGAGCACTCTCTAGGAACATCTGAAGCGGCTACCAGCCTCTGCCTGGAAGGGTTCGATTCAGTCCCAAACAGGAATGGCTATATTCCTCTACCGCAAGAGGGTCTCCGACAGTTTTAAAATAAAGCCACCTCCCATATGTCAAACTTAGAGAAAATCAAAACGGAATATGAATTCTGCAGATGTTTCCCGCTACTCTCTGTGTGGTATGCCGAGGAGGACAGGATGGTCGCTGCTCAAACCTCAGGGAGTTCACAGCCCAGTGAGATAGACAGTTAAATCTGTCAGGGTGGGGAAGGGATCTGGAGGGGCAGACTCCCCTTTGGAACTCTGGACTGCTAATTTGTGTTAAATCCTGGCTGAGCATAACTGGTAGCTCTTCATGCTGAGTCTTAGATAGGAGTTTGTAATGCTGGTGAAAAGCTTTTCCTGGTTTTTGCTGGCCCACGGGTTGTGTTGTTTACCTCATTTAACAGGATAGGAAACGTAGTCACTGCAGGAGGCAAAGACTTGCCTTGGGTGGAGGCCTTGGTCAGTGCACTCTGACCATGAGCCATTGCGTGTTTCTGCCTTCTTCGTGCTCCACTTATTGCCCTATTAAAATCGTGAATTGACATCAGTTTCAACTCTGTGTTTTTGAAAATTACACATATAATGTAAATTTTTAGAAGAGCCAGAATTGCAGCGAATCTGATAGAACTAGACAAAACGTTTTATTTCTCAGAAGAGACCCAGGATCCTAGCTGGAGCCTGCCGATGCTTCCTCAAGGGCCCAGAAGTCACCGTGGTGTCAGGCACTCAGTCCCCGGCTCCTGCTGTCGGGATATGGAATAAGAATGGGGAGCAGCAGAATCTTTGAGCTCGCTCCTCTGGGCAAGTCTTCAGAATGCCCCAGATATTGTTTGTTTAAAACCCATTCCTCTCTTGTTATATCCTGGGTATCTCCTAAATTTAAACATATGTATTTTAGGCAGTAAAAGAGGGGCTGGTCTTTTGACTTCCAGCCCAAATCCTGCCTCATTTTAGATCTTTGATGCATGCCAGGGTTTTGTTCAGCTGATATTCGTTATGGGTTATCATCCGCTGTTTCTCCGTCTCTTATTAATTACCTACATCCAGGGTACCTGGAGACCCCTCATATCCTGATCACAGTGGCAATAAAGTCATCTTCAGCTGCCCAGAGTGGCCAGAAATCTTTAGGAGAAAACCAGGTCAAGGCAGACCATTTAAAATTTGGCTCTCTGTTTTTCTCCCTCTTTGTTTTCTTCATTCCAGACTTTCTGTTCCAGATCTCACTCCAAACATCGGTCTTTTTTGGTACTTCTTTGCAGAAATGTTTGAGCACTTCAGCCTCTTCTTCGTATGTGTGTTTCAGATCAACGTCTTCTTCTACACCATCCCCTTAGCCATAAAGCTAAAGTAAGTGGTTGGATGTGCTGCTGATTTGTCCACAGAGCCATTTGTAGTCTTACAGGCTCCTTTCAAACTGGGAGCATCCTCTCTCAGGTTTATGCCATCTTTGTCCAGGGAACCCTACCCTTAATGGCCTCAGGTGCCAGTAGCCGTCGCCAGCAGTAGAGTCACACCTGAGTGCAGGCTGCAGGGAGCACCCTCATATTTCCCCTGGCTTCACTTTGAGCCCACAGTGCTACTGAACCACTCACTGTTTTGATCGAGGAGGGGTTTGGAGTTATAAGGAGTCTGTAGAAAAAGTGGATTTTATTGGGTATCCTCCATGAGTAGCCCAGTGACAGTGGCGACTCAGGATGTGTTAGTTGGGAGGTTGCCACCTGCAGCTCTGTTTAATCTGCTGATCAATTTCCTTTAAGGCTTAGGTTTTCTGAAATGTATTTATACCTAACCTTTCTGGCACCTCTTGGAAGTAGGCATCATTTTATTATCATTACTCCCATTTTATAGTTGAGGAAATGGACATTCAGAGAAGTGGAGTGATTTTCCCAGAGTCACACAGCTAGTAAGTAGTGGAGCTGAGATTCAGACCAAAGTTTGTTTGTCTCCAAAATCTATACTCATCCCCTTGCACCAAGCCAAACTCCCGAGAGAGATCACTTGTAGTAGTCCCTGGAAAATGTTCTATCAGAGCAGAGAAAACAGGCACTAAAGCATACAGATATGCATTGATGGTCCAGGGAACCTTGGAAGAGAGTTTGGTTTAGATTTTAAGAGCCTGAGTTCTCTTTTCTAACCTTCCTGCCAGTCTTTGTGGCCAGTGCACCAGTGCACATGGCTCCTGTTCTATAACAACTCAGAGCTCATGCCTCCTTCCCATGACATAGCCTTGGCCTGGCATCTGGCAGAAACTTCCTTGTTCTGGCGGTCTCCAAAACTCCGGCATCCTTGCCCAGCCAAGCTCTCCAGCTATCTGTCATCCCCAGTCTCTGCCCTTATTCTGGTCAGGCCGAGCCACTGGGCTGAGAGAAGCTGGGAGCCTGGAACACCTTTCCTCACTCGGTGGAACCTTTCATTGTCTGCATGTGAAAGGCCACAGGTGCTTCTGGGTAGACAATCGCACCATGACCCCTACCTCCACCCACCCCAGGGCCTCAGGGTTGTGGGGACGGAGGATATGAAGTGACCTCTGCTGCTGCCTTCCTGTGGCTGGATCTGAAGCTCCACTGACTCCAGCCTCTGTGGTGTTTGCTTCCAGTGCCAGCTTTGTGGGAACAGGGCCCTGCTGGCCTCCTCTCCCCAGACAGCATTGCAGGGGGTTCTGGACTCCACGTTTCTTGTCACTGCCCTTTTCATAGGCCATGCAGCTCTTACCAGCTCCCTCAAAAGCCCACAGCCGGTGATTTGGATTATTTTTAGGAAGATGCTCACTGGGCTAGCTGAACCCGTCGAGAGCCTACAGCACTGAGACTTGCCAAGCTGAGTCTGAAGCATTTGTTGTGTAAAACTGCTGGAGTGTTTGGGGTGTGTACATGTTTGTGTTCGCATCTCAGATTTACACCCATTGAGTCACCCTGACCTTTGACCTGCAAGACATAACTGCCGTTAATCTCTGAAGAAAGCCTTTATGAGCTAGGCATCCAGGTACTGTGCAGAAGTAGGTCACATGTGTGTTGTTTAGGTGCAGCTGGGGAGGGTGTAGATCTGGCCTCTTCCTGTTGGCTTCCTTGTAGCACTTGGTCAGCCCTCGGAGGAACACTGGGGATTGAGCTCTGTCCCCGCCCTTCCTGACCAGAGCTAGGCACTCAGGAGAAAAGTCTTGGTGCTGCTCAGGAGTTCTGGAGATACACAGTTCCACTGCCTACGAACTCACTTACCTTCTCTGAACCCATTTCCTCATCTGCAAAGTATAGGTGATGATATTGCCTACGTCAAGGAGTAGCTGAGGTGTAGTGGGGATCCCATGTGACAGCACAAGCAGGGGGCCTAGGACTTGTCACAGCGTGAGGGTTTAGGAAACGCTAGCTGTCATTGTTAGTTTAAGGTAAGAAAACTCCAGTTCTAGCTCACAAGTGCTGAAAAGCTGCCCACAGCTCCCAGTTCTCTTTCTGGAAAGGAGCTCATCATAGCTAAGTGTCTGTAGACTCCACTGACCATACTGTCAGAGAAAAAGAGCATCAGCAAGGAGGCACTTCCTGCCCTGGGGTCTAGGTGTCAGAGGGGTCTCTGGCAAGGGAGGCTGCCTGACTACGCTGAGGGCCAGCCATGAAAGCCCAGTAATGAAGCTGACTTCATTTGGTTTCTTCCTCAGCGGCTCTTGGAGTGGGGAGGGGAGGGCTGGAACTGGGGGGTGGGGGGCAATGGGCTGTTTCTCTAGTGTTTGCTGGGCCCTCCACATCACCTTTGGGTGTCTTGGGTCGCTGCAGTTTTCTGCTCTGCTACTTGGTCCAGCCCCATGTCTTACGGGTAGCAGAGCCAGCCCCTACCTGAAGTCCACTTGAGAGTATTTTGGGGTTCAAGGGATGGGGTCAGGAGTCTCGGGTGCACCTGGTCCCTGGCTGATCTCCCACTCTCTGTCTGCCTGCCTTACCCCACCCCCAGGGAGCACCCTGTCTTCTTCATGTTCATCCAGATTGCCATCATCTCCATCTTCAAGTCCTACCCAACGGTGGGGGACGTGGCCCTCTACATGGCCTTCTTCCCTGTGTGGAACCATCTCTACAGATGTGAGTACTCCCGCTTCTAAACCTGTGGCGGCAGATTTGTGTCAGCCTGGCCCCTGGATAAAACAGCCAGGGAAGAAGAGATTGATAGGCATTTGCTTGGCGTCTGCTGTGCTAACAGCACTGAGAGAGAGGGAGTGACATGAGGCAGTGTCTGCCTGCTGGGTACTACAGGCTAGTGATGGTAATAAAAATAACTACCATATTTTGAGCACTTACTTGGTACCTACCTGGCCGCTGTTGGTTCTAGCAGTGTTACATGCATTAGGTCATTTCATCTTCACACCAGCCTTGGAGGGAAAATAACACCATTTTTCAGATAAAAAAGCTGAGGTACAGAAAGGTAGAGCCATTTGGTCAAGATTACATGACAGGTAAGTGGGAGGGCTTGCTGTGAGCCTATAGCTCATGCTGTCCAGTAGGACTTTCCATGATGATGGAAATGTCCTATATCTGCACAGTCCAATAGGGTAGCCACTGCTATGACTAAGAAACTGAATTTTCTTAAAGATTTTATTTATTAAAAAAATTTTTTTTGTAATATTTATTTTTGAGAGAGAAAGAAACAGAGACAGAGAGACAGAGCGTGAGCAGGGGAGGGACAGAGAGAGAGAGACACACACACACACAGAATCCAGAGAGTGCTCCAGGCTCTGAAGTGCCAGCACAGAGCCTGGTACTGGGCTCGAACTCCTGAACCGTGAGATCATGACCTTAACCAACTGAGCCACCCAGGCGTCCCTGAAGATTTTATTTTCTTTAATAATCTCTACACCCAATGTGTAGAGCTCTGAGATCAAGAGTTGCAAGCTCTAACGACTGAGCCACCCAGGGGCCCCAAGAGAAACTGAATTTTTAATTGAAATGTATTTAAATTTAAGAAGTCACACATGGCTGGTAGCTACCATATTGGACAGTGGAACCCTCGATCTTGGTCTTTGAACCATTTCCCAGCACTGCACCTAAAGTTCATGGAGACCTATGGCAACACTGGACCTCTGCTGCTCCGAAGACCCCTGCAGCTCTAACCATCCCCCCTCAGAAGACGGCATACAGTGAGCTAGTTAGGCCCCCAGTATTTTCCTCAGTTGGGCTCTTAGCCGTCTGCATGGGTTCTTTTCAGTGTTTGTGGGCTCCTGAGGGCAGGCTTATGATTCATTCACTCTGTGTCCCCCAATCCCAGTTTCAGACCTCACCCACACAACTCAGCAGAAGTTTTTGGATGGGTTTTTAAGCCCCTGTGATAAAGAGGCAGTGTCAGCATCCAGCACCACTCGATTCTCTAAACTAAAGTAGGAAGGAAGCTGTGGAATTTTCCTTGCCTGCAGTGAGTGCACAGCCAGGTATCAAGAGTGAATTTGGGGAGGGCAGGCTTCAGAGGAAGGAAATCTTTGTTATTGTTTGGGGCTGCCTGGGTGTCAACCAGGAAATGAAACTGACCAGCAGCTAGAAGGAAACCTACCTGTAAGACTGGGCCTCTGAGCTAAGGTAAACAGCAAAGTGGGCAGGCCAGGCTGGGGCTGCTCTTGCAGGTGGTGGCCTGTGGGGCAGTGACCAGTCTGGCCTGACTGGGAGGAGTAAGTGGCATTTTCTGCCTATGACATCCTCATTGCACAGATAAGAATCACCCAGTCCGGCAGGCTCAGAGTCACCCTGGTGCCCCTGGCACCCTGGCAGAGTGGCCAGTGACAAGTCATGAGGCCATCAAACATGTGGACATGCCCCAGTTTGCGACCCCCAAGTGGGTCTTAAGTACATTAATCCTCTTTCCTCAGAAATAGAGTCATTTTTTTCTTAGCTGTCTCTCACCCTTGGTTAACAATCTTTCATCCCATATTGCTGAATGCAGGCTGGAGCCAGAGAGACTTGAATCTGGATCCTGGCTTTCCCGTTACTAGCTATCTTTTTCTTAGGAATTCATCTAACCTTTCTGAGTCGTTCGGTTTTTAATCTGTCAAATGGGAAGAAGATCTTAAAGTGGGGTTTTAAGTTTGAAAAAGAATGTCTGTAAATAACACTGCAGTTACCATTAGTATGAATCATGCAGGGGCGGGGGGTCTTATATAGTTCCGTGATCAAAGCTTCAGGCTTGGTAGAGTCATTCAGGGTCATTGGAATGAACACATTTTTCAAAGCTTGAAATAAGCTATTTTATGCCATCTGGGGTTGACGCAGAGAAAATAAGGATGGCGTTCCCAGAAACCTAGATGATCTAATAGATGCTGTTGCTGGCTGGTCGGGCAAACAGTTCAGCTTGACTAAAGACCCTGCACAGAATGTGGACTGCCCCTCCCCCCCCCCACCTCAATGGCAGGGTATCTGTTTGGGCCATGACAGCTGGGAGTCATTACATTCAGCCAGGAGCATCTCCAGCCTAGGCCTTTGGACCCATGAGTGGAGACTTTGAGAAGTCTGTGAGTCTAGGGTGAATGTTCTCAGACCTGTGTTGTGGTTAAGAATTCAGTTTAAACATTAGTTGCCAGTGCTAACATGCCTGCTCACACATTCACCTTTTTGTTTTCCTGTCCTGGCCAGTGGGGAGGAGACAAGGTATGTGGCCCCGCCCCGAGTGTAGGCCCCAGCCGCTGGGACTCTGTGGTGCTTGGGGCCCGGATGAGTCATACGGACACACAACTGCGGTGTTAGGGAACAGCCTGCTGGCAGAGCTGGTGCTAGCCTACAGTGGTCCAGCGGAAAGATCCAGTTACCAAAGGCTGGATGTGTGTGTGTGTGTGTGTGTGTGTGTGTGTGTGTGTGTGTCTGTCTGTGTGTTGTTTTTATTAACTTTTGTATAAAGGTCAGAGAATATGGGTTTTAAACCCAGACAAGTTATAAAGAATAATAATACAATAAGCACTTTTGAAGCTCCCAGTTCCCCTCTGTGCTCCTGCCAGTTGGACCAGATTTTTCAAGTGGAATTTTATTTCTGAATGACTAAGGCTCAGAGAGGGAAGGGGACTTGCCTGAAGTTTCAGCTGGTCAGCAACGGAGGCAGAGGCTGGATAAGCCACCCCGTGAGTGTATTGGGGAATCTGATTCCATCTGACCCAGTAAATCTGAGGAAGGGTGAGCCTTTCGTCTCATTAGGTCCTGGTCATCTCTGACACCTGGTGCCTGGAACAAGCTGTCCTGTGCCCCAGGTCCCAGCTCTGTGTGCTCTGGCGGATAGCTTTAATCCTCTAGCCTGTCAGCCAGCAAGAGTGAGTAGCAGCTCCCAGTTCTTGCAAAGGTCGCCACAGGCCAGAAGCCAACTGGACGCTGGTGACAGTTCCTCCAGGCACATGGGAATGTATCTTTGCAGCTGCTTGTAATTGCAGCCAAGAACTGCATGGGAGCCTTCCCAGTCTCTGTGCACTTTGTTACCTTCTTGTCACCCTGTCTGAAATCCAGAGTGGCCAGAGACAGGGAACAAAGGCCTACCTGGGCAGTCAGGCCACAGGAGTTTTGTTTTAGGAATAATGTGTATTTTTTTCAGCAAAATAATTCCCAGGGGATCAGAAAGAACCACTGAGAAATGTAAGCAGTGATGTGGGAGTGGAGGAACGGCAGAGGTTTGGTCTCCTTTCTTCAGGTTGTAACATTGTTTAATAATAGTAATTCTCAGCGCACATAGCCCTTTTCCCAGACTTTTGTTCTGGGAGCAAGGGCAGTCTCAGGAAGGCCTGGGTCAGGGCTTTACCCTCCCAGCTTTGAAAACCCAGAATCATGAACTTTCAGGTCAGAAGAGAGGACCCTGGAAGCTCTCCATGTCAGTGTTTCCAAGTTATGGGAGTTCACAGACCCCTAACACTTTTTTTAAACTCTGGTGACAGAGTTGCCAACTTATTTTGCTGAAGACATTAAAAGAGTCAACGGCCAGCCATTCATTCCCATTTCATAAAAGAAAGGACTTTATTTTTTAATGTTTATTTATTTTGAGAGAGATAGAGCGAGAGCGGGGGAGGAGCAGGGAGAGAGGGAGAGAATCCCAAGCAGGCTCCATGCTGTCAGCATAGAGCCAGATGCCAGGCTTGATCTCACGAACCATGAGGTCATGACCTGAGCCAAAGTCAAGAGTCAGACGCTTAACCAACTGAGCCCCCCAAGCGCCCCAAGAAAGGATTTTTAACAACTACCAGCAACAAAGACACCTGTCACTTCTCACGAATTTTAAGTTTGAAACATTCACCTTTAACAAGAACTCTGAACTGCCTTTTTCTGATAATTGTGACCGTGACACAGACCAGCGAAATCTGTCGCAGACTGGTCCAGACCTCTTATTTGCCAAGGGTCTGCAGCCGTCATCCCGTGGTTGGAAGCGCTGGCTGCATATTGGACTCCCCAGAGAGCAGTTACAAACTCATATGGATACCTAGGCCCCACCCCCGAGAGACTTTAATTTACTTAGTCCAGGTAGGGCTTCCCCGGTGATGTTATTTTGCAGCCAGAATTGAGAATCGCATGTGTAATCCAGCCCCCGTTCTGATGCATGAACTCCTGGTAGAGCAGCTCTGCCAAGGTTCCGCATAGGCGGGCCAAGCAGCCTTAATGTTGGGGAAGCTCCTCATCTCTGAAATCCCCCCAGATTCTGATTCGGGGAAAGGGATTTCCTGAAGGTCAGGATCAGAGAGGGGAAGGGAACTTCTGTTCATGAAGTGCCTGCTGGGACTCAGACCTAGTGGTAAGTTGTTTTTTTCTTTTTTTAAAGGTGTTCTTTTAATTAGTTTTTTTTTAAATAATACTTCTTAGTTTCTTTAAAATACAGTAAAGTGTAAAGAAAGCAATAAAAATAGCACATAATCCTACTGTCAAGATACCCCTAAACTGAGTTAAAAGGTAAGGGGAGCACAGAATAATGCCCCCTCCCCACAAAGATACCCACATAATCCCCAGAACCTGTGAATGTATGACTTTATGAGGCAAAAGGTCTTAAAGTTAAAGGTTTTCAGATGGGGAAATTAGCCTGGATTATCCAGGTGGGCCCAGTGTAATCTGCAAGGGCCCTTAAAAAGTGGAAGAGCTGGAGGTGGGCGGGGAGAGTGGGAAATTTCTTACACACGATTTTGCTCTGAGTCTGAAACGGCTCTAAAAACTAAAGTCTGTTTTCTAAAAAAAGTTGAAGAAGGTAGCAAAAGAGGAGGTCCGAGTAATGCAGGGTAGAAGGGACTTATTGGGCGTTGCTGGGTGGAGCAGGAAGGGGGTCGTGAGGCGAGTGCAGGCAGCTCCTCACTGCAAAGGCAAGCAGACGGCTTCTGCCCTGGCGTCTCCAGCAGGCATGTAGGTACCTTCATTTTAGCCCGTGAGACCCAGAACTGTAAGATAGACTGTATTGTTTAAACCACCAAGTTTGTGGTGATTTGTTACAGCAGACCTAGAAAATACTCACTAATACGTCTGTGCTGGATTTTTCACATGTCTTGTGTAAGTCCTATAACCCTCCTATGAAGTAGACCCTGTTCTAGCCCTGTTTTAGAGATAGGGAAGCTGAGACTCAGAGAAACTTGCTGACAGAGCAGGGATTTTAACCAAGGTCTTTGTCTTTCTGAGGCCAACTTTGGGCCACACTGTCCTGCTCCTTCCCTTCAGCCACACTTCACCTGCCTGCCCTCAGGCACCGCCGCTGTGTGTAGCAGGTCCTCCCTGGGGCTTTGGGGAGAGCCTCCCCATGATGGGATTCTGCAATCCCTCTGGGAGTGGGGGGCGGTGATGTTAGACAGGGAGGGTGTCGGAAGAAATTTTCAAATCCTCCAAGGAAGAGTGAAGGACGTTTGAAGAGCAAGGCGGACAACCTAAGACGTGAGTTAAGGAAAACGGAAAGCATTTTCCTAAGAACCAGGGCTGTGGCACCATAGAGACTCACCGCGGGGCTCTAATCTCCATAGGTTCACGCTGCCCTTCCTGTCGGCGATCCCATGTGGACAGACAGCACCCTGCTTGGGGACAGGGGAGGAATTATCCTTGGACACCCCCAGATTGGGGACCAGAGGGCATCGTCTTGCCGAAATGCCCCGTTTGCGGCCCAGAGGCATTCACAGCATTGGTACCTGTGACCAGCCAGGCCCACAGTGGGAGGTGCAGAGTCCAAACCTAGGACTTCACACCAGCTTTGGGCATGGGGAGCCATTGACTCAAGGGTCTGAGGCTTGCCTCTTGGCACCCCGGAGCCTCTGAATCTGAGGGAGGATTTCTGCCTTTGAGCTACCCCAGGCTCTCCCTGAGCCTCTTCGTCCTGTGGGATCATCCCCATAAGAAAGGGTTCCAAGGAGAATCAGCGTTGGGCTAACTGTGACTGTCTGTCTTTGCAGTCCTGAGAAACATCTTCGTCCTCACGTGTATCATTATCGTCTGCTCCCTGCTCTTCCCTGTCCTGTGGCACCTCTGGATTTATGCAGGAAGTGCCAACTCTAATTTCTTTTATGCCATCACGCTGACCTTCAACGTTGGGCAGGTAAGAGCACTGCACGGGGATTCATTTTGTAGCCTCAGACGTTCAGCAAAGGCCCTGGGTTCTGCAAACTAGGGATTTGGGTATGAGTGAAGGGCCAGTTCTCCTGAAGCAGCTCACGGTCCAGTAAAGAAGATTAAAGAGAGCAACGGGAAAGGTGAATTCAGCCAGTATTTACTGGGCACTGTGCCAAGCAATCGCCCCATTGATTCTCACAGCAAGCCTGTGAGATAGCGTTATCACTACTTTACAAATAGCAACGGAGCCTCACACAGGTTGTCTCTTGCCCAAGGTCATTGGAGGAGCCAAGAACCAAATTCAGGGAAGGCCCCGTTTCTGAGGCCACCCTCTTTCTATAACAGTGCCTGGGCTGCGTGTCACACTGTAGTGAGTGCAGTGTGTGTGGTGGAGGGAGGACAGAGGCAGGGGGAGGAGAGACTTTTCAGACTCTGGGACAGCAGGGGCAAAGGCAGCAAGATGAGAAATAGTTCGGTCTAGCTGTTGTAAGTCTGGAGCACAAATTGTGGGGCTGGGAGTAATGGGTGGGGAGGCTGTAGGGGTCAGAGAATGAGAGGTACCGGCTAGGAGCTCTGATCTCCCCCTTACCCAGGGGAAGCCCCTCCCTTGGTGCCATAGAGCAGTGGTTCTCAGAATCAGGGTGAGGGGGTGGTTAAGAATGCAGATCCCCCTATTAGTGTTTTAAAACCTATGGTTACGTGGTGACTGTCACAATTACATGGTTTTGATTGTTAAAAAAAACCAAAACATTCTCTGATCCACTCCCAA
Organism: Paguma larvata; assembly: GCA_030068075.1. Classification (NCBI taxonomy): domain Eukaryota; kingdom Metazoa; phylum Chordata; class Mammalia; order Carnivora; family Viverridae; genus Paguma; species Paguma larvata. The sequence continues at coordinate 25,504,630 of CM057844.1, read as the reverse complement.
GAACGTTGAGTCAATAGATGTGGAAAACAGCATCAGAGACTCTGTTGCAGGTGGTCTAGCAAACTTGTCTGAAGTTCCCTTAGGTGAGCTCTGTCCTCCATGTGCCGTCTTGTGAGAATCAGTTGTACCATTTACCATTTCAATGGCTGTCGGCACAGCTGGGCATTTCCTGTGCATGATGGGCTGGATGGGAAGCCAGGCTAGCAGGAGAGACTAATGATGCCAGTGAAGAGTCCCGGAGGAGATCCTTGCCTCCAAGGTTAGCTGCTGGGAAAGGAGGAGGGAGGAGTTTGGGCTTTTGCAGTGAGTGATGGGTTTGGTATTTCCTGCACGGACATTTCTGGACAATTAATGTCCAGCCCAGCTATTTATCTTGGTTTGTGAACAGCAGGAAGAGAGACAGAGGGCCCTGTAGCCCGGGTGGGACTGTGCCAGAGGGTCCATTCGGCCCGTCACACGCAGGTTGCTCATGGTAGACGCTCAGCACCTCCTGTGTCCTATGCAAACAGAAATCTGTAGGATTCAACTTAATACCTCGAGGAAATCCAAAAGGTTGTTCTGGCCCTTGCGTCTTGCTGAAATCCCTTAATTATCCTTTGAAAGTGACGGCTGACATGTAAGGGCACTGGGCCTGCCCTGGGCCTCTGTGGGCTTGGCAGGCTCCACTGAAAGAGTCCACAGCTTGTCAGCGGGTCATAAGTGTCAGGTGTGGGTCAGGAATCCAGCTGCAGTGATTATGAAGTATTTGTGGAACTTGCCAGATAAGTGCTTTTCCCCCCTGTGGCTGCCTTCTTGAGGGAAGGGTCTCTGTAAATGGCATGGGAGATGTTTGCAAGTGCTCAGGTGCCTTCTAAGGCGGGAGAGACTGCATGATGGGAAAATGGGGCTGGGCTCGGGAACGAAAGGAGTGTGCTAGTGACTGAGCTATGGAGAAAAATCAGGCTGAGCTCTTGGCATTGCCTTTCACCTTTTTCTTTTAATCTTTTTTTAAAATATACTTTTAGTCACACAAGTAATACTTGAATTCATTGCTAGGAAGAGAAAGCAAACAAAATAGAAGCTTATGGAACAAAACGTAAAGGTCCACCAGGGCCCCCATCTCTTGCCACCCCAGGACAGGTGTCATGATTGGGATCAGTTTGATGCATCTTTTTTTTAAAGAACTTTTTTTTTTTAACGTTTTTATTTTTTTATTTTTGAGAGACATAGAGACAGAGCGTGAGCAAGGGAAGGGCAGAGAGAGAGGGAGACACAGAATGTGAAGCAGGCTCCAGGCTCTGAGCCATCAGCACAGAGCCCGAGGCGGGGCTCGAACCCACAAACCGCGAGATCATGACCTGAGCCGAAGCCGGCCACCTAACCGACTGAGCCACCCAGGCGCCCCCAGTTTGATGCATCTTTGCAGACATTTTCTGTGCCTTTACAGACTGCTCTCAGTATGTGTACACACATACAGAGCTCTTTTGTTTAAATAAAGAAATAGCCTCCTACTGTAGGTCCTGCTCTCCGACTTGCAGTTTTTCACTTGAGGAGCTCCTCTTGATAATGATTCTGAGAGCCTGTGGGTAGGAGGAACTTGATTTATTTGACTGGGTAGATCCCTACTGATGGACATTGAGGTTGCTTCTGGTGGTTCTGCTATAAATGCAGAATAAATGCTATAAGTTCTTTGGGCATCCCTCCATTGAATCTCATATAGTGTTTTCTTTCTTTTTTTTTTTTTTAACATTTTTATTTATTTTGAGAGAGAGAGAAAGTGCCAGCAGGGGAGGGGCAGAGAGAGAGGTGAGAGCGAGAATCCCAAGCAGGCTCTGCACTGTCGGCACAGAGCCCTACATGGGACTCGAACTCATGAACCACGAGATCGTGGCCTAAGCCAAAGTCGGATGTTTAACAGCAGACCCACCTAGGCACCCCTTGTACAGCATTTTCTTAAGATAGACGCCAGGTGGTGGGATTTACTGGGTAGAGGACATGTGCTTTGTGTATTTCGGCAGATATTGCCACGTTGCCCTCACACAGGTCATGCCAACCTCCGTGCCTCCTAGCTGTGGTCTGTAGTGCCCATAAACTGGCAGTTTGTGCAGACGTTAGCACACCTGTGTCATGGGCCACCTTGGGTCTGGACTCTGTGGCTCTGAGTCAGACAGCTTTGTTGGGTCAAGCGTTTTCTGGGACTGCTGGCTTTGCTTAGGCTTTGTGGCCGCCGCTGCCAGATCACTAAAGGGACATGTCACATGAGGGAACTTACCAAGGCAGTCACTCAAGTCCTGTCCCCGTCCTGGAGCACTGACTGAGGTAGAAGAGTGCCCCTCGTGCGGGCTATACACACCTGCCCTTCAGCCGTTTGGGGGCCACAGAGGACAAATATGAGACCTTTAGAACTTTGGTAAATTGTTGAGTGTCCACTCCTTAAAAAGGCCTTCCACAAGGTTCCCTTGCCTCACTATCTCCTTCTTAGTCCCCTGTTTGTTTCTTCCAAGCACTTATCCCAATTTGTAACTTTATATTACTCACACGTTTCTCTCTCTGCCTTCCCCACTAGCATGTAAGCCTCTTGCCAGCAGAGATCTGCTGTCCTTCCCACCGCGGGGTCCCCAGCTGCCAGCTTTGGGTTTGGCAGAGGGCAGTTGTTTAGCAAACATTTGTTGAATGAATGAATGAAACGAAGATAGCCAGGGAGAACATCGTGTAGTCAGTGACGGAGTGTGCAGAGTAACCACTGGAGGAATCTAGAGGGAACTTTCCTGTTGCCAGAGGTCAGGGAAAGCCTTGGGGACCAAGGAGTAGCAGCTGGGCCTTTCATACTTGGAGAGTGGAAGGTCTGGGGAGTGGGCAGGTTCGGGGCCAGGTCTTCCCCACTGGCTGAGGTTACTGGCTAGCAGCTCTGTCCCTAACCCTCCTCCAGCTTCTGCCAGAACCCGGTCTCTGTGGCTGACGAAGCCCCTACATGTCCTCCACAGCTCAAACCAGGTCCCCTTCCATCTGACCTACAGTCACTGCTGCCACTGAGATGTATGGCATTTGGGGACATGCCTTCAATCCCACAGCTGGCCTTTTTTAGCTCTTCTAGCTGGAATGGTGTCTTAAGATCCGTGGTCCTCCCCCTCCCCTCCCTGGGTGAGACCGATCAAGCTGTCCTGGGAAGAGAGGAGTGTGGGTTTTCGGCAGCATCGGAGCTGGGTCCGTCACCGCTGAGTGCAGAAAGCGCCTTGACCCACAGAGTGTGAACCCTGCTCTGTTGGAGTCGGCCAGTGCCACACTCGGTTATACGACACTCTGTATTGGTAAATTCTTAGTTACACTGGGAGGTAAACCAGTGAGTGGGGCCATGAAGTATTTTTCAGCATGTGGCATGGATCATTTGTTAATTATAATTGTGCCTCAGAGTCAGTAACCAGGAAATGACAACAGTAAAACATCCATAGGGGGTGTGTGTGTGTCTGTCTTTGTCTGTGTGTGCATGTTTGCATGCTCATGCACACGTGCGAGAAAGGCGGATGAGGAGGAGAGATTGAGTTAGATTGGTTGGTTGAGGTCCTCTTCTACTTCCTCACTGTGTGACCTTTAGCAAGTGACTTGACTTCTCTAGGTTGCAGTGTTTTGTTTCTTTTTTTATGGGCAGAAAACTTTTTTTATTTAGTTTTTAATTTTTTAAATTATTTTTTTAATTTAAATCCAAGTTAGTTAACATATAGTGTAATAATGGTTTCAGGGGTAGAATTTAGTGATTCATCACTTGTATATAACACCCAGTGCTCATCCCAACAAGTGCACTCCCTAATGCCCCTTGCCCGTGTAGCCCATCCCCCCACCCCCCACCCCGCTAGCAACCCTCCGTTTGTTCTCTGCATTTAAGAATCTCTTATGATTCGTCTCCCTCTCTGTTTTTATATTATTTTTGCTTTCTTTCCCTTATATTCATCTGTTTCGTATGTTAAATTCCACATATGAGTGAAGTCATACGATATTTGTCTTTCTCTGACTGACTTACTGGGTTGCAGTGTTCTTAAAACCAAGGATGACAAACCAGCCTCCCTGGGTGTTGAGAGGATTAGGCATGTGTAGGTCCTGTTGCCATTATCATATGTTAACATGAGAAGTAGGACCGGTGACCTGCTCTTCAAGCACCCAGAGCAAATTCCCAGGGAAACATTCAGACCAAACAAACTTCTTCCTATTTTTTTTTTTTAAACTCTTTCCTTCTGTAGGTCAGCAACCAGCAGAAGAAAAATAGTCATCAAGGATTATATATAAACAAAAAGTAATGTGTTTAAATTTAGCTTTTTTAAAAGAGATAAAAACATCCGACTCACCCCAATTCATCTTAAAAACAGGAAACATCTCTCCCCAAAATTATAATTAATAGTGGCTCATGTTTAAAGAGTGCCTACTAGGAGCCAGGCCCATATGATCCCTTTAATCTTCTGGATCATGTGCTTGCGTGGCCTTCTGGACCTTTCCCTGTGCATTCCCATGTACTCATGTGCTATAGTGCTCCTGGAGAAGAGCTTTATTTGTGTGTGTGTGTGTGTGTGTGTGTGCGCGCGCGCGCGTGCGTTTTATTATTGGCATCATGATGAAAGTATGACTTTCTTCCTTTTTAATAAAACATCTTGGTGATCTTTCCTTGTTTGTATGAGAGGGAAGCTCCTCTGCACAGTCGATGGAGCTGCTCCCCTCCCAATAGCTCCTGAAGCTGTTTTTCTTTGTTCTTGTATAATGAGGGAGGAATCCACTCAGTCCTTATAACCGCCCTTTGAGGGAGGCACTAGTACAAATGACCAAGCATAGGCTTGAAAGTCCCCAAGCTCTGAGAGGCGTGTTTATTTATGCTCATTTATCATGTCCTCTTGTTCGACTGGGGGTTCCATGAGGCAGCTCTTCTTCACAACCGTATCACCAGCACAAGAATATTCAGTGACTGTTCATTGATGGATAAATGGAACGAGCTGGAATCCGAAACCACATTTTATGGCCAGTGATCCCATATAATCTCATGTGCCCTAACCTCCCAGTTCTAGTGTCCATTTAGGACAAAGCTGGGGCTGTGGCAGGTCCTGCTGGATTCCTAGAGGGTCAGTGCCAGACCCCGTGTGGCTGACCCTGAGAGCCCCACTCCTGTTCTATGACTGTGTCCAAAATGGATTCCCCAGTGTCCAGAGAGTGTCCCAGCGGGTCCGTGAACGCTGCCTCCTCACCATGGGGCGCCGGCTCCAGTCCTTCTCCTTGTAGTACAGACCCTGTAGATCCTAGGCTGGCCCTGCCTTGGCCATTCTGTTGTCTCCAAGGAGGCCTGGAGCCCTGGGGTCCTGCCACCAGCCCTCTGGCATGTTGGGTCCTGCTCAGGACTAGCTCATTTACTCCAGCACAAATGAAACCTCAGTCCTGTCTCCTGGAATTACCTTTCGGTTGGTCCGACGTATCATTCTGTGGAATGGGATGATGAGGAAATAAATGTCTGGGGACACGTTGGGCAGATCATCATTGCCTGGGTGGAACATAGCCCCCATTTGTAGATAGCCGGGGCCCATTTCAGATTTAATCCCGTGGGTTTGTGTGTGGTCCTGACTGTGGGATCTAGGGTGTGTGTGCGGGAAGAGGTCTTCCTCCCGACATGAGGGGCCTGTGGCCCAGGCTGGAGCCCTTGCCGTCGTCCAGCTCGGTGTGCGTGTTTACCTTGCTCTCCTCCCTGGTGGCATTTTGCCGGGTCTTCATTCATTCATTCATCCCTCCTATCTTCAAACTCTGTGCTCAGCATCTCAAGCATGGCTCTCACAGGCCCTTCCCTGCCTTCTCTCCTCCTACAGCCAGAGTGACAGGAAAAGCCTGAGCTGAATATAGGGGGACAAGGCCAGCAGAAAGCCTGGGTTTGGAGGTCCAGCCTCCGTGGTGACTCCCAGCCCCTCTGTCATGGCTCACTGGCCTTAGGCAAGTCACATAAGTCCTTGGGCCTAGTTAATTTATTTACATATATTGGGCATTTGCTATGTGCCAGGCACTCGGCTAGCAGAGTGTGAATGAGACACAGTGCTGCCTCGGAGAGAGAAAGAAAAGGAACCGGGGAGGCAGCCTGTACATGGCGTCCCCAGGGGAGGGTAGGCGAGACCTGGCTCTGGGTGGTGAGACCTGGGAGAGCACAAGTGAGGGGTCGTGGAAGGCAGTTCTGCGGGGCTGGCGTGCACTGCCAGAGGGTGGGAGCCCTGGCATGCTGAGCACTGGGCCGGGTCCGTGGTTTGAGGCTGAGGATAACTGCGATCCCATCTTTGCTTGGAAAACCTCACCATGCCAGGAGAGGAAGAGGCGAGGGGTGTGGACTGGAATCCGGAGCCCAGGAAGGAGGCTGTTTAAACATGGTGAGAGGTGACGGTGGCCTCCGTTTCTCTGCTTAGAAAAAGGGTGACTGCGAGGACTCAGTATGGAGTTGGGTGGGGAAAGCTTTTGTGAATTGGAAAGAGCCACCTGGATGACAGTTGCCATCATATCAGCTTTGGTCTTATGTTGTGGCCTTCCAGACCCCGAGACCGAGGTCCGGTGACTTTCCTGTTAGTTTGTATCTTTAGAGATAGAGGGTGGAGCTCAGTTTCTCTGCCATCTCCTCCCACACATGTCCACCCAGGCCTGGGGTGGGTCACGCCAAAGCCCACCAGTCGGCCGTCGGCCCCTCTGGCTCCCACGTTCCTGCTCCCACGTTCCTGGACCCCAGGCAGCGTGGGCAGAAGATGCTGTGCTTTGATTGCTGATGGTGACGACCACGTGAACTCCCCCAAGTGCAAGCTGGCTGTCAAGTGTCAGCATCTCCAGCCCAAGCAGGAGACCTAGGGAACTGGGACATGCCTGGGGTGACAGCAGCTGCCTCTCTGGGAAGCTGCAGCCTAGGTGCTAGTGTTGGCCGAGGCTGCTGTGGTGAGCGCACAGCTCCTAGACGCATCGAGATAACAGCCTTCACTGGCTCGGATGTCTCTGATACTTATTTTGCCTTTTCCCAAAAACCTCTCTCTTCCCAGCTAAGTGCCAGGACTGGGGTCTGGGAGCACAGCCTTATTGGGGTGTTAATGTAGACCAAGGGCCAGCATGGCCCATAACAGGACCCACATGTGTGGGTGCAGACCTTTTGCCCCCCAGAATCCTTAACTGGGAGAGGGCGTGGGGGCGATGGGAAGAAGTAGGGTTTGGGCCTCAGGCAGGACTGGCATTGCAGCCCAAAGGCGTCCCTTACTCCCATGTGACCCAGGGCAACACCCTTGACCTTGGAGTCTGCTCATCTCTGAGTGGGGCTTATAAACACTACCCTAGAATGTTGTGAAAATTCAGTGATGTGCTTTTTTTTTTAATTCAACTCTAGTTGACACACAATGCTATATTGGTTTCAGGTGTACCGCCTAGTGATTGGACAGCTCTCTTAATTCTGTGCCTGCAAGTGTAACTGCCATCCGCCCCCGTACAGCGCTATTACAGTGCCATCGACTGGTCCCTGTGCTGTACCTTTCATCCCCGTTACTTTTCATTCCATGATGAGAAGCCTGTGCTTCCCACTCCCCTTCATCCGTTTTGCCCAGCCCCCAGCCCCCTGATGATGCTTTTTTATTAAAGAGCCTGGTCTGGGGCAGCTACCCAGAAGTTGTTGGTTTCCCTGTTTCTCCACTCCCCCACCCTGTAGTGGAGCATGTTCTAACCATTTTATTCCACTTATGAAGTGCCACTCCCTGTGCCTGGCCATTCTTTTATCAGCTACCTCATTAAATCTTCATCATGGCCAAAAGGATAGTGCTGGAAGCGTCATGGCTGCCAGGGAGAGAAATGTGGTCTGACTGAGCCCTTTCAACGGGGAGGGGACCAGCAAACCACTCCCAGAGTGCCAGCTCTTGGCTGGGTCTGGGGTCACAAATCTAGAGCAGATGCCACCCCATTTAGTTGGGAGGCCAACAGGAAGTGACTTCATCCCAGGGATCACATCACTGAGCATGGGGTTAGGGAAGACTCTGGGGCAGGAGATGCAGATGATTCCTCTCTAGGGATAAGCAGGAGTCCTTTGTGGGAAGAGCCATTCCATCCCAGAGGCTGAGCAGGAGCAGAAGCAGTGAGGTGTGGCCACGCAGTGTTTGTAAGACTAGGCTGTGTTCAGGGCTCCTGGGGCACGTGAGTGTGGCGCGGGGCAGAGTGGGGTGCTGGAGGCTTCTGAGCAGACAAATGAAGGGTTCTTTGGTGTGCGTGTGTGTGTGTGTGTGTGTGTGTGTGTGTGTGTGAGAGAGAGAGAGACAGAGACAGAGACAGATACTGAGAAACTGAGAGAGATCCCTCGGGTGCCAGAAGGATGGAGAGAGAGAGAGAGAGACTGAGAGAGATACTGAGAGACCGAGAGAGATCTGTCAGGGGGGAGGAGGATGGACAGGGAGAGAGAGAGACACACACTGAGAGACTGAGAGAGATCCCTCAGGGGCCAGGAGGATGCAGGAGGCCTTCTGGAAAGAGGTGGCAGTGGGAGGGATAAAAGGAGGCTGCGCTGGAAATCTGAGGAAGGGGCTCAGCAGGACTTGATTGATGGCAAAAGAGAAGCCAAGGTGTCCAGCCACAGCTCTCAAGGGCAGCTTTAAAGAATGGGCTGCTCAGGGACCTGACCAGCTCAGTCAGCAGAGCATGTGACCCTAGATCTCAGGGTCTTGTGTTTGAGCCCCACATTGGGCGTAGAGTCTTCTTAAAATAAAAAATAAATAAAAATGAAGAATGGGCTGTTCTTCAGGTCTCTGAAAACACGCAGGGACAGAGCAGGAAAACACGCAGGACTGGGGGAACAACCATTGTGAGTAAACTAGTTTTATCACTCACTTTACAGATGAGGAAAATGCAGCTTAGGGTTGGGAAAGTGACTTACATAGGGTCACACAGCCACTAACTTGCCCGTGCTATTTCCACTGCTCCTCACCCAACTTCCCCTGCCCAGATGGGGCTCTGAGTCTGTAGCTGCTGTGTTGCCTGAATTCCAGGGCCTGAAATACCTGCTCCTCAGCCCAAATGGAAAGCCCCAAGGTCACAAGAGGGAGGTTGTCTGGGCCAGCATATTACCAGCTAGGGGCATCTTTTTGAAAGAGCCAAGCCTCCAGGCCAGCCTGGTGTCCCCAAGATGCCTTCCGCATGGGCCAGGGGCAGGACACCCAGTCAGGAACACTGACCTTTGGTTCCAGACAGACCAAGCCAGCAAACCAGACTCTTCCCTCCACACCGCCCTCCCCTGACACTTTATCATGAAAATTTTCACAGACACAGCAAAGTTCAAAGATTTAACATTGAACACCCATATACCTACCATCTAGGTAGACTCTACCACTAACATTTTATTATACTTCTGCAATCACAAATTATCCATTCCTCAATCCCTTATTTTAATCATTTTAATCATTATTACACTATATGTTAACTAATTTGGATTTAAATAAAATTTTTTTAAAAACCACAAAGTATAGAGATCACTACATTTCCTGCTAAATATCTTAGCATGTATATTATTAACCAGAGCTCAGTGCTTACATTTTTCTTATATGAAATTTACATAAGATGAAAAACACAAATCTTAACATGTACATTTTCTGAAGCTGCCCTTCATTCAGCAAAAATTTTATTTTGAGAGAGAACACACACGTATGCATGAGCAAGGAAAGCAAAGAGAGAGAGGGAGAGAGAGAAATCCCAAGTAGGTTCCGCACTGTCAGCTCAGAGCCCAGTGCAGGGCTCAGTCCCACCAACTATGAGATCAAGACCTGAGCTGAAATTAAGAGTCAGACACTTAACTGACTCAGCCACCCCAGCATCCCAGCAGCAAAATATTTTTGAGATTCATTTATATAGCTGCAAATAATAATACATTGCTTTTTAAAAATAAACTTCTGAATTCCAGGATAATTTGAGATACAGAAAGTTCCCAGATGCTCCACACCCAGGATCCAAGCCAAAGGACCACATTAAAGTGTCCTGTCTCCCCCATGTCCTTCCTCTGCCCGCTTTCTCAGTCTTTCCTAATTTCTCATGACCTGGACAGTCTTTTTTTTTTTTTTTTGACCTGGACAGTCTTGAGCACTGGCCAAGTATCCTATAGAGTGTCCCGACTTTGGGTTTATCTGATGGTTTTCTTATCGTAAGTTGGGGGTTTGGACTTTCGGAATGCTCAGGCAGTACGTGCTATCCACCTGACTTTATGACGATTTTACCCTTCATTTGTTTAAGACCGTGTTTGCGGGGATTCTCCAATGTAGAGTTACTGTTTTCTCTTTCCCTGCTCTGTTCTTTGAAGTGAGTTACCTTGTCTAGCCCACCCTTAGGGGCAGAGAGTGGGGAGTAGGCAAGAACTAAGCTCCACCTCCTGGATGAGGTGTGTTGTTTGGAATTCTTCTGTAAGGATTCCAAGAGCAATTCTCTCTCATTTATTTATTTATTCAGTCATTTATTGACTGGTTGCTTTTAATCGATTTCTTTAATCAATATAATACACATACATAATTTACAATGTTAGGGATTATAAGAAAAAAGAATGGTTCCCTAAGGCTTTAGTTATTTGTTTTGTTACTTGTAAATAACAAGCATACTCTGTATTTTTTTCCCCATTTTATGTTAAATTGAACTATGTGAACTTTCCAATATTCAACCATTTTTGATCTGCAAACATGGCCATTTCATATGGTTCAACCTAATACCTAGTATTTTGACTTTCTAATCCTTGTGCTGATTTTGTGTGACACTGGAGTTGGTTCCTTTGTTTTTGTTGTGAATTGTGACTTTGCATTTGATCCTCATCAGATCCAGCTCTCAGCTTAGCCACAGCTCTGGACCAGGCACCTTAGGCCTAGGTGAGAAAGGGGCTGCAGGATGTGAGGTCAGCCTATGCTGTGGTAACTGCCCACCATGGGTAGCTGTGGGGCAAGGCCTTGGGGGCTCCCTGGACTGTCTGCTCCACTGATACCCTCAGCTGCGAGTTCCCTGCCCTATGGCAAACTGGGCCCCAGGTGCATCACCTTGCTGCAGCGTCACAGCCACTAGGCCAGCGCTCATGTGTAGTCTTTGGCCAACTGTTGAACCTTTTGTGCCTCAGTTTCCTCATCTATAAGATGGGGTCCACCAGCCTTCCAGATGGGTTCCTCTGATGATAAAAGGGCAGGACCTTGTCCTGAGGCCAGCACTGGTGTAGATCCTCAGCTCTTCCTTCAGGACCCTCTGTGTTCTCCTTCCTGTCACTGCACGAGGCTGCCCAGGACAGAGGTCTCCAGAGGTCAGAGGCCAAGATCCCGGGCTCAGCTTAACCTCTGACCTGCTCTAAGACTCTAGCCAGGTGTTCCCCTTCCACTGGGCTTCCATCTTCCCATCTGTGCCAACAGGGGGTTGACGCTGATGGTCTAAGAGGCTTCTAAGTGGCTGAGAACTGGGGTGGTGAGCCCCTCTCCCCACATCCTGCCATGGAGCAGGGCTCTTCCCCTCCTGCCCCAGGCACCGGAAGTCTTGGGATGAATGTAAAACACAAGTCCTTGATCCTCTCTGGACCTCTGTGAGGGGGATAGTACTGAGCTTTAGGGCCCTTTTGATTCTGTGGCCCAACCAAGAAAGGCTGACTGAGCTGGTCATGGACACCAGAGTGGCAGAATGCCTCAAGGACCCTGCCCAGTCCAGGGGAGGAGCCACAATCATCAGGCAGTCACACAGATGAAAGAACTGCAATTTGGAGGAGTTTGTGTTAGCAAGTAGAGGTTAATGGGGCCACGACTCAATCCGGGGGTATGGGAGGGCTTCTCTAAGGAAGTGATCTTTCCTGAGACCTGAAGGGTAAGCAGATGTTGGCTGGATGAAAGGGAAGAGAGCATTGCAGGTAGAGGAAACAGCAGAGATCCTGCAGCAAGAGGAAAGAGGCCAGTGTGGCTGGAGCAGGTGAGAGGGTGAGGCACGCACACAGGGCAGGGACCAGGCACAAGGCCTCAGAGCCCCAAGGGAGTCTGATCTCCATCCTAGGAGCCAAAGGCAGCCTTTGGATGACTTTTAGCTGGGAAGTAATGGTACTAGATTTGTTTTGAAAAGCAACCTCTGGCTGCAAGGGAGAATGGACAGGTGGGGTCAGAGGCATGGAAGCTTGAGACCAGGGAGCCCAGAGTGGAGACTGCTGTTGTTTAGATGACAGTGGCTTTGTCCAGAGTGGTAGCTGTAAGGACAGGTAGAAATGGGTGGATCTGAGTTTGGGAGATGAAACTGCCAGGACTTAGTGGCCTTATGTCCAGAAGTATCAGGTGATTCTATGGCCTAAGTACCTGGAGGGAAGATGGAGGCATGGGTTCACAGTGGGAGCAGCAGCTTTGACCAGGGGCCCAGCTGTACCCCGGAGGAGCCTGTGGGCATCCAGGAGGTGACGCTGAAATGGCTACTGGCTGCAGAGGTAAATTCTGGAGTGCAGAGGCCAGGGCCTGGGAGGATGGCGTGAATCCACAGGGGTGGGGAGGGGCAGTACAGGCAGCTTCTGAAGTGCAAGATCTCACGGGGTCAATTGTAGGCCCTGAGGTAGGAGTCCCTGGGGAGGGTCTCCCCCTAACACCCACATACTCCCTCAGAGACCCAAGGTTCTGGGGGAGGTTCCTCAGAGCTTCTCACACTTTCTCTCTCCCCGCAGATCCTGCTCATCTCTGATTACTTCTATGCCTTCCTGCGGCGGGAGTACTACCTCACACACGGTCTCTACCTGACTGCCAAGGACGGCACGGAGGCCATGCTTGTGCTCAAGTAGACCTGGCTGGGCACAGGGCTGCATGGACTTCACGGGGTGGAAGGGCCAGAAGCTGGGCCAAGCCCTCTAGCCAGAGTTGTCAGCAGAGGAGTCCTCCGGCAGATGAGGATCGAGTCCAGGGTTACAAATCTCTGGCACCAGAGGGGAGCCATGGCTGGCAGCAAGGCCACTGGGGAGTAGCCAGGAGCTCCCCCACTTGGACCCCCACTTTGTGGCTCTGCACACCAGGGAGCCCCCTCTGAGGCTGGAATGGGGGAGAAGCAGGTGAGCAGGGTTTGTTAGATTGTGGCTACTTAATAAATTTTTGTTGTTGTTGTTATGAAGAAATTGATCCTGGGCCCACACTGCACTCCTGGAAGGGGTGGGCTTGGCCCCTAACACCACTGTGGTATACTACACACCGGTGTGGGGTTTCTAGAATGAGCCCCAAGTCCACAGCACACAAGTCTGTGCCCTGGTGAGCTGAGACTGGTGTGGGACAGCCTCCCCTCCCCTACTCCGGGCCCACTACTCCCCAAGCAGCTGGAGGCAAAAGGCCAGGCAGGCCTGAGCAATCTTTATTCTGCAGAGGGACAATGACCACAGATCCATACACCATGTCAAGACCAGGTGAGCCAGGGGCCAGTCCTTCAGGGGTGGGCAGGTCCAGGCAGGGGGGTAGCGCCTCAGGTGAGGGAGGGGAAGATGGGCAGGGGCCTAAAAAAAAAAAAAGACAAACCACACGGAGCAGGGGTGCTGGGAGCTCTTCCCCACCCTCCCCCATCCCAGTCAGCACCCAGAGGGGCAACCCTAACAGTGACTGGCCCAGGACCCACCCAGGGGCAGAGCAGGTGTGGTTGGTGCCCCGAGGCTAGGAAGCCGCATCCCTGCCCAGCCCACCGGGGACAGAGACAGTTAAGTTCAAGAGCCAGGAACTCCCTGGGTAGAGCCTGACAGGGCCCCCCCACTCCCAGGCCAACCCCCCCCTACTGCTGGCTCAGAAGCCGAAGGTTTCCTGGGAGGCGTAGACCATGTAGAGGAAGCCATCGTCATCCTTCTCCTGCTCGTAGATGTCGGCGATGGGTGTAGACACGCTCACCATGCTGTGCTGGTTCACCAGCAGGAAGAAGGCCTGCGTGGGGTTCAGCTGCAGGCGGCGCCTGGGGTGGCAGAAGGGCATGTCAACGGTGAGGGGCCTGGCTCCTGGGTGGATGGAGCCCTGACCAGCCACCCCCACCCCCGCCATCCCCAATGATTGAGTCCACTCCACGCCCATCCCAGCCCTTTCTGGAGGCACTCACCTCCCACCTGACACTGATCCCAGCCCTGACCTTGACCTTTCCCAACCTCCCCAGGACCGGGATCCAAAGCCCGGGGCCAAATCCCGCCCTCCCCCAGAAGGCCCCAAGCCCCTTCTGACTGCTGCTGCCCACGTACCGGATGATCTTGACCAACTCGCTCATGTTGACATGGTCTGGGACCAGAAACTTGGTCTTGTCCAGGACGGGCAGCTGCTTCTCACCCTTGTAGCGCTCGATGATCACCTAGGGGTGGGGCAGGGGATGCGTGAGGCGGGCGGGGCCTGGGGCCAGAGGGATGGGAGGGGGCGGTGGGACTCACCGGGATCTTGCTGGGGTGCTGGTCGCGGATCTGCTGCACCTCCTTACAGCGGTCGGCTGCGGACAGGAGGCAGGCAGTAAGGCCGAGAGGTCCTGCTCCCCGCTTGCCCCGCCCGTCGCCGACCCCGCCCCCCGAGCCCCCGCCCCCAGGGCCGTCAGGCCCCAGGGCCTGGCACGGGCTGGAGGTGAGGCCCCGGCCCAGGCCTGAACCTGCCTCCCGGCCCTGGGGGTCCAGCCTGAGTCTGACGTCATGGGGCTGACGTCGCCTGCGGCAGTCAGGGTCAGTGGCGGCCCCCTTCCACCCCGCGTCTCCGCCCCCGCGCCCGCAGACCGCCCGCCGGGCCTCACCGAAGGTCCGCCGCTGCTTGAAAGGCCGGTCTGAGGGCATCGCGCGGGCCCGGCGGGGCGCGCAGGCCGGGGCTCCGGGGCGCGCGGTTTGGGGCTTTGGCTGAGATTCGGGGGCTCCGCGCCTCGCGCTCAAGGGCTCCGGGGCTCGAGCTGAGCCTGGCGGCGGTGGTTCGGGGAGGTAACTCACCCGGGTGACGTCAGGTCACAACATTCCTTAAAGGGGAGGCCGGCGCACCGCTCCCATTGGGCCGACGCAAAACCCGCCCGCCTGCACTCGTGACGTCATGGCGCAGAGAGCTGGACTCCAGGCCAGCGCCGCGGAGGGGCGGGGTTCCCAGGCCGCGTCACAGTCCTGTGACGTCATGAGCGCCGGCCCATCTTCCCGAGGCCGGGGCTGAGAGACCGGCGAGCCTGCGGGCAGTTGAGGGAGCTGACTCGCAGCTCTGGCAGCCGGAGAGCGCGCAGGCCGGTCCGGAGCTCAGCATTTTATGTTCCCACTGGTGCTAAGTCATCCCCCAGCGCACTGGGAGTCCGTTCCCTTCAAGCGATGGTGTGAGCCACGGGGGGTGATGATGGCAGTAAACCTAAAGACCTCACCTTCGTGGACCTCATGGTTAGAGAAAGCAAGCTAGGGTCGGGGATTAAAACATGAAAGCAAGACGCTAAAAAGGAACACATAGGTTTTAAAAGGAATTTCTGGAATTGAAAAACAGCTATTGAAATTCAAGTCCTAAAGGATCAGGCAAGAAAGTAGATGAGACACAGCAGAAGATAAGTCACTCAACTGGAAGAATGAAAGGAAGCAACCAGAGGAACAAGGTGATAGACTATCTAAAGGGGGAAGTGAGAAGACCCACAGGTCCTATCAGAATTCCAAAAGGAGAGAAAAGAAGTGGGAGAGGCAATTCGTGAAGAAGAGCTTCCAGACTTGAGTAAAGACCGGGAACCGTACATAAAATGCAGAGCAGGATAAATAAAAGTAGCATCTTGGCACTTTGTACTGAGTTTGCAGAACTCTAAAGAGAAGAGGATAGCAGAATGGTGAGCAGGTAAACTGGTAAACATGTAAGTAAATAATAAACAGTGGAACATGAACAGTGATGATTAATCTGTGGAATTCCAAAACGAGCACAGGACACAACTCAAAGATTGGAGAGAGTAATCAGTTCAAGTGTTCTAAGAGGCTTGATCTATTCGACAGGGGCAGGATAAAGATACAACTTACAAAGCTTTGTAAATTCAGGAAGTGCGTATTTTCAGACACAAGGGATCGCTAAAATTATAGCAAATGTAACTGCCAATAGAGAAAAGGAGAAAAAAAAGTAGTAAAATGAATGGTATATAACTGATACAAAACCGGAATAAATGTAAAACGTGAGTAAAAATGTTTTACATTCACCTATTAAAACATGATCAGACTGGCCAAGGAAAATAAATGGAGCTCTATAGGCTGTTTACAAGAGGATATTTAAAACTTAAGGGCACCAACAGTAAAACGATGGGATAAGGTATACGGAGAACAGAGAAATGGGAACAGAGAAAAGCTAACCAGAAGGTATATCTATAGCAAAATCAGACCAAAAAAGGCCTTTAAGGCAAGACATTGTTAGAATTCCTGAGGGTGACCAATAAAGGATGAAAAGAACAACCTGTAGGAGGACATAACGATTCTTGTAAAACATACAAGTTAGAGGTCTAAAAGGCTGAACATGTATAAAACAAAAGTGATAGGATACGAGGAGAAATTGCCAGATTCTTCCATCATAGTGAGAGATTTAAGACTTCATGGGCACTTGGGTGGCTCAGTTGGTTAAGCATCCGACTTCAGCTCAGGTCATGATGTGGTCCGTGAGTTCAAGCCCCGAATGGAGCTCTCTGCTTACAGCTCAGAGCCGGTAGCCTGCTTCAAGTCCTGTGTCTCTGTCCCTCTCTGCCCCTCCCCGTCTCATGCGCACATGCTGTTAGGTAAATAAGCACTAAAAAACAATAAAACTTCTTTCAGTAACTGATAGACCCAACAGTCAAAAAAGGATATAGAAAGATATTAATAATCCTAATCAATGAACCCTGATGGAACCCTGAACCCAACATTGTTATCTTCAAGCACACAAGAAACATTTACCAAAAAAATGACATAAAAAATGGCCCCAACTGAATCTCAACAGGTATCGAATAGTTTCATAAAGACCATATTCTGTGACCACAGACCAGACCCAAATAAATTCTAAATGTTTGGACATCTCAACATCTAAAAACATTTTACTCAAAGCTGAAATCCTATTCAAATGAAAACTATTTAGATTTTTTTAAAGAAATGAGAATACACATAAAAACTCAGGGTCGGGGGAAGGCACCTAAAGCAGCTTATAGACGATTTATAGCTTATTAACTGTATTATAACTTTTAGTTATAGTAGGTAAGAAGTACAGAAAATCTACAAGCAGGGTGTTAAAGAATTTTAAAAAGAAGTAACAGTGTCGACCCAAAGAAAGTGGAAAGAAGATAATAAGAGCAGAGATTGATGAAATAGAAAACTGAAGCACTAGGAGGAGAGACCACAAAACAAAGCTGGATCTTTGAAAAGACCAATAAACATTAATGTGTCAAATGGACATAACTGCTATCATTTCTGGCAGAAATGATAAAAATAAGAATGTTATAAACTTTATGCCAGTAAATTAAAAACTTAGATGAGATGGACAATTTTCTAGAAAAAGATACTTTGCCAAGACTAATTCAAAAAGAAATAAACACAATGAGTAGCGAGATACCTCAAAAATTGATCCAGGTTGTTTTCGAGGGGAGTTCTCCCTGCTGCCCCAAGATCAACCAAACGAACAAAAAACAAACCTACAGCAAACATCATACTTAATGGTAAAACACCATACTCTATGGTGAAATGGTAAGCATTATTCCCTGTAAAGCCAGGAACAATATTTTGAATTTTGTCACTGAATACAAAGGCAACCTTGTATAGAGCACCCAGCCAGAGCACCTGGCCAAGCAGGAGCAGAACTACCACTCAGAGCAAGAAGATGCAGAGGAATCCAGAAACAGAAGACGGCTAACTAACATGAAGTCTGACAACACATCATACCATATTTTAGAGGAAGATGGGAAAATGGGAACTCTCTACACTGCTGATGGGAGTGTAAAGCCTTTCAGCGACCCCGAAGAGCAATTTGGCAAAATCTACCAAAACTGAAGATGCCCATATCCTACACACCAGGAATTCCGCTTGCTGTGTACCATATGAGCTCAAGGGAACAAAGTATGTTTATTGGAGCATTTTCATAACAGCAAAAAATTGGGGCCACCAATTTTCAGTAGGACCACGTGTCCTACTGAAGATCTTGGGTATTCCTATAACATAGGAGAGAGAGAAAGGCTCAGCAAACTTTCCCTTTAAAAGGCCAGACAGGCCTTAGGTTTGGCTTTCCAGGCCATGTGGTCCTCAGCAACTACTCCTTTCTGTTGGGATGTGGAAGCAGCAACCTTTCAACTGAAAGGGTATGGTTGTGTCCCAGTAAAACTTTATTTGCTAAAAGAGATTTGGCCTGAGGCTTTAGTTTGCTGACTCTTGATCTAGAGTTGTGTCAAAAGGGACAAATCTCACAAACACAAAGTTGCAGCAGAGTATAATCAGAGCTATTAAGTGCAGCTGAAAGAACTAGGTCGGCCATGGCCTTGGGGGAAATGATTACACCTCTCCTTCCTCAGACTAATCCCTAGGCTGAGGCTATGGTGGGGGAGGGGCCCATCCCCCAAATCCCAGAGTCTGTGCTCCCTCTTGCTCTTACCTGACCAGTCAGCAGGACTGACACTCCCTCCTCCGGCTCTGGCTTCTCTCCCACTGCTTCCTCCTCTTTCCCATCTCAGAATCCAAGGCCTGGTCTACTCCAGGTCTCTACTTGAAAGCCTAGTAGACATCTCAAATTTAGCTTCCCCCAAATCAAACCATGCTCTTCCCCTAAAATATGCACCAGGTGGAATCTTCCCTGTCTCCTTCCGTGTTATCTTGGACTCCTTTCTTTCCTTCACCACCCACATATCCAGTCCATGCCTAAACCCTGCTGGTCTACATTTCAAAATATCTCAAGATTCTGACCAGTTCTTATCACTTCCACCACTGCCCTCTAGCCAGAAGCCGCTGTCCTCTCTTGCCTGACTGCTGTCAGCATCTCCCCTCTGGTCTCCTGGCTTTGGCTTTGCCAGCCTCATTTGGGTCTCACTACAATGACAGCAGCTTTCCTGTGCGTGGGAGTCAGGTCAGCTGATTCTGTACCCCACTCATTCAGGGCAAAAGTCAAAGGCTGAATGGTGGCCCAGGAGGCTTGTGGGATCTTGCTTCCTACTTTCTCCTGGCCTCATCTACCCTCACCCTTGCCCCCTAGGCTACGGCTACACTGGCCTCCTCGCTATTCCAGAATCAGACACACTTGTGCCCTGGGGCCTTTTAGTACTTAACTCTTCCCTTTGCCTGAAGCATTCTTCCCCAAAGATCTCTGTGGCTCTGGTCTCCTCAGGGAGGCTTTCCTGAATGATCTTATTTAATGTTGCAGCCCCCACCCCGGTTACTCCTTATCCTCCCTCCAAGGTCTTAATTTTTTGCCAGGATAGTTGGTGCCTTCCAATATACTATACAATTTTTCTAAGCATTATTTCAAGCATATGGAACACTTGAAATAATTGTTCCGCGATCACCAATATACCCACCAGTTACATTCTATACTTAATGCTTGCTTTATGCTTGCTTTTGCTTTATCATCTGTACATCCATCCACCCAATCGTTTTTTTATACATTTCACAATAAGTTGCAATCCAATATCCATTTATTTTTATTAATTTTAAAAAATACTTACTTTTTGGGAGAGCAGGGCAGGGGCAGAGAGAGGGGGACAGAGGATCTGAAGTGGGCTCTGTGTTGACAGGCTGACAGCAGTGAGGCCAATGTGGGACTTGAACTCACGAAGAGCAAGATCATGACCTGAGCAGAAGTCAGATACTCAACCACCTGAGCCACCCAGGTGCCCCTCCAATATCCATTTATGATAAAAACTCTCAACAAAGGGGGTGTAGAGGAAGCATATCCCAACATAACATAGGCCACATATGTGATAAACCAACAGCTAACATACTCAACAAAAAGTTGAAAGCTTTTCCTTAAGATCAGGAACAAGACAAAGATGCCCCCTTTTGCCATTTTTATTCAACATCATCTTGGAAATTCTAGCCAGAGCAATTAGGCAAGAAATAAAGAGCATCTAAATTGGAAAGAAAGAAGTAAACCTGTCACTATTTGCAGATGACAGGATATTATATATAGAAAACCCTAAAAACCACCAAAAAACTATTAGAACTCAAATTCAGTAAAGTTGCAAGATACAAAGTCGATATACAAAAGTCTGGGTTTTTAAAAAAAATTTTTTTTTTTTACTGTTTATTTTTGAAGGCGAGAGAGACAGAGAGTGAGCAGGGGAGGGGCAGAGAAAGGGAGACACTGAATCCAAAGCAGGCTCCAGGCTCTGAGCTGTCAGCACAGAGCCCGATGCAGGGCTTGAACCCACAAACCGTGAGATCATGACCTGAGCCGAAGTCAGATGCTTAACCAAGCCACTCAAGCGCCCCAATAGTCTGGGTTTTTAAGTTTATTTTTGAGAGAGAGAGAGAAGGGTGAGTGAGTAGGAGAGGGACAGAGATTGGGGAGACAGGGAGAATCCCAAGCAGGCCCTACACTGTCAGCCCGGATTCTGATGTGAAGCTTGATCTCATGAATCTTGAGATCATGACCTGAGCCAAAGAGTCTGACGCTTAACCTACTGAGTCACCCATACACCCCGTTGGGTTTTTGTTTGTTTGTTTTTGTTTTGTTTTTTTGTAAGTGGGCTCCATGCCCAGTGTGGGGTCCAATGCTGGGCTTGAACTCATGAGCCTGAGATCAAGACCTGAGCTGAGATTAAGACCTGAACTGAGATCAAGATAGTGGCACACTTAACTGATTGAGCCATCCAGGTGCCCCAAATCTGTTGTGTTTCTATATGCCAATAATGAACTATCAGAAAGAGAAATTAAGGGGCACCTGGGTGGCTCAGTTGATTAAGTGTCTCACTCAGTTTTATCTCCGGTCATGATCTCATGGTTTTGAGCAGCGCATCAGGCTCTGTGCTGACAGCAGGGAGCCTGCTTGGGATTCTTTCTCTCTCCACCTCTCCCCGGCTCACTCTGTCTCTCTCAAAAATAAACTTAAAAATATTATTTAGAAAAGCAGTTAAGAAAACAATACCATTTAAAATTGCATCACTCCCTTGTGCACTCTAAAAAAATAAATAAAAATAAGGGGCACCTGGGTGGCTTAGTTGGTTGAGCATCTGACTCTTGATTTCGGCTCAGGTCATGATCTCAGTGTCGTGGAATAGAGCTCTGCATCAGGCTCTGCCCTCATAGAGCAGAGCCTGCATGAGATTCTCTCTCTCTCCTTCTGCCCCTCCCCTCCCCTCTAAAAAAAAAAAAGCATCAGAATGAATAAGATACCTAGGAATAAATTTAACAGAGGGGAAAGACTTATATACTAAACACTGTAAGACACTGATGTAAGAAATTGAAGACATGAATGGATATTCTGTACTCATGAATTGGAAGAATATTGTTAAAATGTCTCTATACCCAAAGCAATCTACAGATTCAATGCAATCCCTATTAAAATTCAAAATTCATTTTTCACAGAAATAGAACAAATGATCCTAAAATTTGTATGGAACCACAAATGATCTGGAAAAGCCAAAGCAGCCTTGAGAAAGAACAAGGTTGGAGGCACACTATATTTCAAACTATATTGTAAAGCTATAGTAATCAAAATAGTACAGCATTAGCATAAAAATAGATGGATGATAGATCATGGGTGCCTGGGTGGCTCAGTGGGTTGGGCATCTCATTCTTGATTTCATCTCAAGTCATGATCTTGTGGTTTGTGCGTTGGAGCCCTGCATTGGGCTCTGCACTGGCAGTGTAGAGCCTGCTTGGGATTCTCTCTCTGCCCTCCCGTGCACATACTTGCTCTATCAAAATAAATAAACTTAAAAAAAAATCAGTGGAGCAAAATAGAGATCCCGGAAATAAACCCATGCATATATGATCAATTAATTTATAACCAAGAAGCCAAGAATACACAATGGCAGAAAGGACAGTCTCTTCAGTAAATGATTTTGGGAAAACTGGACCACAACTTCTACCATAATGAAAACTAATTCAAAATGGATTAAAGACTTGAATGCAAGACCTGAAACCATAAAACTCCTATAAGAGTAGGAGTAGTACCACCTATAAGGTGGGAAGCTCCTTGACATTGGTGTTGGTGATGATTTGGGGATTTGATGCCAAAAGCAAAGGCAACAACAGTAAGTAAAAACAAATACTTGGGACCACATCAAACTAAAAAGCTTCTGCACAACAAAGGAAACCATCAACACAATGAAAAGACAGTAAAAATATTTGCAAGTCATAGATTTGATAAGAGGTTAATATCCAAAGTATATAAAGAACTCATACAACTCAATAACAAAAAAAAACCACAAAAAAACAAAAAAACCCAACCTGATTAAAAAATCACCAGAGGACCTGAATAGACATTTTTCCAAAGATGATGTACAGATGGCCAACAGACACATGAAAAGATGCTCAACATCACTAATCATAAGGGAAATACAAATCAAAACCACAATGAGCCATCACCTCACACCTGGCTATCACCAACATTACAAGAAATAACAAGTATTGACGAGGATATGGAGAAAAGGGAACTCACTAACTGTGGGAATGTAAATCTGTTCTGTTGCTGTGGAAAACAGTATGGAGGTTCCTCAAAAAATTAACAGGAATCTAGCAATTCCACCCCTGAGTATTTATCTGAAGGAAACAAAATCTCTAGAAAAGTTACATGCACCCCTGTTTATTGCAGCATTACTTACAATAGCCAAGATATGGAAATAAACTAAATGTCCAATGATAAATGAATGGATAAAGAAAATGTCTCTCTGTCTCTGTCTCTGTCTCTCTCTCTCTCTCACACACACACACACACACACACACAAAATATGGAATATTATTAATCCATAAAAAAGAATGGAATCTTGCTATTTGTGACAACATGGATAGGCCATGGTCTCACTGATATGTGGAATCTAAAAAACAAACTCATAGATACAGAGACGAGATTGATGGTTGCCATAGGCTGGAGAGTGGGGTGGAGCAAAATGAGTGAAAAGGGTTAAAAGTCACAAAGTTTCAGTTATAAATAAGTCAAGGGGATGTAACGTACAGCATAGGGACTATGATTAGTAATGTGGTAGTAAATATTTAAACATTGCTAAAAAGTAGATCTTAAGAGTTCTCATTACAAGAAAAAAATTTTCTAACTGTGTATGCTGATGGTCGTTAACCAGACTTACTGTGATCATTTCACAATATATACAAATATTGAATCATTATGTTGTACATTCAAAACTAATATGTCAATTATGTCTCAATAAAAAAAAGGAAAAAACCCAGTAAGTTCTGACATCAATTCACTTTATCCCTAAACCCTTCACATTCATATCAATATTTGTTTTTAACTTTTTTTTACGGGGATAAATTTACATACAACTAAGTACAGATTTTAAGTGTGTGTCTGATGAATTTTCACAAGTACACACACCTGTGTAACCCGAACTCCTACAAAGATACGGAACACTACCATCACCTCTTTAGAAAGCTCCCTCTTGCCCCTTCTCAGTCCATATCCACCCTCACCTCCAGAGGCAACCACCATTCAGAATTTAGTCAGATTAGTCTGAGCTCATCTAGAGCTTCATATAAATAGAACCACACAGTACATGCTTTGGTTTCTGGCTCTTCAATATACACATTTTGAGGTTCATATTGTTGCAGATATCAGTAGACTATTTCTTTATATTGCAGAGAGATTCCATTGGATGGATGTACCAGTTTGGTTATCCATTCTTCTACCGATGGACACCTGGGTGGTCCATCTTTTGGCAATTGTAAATAAAGATGCTATGAACATTCCTGTAACAGTCTTTGTGTGGACACGCTCATTTTATTTCGCTTGGACAAATACCTAGGAGTGGAACTGCTGGCTTATAGGGTAGGTGTGTGTTTGGTTTTAGAAGAAATTACTGGATTTGCCCCCTTTTTTTAACGTTTATTTATTTTGAGAGAGTGTGTACAGGAGGGGCAAAGAGAGAGGGAGAGAGCGAGAATTTCAAGCAGGCTCCGCACCGTCAGTGCGAGGAGCCCCATGTAGGGCTCAGACTCATAAACCGTGAGATCATGACCTGAGTTGCAATCAAGTCGGGTGCTTAACCGACTGAGCCACCCAGGTGCCCTGGATCTTTTTCTAAAGTAGTGGTTCCATTTTAGTCCTATCAACATTGTACACACACCTGTGGGTGGGAGCCCCTGTAGCTCTGTATCCTTGTCAGCATTTGGTGTTGCCAGATGTTTTAATTTTAGCCCCTCTGGTTGGTATGTAGTGGTATCTAATTGTGGGTTTAAATTTGATATAGTATATATTATAAAAATAATTTTATTTCTCTATCCCAGCACGTAGACCGAGTGTAGCCCATGGCAGGTGCTCAGTAAATATTTGCTGGATGGGGACCTGTCCTCTGGGCCTTCAACTGTCATTTCTCTGGATCACTGCCCATCTGAGGCTCTGTCTCCCCTCTTCTGACTAGGACTCATGGGCCTCAGAAAAGGCAGAGAACTGGTCTTGACTGGCCCATCACAGGAGAATGGAGCAACCCTGCCTGAATGGCCACTAATTACTGTGTGACCACCGGCCGGTTCCTTCTCAGAGCCTCTGTCCGCTCCCTTACACAGTGGCAGACAGATGTTGGGTCTCAAGTGGCTTTACTACTTACTGGATAACTTTGAACAAATTCTTTCCCCCTAGAGCCAGTAACAGAACCTACCTCCGAGGTCAAGGATCAGTATCAGTGGGTGACCAGGAGGGCATGGAGCTCTGGGGAAACAGGGCCTGGAACTTCAGCACCCATCTTATTTAAGGCGAAGAACTTACTTGTAAAATGGGTCTCACTTCATTCCGGGAGGAATGCGGTCTGAGTCAGGGTCATTATCTCTGAGTAAGGAATGGTTGTTACTGTTTACGGACTCCAAGTGGAGTTTTTCCAAGAACTGAAGGGACTGAAATCCACCAGGGGTCCTCAAGCTTCTGGCTGGGGCACCCCACCCTCACTCCCTCTGTTCCCTCCTTTCCCTCTGGTCAGGGCCATGCTCACCACGTCCCCCCTCTCTGAATGACAGGGCCCAGGTTGCTACCCTCTTACCCTCCTCCTGTGTCCTCACGGTCCCTGCCTTCCTAGACACTGGCCCTCAGAGCCGGCCAGTCACCTGGTGAGGTTGCCTCCCCATGGCCTTTCCGGCCTCTGGCCGTGCCTAAGAGATCTCATCCTGCCATGGGCTCCAGCTCTCCTCAGCCTGCTCACGTCATCATGGGTCATGTCCACATTCACACCCATCGGTGCCTTCCACGTGAGCCTCAGGTCTGAGTCCTGCCTCCTGAACAAAGGTTACTCAGAATGTTTCGGCTTCTCAAACTCAACCCGTGCAAGTGAAGCCGCCATCTTCCCCAATACCTGCAGCTCTAACTTCTCCCCACCCGCCCTCACCTCCCATCACTCCAGCCTGACCCAGGCCTCAGCTGGGCTCTCCCCTTAGCTCACCAATCCGGTCACTGCCTGAGTCCTCTCAGGCCCACCTTGTCCTCTCCCAACCCTCCCTCTGTCACTCCACTAGGTCAGCTTTGCCCCCCACTTCCCTGGTCTCAGCCTAGACCGCGTTTCACCACCACCCTTCTAACAGGACACGGTTCCTGCTCCACCCTCTCTCGCTTGCATCCCGACCCGTCACCACGTCCTCTTGCCCAGCACACATTCCACAGCCCACCATGATTCTTCCCAAAGTACAGAACTCCCTCATTCTGCTGAATTAACCTAGGAACATTCCAGTCCTGGTTAAAGTCAGCTGACAGCTTGTTACGCAGCTGCGCCCCTGGCTGCAAAAGATGATGCAGAATTGCGGACAGCAATGCAGCTCAGCTGGGCCCTACGCAGCCAGCCCGAGTCACTTACCTGGCAAGCCGAGTCTTCCTCCCTGGGCAGCTCCCGCTTGCCTTCCCTTGTTGTCCTCTGGGGCCTCGCTCTGCCTCCCCCCAGGTGCAGTGGACTAGCGGGCCCTGCTGTAGCCTCAGTCAGGCTCAGGTCACCCTGCGCCTGGGGCCACCCTTCCCCTCGTTGCTCCTCCAGGAAGCCCCTCGCCTCTCGCCAGCAAACAGACACGTTCTGGTAACTCACACCCCCTCCATCTCCCACCCAATTTCTCCCTTCGCAGCCCACCTGCCATGACCACTTTCTCCTTGAGATTCTTTCTTCTCTTGGCTTCTATGGTGGAGACTGTTACCTCCAGCAACAACTGTGCTCTTCCCCCTTGGAACAGAACCCTGAATGTCTCTTAGGGCAGCCATGCTCCCAGCTTGATTTCCCAGCTCCCACTCCAGTTAAAAGTGGCAAGACAACTAAACTTTTGTCAATAAAACATAAGTGTTGTGGCACGAGATCATCCCACAGGACATGGAGGGGCGTCTACAACAGCAAGACCTTCAACCGGGGGGAAATCAAGTCTGAGATGATCAGTCACCACCTGGGCGAGTTCATCCCCCTCAAGTAGCCTGCTTAGCTGTTATAAAGGCACAGACTGCTCCAAGGGGGAAAAAAAAGTGAAAAGTGCTGTATGGGACTTGTGGGAAATCTCCTTAAAGGGAAAGAGGACATCCTTCTGTAGCCCCGCCCTCCATCAGGTGCCTGAAACTTGCGTGTGATGGCTGGGGGTTCTAGCAGCTGATCTTGGATCCTAAGGACAAGGGCTACCCCCTGGGGATGGTGGAGCTGAACGTTTAAAGAGCCTGCGTCCCTGATGACTTTGTGGAGCCACCATTCCAACCCTGCACCACCGACTAGATGAACTTTTCTTTTGTTTAAGCCACAGTCATTTTGAGTTTTCTGCAGCAGAGCTAATTCCTAATTGAAACGGCTTTTGTTTCAGTTGACTCTCCTGGCCTCCCTCCTCGTTCTCTGCTGGCCCCTGCTCCTGCAGCAGACCTCCATAGGCAAAGTATCCCGGATGATGCCATCAGGCCTCCCCTCTCTCCTTCCCTTTCACCCTGGTGAATTCATGTGAAGCCCCTTGGCTTTAGTCACAGGCGTACGGCCCCGAATCTGTATGTGCAGCACAGGCTGGCAGAATTGTGTATGCAACAGTGTGTTTCTCATGGGCTCAGATTAAGCAGGCCATTTCAAAATCGTTGATCTCGTGCCTTCCAGAATTGCTCCCCATCAATGAGTCACAGCACCTAGGTGTCTCCTTGATGCCTCCTTCCTTCCCTCCCACGAGCTCAGCAAGTCCTGATGCTCTCCTTGGGAATCTCCCTCCCTCACTCCCCCGCCCCCGCAAGGACCCCAAGTTACTCCTCTCACCCATCAGTGCTCCCCTGGCTGATGGGGTTCCTGATTCCGCTCAGATCCTGCATTCTCCACAGAGCCACCAGAATGCAAAATATGTGTGTAATTTTAAAGATAGTGGGAGACTTCAAAGATAATTTATCCTTGCAGTGGGTTCTCTTTGGTCTACCTCTCCAGACTCCCTGTAGAGTTCTAGAAAACTCTTCTGATTCTTCAGTTATTTCACTGGAAAAGGGCCAGAAGCACTAACTTATTGTAGTATAAGCATTGCTTTAGATTATTGCAAACTCAAAATTTAACTTCTACGCAAATATAATACTGGTAATATGATGGGGGTGCCTGGGCGGCTCAGTCAGTTAAGCATCCGACATTGGCTCAGGTCATGATCTTGCGGTTCATGGGTTCAAGCCCCCATTTGAACCCATGTCAGAGCCTGGAGCTGCTTCTGACTCTGTGTCTCCCTCTCTCTCTGCCCCTCCCCTGTTCATGCTCTCTCTCTCAAAAATGAATAAATGTTAAAAAACTAAAAAAAATAATACTGGAAACATGAAAGAGTCAAAGAACAATCTGACTACTTATCACTGTTCTTCTGATACTTGCCTTCGTGTTCCTTAAAAAATTTTTTTTTAATGTTTTTATCTATTTTTGAGAGAGAGAGACAGACAGAGACAGAGCACGAGCTGGGGAGGGGCAGAGAGGGAGACACAGAATCTGAAGGCTCCAGGCTCTGAGCTGTCAGTACAGAGCCCCATGCGGGGCTGGAACTCATAACCATGAAATTATGACCTGAGCCAACGTTGGATGCTCAACCGACTCAGCCACCCGGGTGCCCCTGCCTTCATGGTTCTAAGCCCTACAGTTGTCCTGTTATTTCCGTAGTTTTTACCACAGAAGGGGAGTTGACTCTTACCTCTCCTCACCCTTCCCACCCCCCCCAGCAGCTATAGCACCATTTAAGGTGTGTCGTATTTTGCCTTTAAAACTATGCACAGCTGAGCATGATATGTCCTAGATTTGCTTTTTGCTGTGCTTTTTCCCCCGCCCCCTGGAGTTTGGGCTTAGTTTTTCATTTTGTTTTCCATGCCCCAATATTAAGTTATCCCTAAATTTTTTGCAGAACTAAAAATCTCTCTGAATCTGTTCAAATACATAAAATAATCTAGCAGTTTTTTCTTTTTGGAAACATCCTTCTCCCCTGTTTAGGACTTCTCTCTAGGTTTACTGCCCCAGGCCCTTCACCATCATCCTGAGGTATCCCTTTTGTCTCTCTTGTGTTGGAGTCTCAAGTTGCCTGAACCCCACGTCTTACTTTCTTTGCTTCATGCCCTTATTTTGATGTATATTCTTCGGCAGCTTCCTGAGAAAGGGTGCGTGGCAGATAAATATGTGACCTTATATGCCTGAAAATATTTACCTTACTCTCACACTTAGCTAAGTGGTGGCTGGGAATAGGACTTTAGGTTGTCAACAATTTTTTAATCAGAATTTTGAGGGCATTGCTGCACTCCGTTTCCTGTGATGCTATTGGTCCAACGCTGTTGTAATTTCTAATCCTCCATACACGGTTTCTTCTCCCTCTGGATTGTGTCTGTCCACAATGTTCTGAGATCTCATGATGATGGGCCCGGTGAGGGTCTTTTTTAAATTAATTACTCTGGACGCTCAGATCTTTTGATCTGGAAACTTTTGTCCTTAGCCCTGGAAAATTTTTCTTACAGTCTCTTGCTGGTATTTTCGAGCCTCTGTTTTCTCTTTCTGGAACTTCTGTTAATCAGATGTTGAATATCCTAATCTCTTAATTTTCTTAACTTCTCCATTTTCTATTCCTTTTTTCCACTTTTGGGGAGATTTTCTCAACTTTATCTGGCAACTCTTCTGTCGAAATTATTCCCTTCATATTTTTAATCTTTCAAGAGTCTTTCCTTATCTCTGGGTATCGTTATAGCCTCTTGAACTCGCCACCCTGGCGTGTGTGGAAGGCTGTCAGTCAGTGGTTCTCCACTCTAGGTGCATGGGAAGCTTCTACAAACTAATGATCAGGGATTATGATTTAATTGATCCAAAGATGGATCCCAAACATAATTTTTTTTTAACTGTTGTCTCATCTCCACTAGAAATAAGCTCTTGTTACGATTCCTTTATGTCTAGACGGTCCTGGTGCAAGTAGGCACCACTAAATAAATGCTCAATGAAGGAAGGAACAAAGCCCTGCTTTATAAAGGAAGATTGTAAAATAAGAACGAATTCCAGGCAATATGCTACTTTGTCCTTAATGTTTTCTCTAAATATATTTGAAAACCTAAGAATACACGAAAATCAAACAAGTTCTGTAGGACAAAAAAGTATTTAAAACCCAGAGGTTTTAAAAAATCATGAAATTCGGATTTCATCTTGCCTTTCAGGCAAGTTTTTAAGAACGTATTTCTTGTGAACTAGGAAGTTAAAGTCTAATAATTTTCATCTGTTTTTGCTGAAGCCCCAAGGCAATAGTGGCCTCAGCCGAGGGACCAGTGCAGGACTGCAAGACGAGGGGGCCCAAAGCGAGTCCAGACTTCTGCCTGTAAAGACGTGGAAGCTTCTGCTTCACCCTGAGTCGACAGACGGAAAGTGTGCAGCGGGGACCCTGAGAACCAGAGGCCAAAAGGACAGTACTGAGGGGCCAGCCAGGGAGAGCACATCCTCCAAAGTAAGGGAGTGGCAGGTAGGACAACAGACAGGTCTTGAAAACTCATGACAGACGGACCGGAAGCACGAGTTTCAGCTTTAAACACGCGTCATGCTGAGACAGCCAGAACCCGTTCACAACAGTGCCGGTGAAGTGTGCACTTTCCACCTCACTCTCCTCATGGCAACATGGGGCCAAAGAGGTGACAGCACGAAGTGGGGAAACAGAGCCAAGCACCTGCCGCCCGCACCGCGTCCCCAGCGCAGAGGGGAGCCTGGCAGCGGGCCAAAGGTAGGTGAGGGGCAGTCTCCATCTCCAGATTTGGTTCAAAGGTTTTGTTGTCACACCAGACCGGGCACATCATCTCCAGGGGGCTTTCGGGCCCTGGGAAGTGAGGAGAGAAGCCTCCGGACTTGCCTGACATCGCACCCAGGGGCAAGGGAAGCACAAGCCCCAGAGAATCAATGTAAAGACAGGGGGAGACCATATTACGTTGCCTTTTGATCCAACTGAGCTTGTTTAACGCAACAGTTGAACTAGCACCTTGTGTCTGGTGTTACTTTTCTTCTCAAATATAATTGATCAGCCTTACGTTCATGGACACTGGATTGTGGCTCTACTGATTTGATGCGTTTGGCAACTTTGTGATTTCTACCTGCTGTAATGATTGCATTTATGAGATCTGCATTTCTCTCCCCCCGCCCCCTGAATTTGGTGTGGAAAGATGGTTTGGGATTCTCAATGAAATAAATGGACAAAAGTACAGTTGGTTTGAGTCAAAATTACGTTAACAGGAGAAAGCCTGTAATCCCTGCAGTGCTTTAAAAACACGTACTGGGAGAGAAGGCAATAGGGGCTCGCAGAGGAACATCGGCATTCTCAGGCACAGCGGCAAGTGCTGAGATGGACGGCGGAATGACGGACGGAGCTGCACCTTGGAGCGTGAAGATCGTACCCAAAGGGAATGAGAACAGGGGTACCTCTGGGGAGTAGGGGTGGAT
The DNA here is from genome assembly GCA_030068075.1 of Paguma larvata. NCBI lineage: Eukaryota > Metazoa > Chordata > Mammalia > Carnivora > Viverridae > Paguma > Paguma larvata. Next base: position 25,473,730 of record CM057844.1, on the reverse strand, counting down.
ACTGGCTGGGAAGCAGGAGAGCTTTCTGAGGTGAGGTCATCTTGAATAGGGGGCTCAGCTGCCTTGGTGTAAGCACTTGTCATACGCCATTTACTGTAATTCTCACCCACCCTCCAGAAAAGGTAAACTAGTTAGTTAACGGCTCCCATGTTGAAGCGTGTAGAAGTGTGTAGTGTCTCCGACTGTCCTTTGAAATGCATTCGAAAATAGGATGGATGCAGGAATGGATAATTACAGGATAAAGAAATCCAGCAAAATGTTAATTGTAGAATTAAGTGGAGGATATATAATTGTGTCAACTTCTCTGTATGTCTTTTTTTTAATGTTTATATTTATTTTTGATACAGAGACAGAGCATGAGCAGGGAAGGTGCAGAGAGAGAGGGAGACACAGAATCCCAAGCAGGCTCCAGGCTCTGAGCTATCAGCACAGAGCCCAACATGGGGCTCAGACCATGAGATCATGACCTGAGCCAAGGTCAACACTCAACCAACTGAGCTACCCATATATATATATACACACACACATATACTGAGGCACTCATATATTATATTGGCAAATGTACTTCTGAAACCCAGAAGCAATGTTCTTCCCTCCACACCCAGGACAATTGTCAGCTGTTAGTAGGTATTATATTCCCACACACTTGCTACTCTTAAGTACAAAAACTCTAGGGTTTTTGCATATGTTCTACCATCATTTAAACTTAAAATTTTTTCTTAAGTTTACTTATTTATTTAGCATGGAAGGGGAAGGGGGGAGAGAGAGAGAGAGAGAGAGAGAGAGAGAGAGAGAGAGAGAGAGAGAGAGAGAATCCCAAGAAGGCTCCACACCATCAGTGCAGAGCCTGACGCAGGGCTCAAACCACGAACCATGAGATCATGACCTGAGCCAAAACCAAGAGTCCTATGCTTAACGGACTAAGCCTCTCACGCCCCCCGCCCGCATCATTTAAACTTTTAATTAAAAATCGGAGTATTTACATCTTAAGAGGAGTCTAGGAAATTCAACACAGTGGATCACAAACTGGGATGCATCCGAAGCAGGGTTCCCATGTGTGAAGAAATCCCATTGCTGAGGGGACTCGGAGGCAGAATATCCTTATGTTCATGAGTCTTCTTGTTTTCCCCACAGCCAGACTGAGCCTAAACCTTCCTTAGGATCTTGGGGGATCTTTTAAGGCAAACAAGAGGGTATGGGAGGAGGACTAAGGGAAGAAAGGAGGGGAAGATCTTCAAGACCTTGCTCCGGAGCCAGACCACCTCCTTCCCCAGGGACAGAGCCCCTTCCCTCTTCTAGAAAGCAGACTGTGCCACCAGGTAACTTAAGCTGACCAGACCTTCTTCCCCATTATCCTTTTTGGAGACACTCAAGCCAGAAGGACACAGGAACCTCAGACTTAGATCTCAGCCTTAAGAAGCCTGAGAACATAGAGGAGATACCAATGACCATATCTCACTTTCTTTAAGTGAATCTCTGAAATCAATACCGATCAAGGTCGTTTTGCTCTGGTCCTATAATCACCCTCTCAGGTGTGCGTCCCGAGTCCACAGGGACAGGGCAAACATGCAGTGGTCTCTCAGATAGTCAGTGTTCCTTGGAAATTTGGGGGAAATTATGTGAAAGGATTACTGCTATATTAAGACAAACATGGATATATTATGCAGTGGAAAATCCCTATCATCTTTCACTAAAAAGGGAGAGTTTGAAGAAATTTTGCTGAATCCTTATGAATTACACCCCTAGCCTCCCAAGGGTGTATCTTTTATTCCCCTGACACCATTAAGGAAACTTCACTGGAAAATTTAGAGAAGTATTTTTGCTAGATGGAAGAACTCACTGTAGACAAAGGTTACTTTTGGCGAATGAAGGACAATGAAGGGGGATTTCAAGGTTTATACTACATGGTTATGAATCTTTTCCCTCTTGTTCCCAAGGTAATAGAAAAGAGACAAAAAGAAAAACCTAGTAAAAAATAAATACATATGGTTTCTGGGGGCGGGAATCCCCGAGTGCTACTGGATGATGGGGCCCCGAGTCTCAGAGTAGCAGGTGTGTTCTGGGGCCCACACACGAGTCTGAGGGAAGGCACATGTTTACACAGGATGTGCTCACTCAGGTAAACAGGACCATCGGGGATTTCTGGGAAGATGGTGCAGAAAAAACAGCTTCTGGAGTCTGATCTGCCCCAGTTGTGAGACCTCGGGGAAGTCATTCTCTACACCCCAATTTCCTCATCTTTAATATGGCTTTAACACTCTGTAGGGTTCTCTGAGGATGATATAAGCCCAGGTATACAACACAATAGAACACACCAGAAGCCAAGGTGCATTCTGGGTACTCAACAAACATCACTCCTATCCTATCCTCAGTGTAGTAGAAAAAAAAAAAAATCTTTCAGAACATTGGGAATGGGAAATGGTAAGACAGATGGCCAGGGACAAGAGGCCCAGAAACCAGGGTACCAATTATAAACTGGACGTGTGGCCACAGGTGCAGTAAAGAGGTCTTTCGGAACCTTGGATACAAACTGCCATCGGGCTGGAGGCAGCACTGGGGCTCGGCATTTAGACCACGTGATTACACAGGAAGAGAGAGGCAGAAAGGCCTTTTCAACCTAGTGTTTAAAGACACACAGCAGGGTAAGCATTTCAGTTATTTTTAGTTAAAGAAAAAGAGCCTTTTCCAAGGGTGACAAAGTGAACTGAAGGTCAGAAGGAAGCAGGGTGTGGGCTGCTCAAAGCTCTTGCTCCAAAATCTGGAGATGAGGAAAGAAGGCCCACCCCAGAACTCAAGGGTGACTGGCCAGCAGAGGGAGGACTCTGATGACTTTGGTCGCTGGTCTGGTCTAAGCAGGCTTTCTAAGGCGATTTCCACCCGCCAGCTGGTTCACATGATTAACGTTATTATTCTTGGGGGCTATTAAATTAAGGAATGATGCAGGGAGCCAAGTGAGTGGCTTATTCAGTTGGATTCTGAATCACAATCAGGAAATAGTCTTTATCTGCAAAAAAGAAAAATGAAAAAATAAATCACTAAATGTAAAATGAGAGAAAACACACTAGAAAGGAAATCATTAAATCACCAACCAGAAAAGGGGAGGGGAGCAATAAAAAGCATCAATGCTCAGGCTACTTCCAACAGGCTACCTCAACCTGCAAGTTTCCCCGAGGGCAGGGGTGGGGCTTTGGTGGGTGTGGCTGCTGGAGAGGAGCCCCTCCTCCTACCCTGCCCGCAGGGCCCTGTGGCAGCAGGGTGCTGTGGCATGTCCTCTTTGTCCTCTTTCTAGTCTTTGAAGTACCTACAGGGAGGTAGGATTATCACCTCTGTTTTCTGGGTAGGAAAACTCAGGTTTAGAGACTTTAAATGAATTTCGTGTGGCAGTGGTTCTCCAAGGAGAGGGCATCTGAATCACCGCAGGGCTGGGCTCACACACACACACTGCTGGGCCCCACCCCTAACCCTCTGGGTTCAGTAGGTCTGGTGAGGAGCCCAAGAATTTGCATTTTTAATTAAGTTTTAAATTTTAATTCCAGGATGGTTAAAAGAATTTGTATTTTTAACCAGTTCCCAGGTGTTGCTGATGGCGCAGGTTCTGTGACAACCACTAGTTTAAGAATACCCAGCTAGTTAGTGTCAAAAATGGAATTCCAACCTCAACCCCCCTGGTTTTGGGTTAATGTCAGTTCTGTCACAAGCTCAGTTGCCGGCCTTCAAGAGTCTTCTAGACGAGGAAAATTTCAAGGGCACCAGGTCAAATGGAGCCAAAGCTATCCCGATTCCAGCTACGGGGAACGAGGAGGAATGGCCCAGTGAGGAGGAATGGCCACCATGAAATCACAGCCAGTCCAAGCCCTCAGGGGTGAGCCTGACTGCTCTTCATTTCAAAGAAGCAGAAATTGGAGAAGCAGGGTGTTTCAACTTTGCCCACTTAACCAAACCACAAACATTTACCAAGGCTTCCATGTGCCTAGCCCTGGGCCAACTGCTTCTCATATGGTACCTCAGTAAATCACTCTTTGAGACAGATACTAGTGTGTTCCATTTCACTGAGGCTCAGAGAGTTAAATGACTTGCCCAAGCCAAAGCAAAAATGCAGAGCTGGGTAGCTAGGTAGCTAGCTGGGTTTGACCCAGATGCTCTGAACGCTTCTGGTCTGCCCCTTGCTAAACAGGGGAGAAATGGTAGGGCCTTGGCCTTGTCTGCTTTGTGTGTACTGATTCAAGCCTAAAGTTTGCTTCTTCCCATGATGACGGACTGTTGCAGACAGGAGGAAACAGATTTTATAAGATTAATAGTTTCATGGCTAAGCAATCTGTATAAGTTAAAATCACATACAAATAAAAACAGAAATAATTAGCAAGTCACCAAGAGAAACAGACACAATTAGAATTCTAGAGTCTTTTTTTCCAAATAATCAAACTCTAAATTCAATACTATCACTCTAAGTGCTTTGTGGGAAGCAGAGTGTTAAAGCTTGATTATGCTGCATTAACTTGGCTTTATATTAGTGAGGTTAATAAATGAAAACCAAAGTCTGTCTTTTTAGTCTTTTCACATGGGCTATTCTTGGCCAGGATGGGATGAAACCTGGTACACATATGGAGGGCCAGACGGTCTGAAACTACCTTTGCTATTTGTGGTCTGGGAGGTGGCTTCTCAGTCTGATCGATGGGAAAGATGAGGTGGAAGAAGGGGATAGTGGACTTCCTTCCTGGGCAGCGCTCTTCCAAGCCGTTCCCATGGTGTGGGGTGCTAATTATCGTCCCAGAAGGACCTACCTCAAACATGCAGCAACTAGCCCTGTTCGAGGGTGGGGGCTGTCCCTGTGGTGCCGGTGCTCTGTGGAAATCCTAAGGCAATCAGCCCTAATGCTTTAGAGGCTCCTGTCCACATACATACACACACACATATATATATAGCCATATCAAAATGAGTGTGTCGAGGTATCAAATCACTGGTTTTCATCCTAAATACCAAGTCCCACAGACATTCCTGACCCTCACCCCCCACTGCTGATCCCACCTCTTACTTCCACAGTAGGGTGTCAACAATGCGGGGAGACTTAGGGAGTCATTCATATATTTATTCATCAAATATTTGTTAAATGTTTACTATGTGCTTACAAATCTCTGTCCTCTTGGAACTGTGTAGGCAGGGAGACAGACTTAAAATGCATATAAGCAGGCTGGCTGGCTAAATGAAAAGGCAAGATGGAGCAGTGGCAGAGCAGGATGGCATGTGTGTGGGCCCAGGGAGAGAAGCTGGAGTCTCTTGAAGCTCTGAAGGGCAGCAGGGTAGCTGGAGAAGTGGTGAGGGTGTTTAGAAGGAACAGTCACTGTGTTTAAGGCAACCTCAAAGAGTCACACACCTCTCCAATATAACAGAATGTGAGGCACTGTCAGAGTGTGAGTGTCAGACAGAGTGAGCAAGCAAGCAAGCAAGCAAGAGTGAGAGGGTGTGCACGCCCTCCCTGCAGGCCTCTGTGTGTCGCTCAGGAAGGGTCCGGCCACACCATCTGCGCCTTCACTGACAAGGCTGAGGGGCTTCTGGGCCTGTGAACCCCAAGGAGGACCTCTAACTTGGGAGTTGCCCACCCTAGACTCAAGTACCAACCACGCCCATTAACTCTGAATGCCTTTGGGTCCTCAAGGGTAAGCTGGAGACGCCTTTGTGGCCGAGCTGAGAATGGACGGCCAAGAGCTTCTAGATGACTATGTGGGTCCAGAGGTGACATTCTCAGAAGCTTGAAGTCCAGAGAAATTGTCCATGGAGAATCTAACTTGGAAACCGCATCATTTGTCTTTGCCTCACAACATGTGCCCCCATGTGGGCAAAAAGTCTGCTCTGACACACACGGTCAACAGAGAGAACATTCCTAGTCTGACATTTAGGGATGTGGAGGTTTGTGTAGTCACACAGCATGAAATCTTGGGAGGTATTTGAGTTCAGATTATTTCCGAGCCTTTCTGCCCCACCCAAAGCCAACCTACTCAATCAATGGGGTGTCTCAGGAAACCAGAGCAGTATAGTACTCTACTTGACGCTTTACAGATGTGGAAATCGGGGTTCAGATATATTCTGCTGACTTAAGGTCACACTCAAGGGAGGTAAAGCTAGGAAAACAGCTCTCTCTGCTGCAATCTGGTTTTCCTCACAGAATCAGAGCATCATACTAGATTGGCAAGTGATGCATGCATTAGATAGTGATTAAACTGAGACACAGAGTATGGCATGTTTCTCGAATAAATGCCTCTGAAGTTATCTTATGTTCTCTGTGACCAGCCTGCTCTGTCCCCACCTGTCTAGGGAGTGTCCCAGGGAGACTGCGGGCCCCTGTGACTCAGTCAACAGTTTCTCTTCTTTGTATCCTTTCAAGCAGCCAACCTAGGGCAGAACAGGCCTGGGAACAGAACCAACATTGCTCTGCTACTTGGGTGGCTGACCTCCCATCAAGTTACCCCAGAATTCAGCAGCCAGCCTCCCTGCCATCTGTATTGCCAAGCCCAAGGACCTTCGGCATCCCTAGCCTCCCTCTTTCCCGCCTTCATCTAGACCCCAATCATAATCTTACCACCTCCTGCCTTTAGAACTCTCACAGGGTCAAGTCCACACAGCTGAGTTTGGTGTTTTGACACCTCTCGACCAAACGTCTTACCTCTCATTCCTTCCTACACACATTCAGATGGCCTAGATGAGCTGTACAAGCATTGTCATGTGTACACCTAACTCCTGCACACTCACAACTATGTGGCTCAGCCAAAAAAGAGAGAGGGAGGGAGAGAAGAAACAATACAAAAATAGTCCTGGAAAACCAATCTATCTACCCCAGTCTGTGAATGTGAGTGAGGTGATTTGGGCCAGGACAGGTGGCTCTGATATTCCCTCTTGTGGTCCCAGGCCTTGCGGGCTTCTCCCAGGAGGAGCATCTCATCACCTGCAAATGATCCTTAAGACAGGTACTGTTTGTACACACAGCTCCCAAATGCAGACCAAGCACTGCATGAGAAACAAAAGCAGCAATCTGTTTCAGTGCTGGAGGAAAAGCTGGCCATCTAGGGCCCAGAGAGACAGGACTGACGGACGGACTGACAGACTGATTTTATTTATTTAATGTTTATTTTTGAGAAAAAGAGTGAGCGAGAGAGGGGGAGGGACAGAAAGAGAGGAGACAGAGGATCCAAAGCAGGCTCCGTGCTGATAGGAGGGAGCACGATGCAGGGCTTGAACTCATGAGCCATGAGATCATGACCTGAGCCAAAGTCAATGCTTAACCGATTGAGCCACCCAGGCGCCCCAGGACTGTATTTTGGAAGTGGGAAATTTGACACTTTTTCAAGGATAAAATGACTGCACATATTTTTACCATATGCTTTGGTTTTTAAATCACTGAATTCTTTTTCCTTCAAACACAGCTTTCCCACCCCTCCAACTTGCTTACACTCTTTCCTGTGCCTTCTAGATTCAGTTCAAATGTCCCCTCTTCTGGGAAGACCTAATCACACCTTCCTCTATGTTTCATGAGATCACGATTCCCCTCTGTGTCCTAGAATCTAGCACAGGGTCTGGTCTAGAGTCACGGTGAGTAAGTATTTGTTGGGGATGCCAGTCAGAGACTGGCCAGGCAGTGAGGCAAATGACCTCTGAACCTTCAGCTCTTCAGTCCTTTCCATGGCACCTGTGGAGACACCAATGTGCCAAGACTTCCTGAGAAGCTGCATAGAATATGCTGTGACAGTCTGTTCCCAAGTGGGAATGGAAGACCTCTTACCTGGTGCAACCATAATTTCATTTTTCTTGGAGCGAATTCGAAGAAAGGTGAGGTCATTCTGGGGGTCGATTTCACGCACGGTGCTCCGGGCCTTCAAGATGAAGTTGTGCATGAGGTTGGCATACTGTGTGGTGGTGGGATTGTCCATGGTGCTCTTGATGGGAATGCCTGAGGGAGAGCAGAGACTGAACAGGATGCTGGAGCCCCTTTCTGCCCAGTCCCAACCCTGCACCCTTAATTCAAGAGTACTGGACTGGTGGCGAACAAGCAATGCCACTATTTACTGAGGCACTGACAGGCACAGTGCTGAGCACTTTAAGTATGGCAGCGCCAGTCCCCAGAACTACTCTGGGGGTGGTATCACCATCTTCACTCGCCAGTGAGGCAACAGAAGCTCTGAGCGGTCACAGAGCAGATACAGTGGGGCAAGGATTCAAATGTAGGCCTGTGGGCTCCGCTGCTGGATTCCTCTTTTCTTGGCACTGTCTTGACTGGCTTCTAGCAATAAGAGCAGGGACTATCATTCAGAACATTTAGAACCTGAACAAGGAGGGCAGCTCTTACAAATTTATAAATACTGAAAAGTAGGAAGAAGAAAAAGGTCGGCTTGGGCCAAGACATTACCATCTGTAGTGTTCTGATCCAGTTCTCACCAATGGAGGCTTTAGGCTCTGTTGTAAATACATTGTCTATACACATGATTGTGCCCCTCAAATTAAAGCCTGTCTCTGTCTGCATACACACATGTAAACAGCATTGCTACTGCTTTCAAAGAGCCCACAAGTGGTCTTTCCACAGAGTTAATCATTCTTCTATTGTTGGCACGTAGGCTGGATCTTTTACTTAATTACTATGCAGCGAACGCCATTGTGTACCAAGCCTTTTCTGTTTTGAGGACTGTTTCTTTGCAATGAACTATTAAAATGGACCTCCCTTACTAGACAGTGCCTATTGTCGTGAAGGTGAAAAATAGGGCTCAGCCTGAGCCACCTCAGAACACAACTGAATCATCAGGTACCTATGAATCACCATGACACATTCGCAGAAGGTTCCACTAAGGAGGCCTTAAGTGCCCACAGCTGACAGGCACTTGTGATGAATGTGGCACAGGTGGCTCCTCATGTATAAGTGGCTAGACTTGGGGGATCTGGCCCACAAGTGACCAGCTCAAAGACTGGCAAAAGGCAATCACCCTCAGGCCGTCTCACAGGTGGCAAGAAACTGGCCCAACCTTTGTCTTCTCAGGGAGCAGGAACATGAGAGTGGGCAGAAGAGGACACAGTGGCAAGAGAGGCAGCAGCCATGAGGCTGCTTTGAGCAAAGTGAAGTCACGAAGACAGACCATAGCGATCACTTGCCTTTAGGGGACAAGAGGGTGCTTGCTCTGGCAGCACATATGTTAAGGGACAAGAAGACTAGACCACTAGTGCTGGTACTGGATCCTGGATGACAACAATGTGCCCACCAGGGTCCCCTGAGACCTCACTTCATAGCGGAGCCTTCCTGAGTATGGCCTATGGGCAGCTACAGTGATGACTGAGCTGAAATCTGATGACTTGGACAAATACCCTGGCTCTGTCCCTTCATAGTTATGTGGCCTCAGACATGTGACTTAACCTAAACCTCTATTTCTTCATCTGTAAAATAATATTTGTGCTGTGAGGATTAAATATGGCTAATTCATTTAAGAATGCTTAGCAAGGAGAGTATGAAAGTAGTTAAATGTTGGCTTGTCATCAACATCACCACACAATAAATCCCATCCCCACCCAGGGTACTTGAAGGGCCTGGCGAAGTCTGGATGATCAAAGCTCTTAACCTTCTCTTCTTATACACCACAAGGCCACCTTCTTTCAGGTTCCTCTGCCTGGAACTTTCCTTCCTTCCTCATTCTCTTGTGATTCCCACCGACTCCTCAGGTTTCCATTTGCTGGTGGATCTGCCCACTCCCAGATGTGGTCAGTGCCCCCGTTCTACAATCCCACACGAGATTCCTTGCGAACAGTTTTCTTTGGAGTCTGACATCACACCGCTATGGAAGTGATCATTATGACTATAAGCTCCCTGGGGGCCAGGACCAGGTATGCTTTGCTCACCACTGTCCTTAAAGAGACTCCATTAAGCATCTATTGCTGGTGACAATTGAGTGCTCTCAAGGGCTTCTTTCAGCAATTCAAATACTGTCATGATTTTTGTCACATTTCTACTAAGTGAGAGGTGTATGAAGGAAACAAGAAACTAACCACTTGCTGGCTCACATTAAAAACAAAAGAGGGGCGCCTGGGTGGCTCAGTCGGTTAGTGTCCGACTCGGCTCAGGTCACGATCTCACGGTTTGTGGGTTCGAGCCCCCCTGTCGGGCTCTGTGCTGACCGCTTGGACCCTGGATCCTGCTCTGGGTTCTGCGTCTCCCTCTCTCTCTGCCCCTCCCCGTGCTCTGTCTCTGTCTCTCGAAAATAAATAAATGTTAAAAAAAATTTTTAAAAAACCCCAAAAAACAAAACAAAAAAAACACCGACAAAAGAAAATATCAGAGGTGGTGAGGGGCAGAACAGGGACCAAAACTAGGGAGAATTTCAGATAAAAATAAGAGATTAAGTCCAGATTCAGACGATGTTAGAACTGGGGACATCTCAAAGGGCCTAATGATTATGTCGCCTACTTCAAGCTTCTTCCTTTACAAATCGGGACTGTGCAACCTGCAGAAGTATCTGGTCACAAGGCACCATGATTTCTAACCTGGGGCTCAGATCTTTCGAGACCAAGGTTGTATAACCAGATATTCCCACCAAACCCAGCTCCATCAATCAACAATAAAGAACATTAACAATAGTTAACAGAGACAGTAGTCCCCAACCTCATCTGTCGTACCACTCTCCATGGTTTCAGTTACCTGCACCAACTCTGGTCTGAAAGCAGATGAGTCTCCCGACCAGGTCAACGGTGGCCTACCGCTGTGTCACAAAGCCTATATGTCATTCATCTGACTTCATCTCATCACGTAGGCAATTTTATCATCTCACATCATCCCAAGAAGGGTGAATACAGTATAACAAGGTACTCTGAGAGACCACATTCACCTTTTATTACAGTATGTGTTATAATTGTTTCATTATTAGTTATTGTTAATCTCTTACTGTGCCTAATTTATTAATTTAGCTTTGTCATAATATGTACACGTAGGAAAAACCACAGTATACATAGGGCTGGGTACTATCCTGGTTTCAGGCATCCACTGGGGGTTTTGGAATGTATCCCCCAGAGACAAGGGGCGGGGGGACTACTGTATTTATTTATTAAACACCAATTACATGCCAACATTGCTCTAGGTGCTGGGGATACAGCAGTGAACACAAGAGACAGATTCTAATCTCACGAAGCTTACACATTTGAGTCTTTTATGTTGCCCTGTGTGGTTAGCAGCAGTAGATGGCAGGGGGTCTGACAAGGTACAAATGGAATGGAATATTCCTTAAGTTCTTGGTAATTCTGGTTAAATTCACACTTTTATTGTGAAACATTTAAATTTGGCCTGTCAAAAGGTAGTGGCAGGTGGCTGGTAACTGACTGGGATAAGGGTGTGTCAGGAGTTGAGGGGCAAACGCAATCACTCTGGACTGGAGTGGTCAGGAAAGGCATCCTGTGAGAAAAGGCAGCTGAGGTGAATCATGGGGGTAGGAAAACCCTAGAGGGTATAATAGGAATCCCTGACTAATCGTCCTTAATGGAAGTTTCCAGAGAGCTTAAAAGCTCTATACAGCAGTGAGTTCTGACCATCTCTATCCACAGTTGGCTGACCTTGGGCAGGTCATCATCACCTCTCTCAGCTCTGGGTTTCTCATATGAAAATGGGCAATACTCCTGCTGCCTAGCAGGGTCACTGTGTGAAATGTAAATGAGGACTAAAGTGGGAGCTCTGTGAATGGGACACAAATTAAAAATAAATAAATACACACACATGGTAATTTTAACATATATATGGCAATTACTATACATCAGGTACTGTTCTAGAAGCTTCCCTGGAAGGCAGTATAATTATCTACACTTTACAGATGAGGAAACTGGAACAGAAAGGTTAAGTGACTAGCCCAAGATCACACATCTGATAAGTAGAGTCAGGATTCAAACCCAGGCAGTCTGGTTCCGTGTTCTATATTCTTAGCCAGTAGGCAATACTGCCACATTTGTTTATGAAAAAGAAGTGCTCATTAGTATCCAAAAGGTAGGCAGTTGAGGCTATATTTTCCCAATGAAAAAGCTCAAGTTTTAAGCCCATTTTAAGGTAAGAATGAAGGTTGTGGTTTGCAAAACTGTTCCCTCCCCATTTGGGGAACAACCCCTGCAGGTGTTCCCTACCCATTTGGAGTCAAAAATGTCCAGTCCAAGGGGCACCTGGGAGGCTCAGTCAGTTAAGTGTCTGCCTTTGGCTCAGGTCATGATCTCACAGTTCGTGAGCTCGAGCCTGCAGTGGGTTCTCTGCTGTCGGCATGGAGCCTGCTTTAGATCCTCTGTCCCCTTCTCTCTCTGCCCTGCCCCCACACGTGCTCTTTCTCTCAAAAATAAATAAACTTAAAAAATGTCCAGTCCAAGAAGTCAATCTCTCTCTGGGTGGTATACAAATAGTCTTTTAAGTCTTGGAGTAAGAAACACCCAAAAGAAATTACCTGGATCAACCATTCCACTTATGGCAGCTGAGGTCTGAAGAGGGGAAGAGGAAGCGCCAGGCCCTCCAGCTGATCAGTGGCAGACCTGAACTGGGACCTGCACCTGCCTCCACAATGTCCTGAGGGTTCCCACCATGCTGCCTGCTTCGATCGCAGGTTGTAATTAGAGTCTGACAGAGCTGGGGAGCAGGCACTGCCTAGTTCTTGGCTGGCCAGGGTCTGACAACTTGGAAAACAACATTCTTTCTTTTTTTTTTTTAACTTTTAATTTATTTTAGAGAGACAGCATACAAGCGTGAGTGTTAAGTGGGGGAGAGAGGCAGAGGGAGAGAGAATACCAAGCAGGCTCCACAAGCAGCACGGAGCATGAGGTGGGGTTCGATACCACGACCCTGCAATCATGACCTGAGCTGAAATGAAGAGTCAAGACGCTCAACCAACTGAGCCACCCAGGCACCCTGGGAAACAATATTCTAACTGAGCACAGGCCACTTCTACTCTTTCATTCTTGATGACTTTCATTCTGCTCTATTTAAGTAGGCATTATTGAGAATTCTCCCTTTTTAAAAACAAGGCCTAGAATGGTAACGTATCCACACAGGGCTCTCAAGAATTCTCAAACAAATCAGAGTTCACTAAACTGTGATGGGGGGAGCCCAGCTGGGTGACCCTGTGGCCTGGGCCACAGACCAACAGCTACTCTCTGGTCCTTCACAGTACAGTGAGTGAGAAAGAGCCCAAGTGCATTCAGTCAGACTTGGAATGAAACTTTGGCTCTGCAACAGCAGGCAAATCAATTACATGTCTAGACTCCATTTTCTCCACTGCAAAATGGAGACAACAGGGCTGCCTTATGGAACAAATGAAACAATATGTTTGCAAAGCACCAGACTGTGCCTGGCACAGAACACGTGTGTGATAAATGTTAGTCTATTGCAGCTTGGGAAAATTAATAACTGTACCCTTCCAGATGTTTAAAAACAATGCTATAGAAGAGGAGGGAAAAGCTATAGGCCTGAGTATTATCTGGCAAAAAAGTAAAAACGGGGGTGCCTGGCTGGCTCAGTCAGTAGAGCGTGCGACTCTTGATCTCTGGGTCATGAGTTTGAGCCTCACACTGCGGGCAGAGTTTACTTAAAACAAAACAGTAAAACATGCAAAAACAACAACAACAACAAAAACATAGAGGGGTGCTTGGGTGGCTCAGTCGGTTGAACATCCGACTCTTGATTTAGGCTCAGGTCATGACCTCACAGTTTTTGAGGGTTCCAGCCCCATGTCTGTTTCTGTGCTGATGGTGTGGAGACCGCTTGGGATTCTCTCTCCCCCTCTCTGCCCCTCCCCGACTTGCATTCTCTCCCCCGCTCAATAAATACATAAATAAATAAACTTAAAAATTTTTTTTATAAAAGTAGAAACAATATAAGTGGGGGACGGCTGATAAACATTGTACTGGCAGTCAAAAAAATTTGGTGATGTAAACATGAAGAAAAAAAGCCAACAAACAACCTCATGAGTAAACATGCAAAGGAGTAAAAGATGTACCTGGACAAGAGCTAAAAAAGCATGGTATATTAAAAAGTGTGATCTGTCAGCGCAGTGGGACTGGGTGAATTTTTCCTTTTTTAAACTTTGGAATTCCAATTACAGTGCTAGGAACTGAAAGTGTTTTAAAAAGGGTAAAAATTCGATCCCATATATGAAGGGGCTTAGTAAACAGCTAAGTGTCAGGCTGTGTTTGAGCTGTTTTCTGGGGGCCTGCCTGCGTGCAGGTCATAGCCAAAGGGAGGGTGTACCTTCTGTGTTCACCACGATGATTCCCTGTACTCCCTTCTGGCTCTGAAGTCGCTTCAGTGTCTCTTCCACCTCTGCCTGCCAGAGAGAACAACACCAAAGTTAAGAAGGGCCAGTAAGACTGGATTAACTCCCTCACACTCCTGGCAGATGAATCACACATCTGTCTTCCAATAACAAACAAGTAACACCCAGGCGGTGGTACATCCTCAAAGCCCCCAGGCCTGTTCCAGTGGTCCCTAGGCCAGCTCTAGCACTTAAACCCCAGCATGAGGCAGGGCTACTTCGCCCTTTGCCCACCAGGCACTATTACCCCTCCCTGCTTAGCTATTTGGGAGCAGAATATAAACACCATTCTCAGAGTATATTCACATTCATGACTCATATACTTGGTATATCTTGAGGACAGGACTCTGATGATTTGAAAAAAATCCAAACAGTGGGGTCTAACAGGAAGGGGACTAAGTTGTCATTTGTGGCCCAGAGAGCACAACTGAAAACTTTCTAAAAGAAGAAAAATTACTCCATTGAAAAGAAAAACTAGTAAAAACAGGATAAAAGGGGCCAGCCAGATGTCCCTGGCTGAATATGCATCTGTGATCTTGCTTGCCTCCTGCTTCTACCAACTATCCATATAGCATCCCTGATAAGTGTCCCCTCTCCTTTTTCTTTTGTCTCTCAACCCCCTACCATCCCAACCAGACCGACGCCTAGGTTCGGGGCTCAGTCTTTGGAAGTGACTCCACTGGGACGGGGCACTGGTGCAAAATGAACAATCTTTTCTGATTCCCTGAGTGCATGTCGCTTGTCTGTTCCTGGGCGCTGAGTATTTGCTCTAACACCATGAGGATAAAGTCAGTGACTTAATAAGCTAGCATCTGACACATGGCACACAGCCTGGGGATGGGGCTCATTAATCCTGATTCTCCAGAAACTAGCACACGGCATTTGGTTCCTCACCCTGCCATGCCAGGCCTTCTGTATGACCACTCCCATCTCTTTTACCCTTCCGTCAACGCTCCATCTCCATGCCCATACCTCCCTATCTCTACATCTTTTTTACCCTAACAAAGAAATCCAACAAATTAATTTAGGTCATCTAAGACACCACCTGATCCATGAATCTTTTACTGACCCCCAACTCAGTGGGCTCTTTGCCCACTTCTGACTCCCCAAACTCTTGACTATACGTCTCTAGGAATGCATCAGGTACTGGTTTACTCAGAGTTTCTACAATGCTCTGCAGGGTTAGGCGCTCAATAATCAGCTGCCTAACTGAACTGGGCCTACCTCCTTCTGTGGACAGAAACTGGTCTTAAAGTGGGCTTGTTTTTAGGAGGCTCTTTCCAGACAGGTCAATAATCTAGTCAGAAGCTACTCAAAGGCTGAGTTGGGACTATGTTGAAAACAGGCTCCATCTGCCTAAAGAAAGTGGTTCCCCACCCCCAAAGGCTAATGACTTGGCCTGAAGGGGAGGAGCTTCTAAACAGTAGATGGAGATAGCACAATGAATTATTGTTTTTCTAATAGGCACAAGACTGGCAATCCAGTCACTACCACCCACTCCCCAATGATACAAGAATACTCAAATGCTGGAGAGAAGGGCAAACAAGTTCTTCCTACAAAATGGCAAATAGCCCAGAGCCTCATAAATCTGGAGCCTGGGAAAAAGGACAGGGCTAGCTCTGTGGATGTGAGTACAATGTAGTGGGTCATGCATGTATGAGGTCATAATTCATTCAACAGACTTTCACTGAGCTCCTATTAAGTGCTATTCTGGAGAGGAGGGGTAAAGTATGATACTGGTCAATATTACACAGTACTCAATTTGACCTGGTAACTTTTCTGAAATTCATCCTAAGGAAATAACTTAACAGAAGAATACAGCAATATTGCAGTGACATCTGCAGTAGCAAAAAGTAGAATGGGCCAAAAATGCCTAATAATTAGGAAAAAAGGCCAAATAACGGAATGTCCATTCATAGGAATATAATACACATATTAACAGTGGTGATCAGAATATTTATACCACCACGAAAGTATGACATAACATTAAGTGAAAACAGCTAAATGCAAAAATGAAGTGCTTGATGATAGCAACCATATGAAAATACAAGAGTTAAGGGCACCTGGGTGGCTCAGTTGGTTAAGCAAGTGTCCGACTTCAGCTCAAGTCGTGATCTCACCTTTCGTGAGTTCGAGCCCCACATTGGGCTCTGTGCTGACAGCTGAGAGCCTGGAGTCTGCTTTGGATTCTGTGTCTCCCTGTCTCTCTCTCTCTCTCCTGTCTCTCTCTCCCAAAAAGAAATAAAAACATAAAAAAAAAAAAAAGGGTTAGGACTTCGAAAAAAAAAAAAGCCACACTGAGAGCAGAGAATTATAGATAAGGTTTTCTTTCTCTCTCTGTTTTTTCCAAAACGTCTTTTTTTTCTAGAGTATTGTTTCCACTTAAAAACATTTTTTAACCCTTCTCTGTGTATCCAAGAAAGAGATCTCTAACATGGGGACCACAGGGCTCTGACATACTCAACATCTACAGCCCAGTCAATCTACAATCAACCTAGAGAAGGGAAAGAAAGCTAAATTCAAAGATGTCAGAATAGAGGTCTGAAATATCCCCTGGAGACTGGAAAATGGGGCTGAAATGAAAAAGATGAATTATTTCGTGACTGTTACACTTCAGCCCCACTTTAGGTATATGGGTACCTTCTATGTGCCAGACACTGTTTTAGGCCTGGGGATGCTGCAGTGAACAAAACCTAACAAAACCCCCCTCCCCTCATGAAGCTGACATGGAGGGAGAAGCAGACATTAAACAAAGAAATAAGTGAAGTATAAATGTCAGATATGGTAGGGAGTGGGATCTGGAATGCAAGAGCTGGTGACAATTTTAAATCCGAGGTCAGCAAAGGCCTCACTAAGGTGATAGAAAAATCTGAAGGAAATGAGAGAGCTAATGTGGATTTCTAGGGAGAGTGTTCCGGGCAACGCGAAGAGCAGATACAAGAGCCCTGAGATCGCAAGTTCCAGGGCTCAACGGAACCAGTGTGGCTGAAGTGCAGTGAGCGGCAGGCGACCAAATGAGAGAGGCAGCCACAGTCAGATTAGATTTCAGTGGGCTTGGTAGACCACAGCAATGACTTTGGTTTTTAATGGGGATAATATGGGAAGCCACTAGCAGGCTTTGACGTGAGAAGTGACAAGATCTGATGTTTCAAAAGAACGGCTCCAGTTGCTGTGTGGAGAACGGACTGCAGGGGGCAAGCACAGCCTGCCTGAGCCTGGGCCCTGGCCCATGCTGCTCTCTCTGAAGGAAGCAACCTTCTCTCCCTCACTCACTGCTTGATGTAACTAACTCCCAGCTCTCTGGACTCAAGTCATGAGCCTCCTGAGGGAGACCTTCTCCAATACCTGCCCCTCTTCTGGGTACCCTTGGCACCCCGACTTCACAGCACTTAACCACAATGGTATATAACTATCTGTGCACTAAATCCAAAGCATTAGACTTTATAGCTCTACTACCCAGCACAGTATAGACTTCATAAATACTTAATGAGCAAATAAAAAGCATTTCTACAACTACATTAAAAAAAACCAACCTTTTTAAGTATAGGAGGGGAGACATGGCCTTACAGTACCCAGGGTAAACAAGAGCTAAGGTTTAGGTGGTCCTAAGTTTAATGAGAACCTGTCACTGTGATCTGGCTTCTTAAAAAGTAAGCACACACCAAAAAAGGGTGGACATACAATTATACATTGACCTTCTCAGTAGGTCAGATACTGGAATAAATGTTTTCCAACACTTTTCTCATCTGAACCTTTCATGGTTAGTATGATCGCCATTTTACAATGAGGAAATGGAGATTCAGAAAGAAGAGTTTTGCCCAAGGATACACAGCAGGTCAAGTGAAGAGCTGACTATACCACTGACCGCAACTGATAAGGTCCCTGCCCTCAGGGAGCTCACATTCTGGTGAAGAAATGTTCAAAAAAACAAGTAACCGAGATTACTGCAGGGCACAGGGACAGGGCTGGGCAGGGTGCAGGGGAATGCTACTTTGGCTAGTACCAGGAACACCTGAGGATGTAATCGTTAAGCCAAGAACTAAATGATGAGAAAGAAGAGCACTCCAGGCAAAGGACTAAAAGCAGAAGCAGTGTAGTGGGAACAAGTTTGGCATGTTCAAAGAATATGGAAGACTGGTTTTTTGATTCTTTACTAATCTGATATGCACAAAACATATAACAGAAAGTCAACTTTCTTTAATTTTTAAGAATTATCAGTGAAGTTGAAATGAAACTTTACATTTCTCCTTTTTGAGTCTTCTGATTTTTCCACATATCTATTGATTTTCAAAAACTTCGTATGTTAGAAATATTAGACTTTTGTCCATCATATAAATTACACTGCCCTCCCTTTTTCACTTAATCTTATTATTTTCTTTCAATAATCAGAAGTTTAAAATTTTTACATAGTCAAATTAAATAAAAATACTTTTCTGTAAGACTAGAGAATAAATAGCTTTTCCAACTTGATCCCAACCACCAGGATGGGGCTAGGCCTGGGTGACTGGGGACTATGAGGTCTAGAGGGGTCTCCAGAAGACACAGGGTACCAGCTACCTACCTAGGTTCAGAAGAAACTGCTTAAAACAAACCTCAAGTTCAGCCCTAAAAGAGCCAAGAAGAAGAAAAAAATGTTGCCAAAAAGCCACAGCGGCAACAGGGACATTTACAGATAGGAAAGGACAGTCGTAGGCAGGCATCTAAGTCATGCCATCTCTAGCTCAAAGTTTGTCATTCCTACAGAGCTAGCCAACTGGTACCGGAAATATCTGATTGGATATGCAGTCCTCCAGGGTTGACTCACATCTCCAGCTTCCTGTCCTGCTCCTCGAGAGAGCCCAACTAGTATCCTCGGCATCTTGGGTAGTAGGTACTACTAACATGGGTGTCTGTATGTTCTTTAGTTCGCAGGTGCGTATTGCTGACAGATGGAAAAACAAATAGCAGTAAAACTCCAGGATTACTTATTAGTTCAGCACAGCAGGAATAACTATCTGAAGCAAATAATTAAAAAAGAAACTGTGACCAATCTATTAAGCATAAACATTTTAATCTGTATAAAACAAAAATGAATCAAAGAGATAGAAAAAACATCTGCATCTGCTACAACGAATGAGTAATTCTGAAACATCACACAAAATGACTAAGAAAAATACAAAGCCTAGCACCTGGGTGGCTTGGCAGTTGAGCATCGACTCTTGATCTCAGCTCAGGTCATGGTCTCCGTGGTTCATGAGATAGAGCTCTGTGTAGGGCTCTGCATGGACAGTGCAAAGCCTGCTTGGGATTCGCTCTCTTGCTCTTTCTCTGTCCCTCCCCTGCTCATGCTCTCTCTCTCTCTCTCTCACAATAAATAAATAAGCTTAAAAAAAAAAAAAGTCTAAAAGTTAAGTGGGCACTTGTAATGAGCACTGGATGTAATAAAAAGTTAAGTGAGCCAAAAAGATACTAGTAGAAAACACACCTAAGAGAAACTACAACCATACAGAAAAATGTTCATCGTTTCTTAAAAATAAAAAAACGAAAAATTATAGCAATGCTGAAGTATCTTTTTAAATGCTGGCAGTTATGGCAAACCTGGTACAAAGGCAATCTGACCTTTTGGTAAAGTCACAGGACAACACTACTGCAAGACCCTTAAAAATGTTGGTCTGCTGGCCTTAGAAATTCTTTTCCTGAGAATTTCTCCTAAAGAAATAATCTAATTTTTTTAAAAAAGAAAAATAGGGGCACCTGAGTGGCTCACTCATTTGAGTGTCTGACTCTTGATTTCAGCTCAGGTCCTGATCCCAGGGTTATGGGATCAAGCCATGCACCCAGCTCCATGTTGAATGTGGAGCCTACTTAAGATTCTCCCTCTCTCTCTCTCTCTCTGTCTCTCTCTCTCTCCCCTCTTCCCCTTCCCTCCCTCGTGCTCTCTCTCTAAAATAAAATAAAATAAAATAACTCTACACATACAAAAGTACTCATCACATCATCATCTCCACTAATGAAGAGTAAGAAGCAACCCAAACGTACACCAGGGGGAATGGTTTGGCAAATCATGGTACAACTATTTGACTCTTATGCAGTCACTAAAAATAATTCATCACAAAGATGATATAGCAACAAGGTTAAAAGTCTTTGAATACTAAAACAAAAAAGAATAGAACGTGCACCTTGAAAAATATGCACATGCAAACCAACAGGAAGGAGAACATACAGAGTTAAAAATAGTTGCGTGGTGGAGTAAGACTGAACAGAAGTATGGATGATTTTTATATCACCATCCTAAAGGGCAATCTGGCAGTTTCTACCGAACTGTAAACTATGGATGCCAGAAGTAACACTTCTAGGAATCTACCCTAGATCCTACGTAAATAGCATGAGCACATGCACACACACAAAAAGACAATAGTTACTGCAGCATCGTCTAGAGTGGAAAACTGTAAATCTCCTAAATGTAGATACTGCAATGGAATATTATACGGTCCTTAAGGAGGATGAAGATTTGTATATATTGCCATGGGAAGACGTTTGATATTTTTAAGTGAACAGAGTAAGCTGCAGGAGAGCTCTCTCTCTCTAGATATATAGCCTAAAGTAAACTTAACATGTAGAAACATATATGCTTCAGTTTCACGTGATAAACAGCTTATATGTACATGTGGTTATGCAGTAATCAAACCTAACAGGAAACAGCCAAATGCCGACAGTTGTGTACCATAGGGGAGTGAGATAGGGACTACATGCACTTTTTACGTTACATACTTCAATATACTTGATATGCTCGAATTGGTTAAAATGGGCATCTAAATCTGTTTTGCTTTTATGAGTATAAACACACAATGTTATGGTACAGGTTACAGTAAGCCACTATTTGTGTCAGAAAAAGAGGGAGCATATACATTCCTGTATATGCATGTAGATATATAAAGATCTTTCAACTCTGGAGACTAAGGCTAGGAGTCAGGGTTGGGTGGGAGACTTATTTTTCAGGTAGATCCTTTCAGATTATTGTTTGTACTGTGTGCAGGTATTATTATCTGTTAAAATTTTTCTTTACAGCTTAAAATGATATGGAAGATGAAAGTTACATATGTTTGAAACATTACATGTTTTTAGTGATGTAAATATATTCTTTGTGGTGTAATAATAAATGAAAAAAGCAGAGACCACAATTTTACATTCAGTAGGAGCTAAACTATATTTAAGGGAAAGCTGAAGACAGAAAGACTAGAATATGTCTAATTACTAGGTCACGGCACTGTTTTGTCTCCTTTTCAATTTTTCTTATGGGCTTTACATTTTAACATATTTTTGATTTCACATTTAATAAGTCTTTTCAAGTTTCTCGAAGTCGGAGGATTAAAAACATGAGAAACCAAACCTAGAAAGGCATAAGGAGCCCACACAGTTCCTGCCAGCAAGGCTTTGGGATGCCCAAGGGTGGACTCTGCCGGTTTCTGATTCATGCACCAAATCCCAGACGCTCCAAAGAACTACAGGGACAGAAAGGCGTCAATCAAGCTTCTGGGGTTCAAACCAACCTCCGCCATTTCCTAAGGGCAGGCATTTAGTTTCACTCCGCGTTAGATTTCAAGTTATGTCAAACGGGGATAAAGGCCGTACCTACCTCACAGAGCTGTGGTGAGGAGGAAAGCCAAGATACGTAAAGCGCTCAAGCAGCGCCGGACACAAATTAAGCTCCCAGGAAACCTTATCTTTATTGTTATCGCACTACATGGCCTAGGACGCAAAGCTGTAAGGGCCTGTCGGCCGGCCTCCCCACATCTCTCTCAGACCCTTGCCGAGGCCCGAGCTCCCGCTTCCGGTCAAGGGCCAGCGGAATCCGGTTGCCCCGCCTCAGTCCCCTCGGTCCCCAGTCCGGGTCTGGAGGCCGCCCGCTGCCCGGGTTCCGTCCTTCAGTCAGCTCGGGTCCGGCCCCGCCCCGGCCCGCGGATTCCCAGCCCGACACTCTGAAACGCCCCCGGAGGATGGAAGGCTAGGCGCAGGGTGGTGGGCAGTCGTACTCGACCACCTTGCAGCCACCAACCACAAGCACCAGGCGGACACTCACCATCTCGGACCGATCCGGTAGCTCCGCGACCCCGGCACTCAGCCCAGCCCCGGTACCTTTCCGCGCCTGCGCAAAGCACCCCGTCAAAACGGACAGCTCCGGCAGCCTACCAGGATCCAGCGTGGAACGGGACGGGCGGGCAGGCGGGTCTAGTCAGCTCTCCCAGGGCTCATAGGGAATTTGCCAGGCGCTGTCCCACAGTGAAAAGCAAAGGAACGCTTCTCTGTGGAAAATTCCCAATTCCTGTGCCGAAAGATGCTCTTTAGAAGAAGAGGCTTTCAACACTCCACCGAGGTCTGAGTTGGCGCCGGAAGTCCTGGGCGGACGGTTGTGGGCGAGTATGAAGGCAAGGAAGGGGTGTTGCTGAGACCCCATTTGTCCCCCGATTAAGGCAAAGTGAGTCGCCAAGCCAAAACGCGCCCAACGCATGGTCCAGTCGGGGAGTGGGACTGGAGTCAGGCGTCTCTGGGGTCTCCAGAGCGACCCCTTTGGAAGTATTCCAGGCAGGTTCTCAGATGGAGTGGTCTAGGGCTAACCAGGGAGTATGCAGGTTTAGGACTCCGCGCTCAGCCCCACCCCTGGGTTACCTTGGAGAAGCCACTTTACATCTCTGTTCTTCATTTTCTCACCTAAGGAGGGAGCCTTCTTCGCAGAGCCCCACGTTTGTCTTATTTTCTGTTTTTTTTAGCCTTTGTTAGAAAACAAAATTCGATGGAGTAAATTTGAAGATCTAATTGGCTTTATTATACGAGTCATTAATGGGTCAATATCCCACATAAGTAGAGGGAAGCTCTGCCGAGCTATACAAAGATTTTACATAGAGCATAAAAAAAGAGAAGAAAGCAATTTATTCGCAGGGAACGGATTGTTTAGGCCCTCCTAAAGGAATAGGAAGGGGCCTATCAGTAAACTTCCCAGTATTGACTGGGAAATTCCATGTTGACCGGTTTAAGGTTACATTCCTGGGGAGGGTGCTCAATTCAACACAACCTAACTTCAGTTTTTCATTCCACTGTAGCCTCTCTTAACTGGGGAAGGATTTGGTGCTCCTTTCAGGGGTGTCTGCATTTTAAGAGGATCGGGGTAGTGACTTTACAGTGAGGAAACTGGGCAGACACCATCTTAATCAGAGAATCAAGGTTAACATTATTAGTAATGGGATATAAAGGTTTAGGCAGGCAGGTGTTGGAGTCAGTCCTTTCCAGTTTGCATTCTTGACACCGAATAACCTCAAGTTAATCACTTTGAGCCTTCATTTTATTATCTGTCAAATAATCATCCCTGAGAGTGGCAAGGAAGACTAAATGACAGTTGCATGTGGCATATCTACTAATGTTTGGGACATAGTAATAAATGATAGTTGTCCTGGGACTAGGTGAATATAGGTATGGTATTGGTTGCTAGGATAGGGAAGACAGAAGAGCAGGTCTGGGTTAGAAATGATGAAAAAGAACAGTATGGAGGTTTTCAGATCTGCAGGTATGACTGCAAATTCTCAAGGTCCTGCCAGCCCTGTAGGGTGCCTTGAGGAATCCCCTTGCCCGCAGCAGCTTTGCTTAATGGGCATCCATTAGTAAGGGACCAACACTGCCCTTCTGACGTCTCCACTGAAGACCCTCCTCTCCTTGTCAACCCCAAAGATTCCCTGGAATCCTTCCCGCAAACGTCCAAAGGAGCCTTACAGACGCGTAAGAAGTGATAACGGAAATAGGCTGGGAGTGACAGCAATTTCTGTTCTAGAATTACACAATAGGAGACATTTTCTAAAAGTCCAGCCAGTCAGCCACAGCTGAGTTTTGTTTCATGTTCTTTGTAGGGACTGGGGCCAGAAAGCCAAGTGGTAAGTTAAGAAAAATTATTAACTTCCCTTGGAAGATTTCCTCATGCTGGGAGGGACAGGTCTTCTCCCTTTTTCTTAGTCACTCTGAAGCTAGATCTTTCTAGCTGCTTGTATGAAACATTGAACAAGATAATGTCTACTTCTCAGGACCTCAGATCTCATACCTACAGATCTGAAAACCTCCATACTGTTCTTTTTCGTCATTTCTAATCCAGACCTGCTCTTCTGTTTGTCTTCCCTATCCTAGCAACCCTCTCAGGGAGGGACCTGCAGTTTCTGTCTCTAGTCCCTGTTGGTTCAGCATTAAAAAAAAAAAAAAAAAAATTCTGGGGCTCCTGGGTGGCTCAATCAGTTAAGCATCTGACTTTTGATCTTGGCTCAGGTCATGATATGAGCCCCACATCTGGCTCTGTGCTGACAGGAGACAGCCTGCTTGGGATTCTCTCTCCCTCTCTTTCTGCCCCCTCCCCTGCTCTCTCGTTTTCTCTCTCAAAATAAATAAATAGTTTTTAAAAATATTAAAATAAAATCCCATTCCTCTTAGCCTCTCGCCACTAGTTCTGTTTTAAATGAGAGCATGATCACCTGGCTTCCTAATAAGAAAAGGGTCTACTGAATCTCTTGAGCAGGACAGCTCATTGAAGTCAGTCTTGATAACTAGCTGGTGGTTTTCTACTCAGCACCCATGCTTGGGTCCTGTTTTAGAGCACCTTTACTTGTCTTAGAAAGGAAGAGGTCTTTATCTTGGTTCTTTTCAACATAGGCAACGAATCCAGTTTCAGTGAACTCAGTGGGTCTTTTCAGTTTTTTCTACCTACTCCACAGTACAGACCGGCTATAACCTGCTCACTTAAAGGCAGAGAGGCAGAAATCTATACAACTCACACAGAAAGAAGGCTTCTTTCTTTCACACAGACAGAAGGCTTTTTTTGCTGTGAGTGAGGAAAACCTCCTTACTCAAGACTAACATAACAGTGTGCAAACAAAGGACCAAAAAAGTTTAATTATAAATACAGTCTTACATCTTTTAAGGAAATGCAAGTGAGGCAGCCCCCTGAAGGACCTTTATAAGAGCACTTGACTCCCTGTGATATTTGTAGAGTTACCTGAGTATTTGAAATTACAGTTCAAGAAAACAAAGGAACTCCAATACAGTAATATACAATCCAGTGCTGCCATTCTCTGTTTTCAGTAAATGAAAGCATAGCATATATACAGATAGTTTTGTAAATAACTCTAAAAGAAAAACAAAAAATAAGGGGGCTGGAGATACCAACAATGTTAAGTAGAAGTAATTAACCTAAAGAAGTTCAGATGCAGTTACATCCAAAACAAGGAGGGATACAAAAACAGAGAAGTCTAATTCCATGAGTCATCCCTGATAACATTTTAGATTATTAACCAGATAAATAAAAAGTGGCAGAGTGGGCCTGACTGAAATAGTTCATTTAGGATGAGATCTTTGTGAGCAAGTGAGTCATTTTTCACTTAAATTTCTGATGATTTGACATTGGTATGTCACTCTCTTGATGAAAAATTAGTACCTGAATTTTAAATAGAGTTATTGTAAGTCTTATGAAATTAGATTCTTCTGCACTCTGATATAAGGTCATAAAAGACAGAGCAGGAATTCATTATTATGAGCTGCTGGATCAGTTTTAAACCACTCTATCTGATGAAACAAGTGAGGTCCTTCCCTCCTGACCCAGGCTGTGAAATGCTGCCTTCCCCAATCTCCCAAAAGAGCAGAAGAATAAGGCAATTGCTCATTTTACTTTGTTTTTATTTCAACATAACATGCAGTAAAAAAAAAAAAAAAACACCAGGATTTATTAGCATTTACAATGCTTACAAAGAAAAAGGACTCTAAAAGCAATTTAGTTCAGATTTAAGAAATCGCTCTAACTGAATACTTACAATAAATCTATTTCCAAATGTTCAGTTTGGACCAAAATTTAAAATAGCATTTGGCAGATAAATTATGTCTGCTGCTTACTTGTAGTATTTTTATATAACCTCTGATTCTTGGGATATCCAGCCCCCATTTTCCTAACACAGCAGGGAAGACATATACATGTGGCCACTTAAATTAAAGGAAGAAATGGAGTAAGGGAGATCCCAGGCTGCAAAAATATATACAAGCATTTACCTTTTCCAGAACTAAACGTTTCTTCCATAAAAATATTAAATAGCCAAGCCCTATAGAACTAGGGCCAGGGCTACTTCAAATATAACTATTCTGTATTTTAAAAATATAGGGCAGAAAGCCTTTTGGGTGATATTTATACATTTTCACACAATATTTCTAGGTCCCTAAATGAATCATCAAGCATTACGTAGAACAAAAAAAAGTCTACTTTCTTACATTATTTAATTTAATCTTATAAATCTCTAGTAAATATTGTAGATAACTACATTTTAATGAGAATTCACCTCAATAGTAAGTCTTTATAGAAGGCTTCATATCCACAGCCATAAATTACCAAAGTTCAGATTTATATAGTGAATGGATAGTTGGCAGACATTCGCTCTGTAAGACAAAGCAATAGCATTTCCCCCCTACCAACAAAAAGGCAGAGTCCCTACTTTGGAAACACCTACGGCTTTTAGAGACCATACATTTCCTAGAGTATATGGAATAAAAAACAGAATAAAGATAGGGTTGGGGAGAACCTAATCTCCCCCACCTTTACACTAATAATTTCTAGATGAGGCAACCCTTTTACTCACTTAGGTCTGCTTTATGATGGCAGTGTTTTAGAGTACAGATACACAAGTTTAAAATGTTTTTGTTGCTGTTCCAGGATGTAAAAGGACAAATAGTTAGGGACAAAGAAAAACCATTTTCTTTCCATATGGAACAGGGGTTTGCTACTCTGCTTATTTTTGGCTCAGTGCTACTTGTTCCTGCTATGCTACGGAACCCTACCAAAGTCTTGTTTCATGAATTCTATGAGGCTGTCCTCAGGGTTTAGCTGTGTGTGATAGGCACTCAGCTGGCCGAGGCTTCATCTCACTGTCCATAAAGTCAAACCTCTGACAGCAGCCACCCTGACAGAGTCTAAGTTAGGCCAAGTTAAAAGAATTAACTACAGAGACATTCAAAGTGCATTTAATCAGATACTAATGGAGCAGTCTGAAATTAAATAGTCATAGGAAAAACCTGTTAAAATTTTAGGCGTGAGGAGAATATCCAACTTAGGACAATGTAAAGAATGGAAAAGACTACTCCAAGGTGTCAGAGAAATGGTAATTTGAAGACTTTTAATTCAAACAGAATACATTTCTGTGGTTACTAGAAATGTATTGCTATTAAATGTATTACTCCCTTCTTTTTAGCCAGTACCACAGCTCTCCCTCCCTATGAAAATGTAATGTAGAGGATGTTTCATTGGCCTCTCTCTTTAGACTGGAAAGTACTCTAGTTACAACTTGAACTCCCTAGCAATAATTAATAAACTGAAATAGTTGGATTATGATAAAATTATAGATGCAATTTATATATAATAACATACAAAAGTTGCCAATGATGGCCTTTGATGAATTTAGCTACCACCATGAAGGAAGCACAGTGTTAATATTTTCTATAAAGTTTAGTATTTGCAAGGCAATTAAAACAATCAAACTTCCAAATGAAGAGAGTTATATGGACATTTGCAGGCTGGGACCAACTTCTCCCTGAATCGAAATTAACAAAACTACTTGTAGAGAGATGCAAGAGTCTTGCATCACTTTCCAGGGATAACAGCAAAATGACACATGGATTCATGCTCTGGGAAGAAAAACAACAGTCAGGCCAGGCTGAAATGAGAGGGAGAGCACAAGCCAGAAGTTTGCTCATATCCCCAGAAGCTGGGTTAAGTTTGCACTTTTAACTAATACCTCTTACCAAGAGGCTTAATAGGAAGATCTTACATATTTCATTTACCAAGGGACTTCCCTGCATATCTGCAGAAATCTCTAAAAGAAAAAAATCTACTCCCAAGTGAGACTTTTGACACATGTATATAAAATTGTTGTTAAGGTAACAATCTAGTGGAATAAGACAAGGCAGATTTCATTGCTGTGTTAAATCTCATGTTAAGTAAGGTTCGACTAGTCATTTGCAGTCTGATTTCTGGAAACATGGAGTAGAAATCCAGAATCACTGGGAGATAAATCTCAATGATAACATTAATTTACTTACACTCAAATAACTCTCTAAACAGTCACAGCCCAATTTTACAACAAGATGTGCAACAGGCAGGACAAACATTGCAAATAAGTTCCTGTCCTTTGGTGGCACAAGTTCTCGGAAGTTACTCTTGTCCAAATCCTTCTGTTTCTTCAATGGCAAATAACAGCTTTTCCTTCAGTTGCTCGTAGCTCTTGTAGGGTGGTAGGTCCAGGCGGTTAAAACTAAAAGTAAGAATTGTTAGCTTGAGAAAAGGAAATATATAAAGAATCATATGAGCAGTGTAGTATATAACACCACTGGTTTTAAAGTAAGGCAAAATTGGGTTCAAATCCCAGCTCTGTCACTGGGCCTTTGAACAAGTGCTTTTACCTTTCTGATTTTTGGTTTCTTCTTTGGTAACGTGGGAATAACAGTATTTACTTTTCAGGGTAGAGTGACAAAAGTAACAAGTATATATACAACAGAGGGTCAAGTACTCAGCAGGTACGGAGTAAAATGTTAGTCATCTCATGCACTCCCAGTCACCCTAATCTAGATCAGTGGTCAGGAAACTTTATCTGTAAAGGGCTAGGTAAAATATTTTAGGCTTTGTGGGCCACAGGTCTCTTAAAGAAAGGTTTTAAGTACATATCTTCCTCGATTTATGATGGGGTTACATTTGGATAAACCTGTAAGTTGAAAATATATTGAGATCCGTTTTCAACTTAACATCTAACCTACCAAACATCATAGCTTAGTCTAGTCTTCCTTACATGTGTTAAGAACACTTTCATTAGCCTACAATCAGGCAAAATCATTGAACACAAAACCTATCTTATAATAAATGGTTGAATATCTCACATAATTTATTGAACACTGTACCCAAAGTGAAAAACAAAATGGTTGTATGGATATAGAATGGTGTTGGTGTACTGGTTATTTACCCTCATGACTGTGTGGCTGATTGGGAGCTGCAGCTCATGGCCACTGCCCAGCATCACAAGAGAGTATCATACCACATATTGCTAGCCCAGGAAAAGATCAAATTCAAAATCTGAAGTACAGTTTCTACTGAACCTGTATCACTTTTGCACACCATCGTAAAGTCAAAAAATTTTAAGTCAAAACATCTTAAGTCTGGGACCATTCAGTAGTACTGAATACTACTTTAGGAAACAATTTTCCACTCTAATATCTAACATTCTATTCCTATTGAATTTGTCTGTCCTATTCTTAGCGAGTTTTTAAAGGGTATCTTCTAATTTGGAGCTATATTATTGTCATCTTCATAAGGTAATAGGTAGGGCATTTGCCATAAGGCCTGGTCCTTCTGCTGTATTTTTAGCTTAAGGCCTAGGCAGATGTTTGACATCAGAAGAATGTTATCCATAAAGGGAAAATAAATTTACATTATGACTTCTTGAAAATGAAAACATGAACCTGACAAAGTAATGAGGCTGGTTTCCATGTGTGACTGAGATAAACTATTCACAGGAGTGTAATGGCACAATCTGTTCCAAGTTTGAAAAGAGATGAGAGGTCAAATCAAAAATATATTGCAGGGTACCTGGGTGCCTCAGTCATTAAGCATCTGACTTCATTTCAGGTCCTGATCTCACAGTTCATGAGCTCAAGCCCTGCATCAGGTGAGCAAAAGCCCTGCTTCAGGTAAAACACCGGCCACTTCTCTCTCTGTCTCTCTCTCTCTGTCCCTCACTCACCTGCGCCCTCTCTCTCTCTCTCAAAAAAAAAAAAAGTATTGAACATGTATACAAGATGAATGTACAAAAATCAACTGTATTTCTACATATTAGCGATGAATAATTTGAACAATCTGAGCACAAGCCAGAAGTTTGCTCATACCCCAGAAGCTGGGTTAAGTTTGCACTTTTAACTAATACCTCTTACCAAGAGGCTTAATAGGACGATCATAGATATTTCATTTACCAAGGGACTTCCCTGCATATCTGCAGAAATCTCTAAAAGAAAAAAATCTTTACTCCCACCACCAAACTGATCTACACAGTCAAAGCAATTTGTATCAAAAGCTGACTTCTTAGCAGAAATGAGACAAGCTGATCCTAAAATTCATATGGAAATCTAAAGGACTCAGAATAGCCAAGACAATCTTGAAAAAGTTGGAGAATTCATTCCTCCTAATTTCAAGACTTTTTACAAAGCTACAGTTATCAAGACAGTGTAGTACTGCCATTAAGGAAAGACATACAGATCAGACATACAGAATAGAACTGAGAATCCAGAAATAAACCCATGTATTAATGGTCAGTTGGTTTTCAACAAATGTGCCAATGTTGTTATTTTTATTTATTAATTTAAAAAAAATTTAAGTGTTTATTTATGAGAGAGACAGAGACAGAAGTGAGTGGGGAAGGGGCAGAGAGAGAGAGGGAGACAGAATCTGAAGCAGGCTCCAGGCTCTGAGCTGTCAGCACAGAGCCCGACCTGGGGCTCGAACTCATGAACCGTGAAATCATAACCTGAGCTGAAGTCGAATGCTTAACCGACTGAGCCACCCGGGCACCCCAATTTATTTTAATTTTTTAATGTTTATTTATTTTTGAGAGAGAGAAAGACAGACAGACAGACAGTAAGCTTGGGAGGGGCAGAGAGAGAGGGAGACACAGAATCTGAAGCAGGCTCTAGGCTCTGAGCTGTCAGCACAGAGCCCGATGCGGGGCTCAAGCTCACAGAATATAAGTTCATGACCTAAGCCGAAGTTGAACGCTTAACTGACTGAGCCACCCAGGCGCCCCCAAAGTTGTTATTTTTAAAAAGTCACATGTATATACATGTATGAAAATATAAAGGAACAGATAATAAAACAAGTAAAAAGGGCAGATGAGGAAAATAAAGGAATATCAAGCAAGGTCACTGAAATGTCTCACAAAATAAAGCTGAAATACTGTTGGTGTTAGGTGGGATTCCAACATACTGTATTTGAATTAAGATTAGGGTTTTTTTTAGTTCTGCACATTTTTGAAATGTGGTTGAACTGCATTTATAATGAGAAAATATTTCTGTTCTCCCAAAAGCTATCTAGGTTTGATTTCTTCTGCCTTCAGAGAAAAGTTAAAGGTTTTCTTAATATCACATTTAAAGGGGGCCTGGGTGGCTCAGTTGGTTAAGTGTCCAACTTCGGCTCAGCTCATGAGTTTGAGCCCTGCATCAGGGTCTATACTGACAGCTCAGAGCCTGGAGCCTGCTTCGGATTCTGTGTCCCCTCTCTCTCTGCCCCTCCCCTGCTCGAACTCAGTCTCTCTGATTCTCTCTCAAAAATAAATAAACATTAAAAAAAAATTCAGGGGCTGGAAATGTGACTGACTGCAAGTGGGCATAGGGATCATTTTGGAGTGACAGAAATAACCTAAAACTGGTTGACTGTTACTACTCTGTAAATCCACTAAATAT
Source organism: Paguma larvata (assembly GCA_030068075.1). NCBI lineage: Eukaryota > Metazoa > Chordata > Mammalia > Carnivora > Viverridae > Paguma > Paguma larvata. The sequence goes on along the minus strand of CM057844.1, from coordinate 25,441,952 downwards.
CACTGAATTTAAATGAACATAACTTTATGATCTTTAGGTTTATGGTATATAAATTATGCCTTGATAAAACTATTAAAAATAATGCAACACCATGGGGAAAATATTTCATTTCTAATTTCCAACAGGCTTTAATATCTACAAGGTAACTGGGAAAAGGCTAATTTTTCAACTCTTTCTGATTTTACTTACCAGGTATGACTTCTGGGTAACCAGTTTTCTTTCCCAACTTTTTCAATGCAGAATTTCTGTGGTCCATTGCTCCCTAAAACAGTGAAATCAACAGTTTGATACTTAGCGGTTCAAATTGTGACCCTGCTCCGTTCAGCAGCAGCAGCATCACCAGGGAAATTATTAGAACCACAAATCGATAGGCCCCACCCAAAGCCTACTGAACTGAATCAGAAGTTTTGGGATAAGGCTTAGCAATGTGTATCTGAACAAGCTTCCAGGTGATTCTGATGAGTGGTGAAGTTTGAGAACCATTTTGTCAATGCCCAAGAGAAGAAAATGCAGTTTTGTTTTAAGAAAATGCAGTTTTATCTAGCATTCCTTTGCCAAAATAACAGAATGCTATAAATAATAATAGAACACCTAAAAAGCTTATCTTTAGCTTTAAACACAATAGGGAAACTGCAATCCACTGTCTTATACAATAAAGCTTGATTTAAATATTAAATTGTTAAAACTTTATAAAATGCAAACAACCTAGTGAATTCACTATTAACAATGCTTATGCTTGGGGCCCCTAGGTGGCTTAGTCAGTTAAGCGTCTGACTTCGGCTCGGGTCATGATCTCACAGTTTGTGGGTTCGAGCGCCATGTAGAGCTCTGTGCTGACAGCTCAGAGCCTGAAGCCTGCTTCAGATTCTGTGTCTCCTCTCTGTCTGCCCTTCCCCCAACTCATGCTCTGTCTCTCTCTCGGAAATAAACAAACATTAAAAAAATTTGTAAAAAAACAAAACAATGCTGTGTTTATAGGTCCTATAGAACGTATCCTTACAAACTTACACTCATTTCTTGCCTCTCATTTACCTTCTGCTGTAGACAGAGTGAATGGTGATCTTATAAGCACCGGTTTTCTAAAAGGTCACTACCAATCCCTAGAAATAATTATTGGTAGTCACAATTAGTGGTGCAGCTGGATTTTTTTAATTATAAAGGGCCAGGCAAAATAAACGTTGTACAATGTGTGAGACAGTCATACTCAATGAATTTTCTTACGTCCCACTTAACTAAACCCAGTACAAAAATGAACTGGTAGTACTTTTGATTTATAATATCAAAGTGTTCGCACAAATAGTTATGTGAAAAGCCCAGTAAGATAGGAAATGGTTATTAAGAAAAAGGATAGTTAAAATTATTCAATAATTGAGCTCAAAATTATGTTAATTTACTCTGAACAGTCTCTTTACTCAATATACTATAGCATTTCTAACCACAAAGATGGAACGTTTTAATAGTGCTAATATTTAACAGAAGAGTCTGGATTGCATTCAATAGATATAGAATCAAAAATTAAAACAGAGAAATAGGAAATGAAGGAACCTAAGTGAATTTCACTAATAAAGGCTATTTTACAAATAATGTCATATCATTCTGAAAGTTTCTAAAACTTTATGTAATGTTAAGACATCAAGTTGTATACATTATATACACTGAAATTATTTTGGGTTGCCTGTGATTTTCAATGTTATTCTAACACTGTCCCTAAACCAAACAAGTTCTACGTGGACTCTTGTACCTATGTTCCTATTTTCAACCCATTTCAACTTTCAAATACTATGATCTCTGAGGACTTTTTAATCTATCAGAGCCTTGGCCTGTGGTGGAATTTCATCACAGACACTTCCTCATTTTTCTCCACTTTGATCATCTGTAATTTATTTTGGCAAGTCTATTATCCTTACTCTGTTTAGATTATCTCCCTCTTTCTCTAATCATATTTATATAAACCAATTATTTCTTGCTCTGTTTTTTCATATTCTAGTGTTTCTTATACAGAAAGTTTCTGATCTTATCTTTTTAAATTTTTTTTGATGTTTATTTATTTTTGAGACAGAGAGAGACAGAGCATGAGTGGGGGAGGGGCAGAGAGAGAGGGAGACACAGAATGTGAAGCAGGCTCCAGGCTCTGAGCTGTCAGCACAGAGCCCGACGTGGGGCTTGAACTCACAGACCGCGAGATCATGACCTGAGCCGAAGTCGGACGCTCAACCGACTGAGCCAGCTATGCGCCCCTCTAATCTTATCTTAAACCCAAACCTTTTTAAGTAGGAACAAGTATTTACTAATTCATTGAGTCACTTCTTAAAAATTTTAGTTGGTGCTTAAGTTTATGTATATTTTTTAGAGATTGTAGACACTTTTATTTCTTATCTACCAATTTCATTCCAGAATATTAAAGAGGTTATAAATATTTGTTATAAAAATGGGATGTCAGATCTGTCAAGAGTTGAGAACTATCACATTAAATTATATACTTCATTCTTAAAACTTTCTCTTCCCACAATGACTGGAAGGTTCAACCAGAGGGCCTATAAAATTGTATGAAGCACAATCTCATCTCTGCCTTCCACAGATATCCTGTGTTGTTTTAAACAGCTCCACTCAACCCCAAATATTATTCCCAAGAGCAGACCTACTTCTCATCTCTTTAATGATCAGATCTAGTTTATACTGAAGCTTGTACCAATTTTTTCCTCATTTTGGTCATTACCTTACTTCCCCAACTACAAACATCATTTTTCTTTTTCAATCTAGAGAGCATTCTAAAAAGTGCCCCCTCTCCAAAAACTTAGTAATAATCCTCTCTGAGACCTTGCTAGCACTGGATTAAAAACCTCCTTTCATATTGCTTCTTAGAAACCAGAATATTTATTTCTCCTCTTCACTCTCTTGACTCTCCTTTAAGTCTGCCTCTAAGTTATTTCTGTCTCATCCCTAAATACAGATGTTTCTAAGCATCAGTCCTCTACTCTTTGTATTTGATTTCTGCATAAGCCAACCTATTCTAATAGCTTCAAGTGTCACTGCTCTGATGACTCTACTTTCCCTCTCTACCCTTACCTCTAAACTCATACTTTAGCAACACCTGTTAAACTGCCCTTCTACTCCCTGGTTTTCTGCTTGGTTGTCCACAGTTGCCTTGAACTCAAGAGGTTCTAAGCCACTCATTATCCTCCATCAAAACCTCCAAATCATGTTCTTTACACTTTGCAACTCTATTTCTCCATTTTTCAAAACATGGTTTTATCCGAGACATTCTTCCTTTATATCTCATCTTCTGTTCAAGTCCTTTTCTACCTTTTGAATCTCTCTAGTACTTATCCCTTCTTTTCCATCTCTATTTCCATCTCCTAAGATCAGGTTCTCACCAATGCTCCAATATTTTCTTCCTATGCATGCTGTATCTTGCTATCAAATCTTCCTAATATGCAGCTTCAGCAAGTTTTCCGCTCTTCAAAAAGTTCCATAGCTTCCAATACCCTCAGAATAATGCCCAAATTCTTCTGGTCTAGCTTTTAAAGTAACTGTATCCAACACTGCCAACTTAGTTCTTTAATTCTGACTCTCTGCTTCAGCTGAAGCAGGCTTAGGGATCACAACTTCTATTCTCCTATGATACGTGGCATAATGCTGGTGTTAAAGATTTGAATTTACTTATCAGTAAGTTATTATCAGTTACAAAAGTATTTCCACAGTCATTCAATACCGAACAACATACATTTTGATCAGTGACTACGATGTGACAAGCACCTATGCTAGACACCAGAAATAAAAAGATGATGATAGAGCTCTGTATCTCAAGGAGCTCCAGGTATAATAGACAAGAGTGTTAAATACATCATTAAAATATAGTATAATACAGGGGCGCCTGGGTGGCTCAGTTGGTTAAGCGTCCAACTTTAACTCAGGTCATATCTTGCAGTTTGTTGAGTTCGAGCCCCGTGTCAGGCTCTGTGCTGACTGCTCAGAGCCTGGAGCCTGCTTTGGATTCTGTGACTCCCTCTCTTTCTCTGCCCCTTCCCAGCCTGCACACTGTCTCTCTCCCCCTCAAAAATAAACATTAAAAAAAATTAAAATTATATAGTATAATACAACCAACAGTGCCTGGCTAATGGGAGACACTAAAATGTTTGCCAAATGACTGAATGATCAAACAGATTTACATATAGAAGATCACTAAGATCACTATTCTATGAAGTTAAAAATTTCTAGAGGTAAGGACTACAAAGTGATTTAAAAGTTTACACAAATTCAGGTTAACTATAACCAGTTAGGAAAATGGCTTTTATTTTCTTTGTTATTCCTAAGAAGCTATACACACTGATTTGAATGTAACATCAGTGTGATAAACAATTTTCTGTATAGGAAAAGTGATCCTGTATCACATACCCATAAGGTCAGCGAATCCTCCAACTGGCAATCGGCAGGTTCCAGTAACAAACTGCAGAAGTCTCATTCTCTTCTCATTATCAATTTCTTTAACAAACTGTTTTAAAAAACACACAGTAAAGAGATATATAGGTCCAATGTCACATTTAGCATAAACAAGAATGAAAAACAAATCATTTCAAATAACTCCCACTGTTACATGCACTAGATAATGACTGTATCCACTACTATGTCCATGTTTGTCAAAGCCCTGTCAACTTTCCCCTATGTAAGTATTAGGACCACATCCTTTTAAGGAGATAGAAAAAGAAGGGTGCCCTGGGTCTAAGTGCTCCCTACTCATGAAGTCTCAAGATTTGCTTCTCCAGAGCAGCCTCTTCTCTCCCCCTCCCCAGATCTGTCCTATAGGCTATTCATGTGATTACATAGGACACAGAGCCTGAGTTGGTATGAACAAATGAAATCAAGTTCAAAGAATTCTGACCCAGATATATCCCAATAACCTCCTCCTCTCAATGTTCTCTAGGTTTTGGTGCAGCTATACACTGCCAGAAGCAAGTGCCTTTCAACTCCTACAACTTTGACTCAAACAGGTTTCTGGAGGATGCTTTCTAGCCTGTAGCACAAGTATTTTGGCCCAGTCAAATAATTTTTTGTAAATTTTTATCCTGTTATACTACTGTCAAATATTTTAAAATTCTAATCCTATTTGCTATAGAAGCTTGGTTCATCTGAGTTTTAGAATTTCTTTACATAAGTAGCAGGCATTTTATTTTTTTAATGTGGTAAAATATATATAGCACAAAATTTACCATCTTAAGCAACAATTCAATGGCATTAAATATGTTCACACTGTTGTGTAACTATTATCATGATTTCCAGAACTCTGTCATCCTAAACAAAAACTCTGAATTCATGAAACCTACCGCCTTATTCCACTCACCCTTAAACAGCTTCTGTTAACCTCTATTCTACTTTCTATCTCTATGAATTTGCCTTTTCTAGATACCTCATATAAATTCCATGGTATAGATACCACGGAATCATACAATATTTGTCCTTTTGTGACTGGCTTTTCACTCGGCATTATATCCTTAAGGTTCACCCCTGTTGTAGCCTGCCAGAATTTCCTTTAAGGCTGGATAATATTCCATTGTATATCACATTTGGTTTATCCATTCACCTGTTGATGGACACTTAACTTGCTTTCACCTTTTGGCTATTGTGAATAATGTTGTGAACATAGATATACAAGTATGTGTTTGAGTCTTTGCCTGCACTTCTTTTGAGTATACCCAGGAGAACTGCTAGTCATGTTAATTTCTATGTTTAATTTTTTGAGGAGCCATCAAACTGTTTTCCAAGGTGGAGCACCATTTTACATTCCCACCAGCAGTACAGGAGAGTTCCAGTTTCTCAACATCCTCAACAAGGATGATTATTTTCTGTTTTTTGATAATAGCCATGGATATAAAATGATTATCTCACTGTGCTTTTGACTTGCACTTCCCTAATGATTAGTGATTTGAACATCTTCTCATGTGCTTATAGCAGACATTTTTTTTTGAAGACACCATTATGATTCGAAACCAGTTCACCCTCTTAAGTTTTGCCTTCTGAATATTATATAATTCTTAATAAGGTAGGAATGATGAAAACTATACTTCAGGCTGTTCTATAACATTCCAAAAGAATTTAGATCAAATGCAGGGAATCATCATACAAAGTTGTCTTACACTCTGGGCAAAGGTGCAAAGTGTTTGTTGCTTACTTAGCAATAGTCTTTTAAAAATAATGCTGTTATAATCTTTTTTTAATTCCAGTGTAATTAACATACAGTGTTATATTAGTTTCAGGTGTACAATATATTGATTCAACAGTTCTATACATTACTTGGTACTCATCATGGTAAGTTTAGATTTCATTATTTTTTATGGCTGAGTAATATTCCATATATAATACTCATATACATGCACTTCGTTATCCATTCATCTGTCAGTGGACACTTGGGCTGCTTCTATAATTTGGCTATTATATAATCTATTCATTTATTATAATGCATAGGATGGAATGAGGGGCCTGAGTACAGTGGTACATTTGTTTTGTGACTTTTTTCCATATATTGTAAGCAATTTCTAAACAATTATATTGTGTCTGCCAACAGAAATAAACTGAGACAAACCTGCCAAAACCACATGATTTGTTTGCTTGTCCTAGTGTAATGACGGTAGATGGCATGTCTTTGCCAGTCATTCAAATCAATCTCTTGCATTCCACATAAAAGGACCTTTGGAGATTAAAAAAAAAAAAAAGGATTTCTTTAGGTAACTGTACAACCTATATAAAAATGGTTGATATATATAGAAGAAAAGACTACTATTCGATGACTCTCAAAACAAATTAATCAGGAGGCTTTAGCTAATAACCTGTGCATCAGGAATTGTATCCACATTACTTATGAAGGTTGAGTTTCCACAGATGGTGTTATATATACACATATTCATGTAAATAAATCACTCACTGTAGAGAGGTTCTGATAGCAATACTTTTCTTGGGGGTAACACTTTTATATACTTGGATAAATTATGGACTTTTTAAACTATCAGGGATGCTTCAAAACATCCTGCCAGCAAAAAAAATACACTTCTACCTGAAAGATGAGAAAGTGAGCTGAAAGTAGACACCTGAAGGCATTATTTATCAGCATGCTGCAGAGAAAATAAGAAAAACACATTACCTCTAATTCCTTTGCATCAAAGTATTGCAAATACTGCTGGGGAAGAATTTCATTAAAGCCCTCAAAGAAAGCTTGTGTTTGTTCTTCAACACCTCGAGACAACCTCCATTCAGCTACCATTCTGGTAAATAAATATCAAAAAAGCTATCAGGAAGTTTAGATTTTACCTTTGAATTCTAGGTGTAAAATTAATTTTTATAAACTTTATTATGAAAATTTCAAATATTTATAAAAGTAGGATATAATGAACCCTATATCCCAGCTTTAACACAACCCAATCTTATTCATTATGCCCCTACCCATACCCTAGATATCATATACTTTCATTTTAAACATAAATAAATCAGCATGTATCTCTGTAAGTTTCTTTTTGAAAATAACCACAGTTCTATTATCACACAAAAAAGTGAATAGTAATTCCTTTATAGCCAAGTATTCAGTGCTCAAATTCTGATTGACTCAGTTTTTTTTTAACATGCTGCTCAATCAAAATCTAAAAAGGGTTCATACATTGCAAACATCTCTTAAGCTTCTTTTAACTTAGAGGTTTTCCTTTCGCAATTTTTTTTCAATGAAAATACTTTTAATGAAAATTCTCTGGTAGATATTCTAGATTTCTACTTACTTAAAAAAAATTTTTTTAACATTTATTTTAGAGAGAGAGGGGGGGGGAGAATGAAAGCAAGGGAGGGGCAGAGAGACAGGGAGACACAGATTCCGAATCAGGCTCGAGTCCCTGAGCTGTCAGCAGAGCCTGACATGGGGCTCAAAGTCGTGAACCATGAGATCATGACCTGAGCTGAAGTTGGATGCCCAACCAACTGAGCCACCCAGGTGCTCCCCCCACTTTTTAAACAATTTTAATGAGCAAACAAATAGGCATTTGATCATTTGATGATAGCTAAAGTCCTAAAGTTTACTGAAGCCTCTGAAATTTTGGAAAATGGCAGTATAGACTGTAGTGGATTAATCTGCTTGGTGATTATAATGATAAACTCTGGGCATATTATAATAAAACAACTATTTGAAGGCACTGGAAAGAAATCAAAGGCAGGCAAAAATTGCTGGGGATGAGATTCTTGAAGGATTTGCATTATGAATAGGCTTTTCTCCTGAGGGCACTTCCCAGTTTACAAGGAGTACAAGAGAATGGAGCTCAAATGAAAGGCAACAGTCTTATTGGGCTGAAGAAACATGAGGATGGGAGCTTCAAGCTGTCAATGCAGCTATGGAAAAATCCCAGAAAGAACACAAAGAGAGGGCACTCCCATCCAAATCTGCACAGGAATTTACTTCAGATCCTTAGCTGATTGTTAGATACACATGTGTAGGATGATGAGACTCCAAGGAACCCTGTGCAAAGCACAAACTGAAAAGCCAAAGACCCAAGCAGAAATTTCAACAGCTACCTAGTACCAGAGAGACAGAATGTTAGAGTTTACATCTCACAAAGTTACATGGTAAACACTTCAGGCTTTCCCTTGTAAGGAGTAAGGACCATGTATTAGGAGTAAAGGTTATGTTTTAGGATTAAAGGGAAAATGGAAATAGACCAGCTCTGGCAAGCTTCCACAGGATCAATGTGATCTGTCCTTCATTTAACTGCCTGTCGAAACAAAGTCAATATTCTTCAGAGGAAGAAAAAAGAATCCAGAGTCTACCATGTATCATCCACAATAATAAAAAAAAATGATATATATGCAAAGAAGCAGGAAAATAACTCATAATAAGAGAAAAAAAGTTTATAGAATTAGGCCCACAGATAGCCTAATGTTGAAGTTAGCAGAGACTTTTTTCTTTTTTTTTTTGAGAGATGGGCAAGGGAGGGGCAGAGGGAGAGAAAGAATCCCAAGCAGGCTCCATGCTCAGTGGGGAGCCTGATGCAAGGATCTACCCGATGACCCCGGGATGATGACCTGAGCCCAAATCAAGAGTCAGATGCTCAACCAACTGAGCCATCCAGGTGCCCCATCAGACAGAGATTTTTAAAAGGCTATTAAAAATGTATTAAAAAATTTATAGGATAAGATGGACAAAATGGGTAAAGAGATGAGGATTCTCAGCACAGATACTCTTAAAAGAACCAAGTGGAAATTACATAATATCTGAGTATCTGTAATGAAAATTTTACTGAATGGGCTTAAGAGCAGTGAATTCAAAAGCAGGTCAATCAAAATGGTGCAAAGTAAAGGGGGGAAAAAAAAGATAAAAAATATATACAGTATCCAAAAACCGCAGGACATGCATCTAAGTGAAGTCTGAAGTATGGAGAGAAGGAATGAAGCAAAACGAACATCCATAAAGATAATGTCCCCAAATTTTCCAAAATGGCTGAAATGGCATCAATCACAGATACAGGAAGCTCAGCAAATGCCACGTAGGATAAATATAAAAGCAATCAAAATTAAGGACATCAGGGTCAAATGCTAAAAAGCAAAATTAAAGAGAAATGCCTTGAAAAACCACAGAAAACAGACATTAGAATGGCATTATTGAAAGAAAGTGCTAAAAAAGAGGGGGAAAAATCCTATAAACTTACAATTCTAAATCTAATTAATATTCTTTAAAACTGAAGGTGGTATAAAGACACCTTCAGATAAAAGCTGAAAGAATTTATTGCCAGCAATTGCACAGAGAAAAATTATACAGGAAGTTTTTAAAACTGAAGGGAAATGACCCCAGATGGAAAAACAGATTTGTTGGAAGAAATGAAGACAACCAGAAATGATAATGTGAGTAAATGTAACAGACTATTTTTTCTTAATTTCTTTAAAAATCTAGTAACTGGGGGCACCTGGGTGGCTCAGTTGGTTAAGTGTACAACTAGATTTTGGCTCAGGTCATGATCTTGCAGTTTGTGGGATCAACACCCACATTGAGCTCCACGGTGACAATGAACCGAGCCTGCTTGGAATTTTCTCTGTCTTTCTCTCTCTGTGCCTGTCCCCTGCTCATACTCTCTCTCTCTCTCAAAATAAATAACATTTTTAAAAATCTAGTAATTGTGCAATGATATAGATGGAACTAGAGAGTATATAATGCTAGTGAAATAAGTCGGAGAAAGACAAATACCTATATGACTTCACTCACATGTGGATTTAAAAAAAATTTTTTTTAATGTTTATTTTTGAGAGAGAGAGAGAGAGACAGAGTATGAGTGGGGGAGGGGCAGAGAGAGGGATACACAGAATCCAAAGCAGGCTCCAGGCTCAGAGCCGTCAGCACAGAGCCTGACGCGGGGCTTGAACTCACAGACCAAGAGATCATGACCTGAGCTGAAGTTGGATGCTTAATCAACTGAGCCACCCAGGTGCCCCCACATGTGGACTTTAAAATTAAAAAAAAGAACATGGGCGGGGGAAGAGAAAGAAAGGCAAACCAAGAAACAGACTCTTAACTACAGAGAACAAATTGATGGTTACCAGGGGGGAGCTGGGTGACCCAGGTGATGGGGATTAAGGAGTACACTTGTGAGGAGCACTGGGTGTTGTATGGAAGTGGTGAATCACCAAATTGTACACTTGAAACTAATCTTACATTGTATATTAACTAACTGGAATTTAAATAAAAACTAAAAAAACTCTAGTAATTGCTTAAAGCAAGAGGTAATAAAGTATTATGTGGTTTATAAGGTAAGAAATATGACAATTGCACAAATGGCTAGAGATAACTAAAATAACACTATTATTAGCCTTTTACATGTATAATAATATAGTATTAATTATAAGTTCTATAATCTTAAGTGAGAAATTAAGGATATAGTTATAATCAGAGCAGTCACTAAAAAAATTAAAGAGGGATAGCTTAAAAAAATCCAACAGAACAGATTATAAAACCTAAAAATTATTAAAGGCAGGAAAGTAGGAACAAAGGAAATAAGGATAAATAAGAAATAGCAAGGTGGTAGACTCAATAATCATATTAAATGTAAATACACTAAACACTGCATTTAAAAAGCAAAGATTTTTCTGACTGGATAAAAATAGAGAGACCCAAGAATATGCTCCTTATAACAAATACACTTTGTTTATTTTTTTAAGTTTCTTTATTTTGAGGAGAGAAAGCACAGTGGGGGGCGGGGATAGAGAGAGAAGGAGAGACACAGAATCTCAAGCAGGCTCCACACCATCAGCACAGAGCCCGATGCAGGCTTGAACTCACAAACTGCAAGACCATGACCTGAGCTGAAGCTGGACGCTTAACTGACTGAGCCACCCATGTGCCCCGAGAAACACACTTTAAATACAGACACAGACTGGACTGAAAAGTAAAGGAGAGAGGAAGATTAGTATGTAAATACTCATCACAGAACGCTGGAGTGAATATGTTATTATTTAAAAAGTAGAAAAGCAAACAAGAGACAGAAGCTGGAACTCAAGAAGAAGCAGATATGTAAAAACCAATCCTGATGCGACAGAACTGGTGTTGAGAATACGTGAATACACTAATAACTCTTGAGACTATAGTATGAATGAATGCGAAGCATAAGAGAGGATACATTGTAAATTATTTTACTTACAAATTTTATTTGGTCTTACAATATTCCCCACAAACATATCTGCATATAAATTGGAGATTCTTTTCAATGACCTGGTGTTAGCATAGTGGTTACAGAACCGGTACTTAAAAGAGATCTAGCGCTAATTCTACCCTTAAGACTCCCACTTTTGGAGAAAAAGTAGAAGTTCTATATGACCAAAATTCTTTTCTATCACTTTATAAATCTTCGAAATTGTGGTTAAACTGAAAATATACCAAGAAAACAGGTATAAAACCTATCAGTACCCATTATATTAATTCTGTATAAAGTTTAGCTTGAGTTAACCTGCAGGATAGTCTCTCTACCCTACTGCCTCCACAAGAATCTGTTCTATCTCTCATTGTTTTGCTGCTAGACTTGTTAAAAGAGAAATTTAGACTAACTGTCTACTGAATTTGGTCTTTAATTTCTTGTATTCTGGGTTCTCTATCTACCACTTGGATGTAGTTCTAACTGCTATGTTAAGGGTTATTAAACTTATTAGCCTCCACATCTTTTAAAGATCCTTGGTCTCTGAACTGCGGGACATGGCAGAATGAGATACCAACTCTGAGCTGCCTGACAGCACCACCACATGTCATGTTTCCCTCTCTACTATCTGTGACTTGTGCTTTCCAGCCTTCTTATCTCTGCTCATAACTTATTCTCATTTCTGCACAACTCAATCTTCCCCAACCTTCAAGGCTCCATGGCTCCTCAACCTCCATGGTTACAACCAGATGAAATGATGTCTCCTTCCTCTGACTTCCCATAGCACTTTTCTTATTCCTCTCTCAACACATGTGTAAGGTAGAAAGTGATCAATCATGTCCTTAATTATACATGTCAGTTCTCTTAATGATTAGTAAAAAGGCCAACATTATTTTTTGAAATACTGTCCACTAGTACCACTAGGCAACTGCCAATGTGCTATAGCCCAACAGAAAGGCTAAATTATGTCAAAAGGAACATTTTCTCTCACCTGATATATTCCTCTTTATTTTCTTCTGTCACAAGAATATTGCCACCATTAGGTTTCAAATCATGACTCTTGATTTCACCTAAAATTTCCTTATCAACAGAGAAGTACATTTCCAAACCACATTCTTCAATATTGTTTTCTCTGCCCAAATGAAATTAACATTATTTGTTATACTAATTCAAACATATAACAAGTATTTAAGTAAAGGACTGTGTTCTTCAATAATCACTATAAAACTATACCATCAAAATAATAAGGAAACTAGAAAGATTATGCTCTAAATCATCATATTTTTGCCTAAGATCTTGGATATATTCTGCAAAATTTATCATACTGAATAATGAGACAAGTCTAATACAGATCATTTAAATTCAGTAAACCAATTACAAACTTACAGCTGACATAAGTTACCAACACCGTAATGAGAGCAATAGACTCTATTTTGATAAATTAAATAGAAACAAACTTACTTAACCCAGATGAGAGAATTGTAAAATTCTGGATCAATAGATTCTAAATCCTTGAGTCCGACTGGTTTGTTCAATATACGCTTATAGAATGGCAAAGAAAAACCTGTGTCTATGAATTTCCCATGGAACAAAGCCTATATAAGAAGAAAATAATACCATTTATGATAATTTTATAATGGAATGTTAGATTAATTCTTCACTTAAAGCTCCCCTGTTATCCATTAGGGCACATTTTTTGGAAAAAGGCAAATATAACAAACTAATTTAAAAAAAGTCTTAATGATGAGAAAATTTCAAATGAGAAAGTTAAAGGAATAATGCTTTAGTATTGTTGAATTAGCAAAGTAAACACAGTTCTCTATCTGTACTTACCATGGCAATAAACCTGCCAATAAAACGAAAATATTTCAGGTGATCTGGATTGATGTAAGAAGCAGGATTAATCTGCAAGCAGTAGTTATCCTTCCCTGCATATTCGAACAGGCAATACATGGGGTTCAACACCTCGTGTGACAAAAGAAAGAACCACTCTCTGAAAACAAAAGAAAATTTAGGGTGAAAAAACCATGTTAACAAATCAAAAAGCAGAGCTACAAAGTTCTCAGGAATCTATATTCCTCAACTGGTGACGGTTTCCTAATTCCTTGTTGATTTTTACTGCTTCAGTTCAAACATCTATTTTACAGAGAGGATATTTACACACTGCATATTATTATATTTCAAAGAATCTAAGACATCATCAACTTAAAAAGACATCATGACTTGATGAACCACTAAACATTTTTCTAATTATAATTGTGATACACATCCCAATGTCAGAGACATTATATATGAAAATCTTAGTCTTAGAATCAATGAAATACTATACAGAGGCAAGTTTAAAATTCACTATTAATCCATGTAGTTGGAGCAGCTGAAAGAAGTCTAACAGTACTCCCACCTGTTCCTAAGCCTCATGGTGTTCCTCATCAAGTGCCACTGCTCTCTAAATCTTAGATAAATATGGAAAAACTTCCAATTTCAGAGACAATAAATCACTTAACTCAAGACATTCATTAGAAAAATGCTCTGAGAAGCTCTAATTCAAGTGTTGTGAAAATACCAACCAATATTAACATAAGATTATGTTACATGTGACTAACATGGATGGGCCTAATAGAATAGTAGGCAGAATCAATTTGGGACAATACAGGTGTGTCTGAGATTTCTTTTCCTGTAGGAAAGTTTAAGGCCTCTGATAATGCTACTTCTACTTATTAACAATATTTGATTTTCTAATTAAGAATAAATGATTGCCCTCCTCCTGAATTAGCTTTAACTTGTACAAAATTAAATGTTTCTACTCATTTATTATTTCCCAGTGATTACACATTTTGAAATGTGAACTTTAATACATTACATAAATAAGAACTACTAAAATATAGCCATCATTTAGTGAGCAAACAAAAACAGAGGGTCTGAACTAAGTCATTAATAAACACTATTTCTATTCTTTACAATAATCCTAGAAAAGTAGATATGACTATTCTCATTTTAGAGATGAAGATATTTGCCCCAGGTTGTACTACTGAGTGCATAAAAAGGATTCAAATCCAGTTTGGACTCCAAAGTCCTTGCTTTCCACACTGTCACTGCTATGCAAATATTTAACCTGATGTGCTAGATTGTTATGGAATAAGCAAAGGAATTTCTTACTTAAGTCAATCTTCTAGGGTTTGATTAGAAGCTCCAATATTAAGAAAGCCAAATTTGGGGCACCTGGGTGGCTCAGTCAGGCGGCTGACTTCGGCTCAGGTCATGATCTCACTGTCTGTGAGTTCGAGCCCCGCGTCGGGCTCTGTATTGATGGCTCAGAGCCTGGAGCCTGCTTCAGATTCTGTGTCTGCCTCTCTCTCTGCCCTTCCCCTGCTCACACTCTGTCTCTTTGTCTCTCAAAAATAAATAAACGTTAAAAAAATTAAAAAAAAAAAGCCAAATTTAAAATTTTAACTCATAGCCCTCTGTATTCTTAAAGCAGATATATTAATCTCACTTGGGAATTGAGAGGCCATTATCTGTATCAGTAATCTGTGATGGGGAAAATAACCTGATCACTATAGGGCCTTGTATGCTCTGTGGAACAGACACGAAGTGGTAGACTGAACAGTGGCTTCTGGTTTGATGATTCAAAGCTTACATCCAGGCTCTACAGCTTAGGTGAGTCTCTAAACTTCATCATTGCCTGTAAAATTCTATCTCACAGGGTTATCTTGAGCATTAAATTGAATGATGTGGGGAAAATCAACTAGCAGTACCTTAGAGAGAAAGTGCTGAATTAGCGTTTGCTGAAATTCTGTAGGTACAGCATAATAAAGGTACAATAATTTGCTACATTTAATTTTCCTGAAATATAAGATTGAGAAAATACTTGCAAGCAAAGTGTAATGATACCTTTGGAAGAAAGGAACTAAGTTCTGAGTATTCATATTATCACTACCTTGCTACACCTCCATAATCTAAACCTTCTTCTCCTGGAAAAATCACCCACAAACGTCTTCGCAGATCTTGGGGATTGAAGCTCATTATCTACAAAACAATAAAGTAAAAGAATTGGTAAAAGCAGTTGTTGAAACACCATTATATCACTTCCAGGTTTGAAATGTTCTTCATTATAGGTAACTTAAATCCCCCACGACATAGAAAGACGTTTGTGGTCTAATCAATACCATACATACAGAAAATACATTAAAGTTTTATAACGTTTTATGTATTATACACCTCTATACTTTAATATACTTTACAGATACAGAGCGTGGGCACGCACGCAAGCAGGGGAGGGGCAGAGAGTGAGATACAGAATCCAAAGCAGGCTCTAGGCTCTGACTTGTCAGCACAGAGCCTGATGTGGGGCTTGAACCCATGGACTGCAAGATCATGACCTGAGCCGAAGTAAGACACTTAATCTACCGAGCCACCCAGACACCCCTAAATAATCTTACTTTTGACTTATAAAGTTGCTTCTGTCACTTGCTTAAAGCAGACTAACCATGGGCATGGTCCTTTGTCAGGCCATTTGAGTGGGAAGGGCTTGGTTTGGTTAAGTTTGGGTTTGTTTTACAGCCAAAAGGTACACATATTAGCAACTGGCTAACCTGGAAATGAAAACCAGTGGCTGAAGAAAAAAATATAGTTAACTTTGGAAACTCATTCTCATTGGAAATGGAAACCTATAAATACCTGGAAAAATACTCAAATTTTGTACCCTACTAAAGTGGTTAATAAGATCATCTTCACTGTGTGAAGGGCAGCACCATTATTGAACTCTAAATGAATAGATAGATCATTTAGGTTTTTCCTTTGTAAATCTATGTAATTACTTGACTAAAATTGGGCCAACAGAACATTACAAATATTACTCTTAGAAGAAAAGTGACTGGACCTGGACAAAAAGAAGTGGATTTAATGCCTCCATTTTATGAAAGTAGAATGAACTCTCACATTTAAATATCCAGAGAGGCTCAGTATGTAATCTCCTTATGCCAGGGCACAGTTGCCATAAAACATATACATTAGTTACATGAATTCGTATCTCACTAAAAAAATCCCAGATGTAACAAAAACTTCAATGCATATGACAAATATTCTACAAATAGCATAGGTAAGCTATACGGCAATGCAAATGAGAGATATTTAAGGTTAAAACATTTGTTTTTATTGGTTTGTTTGTTTCTTGCTCCCTCTGATGATTCCTTGTCCCTATGGCTGCTCCCCCAAACCTAAGGCTGTTACTGATCTCTCTTGCTATTCCCCCAAATCTGAGACTGTTCCCCTGGAAATCCTGGTTATTCTTCTTTTTCCTGTGTCTAATACCTGAAGATTTGCTGTTCCCTGGAAAAACTACCTTTAAGTAATAACTTTTAATAAATGCCTAATATTTTTAAAAATTTTGGGGGGGGGCACCTGGGTGGCTCAGTCGGTTAAGCGTCCAACTTTGGCTCAGGTCATGATGTCACAATTCAAGCCTAGCATCGGGCTCTGTGCTGACAGCTCAGAGACTGGAGCTGCTTCAGATTCTGTGTCTCCTTCTCTCTCTCCCCTTTCCCCACTCAAGCTCTGTCTCTTTCTCAAAAATAAACAAACATTAAAAAATTTTAAAAAATAAAAATTTTTTTTCTCCTGCAATTTCCCCCAGGAGCAAAAACACTACTGCAAAAAACAACTTTATCTACCACTTAGGAAGAAACTTTGATGCTAATTTTGCTATCAGATTTGCCATTCTGCCAAAGCAATCAAATTTTTCTCGTAAGTTTTTATTTCACATTTATTTGATGGATGTCAAAATCTAGGGTGACAATTTTATTTTATTTAAAAATGCTTATTTATTTTGAGAGATAGAGAGAACATGAGCAGTGGAGGGGCAGAGAGAGAGGGAGAGAGAATCCAGAGCAGGTTCCATGCTGACAGTGCAGAGCCCTGTGTGGAGCTCGAATTCATGTACCATGAGATCATGACCTGAACCGAAATCAAAAACTGGATGCTTTAACTGACTGAGCCACCCAGGTTTCCTATAGTGACAATTTTAAACAACTGTTTTGTACCACCTGGTCTGTCATTCTGCAAAATCTTCAAGTTTCAGGGTCAAAAAATAAAGGGACATTTAATCATTTAAAACATCTAAAGGTGTTTTGCATCTTTTCACCACTACAACAGCAAGTTATGTTCCATGAAACCAGCCCACTAGAGACTGACCACACAGTTGTTATGAATATGAAAATCTGAAGTAGGTAATGACTAGGGTGGGGAGTGGCCTTGGAGACCACTGGATCAAGGGAATCACTCATAATTCTCTATGCTCTTAGTCAAGCATAATTCTAAATGCTCTTAGTCAAGCTCTGCTGCTAAAAAGTTATCTGCTCCCACTTAGGAGGATGCCGATTGGCTTTGTCCTTCAATATTTACTACTGAGGTTCCATTAGGAAATGTACATGACTGTTTCTGAAATCAAGTAGCTAGGTATCTCAGTTGATCGGTCAACCATCTCAGATAATCTCTTTTCCCTCTGCATTCATTTTGAAGCTGTAACTACAACAATTATTACAGGGGCTTAATAATAAAAAGTCATGTCCAAGAGTGCCTGGGGGCTCAGTCAGTTAAGCGCCTGACTATGGATTTCGGCTCAGGTCATGATCTCATGGTTTGTGAGTTTGAGCCCTGCATTGTGTTCTGCGCTGACAATGGAACCTGCCTGGGACTCTCTCTCTCTCTCTCTCCCCCCCTGCCCCTCCCCAACTTGTGCTCACTAGCTTGCTCTCTCTCTCTCTCCTCTCAAAATAAATAAATATTTTTAAAAAATCACGTCCACATCTGGCCATAAAATAAGAAGTAAATGTTTTTGTGTTTTGAGATAGTTTTTCACTAGTCATTTTAAAACTTCCTTATAACCAGATCACTTAACATTTATTTGCAGTTGGTGTTAAATTGCAAATTAAAGGTAAATTAACTTGGGTTCTAAAGACAATAAAAAAGTTTGTTGACTACTTCTGAAAAAATACTTTTCATTTTGGTATTGTAACCAAAGACCGATTTCTTTCCTACATAAAAATTGTTTTTTAACTATGAATAACAAATGCTTATTGTAAAAATGTAAGTAACATACAAATATAAAAACAAAGTCTTCTCCCCTCTTCCCTTCTACCCATCCAATAATGTTCATATGGATATTTCCAGACTTTTATCAACCAAAAGCCTATTTTCTTACTCAAATATCTATTTCAAATCAGACACATAGCTTAAAAATAAAGACCTGAAACTCACTGCTTGAAATTACTCTGACATTTCAAAGTACAAGACATATACACATACGAAACTCTCTACATGCTTCTAAAGCTTAAGTACTAATGCAGCTAGCAATACTTAATTTAAGGACTCCAGTTGAAAAAATTCAAACTGTTTAGATTTGGAACCAAAAGTGGGTCTGGGCTGGCAGCCATGGGGCAAACCATTGAGTGGATATAAAACAGTACCTGCTGAAAGGAATCTTCAAACAATGTTTTTCTTGTCACTGTAATCTTTATGTGCTGTGGCATCGCCAGTTGCTGAAACATAAGAATGACTTAAGTCAACTCTCACCATTAAAGGGCCTATTGAAAAACTAAAAGGGTAAAGTTTTATTTACTTTTTATCTTTGCTTACAGAAACAGTAGACTATGAATTTATTCCAAGAATGTTTAACCATGCATTTGTGAGCATTCATGCTAATTAAGAACATTTAATATATAAGAAATAAAAGAAAACAAGATCTCATATGCAGTGCTTAATGAGTCAAATAAATCTTTATTTTCAAAAAACTAATTTAGATTATTCTTGCTTGCATGGGCCCTGTTAATTACAAGTTTGAAGTTTAAGAATATTCATTATAGTAACACTTTGCCTAGTACATTAATTTTATTTAGAACCCATAAAGAAATCATTAATTCAGCAAGTATTTATTTATATATCAGCAATAATTGACCATAACCAGGAAAAATACTCAGAATGTAACCATACATATATATAAATGTAACCATACATTTATATGTATATGTACATATGTATGTTACATACATATTATATGTATGATATATGTATATATCAAATGTTAAATATGAAAGGGGATGGTTACAACCTATACATCACAAAATGTTTTAACTCATTTGTTTGAAGATTTCTGCCATCTGAAAATTATGGGTAATGAAAGGAAAGCAGCAGTTTTTTTATTCAAACTGTTTCAAATTTATTCTTCTTGACAACAGAAGCCACAAATGATCTGATAAAAATATTTCTTTGCCCGAAAAATAGAGAAGAGAGATTCCAACACTTCCCATTTTCTCCGGTTCTCCTACGAGTTAATTATTTTCATAATAACTTTGTAATATAAGCAACATAACAAAGTAAAGGGAGTACAGAAAAGTCTGAAACTAACCTGACACCAGAACCGGAAATACTGAACTTTTGCCTTGAAGTCCCGTACATAGGCTATCTGTGGTCCATTGTCTCTGAGGAAGAATGTTAATATGACATATATAGCAGCTTGTAAGAATATATTGAAGGAAAGAAAAATACCACACCCCTTCAGTACTTAGTTAAATATAAAAACACTGTAGCACAGCATACTTCTAACATCACCTTAAAAATTATTTCTTCCCAGGACCAGTTTTTAAGTAAGACACAGAAATTTACATCTTTTTAAAACATTGTTGTGGGATTTTCTTTTATATTAGAGAAATTCAACAAGACCAAGTAAGGGAGGTTCTATCGGGCAATGTTGCCTATCCCCAAATCCATTCTTTCCTTTGTCCTTAAATCAGACTCTCGGTATCTAGCTGGGCAGACTGCTTCTTAGAATAAAGACACATTTCCCAGAGTCGTTGTGTGACTTAACCATGAAAGAACTGTAAACGTTATATAGGACTTCCAGGAAGGCTCTTTTAAAGACAGCAAAGATAGCTGGAAAGGGATTTTTTTCTCATTCCAGTTTGTTTTTCCTCCATCTTCCAGCCTGGAGTGTGACTATGATAGCTGAAGTTTTAGCAGCTATGAGGTAACCTTGAGAAAAGAGTCCATGGTGTGGAATGGTAGAACAGAAAGAAGCCTAGATCACTAATGACACCATGGGGCTTCCAAGCAAGCCCTGGAGTTCTTTTAATTTAATTTTCTAAATGTTCAATGTAGAAAAACTTGATTTTAGGAGCACCTGATGGCTCAGTTGGTAGAGCACATGGCTCTTGATCTTGGGGTTGTGAGTTTGAGCCCCACACTAGGCATAACGTTACTTAAAAATAAAGTATTAAAAAAAATACAACTGATTTTGTTTATTGACTTTGTATCCAGCAACACTATTAAATTCACTTACTAGTTCTACTAGTTTTTAGTAGATTCCTTATGATTTTCCATGTACACAGTTATGCTATATCTATGGGAAAAAAAAGCTTTATCTCTTCCTTTCCAATCTTAAAAAAATTTTTTTTAATGTTTATTTATTTTTGAGAGAGATCGAGGCAGAGCGAGAATGGGGGAGGGACAGACAGAGAGGAAGACACAGAATCCAAAGCAGGGTCCAGGCTTTGAGCTGTCAGCACAGAGCCCAACACAGGGCTCAAACTCACAAACCAGAAGATCATGACCTGAGCCAAAAGTCGGCCGCTTCACCAACTGAGCCACCCAGGTGCCCCCCTATATATCTTTGAAAAAATATATATTTACTTATATGGGGCGCCTGGGTGGCTCAGTTGGTAAGGTGTCCGACTCTTGATTTCAGCTCAGGTCATGATTTCACGGTTCATGAGTTCGAGCCCCACATCGGGCTATGCACTTCCAGTGTGGAGTCTGCTTGGGATTCTCTCTCTGCCCCAACCATGCTCATGTGCGTGCTCTCTCTCAAAATAAGTAAATAAACTTTAAAAAATAATTATCAAAAAAAAAAAATGTTTACTTATGTATTTTCAGGGGGAGGGAAGGAAGAGAGAGAGAGAGGGAGAGAAACCTAAGCAGAGAATCCCAAGTTCAGTGTGGAGCCCAACACTAGGCTCATTTCCACAAACATGAGGATCATGCCCTGTGCCAAAATCAAGTCAGATGCTTAAATGACTAAACCACTCAGGTGCCCCCCAGTCTATCTTGTATTTGTCTCTTAATTCATAGGACTACCAATTCAATGGTGAAAGAAGTAGTGTCAGTAGATATTGTCTTATTCTTGCTCTTAAAAGGTATTTCATCATTAAGATGATGTATCAAAGTTTCCAAGGCAGCTGAGAGTTTACATAAACGCATTTTATTTTCTCAAGTATTTTCTTTAAATGATGATTTTTCTCCTTTAATATGTTTATATAGTGAATTATATCAATTGATTTTTGTATATTAAACCAATATTGCTATCGTGGAATAAACTTGATATGATGATAGTGTAATATCCTTTTTATAGCTTGCTGGATTTAATTTGCCATTATTTTGTTAAAGATTTTTATACCCATGTTCACAGAAATATTAGCCAGTAATTTTTTTAATACTATTCTTGCTTGATTTTGCCATCAGGACTTATAGGAGCCTCATAAAATGAGTTGGAAAGTGTTTCAATCGCTTAAATTTTATGAAAGAATTTGAACAGGATTGATATTATTTATTACACATAGTTTTGATAAAATTTACCAGTGGAAGCCATCTAGCTCAGACTTTTCTTTGTGAGGGAACTGTTTAACTATGAATTCAATTTCTTTACTAGATACAGGGTTACTTAGATTTACTATTTCTTCTTGTGTTCATTTCGGTAGCTTGTATCTTTCCAGGAATTTGTCCATTTGACCTAAAATATCTAACTTCTTGGCATAAAGTTGTTCAAGCACACACTTTTTCTTTCAATGTGTGTAGGATATGTAGTGATGTCCTTCTTTCACTTTCATATTAGTAATTTGTGTTTTTTTTCCTCCTCAGGTTTACTAAGGGTTACTGATATTTTTTTAATGTTTATTTATTTATTTTGAGAGAGAGAGTGAGTAGGGGAGGGGCAGAGAGAGAGGGAGAAGAGAATCCCAAGCAGGCTCTCTGCTGTCAGTACAGAGCCTGAACACGTGGCTCAAATTCATGAACCATAAGATCACATGACCTGAGCAGAAACCAACAGTTGGACGCCCAACCAAATGAGCCACCCAGGCATCCTGGGATTAATCTTCTTCCAGATCCAACTTGTAGCTCTGACTTCTCTACTGCTTCACCTGCATTTCATTAATATCTGCTTTTATCCTTATTTCCTTTCTTGTGCTTATTTGGGGCTTAATTATTTTTCTAGATTCTTAAAAGCAGGTATCACTGATTTTATACCTTTCTTATTTATATTCTAATCCTATATAAGCAACACATTTTCCTCTGAGGATGATTTCTGTTAAACCCCATAAATTTTGATATGTTGTGTTTTTATTATCATTAAATACAATATTATTTCTAATTTCTCATGACTTCATTGAGCCGTGGGTTATTAACAGTGTGCTTAATGATGGAAAGAAATATATTTCTGTCATAAATAAAACACTAAAGTTTTATGGTTTTCTGTTATACATGCCCAAACTTAACTGAAACTAAAAATGAATGATACAAAAGTATCTATTATTTATTTAACATATCTAAATTCCAATTTCGTTAATACATAATTGGCCAAATTTCTGCTTTTTGCTTTAAACAGGAAGGATTTTAGTAAGCAGAAATTATAAAATTAAGAAGTAATGAGAGGCTAGCTGTGCCCAGACAGAGACACTACAAGAAAACTAATGACCAGCATTTCTTACAAACACTGATATAAGAGTCCTCAACAAAATATTACCAAGTTGAATTCACCAGTATATTAAAAGGATTAATATTTTAATCCCTTTGACCAAGTGGGATTTTCTTTTGGGATGCAAGGATGGTTCCACATATGAAAAATCAATCCTATACACCATACATTAGTAACAAAGACAAAAAAAAAACCCATATGATCATCTTGAGGTAAAACTCCAAAACCATTTGACAAAATTTAACATCCTTTTATGGTAAAAAATACTCAACAAACTAGGACTAAGAAGATCTACCTCAATATAAGAACCATATATGAAAATCCCACAGCGCAACATCAAATGAAAGCTTTCTCTCAAAGGTCAGGAACGAGGCAAGGATGCCTGTTTCCCTTCTATTCAACATAATAGTAGAAGTTCTAGCAGGGGCGCCTGGGTGGTTCAGTTGGTTGAGCATCCGACTTCAGCTCAGGTTGTGATCTCCCAATTCCTGAGTTCAAGCCCCACATTGGGCTCTGTGCTGACAGCTCAGAGCCTGGAGCCTGCTTCAGATTCCTTATCTCCCTCTCTCTGCCCCTACCCCACTCATGCTCTGTCTCTCAAAAATAAAAATGTTAAAAAAAAAAAAAATTAAAAAAAAAAAGTTTTAGCCAGAGCAATTAGACAAGAAACAAAAGACATCCAAATTGGAAAGGAAGAAGTAAAAATTATCTTTGTTTGAAGATTATATAATCTTATATTAAGAAAATCCTAAAGATTCCAGACAAAAAGCTACTAGAACTCATAAGTACATTCAGCAAAGTAGACTATAAAACAACACAAAAATCAGTTGCATTTCTATACACTAACAATCAATAATCTGAAAAGAAAGTTAAGAAAACAATTTCATTGACAAATAGCATCAAAAAAACAAAACAAACAAAAAGAAAAAAACAAAAAACAACAACCCACTCAGGAATAAACTAAACCTAGTAGGTAAAAGACTTGTACACTGGAAAACTACAAAAATATTGGCAGAAGAAATTAAAGAAGACAAATAAATGTAAAGACACCCTATGTTCATGGCTTAGAAGATGTGCTCCTGTTAAGATGTCAAAACAAACCAAAGAGAACTACAAATTCAATGCAATCTGTCAAAATTCCAGTGACATTTTTTGCAACAATAGAAAATCATCCTAAAATCATATGAAATCTCAAGGGTTCCTGAAAAGCCAAAGCAAAAGAGAACTTGGATGAGTTCAAAATTTAGTAAAACCTACAGTAATCAAAACAGTATACGGTACGAGGATAAAGACAGACGTATTGACCAATGGAATAGAAAGTCCAGAAACAAACCTTTGCGTATATATGGCCAAAAGATTTTTGACAAAGGTGCCAAGACCTTTCAACGGGGAAAAACATGGTCTTTTCAACAAATCAACAAATGGTGTAGGGAAAATTGGATATCCACTTGCTAAAAAATGGAACTTAGACCCTTTCCTAACAGCATTTATAAAAAATTAACTAAAAATGGACTCAAAACCTACATCTAAGAGCTAAAACTTCAGTGAATGAACAGAATAGGGAAAATATCTGCAAATGACATATCTGACAAGGGATTAATATTCAGAAAATAAAGAACTTCTAAAATTCAACAATAAAAAACCAAACAACCAGATTAAAAAAAATAGACAAAGAAGCTGAATAGACATTTCTTCAAAGAACATATACAAATATTTGGTCAATAAGCACATGAGCTACTTCATTCCCTTAAGTTGACATTTTTAAAAATCGAACAAATAGGAGTAACAACTGTTCGTGTGGATGTGGAAAAACTGGAACCTGTGTGCACTTTTGGTGGTAATGGAAAGAAAGCAGGTATCAGATTATCTGATAATTTCTAAACAGTTTTTTTTTTTAAACAGTTTTTTTTAGTGTTGTGTGAACAGATAACAAATATGAAAGGTCTCTAGGAGAAAATATTCAAGAGGATAATAAAAATACAAAATATTTAGTGGACAATGACCTATGGGCAAACCAACTTGAGAAACAGAAAGATCTGTACTCCTTGCTAATTCAGATTTTTAAAACAAAATCTCAGGAATCAGTTTTACTTTTAATCTGTGATGTTTAGAAAACTTACAGAGCAGATTTTCCAGTGCGGGGATCAATATAGGTGGTTGTTCTTCTATTGTGATCCACAAAATATGGAATTCCATCTACTGTGAATCTCATTTCCCACCCTTCGGGTAAGGGCTTTTCATTTAATTGACTACAAAACATAGGAAAAAATACAAATAAAAAATGTTGAGTTGTTTTTTTCCCAAGTACACAAAACAAAAATTACCCTTAAGTGGAGCATCATTTAGTCCAGTGTTTCCCGTAGTTTATTAGACCTTCTATCGAGATATCATACAAGCATGTTAAACCTGTCAATGGATTCGTGGAACCACTACTCAGTTTTTACCTATCTAGTTAGCCTATATTCTAATAAGCCTCCTAAACATCTTTGGTAACCAAGTTCTGCCCATTTTGCTTTTGAAGCCTTATATTCATTACTGTTTTCAATCCCCAAGAATATCCTTACCTCGGCATTATTCATCTTCCTTCTAAACTTTCAAGACACCCACCAAACTGGTTTTCCTGCCTCTAATGTCACTCTGGTCCTACATGCACTTAATATTCCTGACAGAATACTACAAGAGAGATCTGATCAAATTAGTTCCCTCACTCAAGTTACATCCATTGTTCACTGCTTAGCGCTGATCCCTGAACTCCAACATCTGGCACTCACTCTGCCCTCAACATTTACTTTCAGGTTTAACCCTGCATTCTACTTCCAACTCCCTTCCAGAAACCCTGTGATTTCACTGCCGTGCTACTCACCATTTCCCTAAACAACACATGATCTGTCATACCTCCAAGTGAAGCCTTTCCCCTTGTCCAGAATATCTAAATTATTCCCCTGTTAGCACAACTCGACTGTTCTTTCTTACATATTTCTAACTACTTCCTTGATACCTATCTTAAGACTTTGCTTAATCTGTCTTAAACTTCAGTTTGTTAAGAATGTCTATGTAATAAGACTATAAGAGGAAGAAATGAGACAATACAAGTTAAAAAGCTTGGCACATAGTAAGCCTTCAAATTGTTATTGTAAGAGTATTCCTCTTAGTATATATTAATCGTTATCTTTGGGTCTCTCAAAGTACTTCCTTCATACTGCTAGCACAGCACTTACCAACTTTTTCAGCTTGTGTGTCTGACAACAACTTCCCACCCTGCAAATATCACAAGTGTTTTAAAACAGAAACTAGATTATAAGCCAACAGTGAATTTTTGTTATATATTAAAATAATTGAGCCATTAGCATGTATATTCAAAACTGCTTACTAGTGAACCTAAGAAATTTTTACAATTTTATGTTTTATTTTTTAGAGAAAGTGAGCACATGAGTAGGAGAGAGGGGCAGAGGGAGATAGAGATCCCAAGGAGGCATGAAGGAGATCTACTGTCAGCATGAAGCTTGATGCAGGGCTTTGATCCCATGACCCTGTGATGATGACCTGAGCTGAAATCAAGAGTCAGACGCCCAACCAACTGAGCCATCCAGGCACCCCAGAAATTTTTACATTTTAAAATATTACACTAGAGGTGCCTGGGTGGCTCAGTCGGTTAAACATCCAATTTCAGCTCAGATCAAGATCTCATGGTTCGTGGGTTCAAGCCCCGCATTGAGCTCTATGCTGACAGCTGAGAGCCTGGAGCCTGCCTCAGATTCTGTCTCCCTCTCTCTCTCTGCCTGTCTCCCACTCATGCTCTGTCTCTAAAATAAATAAACATCGAAAAAAATTAAATATTACACTAAAATGGGTAGGGAACTACTGAACAATTTCTTTGTTGTTTGTGTTTGTGTATTCTGTCCTAATGGCAGCCAGTCTTTTTAGCTAGTTAGGTATATATGTGTTCAAGTTTTACCCAGGTTTGCTAGTTCATTTTTCTCTACTCTATAGCTTCAATTTTCTCACCTGGTGGGTTTAGTGAGAGAGAGAAAAAACTAGAAATGTCCAAGTTCACATCAGAAAGGAAGAAAGGAAAGGGTTGGAGGCATTTAAGCTGACTGGTTTTAGAGAGCCACTATGGCTGCAGGAGTGTCATTTTCATCAAGTGTACTTTAGAAAAACCAAAGGCTGAGAACCACTCTCTAGAACAGTAAGTATTTTGTAAACTATGTCAAAGGGTTAAGAACATTTCGCTTTACTCACAGAACTGAATAGAAATGTCAGATAAAATAGACTACCAAGAACTTTTTAAAGGTAACACTTATTTGTTAGAATTATATTTGCAAGATAGGCTCAGTAACAAGTTGTCTTGAAGACAAAACAAACTGGATAGAACTGGGTCATTTGTATTATTTATTAAAAAAGAATTCTCACTGGCTCTAAAACTTTAAAGGTCCAAGGGAGAACAAAAAATGGTAGCAAATTACAGAAAGGTTACATGGTCTATTCTGTCCTTCAAGAGAGAATTTTAAAGAGCTATTTAAAATGTTACCTTTGAAATTCTTAATTCTTCCTTTTCGGGAAACTGAAATACTTAAGTTAAATATCATAACAACATAAAAAATGTTGATTTGTTAGTATCCAGAAATAGTTTTTCTTAAAATTTTCAGGCAGGGAATGTGTGAAGAATAAATCAGACCAAAAGAGAGATCTGGCCTCTGCCCTCTACTACTGGTAGGCCTCTGGAATGTCCTGCATGTCATGAGTATCTTTGTTTGCTTGGGAACTGGGAACACCAGACAGTCAACAATGTGATTTATGATGGAGGCTTTGGGACACCCCGTGTCAGCTCTAACCTCTGGAGAATTGGAAACTGAAGATATTAAATTAGCTCAAACTACGGGGAAGGGCTGGAGACTAAAGGTTAACCATGTGGGCAGTACATGATGGAGCCCCAATAAAAACTCTGGATATCAGAGACTCAGGAGATTCCCTGGCAGGCAATACTCCATGCATACTGTTTCACATCAATCCTGGCTATGTGGAACCCTCTCCTATTCTGCCCTTATATCTCTTCCTTCTGTTGGCTGTAATTTGTATTCTTTCCCTGTGATAAATGTAACTTTGAGTATAGCAAGCTTCAGTGAGTTCTAGTCTCTTGAGTGAGTTATCAAACCTGAAAGTGGTTGTGGGAACCCCCGAATTCGTACACAGATGGTTTGAAGTGAGAGCAATCTCGTGGAGACTGCTCTCTGACTATAGAAATTCCATTTATAGAACCTCCATTCCTTGCAGAGTGGAACCCTCAGGTGGTCTGATAAATGCACATTATTAGATTTTATTATGAGCTGAACTGTATCCACCTGCAAATTCCTACATTGAAGTACTAACCCTCAGTACCTCACCATGTGACCTTATTTGGAAACAGGGTCATTGCAGACAGTTAAGATGAGATCATACTGGAGTACAGTGGACCATTAATCCAATATGGCTGGTGTCCTTATAAAAAGGGGAAATTTGGACACGGAGACATGCAGACCCAAAGAACGCCATGTGGAAACTGCAGCTGTGCTGTCACAAACCAAACTATCAGAAACTAGGAGAAGGGCCTGGAAAAAATCCTCCTCTAGTGCCTTCAGAGGGAGAAAAGCCCTGCCTACACCCTGCTTCCTGGACTATGAGACTAATTTGTATTGGTTATGCCATTTAACTTGTGGTACTTTGGTAAGGTAGCTCTACCAAGTATATACTTTATACAGTTACCAAAACTTTAAAAGAAATTCATCTTTGAGATACAAATTTCCAATTTTAAAATAAATAAGTCACAGGGAAGTAAGGTACAGCAAAGGCAATATAGTCAGGAATGTCATAATAACTTTGTATGGTGATAGAGGGTAATGGAGATTTATTGTGGTGATAATTTCACAATGTATATAAATGTCAAATCACTATGTTCTACACCTGGAAGTAACAGAATATTTTATGTCAACTATACTTCAATAAAAAAAGACAAATTTGGAATAATAGTATAGGTCTCTTCATTACTATACTGACTAGCAAGTTCCTGCAATGATCTATATAAATAGTATTTTGATATAACTGGAACAACTGCAACATGATATTAAAAACCTAGGATTTCTACTGACAGCAAAATCCGAGGCATTGCTAATTCTGTCATAGCTTACAATCACAACAGAAGGAAACACTCAATTTCAGGTAAAGGTTAGTAAAACTGAATCTGTTCTTATTCCCCCTAAGTCACATATTCCCTGAATTCTGTCTGGCGATCCGAGGTTGTAAAACCTTGCTTTAGAATTACTAATCTAGTCTTATTAATAATAAATAAGAATCTTTGAATACATAGTATATTTATATATACCAGAGAAATCTTTCCCCTACTCTCAAGAAAGCCACATTCATTATATGAAATCATACAATTTTTTCTCTAGTTTCTAAAGTATATAGGTGAGTAATGTTTAAGGACTTTGAGGAAAAAACATGTAACTTGATTTTTCCCATAACTGAGTCAGAAACAGGGTACAATATTAAGAGGTTATCTATATACTAGTAATTGAAAGTTTCTTACCCTTGACTTCTGGGGTCCTCCCATTGTGTAATACGAGTGTTGTGGTTGACAAAATATACTCTACCATTGCTGTCTGTTCTCTTCTCTTTAAAAAAAAAAAAAAAAAAAAGCAAAGTGTTAGAGTTGGCATAGTCTGCTTCTGGAAACTAAAATCAAATGTGCTGAATTTGTCCATTTGTCATTGCATTGATTTTGTAGTTAAAAAAATTTTTTTTTAATGCTTACTTATTTTGAGAGAGAGAGTACACAAGTAGGGAAGGGGCAGAGAAAGAGAATCCCAAGCAGGCTCCACGCTCTCAGCACAGAGCCAGACAGGGGGCTCAAACTCACAAACTGTGAGATCATGACCTGAGATGAAACCAAAAATTGGATGGACACTTAACCGACTAAGCCACCCAAGGGCCCCTGTAGTTTTAAAATCAAAACTTTAAAAGGTTTGATTAATTCTTTCACTATTAAATTCATATACTTGCTAGAGTTATAAAAATATCATCACAGTCTAGAAGCTAAACAGATTTAATTCACAATTAAACAATTAGGACCTTTTTGTTCAATCTACCCAAAGGTAGCAAGAATAATTAACGTTTTAACTTTTCATACATGACCTCATTTTATCCTTAACAGTCCCAGAAGTAGATGGTTTCAGTTCATCTGGAAGATAAGGAAACTTGGACAGGTTAAATGATCTGTCCCAAATCTCAGAACCAAGTAGCAGTGACAGAATGGAACTCAGGTCTCTGTTCAGGGATTTTCTGCATACTGCATCAACTCATT
Source organism: Paguma larvata (assembly GCA_030068075.1). Lineage (NCBI taxonomy): Eukaryota > Metazoa > Chordata > Mammalia > Carnivora > Viverridae > Paguma > Paguma larvata. The sequence goes on along the minus strand of CM057844.1, from coordinate 25,411,231 downwards.
CCTTAAAATAATGATGACTGGGGGACACAACTTGTTTCTTTGTTATATGCTAGGCATTATTCAACTAGGGAAGACAGTGTTACAAAATATATCCTGTTCTTTAATACACTCAGTTTCCGAATCCTAAATATCTATAGTAACTTTCTACACAAAGGCTGGACAGAGAGCTCAGTTCTTTAATGTACTTGCTTTGAAACTGCTACTTCTTTCCCTGTCTGCCTCTTTATTTAGGATTCTTCTTGTTTTCTTATCCCGCTCTACAAAATTTCCCCTGTATCCCTGAGCTTTCTCATTAGGGCTTAGAAGACATGTGGATATCATTTTCTCTTTTAATAATCAAATAGTTTAAATTTTTTTAAGTTCTCTTGTTTTGAACTATTATTGACTTCTCTGTTCTATTACCAATTAATTCTTCATCAAAAGATAATTCCTGTACCTGAATTTTTTTTAGATGTCTCAAAATGAATTAACTGAAGAATATAGAATGGATTTCAACATTAAAATTTTAAGGTTAATTCCAAGCTGATAAAGCCATTTTTTATTTTATATGGTTTGAAAAATTGGTATCTATTTTTCAAGTGACATTTAGGTCCCTTGAATCGTTCTCTAAGCAAGCTACTGCAGGACAAGTCTTAGGCCAAATTATATAGCTATGTCAAGTTAGTATTTGGTAACTTTTAACTGTATCTCCAGCATTGATTTCATGATTTAGAGTAGAGTGATGATATGTGAAGTTAGAAAGGGGATGCTGGTGAGCATCATGAACCCCATCCTGACATCTCAGCTACTTTCTACATCATTTGAGCCTAAAATAGAAATAGAACCCCAAGTGTGCATAATATACAGGCAAATGAGATTCTGCATCTTGTGATGCATTGTGAATATCAATACTGGCCTTGCTGCTCATGGCATCTTCAGTGTAAAATAACCAACTTTAAGTCTGTCTTAGAGGCAAAAAGAAGCATCCACAGTGCTACACCTGGCTACGAGATAATATTAGTTAATATTCTTGGCAGTCATATTAAATTTAAAAATTTTAAGTATATTTGCAAAATCTATAATATTTTTTTGTATTCAAATAATTTTAAGGTAATTTTTTAAATCTGAAAGGAATACCCTAAGTGTATACCTGCCACGTAAATTCAGATTTCAGGACCAGTGATTTTCTCTTCAAAAGTTAACTTGAGGCAGGATCAATTTAATAGAAAACTGATTTTTAAAAATTTTTTTATAATAGTTTATTTTCAAATTGGTTTACATATAACATCCAGTGTTCATCCCAACACATGCCCTCTTTAATGTCCGTCACCCCCTCTCCCCCCTCCCTCACCCTCCTTGCCCTCAGTTTGTTCTTAGTCTTTGAGAGTCTCTTATGTTTTATCTCCCTCCCTCTCGGAGAAAACTGATTTTCTATGTATGTTCTAGGTACATACTGCTGATACCAGCAATTCTTGGAAGAAACTGTGAAAAACACAATTTAAAAAGGTGGATGTACTTGCAAACTGAAGGCTCATCTGCCTTTAATGAGAAGTACGATGGCTCTAGAACTGATTTCTTTCTTCGTTGAAAGAAGTCACGCGATAAACAATACTGAGATTACTGAACATCAAACCTGAATGCAGATCAGAGTACTTCCTGACTCGATGAATCAAACAGCAAAAAACAGAAGCTTCTTGCTTTTCTACATGTTCTTTCACAGCAACTCTCAAAGTGAGAAAATATCTTTAGACTTGATGGGTAAAACCAGTTATACAAAGCCCTATTAGACTACATTGTTGAACAGAAAGCATTCATTGTACTCCAGCCTCTTTAATTTGCGTGTATTAAAAATTCTTCACTGTCAGCCTGTGAGGCGGTAATGTCTAGTCCAAGCACAAAAATGTCTGAAAAGTGAGGAAGCTGGATTTAAAATACATACTGTGTTGGGGTGCCTTGCTCTCTGTCTCTCTCAAAATAAAAAAAATAAAAAATAAAATAACATACATATTATGTCACAAAAATACTGCTGTCAATTTCAGAATGTAAACACAGGCAGTAAGTTGAGGTTTTATTTCCTGGGTCAATCCCGAGGATATGTCAGGTAGGGTTTCACCAGTTACAATATACCAATGTTGTTACTGATTTCACAAATAAGGCATGTGCCCCAAAGGAAGAGAGTCATGAAGCAGTGTTCAGTCTAAGTAACAGGATAATCCTAAACTCCTTCAGAAAGAGGGGTATACCTTGATTTCTGAAGTATGAAACATAAAAATAAGCAGAATGTAAAATAAGCAAGGCAAGATTCTGACAACATGGGTAGGCTGAGATTGGGTTTTCAGAGGCAGTATTTTAGGGAGGTGTTGTTGGCTAACCTGAAAATGAGAAAGATCCTAATGATGAGGATAATAATAAACATAGAAAGCACCAACTTGCAGGAAAAGCTTTTTTGAATAAAGGCAATATAGCCGACAATTCATGCTTCTACGGGCAAGAGGCCATTTTTTTCCTACAGCTGCTCTGGAGAAGGAGTAAAATGATTTGTGTTTCTGACAATTGGGTCATGGTTTATCTGTAATAAAATTAAGAGGATAGCATGTGACCTTCAGATGTATCCTTTCGGTGCATCAATTTCTCCTCTTTAACATGGACATACGACAATTCTAGAAACAAAAGCTGGGAAAATCATCGATGTGTAGGATGCAATCTGACATACCAATCATGTATTCTTCACTCTGAAACTCACACACAAGACTCCTTATCATGCTGCCATGCTTTGGTGAAGCAGAAGTTCACAATTCACTTTCATATGCCCTCCCTTTGTTACACGATAATAGCAATAACAGTTACAAGTATGAACTATTACATTTTTTATTTTTTTGTCTCACAAGAGTGTTAAAGATAAATAACTCTAAGAGCAATGGGGCTTCTCACAGTATCCAGTATCATTTACTGTCCCGATTCATGTGATCTTGACACATTAATTTTTTTCTCCATTCCTCAATAAAGTAATGCTGGAGCAATCTATTTTAAAGACCAATGCCTTTCAACACGACTATCTAGAAATATTATTTTCAGAATTTACCCCCAAATTATGAAATATCTGTGGCTCTTAAACATATAACTTCAAGGAGTTCCATAAGTGGGTTTGCTGTTTTCTACTTTCTAAACTCTCTTCGGCTGCCATGCAAAACTATATATAGCCATGTTTATTCTGGAACCCTGCTACTATGACTTATATAATACCATAAAACAAAATTGCTAGAGTAGGCCCATCTTAAAATCTATTAACAAAGTTGAATTAATAGAACATGCCATATCGGCCAGTGCAGGGCACAATGTCACCAGCCTAAGATGGTCCCCTTTCCACTGTTCTTTCAAGATTACATCAACTCACCCACGCTCTGAACAGTGTTTTTATTTTTTTTAAGTTTATTTATTTTGAGAAAGAGAGAAAGCACACACATACAAGTGAGGGAGGGCCAGAGAGAGGAAGGGAGAGAGAATCCCAACCAGACTCCCTGCTGTCAGTGCACAGCCCGACGTGGGGCTTGATACACCTTGAGATCATGACCTGAGTCGAAATGAAGAGTCAGATGCTTAACAGACTGAGCCACCCAGGCACCCCTGAACAGTGTTTAAAAAGCTTTTTATTTTGGAATAACTATTACAGGATGTTGCAAAAATCATTCTAAGAATCTCAAAGATCCTTTACCAGTTTCTCCCCATGGTAATATCTTATATAGCTGTAGTACAATATCGAAACCAGGAAATTGACTGGTATGTTACTGTTAACTCTAGACTTTATGCCATTTTCACCAATTTTTAAGCTGAATTCATTAACATGAATGTATAGTTCTACACACTTTTATCCCATATATATAGATTTGTGTAATCACCACCACAGCTAAGATATAAAACTATTTCACCACCATGTAAGAACAACTTATATTATTACCTCCTGTATTTGCACCCACCTACAACTGGCTCTGACTCCTGACAACTACTAATCTGTTTTCCATTTCTGTAATTTTGTCGTTTTGAAAATACTATATAAAATGAATCATACAGTATGTAATCTTTTGAGATTGATTTATTTTCACTAAGCACAATGCCCTTGAGGTCCATTCAGATTATTATATCAATAATCTATTTCTTCTTATTGTTAAGTGAGCAAAATATTTTTAATCTTTAAAAGAGTAAAGTAGAGACATCTGGGTGGCTTAGTCGGTTAAGTGACTTTGGCTCAGGTCATGATCTCACGGTTTGTGGGTTTGGGCCCCGTGTCGGGCTCTGTGCTGACGGCTCAGAGCCTGGAGCCTGCTTGATTCTGTGTCTCCCTCTCTCTCTGCCCTTCCCCTGCTCTCCCTCTCTGTCTCTGTCTCAAAAATAAACAAACATTAAAAAAAAAAAAGAGAAACAATTCTGAATTGCAATATAAGCTAATTATAATAAGAAAGTCAACTTATAACTTTAATGCCTTTTTGGGCAATTTAATTCAGAGTGCCAAATGGGTATTAAACTAACACGCCCAAAAAGCCTCCAGGCATTGACTCTGGCAAGAGAAGGCTATTACCCATAAATATTTGATTTTTAAAATGGCCAAATACAATGAAAAAAAAAATGTGACTTACCCCATCCAGGTGGCAGGGGACCAAGAGGATCAAATTCTTTATTTTGTGATGTAGTAAACAAATCTTGATTCTAAAAAATAACAACAACAAAAAAGGTGAAATAATGAACAACTTAATCAGGTAATCTGAAAGCAAGGTTAGGAGTTCTGGGATGTCCTTCCCTGGCCATGTGCAATGTAACACACTCTTACTGAGTTCACATCTTAAGAGATATGTCACATGGACAGTGGATAAATGCCAGTACACTCTGGTGGAGAAAAAAAATATTTTTAAACATTAATGCTTGAAATCATTTGAAATTCAATTATTACAAATATATGATCCTCAACCCCAAAGGACCATTTTCTTCTTCTTCAGCTACAAATTAGTAATTAAAGAAATATATAAATCTTCAGAGTCATTTATAAACAGTACTCAGAATCATTGGATGGCTGAGAATAACCTTGTATTTCTATCCCAAAAAGAATCACATACAGAACATGGTAAACACAAATTCTGTGGGAGTTGGGGGAGCAGGAAGAACGGCCTGTCAGATGAGTAAAAAGAAAGAATTCCAGTTTGAAAGAGTTGACAAGCCTAGATCTGTATAGAAGACCTTTTAAATTCCTGTTTCCAATGACCACATTGGTGGTGACAGAGAAGTCTGGCTAGATAAAAGGAAACCATTTGGAAAAAGGAGTCAACCACTGATAAAAGAAAAGCAAAAGTCATAGTGACTCTATGCAGGGTTAGTGGTTATATTCTGGTTTAAATGTATAATAAAGTGAAGATAATATGTGGTCTCTCAGAGGAAGATTTGGTTAAATCATTTCTCCTTTAGTAAGATAAGACAAGTAAATAATAGACTCTAACTGCTTTTCAAACAAAAATTATTAATAGAAAAAATATACAAGTAAAATAAGGAAACTGAGGTCCATGTATCCAGCACAAAGATTCAACAATTATTAAGACCGCCAAATTTTCTCCCCCCCGCTTCTTTGCTGAATCATTGAGTCATTTCACCCCTATGTCTTTCTAAAATTTGTGGACATCTTACATACCATAATATTGTTGTCACGCCTAAGAATCTATGTTAAGTTTATTATCTAATACCCAATCACTAATTAAGTCCCATCTTGCATTTGGCTGAATCTTCTAAGTCTTGATCTATAGCAGTTCTCCCACTTTTTTTTTTCCTTCTTGTCACAGACTTAGTAAAGAAACTGGGTTAACTGTCAAAGTTTTAAAGCCTATGACAGATATTCTATTTCTGATTTAATAGCTCTTAGAAGACCTGTGAAGAACTGGTCTTGCTCCTCCAAGACAGACACAGTTATGAAAAGGGGTGAGAGCAGAGAGGCCAGGAAGAAATACCACAAAAGGTTTGAACCCTGGTTATGGAAGAGGTTTGAAAAGTCTGGCATATGACAAACTATTTTGATAATTTTCTAAGACCCTAGCCCATCCCACTGGCTCTCCCTGGTTAAATAAGCTGGGGTCATACATGTTGAAACCATGTGCCAGGAAGAGCCAGTATACAATGTTCCATCATCAACCATTTCCATTCTGAGGTTAAAAATACTAGGTGTAGGGGTGTGCCTGGCTGGCTCAGTCGGTAGAGCGTGTGATTCTTGATCTTAGAGTAATGAGTTGGCTGTGGAGCCTACTTTAAAAATAAATGCGGGGTGCCTGGGTGGCTCAGTTGGTTGAGATTCTGACTCTTGATTTCAGTTCAGGTCATGATCCCAAGGTCACGGGATTGAGCCCCATGTTGAGCTCTGCACTGGGCATGAAGCCTAGTTAAGATTCTCTCCCCTTTCTCTGACCCCTCCGCAGCTCAAACATTCTCTCTCTCTCTCTCAAAAAAAAAAAAAAGCTATCTAGGTGTATGACAGTCTATTGACCTGGAACAAAGGCCATTTTATAAAACAAGTAAACTTGCCAGCAATATGCCACCAACCACCCCACCATTTTTTTAAGTAGTGGTGGTAGTAGTGCTAGCTATGTTAAGGGGTAACTAAAATAGGCTGTTTAAGTTATGATTTAAAAATATTCTATAACAAGAGAAAAATTTCATAAAAATGGTCAGCTTCAGCTTCTTTTGGATAAAAGGGGGGGAAGAAAAGATAAAAGATAGGACATGGACAATGAGGTAAAAGCTGCAATTCAAGAAAAGTTCCAAAGACTCCAAGTATCAAATTGGTGAAGTTTACAATGAAGCAATAGACATTGTTGGTGTTCTGGAAATATGCTAAGTCAATCTCTAAAAAGAATGTCCTTAAAAGATCATGTACTGTTGGCATGCCTGGGTGGCTCAGTTGGTTGAGCATCTGACTCTTGATTTTGGCTCAAGTCATGATCTCACAGTTTTTGTGGGTTCAAGACCTATGTTGGGCTCTGAGCTGACAGCATGGAGCCTGTTTAAGATTCTCCCCCTCTCTCTTGCTCACACTCTGTCTCTCTCAAAATAAATAAACTTAAAAAAAAAAAAGACCATATACTGTAAAGTAAGTTAAAACACACATTTACAATGTGGATATGAGGGAAAGAAAAAATGAAAACTAACATTTTTATGCATCTAATATGTCCCGACCATATTAGGAACCTTATTTTACAGAACCCTCAAAAAAACAAAACAAAATAAAAACCCTCTGAAGTAACTTCATATATTTATTTTATACATAAAGTAAATGAGTCTTGATGAGGTTAAGTAACTTACTCAAAGTCAAATAGAGAAAGTAACTGTGGAACCAGGATTCGAACCCAGATGTGTCTGACTCCGAAGCCAATGCTCTTTCCACTGGACACCCATGTGGAAAATAGCTTTAAAGAAGGCAGGCAAGCTAGGCATTCAAACCTAGAAGAAATTTGGCCAGGCATACCAAAGGTGACTATAATTTAGAAAGAAAGGAAGATGTAAAACAGCACAGAAAAAAAAAATGAAAAAGGTAAGGTAGACAAAAGACATTAATTTCACTTCTAAAACCACTGGGGAGAAATATAGTGACAGCTGCCTATAGAAGGTGGAAGGAAAAATTGTCATATGAAAGAAAGTATCTTAATCATAACCAAGTAATGAAGGGAAGGCTGCTGATAGAGATGAATTTGTCTGAGCGCCTGGGTGGCTCAGTCGGTTAAGCATCTGACTCCTGATTTCAGCTCAGGTCATGATCTCATGATTCGTGAGATCAAGCCCCATGTCAGGCTCGGCAATGACAGCACGGAGCCTGCTTGGGATTCTCTTTCCCCCCTCTCTCTCTGCCTCTGCCCCACTTGTACTGTCTCTCTCTCAAAATAATAAACATTAAAAAAAAAAGATGAATTTGTCTATATCAGTGAATGAAAACTATTATGGTGGTAAGATCCAAGAAACAGATAGGAATATGGAGAAATGGGGGAAAAGTAATGCCTACAGAGGACAGGGTTTTACTCTGATATATTCTAACAGGGATGCTACCGATCAATGGTGGTGGAGGGGAAGAAATAGTAATGGAGCAGGTCAGCTTCTGCTGAACTCTTGGAGAGTTGATTTTTTTCTGTTTAAGTTCTATGTATTACTCAAACAAATCGCTCTTTTTGGCACACAGAAATCAGATTTCTCCAAGGACCATTTTCCCTTCTTCAGAGAAAAATTTTGTAATACTTTATGATTCGAGAAACTATAAAATCCCTAACACCAAAGACTACATAATAAAATGTTAATATATTTTGGCAAACTTTTCTCTATTATTGCAATATTACTCTAATGGAAAATATATAAAACTTAAACCATTTCTAGAAAGGAAATGTTTGCATACCAAAGTTAATACAATTTTGAAACCAGAAAAATATATTCAGAATAATCATATAAGGGATCGAATTTCTTTAGTCTCCTAGAGCACCAAACAATTTATTAGGTTAACTTTATTTTCATATGCTACAAAATGATTCAATTCTATCATCAGTTCTATATAGCCACTTAACAGTCCGATGCTCTTAGCAACAAACCTTCAAGTATGTTGATAAGCTAGGCAGTATGACATTTAAAACTGTTTTAATTCTCTTCACACTACTTGGCTTAAAATTCATGGATAAGATAATAATAAAAATAAAGCCAAGTATTATTATCTTATCCATGAATTTTAAGTTTTCCTAATTACTTTTTTATTTTTGATATTAACAAAGCAAAGGAAGTTGAATTTAAGAAGTTTCAAAGAGGTAAGAATAGATCACAGGCACAGAATACTCAAGACAAGATGTAAATAGAATATTTACCAACAGCAACAACTGGGTGCCATCTTACTTGTCTTTTTGGTACTTAACATTTCACATGCAAAATAAAGGTTAAAAACAAGTACTCTTAAATTTATACTGTAGCAGGCTGCTTACCCCGTAAATGAATCTCTGGTTAAACTGCTGCATTGCTCCTTGAAGCTGACTACGTTGGAGCTGCCACTGTTCATAATTCCGGACAGATTCCAATGTTGGCCTCTGCCACGTTGTTGTTCTTGTGAAATGGTCAACATAATAAATACGTCCCATGTTGTCAACCCGCCGTTCCCAGCTAAATCAGGACAAAAACAACCGAATTCAACAATTATCAGTGATACAGATATGAACTGAACAGGACTTCAAGATTTTACCTTAAGCTACTTTACATTTACCTGAACTCTTTTATTTTATATATATTTCTAATGGTCTTTAAGCAAATATAAAAGGAAGTTTCTAAATATTTCTTTCTTAAAAGTTCTTAATATATATCAGTCAGGTTTTAAAAACCTTTAAATGTATATTCAGTGAATAAGTCTCAAATTGTAATTAAGAAAAAAGTTCTCATTTTCTTTCCAATGTTCTTCTGACTGTTGAAATTCTAATAGGGACACAATTGTATATACAGCTTTTCACAAATCTCAAAAAGCAATTTTTCTACAAGATTACTACTAATGATCATTTCAAGTAGGTGCATAATATTAAATAAACATCAATACAATAACTTGGTGATTTCTACTTTGTTATTTATGGTTGTTTCCAATATTCTCATATTATAAAAAGTAAAATAATAAATACACTTAATACATCAATATTTTTCTTCCTTTGCATTACTTCTTCGGATAAATTTCCTGGAGAGGATTACTAAGGGTATGTGCATTACTATAGTTATAGATACTTTCTGCAAGAGTTGTAACCAATTTATACTACAACTCACAATGTTATGTGGTAAAGTTCCTCTATAATCTCACCAATACTGGATACTATATGCTAATTTTACAAGTGAAACAATACCTTTCAAGTGTGTATTTGAGATTACTAGCAAGATTAAATATCTCTCCCAAATTTGCTACTGACTTCCCTTGAATACAAATATTTTCTCCCATTTTCTATGAAGTAAATGGTAACTGCTTAACATCATGTATTAATATGTCCTTTAATTGACCCAACTATTTCTGCAATGACTTCATGATTATATATTAAAGTTTTTTATATAGTATAGACTTTATCTTCATATATATCATAGGGGATATAATTTTATTCAGTTAAATAATTACTCTTGATGAAACTAATTCTAAAACCCTGTGGTTTGAACGAAGCAAAGCACAGAAAGGAAAAACTTGGAAACAGCAAGACCTATGAAATCTTGAGGTCAGAAATGAAGGAAAACAAATCATCATCCTCAAATCAATTCTCTCTTCTTTCTAGTTTGCAACTACCACAACACAAAGCAGATACAGAAAAGACTGAAAAGAAGAGGAAAAGTAGGAATATACGGACGATTTTGCAGAGATATATCCATAGTTTTGAATAAATATTTTTCTTCTTTAATTCAGATACTTACCCAGGAGGTAGAGGTTCTGGTCTATCCCACGTTGTTCTTTTTTCAATATGATCTACGTAGTAAACTCGCCCATGCTGGTCCACTCTCTGCTCCCAACTTAAACACAAAGTTTAAAAGGCTGCTATGGAACCTGTCTTTGCTTTTTTCTCTTATATGACCATATTGCAGAACTGAGACAAATAAGTATGTCAATATATAAAGAAGATACCAAAAGAATTTAGGAATAAAGTCAAGAAATGGTATCCTGAGGATGACAGAGTAAATAAGATTTTTTCTGCAGAAGTATCTGCTCAAGAGATGCCTTGTATTTTTGAAGAGGTCTGAGGTAGATCCATTCAGGAGATAAAGTCTATCTCAATCTGATCATGGCATGTGCAAGACACTTGGTGGGGGAAAAAAAATGCTTGTAATTAATATTATGAAATCTGAAGAAAGACTGAGCCGCTAACTGAAGGGCAAAACCACTATTTGCATTCCAGAAGAACTGAAATCAAAGACTAAGACTTTATCAGATGTGTCTCTGTACCGTCTAACAGACAAAGTAAATCTGGGTATTCTAGACTCCTTGGTAGTTAATCCCCAAAGTGAGGAAGATAAGAATAAGTCATCACAGCTTAGAAGTACCAATCACTTTAGGGGTGACTGGGTGGCTCAGTTGGTTAAGTGTCCAACTCTTGGTTTAGGCTGACAGCACGGAGCCTGCTTGGGATTTTCTCTCTCCCTCTCTCTCTGCCCCTCTCCTGCTTGAGTGTGTGTGCTCTAAATAAATAAACTGACTTAAAAAAAAAAAAGGACCAATCACTTTGGAGAGTACCAGTTTTTGTTTGCTGCACAAATAACTTTCTAATTTGGCTTCCCATGTAGGTTTTGCAAAAGGAAAATGGCCTAACTATGCAGACAAATAATATTTGTTTGTAATTAAAATTTTCATAAGCATTTATTAATTTATCAGCCAATTAATTTTAATTAGATTCCAAGCTCTGGATTAATTTGAATGCCACAATATATATGTATATATACTATTAGAGTATTATTAATTTTTAAAATAATTAGTTGAAATTAAAACAGGGTTATGAGTACTAATTTTATCAGTTTCCTAAATTACTACTACTTTGCTATAATGACTTTATGATGGAAAAAAAAGTATTTTAAAAAGTGAGTTTGTTTTCCCCTTCAAAGAGAGAGCAATCTGAATTAGGTGAGTATTTTACTACTTGGCATTGGTTAACTTACTATGGTTCGGAGTCCTTCAATAAAAAAAATAATAATAAAAATAAAAAACTATGCCCTGGAAATGAGGAGGAGGGTGACTGCTAATGTGGTGAGGTTTTTTTGTTTAGTCTGACTCTAGATAGATACAGCCCCCCCACCTGCCAAAAGCAGTTACCACTGCTTGAAGATGGTTTTTTAAAGAATGAAATTCAGTATTATGTTCCTTATTAATAAGTATATGAGGAAATCTAAAGCAAACAAATGTTAACAAAAAACAGTTACTTACCCAGGTGGTAGGGGAGCTTGAGGTACAGGATTTAATGGCCTAGGGCCTGAGCCTCCAGATATAGTAAGAGGAATTATTAATCCAGATGCTGCTCCTTCGGATGCATTTGAATTTATATTTGTTGGTGGCAGAGAGCCCGTACTGGAACCATCACTTTCAGAAGTGGCAGATGGTGAACCATTGACAGATGCTATAAAAGATTTGTGGAAAACAACAATCTTTTATTTTCAGAAATGTAAATTTGGGATAGAATTTTAACTTAAAAAAATTAAAAGGCAGATGACACAGAAAATTTAAGATGTGGATATGTAGGTAAAAATAACTTACATAAAATAAACTTTTTAAAATAATTTTTTGGGTTCTATCTACTCCATTTTCTTTACTAATAATGAAGCACATGCAAATTCTGACTTCCTGATGCCATAAGAAATAAAAACTTTTAGAAAAGGAAAGCATTGGTATCCCTTGGTGTTATAAGTTCATTTAGTAATTTTTCAGATCCTTAAAATGGTCTTTTCTATGAAACTCTGCAGATCGAAGACCAATTTTTGATATTAGTTAAAATATAGAAAATATGACTTTAAGCAATAGTATTGTACACGGTACATCTTCAAGAACTACTCAACAGAAAAATTTCCGGGAGAAGTCACCAGTATTTTGACAAAGTAGTATATGATCTTAAAGACTGGGAATCTATTATTAAAACAATTTTTACTAAAAAGAGGGAAGATGTATAATTAAAAACAAAGTTGTTTAATAAAATGATTTGTAGGGGCAGTTGGGTGGCTCAGTCAGTTGAGCGTCTGACTTCAGCTCAGGTCATGATCTCGCGGTTTGTGAGTTGAAATCTTGTGCTGGGCTCTGGGCTGACAGCTCAGAGCCTGGAGCCTGCTTCTGTTTCTGTGTCTCCCTCTCTCTCTGCCCCTCCCCTACTCATCCTCTGTCTGTCTCTCTCTCTCAAAAATAAATATTTAAAAAAATGATTTGTAGACAACTAATTCACTTTTTTAATAATATTTTGTTGGTTTAATTTTTTTACATTCCCTGTACAGATACTAGCAGAGGGAAATAATAAATGATTAAAGATTCTATTCTGGCTAATCAGGGAAAATGGATATTCTACCTATAGCTATTAACATTTTTACTACATGAAATATATTCATGTTGTATAATTTTTGCTTCAAAATCTGAATATCATTTAGCATTGTTGGGTTACTCGCCATTTACTAATTGTCTTTTTAAAGAATATAATAAGACTAAGCAACCAGTTCCTTGACAATATGACATGCTTATGTCGACACTGTTATAAACCCTGATGAATAATGCACATAGGGTTCTCATTTTATTCCTCATTCTCAATAAAGCACTTGCCTCAATAGTTTTTCCCTAGAGGAATAGCTTATGGAAAAGGCATATCTCTGACTACCTATTCATAGAAAGATCATTCTTGGCCAAAATATAAAATATAAAAATACCGCTAGAAAACCAACCTGAAAGAGTATCCTGACACTTACCTTAGGATCAATTCCCAAACAGAAGATTATATACAATGACAGGATTGACAGTTACATCCCTAGTGTGTGGCTGGAATACACGGAATACACACCTGGTCTACGTGGGGTAGGTGGAGGTGGTCGTGAAGGTCTTGGAGGCCTAGAAGGTTTAAAACCGCCATTTGAGAGTGATGGAGAATTATTCCCATTGACCTTCCTATTTTCACCAGCCCCTGAATCCTCAGGTTCATCTGATCCATTTGGATTTGTTCTGGGTAAGAAGAGGGGAAAGGGAAGGTAAAATAAATGTTCACTGAATTTAATAAAAAACAAGAAGACCAAAGCTTAAAATTTCTGGCCGGCCTTGTCAAATAGATGAACAGTCCTTGGGTAGAGTCTTATATATAACCCTCAGAGCCCACCCAGCAGCCATAGAGTGAGGGGTTGTCTAAGGACAAAAGAAACATTTGGGACCCTTCAAAACTATTAGGTATGCTGGTTCAGATTTCAAATAAGTCTTTGGAGGCCCTGTCTAAGAAGGAACAGAGTCAAATCCTCAAAATCCCAATGCCTTAGAAAGGGCACTATTTTATTTCAAGGACAGATAATGTCCCCATCAATTTCCTGGTTTCCATTGGCTCTTAATATTCTTCAATTTTGGGGTGGGCTTGACTATTTTATGGCAGAAGAAAGAAGTATACTTATTTTCCAGAGACAAGGTGCTTTCTCTCCATCCCAGAAAATGGTATACAAAATGTTGAAAATTAGTGATCTAGAGCAGAGGTGTCATTTCTTCAGAGCAAGGACATCAATTGAAGGAAAAAAAAGAGAGGGGAGGATAGTAACAGGAAACGTCAGACTGAAAGTTATTACCAGTGTCAAATTATACTTGATTCCTTTTCCCAGGGGGACCTAGTCATGAATTAGACAGCAGAGTGTGAGTTTAGTCAGTTTGTAGGTGCCTCAGCTACGGCCCTGCTATCTACTGTATGGTAAGCAGCAAACTACTACACAGCATTAATCCATACTACAGTATTAATTGTTCAGAATAAGCCTGAACAAAGTAAAATCTAATCAATTCCAGAAATTAATACTGAGAGGCATACCACGTATTAAACCATTTTCAAACTATGTTCCTTTAAAGTTCTTTAGGGCTTTTCTACTTAAAGTATAGTCTTTGGAACAGAAGCAAAGGCAACACATAGGAGGCTTATTAAAAAAGCACAACCTTGAGGTGCCCAGATGGCTCAGTCAATTGGGTGACTGATTCTTGATTTTGGCTCAGGTCATGAACTCATGGGTTGTGGGATCAAGCCCTGTGTCAGGCTCATGCTGACAGTGTGGAGCCTGCTTGGGCTTTCTCTCCTCTCTCTGCCCGTCTTCACTCTCTCTCTCAAAATAAATAATCCTTTTTAAAAAGTTAAAAAAAAAGAAAGAAAGAAAGAAAGAAAGAAATGCACGATCTTGCACTCCACTCCCATGATCCACTATATCAGAACTGTAGCACTTTAATAAGATCCCCAGGTGATCTGTGTGAATAGTAGGATATAGCAAGACTGCCTTGTGCATACCTCAAATGCTTATTTGAATAAAACGAACAGCTCAGTAATTGGCAGTCAGCACCTGATTAGTGCTGGCTCCTAGAGGAAGGCCAAGCCACACCAGAATATGAACTGAATGCGGGAAGAGTCAGCTTTGACACTGCTCCCCCTCCCCTAGGTGCTGAGTTCCAGACCCATTTTGAGTAGCATACCCCTTTAAGACTCTGAGTATTGCCTCTCCGTATTATTTCAACACATTACTAGTTAGTTTTTAAAAACATTAAGAACTAATTTAGGTTCTTAATGCCTTTTAAAAGGTACACAACAAATGGCAGAATGGACCAGACATGGGAAATTGAGGTTTCTAGCTCTGACTCTGCTATTAAGAAGTTATGTGACCAAATAAAAGGTACTTAATCTCTTTGCATGTCAGTGCTGGTCAAGTTTTAGGAATATGTGAGGAAGGAGGAACATTCAGGGCATGAGGTATATATGCTATGAGGAGGGGGAAATTCAGAAACTGGATTCCAAAAATGCAATATCCTGTTGTTGAGGATTAAAATCTTGGAGATTTCAACATCCATGCTGTTTTCTAACACCTTGGCCTCAGTTTCCCAGTATAGTTATCTGACAATCTGGGTAGTATGATGACTCATTAAATGTCCTTGATGCTTAGAAACTATTCCTCCTTCTTAAACTCACAAATCTCTCTTACCTACAACCTTCTACTCCTTCTACCTGCCTCCCACTGTATCTTTGATTTGGTCTCATCAGGACCTTTAACCTCCTCTATATTCACAGTCCATCAGCTCCCTTCAAGTCCCACTTGGGCTCCATCATAGGCTCTACTTATTCTAGTGCCTTTCATTCCTTCACTATTGCCCAACATCCTCTAATCCCAAGCAAGCTTTTCATTACAACTGATCTTTCATTTACTTTTTCTACTACTATTCTTGAGGGCCAACAAGCAATAATAATGTTCCAGGTGTGAAATCAGTTGTATTTTAGCAGAGCAAATAAACTAGGTAAAGTCACAAATTAAAGGAGGGAGACTGTTCTATAAAAGGTCCTCATATATTTTCCACTGTGCCCAATAAAGAAAAGTCTGTGGGTTTTCACTTCCAGTGTCTAACAAGATAAAGTCTTTTTCTTACGTCCCGTTAGTATATGTGCTAGCCAAAGTGAGTACCTTTTTTCCTGTTAAAAAGAAGAAACCACAGCTCAAATCTCCTAGGAGCTAAACAACAGAAATGACAGAGGACTAGAACAACCTACACCACAGGTTCACTGGGATTGGTATATTGATATTAAAAATAACAGTAATAAAAAATTAATAGCAATTTGGTAGGGCAAAGGACTTTTACTAGGTGCTGTACAATTAAACAGACCTAGGCAAAAGATAAAAAGGAATTAAAACTGTTTCTTCAGTTTCCATCTTTTTATCCTGGCAGGTATCAGTTTCCTAAAGCTTGCTCATTTTAGAGACTGAGACGAGAGCTACAGTTGACCTTATTTAACAGCTGTAACTAGACTATACATATTGCTTGGAAATCAATCATTTTCTACATATTGAATCTACTCTTGACCACATTTCCAAACTGTAGATGACCTGATCTTGCCTCTTCCCTAACATGATGATTATCTGCTATCCTTCAATGTCTCATCTACCTTAAACTTTCTCTGTTCCAAAGGGGCGGCAGGGCCATGTCCAGCTGAGAAGGTGGCCCCTGAAACAGCCCAAGGAGATGAACAAGGAAGATAAGGCACTCAAGCAGAAACAGAAAGTAGAGAAGAAACTCAAGAAGCTAAAAGCAAAGGCTGCAGGGAAGGGCCTACCGTTGGAATTAAGAAATCTGGAAAGAGATACCTGGGTGGCTCAGTCAGTTGAGCTCAGGTAATTTTGGCTCAGGTCATGATCACAGGGTTGCGGGATTGAGCCTAACGCAGGACTCCAAGCTCGGCAGGACTCCAAGCTCGGCGTGGAGCCTGCTTGAGATCCTCCCTCCCCCCCTCCCTCCCTCCTGTCTTCTCCCCTGCTTGAGCTCTCTTAAAAAAAAGGAAAGAAGGGGCGCCTGGGTGGCTCAGTCGGTTAAGCGGCCGACTTCGGCTCAGGTCATGATCTTGCGGTCTGTGAGTTTGAGCCCCGCGTCGGGCTCTGTGCTGACAGCTCAGAGTCTGGAGCCTGCTTCAGATTCTGTGTCTCCCTCTCTCTCTGCCCTTCTCCTGCTCATGCTCTGTCTCTATGTCTCAAAAATAAATAAACGTTAAAAAAATTTATAAAAAAAAAAAAAAAAAAAGGAAAGAAACCTAGCAAAAAGTAACCTGCTCTTGTGCCTGAGGCAATGATGTTCCTCAATTCTACTCCTATTTACACATCTGAATTCCCTGTCTTTTGCAGCATTTGTTGCCTACTGTTGCTAGGATGAAATGTTCTCTTAGATTCTATTGTACATTTAAGAATAAAATTTCATTTAAAAAAATCAATAAAAAAACTTCTCTGTGCTCTTATCATCTTCATTTATTTGTTTCCCCTCCTGGGGGAGAAATGTCTCTTCACTACCGTCAAGGCTAATTTGCCTTTGTGTTCTCGATTTCGGCCTGTATCCTCTAGACTTTCCATCATCATTTAACACCTTTCTTCTATCTCCCATCATCTTCCTTCTTCCAGATCTTTTCTCTCAGTTCATAAATACAATCAAACCCCTCAACATAAAACACTCCTCAATCCTAACTGCTCTTCAAAACTGCGTTTTCCTTCATTACAACTTTTTGTATTTATGCAATTAAAGAACTTAGTATTTTTTAATTTTTCAAAGTGAAAGATTTTTAAAAGTGAAAAACAACTTCTAATCATAAAATAAAAATCACCTTCAGTCCTGCTTTCTGGAGATCATTACCATTAAGACATGGCACTGTCTCTTGCCAGTCCTTTTTCACTGGCTGTGTACGTGATCATACAATGTTCCCTATCTTGAGCAAATGTTTGTTCATTTTGTTACTCATTATATAGGGGGCATTTCCCCCAAATTGTTCAAAAACATAATATCTAATGACTATAGAAAATTCTAATACATAGAAATGTCATAATCTCGTTATATTCTTTTCTTTTTGGCGGGGGAGGAGGAGGTACTTCCTATTTCCTACAGACAGACTGTCAGAATAGAACACCTGGGTTAAAGTATACAAATATTTTGAAAACTGAAATACTGACTGCTAAATTTCACCTCTCTCAGCCTTCACAGAATTGAAGAGAATTAGAGTCTTGCTCTGGATTAAGCTTTGGTTTAAGGGAATGTTGTAGCTGGTTTGATCTTCTATCCAGACATATCAACAATAAGTCTGTTTTGCCTTATCATTTGTGTGTTCACTGAAATAGCCTTTTAATTTCCTTCAAGAACTTTTTCTTTGCACTCACAACTTGGCTAACTGTTTTGGCACAAAAGGCCTTGCTTTTGGCCTATCTTGGGTTTCAACATGCCTTCCTCACTAAGATTAATCATTTCTAGCTTTTCATTTCAAGTGAGAGACATGCAATTCTTCCTTTCGCTTGAGCACTTAAAGACCACTGTAGGGCTATTAACTGGCCTGTCATGACTCAGGGAACAAGAAGGCCCAAGAAGAGGGACAGAGATGGTGAACAGCCTATTAGTGGAGCAGTTAAAACACCCACAACATTTATCAGTTAAGTTCACTGTCTTACACGTGCATAGTCTGTGGTGCTCCATAACAGTTACAATAGTAACATCAAAGATCAGTGACCACAGACTTAGCATTGTAGACATAATAAAAATGACAAAGTCTGAAACAAAGCAAGAATCACCAAAATGTGACAAAGACACAAGCGAATGTTATTAAAAATAATGGCACTAACAGATTTGTTCAATGCAGGGTGGTCACAAACCTTTAATTTGTAAAAAATCAAAATATTTGCAAAGCACAATAAAATGAGGAATACTTGTATTTACAAACCAAAATCTCCATCTGGCCCCAAACTATGTAACACTAAAAATAACACACTTTAGGTTGCAGTAAAGCATGACAATTATGAGTCCACGCTCCAAAGGTAAGACAATCATGAGTCAACTGTACCACCACATTATTAACTCAGGCAAGTTCCTTTCCCTTTCTTAGCCTCGGTTTTCTCATCACCCATAAAAATGATATATACATACCTACCTCATAAAAATGTTTAAGATTAACTGAAATGACAGTATACGTGCTCATCATACTGCTTGACATAGAAGAGGCAATAAATATTAACTAATTGATTCTACTCTCAAATTCACCACTTACCATTTTCCCCTTTCAATTACTCTATCTTTAGCTAGACACTGTGACTGAGGATTTCCAACAACACACTTGTGTTGTTCCCCATCTCTACAACTGTTTTTCTTCCTTCCACCTAGAACTCCTCCTCTCTCCAATTTTCCAAGGCATGCAAAACCAAATTATAACTATGCTTTATGGTCTTATGTCAAATGCCATTTCTTCCATGAAGCTTTTATAATTTTGGTTATACTGATTTACATTTTTTTTTATTTTTATAATAGTTTATTTTCAAATTGGTTTACATATAACACCCAGTGTTCATCCCAACATGTGCCCTTTTTAATGCCCATCACCCCCTCTCCCCCCTCCCTCATCCCCCTTACCCTCAGTTTTTTCTTAGTCTTTGAGAGTCTCTTATGTTTTATCTCCCTCCCTCTCTGTGTCTTTTTTTCCTTTCCCCTCTTCCCCTCCCCCCGGTTTTTGCTTAGTCTCACAAAGTCCACCTATTCGTGGAAACATATGGTATCTGTCTTTTTCTGACTGACTTATTTCACTTAACATAATACCCTCCAGTTCCATCCATGTTGCTACACATGGCCAGATTTCATTTTTTCTCATTGCCACGTAGTAGTCCCTCGCCCAGTGATTTACATTTTTAAAAACCATCATGTATTATTTTCTAATAATAAAAATAAAAACAGTTCAAGAGAAGAAACAAAATTCAAACTAGTTCTGAAGTAAAAGGTTATGAGATTAAGGCAGAATGACAATTCTGTAAGTCTAGATTTTTCAAGAAATAGACTTTGTTACATAACTGAAAAAACTTCCCAAAACAGTTTGTTGTAATCTAAGAAATACCTAACCATAGTGGTTCTCAAAGTGTTTGGCCTAATCTAACACCATAGGCATCACCTGGAAACTTGTGAGAAGTGCAAATCTTGGGTCCAAACCCAGACCTAACAAATTGTGAACTGGAGACAAGACAGCCATCTGTGGTTGAATAAGTCTTCCCAGTGATTCTGATCACACTGAAGTTTGGGAAACATAGCCATAGTAAAATAGTACTCGTGGTTTATTTCAGTTCCTTTAGTAAGTGGATGTGAAACTAAAACTTGAAATGGATTCTGAAAACCAACACGGAAACCTATACACTATATAGAATTGTCAGCGTGAACTCACCACCACTTTACCTTTTAAAAGGGATTAGCTACTAACTACATGCTACTATGGCTTTGTTCCTCTGCTCCACATTCTTACAAACCTCTGCTTATCTCACCATGCATATATATCTAACTTATAACATAAGCCCAGATGTTTATGGACAGGATAAAGAACCCTGGAGAACCAAGATGCTAATACACTAAGATCCTAACAGTCAATAAAGTACTTCTAGCAACAAAATCTTAAATACTAGGCACCAATCATCTTGAACTTCATAAAAATGACAGCAGACAACACTGAATAACATAAGACATCCAGACATGCTACAGAGGAAAGCAGACTAACAACTATATTCACAGTATACAACAGTGCCTGAATTAGGACAAGAAGGTAATGTAACCTAAAGTTGTTTAGTATTCTTCCTAAATGGTAACTGGGAAAGGAATTGGAGGGGAGGGGCACAAAACTCTTGTTCACTGGGTATATACTGTCCTGCTTTTCAGTCTCATAGTTATGAAGTATGCAAATAAAAGCAATGGGAAAAAGCCAGTCATAGCCATGATTGTCATGTAGTAACATTTAAACAGCATTTGACAGTTTACAAAATGCTTTTCAAGCCAATCATCTCAGAGCTAAACTCTGGAATAAAAGCTAACGCAAAGGAATTCATACTTAACACAAAAGGTATGTTTAAAGATTAGTCTGGCAGTCTCAGAAACCTAAAGGACACTATTCCTCAGATTACTTATGACAATGGTTCACTTGGGTACAAGCACTGATTAAGTAAATAGCATGAAGCCAGGGCTCTAGGAATGCCTTTGTAAGACATTTACCGTTAACTAGAGTGGTTTCATAAAGTACTTTAAGAATGAGATTTGTAGGAGTGCCTGACTAGCTCAGTCGGTAGAGTATGTAACTCTTGATGTTGGGATTTTAAGTTTGAGCCCCACGTTGGGTGTAGAGTACTTAATAAAAAAAAAAAAAATTAAAAAAAGAGATTTGCAAAAAAGAGTGACTTAAATGAATCTTTTTCTTAAATTGTATTTATTTTGAGAGGGAGGGAGGGGGAGGGTAGGGGGAGGAAGGGAAAGAGAGAGAGAAAATCCCAAACAGGCTCAACACTGTCAGCATGGAGTGCAACAATGCTTGATCCCATAAACCGTGAGATCATGGCCTGAGCTGAAATCAAGAGTCAGCCGACTGTGCCCCTCAGGTGCCCCTTAACTGAACCTTTCAATAAGCATATAAAATTCTATGACATTCTCACTTATTAGTGGAATAATAGGGGTTTATTATATAAAAGAGGAGTTACCTGATGAACACACACTGAAATAGTAAAACGGTATTATGGAGAAAATTTCAGGAATTCAAAACTCTTATTAAACATAAAACTAAGGGGAAACACAAGAGGCTTGAGTTGTCTTCCAGTCTAGAGATCTGTATATAAATTTGAAAACCTTTTCTATTGCTTTTTAATCACATTGAGAAATAAAAGCAATTATTATTCCTGGACAAGATGTTACTAGTCCTTAATATTCCACCTCTTCGGATATTAGTGTAAGAGATGAGTTTCTGTCATAGGAGTGACTCTAAAAGGAGTTCTCTATTAGATAAAAGAGAACGGCTTTACACACTTTAATTTTCTCAACGATCTTGGTGAGTTATCTTTATTATGAAATTTTCCATACATCACAAAAGTATACAAACTAGTAGCACAAATTCCCTACCAACTCGGTTTCAACAACCATTAACATTTTTTTCTACTTGCTCCACCTCTCCTCTCCTGCACCATCTAACACTGTAATACCCCATCTTTCAGGGTATTTTCCCTTACGTTCTGTGATACTTTTTTCTATATTCTCCTTCTCTGATCATTTCTTCTGTGGTTCATCATCTTTCTACCCACTGTTTACTCAGTTTGGGGAAAAAGAAAGAATCCAATGGGATTTTATAACTCTCTAAGATATGTTACTCACTGCCTTAAGAGTAGGAGCATCTCCTTTCCTAAGTTTATCTCCCACTATCAATTTTCTAGGATAACCCTAAACATTTAAATGTTTAAATCAGTTAACTTCCAAGGCATTCAACACTTTTCAAGCCCTGGACCTCAAGGCAGATAGGCAAATGAAAGTGCTAAATCTACTGGCACCTGTCTGGCTCAGTCAAGAGAGTACTGACTCTTGATCTTAGGGTCGTGAATTTGAGTCCCACACTGGGTATAGAGATTACTAAAAGAAAAAAACAAACTTTAAAAAAAAGTGCTGAACCTTGGGTAAGAGTGAACAACTGGTACCAAGCTCTGCTCCTTTCAACAAAGGCCCAGAAGATACTATAGATGCTGATTACTTTCCCATATACCCAAAGCTTATAACCCAGCTTTCCTAGAAAAAATAAATTTAACAGTCCAGTGATGGCTCTAGGATTCTGAACTCCTTGCCTTTAGAAAAGTGCCAATATATTTACTTTCTACAAGCTGAAGGAAGTATTAGCAACTTGGGTATCCCTGTGCTACTCCAAAGAACTGCAGTCAAATAAGCTAAGTATCTTGAAACATTCATAAATATTTCCTTGCTTACCTTGAGCCCTAAATTTCTATTTAAAGATTTTATTATCATTATTATTTTTTTTAATGTTTATTTAATTTTTGAGAGACAGAGCATGAGTTGGGGAGGAGCAGAGAGAAGGGAGACAGAATCCAAAGCAGGCTCCAGGCTCTGTGCTGTCCGCACAGAGCCCGACGCGGGGCTCGAACCCACGAACTGTGAGATCATGACCTGAGCCGAAGTCGGACAGTTAACTGACTGAGCCACCCAGGCGCCCCTAAAGATTTTATTATTTAAGTAATGTCTATACCCAATATGGGGCTTAACTCACAACCCCATGATCAAGAATCTTATGCTCCACCAACTAAGCCAGCCAGGCGCCAGGGAGCCCTGAATGTTTTGACATTTCTTTATTCTTATATCAGTCTGAACTTGTGTTTTAGTCAAACTAAAGTTTTGACTAACATGGGTATTTATTCTCCCTGGTCTCTTCTTATATTCTTTGATGAATAACAAGTGATCTCTTACCTTGCTTCATCCTTGGGTCTGGAGCCATCATCATTCTGTGAAGCACCTTGAACATCAATAAAATTTACACAGAAAATGAGTTTCAAAAAGTGATTTTCACCTTTTTCCTAAACATGCAAAATCTTTTATTAAATATTGTAGAACATACTATAACTTAAATTCCAACATGATATTTAAAGGAAAAATGTGATAAAATGTTCATATGATTGAAATTAGAAAAGTTTTACCAAAATTTTGTGCAAATGCTTTTTAGGTCTAGGAGATGTTAATTAGCTAAGGTATTATTACTGATGTCCTACTTCTGCCTTTTTAAATGTATATTTGCTTGTCTCTAATTCAAATCTAAGATTTTAGCCATCTTTTATATTCCAAATACCTCACAAAAAGTATTGATAACCAGCAGGATAAGGAATAAAACAGATTCTGAAAACAGAAAAACCAGTAATATCTCACTTATGCAAGGGCCTGGCAAATAACTTCAAGAATAGGAAAGGTGCCAATTAATCTCAAAGTGGCAAGTTAATGCCACAAATTTCATACTTTCTTCAAATTTCATTCATGCAAAATAACCTTAGAGTTATACCTAAGGGTTTGTGCACTATAAAAACATTAGATGGTAGGCACAGATTGCAGCAAAAATAGTAGACAGAGAAGGAAAACCTGTAAAATGCAGAAACAAGAACTCCTCTCTGCTGACAGCTCAAAGCCTGGAGTCTGCTTGGGATTCTGTGTCTCCATCTCTCTCTGCCCCTCCCCTACTCACACTCGGTCTCTCTCTCAAAAATTAATAAAAACGTTTAAAAACAACCATATCGTAGTCTTAATATTTGGGCTTTTAAAGTAGAACTAGTGGAAATAAAGTTTTTTTGGCTTTGTGAGGAGAGTAAACTAGTTAATATTCTGAGCATACATACAAAAACATTCAAAGATATGTAAGTTTCTCTCAATAAAATAATTAGTTGGTACCCAGATCCAGTTGAGATCAGTAATTTCAAGTAATATTTGATAAAGCAAAAAATTTAAGCTAGTTTCTTAGAATTTATTATACTGATAAGAAAACAATATACATTCATATAAAATCGCTATTTACATTAAAATTAAAAGAAACCATAAAAACTAGAGACTAATTAAAGAAAGAATGAGATAAAGTTGCAACAGAATGGAACACACATATTAAGAACCAAAGGTCACATATGCCAAAATCTATCTCCAAATTAATTTTAAATATATCCAGAGTATACATGGTAAAGAATAAAGATCTTTATAAGAATATGTTCCTATTTTATAAACATGAAAGTAAAATAGATTTTACTTTTAAAAATAAAATAGGGGCGCCTGGGTGGCTCAGTCGGTTAAGCGTCCGACTTTGGCTCAGGTCACGATCTCATGGTTCGGGAGTTCGAGCCCCATGTCGGGCTCTGTGCTGACGGCTCAGAGCCTGGAGCCCGCTTCGGAGTCTGTGTCTCCCTCTCTCTCTGCCCCTCCCCCACTCACATTCTGTCTCCCTCTCTTTCAAAAATAAAAAAAATAAAAAATAAAAAAAAATAAAAGTAAAATAGATTTTTATTTGTCTTTAGGAAAAATGTCTTTGACAGTAATACTTTTTGGTGTTTCCTAATGGAGGACATATTTCGAAGACAGGTGTTAAACTAATGATCTACCACCACCAGCAGCCCAAGAGGTAAAAATAGATGAATGGGAAGTTCTTGCAGATATGAACAACTGCCCACACTCAATTTGTTGACTGACTTTAGATCTGAGTGCTAAGACAATAAGTCTGTGTAACTAATTAAATAAAGGATTCTTCCTAGAGACTCATAAAAGGCTATTAACTCTGTACTTAAGTAGAGGAAAACACCAGGACAAATTATGAAGTTATTTTCTTTCTTTTTTTTTTTTTTTAAACGTTTATTTATTTTTGAGAGACATAGAGACAGAGCGTGAGCAGGAGGAGGGCAGAGAGAGAGGGAGACGCAGAATCCGAAGCAGGCTCCAGGCTCTGAGCTGTCAGCACAGAGCCCGACGTGGGGCTCGAACTCACAGACTGCGAGATCATGTCCTGAGCCGAAGTCGGCCGCTTAACCGACTGAGCCACCCAGACGCCCCTGAAGTTATTTTCTAAATCAGAGAAGTAAGAAAAAATATCAAAGAAAATGTGACAATTACAACCAAGATGCTCAGTTGCATATTAAACTTGTTCTCTGAACCAGGGTGGGGGTTGGGAAGGTGGGATAAAGATATAAGGCTCTCTAGTTTTCAAATAAAGCTTAAAGATAAGTGGGAAGAAAAAAACAAACATGCTGAGTAAATTTTGTTTCACTTGAAAAAGGGTTATTTGTCATTTTTCGAAAATTTATCCACCAAAAACAATGAACTCAAAATTTCTAAGTACCCAAGGAGATAATACTGTCTCATCAGGAAAATCCAATATTTCCACCAAATCTACATTTATAGCAAGCTATTATCTGGTGACTTTTAATACTAAAATTCAGACAGTGATTTCTTTTTCATAAACATTATTTAAAAATTAACCAAAAATATTTAAGTCTACAAGAACAAATTTCTTCTAAGAACCATTCTATGTGTTCTTCCACACAAAAACTTCTGACTGGGATGCCCAGCTGGCTGAGTAAGTAGAACATGGGACTCTTGATCTCAGGGTTGTAACACGTTTGAGCCCTATGTTGGGTATAGAGATTACTTAAAAACAAAATCTTAAAAAAAACAAAAAAACACCACAACCTCTAACATTCTCAGAGGTAAAAAATAATCTAAAAATCTTTAACAGTAGAAAATTATTAGAATACTAAAGCAATCCCCTCACCTCCTACCCCACCCCGCCGCCCAGTTCTTATCCAACCAACCTATGCCAGGTGCTAGAAATTCAATTTTAGTGCTAAACTCTTATTTTCATTTCTGGCTTGTAATTAAAGTTACAGAAATTGGAACCAAAGAACAATCTAAGTGTCGTTTCCATCATGCATGCTTGTAAACTAGACCAGATTTTGTCTGCTTACAACTCATGATTTGATTCAAAGTTTCTAGGTTTTTAAGTGTGAACCAATTAGAAAGAATAGGAAACATCAACAAATATTTGTATTTCAGTTTTGACTCTGCATCATTCTAGTTGGTGCAATATTAGACTTACTATTTCAATTATCAGAGTCTCAATTTCCTTATATGCAAAATGCAGGTTATGTCTTACAAAGCTACGATGGTTAAATGAGTATATATGTAAACACACCAACATAGTGGCTGGCACATGGCAAGCATTAAAAAAAAATGGCAGTTATTTTATCTGGCAACTCCAATCCTAAAAGACACTGTGACTTTCCAATTAAAATCTCTCTCTACTTCAAATAATTAGGTTAAATTCTGTCAATTATTTTCCTACTTGAGTGGAAAACTGGTGACATAGAAATATTCACTTTTGTGGGCTAAGTATAGATATGCAGTTTAGATTCTACTCTAAATTATGAAAACTGATATGCTTTGTTAATTATTAAATATTTTTCATTAATAACAGTTTCAACTTGTAGGGGGTAAAAAACTTGGGAAGCTATAAATACAGAGTATAGGGCAATGTAACAATGAAATTTAACTTGTATATTATCTTCCAGTATTTCAATTTATGGAAAATTTTACTATTACAGAGTTTCTACAAATAGTAGTCAATTAAAATCAACTTGTCAACTCTGAAGCAGTATGACCATTTCAGAAATTTCTCTCCACCCTCATTAACCTCAAAGAAACAATCTGGAAGATACGCCAGGACTGTGTTGAAGGTCCTGCTACTAAAAAAGATCATGAGTTAAAGAGTTAAAGAGGAAGTAGGAAGCGTTCCAAAGCAGAAACAGAAGAATAACGGCACCTGACGACTGCAAAATGTTTCATAATGCAGTTTCTAAGTAAACAAAAAGAAATTTGTCAGACTAATCAAGAAAACCACTAATCTGCTCTTTGTCTTAGAGACTCTAAAATTGACGTTTCAAGTTAAATTCACTTAGCACATTAGTTAGTAATGGAAAAATCTAAAAGGAATTCACTAGGAAGTACTTTTATTAAGCATGCTAGCTATATAGGCACTGATTCAGGTTCCAAACTCCTTTCAATTACAGTTCATGTTTATTATTCCCTTTAACAAAAACTAGTACATCATAAATTGTAAGCTATATTGGCATCGTATAATGAATGAGTTTTGTCATTATTGCAACGCAAAGACACCTCTGTAAATGTAGCCTACAGAAATGGAAAAGGAACGGCAAATGGATTTCAGCTTGTATTGGCAGGGTGGTAAGAATCCTAAGAAGGATTTCAAGTCAAATTTAAACTCAACCAGATACTACTTCTGGCAAACTATGTCTGCCATTGGCACTGGAGGGCTGGGCATCATATGCCATATTAACTATCATTGGCCTACAAAATAAATACTTTATAAATAAAGTCATTACACAGAATCAACTGTGATTCAACTTTGATTTTCAACTTTTCAACTTAGAGAAAAATGTTTTATTCACAGAAATAATGCACTAAAAGGAAAATGTTTAAAATAATCAATATCTCTTTTTAAAAAGGAAATAATTTCTTTAAGGTGGAAAAAAATAGCAATCATTACTTACAGCATTCTATGGTGGCTAACATAGGAAGAATCATTAAAGAGCCAATACGAAAAGTAATTACTTACTTTCTGAACATGTAGTTTCACCATTGGTAACAACTTCAGACTCTAACTGCAGCCCATCAAGACAAACTGACAAGTCTCCTATTGTCTCTGTTGGCTCTTTGTCACCTACAAGCTGTAAAGTCACAACTACTTCCTCGACTGTAAGAGAATATAATTACAGAACAAAATAGTCACTTTTTTCTTGGGTAAGCCATCTTAAAGTTAAAAACAATGTCAGAAAAAATTTACATTTTTGTGTATATAAATTGTTTTTAGTACACTTCTCTGAGGTTTCAGGCTTTTTGACACAAAACATTTAAACAATAGAAAATTTGCTAATGTTTAATTTCCATAATGTAAAATACTAAATAGCTCAATCATCTCATTTGTTATATTCATTCCATCCTTGCAGAAAATAAGCCAGCAGGATTATACAGCAATATATGCCTGAATTTTACTGAATGAAAACATAGAACTTAAGAATGGATTCTATCTCTTAAATCCTAAATGAGATTTAAAAGTATGTTTTAGATAGTCAAGGGGTGAAAAAACATCTATGTTTTAAAATCATGATATATTAATCAAAACAAGCATGTTTTAAGTTTTTATATATCTACATATATACACATACAAATAAAACCACAGCCATCTAAAATTAGGAAATTAAAACAAAAGCATTTGAAAAGAAAATGTCAAAATATTAACCATAATTGTCTTTGAAATAGGATTACATTTTTCATCTCTACTCTATATTCTTTAGTTTTCCATAATTGAGTTATAATATTTTAATAAGTACCTATTTACTAAATTTATTAAAAAATACTGGGTCAAAAGAATGGATAAATGACCAAGGTTGCTCAAAATGCTTTAATTCAAAATTCAGGGCACCTGGGTAGCTCAGTCAGTTAAACATCTGACTCTTGATTTCAGCTCAGGTCATGATCACAAGGGCTCAGTGTTGACAGTGCAAAGCCTGTTTGGGATTCTCTCTCTCTCCCTCTCTCTCTGTCTCTCCCCTACTCAGGCTTGCATGTGCAATTGCATGCACGCATTCTCCCTATCAAAATATACAAACATTTTTAAAAAGTTCAAGACTGTTCTCCTTACTATAACCGAGTAAACTTAAAAAAAAAACCATGAACCATTCTACATATCTTGCGCATGAACTTTCTGCAGAAAAACAAACAGCCTAGCACAATTTCTGTTACTTTTACATACATACGTTTCATGTTGTTTGACTTTAAGGTTTCAAAGATATCTAATGCAGCAGTTCCCAACAAAACATCAGATTTCAGTGTCTGATGACTCCACACGCGAAAATGTAATTTACTTACAGGGGTGACAATACTAAAAGTGAAGAAAGGTAAAAAAAAATAATTTATTATTTTCATTAAACTATCACAGTGGGATCCTAAATAAATTACAATTAAATTTTAATGTCTGAAATCTTATGACTGTAGCTCTTACAGTTTATTGTACAATCACTATTGCCCATGTTTTGTACTCTCATGGAAAACATCTGAATGCTACATGCTCACCCTGTCATTTTCATTTCTGGCTGAACTACAGGGGCAATTTCATGCATATATCACCAATAAAAATAAAACTGCTCATCATGCTACAAACTGTTAGAAAACTAGTCTTACTTTAGTTGTATAAAAAAGTTAATTTATAAATTAAATCTTTATTTTATGTCAGGTAGTAAAGCGAGCCTGAGGTGATTTCATTTAATCTTCACAGTAACCCTAAGAGATGGGAATTACCACCCGCAACTTCAGATATAGAAACTGTTATTCAGAGAAGCTAAGCAAGTTGCCCAGTATCGCACAGCTAGTCAGTGACAGGCTATAATTTGAACAAAGGTCTGGCATTAAAATTTGTATTGAAATAAATGTTCCTCAGTCTTGTAGGAAAAAAGAAGAAAAAAAAAGAAGAAACAAAAAAGTTCTTTCAGTCAACCATGATTTGAGGTTTTATATTGCCAGAAGTGAAGTGTCCAAGATAACTATCAAATATAGATATCACTCATACCTTGCCAAATGCCAATAAAGAATACTATCTGGGGGTGCCTGGGTGTCTCAGTCAGTTAGGCATCTAACTCTTGATTATGTTTTGGGTAGTGATCCCAGGGCCATAGGATCAAGCCTCACTCATATTGGGCTCTGCGCTGGGCATGGGACCTGCTTAGGATTCTCTCTCTCCCTCTAAGTAAATAAACATATATTAAAAAAAAAAAAAAAGGAAGAAGAAGAATACAATCTGTAATGGTAATTTCCAAAGCAAATTTTGGGAAATTTGAATTTGCACTAAACTATATACAAAGTATTTTCAAAGTCGCCAATTAGAAAAATAGGAACACTGTATTATCTGCCATGGTATGCATGGTTCAATGCTCTAAAGAAAAATTCTAGGGGCACCTGGGTGGCTCAGTCAGTTAAGTGTCCAACTTCCGCTCAGGTCATGATTTCAAGGTTTGTGGGTTCGAGCCCCATGTCAGGCTCTGTGCAGATACCTAGAACCTGACATCTCAGACCTGAAGCCTGTTGTGGATTCTCTCTCCCTCTCTCTCTACTCCTCCTCCACTTGTACACTGTTTCTATTTCTCAAAAATAAATAAAACATTAAAAAATTAAAAAAAAGAAAAATTCTAGAAATATTTGAATTTCTCTATACTTCATTCTAAATGGTGATCAAATTTAGGGGGACAAATAAGCTCTTTCTCAGAAGATATGGGGTAATATGCCTATTACCCCCATTATCATATTTTCACCACCATTTTAACAGTTTAAACAAACTAAAAAATTTTCATCTTAATGGTGCCTCTTCTTTTTTTTGGGGGGGGTGGACGTTCTCTTTAAAATTCTCAGATGTTATATTCAAGAGAACATATAGTACATATCAAGAAAACATCTTTTAGTCATCTGAGAAATCATAATGGGGATGGAATGTAAGGAATTATTAATTTTACTTTAATTTGAAAGAGGACAAAGTATACTCTCAAAGATGGTCTTATTTAAATTAATTCTAGAGAGAATGCCCACAATAGAAGCCATGTAAACATTGCAGACCAATCTGCTGCAACTTGAAAATTCAGAACTTGAGCTATGGGTTCTCCTTAACATCTAGGCTCAACAACAATACTACCTTAAGGGGCTACAAGGAGAAGTTTCTTTTTTCTTAACTTTTAAACCACTAAGGAGGGGCGCCTGGGTGGCTCAGTTGGTTAAGCGGCCGACTTCGGCTCAGGTCATGATCTCGCGGTCTGTGGGTTCGGCCCTGCGTTGGGCTCTGTGCTGACAGCTCAGAGCCTGGAGCCTGCTTCTGATTCTGTGTCTCCCTTTCTCTCTGCCCTTCTCCTGCTCACGCTCTGTCTCAATGTCTCAAAAATAAATCAATGTTTAAACCACTAAGGAGTTCATATCATTATTAGCTTAAGGATTCTAAAAACTGCATATCTAGTGAACAGAGCCAACAGTTGGGAGAAATTTGATGAGTATTCAGTCAACACTCAGTTATTCTGCTAACCATCTCTAGCCATTATAGAGACTGGTGACCTTTTATAGATTTCATTTACTTTAAAAAAATCTGCTCATATATTTCTAAATGTACATTCAATCTCTAATGGATCATTAATTAAAAACAAAGTCTAGGAAACTTTGTTGAAATAAAATATGGATAAGCATTAGAATACTTCTTAAATTTCACTTATTTGCTCAAAATCATAATAAAGTACATCCAGATACTCTAGAAATCCAAAATTCATGTAACAGAAATAAAAAGCCATTTTAAAGAACAATTTAGGTATATCCTTTTTTTGTCATTTATTAGGAATAAATATCACATAAGCATGTATTGTGTGAAGAGCTTATAGTTTAAAATATCTCATCTCACCATTTAGAAATAAAACTTTTCTTTAGTCATTGGTTTATTTCTCTAAGGGAAGAAAATTTAAGAATTCCAAATGTTAGGAGGCACCTAGGTGGCTCAGTTGGTGAAGTATCTGCCTTTGGCTCAGGTCATGATCTCACAGTTCACTAGTTCAAGTCCCACATCTCAGCTGTCAGTGCACAGCCTGCTTCAGATCCTCTGTCCCCCTGCCCCAATCATAGTCTCTCTCTCTTAAAAATAAACTTAAAAAGAATGTTGGCTTTTTTTAAATGTTTATTTAATTTTGAGAGAGAGAGAGTGTATGTGTGAGTTGGGGGGGCAGGCAAAGAAAGAGAGGGAGACACAGAATCTGAAGCAGGCTCCAGACTCTGCGCTGTCAGCACAGAATCCTGATGTGGGGCTCGAACTCAAGAACCGCAAGGTCAGGACCTCAGCTGAAGTCAGACACTTAACTGACTGAGCCATCCAGGCGCCCCAAGAATGGTTTTAAAAAATTAAAAAAAAAAAAAAGAATTCCAAATGTTAGTTAATAAAAAGAATTTCTGTATATTTGATGTGGTGACAACCAGTTATATTTTGAGCTACATTTCAATATACATTTGGTCCCAAACTAAATATGCTGTATTATCTTGAAATCCATTTGTTGATAAATCACATTCTCTTCCATTTTAGTAAAAACATTAAAATTAATCTATAATTCTCTTCAGTGAGTGCTCAGTACCAACATGTAGGGCTTTGTCAGTAAGTGTTAAAAGTTATATGCTACTTCTATGAATTTATTCTACAGATAAAAACACCAACATATAGCGTATGACTCTTGGTTTCAGCTCAGGTCATGATCTCATGGTTTGGGATTTCGAGCCCCATGTGGGGCTCTGTGCTGACAGTGTAGAGCCTGCTTGGGATTCTTTCTCTCTCTCTCTCAAATAAACAAACATTTTTTTAAAATTAAAAAAAAAATAACACCAACATTTAGACACAGGCACATGGATGTATAGTGCAATGCTGTATAGTAACACAACATTAGAAACCAACTAATTAGGGGCACCTGGGTGGCTCCGTAGGTTAAAGTTCGACTTCAGCTCAGGTCATGATCCCAGGGTTCATGGGTTTGAGCCCTGCATCTGGCTCTGTGTTGACAGTATGGAGCCTGTTTGGGATTCTCACACCCACCCCCCCACCCCGTCTCTCTCTGCGCCTCCCCACTCATACTTTTTCTCTCTCTTAAAAATAAATAAACTTTAAGAAATCAACTGATTTATAGGGAACTAGTAAAATAAATGATAGTTCATTCATGTTAAGGGATATTATTTAACTTTATAAGGTATGCTAGATCTATGTGTATGCAGCTAGAGAGATAACCACACTATGTAAAGTATAAAAACAGAGTTATGGGGCACCTGGGTGGCTCAGTAGGTTAAGCATCTGACTTCGGCTCAGGTCATGATCTCACGGCTCGTAAGTTCTAGCCCCACATCGGGTTCTATGCTGACAGCTCGGAGCCTGAAGCCTGCTTCGGATTCTGTGTCTCCCTCTCTCTCTGCCTCTCCCCTGCTATCTTTCTCTCTCTCACTCTCAAAAATAAACATTAAAACATAAAATAAATAAATAAAAACAGAGTTATAGAATTTTTTTAAAGGAAGAAAACCCCTGTGTGGGTTCTATGTGGGCATTGTAATTAAAAGCAAAAAAAAACAAGGGATGACTTGGTGGCTCAGTTGGTTAAGCGTCCAATTCTTGATCTCAGCTCAGGTCTTGGTCTCACAGTTGTGAGTTTAAGCCTCATGTTGGGCCCAAGGCTGGGCGTGAAGCCTACTAAAAAAAAAAAAAGAAAAGAAAAGAGAAAAGAAAAGAAAAGAAAAGAAAAGAAACACACACACACACCAAAAAACTGTTTTTAAAAACTAAACTACTCAGATGAGTAGCTACTCATAATCCTGTAACTCAACCCTAATTTAAGGAAAGAACTGCTAAGAATCTTTCTAGGCCCATGACCATGGGCTCTCTAGTAGCAATAATGATACCACCATCAATTAAACTGGAGAAGGTAAAGGAGAGATTGGAAAAACAGAAATATCTAAAGAAAAACAAAAAGAGGACTAGAGAAAGGAGTCCTAGGAACAGAAGAGAAAGAAAATCAAAAACACAAGAAGAGGAACAAAGGAAACAAGTGAGAAACTTTTAAAGCTTCACTCCTATTCACCTACTAAACTAAATACACTGCAGAAAATACTTTCAAACCTACACTGTAAGGGGTTGCTTCCATTTGGGACTGTTTGTATTGTTGCATTTTTCTGTCTTCTTTGACTGTCCATCAACTGTGACTTCCACATAAGGACTTGGTCCAAACCAATTCTTTTTATTTTCTTTAAGTTTTGCTGAAATGACTAGACAAAAGAAAGGAGAAAATATTTGAATATTTGAGATGTTAGTTCATCCTTCAAATCCATTTAATTTCATAAAGGTTACATTAAAACATTATTACTTTTACTCAGAGAAGCAGTTTTACTCTAAAATATTTACTAATTTTATTCACTCATAACCTTTGTATTTCTTCCCATCCTAGTTAATAAACACAGGACTTTCCCCCACATCATTACCCAAATTACTATTAGTAGACCCCCCTTCCCCCAATGTCAGTATCAATAGTCTCAGTACTCTGAGGAGGCCAATTCAAAAATACATCATCAGGGCCCCTGGATGGCTCAGGCAGCTGAACGTACGACTCTTGATTTCGGCTCAGGTCATGATCCTAGGGTCGTTCGTGGAAATGACCTTGGTGCTTGGCTCTGTGCTAAGCATGGAACTTGGTTGGGATTCTCTCTCTCTCTCTCTCTCTCTCTCTCTCTCTCTCTTTCCCTCCCTCCCTCTCTTCCTCCCTCACTCTCTTTCTCATTCTGCCATACCGCACTCACATGCTCTCACGCTCTAAAACAAAAAAAAATTTTTTTAGTACATCAATAAACTCAGTCAACAAATATGTGAATCCCTAACATGTACCAGATAATTGCTCTCAACTGCAAATAGAGCAATTTACAGTATAGAAAAGGCCCTGGTTCTCAGGGAGGTAACATCCTAGTTAGAGATAAGTCCTTGTGCTGAAAAACAGGCTAATATGGCAGAATATAACTTGGTAGTCTCTGAAGAAGCACTTTTTAGCAAACATCTAAATGACAGGGAGCCAGCTCTGAGAAGACTGGAAGTGGGAAGAGAGCATTCCAGAGAGAAGCAAAAAGGCTTGGCATATCTGAAGGAAACATAGCAAACAAGGAAGAATGGTAAATAAGGTGAGATCACATTTAGCTTTAGAAGTCCAAATGAATTTGGATTTTATTCTAAGCATGTTGGAAAGTCACTAGAAGACAGTTACAAACCAGGATTATTTTTAGCATCTCTTATTTCATATTAGCAAGAGCTTCCTACAAAGTGCATCTTAAGATACTGATTCCTTCATCTTCACCCTTGAGTTAGTTACCTTTGTCAAAAAATAGCCTTGGGGGCACCTGGGTGGCTCAGTCGGTTGAGTGGCCGACTTCGGCTAGGTCATGATCTCATAGTTCATGAGTTCGAGCCCCTCGTCGGGCTCTGTGCTGATGGCTCAGAGCCTGGAGCCTGCTTCAGATTCTGTGTCTCCCTCTCTCTCTGCCCTTTCCCTGTTCATGCTCTGTCTCTATGTCTCTCGAAAATAAATAAACGTTAAAAAAAAAAAAAAAATAGCCTTGTCCAAGCCCCTTGGAAGGTGCAACAAGTAGATTCAAATCTAGTGGAGCATCGCATGGGTTTCCACAAGTGACAACTCATTCCTCCTCTATAAATGAGGTGATAACAGCCATGGAAATATTCTACCACCTAAATACCTATTCTAGCAGCTAAGCACAGAAAATGTAAGTGCCCACCAAGGTTAAGGGACCTTTGGTATTGCTACAGAAGTTTGTATAGCAGTTAACCAAGAAACTCAATACACAGTCCAAAGCATACACTGTCTGGACATCCTAGCAAGTCGAGTCCTAGGTGGCAGCCATGAATCTCCTGACTTCACAAATACCACTTCTGTTCTTTGATGCTTATACGCCTTTTTGGTAGAATGCAAGCCAGCTGCTGGGTTAGTACTCCAACAATGTATGCACATTCTATAAACTAGAACTTCATCATTATTTCGGAACATTTGGTATAATAAAGTCCAGTGAGATTTCAAATCAATATACAGTATCAGAAAAAGTATCTGTCAAAGAAAGAGAAAAACTGCAAGAGATGTTACTGAAGTAGGCAGTCAGGATCTTCTGAGGAACTTTAAGTAAAAGAGTGCGACTCTGGGGCACCTGGTTGAGCATCCGACTTTAGTTCAGGTCATGATCTCACAGTTCTTGAGCTGGAGCCCCTTGTCAGCTGACAGCTTGGAGCCTGGAGCCTGCTTTGGATTCTGTGTCTCCTTCTCTCTCTCTGCCCCTATGCAGACTCTCTCTCTCTCAAAAATAAATAAACATTTTTTTAAAAAGTGTGCTATTCAACAAATTTACTGAGTGCCTATTACATAAATCAGATATTATTTGGGGCACTGAGAAAACAGTGATAATTGGATTAATACTCAAAGATCATTCTACTGCTGTGGGAAAAATTGATAGGGAGACAAAAGTGAGGGCTAAGAGACTACTAGAGTCATCTAATCAAGAGATGACAGTGGTTTGGACTTGGATGGTGAACATGGATATAGGGAGGAATGAATATTTTCTCAGGAGAACCAACATGATTAGATTACATAAGGAAGTTGGGAAAAAGAAGCAGCAAGGATAATTCCCAGATTTTCAGTATGAATAACTGTATGGAAGAATAGTGTCATTTAAGAAGATGGAAAGATCTGGGAAACAAGCCTGAGGGGGGTGGCATAGGCAGGAAATCAAGAATATTATACTTAATGTATAAAATGAGATGTTTGTGAGACATCTAAGTGTAAACACTAAGAAGTCTTTCTCAGAACAGAAAATAATCAAGTGGGGCCCAGACCTATCTCTGATTAATATGTACTATAAAGCTCTAGTACCTAATACAGAGCAAAATTTAATCACAGGATTGCCACAGAAAAATATAAAACCCTATTTATTTTTATTTTTTTAACACATTTCTGGTCTGAGAAAAGGCGAGAAGGCCTAAACAATCATGCAAAGACCACCATGGTACTTCAGAGGCTCTTATGGTCCTCTGAAACTGATTAAAACTAGAACAAAGCAACAGAGGCCTGACAGGAAGGAAATGATCTGCCCTCAGTGGCTTTTTAGGATTCAAACTTTTGAAAGTTATTTTTTCACATAATCCCACCCAACCCCACTAGAGCCACTGTAGGAAACTTTAAATGTGGAAATAAAAGGGGTAAGTGAAACTAACACCAACGGTCAGTGTTGCTATGTGTCTGCCACATTAACATTTTCATTAAAAAAATTTTTAATATATATTTATTTTTTGAGAGAAAGAGACAGAGTGTGAGGCGAGGGAGGGGCAGAGAGAGAAGGAGACACAGAATCCCAAGCAGGCCCCAGGCTCTGAGCTGTCAGCACAGAGCCCGACACGGCTCGAACTCACAAGCCATCAAGAGATCACGACCTGAGCCAAAGTCGGCTTAACTGAGTCACCCAGGCACCCCGAAATATTTTCATTTTAATACTCGAGACTATTCTGTGAGATAGGAATTATCTTAATCTTTACACATAAAAAGACAAATTCAACAGAACTTAAAAGCTTGTCCAAGGGTCACTTACAAAGCCTAAACAGGAGAAATTAAGTGCTCAAATCTCAGTTTATTTTTTATTTTTATTTTTCTAATTTTTAATGTTTGTTTTTATTTTTGAGAGAGACAGAGCGCCAGTTGGGGAGGGGCAGAGAGAGAGGGAGACACAGAATCCGAAGCAGGCTCCAGGCTCTGAGCTGTCAGCACAGAGCCCGACGTGGGGCTCGAACTCACAGACTGTGAGATCATGACCTGAGCCGAAGTCAGACGCTTAACCGACCGAGCCACCCAGGCGTCCCTCAAATCTCAGTTTAGATTGCATAAAACTTTTGTTACAGCTCCAATATTAGAAAATAGATCACTGCACTACTTCCTGAAACTTAATTTACTATAGTAAATTAAAAGAATAAAAATGGTAAACTGTAAGACAGGGAACTGAAAAATCTCAGTATCATATCACCTGGGCTACTGCTAAGGTCTCTAACAATTGTTTTTAACCTCACTTCTGCCACCCCTCAACTTCTAGGATTATCTTCCTAAAACAGATGTGCTCATGTCAGTACTTTTCAAATACTTCTCTAATGTCTGCGCGATAAAATTTAAACTCTTCTGGGGCATTTCACACTGTTGTTTATCTCAGTTCACAGCTAAGGAAACTGAGGCTCAAAGATATTAGTGACATGCAGAAAGTTACGTAACTATTAAGAATCAGAACCAAGACCAAAATCCAGGGACATTAACTCCCCTGGAGATGAGAGTCATTAGTCTAATATACATTTCTTGACTAAAACTTGGGGTGAGGGGCGAAATGACCTCCCCAAGAGTTAAACTGTAGAAACTTTAATGGCACACTAGTCAAAGCATTTAAGAGTAATTATTATTTCCTGCTATAATTTTTGCATCTATCTGATAAACCATACAGGAGAGCTACTGCCCAATATGAAAAATACAGGGACATTCATTAACAATATTCCAGTAAAATGTGAACAGATTTATTCCAGTAAAATGTGAAATGCCAACAGAAGTTCCCAAAGCAACTGCTTCAATGAATTAACTAGATCTATGTGAAAGAGTAGCACAAAAGACAATCTTTCTTATGCAACCCAAACTGGAATAGCTCAATGGCTACTCAGGTTATTTCCATAAAGTAGATTCAAATTATAGAAAATGTTACTGGAGAGTGGTCAACATGGCAGAGAAGCAGGGGGACCCGAAGTTCCCTCGTCCCTCGAACACAGCAGTATTAAGGCCAGAAGACATGGAATTCCAGGAATCCAGGCTACAGAGTGACAGAAACATCTCCAGGGGCCCACAGGGATGACTTAACAGGCCTAGGTGCATGACTGTGAACTGGGAGAGATAAAACGGGAGGCATAGGAACAGAGGAGAGGGACCCCCTTCTGTGAAGAGACAAAAGGAAGAGAAAGACAGGCTCTGGAAGAGTAAGATTGTATTTGGACACGAGAAAAACCATGGACCAGGGAATAGAAAAAAATGAAGAAAGAACCAATTTCTAACTGCAGGGCTTTCTCTGCCCTGTTCAGTGCCTGGGGAGGAGGGAAGCCAGCCTTGGGCTAGAGCTAGTTGTCAGGAAATCCTCTCCCTTGAGTGCTGTGGGAAGAAGGCAAATAGCCACTCCAAGGACAAAAGACCCTGCAGCCCTCCCACCCCCAGCCAGCTAGAGGCCCTTTGTGACAGTACCCCAGAGTGTGGGATCCTTTACGACATGGGGGTTTTAATCCCAGCCAAGTTCCTGGGAGGCGCAGGAGACAGTGGAGGGGGACGCAGCGGCTACTCACACTCACTCAAGCCCACTCAGCACTGTGAGTAGCCAGAGGCCCTTAGTTGGCAGCTGGGTGGAGTGGCACTTCCCAGGAAGCAGGGTGCGTGGAGCAGGATCGGGGTTTGAATCCCACCCAAGCACTTGGGAGGTGCGAGAGACTATGAAGTGGAACAAACTGACCTGTTCATGCCCGCATGGCACTGTCAGGCCAGCCTGAACAAAGTGGTTTGGGACACGTGGTCTGGGGAGAAGAGACTTTAGGGTGTTGCCATTTTTCTCCCCATCACCAACAAGGTGGGGGTGCAGGGAAGGGACACAGGCCCACAGTGGAGGCGGGACCTACCTACACCAAACCACGTCCCTCTGTACCTGATAACTGCATGTCTAACAGAGCAAGATTGACACTGACCAAACCAAACAGATCCTCCTCCAGACCAGCGCAGGCACTGGTTCCAAGGCATTGTCAGATATTGGTCCAGTAGTTTTGCATTCTCTGATTTGATTCTTGGTCAATTCTTATTTTATGTGTGTGTGTGGAGGGGGGAGAGGTTTTATATATATATAAATATAAAATATTGATATAATATATATCAATTATATATAATATATTGATACAATATATATCAATTATATATACAATATATTTGATACATATATTCCTTATAATATATATATCCCTATATAATATAATTGAGATATATATATATATATATATATATACCTTCCCCTTTTTCTTCCTTTTATTTCTTACCTTCTCTAGTCTGGTTATTCTGGTTGTTGGTTTGTTTAGGCAGACATTTTTAATCTATTCTTTTTACACCTCTTCTGAATCTCCTTTATTTTCCTTTCTCTCTCTCTCTCTTGACTAAACTGTATGGTTTCTCTGATTCTCTGCCTGGTCAATTCTTATTTTCCTTTTCCCCACCCCTGTCATTCTCTCTTTGTATGGGATAAGGCCTCTTTAACCACCACCAGCCCCCTTTTTAAAAATTGTTTCCAGGGATACTTCAACAAACAAACCAAAGCACACCTGGTGGAAGGTCCAAATCACCACTACGAGTAGGGAGATAAAGCTACCAGAGCCTCAACAACAGAGAGCATGAAACACACTCCAAAAACACCTCCTGAAGGGCCAGGCCCTGGACAGTGCTATGCTCAGAGAAGCAGGACTCATAACATATGCTATTAAAATACATAAGGGACAGAAAACTAGCTAATATGATGAAACAGAAAAATTCTCCTCAAAAGAAATTCCAGGAAGAAATGATAGCCAGAGAATTGCCCAGAACGGACATAAACAATATAACTGAGCAAGAATTTAGAAAAATAGTCAAAAGATTAATAGCTGGGCTTGGAAAAAAAGCGCATAGAAGACAGCAGAGGATCTACTGCTGCAGAGATCAAGGAATTAAGAAACAGTCACAACAAATTAAGAAATGAGGTGCTAAATAAAGTAGATGCCGTGACAGTAAGGATGGAGGAGGCAGAGGGGACATCAAGTGAAACAGAAGATAAAATTATGGAAAATGATGAAGTTGGGAAAAAGAGAGATAAGAAAATACTAGACCATGAGGGAAGAATTAGAGAACTAAGTGGTTCCATGGAAATGTAATAATATCCATATCCAGGAGTTCCAGAAGAAGGAAAGAGGCAGAAGGTTTACTTGAACAAATTACAGCTGAGAATTTCCCTAATTTGGGGGAGGAAATAGATATCCAAATCCAGGAGGCTCAGAGAACTCCCTTCAGATTTAACAAGAATGGATCTTCTCCACGGCATATCATAGTAAACTGGCAAAATATAAAGATAAAGGAAGAATTCTGAAAGCAACTAGGGATGAATGGGTCTTAACCCACAAGGGTAGATATATAAGGGTAGCAGCAGACCTGTCCACTGAAACTTGGCAAGCCAAAAGGGAATGACAGGAAATATTCAATGTGCTGAACAGGAAAAATGCAGCCAAGAAGACTTTATCCAGCAAGGCTGTCATTCAAAATAGAAGGAGAAATAGAGGCTTTCCCAGACAAAAACTTAAGGAGTTCATCACCACTAAACCAGCCCTGCAAGAGATCCTAATGGGGACTCTGGGTAGAATATTGTAAAGACTCCATGGGGCACCTGGGCGGCTCAGTCGGTTGAGCGTCCGACTTCGGCTCAGGTCATGATCTCACCGTTTCCAAGTTCGAGCCCCACGTCAGGCTCTGTGCTGACAGCTCAGAGCCTGGAGCCTGCTTCGGATTCTGTCTCTCTCTCTCTCTCTCTCTCTCTTTCTCTCTCTGCCCCTCCCCTGCTCATGCTCTGTGTCTCTCTCTCTCGAAATAAATAAATGCCAAAAAAAAAAAAAAAAGAACATTGTAAAGACTCCAAAGGACCAGAGACATCACCGCAATCATGAAATCTACAGATAACACAATGACACTAAATCTGTATCTTTCAATAACTCTGAATGTAAATGGACTAAACGCTCCAATCAAAAGACATAGGGTATCAGAATGGATTAAAAAAAAAAAAAAGATCTATCTATATGCTGTCTACAAGAGACCCATTTTAGGCCTGAGGACACTTTCAGATTGAAAGTGAGGGGATGAAGAACCATCTATCATGCTATTGGAAGTCAAAAGAAAGCTGGAGTAGCCATACTTATATCGACAAACTAGATTTTAAACTAAAGCCTATAACAAGAGATGAAGAAAAGGGGCATTATATCATAATTATGAGGTCTATCCATGAAGAAGAGCTAACAATTGTAAATGTTTATGCTCCCAAATTGAAAGCACCCAAATACATAAATCAATTAATCACAAACATAAGCAATCTTATTGATAAGAATACTGTAATTGCAGAGGACTTTAATACTCTACTTACAGAAATTGACAAATGATCTGGGCAAAAAAAAAAAAACAATAAAG
Source organism: Paguma larvata (assembly GCA_030068075.1). Classification (NCBI taxonomy): domain Eukaryota; kingdom Metazoa; phylum Chordata; class Mammalia; order Carnivora; family Viverridae; genus Paguma; species Paguma larvata. The sequence continues at coordinate 25,368,835 of CM057844.1, read as the reverse complement.
AAACAATGGCCCTGAATGATACATAGGACCAGATGGACTTGACAGATACATTCAGAACTTTTCATCCAAAAGCAGCAGAATACACATTCTTTTCAGGTGCAAATGAAACATTCTCTAAGATAGGTCATACACTGGGTTACAAAACAGCCCTCAATAAATATAAAAGAATTAAGATCATATCATGCATATTTTCTGATCACAATGCTATGAAACTTGAAATCAACCACAAGAAAAAATTTGAAAAGCCTCCAAATGCATGTATGTTTAAGAACATCCTACTAAAAAATGAATGGGTCAACCAGGCAATTAAAGAAGAAACTAAAAGATGCATGGAAGCAAATGAAAACATGACAATCCAAACTCTTTGGGATGCAGGAACAGCAGTCCTAAGAGGAAATACAGTGCAATCCGGGCCTATCTCAAGAACCAAGAAAAACCCCAAATAAAAAATCTAACATCACACCTAAAGGAATCAGAAGCAGAACAGCACAGAAACCACAAAGCCAGTAGAAGAGAAATAATAAAATTTACAGCAGAAATAAACAATATAGAAAAAAACAACAACAGTACAACAGATCAATGAATCTAAGAGCTGGTTTTTTGAAAAAAATCAAAGAAATTGATAAACCCATAGCCAGACTTCTCAAAAAGAGAGAACCCAAATAAATAAAATCACAAATGAAAAGACCGCAGATCACAACCAACATCGCAGAAATACAAACGATGATCAGAAGTAATATGAAAAATTATAGTAAACTAGATAACAAACTAGACAACCTGGAGGAAATGCACAAATTCCTAGACACCCCCACACTACCAAAACTCAAATGGGAAGAAATAGAAAATTTGAATAGATCCATAACCAGTGAAGAAATTGAATCAGTTATCAAAAATCTCCCACAAATAAGAATCCTGGGACAGATGGCTTCCCATGGGAATTGTACCAGACATTTAAAGCAGAGTTAATACTTATCCTTCTCAAGCTGTTCCAAAATAGAAACGGAAGAAAAGATTCTAGACTCTTCCTATGAAGGCACCATTAATTTGATTCCCAAACCAGACAGAGACCCCACTAAAAAGGAGAATTACAGGCAATATACCTGATAAACTTGGATGCAAAAATTCTCAACAAGATATTCGCAAATCAATGTAACACATCACATAAAGAGAAGAAAGGATAAGAACCATATGACCGTGTCAATAGATGCAGAAAAAGCATTTGACAAAATACAGCATCCTTTCTTAATAAAAACTCTCAAGAAAGTCGGGATAGAAGGAACATAACATCATAAAAGCCATATATACAAAGCCCACAGCTAATATCATGCTCAATGGGGAAAAACAGAACTTTCCCCAAGAGATCAGGAACACGGCAGGGATGTCCACTCTCACCACTGTTGTTTAACATACTGCTGGAAGTCCCAGCCTCAGCAATCAGATAACAAAATGAAATAAAAGGCATCCAAATTGACAAAAAAGAAGTCAAACTTTCAATCTTTGCAGATGACATGATACTCTACATGAAAAACCTCCAAGACTCCACCAAAAAGCTGCTAGAACTGATACGTGAATTCAGCAGTCGCAGGATACAAAATTAATGAACAGAAATCAGTTGCATTCCTATACACCAATAATGAAGCAACAGAAAGAGAAATCAAGAAATTGATCCCATTTACAATTATGCCAAGAACCATAAAATACCTAGGATTAAACCTAACCAAAGATGTAAAAGATCTGTATACTGAAAACTATAGAAAATTTCTGAAGGAAATTGAAGATACAAAGAAATGGAAAAACATTCCATGCTCATGGATTGGAAGAATACTGTTAAAATATCAATACTACCCAAAGCAATCTACACGTTCAATGCAATCCCAATCAAAATTGCACCAGCATTCTTCTCAAACCTAGAACAAACAATCCTAAAATGTGTATGGGACCACAAGAGACCTCAAATAGCCAAAGTTACATTGAAAAAGAAAACCAAAGTGGAAGGATTCACAATTCCAAACTTCAGCCTCTACCACAAGGTTGTAATCATAAGACAGTATGGTATTGGCACAAGAACAGACAATCGGATCAATGGAATAGAATAGAGAACCCAGAATTGGACCCACAAATGTATGGCCAACTAATCTTTGACAAAGCAGGAAAGAGTATCCAATGGAAAAAAGACAGTTTCTTTAGGATATGGTGCTGGGAGAACTGGACACCAACATGCAGAAAAATGAAACTGGACCACTTTCTTATACCATACACAAAAATAAACTCAAAATGGATGAAAGACTTACATATGAGACAGGAAATCATCAAAACCCTAGTGGAGAAAACAGGCAACAACCTCTTTGACCTCAGCCACAGCAGTTTCTTGCTTGGAATGTCTCCTCAGGCAAGGGAATTAAAAGCAAAAATGAACTACTGGGACCTCATCAAAATAAAAAGCTTCTGCACTACAAAGGAAACCATCAACAAAACTAAAAGGCAACTGATGGAATGGAAAAGATATTTGCAAATGACATATGGGATAAAGGTCTAATATACAAAATCTATAAAGAACTTACCAAACTCAACACCCAAAAAACAAATATTCCAGTGAAGAAATGGGCAGAAGACATCAATAGACAATTTTCCAAAGAAGACATCCAGATGGCCAACAGACACATGAAAAGATGCTCAACACAATGAGCAATGAGATAACACCTCACAGCAGTCAGAGTGGCTAAAATTAACAACTCAGGAAAAAACAGATGTTGGCAAGGATGTGGAGAAAATGGGAACTCTCCTGCACTGTTGGTGGGAATGCAAACTGGTGCAGCCCTCTGGAAAACAGTGTGGAAGTTCCTCAAAAAATTAAAAATAGAACTATCCTATGACCCAGCAATAGCGCTACTAGGAATTTATCCAAAGGATACAGGAGCGCTGATTTGAAGGGGCACAAGTACCCCAATGTTTATAGCAGCTCTTTTGACAATAGCCAATATATACTATAGATGAATAATTAACAGGAAAGTCTGTCTCTGTATGTATGGTAGAAGAAGGTAAGAAAATAGAGGCACCTGGCTAGCTCAGTTGGTAGAGAATGCCACTCTTGATCTCAGGGTCATGAGTTCAAGCCCCATGATGGTCGTGGAGCCTACTTAAAAAATAATAAACAAACAAATAAATATGAAAGAGGTAAGAAAAATAAGAAGCAGCAGCTATCTGGCAGGTTCAATGTACTACCTATCAAGATTCCACTGGTATTTTTTACTAAAGTAGGAAAAACACTCCTAAAATTTATATGGAACCACAAAAGACCCTGAATATCCAGAGAAATCCTGAGAAAGAAGAACAATGCAGGAGGCATCATACTTCCTGATTTCAAGCTATCCTATAAAGCTTTAGTAATCAAAACAGTATAGTACTGACATAAAACCTGACAAACAGATCAGTGGAACAGAATTGGGAGCTTAGAAATAAACCCTAATAGAAGGTCAACTAATATTTGACAAAGGAACCAAGACATTCAATGGACAAAAAACAGTCTTTTCAATAAATGGTGCTGGAAAAACTGGATTGAAAAAAAACAAACAAACCCACAAAGGGTGCCTGGGTGGCTTGGTCAGTTAAGCGTCCAACTCTTTTGATTTTGGCCATGATCTCGTGGTTCAGGAGATGGAGCCGCACGTGTTGGCCTCGGCACTGACAGCACAGAGACTGCCTGGGGTTCTCTCTCTCTCTCTCTGTCTCTCTGCCCTTTCCCCACTCTCTCTCAAAATTTACTAATTTCAAAAAAAATTTAAAGACAAGGAATTTGAGTAGAAACAGAGTAGGATTTTAACTTTTGACACTCGATTCTATCAGTCTTTTATATTAACTTTCTAAAACTAAAGTAAAATTGATTCCTCTTTGTTAAAAGCGCGGATTTCTTTCCATCTCTGCCAGCAATGATATTTTTGTAGCCCTGAAGAAGATGACCCACTCCCATTAAGTTCTCAAGGCTCCACTCTGCAGCAGTAGCTCTCAGGGGTTTTAGTGAAGCCTTGTTCGTTTCTCTGCTTCTAGTGTTTTGTTCTTATTCTCTCCTAAAAGGATCCTTTCTACTTCTCTATATTTAAAATAATTTCCTACATTTAAATAGTAACAATGCTTCAAGCACCACTTCCTTTCACTGAACTCTGGTCAAATATTGCTCTTGCTTTCCTGACCAAGTTGTTATCTCTTCTTGCCATTACCATATACCATGGCATTTATTTTTTACACTTCAATTTTTATGTCTATCTTGATTCTATCTAAAAAGATGTTGAGGAGGCTTACAAAACAAAAACAAAAACAAAAACAACCAATGCTATAACTGATCCATTAACATAGAATAAAAAATACAATGTCGTTAAAGGGAATTGTGCAAAAAACTTAGTTCTGAGGTTTCTAGCATCAAAAGCATGGAAGTAAACAATGAATTATGAAAGGCATTTGATTCTATTCAACTTGGCACTTTACTCTTTATAATCTTAACCCTTTCCATTTGTCTCATATCTAATAATATATTTGCTAAATATATAACTTTAATCCATTCTTCATGGTATTTGTTTTTATTAAGTTATTTTTGTCTTCTATTTGTGCAGTCTCAATTTTTAGAACCAAGATTAAAAACTTAAACATGGCAAGAATTAGATCTTCTTGAGGTGCATTCAAGCATTGATCAAATCTTTTTCTTACTATATGAATAATGATGGGGCATCTGGGTGGCTCAACTGGTTAAACGTTTAACTCTTGGTTTTAGCTCAGGTCATGATCTCATGGTTTGTGGGATCAAGCCCTGCTTCGGGCTCTGTGCAGGCAACATGGAGTCTTTTTTGGAATCTCTTCTTTCTCCCTCTCTCTCTGCCCTTCCCCCACCCACGCTATCTCTGTCTCTCTCAAAATAAACAAATAAACTTAAAAAAAAATTAAACAGACCCACCTCTTTAAAAAAAAAGAGTAATGACGATAGCAAACAAGATAAAAGAAAAAAGTATAAAGGAATACAAACCTAAACTTAAAGGAATAACAGCATCATCTCTGAAGACTGAGATGATAAATAGGACCTCTCACTTCATTATTTTACTGAGATTTTAAGTTTTCTTTTTTTTGGTTATTGTTTGTTTAAGTAGGCTCCATGCCCAGCGTAGAGACCAGTGTGGGGCTTTCACGATCCTGAGATCAAGACCTGAGCTGAGATGAAGAGTCAGACGCTTAATTGACTGAGCCACCCAGGCACCCCTATTTTACTAAGTTTTTAAAAATAAAAAACACGTGTATTACTTACATAACCTGAAAAATTAAAGATTTTTTAATTTTTTTAACGTTTATTTACTTTTGAGAGACATAGAGACAGAGCGTGAGGAGGGGAAGGGCAGCAGAGAGAGAGAGGGAGACACAGAATCCGAAGCAGGCTCCAGGCTCTGAGCTGTCAGCACAGAGCCCGACGCAGGGCTTGAACGCACAGACTGTGAGATCATGACCTGAGCTGAAGTCAGCTGCTTAACCAACTGAGCCACCCAGGTGCCCCTAAAGATTTTTTAAAGATTACTCCAATCAAAGGTTTAATGTTAAGCGACCTGGAAAGTCCTAAGAAGTTGGATCAATTTAAATCAGCTACTCAGGTTAGCTTCAGGATGGAGAGCAGAGGAAAATAATCAGAATCTCGCTTAACAAAGAAATATCAGTATCTTTCACTGAGAATCAGACGTTGCTAAGGAAAGAGACTATAGTGAAGGAATTCCCAAAAATAAATTCTAGGATGCTGTCACATTACGGAAGTGTTTATATCAATCACTTTTAGGTTTTGAGGAAGATAATAATAAGGACATGGTTTGCGGCCTAATAGTCATAATCTAGAGGTGAATGTAAGACAGGTGTAATAAAAGCTAAAATACCATACAAGAGGATAATCGTTCTAGAAGAAATAAATTTCATTAAAAGGACAGAGACGGAAGTTTTGCTATGTGATACAGACACATGCTATCTGAAGAAATTTCAGTGACTCATCAAATAGTTCATGTATATATGTCTACAAAGAGAATATATGGAGCCAGAGTATGACAGCCCTGCCTCAGCTAAAGAAATTCCAAACTATAGCCAAACAGGAGCACTAAAGGTTTTTGAGCAGGAATGTAACGTAAGTGGCATATTAGAACTTTAGGAATATTAATCTGAAAGTAATATACTTGGTTCATATGGTTAGAGAAAGAAACAAAGAGATATTAGTTAAGTAATAATAGCAACCAAAAGACTTAAATAGACATTTCTCCAACAAAGATATACAAATGGCCTCTTAGCACATAAAAAGATGTTCAACATCATTAACCACAAGAGAAATGCAAATCGAACCCACAATGATATACCACTTCACACCCACTAGGATGTCTATGATCAAAAAGACAAACAACAAACACTGTCAAGGTTGTGGAGAAATTGGAACCCTCATACATGGCTGATGGGAATACAAATAGTGTGAATGCTTTGAAAAACAATTTGGAAAGGCGCCTGGGTGGCTTAGTCAGTAAGCATCTGACTCTCAATTTCAGCTCAGGTCACCATCTCATGGTTTGTGAGTTCGAGCCGCATCAGGCACTGCATTTAGGGCTTGGAGTTCTCTGTCTCCCTCTCTCTCTGCCACCCTCCTGCTCACCATCTCTCTCTCTCTTTCTCACTCTCTCTCTCTCTCCCCCCCCTCCCTCTCAAAATTAAACATTTAAAAAATGAAAAATGAAAAAAATGAAAAATGATATGCAATTTCTCAAAAAGTGAAACATATATGACCAGTGACTCCATTCCTAGGTATACATACTCAAGAGAACTGAAAACACACATCTTTACAAAAACTTGTACACAAATGTTCATAGCATTATTTCGGCATAATAGCCGAAAGTAGAAACAACTCAAACATGCATCAACTGATAAATGTATAAAGAAAATGCCTGCAATATTATTTGATAATAAAAAGAAATAAAATACTAATGCATGCTACAATATGAATTAATTGGAAAACATGCCAAGTGGAAAAAGTCAGAAACAAAAAGCCATACACATTTTAGGATCCCATTTATAGGAGATATCCAGAATAGCCAAACCTACAGAGACAGGAAGTAGATTAGTGGTTGCCCAGGGCTGATGGTGGTTGGGGGACACGGAAAGTCCTCTACTAATGGGTAGAGGTTTTGTCAAGCTGACAGTGTTGGCAGTTGTACAACACTGTGAATATAATAACAATCATTGACCTCTTAATGGGTAAACTATGTGTATATATGAATTATCTCTTGAGGCTATTAATATACAAAACAAAAAACAATAGCAACTGTCCAGACATTTAATGGAGGGGGGGGGGGGGACTGTAAAATGCCAAGAATGTCCTGAAATAAAAATGTAATTTTTACATACCCAACCATCTGTTCATTCATTCATTAAGCAAATATTAATTCAAATATTAATATAAGCACCTGATATGTAACAGCCACTGAAGATTTTCTTCTCTTAAGATTATTTTTGGGGGCACTTGGGTGGCTCAGTCGTTAACCATCTGACTTGGGCTCAGGTCATGATCTCACGGTTTGGGAGTTAAGTCCTACATTACGTAAGCTCGAGCCTGCTTTGGGTGAGCAAGAGCTCCGTTATTGAATGAGTTCAAGCCCTGCTTTGGGTAAAGATATGTAAGCCCCACTTTGGGTGAGTCCCACTTCTCCTATTCTCCCACCCTCCCTCCTTAATCTTTCTCTTTCTCTCTCTCTCTCTCTCTCTCTGCCCTTCATGGGATTCTCATTCTCTCTGCCCTTCACTCTCTTGTGTCCTCTTTCTCTCTCAAAAAACAAAAAAAGATTATATTTTTTTTATCTTAGGGAGAAAAAAAAGTATACTAGTAGATCTTTTTAAGACTTACCAGTGATCTGAAGTTGTGATTTCATGGTCAGGCTACCCATTGAACCAAGCTGCGATCCACTGCCAGACATACCAACAACAGGACAGCAAACCTGAACATGGCAAAGGAGATACTGTAAACATCAAAAAGTCCCATTAAAAAAAACATGTATAGTGCTAACCAGGCCATTTCCAAGTCTAACTTAAGACTACACAATTGGGGGCGCCTGGGTGGCTCAGTCAGTTAGGTGGCCGACTTCGGCTCAGGTCATGATCTCGTGGTCTGTGAGTTCGAGCCCCACATTGGGTTCTGTGCTGACGGCTCAGAGACTGGAGCCTGCTTCAAATTCTGTGTCTCCCTCTCTTTCTGCCCTTCCCTTGCTCACGCTCTGTCTCTATGTCTCTCAAAAAAATAAAATAAAAACATTAAAAAAATTTATATATAAAAAAAAAGACTACACAATAACAGTGGCCTTCATATTGCTAAATTAAATTTTCAATTCTAATATTCATCCTGCCTAACCTCTCAGCAAAATGGCATGGCTAATCATTCCAACTTCTGTGGTTTACTTTCTTTCCTTAGGCTCCCAAGGAACATTCTCCAGGTTTAAATCCTACACCTTGCTGATTGGTCTTAGGCTCCTTTGATAATCTCTTCTGTTTTCTCCCCTCTTACTGTTGCGAGTATCCTAGGGTTCAGTGCTCTCTTATCACTCTATACACATTTCTTCAAAGATATCATGCAATGTTGTGGTTTTAAATGTCATCTATATATCAATGAGCCCCAACTTTCTATTTCTACCCAAGGCTTCATTCCTAAACTCTGAACAACTTTATTTGGGAGTATGTGAAAAACTTCCCAAACTTAACAAATCAAACTGAACTCCTGATCTTCCCTGTGAATTATCTCAGTTGATAACAACTCCATCCTTTCAGATGCTCAGGCTACAAACCTTGAAGTCGTACTGCCTTTCATTTTTTATTTCCCTTCCTATCTGCCAGCAAATTCGGTTGTCTCGATTTGCAAAATATATCCAGGATCCAACCATTTCTCACCACGTCTACCATCAATCTGCTCAGATCCACTTTTTTTTTTCCTGGATTATGCCTCCCTTCTAAATTACCGCAATTATTAACAGGTCTCCCGGTTTCTAGTTATGTCTGGCTTCAGTGCCTATTCTGAACACAATCAAGATGACTTTTAAAGTGTTCAAAACCCTGCAAAAGCTTCCCATTTTACTCAGAGTATTTACTCAGGATAAAAGCCTAGATTCATACCATGACCTTAAGAGACCATATAAGATGCATGCTATCCCTGCTCCCAAATTCCTGATCTTATTTCCATCTCCTCTCGTAATCTACTCAAGTACCTAACTCCCTGTTATATCTCAAATATGCCAGCACATTCTAGCACTAGGACTTTTGTTTTACTTGTTCTCTTGACAATACTACAGTCTGCTCTAATTCCTGGTCATTTTTTTTTCTTCTACAGAATATATCACCTTCTGACATACTAAGTAATTCACTCGGTAATTATGTTTATTGGTTTTGACTCTCTAGGCTAGAATATAAACTCCATGTGAGCAGGGATCTTCGTTGTGTTCACTGATGAAAGCCAGAAGCCCACAATAGTGCCTGACACATAGTAAACACTTAAATATCTGTTTGATGAAATAAATTTAAAAATGGCTTTTGAGGGGCCCCTGGGTGGCTCAGTCAGGTAAGCATCCAACTCTTAATTTCGGCTCAGGTCACGTCTCAGTTTCTGGAGTCTGAGCCCTGCGTCGGGCTCTGCGCTGACTGACAGCAGAGAGCCTGCTTGGGATCCTTTCTCTCTGTCTCTTGCACTCTGCCCCACCTCTGGTCACACTCTTCTCTCTCAAAATAAATTTAACAAAACAAAACAAAACAAAATAAAATAAAATAAAATAAAATTTGAATTACACTAAATGATTAAGTCTCATGTATCTTCTTCAGTGTCCAATCATGGAAGAGGTAACCTCCATGTGGACAGCATGATTAATATAACAAAGATGTTATGACACAGTCAGAACATTTGGGCCCAATTCCTGTCTATAACACTTATTATCTGATACTACTTGAATTATGTAACCTCATTAGGTCCCAGCTTTCTATCAGAAAAATGAGTATAACACCACCTCTACCTCACAGGGTTGTTGCAGAGATGAATGATTATGTATATTAAAAAATGCTCTGTAAATGTTATTTATCATTAACAGTGTTTAAATATCTTTACAATAAAAATCTGTTCTTAGGCTTTTGGGGGCTGGATAATAATATTAAAAATATTTCAACTGGATCATGGTAAAGATTAAAGTGAAATGAAATTTACTTAGCACTTATTATTTACTAAGTACTATGTAAGAAGCATAATATACAGTAAGAGAAACAAAATATCTTGATACTGTAGCTATTATCTTAAGTGTTCATAAAAAATTAGACTTCCATTAAAAATTTTAAATATCAGGGCCGCCTGGGTGGCTCCATCTGTTGAGCATCCAACACTTGATTTCGGCTCAAGTCATGATTCCAGGGTCATGGGATCAAGCCCCATGTCGGGCTCCACAGCGAACATACAGCCTGCTTGGGATTCTCTCTCTCTCTCTCTCTCTCTCTCTCTCTCCCTCTGCCCCTCTCCCTTGCTCGCTCTCTGATTTTTTTTAATTTAATATCAAACAATTCTGATTATCTTCTCAAATCTGCCAAAATGAAATGGAACAGTAATTCCTACTAAGACCAACTCTATAAAATCTAATGTTTTGTTCCTTGACTCATGAAAATGTTCAAAGCTAAAATTTTGGCCTTCGCTATAGAAACTAGCTCCTATCTCAGTTAAAATAGAATCCAAACTCCTTACCTTGGCTTACAGACACCCAAATCCATACTACCCACACTGACTCTCTGACTTTACCTCTTATCATTCTCCCCTTCACCTACTGCAAATCTAGCTTTCTTTCTATTTCTCAAACACACTAGATCGTCCTAGCCTTACAGCCTTTCTACGAACTGTTCCCTCTGCTAAGAATGCTTCTTTCTCTATCTTTAAATAGCTAACATCTTCTTGTATTCAGGCCTCAAGTTAAATATCACCTCCTCAGAGAGATCTGTCCAGACTTATCTAATCTGAAGTTAACCATCCTATTACTTTCTATGATATCCCTGAAAATTTTCTGATTTGTTTATTGACTCTAAAGTCCACGAAAGTAGGCACTTTATCTACCTTGTTAATTAGTGCATGAAATATACTGGAAGTTTGTATTTTTTAAGTATACAATTTCACCTGTCAAAATACCTAGTATTGAAAAGATCAGTTGAGTGCCTACGTGGCTCAGTGGGTTGAGCATCCAGATTCTTGGTATCAGCTCAGGTCTTGATCTTACAGTTCCTAGGATCAGGCCCCATGTCAGGCTCTGCACTGACAGCGTGGAGACTGCTTGGGACTCTTTCTCCCTTTCTCTCTGCCCCTTTCCTATGCACATGTGCTTTCCCTCTCTCTCAAAATAAACATTTTTTAAAAAGCCAAGAAATAAGTATTGGCAAGGATGTGGAGAAAAAGGAACCCTTGTGCATTGTTAATGAGAATATGAACTGTTGCAGCCACTGTGGAAGACAGGATAGAGGTTCCTCAAAAAATTAAAAATAGAAATACCATATGATCCAGTAATTCCACCACTATTTCCCCAAGAAAACTGAAAATATTAATTCAAACATATATATATGCACCCTTATGTTTACTGCAGCATTTACAACAGATAAAATATGGAAACAATCTAATTGCCCATCAGCAGATGAATGGATAAAGATGTGGAATATATATATATATACACACACACACACACACACACGACAGAGTATTAACCTTAAAAAAAAAAAAGAATAAAATCTTGCCATTTATAACAACATAGATGGTCCTACAGGGTATTATGTTAAGTGAAATAAGTCAAAGACAAATACCATATGATTTCACTTATATGTAATCTAAAACACAAATGAACAGAAAACAGACCAATAAATACAGAGAACAAACTGGTGGATGCCAAAGGGAGGAGGTAAAGAGATAGGTAAACTGGGTGAAGGAAGTGGGAGATAACAGACTTCCAGTTAAGGAATGAATAAGTCATGGGGATGAAAGGTACAGCATAGGAAATGCAGTCAATGGTAACTTAATAGTGATGTATAGCGACAGATGGCAACTACACTTGTGTATGCATAACATAACATGTAGAGTTGTCAAATCACTATGTTGTTTACCTGAAATGAATGTAACATTGTGTGTCAACTACATTTTGATTAAAAAAAAAAATTAAAAGTCCAGGGCTGCCTGGCTTCCTCAGCTGGTGAAGCATGCAATTCTTGATCTCAGGGTTATGAGTTTGAGCCCCATGCTAGGTGTAGAGATAACTTAAAAATAAAATATTTTTTTAAAAATTAATTTTAAAAAATTAAAAATAAATACACAAATAAAATTCAGAGGGGCCTGACTGGCTCAGTTGGTAAAACATGCTTGAGCAGTCAGTAGAGACATCTTGGGATTGTAAACTCGAGCCCCACACTTTATATTCGGGTCCACTCTTTGTGTTGTGCAATTCTATGGATTTTGACAAATGCACAACGCCATGGGTCCACCAGTTTCACAAGAATAATCTCACCACCCATGCTTTACCTATCCATCCCTCTCTCCTCACTGAGAACCCCTAATGACCATTGATCTTTTTAGTCTGTAGTTTTGCCTCCTCTAGAATGTCAGGTAGGTGGAATCATACAACTTGAGGCCTTTTCAGATTGGCTTCTTTCATTTAGCAATACTAGTAAAGGTTCTTCCATACCCTTTCATGGCTTGACAGCTCTTTACTTTTTTTTACAGCTCATTTATTTGCTGAAAAAGAGAGCATGTGCACAAGCTGGGGAGGAGCAGAGAGAGGGAGCGAGAATCCCAAGCAGGCTCCACACTGCCAGCACAGAGCCCGATCCAGGGCTGGAATTTACGAACATGAAATCATGACCTGAGCTGAAATCAAGAGTCAGACGCTTAACCACCCAGGTGCCCCTATTTTTTTTTTAATTGCTGAATAATACTCCATTGTGTGTTTGTACCACAGTTTATTCATCCTCCTATTAAAGGACATTTTGCTTGCTTCCAGTTTGGGACAATTATGAAAAAAGTTGCTATAAATATTCATGTATAAGTTATTTGTGGTCTTAGGTTTTCAATTCAATTGAGTAAAAAGGCTTACAATGGCTGGATAATGGTAAGCCTATGTTTTAACCCAGTAAGAAACTGCCGGGTGGTCTTCCAAAGTTGTGTACCATTCTGCATTCCTACTAGGATTGAAGCAGAATTCCTTTTGTTCCATACCTTCACCAGCATTTGGTATTATTAGCTTTTCAGAATTTTGCCAATCTAATATATATACAGTGATATGTCACTGATGGTTTAATTTGCAATTCCCATATGACATGATGGTGAGCATCTTTTCATATGCTTATCCAACATTTGTATATACTATATGGTAAGGTATTTCTTCAGATCCTTTACTCACTTTTTACTTGTTTCCACATTATTACATTTTAAGAGTTCTTTATGTATTTGAGAATCAAGTCCTTTGCCAAATATGTTCCACAAATATTTTCTTGCAAACCACAGCTTCTCTTTTCACTCTCTTAACAGTGTAGAGGGTCCAAAATGTGGGTGTATGTGAAGAATGGGAGTGGTTTCCTCATGATGTGGGAGCAAAAGGCAGGCTGAGGGCAAAGCACAGGCTAACACCCCTGCAATCCTCCCCCACCAAGGGATATGTGACATTCCTCAGGCACTCGGGGCTGTCCAAGCACAAAGGAAAGGGAAAAACAAATGGTTAACTAATAAAGATCACAGTTATGCAGGACATGTGTCTCTATCATTATGCAACTGTCTTAATGATTCATAAGAAAAACACAATTTCCAGAAACCTATAGACTCAATTTTCTGGAGCCCTAACATCACCCTGCCTTCCATAGGATACAGATTTTATAAAAAAAAAAAAAAAAAAAGATACAGATTTTATATAATCAGTCACTCTTCACAACCCCATTGCGGGTCTTTCTGCCCATGGGTCCTTGTCCCCATGTTCTAATAAAAACACCCTTCTGCGCCAAAGATATCTCAAGAATTCTTTCTTGGCCGTGGACTCCACACCCCAACAGTTCAAACCACATTATTCACACCAAGAAATCCTCTGACACCAGCTGGGTGTCCTACAACTTATTTCAGAGATAGAGTCAGATCCCACACCACAAGCTCCCCACCCCACTTCAGACGTTATATGAAAGTCCCGGTTGTCCATTGTGCTTCTGACTAATCAGCTATAGACTGGAGGTTCCAATGATTATCTACTTAGGTTTGATTAATTTGCTAAAATGGCTCACAAAACTCAAACTTATTATTATCTCCTAAGTTACTAGTTTATTATAAAAGGATATCACTCACTAACAGCTAGATGAAAGAGGTGCATAGGGCAAGGTACAGGGAAAAGGTGTGAAGCTTCCATGTCTTCAGCCAGCGTACCACTCTTCCCAAATCTTCCTGCATTCAGCAACCTGGAAACTCTCTGAAACTCATCCTTTTACATTTTTTAATGGAAGCTGTTACACAGGTGCAGCTGATTAAATCATTTAGTCATTAGCAATTGAAGTCCATCGCCAATACCCTCCCTCTCCAGAGGTTGGGGGGGGGGCGGGTGGGAGGTAGGACAGTAAGTTCCAACCTCCATTCACATGGCTGGCTCCACTAGCAACCAGTCTCCATTCTTTAAATTTCTTTTTTAATGTTTGTTTATTTTTGAGAGAGAGAGAGACAGACAGTGAGCTGGGGAAGGGCAGACAGAGAGAGGGAGACACAGAATCTGAAGCAGGCTCCAGGCTCTGAGCTGTGAGCACAGAGCCTGACGCAGGGCTCAAACCCACGAACCACAAGATCTTGACCTGAGCTGAAGTCTGATGCTTAACTGACTGAACCACCCAGGTGCCCCAGCAACCAGTCTCCATTCTTAAGACAAGGTCGAAAAGTGACCTCAATAACCTAACAAAAAACACTTTTATTATTCTCATCACTTAGGAAATTCCAAGGGTTTTAGGAACACTGTGCCAGGAATACGATCGAAAACTAGATCGTATGGGGCGCCTGGGTGGCTCAGTCAGTTAAGCATCCAACTTCAGCTCTGGTCATGATCTCATAGTTCATGAGTTTGAGCCCTGCATTGGGCTCTGTGCTGACAGCTCAGAGCCTGGAGCCTGTTTTGGATTCTGTGTCTCCCTCTCTCTCTGCCCCTCCCCCACTCGTGCTCACTCTCTCAAAAATAAAAAACATTAAAAATAAATAAATAGTGTCATTTTTAAACCAAGGGATTTAATGTGGAAAAATAAGCACCCTCTTACACTGTTGGTGGGAATGCAAACTGATGCAGCTGCTCTGGAAAACGGTGTGGAGGTTCCTCAAAAAACTGGAAACAGAACTACCCTATGACCCAGCAATAGCACTGCTAGGAATTCACCCAAGAGATACAGGAGTACTGATGCATAGGGCACGTGTACCCCAATGTTTATAGCAGCACTTTCAACAATAGCCAAATCATGGAAAGAGACTAAGTGTCCATCAACTGATGAATGGATAAAGAAGATGTGGTTTGTATATACAATGGAATACTACGCAGCAATAAGAAAGAATGAAATCTGGCCATTTGTAGCAACGTGGATGGAACTGGAGGGTATTTTGCTCAACGTGGATGAACTGGAGGGTATTATGCCAAGTGAAACAGGTCAGTCTGAGAAAGACAGATATCATATGTTTCCATGCATAGGTGGACTTTGAGAGACTTAGCAGAAAACCATGGGGGAGGGGAAAAGGGGAAAGAAAAAAAAAGCCACAGAGAGGGAGGGAGACAAAACATAAGAGACTCTTCAATACTAAGAACAGACTGAGGGTTGATGGGGGGTATGGGAGAGGGAGAGTGGGTCACAGGCATTGAGGAGGGCACTTGTTGGGATAAGCACTGGGTGTTGTATGGAAACCAATTTGACAAGAAATTATAAAAAATAAATAAATATAACATTTATTTAGGAAAAAAAATAAATTAACTTCATGGATTAAAATAAATAAATAAACCAATGGATTTAATTTTAATAAAGTTCAATTTCTAATTTTGTCTTTCAAGAATTGTGCTTTTGATGTCATATCTATGTCAAATCTTTTGGTGTCACTCATGCCAGGGCACCTAGGTGGCTCAGCTGGTGAGCAGCAGAGTGTATGACTCTTGATCTCAGGGTTGTGGGTTCAAGTCCCACATTGGGTGTAGAAATTACTTTAAAAAATAAAATTTTTCAATAAATAAATAAAATAATAACCATTTATGATGTAGAAGATGTTGGGGTTTAGAGCCAACAGCCAAGAAAGAATTCTTAAAACGTCTTCAGTGCAAAAAAGTGGTTTTTTTTTTTAAAAGCACAGGGAAAGGAGCCACAGCAGAAAGAGCTACACTGGGGTTGTGACTTTTGAGTTGGGACGGGGTTAGGGATAGCCAAAGTCTGTAAGGAATTTTGGAAGCAAGGTTTCCAGGATCTTCAGGGGGCTAGCTATTGTAAAGTAAAGGTCATTTACTACTGTCTAATAAGGGTCAAGAGACCCTTCAGATGTTTATCAGCGGGCTATAAGCTTGGAGTATGATTACCAACATATATCTTGGGGCAGGAAGGGGTAGAGAAAAAGGAGTTTCAAAAGTAATTTTTATATGTTAAAGTAGACTTACAGGTTCCTAGGGGGTCAGGCTAAGATTGCCTTTTGTTCTTAACAAAGTGTCAACATTGAGGCAGCTGAGCTCCCAGAGGAAGGACACTTTGCCTGTTTCAAGGACTCTCGGTAGTAGGGAAATTTAATTTTTTTCTTTTGCCTTTTTTTCCCCACATCAATTGCCATCTCTTCAACAAACAGTGTTGGAACAACTGCACAACCATATGTGAAAAAAAATTAAGTTAGACCCCTGTAAAAGAACTGTGGTTGCATGTTTTAACTGTCTGGAAGTTACATGAAGGATTGGCTCAGAACTTCTCTTGCCTTTGTTTTCCCTGCCTGGGAGGCTCCTTGGGGCTGAGATACTTTCCCGGGTAGTGTCTGTCAAAAGCATTTAAAATCAAATATACTAACCACTGCCACTTGAGGCAAGGGATAATAGACGGGACACACAATAGATATACTGAAGACTGGGAATGAAGAGACCAGAGGAGACACGTGGGGGAATGAGAACTTTGAAAAACTCCTGGGTATTATGTTAAATCTAGAACTCCATGCACATGCCCAGGGGTGGACGTATGCTCTGAAAGGACGGGAGAAGATCCTGGCTCTTAATTCTGATTGACCTTCAGGCTCCACGCAAGCAGGAAGTGAAGTCTAAGACAGTGGCCATACATGACCAAGAATACAGACTATATAAAATTTGTTTGCAGATGTCACCAAATAGGCAAACAACCACCATAATGAATAGCAATAAGAAACCATGAAGTGGAGAAGAATCTGATTTCCAGAGTTTCCACATTTTAACAATTCAAAATGTTCAGTTTTTCATACTGGCAAAACCAAATTCAAAAGCACATTAAATGGCTTAATACACTATGACCAAGTGAGATTTATCCCTGGGTTGCGAAGATGGATCAGCATATGAAAATTAATGTATTATACATTAAAAGAATTAAAGCTAAAATCACATTATCACCACTGATGTAAAAAAAAAAAAGTATTTGACAAAATTCAATAGTCTTTCATGATAAAAACTGTCAAACTAGGAACAGAAGAAAATTACCTCAACAAAACAGAGTATATATGAAAAGCCCACAACTAATATCA
Source organism: Paguma larvata (assembly GCA_030068075.1). Taxonomy (NCBI): domain Eukaryota; kingdom Metazoa; phylum Chordata; class Mammalia; order Carnivora; family Viverridae; genus Paguma; species Paguma larvata. Next base: position 25,351,068 of record CM057844.1, on the reverse strand, counting down.
CAGTCAATAGCGAAAAACTGAAAGCTTTTTCCTCTAATACTAGGAATAAGACAGAATGCCAACTCCCACCACTTCTATTCAACACAGTACTGTAAGTCCTAGCCAGAGCAATCAAACCAGAAAAAAATAAATAAAACAATCCCACTTACAATAGCATCAAAAAGAATAAAATACTTAGGAATAAACTTAACCAAGGAGATGAAAATTACAAAACATTGCTGAAAAAAATTACAGACGACACAAATAAATGGAAAGATATCCATATTCATGGGATGGAAGATTTACAGATTCAGTGCAATACCTATCAAAATCCTAATGGTATTTTTTAAAAGGAAAAAAATCCCTAAAATTCAAATAGAACCTGATATATATAACACCAAAAGCAAAAGCGAAATAAACTGGATATAAATCAAAAGCTAATACTTTGGTGCTTCGAAAACACTATCAAGAAGTGAGAAGTCGACCCACAAAATGCAAGAAAATTTCTGTAAATCGTGTATATCTGATAAAAGTATCCAGAATATATAAAGAACTCTCACAACACAAAAAGACAATGACTGAAAAACTGGCAAAAATACTATGCTAAGTCTAAGAAACCAGTCATAAAGGACCAGATAGTGTATGATTCCATTTACATGAAATGTCAGAGTAAACTGAGCTATAGAGACAGTAAATTGATTATTGGTTGCCTAGGGCTGAGCAGATGTGGGATTTGGGGTGAGAACTAACAGAGCGATTCTTTTTTGGGGTAATGATGTTTTAAAACTAAATGTTGTGATCATTGCACAACACTGAATACACTAAAAGCCACTGAATTGTACATTTTTAATGGGTATACTGTATGATATGTGAACTACATATCAACAAACCTCTTTAAGACAAAAAAGTTAGGGGACGTTTTTTATTTTTCTAGGCTAAAATATTTTACTACCAATGGACCATCACTAGGGGAAATGCTAAAGGATGTACTTCAGGAAGAAAGACAATGATTGTGAAAGAAAGTTCTAGAACTCAAGATTCGAAAGTAACTAAGAAAGTGGTAAACATTAGATTAATACAAAATACAGGAAAGAATGTCTAACTTGGGCATTTAAAAATATAAAGCTAGCAGTGCCTGGGTAGCTCAGTTGGTTAAATGTCCAACTCTTGATTTTGGCTCAGGTCATGATCTCACAGTTTGTGAGATGGAGCCCTGTATCTGTCAGTACAGAGCTTGGGATTCTCTCTCTTCTCTCTCTTTGCCCCTCCCCAACTTGCGCATGCAAGTGCATACACAGGCACACGCTCACTCCCCTCAAAAACAATAAACATTTAAAAATATATGTACGGGGGGCCTGGATGGCTCAGTCAGTTAAGCTTCTGACTTTGGCTGAGGACATGATCTCAAAGTTCATGGGTTCAAGCCCCACGTCGGCTCTGTGCCGACAAGTCAGAGCCTAGAGCCTGCTCCTTCTGAGTCTCCCTCTCTCTGCCCCTCCCCCGCTGACAGTCTGTCTCTCTGTCTCTCTTTGATAATTAAACTTAAAAAGGAAAAAATAAATAAAAATATATGTATAAAGCAAAAATAATGAATAACAGAATTAAAATCAGGAACAGAGAGAACTGGAGCCAAGTTCCAAGATCTTTGTATTGCTAAGCAAGGCAAAGATACTGATTAACTTTAGTGAGGTTAATATGCAATTAAAATTTCAAAGAGAAGCAGTAAAAAATTAAAAACAGAGTGCACAAATTCCAAGCCAGTATGTAGAAAAAAGATTTGAGAGAAAAAAAGTATGAATCCAAAAGACTGGAGAAAGTAAACAAAAAGAAAAATTAAGTATGTGGAGAAAGGTCTTTTACAAAAAGACGATAGATTACACATGTACATCTGAATCCCCTTGCAAACTCCCCCTAAACTCTAGCAAAGAAATTTTAAAAATTAAAAAAACTATAGTAAATGTTAGGAAAAACAGAAGTAGAGATAAGAGCAAGCAAGGAACTACAGTCGACTACAACACAGAGCAATGCTAAGTGAGAGCACATTCAAGAAAGTCGGTTCCTATGCTGGTAATAGGGATAGCGTCTTCAAGACACACCAGGTAATCTGAAGTAGGAAGTAAAGACAAGACACATGAGCAGGATTACCTGTAAACTGACTGAGATTCCTAAATATGCTACTTCAAACAAGAAGGCTCAGGGGTTTTTCCTTCTAGAGAAGGTAAAATAACGCATCTCTAAAATGAGAGATGCTAGCCACAGTTAAAAGATGGACAATATCAAAAAACAAGAGAATTAATGGGACACATGCAAACTGAACAACAAAAATCCCATCCTCTTTTCCCACTTGGTTCTCAACCCACTGTAGTCGAGACATAACCAAACAGGCAGTGGATAGGATGAGTCTTTTTATGAAGTTCTCCAACTTTTTAAAAGGTTATCCACCAGAAAATCCTATAGTGAGGTTCTCTGTTAACAAGCTTCTCCTCAAGAGGCGCCTGGGTGGCTCAGTCGGTTGAGTGGCTGACTTCCGCTCAGGTCATGATCTTACAGTCTGTGAGTTTGAGCCCCGCATCGGGCTCTGTGCTGATGGCTCAGAGCCTGGAGCCTGTTTCAGATTCTGTGTCTGCCTCTCTCTCTGCCCTTCCCCTGCTCATGCTCTGTCTCTCTGTCTCTCAAAAATAAATAAATGTTAAAAAAAAAAAAATGAAAACAAACAAAAAAAACACAAGCTTCTCCTCCATACATGCACACTCAGAGCTCCCAGCCAGATTTTTAGTCGCCCATCTTTAAACATGATAAAAATACTAGAGGGCAAGATGAAAAGCTTCTATCATGAAGTAATGCCAAAGAAAAACAAAGAACACTTTAAAAAATGTATTAACATCTTCAGAGAGATGAAAAGATACATTTAAGAAACAAAAATAAGATGCCATTAAAAAAAAAAGAACAAAAAAAAAGAATATTCAGGGGAAAAAAGGAATTTGCCTGAAAACCGTCCCCCGTAGGAACAACCTGTACTGTGGAGACAGGCCACACGAATTTAGTCAGCTCAAGTAGTCTGAAATTGCAAGTTCTGTATGTAGATGATCAGAACACTAAAACAGGGATCAAATGATACCTACTGCTGCCGGACTGACAAAATAATTTGGTTGCCATAGTCTTAAATAATCTTGCAGCTTTCAACTATTTTTTGGTCCTTGTTGGACTGGCTAACAAAATTCAACTGTATAGATTAGTTTTCCATTCTTTGTTTTTAAACACCCTTTACCTATGAAACCTTGTGATTTGGGAGAGGTTAACTAATATGATTTCCAAATACATTAAGGAAGTAAGGTAGTAATGTAAATGTGGTCAATGTCACCTAATTAATAATGACTAATACATAATATTAAGTAAGCTCTATTACATTCACTTTAGTTATTAGATAACAGAATGTCTTCAATCTGATGCTTTGAAATAGGGAGTTTTTCTGTAAAGGGCCAGGGAGTAAATATTTTAAACCTTGTGGATTATATGATCTCTGTCACAACTACTCAACTATCTTGTAGTGTGACAGCAGCCATAGACAACACATAAAATGAATGAATAAGACTGTGTTCCAGAAAAATTTACACAAACAGGCAGAAAGCCAGATTCCTTCCATGGGCCATGATTTGCTAATGCCCCTGCTCTCAAGTATCAAAGTGAAAAAACTAGGTACAATTTAAGAATACCATACATATATCACCATTATGGCTAACAACAGGGAAATGTGAAGGGGCAAAACTCCTTGAGACATTAGAATAAAAGCGCTGGATGAGTGAAAAATCTTACAATTAATTTTTTTTTACATTTTCCTCTTTATCCCCATCACTACTCCCTTCATTTGGCTCTCCTTACCCTACCATACTTATTTCAACATTTCTCCTTGTCTAACCCCAATCTGTCCATACATACAATGTTGTCAAAAGGATTTTTAAAATGAATTCCCTACACCTCTGATGATCCTCATATGCCTATTCTCTTAACTCACCTTCCACTCTCATACATACCCCACGCTTCAACCATACAGAATTACTCATCCTACCTCAACATGCCATCGGTTTAATACTTCTGTGGTTTACTAATCTTGATCCTTCTGTTCAAAATTTGTTCTGCTCCTTCCTTAACTTCCCATTCACCTAGTCTTCTCTTATCCTCAACATTTTGCTCAAGTATTTCATCTGGTAGCTCTCCCTTGACTCCAAAGCAGAAATAATTAACTTCTTCTCATCAATCCTACTGCATGTATTCCAGGAGATATTACAACATAGTAATTAAATGTGGAGGCTTTGGAATCAGACAGATCTAGATCCACAAATTAACACTGTTACTTCCTGTGCAAACATGAACAAATTACTTAATCTCTGAGCCATGCTTTCTTCATCCATAAAACAGGGATCATTTTATTATAGTTTTGTTTTGAAGAGTGAGATAATACCATTAAGTGCTATAAGACAGTCTTAAACCTAACAAGTGTTCAACAGCTGTCCCTTAATATCTATTGTCAATCTGTCTCCTCCTTCAAACTGTTTTCTTGAGACCAGGGGCCATTCATCTTTACATGCTAAAGCCAGTATTAATAGTAAGACTTTAAATATCTGTTGAATCAATCAATAAATATGAAAAAGTTACTCAAGGTGTGCTTTTCTCTGACACCTCAGAAGAACTTGAAATTAAGATATCTTTCTTACTAAACATTAAAAGTTTTAAAAATATCTATTACAATCTAAAGGACTCACCACTGTCTAACATTTTTCCAAATAAATGGGATCACTTGTAACTTGTACAAAAGGGACCCTATTTGTAAATAAGTGAGGTTATAAAGGGTGTTTTGTTCTTAGGTTCAAAATAACAATATAAAAGCAACCAATGAACACTGCAGGAAATTTCCCATCATAATAGTAAACAACATAGATTTACAAAGATAAGAAGGCTTCTGCCCTCTGAGAATTTAAAATGTAAAGGAGAGCCAAATACAAATAATTAGAATTATAGAAAATTGACACTGTGCTCTCTATTTGTGCAAATAACGTAAGTAAGGAATAAGGCTTGATTTTGTAGGAAGGGAGAATTCAGACAAGACATCACTGAAGAGAAGCAATTGTAGGTGAAAAGGATAATAGGAAGAGAATAGGACAATTTGGCCAACAAACAAGCACAAGGGGGAAATGATACAACAGAAAAAGAATGGACTACAAAAAAATCAATGAACTGGGCTCTATTGTTATAAATATTAGAAAGAAACAAAACTTACAATTCACCAGCAATGCTAATGTCTTCCTAGAAAACCCATAAGACTCTACATAATACAAGTAATAACCTAGAAAACTGACCGGTATCATGGACAGAGTGAAAAGCAGAAAATCTTTAAGTGAAAAAAGTAGAAGTGTTTTTAAAAGCCAACTATTGGGGCGCCTGGGTGGCTTAGTCGGTCAAGCGTCTGACTTTGGCTCAGGTCATGATCTTGCAGTTCGTGGGTTCAAGCCCCGCATTGGGCTCTGTGCTGACGGCTCAGAGCCTGGAGCCTGCTTCAGATTCTGTGTCTCCCTCTCTCTCTGCTCCTCTCCTGTTCGTTCTCTCTCTCAAAAATAAACATTAAAAAATATTTTTTTAATAAAAAATAAAAGCCAACTATTTTAGGGTAACTACACAAACATGTGAATATGAAATATACTCATAACAAGGCAACACGAGAAAACAAAAAACACAACAATAAAACCTTGGTTGGCACCGTTGGAAATCAGGTGAATTAAGAGAGAAAGAATATGTAAAAAGATCTGAAAAGTATAAATAAATATAAAAGGGTGCCTAGATGGCTCGGTCTGTAAGCATGAAGTCTGCTTAAGATTCTCTCTCTCCCTTCTGTCCTTCTCCCCCACTCGTGCTCATTCTAAACAAACAAACAAATAAATAAATATTACTAAAAATTGAGAATATAAAAAAGACGTGACTTCTTGGCCAGTTATAAGTCTAGAAGTTGTGGTAGCTAGACTCAAAAATGCCCCTGAATAATCCTCACCTCCTGATGTTCAAAACTCTTGTGTAATTCCCCTGACACAGTGACACAGGGTTAGCCTATACAACCAACAAAATATGGTAGAAGTAATGGTGTATTACATCCAAAGCGAGGTCATCAAAGGCATTAAAATTTTTGCCTTGTGCCCGGTCTTGCTTATTCTGGGAGAACCCAGCCACCATACCTTGTAGACATTCAAGTGGTCCTATGCAGAGGCCCAGGTGAAAAGGAAATGAAGCTTCTTACCAAGAGCCATCACCAATTTGCTAACCATCAGTGAGTCACCTGGGAAGTAGATCTTCTAATCCCAGTCAAGGCTATCGATGGATGCGGACTTGCCTTATATCTAATTGCAATATTAAGAGAGACCTTAACCCACAACTGCTTTGCCAAGCTGCTCCCAAACTTCTCATCCACAGAAACTGCAGAAGATAATAAGTTACTGTTATCTTAATCCACTGAACCTTGGGATAATTCATTGCACCGCAATAGAAAACTAACAGAGAAGCCAAGGTATAATTTTGGCTAAGTGCCAAGGTAAAGTAAGATCTCTGCTCTAAATTACATGAACAAGAAAACTTACACTGAAGTACTAACCTAACATGCTTAGAATCTATCCTGAAGTTCTTACAATTCAGATAGAAGGGTATTGTACATTCAGTAATGATTTTTCTCAAAAGGCAAAATACAGGGTAGGATGAGTTATGGGAGAGTGACCATTTAATTTTTCACTCCAATTAGGTTATTTTTGAATGTGAACAAGGACAAGATAGAACATTGTGTCAATGGGAATAAACCAAACTATACTAGGCAAACCACAACATAAAGCCACTCTAATTATGGATGCTAGGTATGGAAATTTAAACTGCTAAAATAAGGTGGTAAAATAAAAGATAAACTGTTAAATTCAGGGGACTGCTATAAACCACAAGCATCATAATAAAAAATAACTAGTTTGGCAAATAATCATGTGCTGAGAACTGTTTTAAAGAATTCTACATGTAGTAACCCATTTAATACAATCTCCCTGTGATGGGTTGAATAAAGTGGCTCCCAAAATGATATGTCCACATCCTATTCCTTAAAACATACAAATGTGACCTTACTTGGAAAAAGGATCTTTACAGATAAAATTAAGAATTTCAAGATAATATCATCTTGTATTATCCAGGTAGACCTAAAATCCAACAATTGTCCTGTTAAAAGACCCACAGAGGGGAGAAGAAAAAAAGGCATTGTGAAGACAGGTAAAGATTGAAATTATGCAGCCCACAAGCAACGGAAGACATGCATGCACCAGAAATTAGAAAAGGTAAGGAAGGATTCTCCCTAGGGCTTTCAAAGCAAATGCAGCTCTTCTGACGTCCTGACTTCAGAATTCTTGCCTCCAGATCTGTGAGAAAATAAGTCTTTATTTTAATAAAGCCACCAAGTTTGAGGTAATTTGTTGCAGCAGTCACAGGAAATGAATACACTCCGTGTGACGCAGATACTACAATCCCCGTTTTACTAATGATGAAACAAGCACAGAAATGTTAAGTTGCCTAATAAACCAGAAAATTTGGGGATAAGAATAAAAAAGTATTAAAATGTAACAAAAAACACTGGTTTGGAAGTAATATTTGGAGGCTGATCATGGGGACTGAGTTTCCCCTCAATATTTAGCTGAGCTTAATAAATGAAAAAGAAATGAAAGATTCATTATTCTGTAACCTCTAATGTAACAATCGAATCAGGCCAGAATCATCAATAGATGATGGCATTTTAAAATATATCCACAAACTCCCTTCAAAAGATGGAAACTAATATCCCGCCTCTTGAATGTAGGCCAGATTTACTCTCTTCAAATGAATAGAATGTAGCAGGAAAGGACAGAATGTGACATCCAAGGCTAGGTTACAAGAGGCAATGCCACAACAATGTATAAAGATGCAATTTTGTGACATGGATAACTGACATGGGTGGTGACAAAGCTGTAAAAGAACAGTTTTTGTATGTTACTGAAATTAAGTATTATAAATTCAAATTAGAGTATTATAACTTTAAGACTTTAAATGCAATCCCTGTGGTAACCCCAAAGAAAATGGTTACAGAATATCCACAAAAAGAAATGAGAAAGCAATAAAAATGTTTCACTACAAAATATTGACTAAATACAGTGACAGTAAGGAAGGAAATGAATGACAGAAAAAGCTATAAGATATGGAAAATAAATAGTAAAATGAGGAAGTCCCTCTTTACCAGTAATCACTTTACATGAAACTAGATTAAACTCTCCAATCAAAAGACAGAAAGTGGCAGAATGGCTTAAAACATAATCTAATTATATGCTGTCTACAAGAGAGTCTAGATCCAAAGATACAAATAGGCCAAAAGAGAAAGGATAGAAAAAGACATTCCATGTGACTATCATAATGTCACAAAAAATAGACTTTAAATCAAAGACGGATGGGGCGCCTGGCTGGTTCGGTCAGAAGAGTCTTGATCTCAGGGTCATGATATCAAGCCCACAATATGCTGGGGCAAGAAGATACAATTATTATAAACATTTACCCAGCTAATAACAGATCATCAAAACATATAAAGCAAAAACTGACATGTTTGAAGAGAGAAATAGACATTTCTCAGCATACTGAAAGGATTATATACCAAGTGGGATTTAATCCTGGGATGCAAGGATGGTTCAACAATAAAAATTCATCAATATAATGTACCATATTAAGAGAACAAAGGAGGAAAAAACACGATTACTTCAAATGATAGAGAAAAAGCATCTGACAAAAGGTAACACCCCATCATGATAAAAACATTCAATAAAGTAGGACTAGAAGGGAACCACTTCGATATGTTAATAAAGGCCATATATGAAAAACTCCCAACTGACATCACATTCAATGGTGAAAGAATGAAAGCTTTTTGTCGAAGATCAGAAATAAGGCAAGGATGCCCACTCTCACCATTTCCATTCAACCTAGAACTGAAGTCCAAACCAAAGCAACTGGGCAAGAAAAAAATAAATAAAAGGGATCCAAATCGGAAAGGAAGAAGTAAAATTCTGTTTGAAGATATGATCTTATATATAAAAAATCCTAAAGATTCCACATACAAAAACCATTAAAACTAAAATTCGGCAAGCTAGAAAGATACAAAAATTAACACACACAAATCCAATGCATTTCTATTCATTAACAATCAACAATCTGAGGGGCGCCTGGGTGGCTTGGTCAGTTAAGCATCAACCTCAACTCAGGTCATGATCTCACGGTTTGGGAGTTCAAGCTCTGTGTCCGGCTCTGTGCTGACAACTCAGAGCCTGGAGCCTGCTTTGGATTCTCTCTCTTCCTCTCTCTCTGCCCCACCCTCACTTGTGATCTGTCTCTGTCTCTCGAAAATGAATAAATGTTAAAAAATAAATAAATAAGACAATCAACAATCTAAACAGGAAATTAAGAAAACAAACCCATATACATATAGCATCAAAAAGAGTATATACAGTATATACAATGGGGTCGAAGACTTGTAACCCTAAACACTATAAAACATTGCTGAAAGAAATTAAAGAAGACACAAATAAATGGAAAGACATCCTATGTTTATGAATTAGAAGTATTAATATTGTTAAGATGTTAATGCTACCCAAAGCACTCTAAAGATTCAATGCAACTCCTATCAAAAATCCCAATGGTGTTTCTTGCAGAAATAGAAAATTCATCCTAAAATTCATATAGAATCTCCAGGGACCTTGGGGCACCTGGATGGCTCAGTTGGTTAAGTTTCCGACTCTTGATTTCAGCTCAGGTCATTCATTATCTCATGGTTTGCAGGATGGAGCCCCAAGTTGGGGCTTTCAGCCCCTCCCCTGTGTGTGCACACACATGCACGTGCTCTTTCTCACAGAATAAATAAACTTAAAAGAAAAAACCTCCAGGGACCTTAAATAGCCAAAACAATCTTTAAAAAAAAGAACAAATTGAGAACTTATATTTCCTGATTTCAAAATTTAATACAAAGCTACACTATTCAAAATATTGTGACACTGGCATAAAGACAGACACACAAACTTATTCTGTTGGACTAGAAAAGAAAGCCCCAAAATAAACGTTTACATATAAAGTAAAATGTTTTTGACAAGGGTGCCAAGACCATTCATTGGAGAAAGGACAGTCCTTTCAATAAATGGTGTTGGGAAAACCAGATGTCCACCTGCAAAAGAATAAAGTTGGACCCTTACCTAACGCCATTTACAAAAATTAAAAATGGATCAAAGACCTAAATGTTAAGAACTAAAAATATAAAACTCTTAGAGGAAAATAGGACAAACGCTTCACAACACTGGATTTAGCAATGATTCCTTGCATGACACCAAAGGTACAGGCAACAAAAGAAAAAATAGACAAACTGGACTTCACAAAAACTTTAAATTTTATGCAAAAGATGCTATCAACAGACTGAAAAGGCAACTTATAAGACAGGAGAAAATATTTGCAAATTATCCATCTAAAGGATTAATATCCAGAATATACACAGAATTTCTAAAACTCAACAACAATAAAAAACAATTCAAAACGGAGGGGGCGGGGAGCGCCTGGGTGGCTCAGTTGATTAATCGCCCGACTTTTGATTTTGGCTCAGGTAATGATCTAACTGGTTGATGAGTTTGAGCCCCACATCTTACTAACAGTGTGGAGCCTGCTTGGGATTCTCTCTCTCTGCTCCTCCCCTGCATACACATACATCTGCACAGGCAATCCCTCTCTCTCTCTCTCAAAATAAATAAACAACAACAAAAAATGGACAAAGTGCTTGAACACATTTCTCCAAAGAAATGACAGACATTTCTCCAAAGAATAGCTAGTAAGTACATGAAAACACTTAACCCCACTAATCATTAAGGAAATGGAAATCAAAGCCACAATGAAATACCAACTCACGTCCGTTAAGATGGCTACTGTAAAAAAAGAAATGTTGTCAGGGATACGGAGAAATTAGAACCCTTGTGCACTAATGGTAGGAATGTAAAAGGATACAGCTGCTGTGGGAAACAGTATGGTGGGTCCTCCAAAATATAAAAATAGAGTTACCATATGATCCAGAATTCTACTTCTTGTTATACACCCAAAAGAATTGAAAGTAGGAACTAGAAAAAGTATCTGTACACACAAGTTCATAGCAGCATTATTCACAATAGCTAAAATGTGGAAGTAACCCAAGTGTCCATCAATGGTTGAATTGATAAGCAAAATGTGACATATGCATACAATAGAATAATATTAGGAAGGAAATTAAAAGAAAGGAAATGCTGACACATGCTATAACATGGATGGACTTTGAGGACATGCTAAATGAAATAAGCCAGCCACAAAAAGATGATTCCACATTGGGGCGCCGGGGTGGCTCAGTCAGTTAAGCATCTCACTTCGGCTCAGGTCATGATCTCACAGTTCATGAGTTCAGCCCTGCCTCAGATCAGCTCTCAGTTGTCAGCACACAAGCTGCTTTGGATCCTCTGTCCCTCTCTCCTCTGCCCCTCCCCCACTCTCACTTAAAACTAAACAAAACAAAAAAAACCCAATGATTCCACTTATATGAGGTGCCTACGGCAGTCAAATCAGAGACAGAAAGTAGAGCGATAGTTACCAAGGACTCATGGGAGGAGGCAATGTGGAGTTATTGTTTAATGGGATACAGAGTTTCAACTTTGCAAGAAAAGAATTCTAGAGATGGATGGTGGTGATCACTGCACAACGATATGAATGTACTTAGTACTACTGAACCAAATACTTATCCCACAACCCTGGGATCATGACCTGAACCAAAATCAAGAGTCAATGCTCAACTGAATGAGCCATATACAGAGACCCCTAAAAATGGTTTTTATGGTAAATTTACTGTTACACACATTGTACCACAATTTTTTAAAAAAAGAATGATGTCACTTGCTCTCAGGTTACTTGCTCCAGAGAGGTCAGCTGCCAATTTGTGAGGATACTCCAGATGCCCTAGAAAAAGGTGTATGTGGCAAGGAACGGAGGCCTCCTGCCAACAGCTAGCACCAACCCACCAGCCATAACAGTGAGATACTTGGACACTGATCCTCCAGCCCCAAGTCAAGCCTTCAGAATAACTGCAGCCTCACTCAACATCTTGACTGTGTCTTAATGAAACTCAGAGTCAGAGCCATCCAGTTAAGCCACTTCTGAATTTCTGTCCCACGGAAACTTTATGGATAAAAAATATATTTGTTTTAAGCTGCTAAATTTTGGAATAATTTGTTATACACTAATAGAGAACCAGTATAATATTAAAATCACTGAACGGTTATTAGAAAATAGGACACTTGCATGGTCTCAAAGTATTACCCCACATTTTACTAATTACAGAAGGGAAAAGTATGCTACCATAATGCGGAGATCTGTTTTTTTTTGTTTGTTTGGTTTTGTGTTTTTACAACAGTGGGTAGAAGCAAGGGATGCTGCTGGACATCCTACGGTGCAGCACTCTACAACAAAGAACTATCCAGCCCAACATATCATAGTACCAAGATTAAGAAACCCTGCCAAGGGGCGCCTGGGTTGCTCAAGTCGGTTAAGCGTCCGACTTCAGCTCAGGCCATGATCTCATGGTTCAAGAGTTCGAGTCCTGCACCAGGCTCTGTCCTAACAGCCCAGAGCCTAAAGCCTGCTTCAGATTCTGGGTCTCCTTCTCTCTCTGCCCCTCTCCCACTCTCACTCTGTCTCTCTCAAAAATAAATAAACGGACGGACGGACGGACGGACGGACGGAAGGAAGGAAGGAAGGAAGGAAGGAAGGAAGGAAGAAAGGAAGGAAGACTCTGCCTAAAGAAAAAAAAGCAATGTTCACTTAAAATCTGTATAGGGGAGGTGTGCTCTCTCTCTCGAAAGTAAAAAAAAAAAAATAAAAACATTTGTATGGGAATGTTTATAGTAACTCTGTTCACAATTGCACAACCCAATATCCCTCAATAGGTAAACTGATATTGTAGTGCATTCATAACTTGGAATACTACTCAGCAACAAAAAGAAACAAACTACTGATACATGCAACAACTTGGATCAATCTGGAAGGCATCAGTCATACTGAGTGAAACTAAGTCTCAAAAAGTTACATATGTATTATTCCATTTATGTGACAGTCTCCAAGAGACAAAATAATAGGGACAGATAACAAATCTGTGGCTATGAAGAGTGGTGGATGGGTAGGACTACAAAATGCAGTACAAGGGAGGTTCTTGGCATGAAGGAAATATTCTGTATTCTGACTGTGGTGTTGCAAAAATCTATACATGTGTTAAAATCCATACAACTGTACACATACACACATGAAAGCCAATTTTACTGCATAATGATTTTTTAAAATTTTATTTATTTTGAGAGACAGATAGCGTGAGCATGAATGCATGCAAGTGAGCAGGGGAGGGGCAGAGAGAGAATCCCAAGTAGGCTCTGCACTGCAGCACAGGGCCTGATGTGGGTCTCAATCTCACCATCCCTGAGATCATGACCTGAGCTAAAATCAAGAGTTAGACACTTAAACAGCTCAGCCACCTAGGTACCCCTATATGATGTTGTTTTTCTTTTTAAGTAACACGACATTAAAAAGGGAGGGGGGGCTATATACCCGATGTACTATGTTCAATAGTATCTCCCTCAAAATTTATGTCAACCTGAAACCTCAGAATGTGACCTTACTTGGTCTTATTGGGTCTTTTTAGATGTAATTAAGTTAAGAAGAGGTGAACCCTAATTCAATGACTTGTGACCTTATAAGAAGAAAATTTGGACCCAGAGACATCCACAGAATAAAGATGAGGTAATAACACACAGGGAGAATACCATGTGAAGACAGAGGCATAGATTGGAAAGAAGCATATACAAAACCAAAGAATGCAAACATTGCCAACAACCATCAGAAGCTATGAGAGGCATGGCCTAGATTCTCCTTTCTGAGAAGTTCCAACACTGCTGACCCCTTATTTTGGTCTTTTAGACTCCAATACTGTGATAGGATAAGGTTCCATTGTTTTAAAAACTAACCAGTGTGTGGTAACTTGTTACAGCAGTTCTAGGAAACTGATACATCCTATGATTCTATTGAAATGACATTCTAGAAAAGGAAAAACTGTTGGGACAGAAAACACCAGTGCTTCCTAGAGGACAGGGTTGGGGAGACATATAGGACTACAAAGGAGCATAAGAGGGGTGCATGGGTGGCTCAGTGGGTTAAGCATCTGACTCTTGATCTCAGCTCAGGTTTTGATCTCAGGGTTGTGAGTTTAAGCCCCATGTTGGGCTCTGCACTGGGTGTGAAGCCTACTTAAAAAAAAAAAATATATATATATATATATATATATATATAATATTATATAAAATAAAATAAGATAAAGTGATATATATTTATGCGTCAGAGTCTTGATTGTGGCTCAGGTCATGATCCCAGAGTTAGGGGATCATGCCCCACATTGGGCTCCACGCTGAGCCTGAAATCTGCTTAAGACTCTCTCTCCCCTCCCCCTGCTCCTCTCCCCAGTTCCTGCACTCTCTCTTTCTCTAAAACAAACACAAAGGAGTATAAGACTGCAAATGTTTGTCAAAATTCTATTCATCATAGAAAAGGATGAATTTTATTATGTGCAAGTTACATCTCGTCTCAATAAACTTAACTCTAAAAAAAAGTATTCTCAATGCGAATGACAAAAAAATGCTGCTAATCTACTTTCTACAATAAAAAGGAAAAAAATGACTCCAGCTCTCCTCTATATCTTGGAGTGATCTCTCCAGGACCCATCCTTCCTTTCTAGTACCTCCCTTCTACCTCCATATCTCACTGCTAAATTAACTTATCTTTTCTAATGTCCCTTTCATTTTATAATCTATCCTTCTTTAACCCCCTCTTCCTTCTCCTAACACTCACTTTTAAAAGCAATTTCAACTTTGCCCCTATCTACAGCTTTAAAATTCATAAGATATAAAGACGAGATGGATGCCTCTGCTTTAACTTCCTATTGAAAATAACTGCCTTTTTTTTTTAATTTTTTAAACGTTTATTTATTTTTGAGACAGACAGAGCATGAGTGGGGAGGGTCAGAGAGAGAGGGAGACACAGAATCCAAAGCAGGCTTCAGGCTCCGAGCTAACAGCACAGAGCCCGACGTGGGGCTCGAACTCTTGGACTGCGAGATCATGACCTGAGCTGAAGTTGGCTGCTCAACCGACTGAGCCACCCAGGCGTCCCAATAACTGCCTTTTTACATGATTTTGAAAAAGCTTTCACAATCAAGTACAGTGATGTGGATATCTTTACCTGGTAAAACACTGTGACTTGAACCACTGAAGATACCAGTTTGAATCTAAGATACGGTACAATATTAAAATTATCTATATCTATTACCTCTAATCTGTCAGTTAAAAAGAAACTTAAAATTGGGTCAACTTTTATAACATTTATTTTGAGTAATGTTTACTATCACACTAGGAAAATGTGACGGAATGGCTAATGTATAAAAGAGGTGCTAAAACATTGCCAGAGGTGAAAACTAACCTTAAAATCTTCCTGAAAGGCAGTAGAAATAAAAATATGGAAAGAGAAAGGAACATTTCACAAGATTATTTCAGTAATATCTTGTCCTTAGGCAACAAACAGCAAACTAGCCTTATTTTAAAACATGTATCCTATTTTTAGAAAAATTATTAAATAGGATGTTATGAAATTTGTTTGGTTTGTCTTCAGAAATAACATATCCAACATAATCAGTTACTTTCATAGGCCACATCTATTTTGACCTAGAAAACCTTCCAATAATTTATATAGACCTATAATTCTTAAAAGAAGCCACTGAAAAGACATTTCAGAAAACATATTAAACCAGGAAGGAGAAAAACTGCTTGTTGAAGCACAAGTACGAAGAGCTAAAGTACACAGTGGTATTCAGAGAACTAAAACCGAATGAAGTCTAACTCTCAAACAGCCTTACTGAAGTACAGAAATATAGAAAGCACCTGGGTGGCTCAGTCAGTTAAGTGACTGACTTCAGCTCAGGTCATGATCTCGTGGTTTGTGGGTTCGAGCCCCACCTTGGGCTCTGTTCTGACAGCTCAAAGCCTGGAGCCTGCTTCAGATTCTGTGTCTCCCTGCCCCTGCCCCCCCCACTCTCTCTCTCTCTCTCTCTCTCTCAAAAATAAACAAACATTAAAACATTTAAAAAAAATTTTTTTTTAATGTTTATTTCTGAGAGACATAGAGACAGAATGTGAGCAGGGGAAGGGCAGAGAGAGGGAGACACAGAATCTGAAGCAGGCTCCAGGCTCTGATGAGCCATCAGCACAGAGCCCGACGTGGGATTCGAACCCACAGACTATGAGATCTGACCTGAGCTGAAGTCGGCCACTTAACCAACTGAGCCATCCAGGCGCCCCTAAAACATTTTTTAATAAAATAAAATACAGAAGTATACATGGCAACTGTAAATACTTAGTAGTCTCCTTTGGACAAGGCCATGTAGCCATGTTCTCAAACCACTACTCAAGTGAAAGAGCTATGTATCAAAGCATGGATTTTAAAAATTATGTATTCATTTGCCACCCACTACTGTGAAGAATGGAGCCTCAATCCAGCGGGAAGTGAAACATGGAGGTGATAATGGTTCTGGTGTTTGCAATCAGTGTCCACACTACCCAGCTGGATTGAAAACTAGGTCCTGCTCTCTCCGGCCACTGTAACAGGGACTAACTAGAAGGAACAATGTTTAGATTCCATTCTCCACTAATGATAGCAAAGGAACTCAACTTGGTGTAGGAGTTTCTGAAGGTATTGTCAGAGGGGGATAAGAGCTCTTTGGGTTGAGCTTGAAGGTAAATACTCATTTCCATAACATATTCAATAAAATAAGAGGAAATGAACTCAAACCCACACATGATGGGGAAAAGTTGCCTTCTTATTTACTGGAAAAGTTACCTTAGCAGAGACGGAAGATGTAAACCATTCTCTCTCCCCCTCAAAAGTGACACCTTGGCTCTGAACATCATGTGAGGGATCTCAGATAAAGGAAAGCTCTCTTCCCATTTTCCAACCAAATGTATGGGTATGGATCTAAAGCATACGCATAAAAACATGATTAACTTATCTTACTCAAAGAGAAAAACACAAAGGTATAACTTTCAAGGTTCAATAGTATGACAACAGAATTTAAGGAAACTGGCACCAGAATCAAACTTTTAGCATGTATTGGCTGGCCTGAACTCTGTACCCACTACTTTAGAAGGCAATTTTCTCTTTCCCTGTTTTCTCAAACAGCTAAGAAACATTTTAATATTAACTATTATTACAAGTTGTTTCCTGGTTTTGGCTATCGACTGCTAGAGTTTAAAGATTTGATATGCCACAATAAATAGAACTCCCACTATACAACCTAATTACATATAAGGTTGAATTTCCTGGCTCCCAGGAAACTCTGGTTTCTGACCATCTCTTAATACCCATGAAATGTCCTCAAAATACAAGCTCCTGATAGCCACCATCCCCGTCCTTCCAACAAATCTTTCTCAGATCATTTCTAAACATAATCTAAGAACTGTCAAGTAAACCAGACGTCGATATTAATGAGTTACTGAGTAATATGTATGTACGCTCTATAAACAAATTCATACATTTAAAGGAGACAAAAAGCATTGTTGTTCAGATTGTATCAAAAGCCCAGAAAAAAATCACATAGAATCATTTACATCCAAGGGCCCTAAATAATTGTGGGGGGAAGGGAGAAGAGAAAATTACCACTTACCCATTAGGAAATAAACAGGATTATAAAAGCAGAGCCAATTTTACACTCCAAATCCGGTCTGTAGGTTTTCACCTTAGTATTCTATCCAAAGACTACCTTCTCTATTTTGACTCTGAAAAGGCGCTAAATAAAACTATTATTCCAAAGAAGTAAAAATACCACACACATCTTATTTGTTCTTATACGTAAACATGTGTAAACCCAAGGAAGTTAAATGTACCACCCATAAAAGAAAAAATTGAAAAATTAAGCCTCATCAAAATTAGGAACTTCTACTTCTCAAAAGACACTATTAAGATAATGAAAAGATACACAAAAGCTGGGAGAATATATTTGTAAAATACATATCTGATAGATGATATATCTAGAATTTACAAAAAAACTCTTAAAACTCACTAACAACAATCCAATAAGAATGGACTGTACAAAGTCAGAACAAAAGATGTGGCCCAAACCAGAGATCTCTAGCTTTGTTCAGTGTTAATTTCATGATTTAAAACCATGGTTCCATGGTGCCTGGGTGGTTCAGTTGGTTAAGTGACCAACTCTTGATTTCGGCTCAGGTCATGATTTCACAGTTCATGAGATTGAGCCCCGTGTTGTCAGCATGGACCCTGTTGGGGTTCTCTCTTTCCTTTTTTCTCACCCTCTATCTCTCAGAATAATCATTTAAAAAATAAATAAAAATAAAACAATGGTTCCTTAAAGGAACCAAAAAAGCTAACAGGAAAACAAAATATATTTATGTCATGGCTATAGTTGAATTTTCTCAGTTTTGTCCTTTTCAAAATTAAGATATATATCAATTCTAGGATCACTCCTAACCCCCTCTTGTCTAAAACAAAAACAAAAAACCCTAATAAACAGCAGTCTAAAAGTAAGAAATCTCAAATCACTACACAACAAAATGTTAACGAGTGAGAGGTGCCGCAAGCTCAGTTGGTGGAGCATGCAACTCTTGATCTAGGTCGGGGTTGTGAGTTCGAGCCCCGCATTGGATGCAGAGATTATGTAAAAATAAAACCTTAAAAAAAAAACAAAACAGAAAGAATCACTGAGGGGCACCTGCCTAGCTCAGTAAGTAGAGCAAGCAACTCTCAATCTTGGGGTTGTGAGTTTGAGCTCCATGTTGGGTATAGAGATTACTTTTCAAAAAGTGAATGAGATCGAAATGATTAAAACAGGAATTACAAAAAGTAAAACCTCTCTTTGGATACCTCAGGCTTACATGTATTTTCTTAGGCAAACAGTAACAGCAAGCCTCTTAGAGAAAAATCAAATTTCTTTTAGTAAGATCCTACATTTTTCTTCTCTAAAATGAAAATTTTTTTAATGTTTATTTATCTTGAAAGTGAAAGAGAGTGTGCAAATCTGCATACGCGTGAGTGGGGGAAGGGAAGAGGGAGAGAGAGAATCCCAAGTAGTGCCTGCTACACAAGGGGCTCAATTCACGAATCATGAGATCATGACCTGAGATGAAACCAAGAGTCATGACGTTTAACCAACTAAGCCACCGAGGCGCCTCTCGAAAATGAAATTTAAGTGACACAGGGACTTCTTTGCCTAAAAGCATGATCTCTTATAAACGTTTACCCCACCGAGTAAACCGTTAAAAGAGAATACAGAAATCCAAAACTAGAGAAAAATGTAATGAAGGCCTTGCTCTAATCAACCTTTATCTTTCCAGAAAGCCCTGCTTTTAACCTTTTATCATCAAACACTTGCTAAGGTCCTATAATTGGAGAGACTGGTTCTAGTTGCTTTGTCAACAACAGGAAAGGAGGAGAAGAGCAGTAGACTTAGAGGCAGAAAAGATATGGACAGAAGCCTACAAAATAATTAGGACACCAAAATCCAAATAATCCAATTAAAAAATGGGCAAAGGACTTGAACAGACATTTCAAGAAAAATATACTAGTGGCTAGTAAGTACATGAAAAGACACTCAATATTATTAAGCATTAGAGAAATGAAAATCAAAACTACAATATGTTAAAAACAAAACAAAACAACAAATGTTGGTATGATTTGTGGAAAATAGGAATTTTCTCATTATGTTAAAAACAAAACAAAACAAAACAACAAATGTTGGTATGAGTGTGGAAAATAGGAATTCTTGTGCACTGCCAGTGGGAATGTAAAATGGTATAGCTGCTATGGAAAACAGTGTGGTGGTTCCTCAAAAAATTAAACACCGAAATACCACATGATCTAGGAGTTCCATTTCTGGGAATATACCTAAAAAATGCTGAAAGACTCAAACAGCACCAACATTCATAACATCATTATTCACAATGCTCAAAAGGTGAAAATAAGCTAAATGTCCATCGACAAATGAATGGATAAACAAAATTTGGTACACACATAAAATAGAATATTAGCCTTAAAAAAGGAATGAAATTCTGACACATGCTACCACATGAATCCTGAAGACATTATGCAGAGTGAAATAAGCCAAACATAAAGGACAAATATTAAAATACTGTATGATTCCACTTTCATGGTACCTAAAATAGTCAAATTCTATACAGAGACAAAAGAGTAGCATAGTGGTTACCAGGGGTTGTGGGAAGGGGAATGGTGAGTTAGTTTTTAATTAAGCGGACTGAGTTTCAGTTTGGGATGATGAAAAAGTTCTTGGAGATGCACAATGGTAATGGCTGCACAACAAAGTGAATGTACTTAATGCCACTAAACTGAACACTTAAAAATGGTTGGGGCATCTGGGTGGCTCAGCTGGATAAGTGTCCAACTTTGGCTCAGGTCATGATCTTATGGTTTGTGGGTTCGAGCCCCGTGTTGGGCTCTGTGCTGATAGTCCAGAGCCTGCTTCAGAGTCTGTCTCCCTCTCTCTCCCTGCCCCTCCCCCACTTATGCTCTCTCTCTCTCTCAAATAAATAAATGTTAAAAAAATTGTTAATGGTTAAAATGGTCAATTTTATGTCATGTATATTTTACCACAATAAGAAACAAACAAAAAAATCAGGACAGATAAAGTCATCATTTTAATTGTTAAAGATGGGGGCGCCTGGGTGGCTCAGTTGGTTAAGCGGCCGACTTCGGCTCAGGTCATGATCTCACGGTCTGTGAGTTCGAGCCCCGCGTCGGGCTCTGTGCTGATGGCTCAGAGCCTGGAGCCTGCTTCAGATTCTGTGTCTCCCTCTCTCTCTGCCCTTCCCTTGCTCATACCCTGTCTCTATGTCTCTCAAAAATAAATAAACGTTAAAAAAAAAATAAACATTTAATTGTTAAAGATGAAAACATCAATTTATATGGTAAAATAAAGTAACAAGGCTGACTGAACAGAAGCACTCCATTTCCATTCCCTCCAGAAACACCAACAAAATAAATAAAATAAAAACCCTCAAGGACAAAAACAAACGGCAGAGACAACAGCAGACAAGTCAGCAATTCTAGACAAAGAAAAGCAGTAGTAACTAGGTTCTGCACATTTATGTATATATATCAAATACAGTTTTTAATTAAGACCTGTAGTAAATATCTTTCCTCCAAAAAATTCAAAAACAGAAAAAGATAATCTGGGATTTCCTTTTGACTACTGACTTTCCACAAAAACAAATGCAGCTAATCCCTCTCTAGTGTTCCTTACCTTCCCACTTCTAAAGCAGATCTATAATTAAATGAACCACCTGGAAATCCCTTTCAATATTCAGAACAAATGAATTCCAAAAACTAGGTTAGACCATGCTTAAAAAAAATCCCTTCTCCATTAAATGAGATTTAGATTTAGCTCAAATCTATTGACCCTATTGCTGCATCTCTCTGATGGCAGCAACTTTTTGTACTTTTCAGAGGCTCAATTCAGTATTTTTACTTGTCAATGAGTGAAAGATTGCTGCATCTCAAGTATTCTTAATATTCGGGCTACATCAAACATACTATTCAGCTTACTTACCAAAAAGATTACTTAGAATAACTAAGTATTCTTACATTTGGCATTTTAGCCAAGAATAAGGAATAACTTCCCTGCAATATGTCAAGAAAATTTTCATGAGAAACTATAAACAGGACAAAAGGCCTAGTAAAAATCATTTTCTCAAGTTATACAGAACACATTCCACCTTTCTACGTTTATCAGTTTCTTTAAACATTCTAAATCATGAATTATCATGTCAAGTTTCTGCAGCAAGATTCTACATCTTTCCCATGAGCAAACTATTTGTCAGTGTTTTCCAAACTTTGGTAAATCAAAAATTCCATGTATAAAGTCTGGTGAAACTTAATAGAGGTTTACTGAGATCACCAAAAATCCAAAACTATAAATGTGATAAGCAGCTAAACTACTTTGTTTCTTCTTTTATCTATTCTACTTGTGCAAGCTGGGAAATCATAAAAATATATATGTGATCCGTCATTAAGGAGGGTGCTGGGGCTGAGAGAGTGATAAAGATCCACAACACGAAAAAGGAGGGATAATAGTATTATCTTCACGTATCCCAGTTTTTACAAAAAGAATGAAAAGGGGAAAAACTTTCACGATTGGCCCTCTTTATCTACTGCAGGGTCCCACTGTCACAGGGTGACCCATATATATGCTTCTGTCTCCTATACAAGCTTTTGTCCCTTCCTTTTCATTCCCACTACCACCTACCTCCCCAGCCTGGTCTCCCTGCCTCCAGACTCTACCAACCCTAGTAGGTGGTAAAATACCATTTTATCCTGTCAGCCAATAGGACTTAAGGTTATCCCAAAACAAGAAGTTCGGTCTCTTAACTTTTCCAAGCTTTCTCTTATTACCAGGCCCATATACAGCCTCTTCAGACTAATCTAAACTCCAACTAATCTATTCACTGTACTACCGCCATCTGAAGTCCATTCCTGTCTCCATACCTTTGCCCATTCTAAATCCCACTCTTAAATAACTTTCCTCCTCCTCTCTGACTTAATAATTTTATTCTACATACTTCTCATTCAGCCCTAGACTACTCTGAGGTATTGCATGAACTGTTTTAAAACTTTATGTGGGTAAGGACTTTCTTCCCAGAAGGCAGGAAACATGGGTTATGATGCAAAAGTCAAGCCCCAGAACAAAGGTTACAAAGTGGCAACCCACAAGACAAATCCTACCCACAGTGGTGATTTGCTTGGCCCACAGTGTTTATATTATGATTTCAAAAGTTGCCAACATTAAAAAAAAAAGATTTCTCACAAAACCTAGATTCCCTGCTTCTGTTTAGAAGAAAAGTGAAGATATTCAGGCCACACTTGGTCCTATACTCCCCACTAAGTCAATAGTGAGCCGATACTGAATTACACTTTTTTAAATGTTTATTTATTTTGAGAGGGAGGGAGGGAGAGAGGGCATGCACATGAGCAGAGGAGAGTCAGACAGATAGGGAGAGAGAGAATCCTAAGTAGGCTTGGGTCGGCCAGCACAGAGCCTGGAGCCTGCTTCGGATTCTGTGTCTCCCTCTCTCTCTGACCCTCCCCTGCTCACACTTTGTCTCTCTCTCCCAAAAATAAATAAACATTAAAAAAAAAAAGTTGGACACTTAATCAACTGAGCCACCCAGGCACCGCATGAATTATGTATTTCTTATCGATTAAAATGGTCAATTTTACCCTCTAACTTTTTAAAAGAGTAAGCCAAAGGAGCACCCGTCTGTGAGTTCGAGCCACTCCTCCACCCCCCTCTGTGCTGACAGCTCAGAGCCTGAGCCCACTTCGGATTCTGTGTCTCCCTCTTTTTCTGCCCCTCCCCTGCTTGCACTCTGTCTCTCTCTCTCCAAAATAAAAAAATGTTAAACAAATTTTTTAATAAAACAATTTTAAAAATTAAAAAGCCAAAGCTACTTAATAGCCACCCCATTAGAGGAACATGAATTCCCTAGTTCACTTAATCCCAACCTGATCATTACTATTTAAAATGTTGATTTAGCCCTTATAGGCCTTTAAATTTATAATGCTCGCCCTAGATAAGCTTAATGAATTAATGAACTGAGAATAATTTTAAGACAAGGTTGGTGTAATGATGATAATAACAATAGCAACTAACACTTGTTGTGAACCAACTATTCAAGCAAAAATATGTTATCTTATTTAATCCACACAACAACCCTATACAGTAATATGCTGTAACTATTCCCAATTTACAGATGAGGAACTTGCCCAAGGTCATCCTCCCAGTGCATGGCAGAGCCAAAATGCAAAACCAGACAACTCCGGTACACACTGTTAACTCCTACAATATGATTCCTTTCGACTAGCATCCTCTCCTCTGTGACTAATTGAATTGATTCCCTGGAACAACAAATCAAGGCTGAATTTTAGATCCTACTCTTTCTCTGAATGAGTGACTGAAGAGGCAAACCAAAGTCCACCTAAACACGCCATCCAGATGGCATTTGGATTTTTTCTTATCTTTAAAGAAAAATTTCTGTTATTGATGGAAAAAATGTTATAGATCCAATAGAATATACATTTTCTTTTTTTTTAAATTTTTTAAATGTTTACTCATTTTTGAGAGAGAGAGAGACAGACAGAGAGACAGAGCATGAGCAGGGGAGGAGCAGAGAGAGGGGGAGACACAGAATCTGGAGCAGGCTCCAGGCTCTGAGCTGTCAGCACAGAGCCTGATGCAGGGCTCGAACTCACAAGCCGTGAGATCATGACCTGAGCCGAAGTCAGGCACGCAACTGACTGAGCCACCCAGGCGCCCCAACATTTTCTTAGAAAACAAGTGTGTTATCAAACATTTCTGGAGTGCGGCAAGCTCAATATGCAGATGAATTCTTAGATTAAAACCATGAAGTGATGATACAGTACAAAACTTCCTGGGACAGAAGGGAAAATTAGGGTAAGCAGTTTCCAGATCTGAAAAAAGACTCGAACTTTCTTGAGGGCAGTGACTGCTTTTTTTTTTCCTCATGAGTCTCTGCAATACAGAGCACAGAGCAGCACTTAGCACATATTCAAATAAGTTAAAGAAACCAAAGTCAGTGCCTTAAACTGCAATGCAATGTGATCTTCACTAGAGTATTTGTCACCTAGCTTTCTATAGTAATTACTGATGAGCGAGTTTGTTTTCCTGACAAACAAACCCCACAAAATCCTTGAGGCAGGGGTTTTATATTAAGTACCCATTGGGACCTAGCACAACAGGGGCTCTGTAAATGTTTGTTAAATATTACAAACTTAACACTTCTATACTTAGGTTTCCTACAAGTCTCTCTTTTTGCCAATGTTTAAAGTAGAACTTAAGCCTACTTACTGCCTGGCTGGCTCAGTTGGTAAAGCATGCAACTACTGACCTCGAGATTGTAAATTCGAGCCCCACATTTTGAGCCCCACTGTGGGTAGAGAAATAACTTAAAAATAAAATCTTTTAAAAATATGAAAAAAAAAATAAAATCAAGAACTTAAAATACAATGGATTCTCATTTATAAAGCAATGGATATTATGAAGTCCTATTATAAGATATTTCTACAGGCATCTGGGTGGCTCAGTCGGTTAAGCCTCCGACTCTCCATATAGGCTCATGTCATGATCTCACAATCCTGGGATCTACATCCTGGGCTCAGTGCTGGGCTGGGCATGGAGCCTGCTTGAGATTCTCTCTCTCTCTGCCCCTCCCCTCCATAAATAAACATTAAAAAAAAAAACAAAAACAAAGACTGGGTGGGGTGCCTGGGTGGCTCAGTCTGTTAAGCTTCAGGTCATGATCTCCTGGTAGATGGGCTCATGATGACAGCCCAGAGCCTGGAGCCTGCTTTGGATTCTGTGTCTCCCTCTCTCTCTGCCCCTCCCCTGTTTGCTCTCTGTCTCTGTCTCTCTCAAAAAGAAATCGACATTAAAAAAATAAAAAATAGGGACACCTGGGTGGCACAGTCAGCTAAGCGTCCAACTTCGGCTCAGGTCATGATCTCACAGTTTGTGAGTCCGAGCCTCACGTTGGGCTCTGTGCTGACAGCTCAGAGCCCGGAGCCTGCTTTGGACTCTGTGTCTCCCTCTCTCTATGTTCCTCCCCCACTTGTGTTCTGTCTCTCTCTAAGATAAAATAAGCATCAAAAAAATATTTTTAATAAAAATAAAATTAAAAAAAATACGTTTCTTTAAAAAAAAAAAGATATTTCTAAGGCCAATCTTACACTGTAATATTAACAAAGCCCTAAAATATTAGTGAGCCAGCCTATGAAGCACAAAATATAATCGAAGAATGAGCTAGAAGAAAATTGAGAGATCATCACGTTCGATACCTTTAACAGAGAAGTGAGGAAGTGGAGGCCCAGAGATTTAAGTGAATTGCCCAAGATTACAGAACTAAGTAACAAGCAACACCAAGGCTAGAACCCAGGTCTCCTGAATGTTGGCCTAGTTTTCTTTCCACAAAGAACTACTCTGTGAGCTCCGGATGCTGTGGATACTTTTGGAAGTATTTTAAAGATACTTGGTAGGAAGAATGATCTTTCCCAACACATAACATTTTGTGAGGTATTACATCACCATTAAAGAAATGGAAGTTGCCTTGTTCCTTTGCTGTAGATAACACCATCTCCTTCCCCCACCTTTTTTTTTACTCTTTGTATTTTTCATTTTCATGTATTTCCTTTCATTATTTTTTGAGAATTCTTCTTCTTACCATGTCTTGTTTATCTACTCTCCCTCTTAGCCACTGCCTTTCCTACTACCTCTCACAAAGTTCCCCATCTCCTTCCTTTCTCTCCATAATTATAAAAAAGAACAGAGTAAGCACACATTTTTTAATAGCAGTGTCCTGGGACACCATAACAAGCAAATCAGACTTGGTCTCTAAGCATTTATAGGACAATTAACAAAAATATAAACTAAACACAAAAGGTCACACAGAGGTATGAATAGTAAACACTGATGTTTACGGTGAAGAAAGGAATCTATGGACAGGACATTTACATGAAGAGAAGTGGTCATGATAACCAACAGCTGCAAGGTTAGAGTGAGGCAAGTGAAAGGGATGCCTCTTTGTCCTATTCAGCTTCTTCACCTACCGATTCATAAGTTCTACTTCATTAACTCCTTATTCTCTTCCTGCTTGACTGTTTTCAGGCTCTACTTTTCTTACTTATCCTGTAGTCTTCCTTTTCTCTCTCCTGATCCTTTGAAGTGAATTTGTCCTGCCTTTATGTTTTTCTTCTCAACATTACTGCCAATTTCTCCCACCTTGTAGACCCAGATGTCTTAAGTTGTAAATTCATTTTTTTCTAAAATGAATTATTTTATTTGATCCTCACAACAATGTCAGAAAGGCAGGTAGGAATCAATACATCTGTTTTACAGATATATAAACTGAGTCCAGATAAGATTAAATAATTTGCCAAAAGCCAATTTGTCAGTGGCAAAAACAAATCAGAACCCCAGACCTTTTCTTTCCAAGGCCTCTATTCTTTTTCCATTGCATCGGGTTGCCTTCTTTTTACTTCTAACACTTTTTAACTGTACATCTGCACATATCTGGACAAGAATACACAGAATAAATGTTTATAAAACAGCACAAGTGGGAAAAGTATATGTCCAAGAAAACTAAAAAAAAATAGAGAAGTCAAGGACGCATGGTTGGCTCATTCGGTTAAACGTCCAACTCTTGACTTCTGCTCAGGTCATGATCTCGCATCATGGTCATGAAATCAAGCCCACATCACACTCGGTGCAGAGCTTGGAGCAGGCCTAGGATTCTCTCTCTCCCTCTCTCTCTGGCCTTCCTCTGCTCATTCTTTTTCTCTCTCTCTCTCATAAATAAATAAACTTAAAAAAAGGGGGGGGGGGATAAAAACGTCAGAGAACCTAAAGTAAAAGCAAAGTGTGGCTCACAGGCTAATGCTTATAGAGGAGACTTGGTTTCAGATCTAAGTGGAAATTGCCTATTTCTTCCACATCCTCTTTCCCTATACCTCCCTCCCCACAGCAGTCATATGACCAGAGCTCACCCTCTGCACCGTTCCAGTCCCCCAATCTCTTTCACAGGCCTGCCACCATACCTGAAGTTCTCACTGCTCAAGTCACTTCTTTGGGTTAAGGCGTTGTCTCCAGAAGGCCACTGTTAAATGCATGTTACCTGAGAGGGGAAGGAGGGTCCATTAACACATTATTCCTATGGTTAAACACATCAGATTAGCAATGACCTTGGGAATCTGACAACACAATGTCTTTTTAAGTTTCATGAAAAGAAAAGGGGTACCTGGCTGGCTCAGTTGGCAGAGCATGTGACTCTTGATCTTGGGGTCATGAGTCCATGCCCTACATTGGGCACAGAGATTACTTTAAAAAAATAATAAAATAACAACAAAAGTTTCATGAGATAGATCATTTGGGGGGAGGATGTAGTTTTTGATAGGGCAGGCAGGATAAGGTGAATCAGGGGGAAAAGGACTCAAACATAGTACGGGGGTGATGCCCACCTGAGGATGGCAACATAACATATACTCTAACTGCTGGGGTCACTGTAAGGATGGTGCCTGCAACTTGGGAGGTTCCTAAGGATAGGAGAAGAAAAAGCACTTCAAGGATCAGAGTACAGTCAGTTCTGAAAAGAAGAAAAAGAGCTGAGGTGGCAGCAGTTTTCCAACTACAGTGCGCTGCCAGACGGGAGGAACAGCTCCTAGTTAATGACTACTAGTTGTGAGGCTAGTTTCCAACCCAATATTTTTAGCTGAGGGCCGACCTACGAACCAGATAATGCTTAATTCAATTCTGCAAACCGCCCCCCCCAGTAATTTATATTGACTCAAAACCATATTGTGTACAGACACAAAAACCAACATGCCTTTACTAAGCGCTGATTGTGAGCCTGGAAATTGGCGAAATGCTGTAAATACTAAATAAATAAACAAATGACATTATATACTTTTGCCTTAACTCACATAAAGGAAACCAATCCCCAAAACCTAAAACTGAGAGAATGGTGAGGAACAAAGAAGTGATAAAAAACAAAAAACAAAAAAACCACAAACAGGTGACTACTTCCTATCAGTACTAACAACAATTGTCTTAAGCCAGAATAAATACAGCAAAATTTACTTCTAGGCCAAAGTTCCTTGTCAAACTCTTACCTAAACAGTCGAGAGGCACAGGCTAGAAATACCTTTTTTCTTTGGGTCGAATACCAAAAGCTCTTTAGCAGCACACATTCATCTTGATTACACTGGAGAATAACTAAGAGTTACGAAACTCAGTTCTACTTCTAGCTCCAATTCTTAACTACTTTTAGGTAAATTATTTAACTTGTTTAGGATTCTTTTTTAAACAGAAAACTAATAGTTTGGACTATTAGTCTAAGGATAGCATGTACCTGGCACATACATCACCCACTAGATAACTGTGTCCACAGGAAACATCACTAATCAGTCGTAACTCCCTTTCCCAGAGGATACATGTGACCAAAATCCTTCTCAATACAGTACTTCGGGCAGCTATTTCAAAGCTTAGTTGGTCCATAAACCAAAATATATTTGCCATCATGGACTAAATAATCTCTGCAATCTCTTCCAACTCTAAAATTCTAACACCAAGTTTCTGAGTGTAAGAGAAAAACACTTCAAACAACCTTAGATCAACAGTGTTGATAGCCATGAGTTTGTCTAACCCACAAGCTCCCCTCCAAATTGCACCCAATCTGCTTCTTTCTAATTTTTCAAAAGTGCTAATGAACAATGCACTCTCATACCATTAATATATAAAACCTGGCAAAATTATTCAAATTTGCTAATGGGTTATCTTTACAGAACAAGAGCCTTTTACTCTAAAAACTCCTCATCCAAAAATACGGCAACAATAATGTCCTAGTAAATAACTAAATCCAATCCCTTAATCATCCACAGCCTCTCTCCAACATCAAGCCTTTTCACCTCTCACCCAGACTTCTGCAATAGTCATCTTCCATCCTTTTACTCTCATCACCAGAGCAATCTTTCTACCACACACACGTACTCAGATCACTTCCCCATTTAAAATCTGAATCTATTGCTAAGATAAAATCCTATTTTAGCATTATACTTAGAACTTTTCATATAGTTACCTCCTTTTACCTTTCTGACCTCATGTCCCACAACGCTCTCCTTCTCCATCCGATTCCCTGCTCCCTGAACCCTTTTTCTCATATAATCTTCTGCATTTACACACAGCACTGGGTTTCCTCTGTCTGTCCTATCCCTCCCTTTTCCTACCCTATCACACTCCTACTCACCACCTAAGACCCAACAGGACCAGGGGCAGGTCCTGTCACCTTCTCTGGCCAACCCCCAGAAAGGACTGGTCACTTCCTCTTCTGTCTCAAAGCTTTTCAAGAATTCCTTGGTAGGTCCACAATACTGTTTGCCTTAGTGGTTCCCAAGACCATCAGAATTGCCTGAGGCATGTTTTAAAAATAAATTCTAGGGCACTTGGGTGGCTGTTGATTAAGCTGCCGACTTCAGCTCAAGTCATGATCTCACTGTCTGTGAGTTTGGGCCCCACGTTGGGTTCTGTGCTGACGGCTCATCAGAGCCTGGAGCCTGCTTCAGATTCTGTATCTCCCTCTCTCTCTGCCCTTCTCCTGCTCACGCTCTGTCTCTATGTCTCTCAAAAATAAATAAACGTTAAAAAATAAAATAAAATAAAATAAAAAATAAAAATAAATTCTTCAGGGCCAAAGCAGACCTCCTGAATCAACTTCAGGAAAGGAGATCCTGGAATTTCTACTTTTAAAAAGCTCCCCTAAATATTCTAATGGGCAAATTTGGGAACTACTGGTTTGTCTGTGTCTTCCAATAGATGAAAAGATGTTTTTCGAAAAAGAATTTAGAAATGATTCCCTTTAGAATACTGTGAAACAGTATTCCGCACTTGTTTTTGATTTCATATCCTTTCTGACTTCATTCATAAACTGAACGTGAAGGAATTCTTTTTGGACTCACACCCAAAAAACTTACATTCTCTGTTCAAAAAAGCAGTTGAATTCCCACCTTCATTTCTAAATCTTAAGAAAGAAGTAACTGTACCTCGAGTCCATCTATAAACATACAGTGCAGGCTCTCAGCATATCTGCCATGAGAACTACATTTCACCTAAGAAATCCTTAGCGATTCTGAGGGTGGAAATACACTGCCTTTATTACATGCTTCCTTAAAATCGAATTCTATTAGGAATAGATGCGGGAGACCCCAACTAAGTGCAATAATAAGTGGCTGGCTCCAGTGCCTCATTAATTTTCAAAGAAAAAAATTCCCACTCTTCTTTCCCAACCCTCACTCCCAAAAAGGTACACTGAAGCTGCAGAATTATGGCAGAAAATGTAACAAGATTAAGATATGCATACAACCAACAAAACAAGTTGAGTTGTTACTGGGGAATCGTGAATTTCAGGTGGATCGCACGTTCACATGCTACATTCTTAACTTTAGGCCCAATGTCTACCTCAAGCGCAAAGACCCTGTGTTTCTCTATAAGTCGTGGCCCTGGACTACGTCTGAAAACTTGAGTTCCCCGCTTAGCTCCCACTAAGTCACGTCCTCATCACGTTTCGACCTTTAGAATCCATCCACAGCTACTTCTTCCTTTTCTCTGCTGGAGAAAAGGACACTGAAGAGGGAGGGCAGTGACAGCTCCACGTCTGCAAAACTCGATGCCCGGAGGTGCCGGCGGGGCAGCGGGCGCCGAAAAGGGGGCCCGGGCCGGGACCACCACGATGGGGGACAATGGAGGGAGGAGGGGAGTGGAAGAAAGAGGAGGCAGCCGCTGTGCAGGGCCCGCCTCGCGACTGAGGGCTCCAAAAAGTCTCGGGAAGGCCAGCCGAATGGCAGGTGGGCCAGGCCGCCGCCCCCCACAGGGCCACGTCGGCCAGAGCGGCCGCTGCCGCCGGGCCCGCGCGTAGGCCGGGCCGCAGGAGAGTGGCCCCCGGGCGGGGCTGAGGGGCGCGCGGCCGGACCCCGCCTGGCGCCCGCCTCGGCCCAGCCCTTTCACTACTTGACGCCAGCAAGGCGAGGGGCTCCTCACGCCTCCGGCCAGACAGTGGCTCCCCCGCGCCTCCAGCCAACCCACCCTTCGGCCACTAGCCCGAGCTCCCCGCGCCCCCCACGGGCACCGGCTCAGTGAGAAGAGGGAGCAGTCGTGGCTCTAGGGATCCCACCCGCGCACCGCACTCCTTCACCCCTGATTCTCCTCGGACACTCTCATGCGGGCTCCCCACCTCTACCCAGAACTGCCCCCAGTCCGCCCACGGGTGTTTACCGGGACTCGGGGCGGCGGCGACTCTTCAGTCCCTCGACTAAGATGGCAGCCGGTCCCGAGCCCCGACCACAGCGACTAGAACGAGTTGGCGGCCAACGCGCAGGCGCCTCCGGCTCGCAGGGCTGTGGACCACAGGCCCCAGAAGGCCTTGCGCACCGGCCAGAAGAGTTGGCAGAAGCTGCGGAGCGCAGCTAAATCGGAGTTTGCTCGCCATTAGGTGGGAGGGACTCTGGGATTGCACCCAGCCACTCTAGATTTTGCTTTTTTTTTTTTTTTAAGCACCCTCCCTCCCCCAACCTCTAAAGATCGTAGCGGTGGTTTCCAAACGCTAGTGTACATTAGAATCACCTGAAGGGCTTGTTGAAACTTACGGGTCCCACCCTCAGAGTTTCTCTTTCAGCAGATCTGGAATGGGATGTAATAACTTGCATTTCTAACTCAGGTGTTCTACTAGTGGGAGATCACACTTTGAAAACCGCTGCATTATAGTTTAGTTCTTAAAAAAGTACGCTGGGAAGTTACATTGATCGGGTTTAAATCCTCCTTTTAACAGGGTGCACTTAAGGTAAAGTAAGGTAAGTGGTGCCAACGTGGCAGGTGTTCTAAGAGCTGACCAATAAGCATCTTTAAACCTTACAACAAATCGTTGAAGAAAGTACATTATCCTCACTTTACAGATGCATAAACCAGGTCACAAGCTGGATACCAACCCAGGCAGTCTGGCTTCAGAGACCATCCTCTTAACTTCTTCATGAGTTTGTGAGAATTAAAAGGCTGTAGACTTGCATTAAAATGCAAGTAGACTCAGAGGCCCAGCTAACTGCTTAGTAATTAGTGACCTTAGCTATTATTGTTTAACCCGTTTCCTCCTAATGAAGCTATTTTACCATCTGGAAAGTCACTGTGCGTTTCTCAAAGTGCCTTCGAATCTCTATGTCAACGTTTCCTGCAATGGACTTCGGAGAGGTTGTTAATGATACAGATTCCAGGACCCTACCCCATTCAGAATCTCCAGGGCAGTGGTTCTCAAACTTAAGTGCCCACCAGAATCACTTGAAGGACTTGTTAAACCTTCGATTGCAGCCCCTCCCCCAACCAGAATTTCTGGTTCAGTGGGTCTGGGAGTTTGCGTTTTTTTATTTATTTTTTTAGTTGATGCACATTATTATGTATTTTGAGAGAAAGACAGAGTGAGTGGGGAGGGGCAGAGAGAGAAGAGAAAGAATCTCAAGCAGGCTCCCCACTGTCAGTGCAGAGCCGGATGCAGAGGCTCAAGCTCATGAACTGTGAGATCATTACTTGAACCGAAACCAAGAGTCAGACTTTTAACCGACTGAGCCACCCAGGTGTCTGATAATTTGCATTTTTAACCACATACCACACTTGAAGAATCACTACTGTAGGGCAGTGTTTTTCAACCTTTTTTTTTTTTTTGTTAACATCTCTCTAAGGAATATTTTTAGACATTTTCCCCTAATTATTCCGCCCATGAAATTTTAGTATCACGAATATATTGTATTTCTATTAACGTATCATATATGTATGTGCTTTTTACATAAGCAAGCAAAAAAATTTTCCTACCCACAACCAATTTTTTTCATATTAAGAGTGTATGGTCTGAGGAACGTGAGCTTATAAACTAATGCCCCAGGTGATTCTCAACACTAGACAAGATTGCGAAAGCTAGTGTCCCTTTATGGTCTGAGGTAGTTCTATGACCATTATACAGAGAAGGAAATGAGTCTCAAGGAAATTAGATGATTGGTCCAAGATCACTCCATAGGGAACCAGGGATCCAGTCAAAGTCCTCTGGCTCCAGATTCTGTCTTCATCTACAATTTTTTAAAATATATAATGTTAGGCAAAACTAATCTATGCTGTTTGAGGTCAGGATAGTGATTATCCTTTGGGGAGAGGTAGTACCAGGAAAGAGACACAAGGGGGCTTCTCCAAATTGGTACTAATATTTTGTGTCTTGATCTAGGTGCTGGTATATAAGCGTGCTCACTGTGAAAATTCATTGAGCCATATACTTTTGGTTTGTGTATTTTTCTGTATTTATATTGTATGTCAATATAAGTTTCCTTAAAATAAATATGCGTTAAATATGTATTCTTTTTTTTCTCTCCCAAAAATGTACCTCTTTCTACTATACACCAAAGATTCTCCAACTTCAGAGTGCATCAGAATCACCTGGAGGGCTTGTTAAAGCTCAGATTGCCAGGTTATCAGCCCCAGAATTTCTGAGTCAGGAAGTTCTGTTATCTACCCCAGGAATTTGCATTTCTTTTTTTTTAATGTTTATTTATTTTTGAAGAAGAGAGAGAGAGAGAGAGACAGCTTGAGCTGGGGAGGGGCAGAGAGAGAGGGAGACACAGAATCCAAAGCAAGCTCCAGGCTCCGAGCTGACAGCACAGAGCCCAATGCGGGGCTCAAACTCACAAACTGTGAGATCATGACCTGAGCCGAAGTCAGACGCTTAACTGACTGAGCCATCCAGGCGCCCCAGGAATTTGTGTTTCTAACAAGTTCCCAGGTGATACTGATGCCCAGGGATCACATTTTGAGAACCACTGGACTATGCTATCCTATCCTAACTTGCTAATGCCAACAATGCAATGCTCTGATGTTGTGAAGATTCTGGGAAATCTACAGTAGGTGGCTGGTGGTTCTCCAGGGAGAAGCTGATTTGGTGAAGGCAGAGGATCCCAGGCTGGCCATTTCCTCATCTCCCATGCTGTGTGGCCCTGGCTCCCAGGTGCCCTGATCCAGAAGTAAGTCTAGACCTGGTCAGAATGCAGCCCCTGTGGTTGATAAAGCCTTGAACCACCTACACCCTCCTCTGCCTTGGACACCCAAATAAGCCTAAGACAAAACCCAACGATGCTAGAGTAGGGTAGGAAGCCCAGAGGAGGTCCCCACCAACAAGGGAAGATTTCCAGGCCTCTGGGGAAAGAAGGAGGGACGGAAGCAGGGATGCAGAGCTGGAAGGAGTGGGAAGAGAAACCCCAGCGGCCCACATGCCTCCTGTCACTTACTGGCTTTCCCTACAGAAACTGAGTCATGTTCTGTCCCCCTCTTCCCTGAAGCCACTCTGCACTCAACTGCCAGAGGCAGGGGAAGACTTGAAAAGTGGCAGAGCTGTGCATTGACGAAGAGAAGACAGTAGATGAAGCTTCTGGGAGCCTGAGATCTGAATCCACTTAAGACCTCATGGCTCCCTCATTTGCCGTCTTTAAGAATGTTTTCTCAAAAAAAAAAAAAAAAGCCACAGAGAGGAAGGAAGACATGACATGAGAGACTCTCAAAGAATAAGAACGAACTGAGGGGAGAGATGGGTGTGGGAGGGGGGAGAGTGGGTGATGGACACAGAGGAGGGCACTCGTTGGGTTGAGCACTGGGTGTTGTATGGAAACCAATTTGACAACAAATTATTAAAAAAAAAAAAAAAGAATGTTCTCACAGCCCCTCGCTGCCTCAGTCGGTAGAGCATGCACTGCTAGATCTGGGAGTTGTAAGGTCCAGTCCCATGTTAGGTGCAGCAATCACTGAAAAGTAAAATCTTTAGGGGCTGGCTCAGTCACTCAGTCTTCCAAGTGTGTGACTCTTGATCTTGGGGTCATGAGTTTGAGCCTTAGTTGGGTGTAGAGATTACTTAAATAAATAAATAAATAAAATAAATAGGGGTGCCTAGGCGGCTTAGTCGGTAAGCATCTGACTTCAGCTCAGGTCATGATCTCAGGGTTTGTGATTTCCAGTCCCACATCCGGTGAGCTTGAGCCCTGCTTCAGGTAACCCTTGCTTCTCTCACTCTCTCCCTCTCTGGCCCTTGCTCACTTGTGTCCTCTCTCTCAAATAAATAAAGAAAATATTAAAAAAAACCCTGTTTCCTCATCTGCAAAATAAGATACCCTAGTTCTGTCCCTAGTCACCTTAGTCACTTCCTCCCAAGTAGGGTTGCCAGACTTAGAAACTAAAAATTTAGGATGCTCGATTAAATTTGAATTTCAGAGAAATACTGAATAACTTTTTAGCATTAATATGTGACAAAGAATGATGTAACATAGTTATGCTAAAATTATTTTCATTGTCTAAAATTCAAATCTGGGGCACCTGGGTGACTCAGTTGGTTGAGCATCTTGATTCTGACTCAGGTCATGATCTCACAGTTCATGGGATCAAGAATGCATCAGGCTCTGCACTGACAGCATGGAGCCTACTTGGGATCTTCTCTCTCCCTGTCTCTCTCCTCTTCACCC
The DNA here is from genome assembly GCA_030068075.1 of Paguma larvata. Classification (NCBI taxonomy): domain Eukaryota; kingdom Metazoa; phylum Chordata; class Mammalia; order Carnivora; family Viverridae; genus Paguma; species Paguma larvata. The sequence continues at coordinate 25,314,804 of CM057844.1, read as the reverse complement.
ACTTGCGTGCGCCTGCACACACACATGCGCACAATAGCTCTCTCTTAAAAGAAATGAACCTTTAAAATTTTTTTTAATATTTATTTATTTTTGAGGGAGAGAGAGTGACATAACATGAGTGGGGGAGGGGCAGAGAGAGGGAGACGCAGAATCTGAAGCAGGCCCCAGGCTCTGAGCTGTCAGCATAGATCCTGACACAGGGCTCGAACTCACAGACTGTGAGACCATGACCTGAGCTAAAGTCAGATACTTAACCAACTGAGCCACCCAGGTACCCCAAAATAAATTAACTATGAAATGAAATAAAATTCAAATTGAACTAGCCATCTGCATTTTATCTGGAAACCCTATTGCCAGGGCCTTATACACTTTCATTAGGGGTAGTAAACTTAAATTCCTCTAAGGGCCAGTAAGGTAAAGTGAAAAATAACAGCCAATGTTTACTTTCTACATTGTAATTACCAAATAGAGTCCCAAGTGTTTTGCACGCACTATCTCACTGAATACTCCCAGTCACCTAGGTTGGGTGCTCAGTTTCCAAATCTATAAAATAGGAATAGTAATATACCCTCTCTTGTGGGTCATTATGAAGATTAAATGAGTAATGGGTATGTAAAACATTTGGAACAGTGCCAAGCAGGCATCATAGCAAGCAGTCAATAAGCAATAGCTATAATTTCCCTCATTATGCAGACTAGGAAGCTGAGTCTCAAGGACACAAAGTAACCAGCACATGGTCACACATCTAGCGAGTACCAGAGCCAGGATTTGAAGTCAAGCCTACAACACTGGCAACCAGTTTGAAGTGTTGAAAACTTCTGCGTGTTCTATCAACAGGAAAATGGATTAACTGTGCTAGAGACATTCATGCAATGGAACACTACTAGGAAATTTAAAAATTACACAAAATAGATAAGTCTCAGACATCATGCTAAAAGAAAGAAGCCTCATACAAAAGAGTATACATCTATAATTCTATTTGTACAATGTTCTAGAATACATAAAACCTAATCGATGGTGAAAAAAATTCACAATAGTGGTTGTCTCTGGCAGGAGGGACTTTTTGGAGGTGTTGAAAATGTTCTCACAGTACCTTGTTAGGGGCGTGGATCCCACGGTTGTATGCATTTGTCATAATTCAGCAAAAGGTATACGTGAGATCTATGCATATCACTTGTAAAATTAACCTAAAAACAAAAGCAAATATTGCACTCTAACGATAGGCATGTTGAAATGTCTAGAGGTAGAATGAACTCTTCAGCTTCTTCGAATTGCATCAAAGAGTAAGACAGGTGGATGGAGGATCCGACAAACGAATAAATACATGACAAAGCAAATAGAGCAAGCTGTTAACAACCGTAGAATCTAGGTGGTGGATAGATGGATGTTCGCTGCACAACACTTTCAACTATTCTATATGTTTAAAAATTTTCATAAGAAGAGCACCTGGGTGGCTCAGTCGGTTAAGTGCCTGACTCTTGATCTCAGCTTAGGTCATGATCTCACAGTTTGCCAGTTCGAGCCCAGCGTCGGGCTCCGCGCTGGCAGAGTGGAGCCTGCTTGGGATTCTGTCTCTTCCTCTTTCTGCCCCTCCCCCACCCCGGCTTTCTCTTCAAAATAAAGAAACTTAAAAACAAAAAGGAAAATTTTCATAATAAAATATTGCAGGGGGAGTAATTCTGTACAAAGTGCAGTCCACCTTCAGGGCTAGATTTGTAACTCTTGATTCATTCCCAGGTATCTCCATCTCCCACTTGTTTCTTTCTTTTTTTTTTTTTTTTACTTAGGCTTTGTGCCTAATGTGGAGCTTGAACTCGCCACCCTGAGATCAAGAGTCACACGCTCTACTGACTTAGCCGGCCAGGCAACCCTGTTTGTTTCTTTTGAACTACAAACTAGCATGATTTTATTTCCAAAATTCCTCTCTCATCGCTTCTGTCCCAATATTCCTCTTAATCACGTTCCAGTCCCTTCCCTACTATTTACTGGCTGTTATTTCTTGGGCTCTCTGAGCCTCTGCTGACATCTAAAATTGGGGTCACATGTCTATTTTATCAAAAGGCAGTAGACTGGACTATTTCATCTCTCCTTCCCCAAACCATAAGCTCTTCAAGGGCAAAGCCAGGGTCTTATCCATCCGCGTATTTCCTCTGGCATATAAAATAACACCTTACGGATGCTCAGGAACTGTTTGGATGAAATTTTATTTGTAAATTGTGAAAGGAGACAGAGACACACTGAGTGCCCACTGTATGTCCTGAACTAGATGTGGCAATATTCATCCCCCATGAGGTAGGAGACGTTGTAATTACTACTTTCTAGAGGTGGAAACAGAGGTCAGAAAGGGTTGGGTAACCTGCCAAAATTCACAGAGAATGCGAGAAACAGACCTGCTATTTCAACCTAGGACTGTCTCCTTCACCTGCTTCATAACTGTCTCTTCTTGAATCAATACAAAAAAGAGGCTCTGTGCTTCTCTGTATCCTTCAGATTTTCCATACCGAATATAGAAGTCGAAAAAAAGTTATAAAAATAAATAGCCATAAGGAGCTCTGAGCACCTCCTCCTGCAGTTTTTGGGAGGACTGAGATTCAGATGAGGGACTGCAGGACTGAAGAACTCCCTCGGGTAATAAATCACGTGTCAGATCTTCTACTCCTGTTCGTTATCCCCAGTTCCCTCTTTTCTTGCTCTTAAACCTAAAGTCGTCCTCTTCCTAGTAAAGCCCTACTGACCCGTGTCGACAGATTGCTGACCAGAATTACTTCTTGCCTACAGTACTCACTGGAAATATCTATCTTACACCAGAATTTATATCCCTTTAAAAAAAAAATTAAAGTCATGCACGCAATTCCTCAGGCAAAAAAAAAAAAATTGAGTCAAGCAAGCATCCAGGTCACCTTAGGCAAGCCAGGAAGGTGTCAGGCCAGAAACAATCCTGGGAATGTTAGAACTCAGCCTCCATTTATGCACACTTCTGAGGTGGCAAAGGTTGCAATTAGATATATGGGGAGTGTGACTTTGTTTTCCGTCCTTGAGAACCTTCTAAAGTTGGAAGGAAGGTTAAATGGTCCCAGTCACCTGCGTTTCTTGGTAATATAGGCTGAAACAATATATAGCTAATACATTGAGGTAATATGTTTCACAATAGTGCTTAGGATGTGGCTAAAGTAGAAATTTAGCAAAGTAAAGCTATAAGATGCTAGGCTTTCTTTTTCTTTCTTTCTTTCTTTCTTTCTTTCTTTCTTTCTTTCTTTCTTTCTTTCTGTAAACATTTTTAAAAACGAGCATTTTTACCATTTCACCAAAGAAGCTACAGGATTGACTAATAAGCACATGAAAAGATTCCCAGCACCATTAGTCATTAGTGAAATGCAAATTAAAACCACAATAACATGCCATTTTACACCCACTAGAATGGTTATAAGAATAATAATAATAAAAAAAAACAGACAATGACAAATAGTGGCAAGAATGTGGAGAGACAGGAAGTCTCATACATTGCTGGTAGGGATGTAAAATGTTGCAGGCATTTTGGAAAACAGTTTCTTGGTTTCTTAAAAAGTTAAATATAAATTTATTACATGACCCAATAATTCCACTTCTAGGTATCTACGAAGAAAAATGAAAATACATGAATACCAATGACTTGCATGTAAATGTTCACAGAGGCATTATTCGTAATAGCCAAAAAGTGAAAATAAAAAGAAACGACTCAAATGTCCATTAAAATCAGTGAATAGGGCACCTCGGTGGCTCAGTTGGTGGAGTGTCCGACTTCGGCTCAGGTTATGATTCACAGTTCGTGAGTTCAAGCCCCATAGCGGGCTCCCTGCTGTCAGGTCAGAGCCCACTTAGGATCCTCTGTCCCCCCCCCCTCTGCCCCTCCCCCACTTACGCACGCGCTTTCTCTCTCTCTCAACAAATAAATAAAACATTTAAAAAAATTAAAAAATCAGCGAATGAATTAAAAAATGTGTTATAGTCATACAATGAAATACTATACGGTTATAAAAAGGAATGAATTACTGATACATGCTATGTCATGCATGAACCTCAAAACATTAAGCTAAACGAAAAAAGCTGGACACGAGAGATCACATCTTGTATGACCCCATGGTAAGTACATGAAATGTGCAGAGAAGGCAAATCTATAGAGCAGAGAGCAGATAAGTGGTTGCCTGGGTTGGGGTATTAGAATGGAAATTAATTATAAATGACCATGAGGGAACTTACTGGAGTGATAAAAATATTCTAAAAAGAAGTGATGATGATGGTTGCACAGCTCAATACATTTGCTACAAGTCATTGAATTTAAATTGGGTGAATTTTACTGTATGTTAATGATCTCCCTCTAAAGTTGTTTTAAAAAACACATATGCAAAAAAAACAAAAACAAAAACAAAAAACCCCACTTATGCCGGTTGCTCCACCAGTTTCGTCTCTAGGAATTACAGATAAATATGCAGTGAGCGAAATTGCAGCTGAATCTGGTTATTTATCATAACATTGTTTGCAATAGGAAAACACTGGAAATAAAGTCCATCAGGAGGGGATGAGATAAATCACGGTACTGGAAAACTTGGCAACCTTAAAAAAAAAAAAGCAAGGGAGATCTATATACACTGATAGGAAATAGACTCCAATTTATTTTATTTTGAAGATAAAGTCTAAACATTTGGTAAAAACATTAAAATAAGTAGACTATCCATTTGCTTGTATTTGCATAGAATATCTCTAGAAGACACAAAGGAAATTAATAAAGAAGAGGTCTCTTAAAGGAATTGGGCGGCTGGGAGATAAGGGTGGAAGAAAAACATTTTCCTTCTACACCTTTTCATACTCTGAATAGTGTATCGAATGCTTATATTAGCTGTTTGAAAATAGAAGTTTTGAAAATAACTAAAATTGTGTGTAAAAAGCGAGTTGATTTGGGGGCGCCTGGGTGGCTCAGTTGGTAAAGCGTTCAACTTCAGTTCAGGTCATGATCTCGAGGTCCGTGGGTTTGAGCTCGGCCTCAGGCTCTGTGCTGACAGCTCAGAGCCAGGAGCCTGCTTCCCATTCTGTGTCTCCCTCTCTCTCTGCCGCTCCCCTGCTCGCACTCTGTGTCTCTCTCTCTCTCTCAAAAATAAATAAACATTTTTAAAAAATGTTTTGAAGTGAGTTGATTTAAAGAAAATATGTGAGCGTCCGACTTCGGCTCAGGTCATGATCTCGCGGTCTGTGAGTTCGAGCCCCGCGTCGGGCTCTGTGCTGACAGCTCAGAGCCTGGAGCCTGTTTCAGATTCTGTGTCTCCCTCTCTCTCTGCCCCTCCCCCACTCATGCTCTGTGTCTCTCTGTCTCAAAAATAAACAAACATTAAAAAAAATTTAAAGAAGATATGAATAAGTCATGTCACATAGTGTGTGCAAAGGGCGAATCACTAAGGCAGCATGATGACAAGTGCAGCTGGGAACCAACCCAAGGCCATCCATCAGGGTGGCCAGCCTAAGCCTGCCTACCTGGTGGCTCCACACCCAGCTCTGCCTGCCCCAGGGTTGGAGAGGGACAGGGGCTGGGCCCCTGAACCTTGAACCTTTCAAACATTGCCCAACATAATGGATGTGGAAGGAGCTGTCAGGAACCTGTGCTGCTGCCTGAGAGGATAAGAATGAGCTCATGTCACAAACACAGAGCTTCCAGACGCCAAGCTTCATCACAATCCTGCTGCCACCAGGGAGGCCACCTGGGTCTTTTGGATCCCCAGCGGCAATCCCCCAGTCCCAGAGAGTGGCAAGAGAAGGAGCTTTTCTTCCACTCTGCTGCAGCTGAGATGCAGAACTCAGAATGTGGAGTCAATTCCGGTTCTGCTGCTTATTTGCTGTGTGACCTCGGGGAAGTCACCTAACTTTTCTGAACCTCCGTTTCCACAGTTGTATACGTGGAGATGATCCTTTCAGAAATATATATAGATGAAAGAGAGCAATACACAAAGGAAAGTAAGAGAAGAACCCAAATGTTATCAATAAGAGAATGAATAAAATAAATTATATGTATTTCATGCAATAAAATGCATATAACAATAAAAAATACAAACTATCACTACATGGAAAAAATAGATGAATTTGCACAAACATAATGATAAATGAAAGAAGCTAAAAAGGGGCACCTGAATGGCTCAGTCGGTTAAGTGTCTGACACTTGATTTTGGCTCAGGTCATGAGCTCACAGTTCATGAGATTGAGCCCCACCTCGGGCTCTGCTCAAAGCAGGACCCTGCTTGGGATTTTCTCTGTCCTTTTCTCTCTGCTGCTTGTGTCCACTCTCTCTCTCTCAAAATAAATAAATAAACATTAAAAAAAAAAAAAAGGAAGAAACTAGGGGCGGCTGGGTGGCTCAGTCGGTTAAGCGTCTGACCTCGGCTGAGGTCATGATCTCACCATTCCCGGGGTCGAGTTTTGCATCACTCTGTGCTGACAGAGTCCTCTCTCTCTGCCCCTCCCATGCTCACACTCTGTCTCTCTCTCTCAGAAATAAAACATTTTAAAAATTTTGTTTTTATTTTTTTTAATTATTTTTATTTTTGAGAGAGAGAGAGAGAGAGAGAGAGACACAAAGCACAAGTGGGGGAAGGGGGGAGGCACAGAAAGAGTAAGACACAGAATCTGAAGCAGGCTCCAGGCTCTGAGCTGTCAGAGAGCCCAACGCGGGATTCGAACTCACGAACCATGAGATCATGAGCTGAGCCGACGTCAGATGCTTTAACCGACTGAGCCGCCCAGGCACTCCTGAAAATTAAAAAAAAAAGAGAAAGAAACTAAACAAAAAAAGAATATACACCCATAAAAAGTATACTTGTATACATTTTCTTTTAATATTTAAGAACAGGCAAAACAAACATAAGGTAAAAGAAGCAAGAATACTGGTTTCTCTGGAGCATCAGGAATTAGCTGGGAGGGGTCACGAGAGAGCCTTCTGGGGCATAGGTAATATTCTGTATTATTGATCTGGTTACACCAAAAACCTCTACGCATATAAATTTGAATTATACACTTGATCTTTATGCACTTTGCTATATGTATATTATAATTCAATAGAAAATTTTGAGAATAAAAAAGAGGAAACAATGACCACAGGGTTCAAGAAGATGTTCACTGTGGTGGAGGAAAGGGTTAGGTGTGGAAGAGGGCAAATGCATTTTATTTTGGGATGGTGGATCCACAAGTGCCTATACGATTACTTTAAAACACTGATTAAATAACTCAAAAATACTTTTAAAATAATGCAAATAATACACAGACCTGATAGAGTTTCTATGGAGAATGTCAATCAGAAATCTTAGTTGCAGAAAAAAGACAAGAAAAGAAATCTTAGTTACAAATGAAAGAAACTAACTCTCTCCAGTTTGAGTAGGAAAGAAATTCAGTAAAGGATGTTGGGTAGCTCACAGAATGTCCATGAGAGCCAGACCGCCAGTCCTGGGGACTGTGTGCAGTTAGGAACAACTCCCGAAATCACCCCGAGACTTCAGGCCCGGAGACATGCCAGGATCACCATTGTGGGGATGGATACTACGGCTTGCTTTGCCAGCCCTGAGCTCTGGACACTCCCACTAGCTACCATGCTTACTTCTTTGTGCCTCATTTGTGAAACAGAAACAATAACTATATTTTATATATATGTGTGTGTGTATATTTTTAATTTATTGATATTTAATATATGTATATTAGGGGTGTGTGGACATGTATATGAAATCACGTGCATAGAATGCTAGGCCAGATGCCCGGCACCCTTTAAGAACCTACTCAGTTAGGGCTAGCCACGGGAAGGTCGTGTGGCAGCTGACGGGACTTGTTTTGGAACACAGGAAAGACACCCCCAAAGCTTCCGAGGAATTCTTGCAGGGAATGCCAGCCTGCTTTGGCTGATGGGGGTCAGGAAACGTGCAATTCTTTTTAAAAGTTATTTTAATAAAAATGTGTGATACTATGAGGCCCATGAGTTCATTTATTTTTCATAATTGGCGGACAAGGACTGCGAGAACTAACCGTTCTCAGGATTGACTCCAGCTCTGCAACTTCCTGCCCGTGTGGTCACAGACAAGTGACTTTATCTCTCTAAGCCTTTGTGTTCTCATCTATAAAACGGACAAAGTAATTAGATGTCACGAGGCCCAAATGAAAAAGGCCATATGCCACATCTGGCACAGAGTGGGTGCTTGTTAAAGGTAAAAGAAGCAGGTGCTGTTATTTTCATGGTCACTGTCATTTCTCTAACAGTCCATGTCAGAAGGCCTGGTCACGGGACAGGATGTGGCATAGCAAAATCTGGAGCTATTGACTCAGCTTCCAAGGTGGAACAGGTTCTGGAGCCAAGTCAACTAAAGGGGAAGAGAAAAAGTCCATGACAGTGAACAGAACGCAGGATTCAATGGTGATGGGGCAGGTGGCGGGGGTAAGCCAGCAGCAGTTGGCTCATGGGAGCCTGGCAGAGGCCAGTCCTTCGGGAAAGGAGACAAAAACTCAAGAGGCTGAACTCACTGATTCAACAAAGTAGATATTTGACCCAGGCTCCTGGGTTGGGCAGAGCTGGCCTCAAATTTCAGCTCCACTGTCAACAGCACTGTGTGACCTTAAGAACACTCCTTGGGGTGCCTGGGTGCCCCAGTCGGCTAAGCGTCCGACTTCAGCTCAGGTCATGATCTCCCAGTGTGTGCATTCGAGCCCCACGTCGGGCTCTGCACTGATGGTGTGGAACTGGCTTCGGATCCTCTGTCCCCCTTTTTCTCTGCCCATCCCCCATTCATGTGTGCGCATGTGCGGGTGCTCTCTCTCTCTCAAAAATAAACATTAAAAAAAATAAAGAAAGAATGCTCCTCACCATCTCTAAATTCCATTTCCTCCCCTGCAGAAAGACTAGTTGTTTTACTTCTTACCTCCACTCCTGACATCCTTGTAGGATGATTGGTTCAACATCACAACCTTTCTTGGCCTTCTCAACCTCAATGACCTTGGTCTCCTAGGGTCATACCTGAATACCAAGTCTGAAACCTTGATTTCCCTTTACCACCTCCTCTCCTTTCTTCTGTAGAGGCCAACGGTAGATCACTCAAAACATACCACAATGACATACTGATTGAATTGAAGCTTCTTGGGAAGCGACCAGTGCAAGGACACTCAGACCTTCCTCTGTCCTGCTGAAATCTGGAAACGAATCTCCCATACCAAAAAAAAGAAAAAAAAAAAAAACTCTCCCGGGGCGCCTGGGTGGCTCAGTTGGTTAAGCGCTGACTTCGGCTCAGGTCATGATCTTGTGATCTGTGACTTCGAGTCCCTGTGCCTGGCTCTGTGCTGACAGCTCAGAGCCTGGAGCCTGCTTTGGATCCTGTGTCTCCCTCTCTCTCTGCCCCTCCCCCACTTGCACACGGGCTCTCTCTCTCTCTCTCTCACAAAAATAAACATTAAAAAAAAGAAAAAAACTCTCCCTGCACTCGGGAGTAAAAAGACATCCTTATCACCAGAAATGGGAACTTTAAAGCCCGGAATGCTGTAGAAACAAACCTTGATACTTTTTTACTACGCTACTACCTTAGCACAAATTCCACCTAGAATTTCTTACTAATTAAAGCTCCCAAACCTGTTTTCTGTATCCTGTCAATTCCTCACAAACTTACAGTCTCTTTGTCTAAATTGTATAAAAACTGCCTGCAGTGGTCATTTGTTCAGGTCTCAATTCCATCGTCAGGCTTCCGTGTGCACGTAATAAAACTTTGGGGCTTTTTCCTGTTAATCTTTCTAATGTAAATTTAAGTCTTCGTCCAGGTGAAAGACCTTGAAGGGTAGAGGAAGAATTTTTCTTCCCTACACATCGCTGACCTCACTGAGACCACAAATCCGTTGGCCCTGATACACTGCTCACACATCCCCTCTGCTTCCATGTGCCTTCCAAGGATTCCCTGCTCTGTCACTGTGGTCGACTCCTTGCCCCATCCTCCCCTGGGTAATTCCCAGCCGAGAATGAGCCCCATCATCTGTCTGCCTTCTCCGGCAGCCATGTTGAATACAGCTGGAGAAAACCACACTTCTTAGCTTTGTTTTACTTTTGATTCAAGTACAAAAACCCCAGTGGGGTCTCAGCCTTACAGGATAACACCTTTGGCTCATTCTATCAGACAACTGTTTCATACATTCTTTTCTCCTTCCAGCCTCTCTCAAGAACTCTCTCCACTTTCAGCCGGCAATGTTGTCTCAAGTTCCTTGAGGAAATGGAAGTCGAGAGAACTCCTTTACTTTCCCACCTGTGCCAAACGACGAGCTATCTCTCGCCCTACCTAAAACCATCTCTTCCATTGATGCTTTGGGTCTCAGGATCCCAATCCCTTTCACCCTCTCAATTCTCCTCGCTTTTCTGCTTCACTAGTTTCTCCCTCTCTGTTGGTTTTTTCTGTCAGCAAACGAACATGTTTTGAATCCTACCACATCAAAAAATAGGTAAATTACTCTCCTTTGATTCTGCATCCCTTTATCTGAAGGTGAGACATCATTGAAAGAGACAGAGAGAGTGCAAGCAGGGGAGGGGCAGAGAGAGACAGAGTTCCAAGCAGGCTCTGCACTGACAGACGCCTGGGGCTCGAACTCATTTGAAACTGTGAGATCATGATCTGAGCTGAAATCAAGAGTCAGATGCTGAACCAACTGAGCCACCCAGGCACCCCCGAAATTGCTTTTCTTAAGGCCTCCAACAACTGCTATGTTTCCAAATCCAGTGGGCATTCATGATTAGAGGTAAACCACCTGGATGAGAAATCAAGTCTCCTCACTTGCTGTGTGGCCTTAGGGAAGTTGTCTGTAACTCAATTCCTCTCGCGGAGAATGGACATGGTAACAATGCTGACTCCACAGGCTTACCGCAAAGATAAGATGGGTAGCTGTGTGTAAGGTACGAAACGTAGTGCCTGGCTGTCTAGGAAAAATTCGCTGTTTTCCTGTACTCCCACACTGCAGCTACCACACTCACAACACTTCTGAGACTAGATGTGTGGGTTTTTCACACCAAGCAATTCTGACACTAACTGCCTGGAGTTAGCATGGTACCCACGGGTTAAGGGCTCCCTCCCTCTGTCACTGAGGTGACAGTCCCTCTGTCACCTCAGACACCAATCACAAATAGTGGGTCCCCAAGTTACCACAACTTCTGTCATACTTGGCTACAAATTGGAGGGTCCCATGACCCCCTTCTCAAGTTTGATGATTTGCTAGAGTGGCTCACAGAGCCCAGAAGAACAATTTACTTACTATCATTGATTTATTGCCAAGGATATTATAAAGGATACAAATGAAAAACCAGATGAAGATACACACAGGGTGACATCTAGAAACATCTGCCCTGTGGACTTGGGGTGCACCACTGTCCTGGCAAGTGGATGTACTTACCAGCTCAGAAGCATGCCACACTCCAAACTTTTGGGATTTTTATGGAGGCTTCATCACATAGTTAATGATTCTTCCTTTTTTTTTTTTTAAGATTTTATTTTTAAGTAATCTCTACACCCAACATGGGGCTTGAACTTAACAACCCGAGATCAAGAGTCGCGTGCTCCATCGACTGAGCCAGCCAGATGCCCCTTCTTAATTCATGATTCTTGGTCATTAACTCAATCTCCAACTCCTTTCCCTTCCCCAAGGTTGGAGGGTGGGGCTGCAAGTTCCAAGCCTCTAATCATGGCTTGGTCTTTCTGGTGACCAGACCCCATTCTGGAAACTTTTCAGGAGCTCACCAAGAGTCGACTCATTAGGATAAAAGGCACTATCGCCCAGGAAATTCCAAGGGATCTAGGAGCTCTGTGCTGGGAACCAGGGTCAAAGACAAAATATTAGAATAAAAGATGCTCCTAGTCCTTTTATTACTTGGAAAATTACAAGGGTTTTAAGAGCTCTATGCCAGGAACCAGGGGCAGAAACTTATATATATTTTTTTTTCTATTATTTCACACTGGAATATAAAAAGCAATCCAATAAATAGATATTTGTTATTATTAGTAGCATCTGTCTGTGCCATGTGTGAGCTCTCAGCAACTGTCAATACAATTGCAGCCCCTCCATTGGTAATGAAAAACTATCTTCTCTGAGTCCCTGTGACACCTCAAATTCCAGCTTTTCTTCCTGCCCGCTGTTTCACCTGACATCTAAATGCTGCCGTCCTCAGGGACCAGTTCCCTTCTCCATCAAAGTGATATAATTCATTCCCATGGCTTAAAATGAATAAGGAACAATATAGTGACTTCTGAACACAGAGAGTCTATCTACTTAAGGAGATGTGTTCTGAAGACCAAAGCTTCATTTGGTGTTTTTATTGTTACTATTAATATTGGCATGGTAATTCTGGAACTACTGAAGGTACATATAGGATAGGATAAAGCAAATAAGTAAGTATGTTATTGTTAAGAATCGGGACAGCTGGATGGTTCAGTCAGTTAAGCACCAGACTCTTGATATCAGCTGGGGTGGGGGTTGTGATCTCCCATCGGAGAGATCTGGGCTCTGTGCTGGGCGTGGTGCCTGCTTAAGATTCTCTCTCTCTCTCCCACTCTCTAAAAAAAAAAACAACAGAACCAGCCTGTCGATTTCTACAAAAACCCCACTGGAACTTTTAACTGGGATTGCATTGAATTCCTAGGTCAGTTTGGAGAGAATTAAGTCTTGTGACCTTTAACACAGTATATTTCTCCATCTAGTTAAGTCTTTAAGTCTCTTAGCTGTGTTCTGTGGTTTTTGGGTACAGAGATACTTCATATCCTTTGCCAAACTTACTCCTAAGTATTTCATAGTTTGGGATGCTACTATAAATAATATTTTTATTCCAGTTTCTAGTTATTCATTGCTAGTATAGAGAAATGCAATTTATTTTTGCATATTGATCTTTTTATTAGTTCTAGTAGTTTTTTAAAAAGCAGATCCCCCCGGGTTTTTTTTCTACATAAGCAATTATGTCGTCATATTTGGAAACTTTTCAGCCATTATTGCTTCAAATAATTTTTCTGTCTCACCTTTAGAGACTCTAGTTACATGTGTATTAGACTGCTTGATGTTACCTCACAGCTCACTGAGGCTCTGTTCATTATTAAAAAAAATTTTTTATATTTATTTATTCTTTGAGAGAGGAAGAGAGAGAGAGCACAAGCCAGGGAGGGGCAGAGAGAGAGGGAGACAGAGGATCTGAAGCAAGTTCTGTGTCGATAGCAGAGAGCCCGATGTAGGGCTCTAACTCAGGAACCGCATGATCATGACCTGAGCCCAAGCTGGACACTCAACCCAGGGAGGCGCCCAGGCGACCCTGAGTCAGTCTCCATTCATTTTTCTCCTCATTGTTTCCTGCTTGGCACAACTAGTACATTATCCTGTTGATGGCCAGGTATCGGGAGTATTAACTGTTGGTGGCTGGATGTTTTTGTAACTCTATGTGTATTCTTGAACTTTGTTCTGAGATGCAGTTATTTGGAAACAGTTTGATCCTCTTGACTCTTGCTTTTAAGAATAGATGGGACCAAAGCAGTGTCTAGTCTAGGACCAATATTTCTCCACGCTGAGGCAATACTCTTCTGTGTGTTTTACTGAATGCCCTGTGAATCATGAGGCTTGCCGGTCTGGGCTCCATGAGCACGGAACACTGTTACCTCTAAACCTTTTGTCTGGTTCTTTCCTTGTCCTTGGATAGCTTCTTCACATGCATGTGCTAGTGAATATTTGAGTAAATCTCCAGAATCCTCTCTCTCTCCTTTCTGGTGCTCTGCAAACTCTAGTCTCTTTGGTCTTCCCAGAATCTCGGCTATGTACCCCGAACTCAGAGGCTGTTAGGCTCCATCTGGGTCCCCCCACCCACCCCATATAAGCCTGAAAACTCTCAAGACGGTAATTTGGGGAAATCATAGGTCCCACCTCATTGGTTTCCAGGCCCTTGGATATCACTGTCCTTTATGACCTGATGTGCAGTGTCTTGAAAACAATTGTTCCATCCAGGGGAGTGAGGCCGGGAAGCTTTTAAAAATCCCAGTGTCCAAGCCCCACCCTAGATAACGAAATCTAAATCTCCTGGACGTGGGGTCCAGGTGTCAACCTTAACTGCTCAGGCTGTTTCCAATGCACATCCAAATTTAAGGCCAATATTCTATACTGTGATATATTACTTTGATTTAAAAATAGTTTATTTTGAACCGGTCCTTGACATAGGAAACATGGTACTGGGCACATTTTCAACTCACAGCTGAGCCCCTGATTAAAGAAATCAAATCTCTTTAAAATCCCCTGATTAAGGGGCGCCTGGGTGGTTCAGTCGGTTCAGCATCTGACTTTGGCTCAGGTCATGATCTCGTGGTCTGTGAGTTCGAGCCCCACACTGGACTCCGTGCTGACAGCTCAGAGCCTGGAGCCTGCTTCAGATTCTGTGTCTCCCTCTCTCTCTGCCCCTCTCTCTCTCTCCCTCAAAAATAAATAAACATTAAAAAAATTTTAATAAGTAAATAAAATCCCGTGATTAAAAAACAAGTTTGGTCTCAAGCCCAGAGCAAGACCAGAGCCTACACCTGAGAATTCAGTGACCCCCAGCTATGGGGAGAATGGGGCAGAGCAGGGAGCTGGGCAGCACCTGACAGACTTGGGGGCATTTATAGTTTCTTATTTCCACCTAAAAGCATTCATGTCTCACTGTCTTGCTTCATTTTTCTTCCAGCAACAGCCCTGAGGCAAAATTCTGTTTGGCAGATGAGGAAACGGGGCTCAAGAGGTTGAGTGACTGGACAAAAGGCAAAAGACGAGCAGAGTTAAAATTGAAACTTGGTTCTCAGAGATCCATTACGGAGCAAAGCAATCCTTAGCAGTGTGGCTGCCAGTGGTAACAGAACCTCCTGGAAAGCGTTGAGATACAGCGAATTCTGTTGATAGGGCCTGCCAGCAGATGAGCAAGAAATTGGTAAGCTCCAGAGGCGGGGATGGTGGAGACTGAGAGCGTAAGAGGAATGCTCCAAGGCGCAATGGATAGTTCTCCTCTGCCTCCTAAGGAGACCGAGGTTCCCGCAGGACTTCTGTCTCTGTCTCGGGAGAGGATATTCGAGTATAGAGTCAGAACTGAATTGTCCAGAAAATCAAGAGGATACTGGGTGTTGCTACCTCATCCTCCCTCCTGGCTCTCTTCTTTCCACAGTGCTTCATCTCTGCTCTCGATTAATAAAGACTGTAAAATAATACAGTAATATTGGCTCCTATGTACGAGCATTTGCTAGGAGCCACACCCTTCCCAGGCAATCTTCATGTAAATCCTCGCTGTGATTCTCTGAAGCAGGTACTATTTTTTTTTAATGTTTATTTATTTATTTTTGAGAGAGAGATCAGGGGAAGGGCAGAGAGAAAGAGAGAGAAAATTTCAAGCAGGCTCTGCACTGACAGTGCAGGGCTTTTTACAAATCTTGAGATCATGACCTGAGCCAAAATGCTCATGGCCTGAGTCCGATGGATGCTCAACCGCTCAACCACTCAACCGACTGAGCCACCCAGGCGCCCCCTGAAGCAGGTACTACTGTCATCTCCATTTCAAAGATGAGAAAAGGGAGGCAAAGGATGATTGTACTCATTATCTATTGCTGCATAACAAATTACTCTAAAGCTTAACAGCTTGAAACTACAATAATCATTTATTATCTCACGCATTTTCTGCCGGTCAGGAATTTAAGAGCAAATTAACCGATTCTAGCCTGGGGCACACCATGAGATTCTAGACAAGCCATGAACCAGGGCTACTGTCATCTTAAAGCTTGACTGGGGCTGGAGGATCCAGTTCCAAGGTGGCTCATGAACAGGGCTGGCGAATCGGTTGGCAGTTGCCAAGGGACATCAGTTATTTGCCACGTGGATCTCTCTCCTGGGATCCTTGAGGGTGCTGACAACATAGCAGCAGACTTCTCCTAGAGCAACCGATCCAGGAGAGCAAAGTGGAAGCCGAAATGCGTTTTCGGACTTAGCCTCAGGAGTCACTCTGTCATTTCTGTAATACCCTAGTGGTAACACGGTCAGCCCTAGTCATTGTAGGAGGGGACTGACTATACACGGGATATCAGGAAGTGAAAACAACTGAGGGCCATCGAGGAGGCTAGCTACCACAATGGCAAAGTAATTCACCCAAGGTCAGGCACCTGGGAAGTATTAGCGGTGGGCTTTGCACCCAGACAGTTACTGTGTCACAGGAAAGATCGGCTTGAAGGAGCAGGGACAGGCGGATGCCCACGGATGTCCCCTGTCCTGGAGATATTCTTCCTCCGAGTCATGTGGATCTCATTCCAATGATCAGGTGGGTCAGACGCTTTATCTGATGTCTCCAACAGACACTGTCAAAACAACATGACCTGTCCTTGTCCATAAAAGATTGTACAAATTATCACTTGACAGTGGACTCGGTGAGTCAGAGGCAAACCTGGATTCTGGATTCTGGCTCCAGGTTTGCCTCTGACTTACTGTGTGACCTGGAGGAAGTTTCAGCCCCTTTGAGGCCTTCGATTTCCTGTCTCTGCAATGGGACGGTTTAACCCCTGGGCCCTACAGTTCTCTGGCTAAGAGGTTCTGGGATTTCACGCAAGAGCTGTTCGCTAAGAATATTGAGGGGATCCCCTGTCCACTTTCCCTGGATCTCTCAGAACTTTGCCCAAGTGGAGCGGACCCCTTAGGTACAAGGTCACTTTTTTGGACCCAGGCCAGGCTAGGCCAGGCTGCTCAGCCCTGCTTCACCCGCAGCTGGCTGGCACCATTGTTCCCCCATAAAGCCGGGCCCTTTTCCAGCTGCTGCTGCCCTCGGGGCAGGGGGGAGGCTCAAAGAACTCAGTTGTGTGACTTCACCCCCTCCCCCAGGGCAGGCCTGGGTCACCCAACAGGCTGACTCAGCCCATGCAGGGGAATAAAGGAGATGAGACATGAGAGACGTTTTAAGGAAAGAATTTGACATTTACTATATTTCCCCCTCAAAAACTTCAAAGTAATCATCACAGGGGAAATCCTGCTAGTGGGATTTTAAATCCTGTTATATTTAGTTCAGTGAGATAATTAACAATTTGGGGTGAGGGCATTATAATCTTTCGGTGCTTTCAGGACCCATATTTTAATGATTCTACAATCCGTGTTTTAATATCTTTGAAATTTCCATGTACATGAGGTACATGGAAATATTACGTAGTGTTACCTAAAATAATGGTGCATATTACAATGATGGATCTTAAAAGGGATGAAATACGGTCATCAGGCCCTGTTCTTGGAGCCTGGGCCCTTCTGCATCCCCTCCTCCACTCCCCCATCTCCAGGCCCACTCCTTCCCACCACCCACAGGCCTGTCCTTACCCTACCATCCTTGCCTTAACCCCGTGTCTTTGGTACAACCCTTTAAACTTTTTCAAGCTTTACCTCTGCATAAGACACTGAAGGAATTGTGAGGGGCTAGCTGTCCCCCACTTCTGACCAAGATAGAGAAGTTTTAGCACAGTGAGAGGGCACAAAAGAATGAAAAGAAATTTAATTTCATGAGTAAACACTAACAGTTGTCTTACACGGTGTTACGGGCACTATTCTAGATGATTCATGTGTATTAATTCATTTAATCTTTACAATCATTTATCAGGTAGCTGCTAGTGTATCCCCATTTTAAAGATGGAGAAACTGAGGCACTATAACTTGCCCAAGATCACGTAGCTAGTAAGTGGCAGAGCCCAGGGGTAAAACAGCAAAATTCTTCCTTTGCCCCAGAGGTAACACAGTCATACATGTGGTACCTATCCTGCCAGATCTTGTTTTTTATGGATTTGTGGCATAAACAGGTAGAAAAATATCGTTTTGGGTACCTGGGTGGCTCAGTCGGTAGAGCGATGGACACTTGATTTTCGCTCAGATCACAATCTCGTGGGTTTCTGAGATCTAGCCCTGTGTCGGGCTCTGCGCTGACAGCCTGGAGCCTGCTTCAGATTCTCTCTTTCCCTCTCTCTCTGCCCCTCCCCAGCTTTCAAGAGTGCTCTTTCTCTCTCTCAAAATAAATAAATAAACTTAAAAAAATAATTCTGCTGTCCAAGGGGATCATGTTGTTCTGCAACTAGTTTTTCCTTCTTCACCGTAGGACTTAGAAATTTCTTTCCTTGGAGTGCCTGGGTGGCTCAGCTGGTCAAGCATCCGACTTTGGCTCAGGTCACGATCTCATGGCTCTTGAGTTCAAGCCCCGTGTCAAGCTCTGTGCTGACAGCTCAGGGCCTGCAGCCTGCCTCAGATTCTGCATCTCCTTCTCTCTCTGCCCCTCCTCCACTTGCACTCTGTCTCTCTCTCTCTCTGTCTCTCAAAAGTAAATAAACATTAAAAAAAATTTTTTTTTAAATTTTCTTTCTTATACAAGTTCACAGAGATGTCCTATTCTCTTTATCAGCTGCCCTGTGTTCCATAGCGTGTACTCTGTGAAAATACGCTCAAGGGCGTCGGAGGGAACAGTCCCCATCCTCCCTCCGTGCTTCATGCCCGTTATCTCATTCCAGCCTGACAGCCTCTGGTCACGAGCATTCTTTCCAGTTTTTAAATTAATTAATTAATCTATTTATTGAGATCTTTTATTTTTTTAAGTTTTATTTATTTATATTGAGAAAGAGAGAGAGAATGCATGTGCATGCGCATGCGCATGTAAGCAGGGGAGGGGCAGAGAGAGAGAGGGGAAAAAGAGAACACCAGGCAGACTCTGTGGAGGCGGAAGCAGGGCTCAATCCCATGATTGGTGACATCATGACCTGAGCCGAAATCGAGAGTCGGATGCTCCACTGACGGAGCCACCCAGGCGCCTCAAAGATATTAATTTTTTAAGTAATCTCTACACCCCATGTGGGACTCAGACTCACAGCCCCGAGATCAAGAGTCGCAGGCTGTACCAACTCAGTCAGCCAGGTGCCTCGCATTCTTTCCATTTTAAAGGTAAAGAGAGTGGGGCGCCTGGCTGACTGAGCCGGGAGAGCCTGCGACTCTTGGTCTCAGGGTTGTGAGTTCAAGCCTCACGCTGGGCGTAGAGCTTACTTTAAAAAAAAAGGTGTTGTATGGGAACCAATTTGACAAATTTTTAAATAAATAAAATAAAATAAGGTATTAAATCAACCAATAAACAAATGTGAAGAAAGCGAGGCCTAGAGAGGGTAAGTGTGTTATCCGAGTGAATGGACCCGGATTTGAACGGAGAGTCCACACGTTTACCCGCGCAGTCCTAGGAGCCTTTCTGAAGGCAGTAGCTCACCTCAGTACCCTGCTGGTGGATATTTGGGTTGTTTCCTATTTTCCCCCATTCCAAACCATGCTGACGTGAATACCATTGCACATGCCTCTTTCTGTCCACACGGATCCGTGGCCTAGGGTATGTTGTGAGGGTGAGCTTGTGGAGTCAAAGGCTATTACATTTTGAATAACGATCGTGCCCAACCTTGCGAAGAAGGCTTTTCCAATCTACATTCCCACTGGCTGGAGATCCTGAGCCGAAATCAAGAGTAGGACATGGAATCAGCGGAGTCACCCAGGCACCCCGGGACTTGATCTTTGAGACCCTTAGAGATCTACTCCCCATGATTCTCTACCTCTTCTCCCCTCTGACCCACCCGGTATGTATCATTACATTACTTGAGTGCACCGCATGTTACTATTCTGTTGACGAACCTTCGGGTTGCTTCTTTTCTTATTCTTTAAATGTTTATCTATTTTTTTTGAGAGAAAGAGAGAGTACAATCAAGGAAGGGGCAGAGAGAGTGGAGAGGGAGAATCCCAAGCAGGCTCAGCGTTTACAAACAAGGATGCAACGAACAGCATTGCACGAGTCTTCTTGTGCGCATGTGAGGCGTTTTCTCAGGTATAGACCCGGAAACGGAATTGGTGGGTCAAGGGCACGCACCACTTCAACTTTGCAAGTTATTGCCAAGTGGCTCCCCAGAGAGGTTGTAGCTCTTTGCTCCTCCCCTGCTGGCAAAGCGTGAGAAGTCCTGGTACTCCTCCCCCTTGTCAACGGCTGGCGCTGGCAGTCTTGTTAAGTTGTGATTGTGATATGCAAACAGTCGAGTAAATAAAATGCACCTAAGTGTCCGGCTTCATGCATTTTTACTTTTTTAAACCCATGTAACCTCCACCCAGACCATTTCCAGACCACTAGATGGCTCCTTCATATCCCTTCCCAGGTGAGAGTCCTCAATCCCTCTGCCAAAGTGACAACTATTCTTTTTTTTCTTAATTTTTAAAAGTGTATTTACTTTGAAAGAGAGAGAGAAAGAGTGTGCTGGGGAGGGGCCGAGAGAAGGAGAGAGAGACAATTCCAAGCAGTCTCCACACTGCCAGTGTGGAGCCTGATGCAGGACCCGAACTCACGAACCACAAGATCATAACCTGACCTGAAATCCAGAGTCGGACGCTTGACTGACTGAGCCAACCCAGGTGCCCCAAGTAACAACTATTCTAATTTCTATAAACATAAATTAGTTTTGCCTGTTCTTGAACTTCACACAAGTGGGCTTACACAGTATGTGCTCCTTTTTACTTGGCTTCTTTCACTAAACTTAGTATCTGAGATTCATCCATGCTAAAAAAGAGAGAAATTTATTTTGAGGAATTGGCTCACGTGATTATGGAGACTAAGAAGATCTCATGATCTTGAACCTGGAGACCTAGGAAAGCTGAAGGTGTAGTTCAGTTCAAGGGCAGGAGAAGATCAAAGTCTCAGCTCAACAAGAAGTCAGAATGGGAACAAATCCTGCCTTCCTCTTCCTTTTGTTCTATTCAGGGCCTCAGTGGATCAGATGGTGCCCACCCATGTTGGGAAGGACCATCTACTTTACTGAGTCGGCTGACTCAAATGCTAATCTCGTCCAGAAAAACACAGAGGCACCCGGACAAAATGTTTAATTTGGACACCCCGCGGCCCAATCAAGTTGACGAATAAGATTAACTATCACAAAGGGTGAGGGTGGCAGGTACTCTGCCAACCAGAGCAGCCCCAGGAGGGGGATCTGATGTTGTTAGGTCTGCCCCTTCTTTTTTGATTCCCATGGTGCCTAGTAGAGGTTCTGCACTCAAAAGAAGCTCAAGAAACTTGATAAAGTGACTAATTTCATGGGGCACATCCCCCAAATAATTCAAAATTGAGCATACGTGGGGCACTATAGAACACTTTTTTATCCATGACATCGTCATTCCCTCTTGAATACTCTAGGACGATGCTATTGTCCACTTTTACAAAGGTAGAAACTGAGGCCCACAGAGGCCCTACTTGGTTCTGCCTTAGGTCCTGGACAAATGAAGTGCAGTGGGTTGGACAGTGACCCCTCAAAAGATATACCCACATCCTAACTCCAGAACCTGTGACCTTATTTGGGAAAAGGGTCTTTGTGGGTGCAATTCAGTTAAGGATCTCGAGTTGAGCTTAAATCCTATCCGATGACAAGCATCTTCAGAAGAGAAGAGAAGAGAAGGAAGAGACAGAGGGAGAAGAGGAGGCCACACAAAGATGGAGACAGAGATGGCAGGGATGTGGCCATAAACCAGTAAACTCCCAGAGCCAGCCGAAGCTGGAAGAAGCAAGAAAGGAGTCTCCCCTACAGCATTCAGGGGAAGTGTGGTCCTGCTGCCACCTTGATTTGGGACTCTGCTCTCCATAACTCTGAGAAAATAAATTTCAGTTGTTTTAGGCCGCCGTTCACAGTAAGCTGGCCCAGCAGAGGCAGGAAAGGAACACGCGAGTGTGGTGGAGAAGGCAAAGGAGAGAAAGGAGAGTCGGCCTGCCCTGCTGAAGCTCACAGTTCCCCATCTCCTGGCAGCTTTACGACCCAGTTTCCTCCCCTCTGCCCCCAGTTCATTTCACTGCAGCCTCAGTGGTCTCCTGGTCTCCTCGTCGATCCTGGGATATGCCAGGCACATTCTCACCTAAGGTCTTGGTGCTTGCTGTTGCCTCTGCCTAAAATGTCTTCCCCTAGGGGTGCCTTGGTGGCTCAGTTGGTTAAGCGTCCAACTTCAGCTTAGGTCACGATCTAGCGGTTTGCGAGTCCGGACCCTATGTCAGGCTCTGTGTTGACAGCTCAGAGCCTGGAACTTCCTTTGGATTCTGTGTCTCCCTCTCTCTCTGCCCCTACCTCACTCATTTCTCTCTCTCCTCTCTCTGCCCCTCCCCCCTCAAAAATAAAATCATAAAATAAAAACTTAAAAAGAATAAACTAGTTGACTAAAAAAATATATTTGAATGAATTAACAAATTATCTACTAATAGCAATAGGGATGAGGAGGAGGAGGGCCCAGATATGGAGCTGTCCTCCAAGCAACTGTGTGTGGGAAGCTGTTGGCCCTAATAGGGCCCCTGGCTCTCAGTCAAAATGGGATTATGAACCTCAGGAAAGCCTTTGTCCATGCCTCTCCACCTGGTGTGCCTTGTCTTCCCAGCTGGTCACAGTCCCCAAGGGTTCATTTGATTCAAACATTCCTGGGAAGGTATGAAGGTGTTCTTTGTTTCTACATTTTCTCACTTTTTCCAAGCATCACACATGGACAGACACCCTTGGGCAAACGCACACCCTTATGCACATATATACACACAATCCAACGTGTAGGCTTGGCCATATCCCACATTCTTGTGGACTTTCATGGCTCAACCTAACACATCCAGTACTAGTTGTGCACAGCTGTGGACACACACTCAGCCTTGGTCATTCTCTCTCCCCTGCCCCCATACTCACACGCACCCACGGCCCTACATGTGTCCCCAGGTGCACAGACAGGACTCCGCCCAAGTTCCCACCTCGATAAGTACTCACATTGACACACACTCACTCATTCAGCTCCTCTGGGCATGTGCACATGGACCCACTTGTGCACACATCTTTGAAAATACTTCCAGGCTTCCTCACACACACACGAACAGGCAGTGGCCTGGCAAGGTGACTCACACTCATCAGAGCTTACCACGATGACCTGTCCCAACAATAGTGAGACCTACTGGGCGCTGGCCATGTGCCGGTTACTCTGCACTTTGGGACCTTGTCTCATTCAATCCTCACAGCAATCACATGAAATAGGTGCTTTTATCAGTCCCGTTTGACACATCAGGAAACTGAGACTCCGAAGCCATAAGGGTACAGCTGGGATTCTAACACAGGCATCTGACTCCAGAGCTACTCCCTGCCTTACTTGGTGTGGTGGAGTCTATTTTCCAAAACTGATCACATCGAAAAATGATCGCGTCAATATCTCTTATCCCTCCTGCTCTTCTAGAACCTTGCCACTCTCCTCAGTCAGTTGAGCATCCAACTTCAGCTCAGGTCATGATCTCATGGTTCATGAGTTTGAGCCCCGTGTCGGGCTCTGCACTGACAGCTCAGAGCCTGTAGCCTGCTTCGGATTCTCTGTCTCCCTCTCTCTCGCCCCCTTCCCTACTCATGCTGTCTCTCTCTCTCTCAAAAATAAAATAAACATAAAAATAAAGAACTTTGCCACCCTCCAATCAAATGGTAGAGTCTATGGCCCCTTCTCTAGAACTCGGGTGGGTCTTTGTGATTGCTTCAAACAACAGCACGGAGGAAGTGACGCCAATATAAATTCCAAGGCTAGATCATAAAAGGTGATACATACAACAGTCAAGACGTGGAAACACCCGAGAGGCCATAAATGGACCAATGGATAAAGAAACAATACACAGGGCTCGATCTCACAACCATGAGATCATGACCTGAGCCAAAATCAAGAGTCAGATGCTCAACCAATTGAGCCACCCAGGTGGCCCTAGAGCATGCAACTCTTAATCTCTGTGAAGAATTTAGGGACACTACGACACACTTTACAAAGCTGTCTGCCAAAAACAAAACAAAACAGCGTGGTCTCTAAGGGCACACTACTGGGAAGTTCTTGGGCAGAATGGCACATTAGGCAAAGGTGGCAGCAGTGTCCTTAGGTGAGTTGGAAGGGAGACACTATGTTTTTGCACCTGTCAGCATCCCCCTTCGTCCCAGGAGAAAGAGGAAAGGCATATATGTATAGGGAGCAGAAGTGACCTCAGCCAAAGCAGCAGAGCCCTGGGACCATGAGCCTCCACCTCTGGAGGCTGCTTCTGCAGCTTACCAGCTGGGTTTTCCTGACCGTTGTTTTTCTTATCTATAGAATGCAGTTAATAATGAGTTTTATCCTGTAGGATTGTCTAGGGGGTTAAACGGATAATCTACATAGAGGGTTTGAAAGAGGTCATGATATCAATTGCTATTCCCCCCCCCCAACTTTTTTACTCTGCCATGACTTTGCAAATGTCCCCACATCAGGGTGGGTCTCTTTCCACTTTCCCTGCCTGGCTATTTCTAGGCTCAGGTGATGCCTCTTCCTTTGAGAAACCGCCACAGCCCCCAGGCTGGTGCATCGTCCCCTCCCTCCACTCTGGTCGCTCTGCTCAGACGTGCCTTGCTGTTGATGGTCTAGGTGGCAGTTCTTGGTGAGTCTTCCTCCCCCAGGGCTAGGAAGTTCCTAGAGGACAGGAGCCAGGTCTGAATCGTCTGTGTTCCCCAGTAGCCTGCCCTGAAGTGGGTAGCCGCGACGTTTCAGGAATGAAGAAGAGGGAAGAGGAAGGACAGGGTATTACAAACAGCAGAGATCACTGGCTGAACCTTGGGTCCCAGGGCTTCTGGCAGTTAAAGCACAGGTCAGTCCTTGTCTAACACCTAATTGTATGTGTGTCTGAATATACGTGAGCGTGCGACAGTGTGTGAATGTGTGTGCGTCTGTGTGTGGTGGTGGCGAAAGCCCATATGTGTGAATGAGCGTGTGTGTGAGGGTTTATATGACTGCATTTATGTTCACTAAGATGGAACCCAGGGGAAAGGGTCTTTGAGCTGTGTCTCTGTGTGTCTTCCTCGCATCTAGGATCCGGCACTTTGCAGTGTGTGGCTGAGTAGAGGGAAGAGCACAGAGTTTACCAGCAGAAGTCCAAGAATCAGAAGTCATCAGCGCTTCCTAACTTTGGGCCAATGGACCACGCTAAGCCTCAGTGTTTTTCATCTGTAAAACAGGTATCATCGCAGCATCTAACGTATAGAGTGGAGCATAGGAAGCACTTAAAAATGGCAACTAGTATCGTTAGAGTGAATGTCACTATCAACAGGGTGGATGGCTCCATGGGCTAAAAGCCCTCAAAACAAGTCACCAGGCTACGAACCATACCCGTCACAATTCTGAGCCTTAGTTTCTTCTATAAGAGGGAGCAATCAACTGTATAGAAGATAGCCGGTCTGTAATGCGCAGAAGCCAAACCTAGGGGTGGGGTGCCCTCTCCTGGAAGTATGGAGTAAAGGTTGGCTACTCTAGATGGAGGCTATCAGGACTGCCAGCTAACAGAGCCAGCAGAGGGGTAGCCAGGTCAGGAGGGGACTTTCACAGCTCGCTAGCAGGAGCTGCCACCCCCCTTTCCTGCCCCCCCCCACTTTGTCTGCTGAACTCCTCCTCCCTCAGCTCTCGCTTTAGGACAGTTTTCCTGACCCTTGGCCAGATGGGCCTGGCATCTCTGTTACGAGTTTTCAGAGCAAACTGTATCCATTTTGCATTCTTCTGTGCAATTATTTAGACAATGTCTATCTCTCCAGGAGGGAAAGACTCAGCTGGGAAATGAAGGGGAGTGGCAGCATCCCAGAGCATCGGATTACTGGGTCCCTGGATGAGGCTCTCAGTCAATGTTGGAATAAAATCATCACAGAAGCCCAGACTCTAGTGCGCCAGAGTCAAGAAAATATTTTTTTTGACCCAAGAAAACATCAAGGGAGAAGGCTCCAGCTTTAGCTGGGGATGTTACAGACCCGGATTCGCAGAGCTCCTGATCCCCACCCCAAGGATAGCCAGGTCTGTGGGCTAAAGCCAAGAGACACCACAAGGTGGGCTCCTGGGCTAACATCTCAGTGCACGAATTCATTCCACAAATATTGGGTGCCTTCTGTGTGCCAGGCACTGAGCTGGACATTGGGAATACAGCAGTGGGTAAAACCAGATACATTCCTGACCCTCCCGGAAATAGTGGGGCAGCCAGACACACAGAGGATTTCAACATCATGATATATAGTTGCACACACCCTTAATTTGAGACTGAGGGCTCCTCCAAGGGGAGAAGCCTGTTGGCGGGTGGGTGCAGCCAGATCCTGGGACTCTCAGAGGCCACTTCACCACCCCTGACGCAGCATTGTAGGATGAGAATGATGGGGGGAGGGAGGCCTGGGGAGCCTCTGTACTCCAGAGCCCAGCAGTGACATCAATGCTGACCCAGGGGACATTTACAAATCTGAGAGGGCCTGGAAGGAGGGTCGTGAAAGGAACTGGGGAGGTGGGGAGACAGCCTGATAGGCATGGAGCAGTGGGAGGGTCTCCCCAGAGCTGCATTATTCTGTCTCATCCCCATCAATGGCCATCTTCAGGATCTGGACCCCAATCCTCCATCCCATAGTCTCCCAATTAATTCAGAGTCTAAGTGCTGGACTCTGGAACCAGGGCAATCCGGAGGGCCCCTCAACCAATGGGCAGGCTCCTTCCCTCTCCACCCCTCTCCGTCCTCCAAGCTGGAAATGTAACTGTCTACTAAAGCAAATACTCAAACGGTGGGTTCAAAGGGCAGCCAATGTGGCTGTTGGCAGGGCCCGGCCTGTCTCTGCCTATTCTTTTAGGGTGCTCTGCAGCCTCTCCAGAGCCCTAGGCTGGCGCCTGGGCTGGAAGAAGGCCTGTCGGGCAATTATTTGCCCACTGTGGCCCTGAGTGGAGTGGGCATGGGTGGGGGACCCTCCAGGAAGCACTGTTAGTTGTTTGTATAGTCAGCCTGATTTTTTTTTTTAAACATATGTGGGCCGATACTCGCGGGTTTTTTTTTCTCTTTTAAACAAATAATGACGACATACTAGATACACTGTTCTGCATGTTGCTTTCTTTTTTCTTCATTTAAGATTTTACCTTGAAGACTGATCATTCCATGTCAACAGCTAAACACATCTGCTGCCCTTTTTTTATGTATGCCTCACACACAGTGCGGGGCTTGAACTCAAGACCCTGAGATCAAGGCCTGAGCTGAGATCAAGGTCTGGCACTTAACCAACTGAGCCCCCCAGATGCCCCCATACCTCTCTTTGAAAAAGTGGCAGTATCTCAGTAATCCACCATTTGGACTGTACCATTATTTATTTAACAAGTCTACTGAAGGTCATTTAGACTGTTTCCAATCTTTTGCTCTTACCGTGTGCTTACATCTTTGGGATAAATTCCTAAGAAGTGGAACTGTTTGGTCAAAGGGAACTTATTGCCCATGAAAGTTGGGCCAATGTATCACAGTGAAAGCAACGTATGGGGGGCCTGCTTCCCCATAACCTCACCAACAGATAACCGACAGTTAACACAGTTATATCATTATGATAGTAAATGTAAAAAGAAAACTGATCACACCCTTCCCTCATAAACCATATGGGGAGCCGAGTTTCCATCCCCAGGCAGCACTAATAAGGAATCTCCCCTCCCTGATTTAAAAAAATATCTTCCCCCCACTATATAATGATGAATGGGTCAGTCCATCAAGATGATAAAGCAATCCTGAATCCATACGCACAAAACAGCAGAGCTGCGAAATATGCAAAACAAAACTGACAGAACTGAAAGGAGAAATAGACAAATCTATAATTACAGTTGGGAGGTTTTATGCTATTTTATTATTAAAAAAATTTTTTTAATGTTTATTTTTGAGAGAGAGAGAGAGAGAGAACTTGAGCAGGGGAAGGGCAGAGAAAGAGGGAGACACAGGATCTGAAGCAGGCTCCAGGCTCTGAGCCGTCAGTACAGAGACCGACGTGGGGCTCGAACTCACAAGCTGTGAGATCATGACCTGAGCTAAAGTTGGACGCTTAGCCGACTGAGCCATCCAGGCACAGCAGTTGGGAGATTTTAATACACCTCTCAACAACTGGTGGAACAAGTAGACAGAAAATCAGCAAGGTTCCAGAAGACCTCAGCAGTGTCACCAACCACAATATCTACTTGATGCCTGTAGAACACTGCACCTAACGGCAAAACACACATGCGTTTCCAGTGCCCAAAGAACACATACCATGACTGACTACATTCTCGGTCATAAAACAAATCTTAACAATTTAAAATAACTGAAATCCTACAGAATGTGTTCTCTGATCACAATGGAATCAAACTTAGAAGTCAATAACAGAAAGATCGTGGGAAAGTATCTAAACACTTAAAAATTAAATAACAGACTTGTAAATAGTCCTTATGTCAAAGAGGAAGCCTTAAAGTAAATTAAAAAACAAACAAAAAGGGGTGCCTGGGTGGCTCCCTCGGTTAAGCGTCCGACTTCGGCTCAGGTCACGATTTCACCGTTCGTGAGTTCGAGCCCCGCGTCGAGCTCTATGCTGACAGCTCAGAGCCTGGAGCCTGCTTTGGATTCTGTGTCTCCCTCTCTTTCTGCCCCTTCCCCACTCACACCCTGTCTCTATCTCTCGAAAGTAAATAAACGTCAAAAAAATTAAAAAAAGAAAAACAAAAAGATACAGAACTGAGTGAAAATAAAAGTAAAACGTTAAAATTTGTGCTAACCTACTGCTGAGAAGGACATTTATAGCACTAAATGCATATATTGGAAAGGAAGAAAAGCCTCGAATCAATAATCTAAACTCCAACCTCAAGAAGCAGAGCAAAATAAATCCAAAGTAAGTAGAAGGAAGGAAATAATAAAGAGCAGAAAACAGAAAATAGAGAAGTTCAATGAAACCAAGAGCCAGTTCTTTGAAAAGATTCATAAAATCGACAAACCTCTAGGAAGGCGGGCAAGGAAAAAAGAGAGAAAAGACACAAATTACCAATATCAGAAGAGAAACAGGGATCTCTCTACAGACATCAAGCATAAGGGAATTCTACAAATAACACTACATATGTAAATGACTCACTCCTCAAAAAACACAAACTACCACATTCATTGAATGTAGAATAGGTCATTTGAGTAGCCCTATAACTATTAAGAAAATTAAATTCATAATTTAAAAACTCTCAAGAAAGAAATTTCCAGGCCTAGATGGTTTCACTGAAGAATTCTATCAAGGTTTTAAAGAAGAATTAACATCAATTCTACCCAATCTCTTCCAGAAAATCAAAGTATCGGAATACTTCCCAATGCATTTTATGAAATTGTACTAGCTCAATGCCAAAATTAGACAAAGTCAGTACAAACAAAGAAAAGTACAGCCCAATATCCTTCATGAATATAAATGCAAAATTCCTTTTTTTTAAGAAAAATCTTAATAAAGTATTGGCAAATATAATTCAGCAATAATTGTACACCATGATCGAATGGGGCTTATTCCAAGGGTACAAAGCTGGTTTGAGATTTTTATACCAATCAGTGTAATCTACCACATTAACAGTCTAAAGAAGAAAAACCTCATGATATTGATTAATATCAGAAAAAGCACAAGACAGAACTCATCATTTGTTCAATTAAAAACAAAACAAAACAAAACGGAGGTGCTCGTGTGGCTCAGTCGGTTGAGCATCTGACTTAGGCCCAGGTCATGATCTCATGGTTCGTGGGTTTGAGCCCCACGTTGGGCTCTGTGCTGACAGCTCAGAGCCTGGAGCCTGCTTCCGATTCTGTGTCTCCCTCTCTCTCTGCCCCTCCTGTTGCTCACACTCTGTCTGTCTGTCTCTCTCAAAAGTAAATAAACATTAAAAAAAAAAAAAAAACAGAAGCAGGAATAGAGGGGAACATTCTCAACTTGATAAAAATCATCTACAAAAAAAATCTATGGCTAACATACTTAATGGGGAAAGACTGAACTGAATGCTTTCTACCTAAAATCAGGACCAAAACAAGATGTCTGGTCTCATCACCCTTATTCAACACAGTGCTGGAAGTTCTAGTAAGTACAATAAGGCAAGAAAAGGAAACAAAAGGCATACGGACCAGAAAGAAATAATAAAACTATCCTTCATTTGCAGGTGACATGATTGGCTACACAGAAAATTCCAAAGAATCTACAAAAAAAAAAACAAAAAACAACAGCAACACCCCCAAATTTCTATAATATGTGAGTTCAGCAAAGATAATCTTGTATCCACAAGATATAAAGGAAACGCACAAAATCAATTTTTGTATTTCTAAGTATTAGCAGTAAACACGTGGACACCGAAATTAAAAATGCTATATCATTCAAGAGGAGGAAGAGAGAAGGTAGAAAAACAAGAAAAACAAGAAATACTTAGGTGTAAATCTAACCCCACAGGCACACCTTCCTAGTGAAGACAATCAAAGAAGGTCCAAATAAATGAAGACACATACTATGTTCATGGATAGTTCAACATAGTAAAGATGTAAGTCCTCAAACTGATATACAGTTTAATGCAATTCCTACCAAAATCTCAGCAAGAATTTTTAGATATGGACAAGGTCATTCTAAAATTTATATGGAAAGACAAAGAAACTAGAATAACTAAAACAAATTTGAAAAAGAAAAATAAAGTTGGAGGAATCAGTTTAGCGGAGTTCAAAATGTATTGTAGAGCCACAGAAATCAAGACTGTAGTACTGGCAGACGGACAGACACATAGATCAGCGAACAGAATAGGGAACTTAGAAAGAGATGGAAATAAATGTGCCCAATTTTTGACAAAGTTACAAGGACAATTTGGTGGAGGGAAGGTAACTTGCTCGACAAATAGAAGAACAACTGAACACCCACTGAACACTCAGGGGCAAAAAAGACACCCTTAAAAACAAAATTAGGGGCGCCTGGATGGCTCAGTCGGTTAAGCATCCAACTCTTAATTTCAGCTGAGGTCATGACCTCATGGTGCATGAGTTCGAGCCCTGTGGCAGAGCTCTCTCTCAAAATAAATAAATAAATATTTAAAAAAATCAAACTAAATTGCACACCTTATACCAAAATTAACCCAAATGGATCATGGACTTAATGTAAAACATAAAACTATAAAACTTTTAGAAAACATCATAGGAGGACTATCTTTGAGATCTTGGGCTATGGCAAAGAGTTCTTAGATTTAATACCGAAAGCCTGATCCATAAAAGGAAAAATTGATAAATAGATTTTATCAAAACTGAAAACTTTTGCTTTGTGAAAGACCCTGTTGAGAAGACAAAGAAACAAACCAGACTAGGAGAATATATTTGTAAACTCCATATACGACATAAGGCTAGGATTGAGAACATACAAAGAACTCTCAAAACTCAACAACAAAAAACCCCCCACCAATCCTATTAGACAATGGGCAAAAATAGGGGTGCCTGCGTGGCTCGGTCCGTTAAGCATCCAACTTTGGCTCAGGTCATGATCTCAAGGTTCTGGGTTCAAGTTCCACGTTGGGCTCTGTGCTAGAGCCTGGAGCCTGCTTTGGATTCTGTGTCTCCCTCTCTCACACTACTGTGTCTCCCCTACTCGCACTCTCTTTTTCTCTCAAAAATAAATAAACATTAAAAAAAATAAAAAGAAAATGGGCAAAAACCAAGAAAGAGATATTTCACCAAAGAGGATATACAAATGGAAAAGATACATATAAAAAAATGTCCAACATCGTTAGCCATCGGGGAAATGCAAATTAAAACCACAGGGAGATAATATTATACAACTATCAGAATGGCTAAAATACAAAATAGTGACAACACTAAATGCTCACAGGGATACAGAGAAACTGAATCACTCATACTTTGCTGGTGGGCATGTAGCATAATGGTGCAGCCTCTCTGGAAAACAGTTTGGTAGTTTATTCTTATAAAACTAAACCTGCAATTACCATACAACCAAGCAATTCCACTTCTTTTTAAAAGCTTTTATTTTTAAGTAATCTTCACACCCAATGTGGGGCTTGAACTCACAACCCCAAGATCAAGAGTCACACCCTCCCTGTACCGACCGAGCCAGCCAGGTGCCCCCCAGCAATTCCCCTTCTGAGCATTTATTTCTGAAAAATTAAAACTTATGTTCACATAAAAGTCTGTACATGGGTATTCATAGCAACTTTAGTTGCAGTAGTCAAAAACTGGAGGGGTGCCTGGGTGGGTTAGCTGGTTGAGCGTCAGATTCTTGATTTTAGCTGGGGTTTGTGGGCTCCGGCCCCATGTCCAGCTCAGCACTGACAGTGCCAAGCCTGCTTGGGATTCTCTCTCTCCCTCTCTCTCTGCCCCTCCTGTGCTTGTGCTATCTCCTCTCAAAATAAATAAACTTAAAAACAAAAAGCTCTGTACCTTAACTGTATCAATGACAACATCTTGGTTGTGATTTTGTGCAGTTTTGCAAGATGTCACCATTGGGGGAAACTGGGATAAAGGGACCGTGGGATCTCTCTGTATTATTTCTTACGACTGCATGTGAATCTACAATTATCTCAAAATAAAAAGTTCATTTAAAAAAGGATAATGGTAGAGGCGTCTGGGTGGCTCAGTGGGTTAAGTGTCTGACTTTGCCTCAGGTCATGATCTCCTGGCTTGTGGATTCCGCCCCCGTCCGGCTCAATGCTGACAGCTCAGAGCCTGGAGCCTGCTTTGGAATCTGTGTCACTCTCTCTCTCTCTCTCTCTCTCTCTCTCTGCCCTTCCCCTGCTCATGCTCTGTCTGTCTCGCTCTCAAAACTAAAAAAAAAAAAGAAATAATGCTTATGTTTGGTGACTGCATGGACAAGTTTTTTCACTCAATAAATTAGCACATATTTTTCTTTATTTAATTTTTTGAAGTATTTTTATAAGTTTTTATGTATTTATTTTGAGAGACAGAGAGAACCCAAGGCGGGGAGGGGCAGAGAGAGAGGAAGAATCCCAGGCAGGATCTGCCCTGTCAGTGCAGAGTCCAATGTGGGGCTTGAACTCACGAACTGTGAGATCATGACCTGAGCCAAAATCAAGAGTCAGTTGCTTAACTGACAGCCACGCAGGTGCTCCAGAAAATATTTGTGGTATTGTAATTATACCCAGTTTTGGAGAGTATCAAAAATAGGAACCGAATTTCTGGATCAAGACTTTGACAAATATTGATATTCCTTAAGCAAGCAATTCTATGTCTGTGAGTTTATCTGAAGCCATAATGTTTCAGAGGTAGGACACATTAATGTCTTATTTGTAACAGGGAAAATGAAACAGTAGAGCCTTGGCTACATAAATTGTGATATATCCATGGGGTGGAATATTCAACAAAAAGAGAAACTGCATAATAGAGGAATTAAGAACAGATTCTGGAGTCTGACCACCTGGGTTGAAATTCTAGTTCCTTTACTTGTTAACTGTGTAACAAGGGCAAGTTACTTAACCTCTCTGTGCCAGTTTCCTCATTTGCAATATGAGGAAAACCTACTTCTTAATAGCGTTATGGGGATTAAATAAGCTACTATTTACAAAGGACTTTGAATACGACCAGGCATACATTGAGAGTATTATGAAGCTAGCTCATATGATCATTTTAGGTAGAAAAAAAGAGGCAGAAGAAAGTCTATACACGGGTGTCCGGGTGGCTCAGTTGAGTAAGCCTCCAACTCTTGAGTTCAAGCCCCAGTTTGGGCTCCATGCTGGGCGCGGAGCCTACTTAAAAAAAAAGTCTGTATAATATGATCTCGGGTATAAACATATATGTAATGAACAGAGACCAGGAGGAAATTTATCAAAATGATAATAGTAATAATCTCTGAATAGTCATCTCTCTGAATTAGTTTTAGTTTCCTTTTTATACTTTTTTACATTTTACACATTTCATATAATATATCTGTTTAACAGAAAAAGTTACTAATTTTCTAACGTGGGGAAAGGGACTCCTAAGGGCTCTGTAACCTGCAAAGCGATGTATCCATGTGAAGGTAAGATGCTTTCTGATTAGCAAGAATACTCTACGTTCATCATCTCCTTCCCAATTTACAGTAGAGGAAAACGAGCCTCAGAAAGCTGTTAAGCCTCCCTCGGGTTCATAGCAGGAGTCTCGACAAAGAAGTGTGAGACTTGAGCGGCAAAAGTTGAGACAGGGACAGGTGGAAGTTATCATCTCTGGAGAAGTATGGCCGTGAAAGGGGAATGGAAATCACTTCTGAAGAAACAAACCGGAAAATAAAGTATCTCACACTAGAACGCACAGACTCAGACAGACTGTCAGAAACTTTCCGTGGCATGTTCTCTCTAGGTTCATTATGGAGCAGGAACTTTTTATTCCGATGGGACAGAAATTTCAAGGATACATCATTTGCATCCACTAAATTAGCAAACACACACACATACACATGCAAACAAAATAAGGATAATATAAGCGCTGGTAAGCATGCAGTTATCATACACTCAGACACCACGGATAATTTTTGGAAAATATGGCAATAAAATCAGGAGAAGCCTTAAAAATGCTTATGTCCTTTAATAGGGTTATTCCAAATTCTAGGGAACGACCCAAAAGATGCAGGAAACTCTGCATGAATAACTCATGGCAGTTCTAATAGTGAAAAAGTGGAAAAACCTGTGTGATACATCCATTCCATGTGAACTTTAAAAGAACTTATCCTCATACAGATTCTTTGATCTCTCTGGGGTGTAAGTTCCATGGATGTATGTATTTGTCAAAGTTCATCTGTATAATACTTAAATTCTGTGTATATCACTGTTTATAAATCATATAGTCTTGAAGAAAAACACGAAGTGGGGGGCTTCCCCCTACCACTTATCGAGATTTACTATAAAGCTTTAGGGGCACGTGGCTGACTCAGCCAGTAGAATATTGCGACTCTTGATCTGAGGGTCATGAGTTCGAGCCCCACGTTGGGCACGGAGCCTACTTACAAAAATAAAGAAACAAAAAGATTTACTATAAAGTCATTTCAACAGGGTAGATTGGCATAGATCAAAGGATCACAATAGGGAGGGCAGAAGTAACCATGCATTTATGGACACTTAGTCAATGACAGAGAGGGCACTATAGGCAACTGGGGGAAGGATGCATGGTTCGGTAAGTGGTGCTGGGACAACGGCTCATCCAGATGGGGAAAAGAAATGAAACAGAATTCCTATCTCTTGCTACATACATATTTGAGTTATAAAATTTGGGGAGGACGGCACAGGAGAAATTCTTTACAACCTTGGGATATAGAGATTTCTCGGAGCATGACAAAAACTCTCACTCACCCTAAGGGAAAAGAGAAATTTGATTACATTAAAACTAAGAATTTCTTACTTATCAAAAAACAACATACGGTGAGGAGACAAACCACAAGCCCAGAGAAAGAGATCTGCAGTATGTATGATTAAAATGCGCAAAGACTTCCTGTTAATTGAAAAGAAAAAACAACCATCTACTTTTTACTATTATTATTATTTTTGTCGTGTTTATTTATTTTTGAGAGACAGAGAGTGAGCAGGGGAAGGGCAATGAGAGAGGCAGACACAGAATCCAAGGCAGGCTCCAGGCTCTGAGCCATCAGCGTAGAGCCCGACATGGGGCTTGAACTCACAGACCATGAGATCATGACCTGACCCGAGCTGAAGTTGGCCGCCCAACCAACTGAGCCACCTAGGCGCCCCTACCATCTGCTTTTAAGTGGGCAAAGACATGAGTGTAACTTTTACAGAGAAAGGATTCGTATGAATAAATAACATATGAAGAGGAGCTCACCCTCATTAGTAGTCACAGAAACACAAATTAAAACCACAAGGAGAGATCATTTCATGCCTGCCAGGTTGGCAAAATATAACAAGTTGATAATAGGATGTGCTGGTAAAGGGTTAGAACAAGAATTTTTATCCAAAGATGGTGGGAAACAGACTGACGCAACCACTTTGGGAAACGGATTAATACTACCTAGTTAAGTTGGACGTGGTACATATCGGAAGGAGGTTAGAGCAGTATTATTTGTAGTAGAAAAAACAACTCAATGCCCATCAACAATTTGTTGTTATTATTATTATTTTAATGTTTATTTATTTTTGAGAGAGACAGAGTGTGAGTGAGGGAGGGGCAGAGACAGGGAAACACAGAATCCGAAGCAGGCTCCAAGCTCTGAGCTGTCAGCACAGAGCCTGATGCGGGGCTCGGACTCACCAACTGCGAGATCATGACCTGAGCAGAAGTCAGATGTTCAACCGACTGAGTCACCCAGGTGCCCCGCCCATCAACAATGTAATGAATTAGTAAATTGTGGTATATTCATACAGTGGATGATACAGAAAATAAATGAACCATAGCTACAACATCTACACAAATGACTCAAAAACAATGTTGAGAGAAAAGCAAGTTGCAGAAGAATATATACAGTATGATTTCATTTACACAAAGACAAAAACAATGGATAAAGAAGATGTGGTATATATACACAATGGAATACTACGTGGCAGTGAAAAAGAATGAAATCTGGCCATGTGTAGCAACATGGATGGAACTGGAGGGTATTATGCTGAGTGAAATAAGTCAATCAGAGAAAGACAGATACCATATGTTTCCACACATAGGAGGATTTTGAGAGACTGAGCAGAAAACCATGGGGGAGGGGAAGAGGGGAAAAGAAAAAAGACACAGAGAGGGAGGGAAACAAAACATAAGAGACTCATAAAGACTAAGAACAAACTGAGGGGTGAGGGGGTGTGGGAGGGGGGAGAGTGGGTGACAGGCAAAGAGGGGGGCACTTGTTGGGATGAGCACTGGGTGTTGTATGGAAACCAATTTGTCAATAAATTATTTAAAAAAATAGTCAAAACTAAACAATATGCTATATAAGGATAGTTACATAGTAAAACCCATTACAAAAGGGAATGATTAAGACAAAATTCATGGTAGCAATAACTCCAGAGGATCTGCGGCATGTGATTGAGAAGCGAAACAGGTGGCTTCCGGGGTAAGGCAGTGTTTTATGACACACGGACCAACTTGATAGAAGTGATCACAACAGCCATTCATGTGGGAGAGATGGCAGAGGAGGAAGGAGCAGAGTAAGAGGAAAACGGCACATCAGCCCTTGAGGGCACTAGAGGAGGAGGAAGTTGCTAAGGTCAGAGAAGGAACTAAGTGAACAAGAACAACTACTGGGAGGAGAGAGAGGAAAGTGGAAGCCGACGGGCATGTTGTGTGCCGGCAGGGAGGTGGGAATGCAGGCTGAGGCACATCTGTTGGATCCGGCCAGGATTCCTAACGCCCTTAGCTGCAGAAATTTCAGCAGAGGCCGGGGGGGTAGAGGCCACACAGCTGAGAACTGAGTGGGAGGTGTGGAAGTGCAGATCCAGAAAGGGGCAACTCAAAAAATTTGAGAAGGGGAGGAAGAAAAGGGACAGCAGCTGGGGAATGGAATGGGAGGCGGGGTTCCTTGAAAGATGTTAAAGGGTTTTCAGGTGGCCAGTTAAAATCGCGAGGAGATACATTTTCACACTCATCAGGTCAACAAAGATTTGTTAGGCTGACAAGCGGTGAGAGGAGTGGAAAAACAGGCCCTGCAGATACTGCTGGTGGGAGGGTAAAGGGTAAAACTAACTTGGAAAGCAATTTGGCAATATCTAGGAAAGTTATGAATATGTCGGTCCATAAATTCCACCTCTAGGTACATTTCTGCGCCAGAGATACCCACGCATGTGCACTAAGAGACAAGCACAGAAACATCCATTGTTCCATGTATGCGATAGTGATAGACTGTATATAACTTGAGCAAAGAGAACAGATAAGTTAATCATGGAATGTATACGATGAAATACTACCCGGCAGCAAAAGCAAAAATAAATACACTTAAGCTATATACACAACTCCTATAAATATAATATTAACAGAAAAAAGCAGGTTGCAGAAGGCTCAGTATGGTACCATTTATATAAAGGTCTTAAGCACAGAAAGAATTCTACGAAACGTTTGATTTACACATATGTAGTAAAAGTACTAAAATGCATACAAATTTACCTCAACTCAGGATAGTGGTTACCTGGAAGAGAGCAGGGTGGAAGATCTGGGATGTGCTAGGTACTTGCCATATTGCAACTTTACGTATTAACCCAACCCGTGTGGCAGGTATCATTTGGCCCGTTTTACTAAAGAGGAAATTGCTTCTCAGGGAAGTGAACTGGTTAGAATGGCAGTTCCACTCAGTTTTGACTTTGAATTTCCTGGATGAACGAATGAAAGAAAGAACGGTCTTAGGTTAGCTCTCACGCCACTCCCTTAGCTCCCTTCCAAACCCAGGGCGGACAAAATCGTTTTCTCCGCTCAAGCAGGGATCGAAGTCTGTTCCGGCCCCTGCCCCGGCCCCGCCCCCTTGGGTTGGGCTCCGCCCCGGACCGCTCAGCTCTAGCGGGATCATGAATATGCAAACTAGAGGAAGATACTTAAAGGCGCCTGGCGCCACGCACAGGTCCCTGCCCAGCGCCGCCCTTCCTGTGCGAGTCGGTAGCCCCAGGGCCGGCCCCCTTCGCCCGAGTCCATCACTCTGTGCGGAAGCACTGCCAGCATGTCGGACAAACTGCCGTACAAAGTCGGTGAGTTCCAGGAGTGCAGCCGGCCGGGTCGACTCCGCGCCCGCTGGGGGCCTGTTAGGGAGGCGGCCGCGGGGCCCACGCGGGGCTCTCAGGACCCCTTGAATCGCTGGCTCGGCGCGATCGTGGCTGCGCGAGGCCACCTGGGGGCTGGAGTTCTCGTGTCGCAGCGAGCCGGTAGTCAGAGGCGGCCACGGACTACAAGTCCCGGCGTGCGGCGCGAGGCCGGTGCAGCGGCGCGGGCTGCGGAGCCGCCAACTGGCGGCGTGTAGCATTCGGAAGAGGCTGGGACTGGCGGGGAGCGCGCACCTGGCCGGGGCCTGGGACCTTTGGCACCTGCTGGGACCTACTCCAGGAGGCCACGATCCTTCCAGCTGGTGTAGACCGGCCACTTGGCCAGCTGGGTGGACCCGGACAAGTGCCCACTCTTCTCTGGGCCTCCTGTAGGGAAGGCGAGGACAGTGGAGTCCCTCAGGCGTGGGAGGAAAGGCCTGGAGAGCGAGCCTGAGGTCGGCACTAGTGCGCTCACAGGAGACTTCGGGCTCGTTCCTCAACCTCTGGGGTCACTCTCCTGCCAACAGGACAGTCGTGCAGGGAATCTCGAAGAAAACTTGGAGTGCTTAGAAAAATCCTTGCAATTTATCGGTTGATAAACTGATAGTTAATGTTTACTGGGCAGTTTACCATGAGATGAGCACCACCTTCTACCTTTATTGTAGGTTAAGTCATTTTGTTCTCACGACTTTTTAGGGAAGGGACTACTATTTCTCATTGTAGGACGAGTATACGGAGACACAAGAATAAAGGTACCCGGCTCAGGATCTTACAGCTGCGAGGTGATCCAGCAGGATGTGAACACAGGCCTCGTTTGCCTCTAAGCACACCTCTTCACCACTGTATATAAGTGAACACACTTGGAACAAATCTAATGAACTCTCAGCGCAAACCTGTTTAGGCTGCTAGCAGTTTTTAAAGTAAAGTCAAGACACCATTAAACCTAGAGAAAGGCATTAGTATGGAGCACGCGCAGTGTGTCTGCTGATTTGTGTGTGTTTACAAGATAATCTTTGGGGGTGGACTTTATCCCATTCCACAGAGGAAGAAACTGAGGCACTAGTAGAATGTACTTGCAAAGATTCTGTGGAAATAGTAGCTTCTCAAGTGGCCAGAATAGACCATTGTTTCCATGCAACAAGTCCAGAAGGGTTAAGTCAAGGTCATGTCAGCGCCTGAGCTGGAATGTGGGCTCCTCATACTGTGGAGAGATCAGCCAGTCAGGGTTGAGGGCATTGGGTTGTATGGGAGGAGATGAGGGTGCATTTTGAAGTAGCGGAGCTTGGGCGAATAGGATTGGAGGAAGGAAGCCCCATCAGGAAGGGCGTGTTATGCCAGACCTTGCCCATATCACACCATTCCTTCATTCCTTCATTTGTTTATTATTTATTTATTTTGAGAGAGAGAGAACATGAAGAAGGGAGGCACAGAGAGAGAGGGATAGAGAGAAAGAATCCTCAGCAGGCTCCAGACTACCAGCACAGGGCCCCATGCAGGGCTTGAACTCATGAACCATGAGATCATGCCCCAAGCTGAAATCAAGAGTCGGATGCTTAACCAACCGAGCTACCTACGTGCCCCCCACATCACATCTTTAATCCTCAGGGCCCATAGCAAGGTTCGAGAGTATCATTTCCACTTTACAGATGAAGAAACTGAGGCTCAGAATGGGTCTTGGCTCTTCCTCTTGGTTTGCTGTAAATAGGTGTTTCTGCAACTTGTATAATTCCTTAGCAACCTGGGCACCAAAACCCCCAGAACTTGGAGCACTAGACCCTCCTGTGCCCTTGGAGTTGAAAGACCTATGGAAAACTCAGGGGCTGGCACGGCCGTCATGAGGGCAGTGAAGGAGTTATTTTTAGCTGGAGGGACCTGTGGTGGCAGAGGGGATAGAGCTTAGGATAGGACACAGCCCATTGTCTGCTACTGCTGGGCCCACTAGGTGGCTGTAGCCCTGCCACCTCTGCCTGGTCACCGTCCCCACCTCTGCCATTGACTGGCTGTGGAAGCTGGGGCAAACCCCTCTCTCAGCTCTTTCTTCATAGGTAAATGCGAATTCTAGGAGTTGGGCTTGATCAGTAGACATTTGTTTATCTCTGTGCCAGGCTGTGCTGGGCACTGGAGATACAAAGGTGACTAGAGGATAAGCGTAGGACAGACACGCTCTGGATAATGTCATGATATTCTCTCCATTGTGTGAGATCTGCGCACTTCTCTGTGTGCACGGCCACCTCCCCGGTTCTGGACTCCTTCCTCCCTCCCTGGTCTCATGCTCCACAGACGCCTGCACCAACCAAAGAGGTCTTTTCAAAAGACAGATCTGGTCATGATACTCCCCTTAAAACTTTGGAGCTTCCCAGCTCACTGGGACTAAAATCGTGACTCATCCGCTTACTCCCTCTGCCAGTAGTCACCCTGGTGCTGTTCCTTGCTGTTCCTCCAGCAAGAATACATACACCAAGTTCTTGCCGTTTCTAGGTTTTTGTTGAGCATCTACTCTGTGCCAGATACTACATCAGGTGCTTGGGGAGGAGCCTTCCAGGCTAAGAGAACTGCTTGGATTAAAGCCCTTAAGTGGGAATGAATTTAGCTTCTCTGAAGGAAGGCCGTGGGGTTGAGCAGCTGGTGAGGGGGAAAAAGGGTGGAGAGGTGGGGAAGAAGCGTGGGCAGTGAGTAGTTAGGATTTTATTCAAAGGTAAGGGGAAGCCAATGGGGAATTGTTTGTTTTTTTATTTTAGCAGAAGAGTGGAGGTGATAGAACTTAAATTTTAAAATGCTTCTTCCTCTGGCTTTTGTGGGCGGAGTAGCATGCGGGAGCAGGGAGACCAGTGAGGAGGCCGCTTCAGTGATCCAGGGTGGCGAGATGTGTTGGGAGATTGTGGATGGGTTGGAAAGGGGCAAGAGGGGAAAAGAGGACTCAAGAAATCTTATGGTTTTGGCTATAGTGACTGGTTGAATGGTGGTTTCGTTTCCTAAAATCGGAAGATTGGGGGATTAAAAGTTTGGGAGGGAGGACAAGAAAGAAGTCCCAGGGGCTCAAACCTGACACATAATAGATCTAGCTGGGCATCCCAGTAGAGATGCTGAGTAGATAAGTTGGATTATACGAGTCCTAAATTCAGGGGAGATGTTTGGGCTGGAAGTTTGGATAGGAGTCATTGCCTAGGTAGGGAAGGTATTTAAAGCCTATAATGTGATGAGCTCATCTGGAAAGGGAGATGATGGAGCCCTGAGGGTTTTCAAACATCAGAGTGAATTATAGGAAAGAGGAGTCTGGAAGGTAGGAAGAAAACCACAGAAGGACAGGTATAGAAGCCAAGAAAAGACAGGATTTCAGGAGGAGGGCGAAATTAGCAGTGCTTCAGCGAGACACTTGAACATAGATAGTGGACCATTAGATGTAGGATCAGGCCCCTCTTGGGAGACCTTGGGAAGAACAGTTTCACTGGAGTAGTGAGGTCTGCAGGGAGGTGAGAGGACATAAGATCAAGCCCCACCCAGCAGAGACAGCTCTCTTGAACCGAAAGAATGCTTAGCTACAGATGAGGAGGACCAGTGGACTCCGTGGAGCAAACATGGCATCGTTCTGAATTCTCCTCAGTTAATTGTGAAGTGAGGTCAGTAGCTGACGAGGAGAGGTATTAGAGGTTTGCATAGAGTAGAAAAGAAGAGTAAATTTACTAGGACAATGTGCTAGGATTGCGGAGTGTCCCTTGAGATTCGTGGTCTTGACATGGTCGTGATTTTCCTCCTGCTGGGCTCTCTGACTTGGGTGCAGTGGAAGGTTGGGGTTAACCCGGGTGGGAGTTTCGCCAAGGAGTTCTCAGAGGGGACAGTGGAAACTTAAACTGTGGAAGAAGTTGAGAATAGGAAGGTGGTATGGGGAGGGACTGCAGAAATCAGTAGGATTAACGTATTAGAGGTTCTGACCTGACTGGTGCTACCCTTATTGGAGTTAGGGCTCTAGAGGGGGAGAGGATTAGAAAGATGGGACATGGCCAGAGTTGGTTTCTTGAAATCGAAAATTTCAAAGGACAGTAGCATTGGTAATGGCCTGCCAAAGTGGATGGGTGGGGGTGGGGCCAGAGGGTCATAGGGGAAGGGGGCTGTGTGTTGAGGCACTATGGGAGTAAGTCCCCCCTATGGGGGAAGAATATTTCATCTCTGAATGTACAGTAGTTGTACAGGAGGAGGCAGACTGATTTAGTCTTATATTTGTTATTAAATTCTCTACAGTCCTTTCCCTCCTACCTACCACTTCCTTGGGCGATTGGCTGGATCCAAATTTCCTTACTGATAAAAATCACCAGGAGTCCCAGCCCTCCTCCTAGACCTTTCGAATCTCTTTTCCTCCGGGAGATTTACAAGTATGCCTG
Organism: Paguma larvata; assembly: GCA_030068075.1. Classification (NCBI taxonomy): domain Eukaryota; kingdom Metazoa; phylum Chordata; class Mammalia; order Carnivora; family Viverridae; genus Paguma; species Paguma larvata. Next base: position 25,271,902 of record CM057844.1, on the reverse strand, counting down.
ATGACTCTTATCAGGGAAGTTTGCAACCACTGACCTACAGAATGGGTTGGTGCAGGCCTGGGAGATAGAAAGGGTGAGATCATTAGAAGATTGATGGTGAGAGAGCTCATTATAGTATCCTTCTTCCCTGTCTGAGAATTTGGACAAATTTAAAACATTTGGCGCAGTAGATAGAAGCCAAAACTTAACCCTCATAACTGATACCATCCAAGCCAGAGGGTGTAGATCAGTGTTTGAAGTCTGATGAGCCTGCTAACAAGAGGCCAAATTCAGTAGTTGCTCTCCAGGTACAGGCAAGGTGAGCTTAGGCAGGTGTGGAAGAACTTGCTTCCTGTAGGCTAGCTGACTGCTGCTTGCTTGCCGAAGGGATAGCTGGGCTGAGCATGCCCTTTCTTCCTCTCAAGTTTATCAGTGAGACAAGGCACTCCACTTCTCTGAGGGTGGAGAGAGGCCAAGAGTGTTAGTTACACAGGTGAGTTTCCTCCAAGTGGAAAGAAACATCAGTTGTGCGCAAGCAGCATTTTCATATGGTCGAAATGAAGCAACTGTGTTGAGCCCAGGGTGTTGGATGAAGTCACTGAGAATGATGACTTGGAGGATGGAGCACAAGGAGCTACAATCTTTAGGAAATGAGGGAGTTGGTAGGTGGCAACAGAAAGGGTAGGGGCAGGTATGTATAGGCTGATAGCTATTTTTTAAGGGGCACTTACCTGCGTTGTAATTTTCACATACCTGTGTGATCCTTTGATTAAATGTGTTCTCCCAGAAGGCTGTGAGCTGCTCGATTTAGTGTTTTGGGTCCACAAGTGGATGAGTGAGAGCGGCAGTGCTTTGTAGCTTTGTAGTTGGTGGGATGACGCGGCTCATGGAACTCCCGTCTATCTTGATCCCGCAGCCGACATCAGCCTGGCCTCCTGGGGACGCAAGGCCCTGGACATCGCGGAGAATGAAATGCCAGGTCTCATGCGCATGAGGGAGATGTATTCGGCCTCCAAACCGCTGAAGGGCGCCCGCATCGCTGGCTGCCTACACATGACCGTGGAGACAGCCGTCCTCATTGAGACCCTCGTAGCCCTGGGCGCAGAGGTGAGGCCCTCGGCATTTCCGGTGTGGGGGCGGGGGAAGTCCAATGTGATGTCCCTTCTGGGCGGCAGAGGCTCCAAGCCTGTCACAGTGCCACCACCCTTTGTGGTGACTGTTATACATATTTTCTCCTTGACTGGGAAGAGTTCCCTCAATTCACATCCTCCTGACTGAGGAGCTCTGGTAGGAAAAACTCAACACCCAGGGCCCACTGAGTCATCTAAGGACTGTCTCTCATTGGCCCTCCCAGTTTCACGTGGCTGCCATGGACCAGACTTGGTGCTGGAAGGGTGGTGTGCTCTGATTGTTTCAGCCTCAGTTGTAAGTACCAATCAATGGCTGGCAGCTCTCCCAACCCGTCTGGGAGTTTTGGAGTAAGATGGTTTCCCAGGATGGGGCAGAGAAGAGCAGCCCGAACCAACTGTGTACATGAAGGCTCATTCCTTAGACCTCTTATTTCAACATTCACACCCAGTGCTCTGATTTCGTGGCCTTAAATACTGTCTGTGAGGTGCTGACTCCCAAATATATGTATTAGCCTGGACTTCACCCTGAAACTCCAGACTTCTATATCAGCAGCTGATGTCAGTCCTCTCCACCTAGAGATCTAGTAGACATCTGAACCTCAACATGGCCACACTCACGATTTCCTGTTCCCCTCCTCTTCCTGCAGTCTTCCTCATGTAAGTAAATGGAAACACCAGCCTTCCAAGTTCTCTCAGTTCAAGAACCTGGGGTCATCCCTGACTCCTCTTTCTCTCTCACCCCAACAGCTAATTCTGCAGCACATTCTGCCCTCTCAGCCTTCAGAATGTACCCATCATCACCTCCACCGCTACCATTGCATTCTTGTCTAAATTCTTACAGCAGCTTTTTCACTTGTGTCCTTGCTTCCTGGTGGAGCCTTTCACCCTCCACATAGTACCAGGTGATGTTTTAAAGCCTAAATCAGGTCTTATCAATGCTCTGGCTCCCATCCACTCACCAGTTGTCCCCAGCCTATGGTTGAAGAGCCAGCTGGGCCTAGATCCTGAGCCTCTTCACCCTCAATCCAGGGCTTTGCTTTATCGCTATCCAGTGACCCCAGTGCTTCTGAGCTGTCTGTGACCAACAGCTCTATCTTGTTGGCTGTTGTAGGTGCAATGGTCCAGTTGTAACATCTTCTCTACCCAGGACCATGCAGCGGCTGCCATTGCCAAGGCCGGCATTCCTGGTGAGTCCTGTTTGCTGCTGGGGGATGTGGAAATGCACGAAGGGGGCCTGCTTCTCCTTGTTTGGCTCACTGACTCTACTGTGACAGGTTTTCCCATGGCAGGGGAAAGGAGTTCATAGGATTCTAGTCTAGTGATTTAAGGAAAGAGTTGTTCTGTCCCACCATCATCTAAAATCCTATGGAATGCACTTACCGGCCCATCTCAAATTCTGTAACCAGGAAGGGTGGGATCTCATGGTTGGGAACCACGTGATGTTGGGGAGAGGAAGTTCCTTAAAGGAAGAATGTAGGTCTATTTCCAAAAGAATCAGGGAGGGATAGTGGGTAGAAAAAGAGCCTCAGAGGTCCATTGCCTAGGGTCTGATGATCTAGGAACCTGAGGAAAGACTATCACAAGCTGCTAGAGACACAGCACACATCTGCAGGGGCTGGCGGAGGGGAGTGGTTATCTCCGATGGTGATTAAATAGGACATTCACAGTGCCTTCTAACCAACCATAGGTGGAAGGGAATGGATGGAGGAGGACCCTTCCAGACCCTGGACTGGCATGTCTTCCATGCCTTCCACTAGCCTTATCTGGGCTCCATGACCCTTTTCTGGGAAAGGCCTTGTTTTCAAGACCATTGTCTGGTTTAGTCTGGGGGAGCTGGGCCTCCTTGGCCACTGTCGTTTGCTCAAAGGAGAGTGTTGTTGTTTTTTTTTAATGTTTATTTATTTTTGAGAGAGAGACCGAGCATGAGTAGGGGAGGGGGCAGAGAGAGAGGGAGACACAGAATCCGAAGCAGGCTCCAGGTTCTGAGCTGTTGGCACAGAGCCTGATGCAGAGGTCGAATCCACGAACCGCGAGATCATGACCTGAGCCGAAGTCAGACGCTTAACCGACTGAGCCACCCAGGCGCCACACCTCACAGGAGATTCTTGAGAGCTCCACACCAGTGTCCCATTCCAGGTTGGCAGTCAAGAGTCCTAGATTCTGTTGCCTGTTCTGGAATGGCCATGCTGAGTGACCTAGGCACATCTTAGCTGCTCTCCGAGCTGTAAATGATGGTGATAGTAATGCCTGCCTCAGCGGCAGGAAAAATTAGATGGAGTAGAAGGCAGTCAGCATAATGTCTGGCACAGAGAAAGTGCTGTATGCATAGTAGCTGCTATTAGTCATTTTTTGGCCAGACTTACCCTGGGACAACCTACCACAGAAACTGTTGGGCAGTGCAGAATGAATCTTGGATCTTGGCTCATGGGTCCACTTGAGTGTGACTCAGAAGCCCTATAGCACCTTTATCCAGCAGTAGGCATTGTGGGTGGGAGCCCTGGTCACTAGGTTGATATTCTAGTTGCTGAGGAACCAGGAAAGGAGTAGGGAGGGAAATAATTCTTTCCAGATACCTATATCTTGGCCTCTGTCTCACTTATCAGTACTATTGGAGGTGAGGAAACTGAGGCTCACAGAGGTGGAGTGAGTTGCTCAGTCACAGCTGTTGAGTATAGAACCAGGATTTGCACTTAGACTTATCTGGTTCTAAGTTGTGTTCTTTTCATTCCCTGAGTTCTCAGAGGGGCTGGAGGTGGGAATTAGGTAGGTCATATTGGCTCTGCTCAGGTGGTTCCCCAGAGCAGGCACCAGTGAGGAGGGCCAGGCCCTGATGTGCCGTGCCACTCAAACTCTAGTGTATGCCTGGAAGGGTGAAACGGATGAGGAGTACCTGTGGTGCATTGAGCAGACACTGTACTTCAAGGACGGGCCCCTCAACATGATTCTGGATGATGGAGGTGACCTCACGAACCTCATTCACACCAAGTACCCACAGCTCCTGTCGGGTAAGTGGGGCAGGTGGGTGGGCAGGGTGTTGGTGGGGCTTGCTCATGTGAAAGCAGCAGGCCTGGCAGAACCCCCACTGCTTCGAGTAGCAGATCCTATGAGATGGAGGACGGCTGGCTCCAGCAGGCATGCTGGGGCTTGGCCTCCTGATTTCTAATGGTGTGGGCTGAGGTGGTGGTGGGTGGGGGAGGGTAGGGGAGGTAGGCCTGGCTAAGGTCTGGTTCAAATGCAAGCATAGGCCAGGGCTGGAAACAACGGGGGAAGGAGTCCACTTTGTTAAAAGCAGGGTGGGGAGGAATGTAGAGCCAGTAGTGACTGCAAAGGCCCTGAGGCAAGAAAGGATGGACTATTCAGGAAACAGGAAGTCAGCATGGCAGATTCCTTCACTGGGTAGAATTGCAGGATGTGGCTGGAACTTTAATTGGACTCAACAGGCCAAGAGAGAAGAGTTTGGCTTGATTCTGAGAGCAAAGAGAAGTGATTGGATGGTATTAAAAAGATTTCTCTGAAAATACATACGTTAAAAATGGCTGCTGGCCCTTGTGTAGAAAATGGGTTGTGGCTGGGAGACCATGCAAGAGACGATGGTGGCAGGGACTAGGGTGGTGGCAGCAGGAACGGAAGGCTCGGGATTGCTGGGAGATGGAACCCTTTGGCCTGGGATGGTGATGACTTTTCGTGCATGCCAGCCTGGAGGATCGGGTGACTATGGTATCAGTCACAGAGATGGGAACTCAGAAAGAAGAGCAGCTTTGGGGGGTAAAGATGAGGAATTAGGGAGAGCCGAGGTGTGGGCTTTATGCAGCTCTTGCGGTCTCATCCCAGAGGCCCCCCTTTGTCCTTTTAGGCAGCCTCTTGCTGGCCGTGGGCTCATTCCCTCCTCTTTTTCAGGCATCCGAGGCATTTCTGAAGAGACCACAACAGGGGTCCACAACCTATACAAGATGATGGCTAATGGGAAGTTGAAGGTGCCTGCCATCAACGTCAATGACTCTGTCACCAAGGTGAGCACGTGCATCAGTGTCGTGTTAGTGCAGCTTAGTAGGCCTCTGAAGAAAGGTCCCTGGGAAGGCCTCAGGCTAGGGACTCGAAGCCTTCATTTGAGGGGGACAAGGGGGTGATACTAACGGAGGATAATAAATCCCTTAACGAGGGAAAGAACTATACAGTAAGTTTTAGGGCTGGGCACCAAGAGCTTTAAAGTGAAGCAGGTTCTAAGCAAGTTTCTCCTAGCAGCTGATCCTTAGGAAGACTTCTAGACTGGCATGGAAAGGCCAGGGAGAACGTCTTGGGCTGATCAGAGCAAGGGGCATACGAGTGCATTAGCTTGTGGGGAGAAGTGATCAGCCCCAGACCCACTAGGCCAGGATGCCGAGAGTAGGTCTGAGGCCCAGGGGCCTTGCCTGCCCCCATCACCCCTTTGCCCCTCTTCTTTCAGAGCAAGTTTGACAACCTGTATGGCTGCCGGGAGTCTCTTATAGATGGCATCAAGCGGGCCACAGATGTGATGATTGCAGGCAAGGTGGCAGTGGTAGCAGGCTATGGCGATGTGGGCAAAGGTTGCGCCCAGGCCCTGAGGGGTTTCGGGGCCCGCGTCATCATCACGGAGATCGACCCCATCAATGCACTGCAGGCTGCCATGGAGGGTATGATAGGGCGAGGGTTGGCTGCCAGCCACTGGGGCCAGAGGAGGGGCAGGGCCACCCTGGATGACCTGTGGACACCGTCTCTGCACAGGCTATGAGGTGACCACCATGGATGAGGCCTGTCAGGAGGGCAACATATTTGTCACCACCACGGGCTGTACTGACATCATCGTTGGCCGGTTGGTGCCAGTTTGGGGGTCTCAGGGAGTGAGGGAGGGGGCAGGCTTGGGTCTTCTCTTTGTCCCTGACCGTCTTCCATGGGTTGGTGCTCCCCGACAGACACTTTGAGCAGATGAAAGATGATGCCGTTGTGTGTAACATCGGACACTTCGACGTAGAGATTGACGTCAAGTGGCTGAACGAAAATGCCGTGGAGAAGGTGAACATCAAGCCCCAGGTGAGCAGCCTCAGCCGGGTGGGCGGGTGGGCTGCGGGGACATGACTGGGGGCTATCGCCAAGAAGGGTGGATGAGGAGACCGTGGCAACCTGGGCGGTGGGATGGGGGAGGAAGAAGGCCCGGTTTCAGGGCCACTTAAATTAAAATCTTAGAAGTGACACCAGGACGTCCCCAGTTTTTAAAGCACCCAAGATGGTGCTGCTGGGCAGCCAAGGTCGAGCACCGCTCCATTCAGCTTTGACTTAGCATGGTGATCAGGCACATGGGATCTGTCCTCAGAATGTCCAGGCTCAAACTGCAGCAACTTGACCCTTTATTTTATTTATTTATTTATTTTTTTAAGTTTATTTGTTTCGAGAGAGCACACAGCATGCGCATGCACACACGCACACACATGTGCTCGCACGAGTAGGGGAGGGGCAGAGAGTGAGTGGGAGAGAGTTCCAAGCAGGCTCCACACTGTCAGCGCAGAGCCTGATGCAGAGGCTCGATCTCACGACCTGTGAGATCATGATCTGAGCTGACATCAAGAGTCGGATGGGTGCTAACCAGCTGAGCCACCGAAGTGCCCTACAACTGAACCCTTTAGTTTCCCTTAACTTCTTTAGTTTAACTTAACTTCCTTTTCTTTATCTGTGAAATGGGGATAATAATAGTACTTATAGGGTTGTTACTAGAATCAAACGTGATAATTATACACACACACACACACACACAGTTTGTGTATGTTCTTAGCCTGTGGGATGAATAATAATTATTAGCTAATACTTACCGAGTACTTAGTGTCTGCCAAGCCATGTGTCAAGTACTTTACTTGTTCAGCTCATTAAATTCTCACAGCAGACTGGTGAGGTCTCTAGCTCAGAGTTGCTTAATAAATATTAGCTCTTACTAATTGTGAGTGCCAAGCTCTTGCTGGATGTTGTTCTAGGACAATCCAGGCCCTTCGCAGACACTATTAGAAGCAGGAAGGCCTGCTGGACAACAGGGTAGGATGAGTCAGCGGTGGACATTGGCAAAAGTGCCCTACCAACCCTCACTGCTGTTTTGCCTACTTGCAGGTGGATCGCTACCGGCTGAAAAACGGGCACCGTATCATCCTGTTGGCTGAGGGCCGCCTGGTCAACCTGGGCTGCGCCATGGGCCACCCCAGCTTTGTGATGAGCAACTCATTCACCAACCAGGTGCTGGCACAGATAGAGTTGTGGACTCACCCTGACAAGTACTCTGTCGGGGTCCACTTCCTGCCCAAGAAGGTGGGTTTGCATCTCTATTCTCTTAGAGGTCCTCACAGTGTCCTCCACAGGGCAGAAATCATTCTCTCCATTTAACAGAGGAGGAGACTGAGGCCTAAAGCAGGGTATGATTCCCAGAGAGTGGCTGTTGTCATCTGAAGCCTTGACTGGGGTTGGAAGATCCACTTCATGTCCACGTTGGCAGGTCTCAATTCCTCACCACGTGGGTCTACCTGCATAGGGTTGCTTAAGTGTCCTGATGAGATGGCAGCCGACCTTTCCCCTAGAGTGAATGACCCACAGGAAAGCAAAGGAGGAAGCTGCAAGTGCCTTTTAGGACCTTGTCTCCAGGTCCCACAACATCAATTCTGCTTTATTCTGTTTCTTAGAAGTAAGCCCCTCAAAGGGTGAGGAATTAGGCTCTACCTCGCGATGGAAAGGGTATTATAAATTTATGGACAAAGAACTTAAGGATAGATTTTAAAACAATCACAACCATTTTAATCTAAAAAGGAAGTCTTGGCTATATAACGGGGGAGTCTAAGATTCAGATACCGGATCCAGGGGTTCGTCTTTCTCTTTGCCTTGGCTGTTTTCTTCTTTACATTCACTTCGTCTGTCAAATAGACTTACCACTGATGACCTGAGACTGATGTTTTCACTGTTTAAGATTCCCTCCCTCTTAGGAATTGAAGAGTCCCTGTCTCCACCTGTCATAGAAAATATGTTCTGCCCACAGATATATTCCAGAGGAGCATTTGGTTAGTCGCTTGCCTTGGTGGAGGGTGAGGAAAAAGATGTAGTTGATGGTCCAACCAGGGCTAGGTGGAGGGGAGTGTATAGCATGGTTCCCTCTTGAGGAAGGGGAGCTGGCAGCCAAAAACAACGCATCCACTGAGGCTGGCTGTGAGGATAGAATGAGGTAGTGTTTGTAACACATCTGACAGATATTCCCACAGAATACTTCTTATCTCTGTTGGTAGCTGGATACAGGTAAGGGATCCCGCGGCATGGCACTGATCTGAAGTCTTCCTGTGTTTTTCTGCAGCTGGATGAAGCAGTGGCTGAAGCCCACCTGGGTAAGCTGAATGTGAAGCTGACCAAGCTGACTGAGAAGCAGGCCAAGTACCTAGGCTTGTCGCGTGATGGCCCTTTCAAGCCTGATCATTACCGCTACTGAGAACCAGGCCTGTTGTTTGCCTTTATCGCTGCTTGCCTTGCTGGGATCCCACTTCTCTTCCTCAAGAGCAAATGGCACCAACTTTGAAATAAGTTTGTTAACGTCCCCCATTGACTCCCAGAGACTGGTCACTCAGTCTTTAACCTCTGCTGCATCCCTCATACTGCTCCAAGTGTGGCATGGTGAGTTGAGAAGCCCCTTCTGAAGCCCTGGTCATGATAGAGGTACCCAGGAGATACCCACAGGGAGCCATGAGCTCAGGGGTTTTGGAACTGCTCACTCAGTCAGTCCTTACTTAGGTTGGAAGTTGGCAGTGGTGGTCACAAAGCCCATGCACTTTTCCGTCTAGGCCCTCCTCTGGCTATGGCCTTTATACCCATGTTCTAATTTACTGGTTCCTCCGCTCATGACCAATGAGAATGAACTATGTGAACTATATCAAAGGGCAGGGAGGAACTATTGGGAGTTTGTCCCTGAAAGCCTGGCTTAGTGTTGGGCATTCTGTTGTTTAAGAGGTTTCTCAGAACAAAGAGGTCAGTACTTTCAGTTCCTATTTTACAGAGGTTAGAATATAGTGTTATGGGACAACCAAAAAAGGACAAGAGAAGTGACAGCCAGAAGTTGAGAGGGGCCAGAGAATCATAAAAGCAGACAGAGATCTGGCACCTCTTTGTAACATGATGGTTCCTATCACAACTCTGGATCAAAAAGATTAATTTGGTTTATAATGTTTAATTAATGTTTATAATGTTAAAAGAGAGCAAGAAGGTGGGTAAATAAAAAATTTGATGCCTAAAAGAATTTTGAGTCTTTATTATATACGTAATCCACAGACAACAATATATGGCATGAGTAAGGATAATAATAGTTCTGTGCTCATGAAGGCGAGGGGTCATCTGCGGTATAGGGTGATAAAGGCTGAAGGCAAACTCTTGGGTTTGGAAGAATGGGTAAAGTGAAGAGAGAACTCTGTCTCTTCAGGTATGTCTCTTATAAAAAGCCTGTTTTTTAACCTAAAGACTATCATTTAATAGGTGAATTTAGCCCACTTACATTTATTGTAATCTCTTTTCATATTTTTTTCCTCTACCTTATATTTTTCTGTTCCAATTCATATTTTCTTTTCTCCCCATTTACACTTTGAGTTAATCTAGTGCTCCTCAGTGTGTGTGTGGAGGGTGGGGAGGGGCTGTTATTTATTGAGCATCTACCAAATGCTTGGCTGTTTTGTAGTTGATTTTCTTTATTCTCACAACAAGCTTAGTAATAATGTTACCCTAATCTTATAGATTGGCCATATATTGAACTCTGCTGGTCTTGGAAATCAAAGCAAAACAAGAACCCACCTGGAAAGGGTAACTGGAGACTATTCTAAGGTTCATCCACTGAATGGAGGGCCTGCTGTGGATACTGAATGTTTGAGACCTGACCCTAGCATTTTGGGATCTCGAGCTAGAGGGAGAATGCACCCACAAGACAGCTTTGCCATCTCCTGGCACTTCTCTTCCTCTGCCCAGCTTTAGAGTTCAGTCCCTGGCAGCAGTAGGAGAAAGGCAGCAGGGAAGAGGTGATGCTTTAAATGGATTTTGAAAGAACTGATGATTTTTAACAGGAGAAATTGAAGGCAAGGGCATTCTAGGCAGAAAAACAACTTAAGCAAAAGTGAGTTGCAGGGATAGGGTAGGGAAGAGTTTGGCTACAGTATAGTGGGAGATGTGAGGTAAAGGGCTAAAAAGGTGGCCTGGGGGACAGGAAGAATAGGCCTTAAACACTAAGATGAGACCTCCGGTTTTAATCCTTGAGCTGCACAGATTCCCAAAATGTCCCTATGAGACTGAACATTCCACAAATGTGGCTTGTTCATTTTTGTATTGGCCTCTGGCTATGAGGTGATATTATTCCCCATGTTACTAATGAGGACAGAGGTTCAGAGGGCCCAAGCGCCCTGACCCAGGATCATGTACAATAAGTTACGTGCATATATCATACGACTCCACTGTAAATAATTTAACAGATTTGGTACTTCAACGATTACCAGTAACAAATGACAGAGGACCCACTTTTCATGATACCAATGGTCAAAACAGATCCCATCACCATGCCCACCACTGCCTCTTGCATACCTAATTGTGTGTCAGGCATTGTGCTCTATACGTGTTTATTTATTCCTCATGATAACCTGGTAGGGACTTGAATTCCTGTTTTAGAGATCAGGAAACAGGCTCTGAGAAGGGCCATGAGAGCGACCTGACTTTTGTATTAGATAGGATTCTGAGGCCCCAGTCCAAGTCCAGTCCATATCCACAGGCCCAGGTTTACGAGGGTCACCTAAAGGCACGACTTCCACCCAGAAAGTGTTGTCTGCAGCACCCGCCTCAGCAACTCTGCCATGGTAGTCTTGGCAGAGGGGCAGGCCACTGTTCATCTGAGTCAGAAAGGTTAAACTCTTTAGGTCATAAGGTAGTAGCTCTGCTCCCTCTAAGAGGCCCCCTGCCTGTGTGTAAGTGCATTCCTATCCCTCAAGTCTGTCTCCTTCCAGACATAGGAAATACCTTTCCAGATGTTCCCTCCTGGGAGATCCCACGCAGTCCCCTTTGAGTTCTGGTTTCCGTTATTCAGGCCTTTTTTCTTTCCCCCTTTCTTCTTTGGATATGTCCTGTCAGTTGTTCTTAAAAAAACACACTACACTGTGGTATAATGAGTCTTTCAACATTTTCATTCATTAAGATATAAATGTTTGTATACTTATATGTAGAAGCATGTGGGAATGGCCTCAGGTAAACTCAATAAAACTACACCATGTATTAAAAATCCACCCCCAAAACAAAAAACAACCTCTCCTTTCACATCTGCTCTCAGTCTTACCTCTGATCTCAGGTCTGCTAATCTGTCACATGTGTGACACTGACCGGGTACCCAAAATGAAAGATGATGGGTCCCCATGCCCCACTCCTGATGTCTGGGCTCCACCATCAAAGCTTCATGGGGAAAAGAAGGAATTGGCTAAGGGTTTTCTGTAGTATCTGTAGCCTGGCCATGGCTGGAATTTTTTTCCCCAGGAAAGGTGGAAAGGAGATTAAGGCCCTGCGGAGGGCGGGGTGGGGGGGGGTAGTTGTGGGCTGGGCTTTGAAAGGAGGAGACATGAGTCTGCCGTTAACCCCCATGTTACTTGGGGCAGGGATAGAAGGATACGCCTCATGTAGCTGTTTTGAGGATCAAATGATGTAACATGTATGAAGAGTTTTGTGTCAAGTCTTAAGTCAAGCACAGTGGGTATGAGGGAGCTGTTTTTGAGGGCAAAGAATTTGAAATACTTGGAAAATTAGACAATGCTTTAGAAAAGTGATAGTATCTTAGAACTAGGAAGGGCCTTAGAGCATCTATAGACTCATATACACCATTTGTATGTGGACATATGGAGGCTCAGAGAGCGTAAGTGACACGCAATGTCATCCCGTAGATCCAGGTGTCCAGCTTGCCTCCAGGTCAGCTCTTTCCTGGATACCAGGCCCTTCTGCCCACATCCATGTGGTGAGAGGGCCCTGCTAGGCTAGAGTTGCTGGCATCCTTATTAAGTACTGGTGGGGACAAGTAATGAGCTTGGAAGGGTCATGGGGGCCTGGCGATACCAGTGAGAACTACAAGAGGCAGCAGGCAGGGGTCACCTCTGCTTTGGGGAGGCCTGAATTTTCAGGAATCCAGATTCTCCCAGAGACCCACTCGGGACTACCCCAAGGGACAAGGCTAAGAAACCTGCTTGAAGTGATGGAGGCAACCAGGGGTGCTGATGTCATCCAGGCCTTGTCAGTCAACCTCAACCAGTTCCTCATCTGTCAACTCTCCAGTCTGGCTCAAGGACAGGTACATGGCTCAAGTCGTTCCAGACTCAACTGAAGGGCTCTTTAGGACTTTTCTAGAAATCTGGTATGGTGCAATGTAGAGAATTGCCCAACAGTGACCCCAGGACATTATCATGGGCTCCTTGGGCCCAGATTCCCCCAGGACAACTGGCTTCCTCTCCCAGGCAGGGGGAGTTACAATCTCACAAGAGTCCCAAAGGTCCCCAAGTGCTAAGCAGTGGGCTTTTGCTGACAGCTCCCATAACTACACTTGGTACCCAAATCTACTCTGCATAGCACCCTAAGGGTCTGCTTGCACTCACACTTGTTCTCATACTTGCCCTATTATAAGGAAGAGAAACAGGTGGGTGGGAACATATACCTTCAGTGTGTCCAACAGAATGCCCTGCCTCAGCATGTCTCTCCGTGGGGACCTGTGCCTGCTTTTCTACTAATTGCTGACTTAGGTGTAACCCCACCGACGCCTGTTCCTTAACCCAGTAGTTAGCAGATTTAGTGTGCATCAGAACCGCCTAGAGGTCTTGTTAAAACACAGGTTGCTGGGCCCACCCCCAGAACTTCTGATTCAGTAGGTCTGGGATTGGGCCCTATAATCTGCATTTCTAGCAAGTTCCCAGGTGATGCCTATGCCGTATAGCAATCGTACAATTTGCCTCTGTGCCGGTTGCCATCGCAGCTGCAGAACTGCCTGAAGATGGAGAAGAGGCGTGCTCTTCAACGGGGCTACCAGGATTGGCAGGAATGTGAACCCAGACCTGCTTCTTTGCCCCCATGAGGGAAGCCTACCTGAGGGTGACACCACACGGAATCGGAGATACGGACACATTCCAGAGGACGCGGATCTAGGCTTTATACTAACTAGAACTACCCTCTGGACTTCTTGGAGATGTGAACAACAACAAAGTTCCCTTTTTCTTTAGCCTGTTGGAACTAGGTTGCTGTCTCAGGCAATTTCAAGAGTCCTCCTGAGGTGGAGAAGACAGAGATGGCACCAGGTTGTAGGAAAATAAAAAAATGGGAAAAGACCTTGGGGCTGAGTCTGCTGTAAAGTGTTGGCTCTAGGCAGATAGAATCTCCTATGCCTGACTTTCGGTGGCCTAGTGATTAAGGTGGGCTGAAGGTGAATCATCAGCAGTGAGGCATAAAGTCTAGGCACTTAGCCTCTCTGAACCCCAGCACCCTTATTTACAACACTACCTACCTCAAGAAGTGAATTTGAGAACCTGGGTGTCATCCAGGCATGAAGTAGCTGCTCAATCAACAGTCACTGTTAGTGTGATATTAGGATAATTGCAGATCACAGGGCCCCAGTCTGTGAGTAGCAGGTGGCAAAAGTCAGGAAACAACCTTAGAGGCATCCTGGGGAAAGGGGGCATGTCTCAGACCCTCCAGAGATGTTTGAGGGTGCCAGGGGTTCCATGATTCCGGCTTGGGTGAAACTACTTAAGATTATTTGGGGTATTGGGCCTTCAGGGGCAGGGTGGGGTAGGTGGTGCTCTGTCAGATGGAGATCAACTAATTGCCAAAACATTTAAGACTGGTAAACAGGCTGCCTTGGGATTCCCAAGGGGCAGCTCTCAGCTCAACTGTGAATTGACTGTCCCTTTCCCCTCATCAAGTCCCCCCCGCCTTTATTTCACAGTTCCCCAGGTGCAGCACTCTGTCCCCTCCCCCAGGCCACATCTCTACTTTTCCTTTGCGACCTCTGACCTGCATTCATATGCAGAATTCCAGATGTTAATAGACTGGGGTAAATAGAGAAAAAGAAGAAAAAACAACAAAGCAGGCAGGAAAAATTAAGAAAGCAATTCCCACTGGCAATTGCATCAAAAAGAATAAAATTTCTAGGAATAAACTTAACCAAGGAGATGCAAGGACCGTACTTTGAAAACTATAAAACACTGATGGAAGAAATTGAAGATGACACAACCAAATGGAAAATATCCCATGCTCTATGCTCATGGATTGGAAGAATAAATATTGTCAAAATGTCCATACTACCCAAAGCAATCTACAGATTTAATGCAATTCCTATCAAAATACCAATAGCATTTTGGTCTGACTAGAACAAGCAATCTTAAAGTTAGTATCGAACCACAAAAGACCCCAATAGCCAAAGCAATCTTAAAAAAAAAACAAAAACAAAAAACCCTGGAGGTATCACAATCCCTGATTTCAAGGTATACTACTGGTACTGGGACAAAAATAGACAAAAAAATAAATCAATGGATCAGAATAAAGAGCCCAGGAATAAACCCATGGTTATGTGGTCAATCTTCAACAAAGGAGGCAAGATAATGCAATGAAAAAAAGTCTCTAACAAAGGTGTTGGAAAAACTGGACAGCTATGTGCAAAAGAATGAAGCTGGACCACTTTCTAACACCATACAAAAAAAAAAAATAAACTCTAAATGCATTAAGGACCTAAATGTGAGACCTGAAACCATAAAAATCCTAGAAGGGAGTACAGGCAGTGCTCTGGCATCAGCCATAGCAACGTTTTTCCAGGTACGTCTCCTACCTAGAAACAACAAAAGCAAAGGAAACAAAAGCAAAAATAAACTATTGGGACTACATCAAAATAAAAAGCTGCATAGCAAACAACCACCAAAACTAAGAGACAACCTACTGAATAGAAGAAGATATTTGCAAATGACATATTCAATAAAAGGTTAGTATAAAATACATAAAGAACTGGGGTGTCTGGGTGGCTCAGTCGGTTAAGCGTCCAAGTCTCGATTTCAGTTCAGGTGAAGATCTCAAGGTTCATGGATTTGGGCCCCACATCAGGCTCTGTGCTGACAGCATGGAACCTGCTTGGAATTCTCTGTCTCCCTCTCTCTCTGCCTCTCCAGAGCTCCCACATATGTATGCTCTATTTCTCTCAAAAATATATATGGAATATAATTCAAGAAGGAATTCAGTCATTACAAAGAATAAAATCTTGGGGCATCCCGGCGGCTTAATCAGTTAAGCGTCCAACTTCGGCTCAGATCATGATCTCGTGGTTTGTGGGTTTAAACCCTGTGTCAGGCTCTGTGCTGACAGCTCGGAGCCTGGAGCCTGCTTCACATTCTGTGTCTCCCTCTCTCTCTCTCTTTGCCCCTCCCCCTCTCATGCTCTGTCTCTCTCTCAAGGGAAAATAAACACTAAGAAAAAAGTTAAAAAAAATTTTTTTTAATGTTTATTTACTTTTGAGACAGAGAGAGACAGAGCATGAGTGGGGGAGGGGCAGAGAGAGAGAGGGAGACACAGAATGTGAAGCAGGTTCCAGGCTCTGAGCTGTCAGCACAGAGCCCGACGCAGGGCTCGAACTCACAGACTGCGAGACCATGACCTGAGCCGAAGTTGGACGCTCAACTGACTGAACCACCCAGGCGCCCCCAAAAAATTTTTTTAAATAAACATTAAAAAACCCACCAAATATATAAAGAACTACAGCGCAACACCAAAAAACCCAATCCAATTTTAAAAATGGGCAGAAGACATGAACAGACATGACCAGATGCTCAATATCACTCATCGGGAAAATGCAAATCAAAACTACAAGGAGATAGCACCTCACACCTGTCATAATGGTTCAAATCAAAAACACAAGAAACAAATATTAGCAAGGATGTAGAAAAAAAGGAAAGCTTGTGCACTTTCAGTGGGAATGCAAACTGGTGCAGCCACTGTGGAAAACAGTATGGAGGTTCCTCAAAAAATTCAACATAGGGGCTCCTGGGTGGCTCAGTCAGTTAAATGTCCAGTTTTGGCTTAGATCACAATTTTACAGTTGGTGGGTCTGAGCCCTGCCTTGGGCTCTGTGCTGACTGCTCAAAGTCTGGAGCCTGCTTCAGATTCTGTCTCCCTCTCTCTTTGCCCCTCCCCAACTTGCATGTTTGCTCTCACTCTCTTTCTGTTTCAAAAATAAATATGTTGAAAGATTCAACGTAGAAGGGGTGCCCGGGTGGCTCAGTCGGTTAAGCATCCTACTTTGGCTCAGGTCATGATCTCATGGTTCATGGGTTCAAGCCTTGTATTGGACTCTGTGCTGACAGGGCAGAGCCTGCTTTGAGTCCTCTGTCTCCCTCTCTCTCTCCCCTTCCTCCACTCACACTCTCTCAAAAAGTAAATAAACATTAAAAAAATTCCATTGCTGAGTACCCAAAGACTACAAAAACACTAATGCAAAAGTATATTGCACCCCTATATTTATTGCATCACTATTCACAATAGCCAAGTGTCCATCAATAGATGAATGAATAAAGAAGATATGGAGTGTATATATATACAACAGAATATTACTCAGCTATAAAAAAGAATGAAATTTGCCTTTTGCAAGAACATGGATGGATCTAGAGCCAGAGAAAGAAAATTACCATAGGATTTCACTCATATGCGGAATTTAAGAAACAAAAACAAATGGAACAAAATAAAACAGAGACAACCTCTCCAAAAAAGCCTCTTAACTATAGAGAACAAACTGATGGTCACCAGAAGGAAGGTGGATGGGAGGATGGATGAAACAGGTGAAAGGGGTTAAGAGTACACCTATTTTGATGAGCACGGAGGAATATACAGAATTGTTGAATCACTGTACACCTGAAACTAATATAACACTGTATGTTAACTATACTGGAATTAACATTTTTTTAAAATTTAAAAATTTTAAAAATAAATTGGATTGAGATTAAATTTTTATTTAAAAGAGAGAGAAAAAAAACAAAACTTTTCCCCAAAGTCACAAGGCTCTCTACTTTTTGATTTGGGGAGACATCAGCTCACCCAGTGACTTGTAAGTATGATTTCACCAAATTAGGTGACTTGGGAAAGTTATTTTTTTTATCATCATCATTAGTTTTTCTTTTCTTTTCTTTCTTTTTTTTTTTTTGAAGTTTATTTATCTATTTTTGAGAGAGTGAGCATGAGCGGTGTAGGGGCGGAGAGAAAGGGAGACAGAGAATCCCAAACAGGCTCCATACTGTCAGTGCAGAGACCCATGCTGGGCTTGATCCCACGAACAGGGAGATCATGACCTGAGCCAAAATCAAAAGTCATTCACTCAACCGACTGAGCCACTTAGGTGCCCTGTATTAATTTTTCTAGTAGTTATGTTTTTATTATTGGTCTGGCAGCTTATGCAGCCATTGGGTCCGAGCATTCTAAAGACGAGTTCTAGAGAGTGTGAAAATGTTCAGGAGCTTGAGGAATGAAGCTGTTTGCTGGGCTACCCAGCCAACAAGAAGGCACAAACATCATCATTATCATTATCATCATGATCATCATCATCATCATCACCACCACCATTATGTGGTGTCACCTCCCAGATTCTACAGCTCCATAGCCAGTTGAGAGAGCTGGCAACAGCTACTGTCTCTGCAAGCCATTGGTAGAAAGCTTTCAGGAGTAAACAGCATTTGATGATTTTCACCAATAAAACATTCCTACCCCACTTTCAACCCCTTCAACATGCATATATTATACCCCATGGTAAATATATTTGTTGCATGGAAGAAAAAGGAGATGAACAAGTTTATTTCAGGCTAATTTGAAATTTACTACAAATGATTTAGCTAATTCGGTTAAAATAAAATTATTATTATTATTTTAACCTATCCTGTCTCTTTCACACATGGAAGTTAGCTCTCACAGTTAATATCCTCTATAAAGTTTCTGTTGTATGACTGAGGGTAACTTCCCAACAGTGAGTGGAGAAGCTACATCTGTGGTTGTTCACACAGATGAAGGATCTTATCATAAGTAGGGATCCAAAGATTGCCCTATGGATGATACCACAAGGCCCATAGGTTACCCTATGGTCCACAATCCAAGAAGGAGTTTGAGGCCCTGAGGTTCTGCTACCTCTAAGGGTCATGGTTTTTGAAGAATATTGTTTCTGTAGAACCTTAAGCTTTAATTTCTACTTTTAAAAACATTGAAGGCCTGGGGCACCTGGGTGGCTCAGTCGGTTAAGCATCCAGGTCTTGATTTTAGGGTTGTGAGTTCAAGCTCTGCATTGGGCTCCATGCTGGGTGAGAAGCCTACTTTTAAAAACACAAAAAAACCCAAAACAAACCATTAAAGCCTTTTAGAAGATGTAGTAAAAACATGAATGTTTCTTTTTTTTATTAAAAATTTTTTTAACATTTATTTTTGAGAGAGAGAGAGAGAGATAGACAGAGCATGAGTGGGGGAGGGCAGAGAGAGAGGGAGACACAGAATCTGAAGCAGGCTCCAGGCTTTGAACTGTCAGCACAGTTGGACGCGGGGCTCCAGCTCACAAACTGTGAGATCATGACCTGAGCTGAAGTCTGGCGCTTAACCGACTGGGCGCTTAACCACCCAGGCGCCCCAAAACATGCATGTCTCAATGTGCTATGCACAAGATTTTAACATGTCAGCGACCTCTTGGATCAGATTTTGAAATAAATCACTTGCTGTTTCTGTTTAATAGAAGATTCTTCAGAGGTCACAGGGTGAGCTGTTAAAACTTTTTCGTGTGAGTTAGACCTTTCTCAGTACTGTACAACCAAAACAAGACAAAAACAAACTGGTTGCTGAGGCTGACATAGGAGGCAACTGTTAATCTTGAATCCTGGAAACTAATGTGTATTATGTAATGAGATTTTCCCTTAAGATTTCACCTGAGGAAGGGTACCTCTTTAAAATTAAAGCAAAGCAAAGCAAAGCAAACCATTGCTTTAGATTATGTTGCAGGATTTCTGGGGCCGGAAGCATCCTCAGAATAAATCTGGAGGTCAGCTCTCTCATCATGGCCAGTTGCAGATTTTGCCTCCATCAAGTCTATCTTTGATTTTCTCTTGGAGAATTACCCCTCCTACCTCACAAACAGGATTTGTAGGACTCTTAATTGAAGCGGCCCATTCTTTCCTGGGCACCACTTCAGGTCAATCAGATCTTCTCTCCTGGGAATCTGAATTATGAGTGGTCCAATGTAAGAACCGAAGTGGTTGGAGCTGACCTGTCCCATGGCCTTGCCCTGAAGACATTGTCCGCTGGTTTCTTTGACCTGGCTCCCTTTGACCCCCTTAGGGTACTGTCCTTTCTGAGACCTGTCATATGGCTTTTCCTTTGCTTTTTTGAGGTACCCAAATCATTCCAGTAGATTACTGCCCCCTTCTTTATTTTTTGCCTCGGCTAGGCAGAATGATTTCTGTTGTTTGCAATCATAACACTGAACGATTTACTCTTCATTTTGCAAATGGGAAAGTGGTAGTAGCATCAAGAAGTCAATGACTTGTCCAAGGCCATGTTGTGAGAACTTAGGGCACAAGTTTAAGGCCATGCCCTAGGGGAAGAAATGATTCTGAATCAATAGCCGCAAAACCAGAACAAATCTTCCTAGGACAGTTCCGCCCCGTGTATGAGAGAGAGAAGAGGAGTGTGTGGCAGGGGGGTGGAGGGGATGGAAGAATAATACTGTGGTAAATTGGGGAGGGGTAGATCTTCACAATGGTGGAATCAAAAGTCCGAGCCACAGATGTGTTTCAATTCTGGCCATTCCGGCAGTGTTTTGCAGAAGCCCAAAATCATGTTATCCAGATGCCAAGGTTTGAGGAAGAATTCTGAAAAGGTAGAGGAATCTTAGGATCTCGAGCTGAAGGGGAACTTGGGTATATAAATACCTAACCAGGGATCTGATACAACAGAAGCCAAGAACCGAGAATCTAAGGAAATAGACCATATGTGCTAACAACGGATCTAGCCTCTAACAAGGGACAATGGTCACGGCCCGCTGGACCCGAAGCTCTGTAAAGAGAGGATCCACATTGGGGTTGTTCACCATAGTATTCACAGCACTTGGCACAGTGCCTGGCACATAGTAGGTGCTCAATACACGTTTTATGAGTGAGTGAATAGGTTGGTCTTCATGTAGTGGTCTGGACCCAGCAGTGGAGTGATTTTGTCACTAAGGGACTGGATCTTTGGCTTTGCATCCCTGGCCTTATCCATGGGGCCAAATGGTGCCTGGTTGGTGAGCGATGTCTGGAAAACACAGGAGCAGTGACTGCAATATGTTCCCAGTGTTCTCACTGCTGATGACATTTCCTCAGTGGCAGCTGTGGTACAATGAACAAAAGGTTCTCGTCCTGTGGGTTTGTAGCCTAAATGGCAAAACTAAACAAGCAACTGACAGCTTTCCTCTCTCTCTGTGTATTTCTTATCTTTTTGAGGTACAAAAAGCACCGTTATCTCAGATTTATAATGAGAACAGCAGAAATGATTATTTCCCATTTTACGCACAAGTAAATGGAAGCCCAGGGAAACACAGAGACTTTCCCAGTGCACACAAGTGTGTCACCAACCTTGCCTAGAGTGTCCGTCCTTTTTCTTGTGCTCTATCCAGGTGGTTCCTGCTCTATCCAGGCCAGGGTTTGAGGTGTGCTTCCTCTGCTCCATGCCGGCTATGTCACTACAAGCACAACCTGGGTCTCTAGTTGGGAAAAGGTCCTCAGAAAGGAGGGAGTTTTAAGGAATTTGAAAGATGGAAGATTGCAAGTGGACAAGTGGACCAGGGAGGTGGCCTCACCTGTGTAGTCCTCGAGGCCCACCACCCTCACATCCAAGGACAAAGACACATGGTAGTTTTCCAGACTGAGTATTCTGTCTTGTAGCCTCTCTCTAGGATCTTTCATGTGCACTGGCCTTTTAAAAATCATCTTCTTAGGCCACTGTTGTTTGCTGCTTCCTCTTTCTTGCTTATATTGATTCTTTGGGAAAGAGCTCCAGGTGCTGGGGAGCATTGATGGATGACAGCTCCCTTTTCTCTCCCAGCCATGCAGTGCAAAGTAGATGACGTCATTTGGAGCCCTTGCCCCTCAGGCTTTCACATGACCCTTGATTTTGGCTGGCCCCTCCTCACAGACCCTGCTTCTTCTTTTTTTTAATTTAAAAAATTTTTTAATGTTTATTTATTTTTGAGAGAGAGACAGAGAGACAGAGTGTAAGCAGGGGAGAGGCAGAGAGAGAGGGAGACACAGAATCTGAAACAAACTTCCGGCTCTGAGCTGTCAGCAGAGACACTGACTCGGGGCTCAAACCCCGAAAGATCATGATCTGAGTGAAGTCGGACGCTTAACCAACCGAGCCATCCAGGTGCCCCAACCATAGATGCTGCTTCCACCTCTACCCTCTGTCTCCCCAGTATCTCCGGTGCTCCCGCTTCCAGCGTCTTTCTAAAGGCATAATGCTGCACTCAGATTCTCACAGATTTAAAGAATCTCTAAGAATGGAATTTCAGGCAACTGCTTGGGACATTTTAGGCAACAGTCCCCCTGATAATCTCGGACAAAGGTTGCTGCCTATTCACCACGCCTGGGCTAATTGCCTGGTTACTGGGCTGACAGAGCTGGGGTGGGGAGTGAGGAAGTATTCCTGAACCCCTGCTTCTTACTCGGGAGTACACATGCTAGGCCTTCAGAGTTAAAAATGCCTGGGACCAATGGTCAGTGTTCATTTCGCCTAAAGTAGGAAAAACTTCTCCCAGGCCCCAGAACCTCTGGGAACCCCTAGGAGAAAGGGAGGAGTGGGCACAAGGGGCACCTTTCTTTAGGAGCTTCCTAAAGCTCTAGGATCCTCAGCCCAGAGACTTCTGGCCTAAATTTAGGACCCGTGTCACAACCAGCCACCCTAGTTTTCATCTGCAGAGCCTCCAGGACAGAAAGCCCAGTGAGGCTGTGCATGGAGTTTTAGCCTTTCTTATTTTTTTAGGGGTCAGGGGAGCTCCTTAAAAGGTGGAAAGGGTAAAAGACTGGTGATTCCTTAATGTTTACTTTCTGCCTAGCTGGTCTGCATTCCCTGGTTTTGGAGGCAGTGTAGAGAGCAAGATGGAGTCACTCAGGTCAGGCAGGGGCCTATGTCAAGTAGTGACACAAGCAGCTAAGGACACTGCAGCTATAAGTCCAATTACCTTGGGTCCTTTCATGCCTACATGGTAGAGGACACAACTCAATTACTCCAACACAGTTTCTACCTATCTTTCTACGCATCTTCCTACACTTCTTTCTGCAAATTACTTAATATGACTGGCACATACAATGCTACCCTAATATAAAAATCTGAAGTCAACCTATACCACATAACAAAGGAAGTGATTATATCAGTATATCCATTATAATAATTAGATTCAATACATTTTTACTATCCTTTGGTTAATAAAACCTGAATTATACAAGGAAAATCACCAGCATGGTGGGGAACATTGGGAATTGATTTTAATGCAAATTTAGAGACACATTTTGATCCAGGTATGCATCAATATTCCTTTTCATCAATCCAACCATTAGATGCATGAGGCATGGAACATACATGGTCAGCAAGGCATCCTGTCTATGAGAATATAACCAGAACAGAACTGATTCATCTATACCAGTTTACACAGCTAAAGGAGTCACCTTTGACAAATGTGGTGTATTACCCAATAGTCCAGGCCCATGTATTACTGAGAGAGGATGCAGGGATACTACACACTGTTTGAAAACTTCCACTGGAAGCCACAATAGACACATGGCATTACCAACCCAACACCAAAACTCAAGCCAAGTGTGTTTGAACCTAATTACTTGACCCTATGAGAACTGTATACAAACCTATGCCACAGAGAGTTAAAATAACCTTCCAAAAGGAACAAATTCAATTTGTTTGATATACAACCTGAATGTAAAATTTATGCCACAGAGCTAGGAGCAACCATCCATGAATGGCCTGACTGACTACCCATCGATAAGATTAGACTTAGAAAGCCTACAATCCAGGGGTGCCTGGGTGGCTCAGTTGGTTAAGCATCTGGCTCTTAATATCAGCTGAGGTCATGATCTCATGGTTCATCAGATCAAGCCCTGCACGGGGCTCTGCGCTGACAGCACAGAGCCTGCTTGGGATTTTCTCTCTCCTCTCTTTCTGCCCCTCTCCCCACTCACCTGCACTCTTTTTCCTCTCTCAAAGTAAATAAATACTTAATTCAGTAGGAAATTTAGGTTCCAAGATCTCCTTGGCATTCAGAGAATTATATTCCATTGTCTCAACTATGCAGGATTGTCTCCACTATGCATGATTATCATGCCTACTAACTGGAATTTAACTGTAAACATTGACCATAAAGTTCAGCCTCTCCAGCAAAAGTTACTTAATCTTAGACATTTCTACATAAGAGAACAATTAAAAAATAATTGTTGCAGGATCAATAACCTAATGGACAGAGCATGGAATGATATTAGAAACATTATTACAAAGTATTCTTCTGGCTGGGTGAAGTCTCTCTTATAATTAGACACCTCCAGACAGACCATCAGTCACCTATATTGTGACAATATAGGACAATGTAAATTTTCATTATTAAGACTATTAGGGGGTCAAAGCTTATTAGCATATGACACATATTCTGTACCACCAAAAATACATTATAACACAGCACTTTTGGCACCGCATACATCCTTATGGATTGATGAATATTTAATACCCAAAGAGATAGTATTTCGGTAGTCTAATAACATGTATTATATACATGGCATGAGCTGGAAATCAATCTTTTCTTTTAACAAGAACATCAATTGAAAATTTACTTTTGGACATGGGACACTTTCACTGGATAATTTGTGCTAATAACTTCTCAGAGGTCACATTCTTTAATCATATAGAATGAATGATACTATCTATCATCACCATAGACAACGAGTGTGTTAAAATATTGTAGGCTATTAATGTAACATTTAGTAATGTTACCAAAATGGGTATCTTTGTCTCACAGTATTCATGTAAATTTTTTTCAATATCTTATCATACTAAAGTAACAGAAATACCTTGGATAAAAATTAACAAAATTGATAAATTTCTAGATGATAACTTAGAAAGGCTCAAGGTAGCCCATAAAACCTGGACCAACAAGCTAACCCACTTTGAACATGTTGTACAGGCCACTCACTTGGCCTCAGGAGTCATTAACACCAACTTAGCTGCATTGAACAAAAATATACAAAACATAGATAATAAGTGTTCCTTTCCAGAGTTGTTAACGAAATCCTTCAAACATGTGATTTGTTCTGGCTCATGGCCTGACTATAACCCTTTAAAATACTTAAAGGGATTATCTCTCTCTACTTGTTCAGGAATCCATCAAGGAAATCTTCTCTTGCTTTTAGGTATTATTTTTGTTACATATATTATTAAACATGTTAATAAGTACATGTTATGTACTCTCAGGCTTAAGATGGAAAAATCACAAAGAGACTATAATTAACCATACCTTCACCATTTTCTTCTAGATGTGCCAAAAGCCTATGTTGAAGATTCCATGTGTATTTTCAGCTTTTATCTGCCTATAGTTGGCAATATGATTCTTATTTCATTTATTTGATTGCATTGTTGATTTGTTAACTTACCTTAATTACATTTAGATTTAGTTTTTCTCCTCTCTTTTTGACTTAATTCTTATTAGATGTGATTTTAAGTTGGGAGTTTTAAAATTTAATCCTTACTTAATTTTGCTTTATTTGATTCAGTTTAATGTATCTAACTTGTTTAGACTTGACGTGATCTTTGTTTTATGATGTCAACTGACATTTCATATCCAAGCCACACACCTTGGAGCAACCTACATATATTTGGATTTTAGTCAAATCTCCAAGCAAAGCCAAGTCTCCTCGGAGCCCTGCATCCCGAAAGTTCCGTCCCAACCTAAGTAGCTACGCCTGCACCTTGTCCTAGGAAGCTTGGCCTTATCCCAACTGCGTGCTCACAGATTGGTGCCTTAGCTTCCTCCCCACCCCGTTCTACATTGTTTGTTGTGTGCCTTGTCTTGTGCTTTGCCTGACATGTAAAAAGCCAAGTTAAACACGTGGTGAAATGTCACTGAATTTGGAATCCTGAACCTGCTTTATAATTATGTTAACCTTGCTTTATGACTGAATAAAGTTGACATTGTGGAAAGACACAACTGGTGTGTGCGCCTTCACAGCTAGCTCCGGACAGGCAGCTTCGTGTGTTCCCAGGTTTAAAGGTAGGGGGCAGCACTTGTCTCCAACGGACAAACTCTTAAGGGGAGTGCAGCCCCTAGGGCCTGGGAAAGTGGGTTTCTCAGGCCCCCCAGGAGATAGAACATGCGCAGTCCAGGTCTTCTGCAGTGAAGAGCACTCGAGGAACGGAAAAGGATCTGCGGGGTCCTTTAAAGAAACAGCCACACACCTTGGAGCAACCTACATGTATTTGGATTTTAACCACATCTCCAAGCCAAGTCTCCTTGAAGCCCCGCATCCCGAAAGCTCCTTCCCAACCTAAGTAGCTACGCCCGGCGCCTTGTCCTAGGAAGCCACACCTGTTAGAAATCACCCACCCCGGGAAGCGCTCCCTCCCCACCGAAACCCCCGCCCTACCCGTCCCGGCTGGCGCCCTACCCCACCCAGCTGGCGCCCCTGCCCCTCCCCGCTAGCCTGGAGGCGGGCGCGCTCAGCAGGTGGGGCTGAGCACTCGGCAGGAGCAGGAGCTGCGGAAGAAGCGGCACTGGCAGGAGGCGCATGGGTCACAGCAGGCCGGCGCCGGCGGCTTGCAGCTGTCTCGAGTGGCCACGCAGGGGGCGGGCGGCGGAGGCCGGGGCCGAACAACGTTCTTCATCGAAGCCTTTTTCTGTGGGGAAAAGCCCGGGCTGCTCAATTCCCCGGGCCACTCCCGCCCCACCCCTCCTCACCTCTGCCTGGGAACTCTTTGGGCAGTGGAGGCCCCAGACCGGACATCCGTATCCGCAGCCCACCCTCCGTTCCACATCATACCCACAGGAGACCCCAGCGGATCCCTGCCTCCCCCAGTCATCTATCCCCTGCCTCTAAACTCAGGAACACTTACCTGGCTGCGCCTGGCGCACTTTTCTCCCTGGGGGATCCCACTCCGTTCTGGGTGTTCCTCCTTCCAGTATATCCCCAATCCCTGTCAGTTCTGCCTTCCTATTAAATCCGGATCCACTCCCTTCTTCACCACCTCGCTACTCTGGGCCAGGCAACTATCTTTAGTCTGCTGCTCTGGCCCACTTACAGTCCGTTGTCTGTAACCAAACGGACCTCTCCGAAGACCTATTATGCCATCCACTCTGGTTTAAAGCCCTCAGTAGGTTTTCTTTGAACTTAGAATAAACCACAAACGTCACTTAGGCCCTCGAGGCCCTCTGGTTTGGCCCCGCCCACCTCTCTGAGCTGTTTTTTACTACACTGTTCCATTGGCCCTCCTTCCTCGCACTCAAGCACAGAGTTCCTGCTGCAGGACTTTTGAGCTGGCTACCCAATTTTCCGAAACCATTCTTTGTTGTGCTGTTCAGTACAGGTACTTGAAATGTGTCTAGTGCCACTGAAGAACTGAGTTGTCAAATCTTATTTAATTTTAATTAATTTACATTAAAAATAGAAGCAGCGTAAAATTTTTTCTTTAAAAAGTTGTTATTAGGACTACAGCTGACTTTATTAAAAATTAGCATCAGAAATGAGATGTGCTGTAAGTGTAAAGATACACCACTAGGTTTCAGACTTAATGTAATGTAAAAATAATGTAAAATAGCTCACTAACTTTTTACATTGGTTACATATTAAAATGATAATATTTTGGATATATTGGGTTAAATAAAATATTAAACTTAATGACACGTGCTTCTTTTTACTTTTTCTTAATGTAGCTACAAGGATATTTAAATTCATATACGTGGCCTACAGTTTATTTCTATTGGGCATTGCTGCTTGCGATACTGAATTTTTCAGTATTTAAGTGCTGCTTCCTTAGGGAGGGCTTCAGAGACCACTCTTCCCTTCACTCTCATTACCATGCTTTAATTCCTTTACAGTGTTTATCATTATATGAATTTATTTTATGTGTTTCTTGGTTTACTCGTGGTTTGTTTCTTTTCCCCAAAACTAATGATGGCAGGGATATATGTCTCTTGTTCACTTTCGTAATCCCTGTACCTAGCATGCAAAAATATCTATCAACTATGAATTCTTTTATATGTTAATCATCTGATCTGCTTGTTCACTCTACAAAAAGTCTAGAGAGGAGCAGGGACTTTCTCAAGACCACACATCACCAGGCCTAAGACAAGTAAAATGTGTGCATTTCAACAATGCCTTAATCCAGTATTTTCCGAAGTGTGGGAATCTGTACCATGGTAGTATGATTTAAGGTGGTACATGAGTATTAAGTGACATTAAATCACATAATGAGAAAGGATTCTTTTTCCAATCTTTCGATTTTAAAGACTCAGTTTGGTGCCAACATATCATTAATGCTTTCCCAACACTTTCTAATCTGACTTTTAACAATAAGCCTCAGATTTAGAGCATTTGGCAGGTGACCCCATCCAGCTAAATTCCACTAAAAATGTTTTGTTTTCATTACACTTGTTTTTATGGTAAGTGATAATGATTTTCTATCATAGTTATATATATATTTAAGTTTTAATTTTAAACAAATAAATAGGTGAAATTCAGTTATGGCATAAATTGTGGAGGGTCCCTGGCTGGCTCAGTTGGTAGAGCATGCAACTCTTGATCTCAGGGTTGTAAGTTCAAGCCCCATGCTGGATATAGAGATTATTTAAAAAATAAATCTTTGAAATAAAATTGTGGGAAATGGTTCTGAAATAACCATTAGGTTTAGGAAACATTGCATTCAGTCAAAAGAATGAGTGATGTTGACATTTCAGTCAGGGCGCTAGCTAGTATAAGAAGATGCTTTTTAGCAGGTAAGCTGTTTTGCTCAGTGAATCTTAGCTCTCTGGACTTCTGTGGGGATCTGGTTCAGGGTTCAAGGGCAGGAAGCCTTTAGATAGCTTTCAGCTTCTTTTGTTCATGTAAGCCTGGGAAGTCTTCCATTTAGTTCCTAGCCAGAACTCCCTTTTAAGTCTGGTCCCACCCCCACAATGAGAGCTCCCAGTCCTACCTTGGAAGATCTCTTTTCCGCCTCTTTTCTGCTGATCATTTTGGATTTCTTGTTCAGCGCTTCAAAGAGAGACAGAAGGAGCGAAGCCAGATGTTTCTGGAGGCCATGAGCTACAGTAAAGTGGAAGGAGTGGAGGGGCTCCAGGAAATCTCAGGGTGTGGGAAAAGAGGGGTTGGCTGCATGAATCACAACTTGGGACTTAGGCCGGCAGGTTCGTGTTAGCCTGGCTGCTGCCCTGGAGCCAGGGACGGAAAGATAAATATCCTCTGAGGGAAGGCGAAGAGGAAATCCAAGAAGGCCCTGAAAAATGGACTCTCAGTGTCATGTACATGGATGGACCTGTGTTTCCTGTATTCCTATTTTCCATTTCTCAGAGCTATGGAGCCAGGCACACCTGATTTGAATCCTGACTCTGCCACGAAACAGCTGTGTTTCCTGGGCACCTGGGTGGCTCAGCTGGTTAAGTGTCTGACTCTTGATTTTGGCTCAGGTCATGATCTCACAGTTCCTGGGTTCCAGCCTCATGGCGGGCTCTGTGCTGACAGTGCTGAGCGTGCTTGGGATTCTCTCTCTCCCCTTCTCTCTGCCCTTCTGCAGCTCGTGTGCTCATCCTCTCTCTCTCTCAAACTTAAAAAACAAAACAAAACAAAACAACCCAAAAAACAACCCACCAGCTATTTCCTTAGGCAAACTGTTTAACCTCCTTAAGACCTGGTTTTCTCATCTGCAAATAGGGTACTCTAGTTTCTACCTTGCAGGGTTGTCTTGAAGATAAACAAGGTATTTTTATAAAGTGAGAAGTCTAGCATATCAAAGGTGATTGATTGATCAGTGATGTACCGCAGCCCCTTCCCTCATTGGCTAGAATATTCTCTTTTCCTAGTGCGAGGCAATGGAGTGAGGGATATTAGTTTTGAACTTAGGTTCTGGAATTATACACCTGGGTTTGAATTCTGGCTCTGCTAGTTGAGAACTGTGTGATCTCATATTAGTCACTTAACTTTGCCAAGCCTCAATTTCCTCAGCTGTGAAACAGGAACAAAAATAGTACTCACTTCCCAGTGCCTAGCACACAAGGAGTATATCTGCTACTATTATTTTTGTCAGATGAAATTGAACTAGAAGATGTTCAATGTCAGGCCCTAAGGCCCCTGATATTTTCCCCTGAGCAGTCATTCTCCATTCTCAACACCGAGAGGACTAGTTCTTCCTACACTTGGTTATATTCTGCATGATTTTCTAAAATTTTTACTGTTGATAGTTCTTCGACTCAGTAAGTTTCAGAAATGCCAAGTTAAACCAAACTCACGAAGTGTCTTGACTTCAGTTTCTCAGAGCATCTAACATGGGAAGCTGCATGTTAGATTGAAGAGCAGAGCTCTTCCCAACCATAGGAGTCAACGAATACTTTATTCCTCTAGGATTACTTTGGAGAATGAACACGAAGGAGCTCTGACCTATGTCAGTGAATACTGCTATCAGCCTGGGGGGCATGTTTGATATCTTGCAGCCTCTTCTCATGGACGGGAGTCCAGAGACCAGGTGTCAAGCCAGGCTACTTACCTACAATAGAGACAGAAGGGAGATCCAACAGGTTCATGGAGGAGTTGCTCCTCAGGCTCTTGTCATCTCTGGGTTTTTCCTCAGGTGCCAGGTGACTGTAGGCAGTGAGGAAGCACAGGGAGACCAGCAGGGTGGTCAGGAATAGGCGGAGGATATTCATCCCTGGAGGCCTGAGTGGGACAGAGAAGGCAGTCAAGTTGGTGGGTCAGGGGTCCTGGCAAGAGGATGTGCCCTCTTGCTTTCCTTGTGTTTCTTTGCGCTGGTGCTCTGACCCCAGTTTGTAAGTATCCCAGTGGAGCCAGAGAAGCAGCAAAGCTTAGGACACGAAAGGGGAGCTGATGAAGGAAGAAGAGAGAAAAAGAAAGATGGAGAGAGGAAGAGAGACAAAGAAAGGAGGGAGATAGAAGCAAAGAGAAAAGGAATGCAGTGCAGTTAGTCTCTGCCATCCTGAAGGGTGGGGTGCTGGGTTTTTTTTAAAAGTCAGTGGCCCCAGGAGACCCCAGGCCTGGGTAGAGTTGTTGAAAGTTCCCAATAGTGCCTCACAGTGGCAGAGATTTTACTATGGTGCCAAGAATGAGGCTCATAAGACTCTCTGAGAAAGATGCAGGGGATAGAGGGCATCTTCAGACAAGTGTGTATGTTGTCACATATGCTGTATTCCCATGCCCAGAGGGAACGAGTGCAGGTATGGTTTGTGTGAGAAGGATGGACCTGTTGACATACGCTAACTGGATTTACTGACCTATTGCTAGCTGGATTTTGATGAAGCAGACGGAGCCCAGAGTGGATTTCTTCCCTCGAATGCCTTCATTTGGCTTAATCAGGGCTGAGAGCTTCAGGAGCGTCTTCATCTTCTCTGAGTGTGGGATCTCCACACCTTACCTGGTCTGCGCATTGTTCCCTCTGGTCTGGGAAAAACCTGAGGCTGCTTTTCCAAAGTTCTCTCTGCCCTGCCATAAAGCATGGTGGGTGAGAAGAGAATAAAGCCATCTGTTCATGCTGGTCCTGCCCACTCTTGGGCCTCCTTACAGCAGCCTGGCAATCTCTAGCCTACCCCTCCCAGCTCTCAGCTTAATAAACTACAATTAATGAAATACAGTTTTTAGAACCTAAGTAATTTAGTGGAGCTAAATTGAAACTAAACTAAACTGAGTCTGGAAAGAGTGAAATCTCAGTGGAATTAATCTTATTTGTGTGTTGGGAGAGGACTAAAAATGAGTGTTCCTTGACGGATCCTGGGGAGCAAGATATATTCTAAAGGTAATATAGGTCCATAATGCCTAGTTGTATTATGATCCTCAGGGATCATATATCTTAATATATATATATATATATTAAGATTTTTGTGGATTTTGGAAAACAAATATCATCTATATACTCTATTAAACCACATACAATGGGTTTGGGAACACCCATAATAAAAT
Organism: Paguma larvata; assembly: GCA_030068075.1. Classification (NCBI taxonomy): domain Eukaryota; kingdom Metazoa; phylum Chordata; class Mammalia; order Carnivora; family Viverridae; genus Paguma; species Paguma larvata. Next base: position 25,240,566 of record CM057844.1, on the reverse strand, counting down.
ATTGATACTTATGCAGCAAAAAGGTGGGGATATTCATAATAAACAGGATAAACGAAGCCTATGAACTGATTTGCATCAATTGAGGATAGGTTTTGTTGCCAAGATACTTCAGGTAAGGGCAGATTTTGTTGCCAAAAAAAAATTAAAAGTGATAGTTTTCAGGGTTTGGGGATTTTGCAATTTCAGATAAAGGACGATAGACCTTACAAACCCTCATTGCTGTTACTACTCAACGTGGGACACCCGCTCCCTGCTATTAATACAGGATAATAATGCTGACAGCAATGACCACCTATGCAATTGTGTTTCTCAAGAGTAATTTGTCCTTCCACTCTAATGGTGAAGGCTGTCCTTTGATCTGTGGTATCACTGATGACAATACCTTCTCTTAAACTCGTCATCTGCTTTAAGTTACTGCTTATGACTTAAGATGAGTTTCTGTTCAGCATGGTGGATATAAAGAATCCAGAAAGGGGAGTCAGGTCACCTGGATGTACCTGTTATTTAAGTGGCTGCATGACCCTGAGCCCATCTGGGCCTCTGTTTTCTTGTTTTCAGCTCAGGTCATGATCTTGTGGTTTCGTGGGTTTGAGCCCCACGTCAGTCTCTGCACTGGTGGTGCAGAGCCTGCTTGGGGTTCTCTCTCTCTCCCTCTCTCTCTGCCCCTCCGCCACGTGTTCTGTCTCTGTCTCTCTCAAAATAAATAAACTTAAAAAAAATTTTTTTAAAAAGAGAGGATAGGACTACATGACTTATTACACATTATGAGGCACAGAGTGGAAACTTAACAAAGATTTGTTTAATGAATGAAAGACTCTTAAGATCTTTCTATTCTAAAATTCTACAAATCAGTGATTTCTGATTCTTGTTTTCTGGGCTTTGGGGCAGGTTAAACAGTTGCATAAAGATTTTGTAAAGGCCACTTGTGTATCCTTAAGAGTCAAGGGATTCGCAAATGCATGAATGTGACTGAATCTGATTAAACTCTGGAAAAGAGGGCATGGAAAGTCATGGCTAAATGCAATTGGCTGTGTACCTCATGAGTATTGTTGATATGTGTGTGTGCATGTGTGTATGTATGTGTGTTAGGCGTGCATACTAGAAGGGCTCTGATTGACAGGATATGGGAAGTAACAGTATCCAGATCATGAGTAGACAGTATATCAGTACAGAGTGCATACTCAGTATACACTGCAGACATCCCCTTAGCTATGGCACCGAGGATAGTCTGATATCTTAATCCTCTAGGGTCAAGGCCTTAGTCCCCAAAGCAAAGGAAAGGATTATAATTTCCCAATAATAAGGAGGGGAAATGACCTAATTGGGACAGAGGTATAGTGAGAGATAAGAACTAAGGAAGGGGTAAAGGCAGCAGAGTCTTCTTGATAAGAGTGAACAGTATTAGTTGCTGACCATACTAGATGTTAAGGAGATGCAGGCCTGACACCCTGCCCTGGGTTTTTCTCGTGGCATCAGTGAGGGGAGCCAGAGTATCTAGGAAGCCAGCAAGCTAGCATTGCAGGGAAGGTGACTGGGCTTTGTTTGTTGTGATAGTGGCTTCTACCAGTCGTGCCAAGCACCGATGGCAAAGGGTATGGGTGTCTGGGTTAAGCTCATCCTTGTGGAGGAAAAAAGTGGCCTGAGGCAAAGCAGTGTTTGGTAGGGCCTCACATGGAAGAGCATCTCATATAGGCCAGTGGTCTACATGATCAGTCTTTTAGAACAAAACATGTACTTGAGAAGAAAGGGAAATTAAAGCAGGAGGGAATCTTAAATTTGAAATTGTTTGCAAAACTTTGCCCATATGTGCATTTGTCTCGGGGAGAAGGTCCATTGCTTTCTCTGGATCCAGAAGTGGGTCTTAGGCCCCTAAAAAGTTCAGAACCCTTTCTTTGCCACTTGAGTGGGGCTTATCCAGAATCACAGGCACATGAGAGCAGAGGACACTGTCATTTTCTTTTTTTTTCTGTTCAGGCAATAATTAAGTCCTATAACTGGGAAAATGCGCTTGTGGGAAGGGGCCTGTCATTCCAGACTAGTGCTGGTATGCCATAAAGAAATATGATAATGAAGCAAACTGAAGAATATAAACACTATGGTCCCATTTGTGAACAAATATCAAAACTCCCTCAAAAGTAAATATGCTTACATATGCAAAGAAAAAAGCATGGAAGGAGACACGTTAAAATTTTTTACATGATTACTTCTTAGGAGTGGAATTAAGGATGGGGAGTGAGGTAGAGAAATGTACTTCTTCATGTACTTCTGTATTTGAATTTTTTTCAAGAATATTATTACCTTGTAATAAAAAATAAAGGATGATAGAAATAATATACCGAATGCTACTTAACATAGCATCAAAGGATTTAAAGAAGATGGATGAAAAGTTATATTTAATTTGTGACAATGAGGCTGTGGAATTTGCAGGACCCTCCTCCCTCTTTGTACCTCAAATTCAAGGTACAGTTTGCTCTCAGCACCTACTGCCCAAGACATAGGGCTTTCTCATAATGTATCATCCTTTTACCCTTCTCTGCCCTGTAACCCTTTCAAAGCCTTTTACCCTTCTGGTTCATCAGCCACTGTTTCTGATATAACAAAACCTGGGATTGCAACACACGATTTTTGTGGTGGTTTTGTTTCTCAGCTGAATTAGCTATACCAAACACTGAAGGTCAGAGCCAGAGAAGAAATATCACTCATTCATAGTTACCTAAGTTCCCTACACCAGATGTGCAGTGGCTGCGTAGGGATCCTACCACCACACACATCTTTGACCCAACTGAGCAGCAGGTGATATACATCCATGACAGGCACCCGGGCTGTGCTCCGCTTAGGAGGCTCCATTAGGGCTATCGGCTAATTCCTTAATGTTCACTAAGGCTTATCAGTGATGATAATTTCTGGGGTAGAATGAGGGTGTCAATTTTTTTTAAAAAGTTTATTTCTTTTTGAGAGAAAGGGAGTGAGCAGGAGAGGGAAACACAGAATCTAAAGCAGGCTCCAGGCTCTGAGCTGTCAGCACAGAGCCCGACACGGGGCCCGAAGTCACAAGCAGTGAGATCATGACCTGAGCCGAAGTCGGACGCTTAACCGACTGAGCCACCCAGGCGCCCCTTGTCAATGTTTTATCTACCTAGTTTTGTCCTAGAATAGCCAGCCAATCAAGCAACAAATGTTTTTTGAATGCCATGGGAAGTCAGTGTTACTGGATCAGGCAGACCTCTGAGAAGGGGAAGAGAAGGAGAAGCAAAGAAAGAAAGGTCCAAAGAACTTTGGGACATGGTGTTAGGAAAGCAGATTTTTCTGTGGGTAGGGGCGGGACACCAAAAGGGAAAAAGGGACTGATGGAAAGATCCTGGAGAAGCTTTGGTCATAAATTTGGCTCACTTCTCAAGACTGCCTCCTTATGAATCGGCCTGAAGAAAGTTCATTGAGGGACTGAACCCAAAATGCCAGGGGATCCTTTAATCAACATCATCCATGACACGTGGGGAAAACATTAGAATGACAAGGCCAACTGAGCATGAGGAATTCACCAACCTCTTAGTTCTTGCTCTGTCTTTGGTTAACCCAGTCCCAGAGGTTCAGCATCCTGCTGAACTGGTAACCAAAACTATGCTAAGCTAAGTCACAAATACTGTTGCTTGGACAACTGTGAATGTCTCTTAACTGATATCCTGTCTCCTTTCTTGTCCTGTTCCATCCATTCCCCCAATAGTAGCCAGAGTGACTGGGGATGAGGGACAGGATTCAAACCAAGTATCACTCTTTGCTTAAAACCTTTCAGAGCTTCCCATTGTTTTTGAAATAAAATAAAAATTTCCTGCAAAGCCCTGTTACTCTCTCTGGACTCATCTAATAGACTCTCTGGCTCAATCACTATATTCTAGACATATTGTACTCCTTTCTGTTCCTAGAATATGCTAAACTATTTCCTAGCTCCTCTCTCTGACCTTGAACTTGATTCCCTAAGCCTTTCATATGGCTAGATCACTGGCAACCTTTGGATCTTTGTACAAATATCACCTCTTTCTTTGACTACTTTATTCAAAAGTGTCCTTTCTCCAGTTTCTGTCTATCCTGTCATCCATTTCTTTCATAGCTCTTACAAATGAGCAATCATCTATGTTTATCTTCATATTGGCTTTCCTTCTCTTGCATAATTTAAACTCCCACAGGGCAGGGACCTTGTTGTCATATTCATTTTGCTACCCTCACTGCTAAGCAATGCCTCGCATATAGCAGGCACTCAATAAATATTTGGTGAATAACTAAATGAATGAATGGGCGAAAAAGAAAACCAACAACAGAAAATCTTCAGGTTCCCTGGTCCCTTCAGGCTAATAGGACAGGTTAAAAGTCAGATTTGATTGTGATTCAATGTCTTTTCCTTGACCTTTTTACTGTCATACTAGGGCTTGGACAAATCTTGAGTTTCATCTACATCCCTTATCTGAGTGCTAGGATAGGACCCTGCCTTTTCTTAATATCTTTGATCTTGTGCTTGACCTAAAAAGGTAAAAGAGATAATTTACTTTGTAGATAAAAGTGCCTGGCAAAGAGGCCATGATGAAGATATAAGAATCATAGGGCTTTAGAACTGGAAGAGACTTTAAGGATCTTGTTCAAGGAACTTAAGCCTGGCAATGCATTAGAATTATCAAGGGAGCTTTTTGCCACCCTGCTCACATTTCTGTGTTAAGATACAATTTACACGCAGTAACACGCACAAACTTTAAGTATCCAGCTTAACGAATTTTAACTTTTATATACACTTATGTAACCACCACTCAGTTCAAGGTATAAAACCCTCCTTTCACTCCTGAAAGTTCCCTTGTGCCTCCTTTTGGTCAATATCCATTTTTACCCCTCAGAGGTAACCTCTATTCTGACTCCAACCACCATAGATCTTTTTTTTTTCTGGTTTTTGTACTCATAAAAATTGAATCATACTGAATGAAATCTTTTGTGTCTGACATTTCTTTCGCTGAACATTTAAAAAAAATTTTTTTAACATTTATTTATTTTTGAGAGACACAGAGACAGAGCATGAGCAGGGGAAGGGCAGAGAGAGAGGAAGACACAGAATCCGGAGCAGGCTCCAGGCTCTGAGCTGTCAGCACAGAGCCCGACGTGGGGCTCGAACTCACAAACCGTGAGATCATGACCTGAGCCGAAGTCGGCCACTTAACCAACTGAGCCACCCAGGCGCCCCTCGCTGAACATTTTTGAGGTTTTATCCACTTTGTTGTGCACATTAAGTGGTTTGTTCTTTTTTTTCTTTATTATTATTGCTGATTAGTATTTTATTTTAAATATACCACATTTGTTTATCCATTCTCTTGGGTGCTTTTGCAAGGAGTAAATCAAAACCTTGTTCTAGGCCACTGAATCTGAATATCTAGGAATGAAGCCTGGGAGATTTATTTTAAAAAATTTCTTTAAGTTTAGTTATTCATTTCAATAAAGACAGAGAGAGCAAGTGGGGAAGGGGCCAGAGGGAGAAGGAGAGAGAGAGAATCCCAAGCAGGCTCTGCACCATCAGCACAGAATCCAATGCGGGGCTCGAACTCACGAAACCTGAGACCATGAACTGAGCCGAAACCAAGAGTTGGACGTAACCAACTGAGCCACCCAGGCGCCCCCTAGGAGACATATTTTTAATAAGATTCCAGGGAACTGCGATGCACAGCCACGTGTGAGAAACATTAGTTTTGTCCATCTACCTTGGTTCTATAGATAAGAAAACTGAGGCTCAGAGTAGGAAAGTTTCCTAAGCAGACACTTGAATCAGTAAGAGACAAGGATAGAACTTCTTCCATCAGGCTGCTCTTTGTGCTGTAAGAAACTCAAACTGCTAATTAGTGACAGAGGCAGGGACGTAAATCATAATAGCTTCCATTTATTGAGTACCTGTTCTATGCTAGACTCTGCTCTAGGCCTGTTACGTACATCACTCCTCTTAACTAACTACATATCATAGCTGAGGAAACTGAAACCCAGAGCAGCCCAAAGGACAGAAGTAGTGAGTGCAGAGAGGAGTCAATCCTAAGTCTGCCTGATTTGAGTCACACAAGAAGGTTGGTACCTTTTCCTGAAGTGGAAAGGAGAAAAACGACAAACTCCTTGGTTTGGTGGCCTACCATCCTGGCTCAGTCCAGCTCGCCAAGGTAGAAATGAAAAACAAAACAAAACCAAACCGTATTTACCCTGCTTTTCACACCCTGGTTTTAGAACTCCTTCAGTTCGGTATACTCAATACTCCATTAGTGGAAGTTGCTGACTGTCAGATTGATTAACAATGTTCCGGCTAAGGAGAGGGTGAAGTGTTTGCTTGATCACTAGCTCTTCCTTCTCTACTGACAAATCTCTGCACAGGGGTGGGGACTACAAATACTGCCAGGGAGCCTGCAGGGATGGCTCCCCACACATCTGGGAAGCAAGTTTCCCAAAGTGGGGAGGGTCCTGACTCTTTCATCAGGGAGTAAACTGACCCAGCTATCAGGAACTGGAATGAGTCAGAGACACATCTGCTAGCTGAGATGTTGAACCTGGAGTCCTGAGGGTCTGGCAAGCTCTGTTTTTCAATAATGAGGGAGTCTGGGAAGTTTAAGGGAAGTGCCAGCTGAGGAAAATAGAGACTTCTCTTATGTTGCTGGTAGGATTGAGGGAGCAGGATGGGAAACGATGGGGAAGGAGAGAAGAAAACTTGTGGATGTTGACAAAGACTCTCTCCCTGACCAAACTTGAGACTTCTCTGAGACTTCTCAACAAGGCCTCAGTCTTGGCCCTCATTCTGTCTTTGTCCTGCCTAGCACAGTTTTAGCAAGAATCCTGTCAATTTAGGGGTGCCTGGGTAGCTCAGTCAGTTGAGTGTCTGACTCTTGATTTTAGCTCAGGTCATGATTTCAAAGTTGGTGGGATAGAGCCTCGCATTGGGCTTTGCACTGACAGCACAGATCCTGCTTGGGATTTCCTCTCCCTTCTCTCTTTGTCCCTTCCCTATGCACATGTGCTCTCTCACTCACTCTCCCTCAAAATAAATACATATTAAAAATAATTAAAAAAAGAAAAGTGTCAATTTAGTGAGAATCTTCTTGCCCTTGATATCTGAGTTCCTCATTCCCCACTTTAAAAAATGTTTATTTATTTATTTTGAGAGAGAGAGAGAAGAGAGCACATGTGGGGAAGGGGCAGAGAGAGAGAATCCTTAGTAGAGGAGGGGAAGAGAGAGAGGGAGAGAGAGAATCCCAAGCAGACTCCTCAGTGCAGTGCCCCAGGTGTGGCTCAGTCTCACAACAGTGAGATTGCTACCTGAGACAGATATCAAGAGTAGGGAGACTTAACTGATTCAGCCACCTAGTCCTCCACCCCTTTGATGTATTTTTGCCTTTAGCAAGAATCCTGTTAGGTAAGGTTAGCAAGAATTCCCCCTATCTTTGATGTACCCTTTTAGTAATTTTCCATCTACTGACCCTTACTCTGCTCGTTGGCTATGAATCCCCAACTATCTTTGCTGTATTCGGAGTTGAGCCTGACCTCCATCCCTTATTGCACTATCCCTATTGAAAGAGTCCTGAATAAAGTCTTCCTTACATTTAAGAATTTTTTCTTTAACAATACCAAAACAATTTGATTTCTTGGGCTGTTTCTATATACACAAATTTGATTATTATGACTGAACTGACTAGTTTAATGTTTATGCCTAACAGATACCAAATAGAATAATATTCTTTTTTTTTTAATGTTTTTATTTATTTTGAGAGAGAGAGAGAGAGAAAGCACAAGCAGGAGGGGCAGAGGGAGAAACAGAGAGAAACACAAGCAGGTTCCATGCTCAGCACAGAGCCTGACATGGGGCTCAACCCCATGACCATGGGATTGTGACCTGAGCCAAAATCAAGAGTCAGACACTCAATCAACTGAGCCACCCAGGCTCCCCCAAACTGAATAATATTCTAATGGGTGGTTTTGGTCTTAGGTGGACAGTCTGCTTCAGGATTCTTCTTCTGAGATCAAGAACCATGTAGGAGGCCTAGCATCTCCCTAGGGGCCCTGAGTTGGAATTTGAGAGAAGGCTTAAGGCTGTGTTCCTCCTCAAGAAGCTAAGGACACAAATCATTCAGGCAGCTGCTTGTAAGCATGAAATGTCTTCATGTTCTGAAATAGGGGTCAGAGTCCAGGCTTCTCAGATATTCGTTCCCATAGTATACAAGGAATATAATGCTTACAGGAGCTGCTAAAATGATTACTTTGATCTCCTGACATTATCATTCCCTACAGGCTGATTTAGTGCTCATCACTCAACAAGACTTCAGTGGGGACTTCCCTGAATTTGTTTTTGTCCTCCAGAAACCGTTTCTTTCCCATTTCTTTGCCCTAGACTATGCTGTCTTCTGATCTTCTAAATTCCTTCGACTTGGGGCACATTCTGTACTCAACAAGCATGGCCAGAAGCTAGGCTGATGGTTTTGCTACAGCTCTCAACAACTTTATAGCAGATAGAAGAGAAGAGGCTTTGATGTCAAATGAAATTTTCTGCAGGAAAGGATCAAGGCAGAACCAAGGAAATACAGCCGAGCAAATCTTAAGAGTATGTATGTATTAGTTCCGAGAGAAGGTAGAAAAAATTCTGAACAGATGCCTGTGCAAGGGTTTCTGGAGTGGGTCAAGATCTCCTGATCCCACAAAGTCCTCCAAAATAATCAAAGAAAACCAAAAGTGCCTCCAGCATGCCATTCCTTCTAGCATCTCGCCAATGAAAATGACAGAACAAATGTCCAATGTTGCTGAAGTGGAGAAAATACATCCACAATTGAAAATAGTAACCTGAGCTTTTCTCGTAGGCAATAAAATGGGTCAAAATGGGCATCTACTCTGAAGTCTCGAATATTTGGAAAGGAAAAAGGAGGCTTTTCCATAAATGGAATTTTGGTTGTCTGTTTTGGCTCTCCCAGACATGAAATGAACCAGTTCTACACAGGCAGATTGAGTCCAGATCCTCAATTCTGCTCTGTGAGAATCATTAGAAATCTGATACGACAAGTGACTTTCTGAAGACATTTATGGAAGTGCTAAAATTTTACTCTGGAGTTAGAGTTGAGATTTTGGAGTAGTTCTTTCTAAGGAATTTTTATTAATTGATTAATTAATTAATTAATTAATTAATTTTTTACTGCTGGAAAATAGAAAAAGCAAAGTAACAAGTTACTAGTTAGCAGAAGGTAAATTTCTTTCTTTATGCTAAACTCCTAACTACTCTGACCCATAAAGTGAAACTAATTTGTTTAGCTTTCCTGAAAACCAGGAAATAAGGGTTGACTAAGAGGTTCTTTATTTTTTTTTAAATGTTTATTTATTTATTTTTGAGAAAGAGAGAGCATGAGCAAGGGAGGAGCAGAGACAGAGGGAGAGAGAGAATCCCAGGCAGGCTCTGTGCTGTCAGCATGGAGCCAGATACAGGGCTCGAACCCACAAACTGCAAGATCATGACCTGAGTCGAAGTCGGGCACCCAATCCTAACTGAGCCACCTAGGTGCCTCAACTAAGAAGTTCTTTAAACTTTCCAAAGTAACAGCAGCTTCAGAACTCACTCTGAAAGCATATTTAAGTTGCCAACTAAACTCCATACATTTCCCCTGAAGGAACAGAGGCCAAAGGAACTTTGTTTCTGATCTTACAGCAGAAGACGCTTATTGCTTGCTTGTCTCTAATTTCAAAGACAAGTAATTTCAAAGACAAGAACAAGAAAACCACCAATCATATTACAAAAATTATTCCAAACTTCACTCCCTCTCGCAGGCAGGAAGATTCTCACGGATGCACAACTCATTGCAAGAAGAAATGTTTCATCAGGTGAAAAGCAGCAGTAAGCGAACCAGGCTAGGATTTACAAGAGAAGCAAAAGTAAATGGTAGCATTTATTTTAGAGAAGATCTCTAGCAACTCAGGTCATTTGAAACTTAGACCCTGAGAAGATGGGATCTCTGCAGGCAGCAGAAGAAAAGTGTTTTCCTCCTACTTACAGTGCCCTTTATCATCAGCCTCTGTAACTAAGAGAAGCTGAAGCTGAGCGTCTTCCACGTCACGTCCTCAGGCAGCAGAGGCGAGATGTGTTGCAGTGAGGTTTTTAAAAGACCTGGGGAGCTCCCGGCAGCTGGTTTTCCATCTCATCCTTTTGCTTTCAGCCAAGCAAAGACTGTGCCTTCATATTCATCCTGGTGGCCACAAGGATGTCTAATATCCCTATATTTGTTGTCTGGTTTCTGTATATTTTTCTTCAGTCTTGGAATTGGAATTGGTGTTGACACTGAAGTTAGGAGAAGTTGAAAAGGAAGTGGTTGTGCTGAGAATACTCATGGGCAAGATTTAATGGAATTTACTTCAGAATGGATCCCAGGAGATAGAACGAAACTTTGGCCTGAGGGCTTAACCTGGAAAAACAAATCCTGCCAGAGAAGGGTTTAATTCAGCTTCTTTCAGAAATTCTGGGTGGGCTAAGGAGCACTTGGTTGAGAGGTTAAACCCTAGATGGGCAGATTGCTGAGGCTTAGCTTGTCTTATTAGTAAAATTTCTTTGGAGACTTTCAATATTGGTCTCATAATTTTCAAATTTCTATGTAAATTTTCATCAGTTGAAGGCTCTGGCCCTCTGCTGGCTTTGTAGGTTATTAGGTAGCCGCTCTCTTCCTCTCCTTATTGACTTGAGTTTTACTTGAACAAACTAGAATTACAAGGTCACAATTTATGGCCCCCTGGGTGATGTGAAGCTTAGAGGCTCTGTAGATGGGAGCACCTTAATATACATCCCTGCAGCAAGCATTATCTGTTTTTGTGGGGATGGCAGTGGAAGAGCGTGATAGGAAGGGGCACAGTTCTACACTGATTTATCCTTATTTCTTGTTTCTCTGTATTTAAAATTCCAGTATAGCTAACATGCAGAGTTATATTAGTTTCAGGTGTAGATGTCTATACATTCCTCAGTACTCAGCAAAATAAGTGTACTCAATCCCCTTCACCTGTTTTACCCATCCCTCCACCTACCTTCTCTCGGGTAACCAGCAATTTGTTTTCTATAGTTAAGGGGTTGTTTTTTTGGTTTTTCTCTTTTTTTGTTTGTTTTGTTTCTTAAATTCCACATATGAGTGAAATCATATGGCATTTGTCTCTCTCTGACTGACTTATTTCTCTTAGCATTATACTCTCTAGCTGCATCCATGTCGTTGCATCCATGTTGTTGCAAATGGCAAGATTTCATTCTTTTTTTATGGTTGAGTAATACTCTGTCATATATATATATATGTGTGTCACATCTTCTTTACCCATTCATGTATCAGTGCACACTTGGGTTGCTTCCATAATTTGGCTATTATAAATAATGCTGCAATAAACATGGGGATACAATATCCTTTCAAGTTAGTGTTTTTGTATTCTTTGGGTAAACAGCAGTGGAACTATTAGATTATATGGTAATTCCATTTTTAATTTTTTTGAGGAACCTCCATACTTTTTTCTACAGTGGCTGCCCCACTTTCATTCCCACCAACAGTGCACAAGGGTTCCTTTTTCTCTACATCCTCTCCAACACCTCCTGTTTCTTAAGTTTCGATTTTAGCCACTCTGATAGGAACAAGGTGATATCTCATTGTGGTTTTGATTTGCATTTCTCTGATGATGAGCATCTTTTCATGTGTCTGTTGGCCATCTGTATGTCTTCTTTGGAAAAATGTCTGTTCATGTCTTCCACCTATTTTTTTTACTGTTTATTTACTTTAATAATTTTTTTTAACATTTATTTATTTTTGAGAGACATAGAGACAGAGCGTGAGCAGGGGAGGGGCAGAGAGAGAGGGAGACACAGAATCAGAATCAGGCTCCAGGCTCTGAGCTGTCAGCAAAGAGTCCAATGAGGGGGTCGAACTCACAGACCGTGAGATCGTGACCTGGGCTGAAATCAGACGCTTAACCGACTGAGCCACCCAGGCGCCCCCGTTTATTTATTTTAGAGAGAGAGAGACACACACAGAGTGTGAGTGGGGGAGGGGCAGAGAGAGAGGGAGACACAGAATCCAAAGCAGGCTCCAGGCTTTGAGCTGTCAGCACAGAGCCCGACGTGGGGCTTGAACTCACGAACCGCGAGATCGTGACCTGAGCCGAAATCGGACGCTTCACCGAGACTGAGCCACCCAGGCACCCCATTCTGCCTATTTTTTAATTGGATTTTTTTTCCTTTTCGGTGTTAAGTTGTATAAGTTCTTTATATATTTTGGATACTAAACCTTTATCATATATGTCATTGCAAATACGCTCTCCCATTCCCTTTTAGTTTTGTTGGTTGTTTCCTTCGCTGTACAGAAGCTTTTTATTTTGATGTAGTCTCAATAGTTTATTTTTGCTTCTTTCCCTTGCCTCAGAAGACATATCTAGAAAAGCGTTGCAATGGCAATGCCAGAGAAATTACTGCCTGTGCTCTCTTCCAAGAATTTTATAGTTTCAGGTCTCACATTCAGGTTCTTAATCCATTCTGAGTTTATTTTTGTGTATGGTATAAGAAAGTGGCCCAGTTTCATTCTTTTCTTTTCTTTCCCCTCAAGTTTTTATTTCAATTCCCTCTAGTTAACATACAATGCAATATTAGTTTCAGGTGTAGAATTTAATGATTCATCACTTACATACAACACACGGTGCTCATTCCAAGTGCTCTCCTTAATAGCCATCACCTACTTAACCTATCACCCCGCCCATCTCCCCTCCAATAACCATCAGTTTGCTCTCTATAATTAAGACTCTGCTTCTTGGTTTGCCTCTCTTTTTTCCCCACTGTGTTCATTTATTTTGTTTCTTAAGTTCCACACATGAGTGAAATTATATGGTATTTGTCTTTCTCTGACTTATTTCGCTTAAGATAATACTCTTTAGCTCCATCCATGTCATTGCAAATGGCAAGATTTCACTCTTGTTTATGGATGGGTAATATTCTATTGTGGATATATATACCACATCATCTTTATCCATTCATCAGTCAATGGACATTTGGGCTCTTTCCATAATTTGGCTATTGTAAATAATGCTGCTATAAACATTGTGGTGCATGTACCCCTTCAAATCAGTATTTTTGTATCCTTTGGGTAAATATTGAGTAGTGCAATTGCTGGATTGTAGGGTAGTTCTATTTTCAACTTTTTGAGGAACCTCCATACTGTTTTCCAGAGTGGCTGCACCAGTTTGCATTCCCAACAACAGTGTAAGAGGGTTCCCTTTTCTCCTCATCCTCTTAAATGCTTGTTGTTTCTTGTGTTGTTTTCAGCCATTCTGAATGATGTAAGATGATATCTCATTGTAGTTTTGATTTGTATTTTCCAGATGATCAGTTATGTTGAGGATCTTTTCATGTGTTTGTTAGGCATCTGTATGTCCTTTTTGGAAAAATGTTTATTCATGTCTTCTGTCCATTTTTAACTGGATTATTTGTTTTTTGGATTTATTTGTTTATAAGTTCTTTATATATTTTAGATACTAACCCTTTATCAGATATGCCACTTGCAAATATCTTCTCCCATTCTATAGGTTGCCTTTTAGTTTTGTTGATTATTTCCTTCACTGTGCAGCTTTTTATTTTGATGAAGTCCCAATAGTTTATTTTTGCTTTTGTTTCACTTACCTCAGGAGACATATCTAGTAAGTTCTACTGCCCATGTTAAAAAAGGTTACTGCCTATGTTCTCCTCTAGGATTTTGATCAATTCCTGTCTCACATTTAGGTTTTTAATCCATTTTGAATTTATTTTTGTGTATGCTGTAAGAAAGTGGTCTGGTTTCATCCTTTTGCATGTAGTTGTCTAGTTTTCCCAACACCATTTGTTGAAGAGACCGTCTTTTTCCTGTTGCATATTCTTGCATCCTTTGTCAGAGATTAACTGACCATATAATCATGAGTTTATTTCTGTGCCTTTTATTCTGTTCCATTGATTTGTGTGTGTGTGTGTGTGTGTGTGTGTGTGTGTGTGTGTATTTTTTAATCTTTTTTTTTTTAATTTTTGAGAGAAAGCGTGAGTGGGGGAAGGGCAGAGAAAGAGGGGGACAGAAGATCGAAAGCAGGCTCCACAATGACAGCAGCCAGCCAGATGTGGGGCTCGAACCACGAACCATGAGATCACGACCTGAGCCAAAGTCGATGCTCAACTGACTGAGCCACCCAGGCGCCCCTATGTGTATATTTTTGTGCCAATATAACTTGAAACCTGGAATTGTGATACCTCCAGTTTTGTTTTTCTTTTTCAAGATTGCTTTGGCTAATCAAGGACACTTGTGGTTCCATACACATGTAAGGATTGTTTGTTCTAGTTCTGTGAAAAATGCTGTTGGTATTTTGATAGGGAATGCTTTAAAACTGTAGATTGCTTTGGGAAGTATAGATGTTTTAACAATATTTGTTTTTCCTATCCATGAGCATGGAATACTTTCTATTTATGTCATCTTCAATTTCTTTCATCAGTGTTTTATAGTTTTCAGAGGACAGTTCTTTCACTTCCTCGGTTAAGTTTATTCCTAGATATTTTGTTCTTTTTGATGCAATTGTAAATGGAATTGTTTTCTTAATTTCTTTTTCAGCTACTTCATTATTAGTGTATAGGAAAGCAATAGATTTCTATACATTGATTTTGTAGCCTACAGCCAAATTAATTGATCAGTTCTAGTTGTTTTTTGGTGTAGCCTTTAGGGTTTTCCATTTTAGTATCATGTCATCTGCAAATAGTGAAAGTTTTACTTTTTCCTTACCAATTTGGATATCTTTTATTTTTCTGTGACTGCTGTGGCTAGGACTTCAAGTACTATGCTGAATAGAAGTGGTGAGAGTAGACATCCTTGTCTTGTTCCTGATCCCAGGGGAAAAGCTCTCAGTTTTTCACCATTGAGAATGATGTTGGTTGTGGGGTTTTTCATATATGGCCCTTATTATGTTGAGGTATGTTCCCTCTAAACCTACTTTGCTGAGGGTTTTACCATGAATGGATGTCGTGCTTTGTCAGATGCCTTTTCCTGCATCTATTGAAATGATCATAAGGTTTTTATGCTGTATATGGTGTATCACGTTGATAGATTTGCAAATATTGAATCAGGCTTGCCTCCCAGGAATAAATCCCACTTGATCATGATGAACTTTTTTTTTTTTTAATGTATTGTTGGCTTTGGTTTGCTAATATTTTGTTGAGGAGTTTTTGCATCTGTGTTCATCAGAGATATTGGCCTGTAGTTACCTTTTTCTGTAGTGTCTTTATCTGGTTTTGGGGTCAGGGTAATGCTGGCCTCATAGAATGAATTTGGAAGACTTCTTTCCTCTTCTATTGTTTGGAATAGTTTGAGAAGAATAGGTATTACCTCTACTTGAATGTTGGGTAGAATTCACCTGTGAAGCCATCTTGTCCTGGACTTTTGTTTGTTGGGAGTTTTTTGATTACTGATTCAATTTCATAGCTGGTAATCAGTCTGTTAAAATTTTCTATTCTTTCTGATTCAGTTTTGGGAGGTTATGTGTTTTTAGGAATTTATTTCTTCTAGGTTGTCCAATTTGTTGGGATATGATTTTTCATAATATTCTCTTATAATCCTTTGTATTTCTGTGGTGGCAGTTATTATTTTTCCTCATTGATTTCTAATGTTTATTTATTTTGAGAGAGAGAGAGAGAGAGAAATCACGAGTGGGAGAGGAACAGTGAGAGCGGGACAGGGAAAGAATACCAAGCAGGCTCCACTCTCAGTGCGGAGCCTGATGTGGGCCTTGATCTCATGACCGTGAGATCACGATCTGAGCCAAAATCAAGAGTTGGATGCTTAACTGACTAAGCCACCCAGGCGCTCCTCTCCTCTTTCATTTCTGATTTTGTTTGAGTCCTCTCTCTCCTTTTTATTTATTTTTATTTTTTTGTTAAGTCTGGCTAAAGGTTTATCAAGTTTGTTGAAAACAGATTTCATTGCCTGTTCTATTGTGTTTTTTTGTTTTCGTTTTTTGTTTTGTTTTGTTTTAGTTTCTTTCTATTTTGTTTATTTATGCTCTAATCTTTATTAGTGTCTACTGGTTTGGGGTTTTGTTTGTTGTTTTTCTGGCTCTTTTAGATGTAAGGTTAGGTTGTTTATTTGAAAATTTTCTTGCTTCTTGAGGTGAGCCTATATTTCTATAAACTTCCCTCTTAGAATAGCTTTTGCTGTATCTCACTGATTTTGGACCATTGTGTTTTCATTTTTATTTGTTTACATATATTTTTTATTTCCTCTTTGATTTCTTGATTGATCCATTCATTGTTTAGTAGCATATTATTTAACCTCCATGTATTTGTGCCTTTTTCGTATTTTTTTCTTGTGGTTGATTTCTAGTTTCATAGTGTAGTGGCCAGAAAAGATGTATAGTATGACTTTGATATTTTGAATTTGTTGAGACTTGATTTGTGGCCTACTTAGTGATCTATTCTGGAGAATGTTTCATGAGCACTTGAAAAGAATGGGTATTCTGGTGTTTTAGGATGGAAGATTCTGAATATATCTGTTAGATCCATCTGGTCCAATGTGTCATTCTAAGCCACTGTTTCTTTGTTCATTTTCTGTTTGGATAATGCGTCCATTGATGTAAGTGGGGTGTTAAAGTACCCTACCATTCTTGTTTTTACTACTTTATGTTTGTTATTAACTACTTTGTGTATTTGGATGCTCCCATGCTGGGTGCATAAATATTTATAATTATTAGAACTTCTTTTTGGATTATTCCCTTTACGATTATGTAATGTTTTTCTCTGTTTCTTGTTACAGACTTTGTAAAGTGTATTTTGTCCAATATAAGTATTGCTCCCCTGGCTTTCTTTACGTATCCATTTGTATGATAGATTTTCTCCATCTGTTCACTTTCAATCTGCATGTGTTGACTTGTCCTTATTTTTAAGAGCCTACTTCTTTTTGGTGGTTTGTAGAGACAGGGACAATTGGAAAGAGAAATGAATAATCAGGAGACCTGGATTCCAGCTCAGACTTCATTACTTTCTTGCTGTGATTCTGGGAAAGTCACCTAAACTGTTTGAAGCTATTATCTCATCTGCCTAATACCCTGAGCCAAAAAGAGGATTAAATGTGATTATGTAGATATTTTGAAACTAGGAAGCACTTCACAAATGTGAATGTTTTCTTTTCATCTATTACATGACCCACCAAGTAAATGCTTCAGATAAATAAGTAATATTTATATGGAGTTGGGAGGAAAGAGCAATGTCCTCTATTTGATGAACATTAGGTAATGGGAATAGAGGTTTATAGCAGATGAAGCTAAGTGGGAAAGAAGAAGAAAAAGGAGCAAAAAAAAAGGAGAAAAGATATCAAATTCCTAGAGAAAACTTTGGTTCTGGTGTTGACTGGGACTTACAGCCCTAAAATATAATCCTCTTTGAGTATGGAGCAATGGAATGTAAGTGAACAATTAAAAATTATTTCCTTAAAATTAATTACTTAAAAGTAACTGCCAATAGGAAAAACACAAGTTGTCCAGCAGGAAAAAACCATGAAACTTCAAGGGAAATTCAGGAGGTAAAACAGATTGTATTAGAATGGAAGGATGTGGGTAAGGGTGGTGTTGAGGATGGAGAGGGTCCTGCAAGTCTGGGGACCTGGCTCCTGCTACTGACTCCCAGGAGGCCCTTGAAAAAACAGATTAACTCCAAATCCTAAATGAGGAAATTAAACCAGATGATCTTTAGAAAGAAATCATCTTTGGGGCACCTGGGTGGCTCAGTCGATTAAGTGTACAACTTTGGCTCAGGTCATGATCTCGCAGTTCGTGAGTTTGAGCTCCATGTTGGGCTCTGTGCTGACAGCTCAGAGCCTGGAGCCTGCTTCAGATTCCGTGTCTGCCTGTCTCTCTGCCCCTTCCCTGTTCATGCTCTGTCTGTCTCTCTCTGTTTCTCTCTCTTTCAAAAGTAAACACACATTAAACAACAACAACATGGGGCGCTTGAGTGGCTCAGTTCGTTAAGCATCAGACTTTGGCTCAGGTCATGATCTCACTGTTTGTGGGTTCGAGCCCCGCTTCAGGCTCTGTGCTGGCAACTCAGAGCCTGGAGCCTGCTTCAGATTCTGTGTTTCCCTCTCTCTCTGCCCTTCCCCTGCTGTCTCTCTCCCTCTCCAAAAAATATACATTAAAAAATAAAAAACAAAAGGTTACCGTGCATGACCTTGGACAAGTCACATAAACTGTATTATATTCACTCATGCGCTCACCACAGATGTTAATATTTTCTCCATATTTACTTCAGGTTTTTTGTTTGTTTATTTGCTTTTTTAAGTAGGCTCCACACATGGGGCTTAAATTCACAACCCTGAGCTCAAGAGTAGCATTGAGCCAGCCAGGTGCCCTGCTCCAGCTTTTAAACAAAGCAATAGAGGGGCGCCTGGGTGGCTCAGTCGGTTGGGCGGCCGACTTCAGCTCAGGTCATGATCTCGCGGTCTGTGAGTTCGAGCCCCGTGTCAGTGAGTTCGAGCCCCGTGTCAGGCTCTGTGCTGACGGCTCGGAGCCTGGAGCCTGCTTCCGATTCTGTGTCTCCCTCTCTCTCTGCCTTTCCCCTGTTCACACTGTGCCTCTATGTCTCTCAAAAATAAATAAACATTAAAAAAAAATTTAAACAAAGCAATAGAATATTATAAATATAGCTCCCCATTAATTTCTCCTCCTTCCCCCATAGGTAACCACTATCCTGAGTTGGTGAGTACCATTCCCATTAATATGTTTATACTTCTATATATATGCTTTTGTAAAAACACAGGGATGTTTTGAGGATTCAAAACATTTACATAAATGGTTTCATACCGTATGGGTCCTTCTGCATCTTGATTTTTCAGTAATATCATACAATTGAGAAGCAATATATCCTGATGATGAAGCACCAAGATTTCAGGGCAGACAGCCTGGGCTTATATCCTATTTGGATGATCTTGGTTAAGTTGCTCAACCTCTTTGAGCCTCACTTTCCCCCTATGTAGAATAAGGATAGTAATATAATAACATTATAGGGTTTCTGTGAGAATTAAATAAGTTAAAACATAAAATAATGCCTGCATATAGTAAGCACTATGTGTTTGCTACTATTATTTGAGATTTACCTATGTGGATAGTTAAAATTTTAGTTCATTCACTTTAACTTTAGTATAATAGTTCCTACAGAGGGGCAGTTAGGTCAGTGGCCATCCTTGAATATAATTTCTTGGTGTATAGGTGTGAGAATTTCTCTAGGGAATTTAGCTGATCTCCTTTAGGTCTGATCCAGCTCTAAAATGTTATGAACAAACAAGAGTCTGTTATGATCTAATGGACTCAGACTTATTCCCACCTTTGTAGACCTCCTAGATATGGTGATTTAACAACTAAATGTCTATCGTCTATTTATTTTAGCTGAAAACCAAGGGGAAAATAAACAGAAAATTCCCTTAATATTGTTCTGTTTATATTTGAATTGTCAAGATTAATTGTTTGCTTGTTTTATGATATCCTGTTTTCATTAAATTCATGAATGCTCAAAGATAAGTAAAAGTCTGTTTATATTTCCACAGTGCTTTTGATCTGCTTATCAGAAACTTAGAATTACTCAACATTAATCTATAAAATCAATACTTGTAATCAAAACATAATGATCACTCCTCACAGTAAACTATGAAGAGAACACAATAAATAGTATCTTACATTTTTTTAGTCATTTATTCATTCTAAGAACACTAATACTTATGTTATATATTACCATATGCATATTAAGAAGCTTTTTACCATAAAATGAATAAATATTTAAGATAATTTGAAAATACTGTATTTACAACTATTGATTCTGACTTCAGGCTATAAATATTCTTTTCAAGAGGAGACTTTCTAGGGGTTCCTGGCTGGTTCAGTCAGTAGAGCATGGAATCTTGCTCTACTGGATCTTGAGTTCGAGCCCCATGTTGAGTGTAGAGATTACTTAAAAATAAAATCTTTAAAATAAAAAAGAGGAAGCATCGTATTTGCTTTTCTACCATTCCAACTCTTCAAAGGCAGAAGAGTATGTTGAATGAACAAGTGCCAGAAAACATTGAGCTTGAACTTGAGCTCTGCTAGTTGTATAGTTTTGGGCGAATTAGTAAAACTCTCTGACTCTGTCATCTGAAAATGGCATTATTGTGAGAAATTCATTCATTTAACAAATACTTATTAAGCGCCCATAAACAGTTCCATGTACAGTGCCAGGCACATAATAGTTGCTTAATAAGTATTAAGTTCCTTCTCTTTCTCAAAGTTGGTTGAGGTCTTACAGATATCTTCTGATGCATTATACCATGAGTTTTTTTTTTTTAATTTTTAAATTGTCTTAATTTTACACTTGATCTTAGCTAAAAGTCCAAGAAGCGATTTTTTTTTTAATTTGAGAGAGAGGCAGATGGAGAGAGAGAGCAAGTCTTAAGCAGGCTTCATCCTGGGTGCAGAGTCCAATGCAGGGCTAGATGCCAAGACACTGGGATCATGACCTGAGCTGAAATCAAGAGTCACTCAACTGACTGAGCCATCCAGGCACCCTGGGTTTTTTTTAAATTGCTCTTTGTTCAAGTATAGATAAACTCTCTTTCCAAGAATATTGACATTTCAATTAGTTTTGAGGACACTCACAGTTTCCTACATTGAGTCAAATTGAGTGACTCCTCTTTCAGGAGGCTATTGGCTAGTTTTCACAGAAGGGCTATAATGTAGGTGACTGGATAACTTGTAATAAATGTGGGTTTTGAAAGTTCAAGATCAAGGGTCATACCACAGGGTTGTGAAGGCCTGCTGAAGGGATGCTTGTGAACTGTTTCTAAAAACTCTGAAATGTTGACGTATTGCACATTTTTTCCAGGAGAGCCTCAACAAGCTATTGGACTGCCTCATTATATATATAGTTCCTTGTGTGGGGTGAACTAGGCATAGACCATGTGGCCTGCCTGTGGTGGTGATGGCACTATTTCTGCACCATATCTAGAAATGACTGGAATAGTTGTGGTTTTTTGTTTTTTTTGTTTTTTTTGCAGTTTATTTATTTATTTTGAGAGAGAGAGAGAGAGAGAGCACGGGAGAGAACAGGGGAGGAGCAGAGAGAGAGGGAGATACAGAATCCAAAGCAGGCTCCAGGCTCTGAGCTGTCAGCACAGAGCCCGATGCGGGGCTCGAACCCACAAACTGTGAGATCGTGACCTGAGCTGAAGTCAGATGCTTAACCGACTGAGCCACCCAGGCACCCCTGGTATAGTTGTTTTTTTAAAGTTTATTTATTTTGAGAGAGAGAGAGAATGCATGTGTGTGTGTAAGCCGGTGAGTGGCAGAGAAAAAGGAGAGAGAGAATCCCGCTATCAGCAGAGTCCCACAGGGGGCTCTATCCCATGAACCATGAGATCATGACCTGAGCCAAAATCAAGAGTTCGATGCTGACCTGACTGAGCCATTCAGTCACTACTGGAATAGTTTTTCTGGGGGCAAGACTGCCTCTGAGAGTCATACCTATCTGTCCTGAGTTGGAATAAAGTGGGTTTGAGAGGTGAGGCCTGAACTTCCCTTACAGGGGCAAGAGCCTAAGTGCCTAGGTGGCTCAGTAAAAGTGTTTGACTCTTGATTTTGGCCTCAGATTGTGATTTCATGATTGTGAGATAAAGTCTGGGGTTGGGTTTCACACTGGGTGTGGAGTCTGCTTGGGATTCTCTATCTGCCCCTCTTCTCTCAAAATAACTAAACATTAAAAAATATAAAAAATAAAATAGAATTTAATATTTTCAATTATCTATTTAGAGTTCTTAATATTTAAATCTTTAGTCAAATTAGGACTAATTTTTGTATATAGTATAAACTAGGAATATAACTTTTCCCATATCATAACAATTGTCCCTACACAATTTATTTTTTATACTTTAAAAATAAATATTTTAATCATATATTTATATCAAAATAGATCACTTTTTGTGGTCTTATTCTAAGTCAAATTTCCAAACATCATTAACTTTACTTTTTTTTCCTCTATCATTTTTTTAAATTTAAATTTTAGTTAACATACAGTGCAATATTGGTTTCAGAAGCAGAATTCAGTTATTCATCACTTACATACAACACTCTGTGCTCATCATCACAAGTGCCCTCCTTAATGTCCATCACTCATTTAGCCCATCTCCTACCCACCTCCCACTCAACCTATAGTTTGTTCTCTATCATTAAGAACCTCTTATGGTTAGGGCACCTGGGTGGCTCAGTTGGTTAAAGTGTCCGACGTCGGCTCAGGTCATGGGCTCGCGGTTTGTGAGTTTGAGCCCCACATCGGGCTCTGTGCTAACAGCTTGGAGCTTGGAGCCCCCACTTCAGATTCTGTGTCTTCCTCTCTCTCTGCCCCTCCCCCACTCACACTCTGTCTCTCTCTTTCAAAAATAAACATTAAAAAAATTTGAAAAAAGAGTCACTTATGGTTTGTTTCCCTCTCTTCTCTCTCCTCCCACACGTTCATGTGTTTTATTTCTTAAATTCCACATATGAGTGAAATCACATGGTATTCATCTTTCTCTGACTGACTTATTTTGCTTCGCATAATATATTCTAGCTGCATCCATGTCATTGCACATGGCAAGATTTCATCCTTTTTGATGGTTGAGTAAATTTCATTATATATGTATATACCACCATTCTTCTTTATCCATCCATCAGCCAATGGACATTTGGGCTCTCTCCATAGTTTGGCTATTGTTAATAATCCTCCAGCACATTTTATTGAACAACTCATCTCTTTCCTTCCTTTATACAATGCTACCTCTGTCATAAATCAAGTTTTCACATATCCATGGGTTTGTTTCTAGGAATTCTATTCTGTTTCATTGGCCTATTCGTCTTAAGATACTATCATAATTGGGGTCCCTGGGTGGCTCAGTCAGTTAAGTGTCCAACTCCATTTCAGCTCAGGTCATGATCTCACAGGTCATGGGTTCAAGTCCTGCATCGGGCTCAGTGCTGACAGTGTGGAGCCTGCTTGGTATTCTCTCTCTCCTCTCTCTGCTCTCCTCCCCAACTCAAAATAAAGAAATAAACTTTTTAAAAAAAGAGAAAATACTGTCATAATTACTATGGTTTTATAAAACTTGATATCTGATAGGGCTAGTTCTTTGATTTTGTTCTTCAGGAATATCTGGGCTATTCCTGGTCCTTTGCTCTTCATATAAAAATTATAAAAACAGCTTGTCAAATTCCACAAAAAAAAATTAGGATTTTTATCAAAATTAAATCTATAAATCAATCTAAGGAGAAATATAATCTTTATAATATCTTTTTATATGAACATATCTTTCCATTTATTTAGGTATTCCTCAATGTCTTTCAATATAGTTTTAAAATTTTCTTATAGGACTTGCACGACTTTTGTTATATTTATTCCTAAGTATTTTTTGTTGTTACTATTGTAAATGTTATCTTATTAAACTCTACTTACTAATAATTGTTGTATATAGAAAAGCTATAAATTTTATAAACTGATTTATACCCATCAACTTTGCTAAATTCTCTTAATTCTAATAATTCACCTATAGATTCCCTTGGATTTGCTGAATAGATGGAAACACATCCACCAAAATCACCATTCTTTCTCTTCCTCTCCAATCCTTGTATCTTTTATTTTTTACTCTTTTTTAAAAACAACCTTTTTTGGGGGGTGCTGGGGTGGCTCAATCAGGTAAACGTACAACTTCAATGCAGGTCATGATCTCATGGCTTGTGAGTTTGAGCCCTGCATCAGAATCTGTGCTGACAGCTCAGAGCCTGGAGCCTGCTTCAGATTCTTTGTCCCCCTTTCTCTCTGCCCCTCCCCTGCTCACACTCTGTCTCTCTCTCTCTCTCAAAAATAAATAAACATTAAAAAAGATTTCTTTAAGTTAAAAAAAGACAACCGTTTTTCACACAGCCATGTTTTCTTCCAGTGCTAGAACAGAGCCGGATGCAGGGCGTGAACTCATGAACTGTGAGATCCTGGCCTAAGCCGAAGTCTGACAATTAACCGACTGAGCCACCCAGGCATCCTTATTTATTTATTTATTTATTTATTTATTTATTTATTTAGAGAGAAAGAGAGAGCAAGTGAGAGAGCAAGCAGGGGCGGAAAAGAGAGAGAGAGGGAGAGAGAGGATCCCAAGCAAGCTCTGTGCAGCATGGAGCCCAATGCAGGTCTTGAACACAACCATGAACCACAGATTTATTTTATTTTATTTTGAGAGAGACATAGTGTGAGCAGGGGAGGGGGGGGAGAGAGAGAGAGAGAGAGAGAGAGAGAATCCCAAGCAGTCTCCGTGCTGCCAGAGGGCAGCCCAAGGTGGGGCTAGATCTCACAAACAATGAGATCATGACCTGAGTCAAAATCAGCCCAATGCCCAAGCGACTGAGTCACCCAGGTGCCCCTAGTTTTTATTTTTATTGTATTGGCGATGATCTTCAGCATGATGTTGAATAGATGAAGAATTTTTGCTAATCTTTCAACAGAGGATATATTTTCAACATTTCACAATTATGTGTGGTATTATAGATGCTTTTTATTAGATTAAGGAGGTTCCTTTCTGCTGCCTTTTTTTCTCTTTTTTTAAATGTGTTTTCCTTTTTTATTTATTTTTATTTTTTAAGTTTTATTTATTTTTGAGAGAAAAAGAGAGAGCATAAGCAGGGGAGAGGCAGGGAGGGGGGAGAGGGAGAGGGAGTGTGAGAGAGAGAGAGAGACATAAAGAGAGAGAGACATAGGGAGAGAGAGAGAGAGAGAGAGAGAGAGAGAGAGAGAGGGAGAGAGAGAGACAGAGAGACAGAGAATCCCAAGCAGGCTCTGCACTGTCAGGGTAGAGCCTGATGTGGGCTTGAACTCAACCCATGAGATCATGACCTGAGCAGAAATCAGGAGTCAAATGCTTAACCCACTGAGATATCCAGGCTTCCCACCTTTTTTTTTTAAACCATGAACAGATCTTGGATTTTTCTTCATCAATTGGTACAATCAAATGGTTTTTCTCCTTTAATCTATTAATGTGGTGAATTAGATTTATTTTTCATTATTAATCAACTTTGCATTCCTAGTATAAACCCAATTTGGTGACATAGTACCAAATTCTTTCCTGTCCTGTTTTCCACCACTATCTTTGCTTGGTTTTGGTATCAGTTATTCTATACTCACAAGCCCACAAGAAGAACTGGGGAGTGTCCCTCCTTAAAAAAAAAATTCGTTGGAAACTTTATGTAAGATTGTCTATTCTTAAAAAGTTTGATAGAACTTACCATCTAGGCCTGTGAAAATTCATCATACAGTGTGTGGTAAGATTTTTATACTATGATCTAATTTCTTTAATGGTCATAGGACAATTCAGGTTTTCTATTTCTACATCAACCAGTCGGAATTTATCTATTTCATGGTTTCAAATTTGTTGGTCTGAAATTGTTTATACTATTCTTTGCACCTATTAACCTCTTCACTGCCTACCATAGAATCTTGTATCATTTATAATATTGTTGATTTTCATATTTTCTCTTATTTACTTAATTTTACTAGAGATATTTTCCAAACACCAAATTTTAACTTTGTTGATCTTCTCTATTGTATGTTTGCTTTCTTAATCATTAATTTCTGCTTCATTTTTATTATTACTTATTCTTTTGCTTTGTGTTTATTCTCCTATTTTTTTCTTAATTTCACATGTTGAATGCTTCATTCTTTAATTTTAACTTTCTTCCTTTTTTCTTTTAAGGCTATGAATTTCCTTCTAAACAGTGCTTGGTTGTATACCACAAGCTTGGATACAGAGTAGATTTTCTACTGTTTAGTTATAAGTATTTTCTAGTTTCTATTATAATTTCATTTTTAGTCTATGAGTAGTTAAGAAGTATGTTTTTAAATTTCCCAATATGTGAGGTTTTCCAAATTTTCCATTAATTATTGGTTTCTAACTTAATTGCATTGTGGCCCCAGAATATGGTCTGTGTGATACTAATCATTTAAAAATTTATAGATAATTTTTTGTTCAGTTTTCAGAAGTGTTCCAAAGGTACTTTATTTTAATTAATTAATTAATTAATTAGTTAATTAATTAGAGAGAGTGAGCTCAAGGTGGGAAGAGGGGCAGAGGGAGAGAGTGAGAGCGAGAGCGAAAGCAAGAGAGAGAGAATCTTCAGCAGGCTCCATGCTCAGTGCAGAGCCCAACATGGGGCTGGATCCCACAACCCTGGGATCATGACCCAAGCAGAAACCAAGAGTCAGAGGCTCAACGGACTGAGCCACCCAGGTGCCCTCAAGGGTACTTTAAAAAATATGTTCTTTCCAGTCATTAGTGCAGTGCTCTTTTCCCCCCCCGTCAGTCTCAGTGAGTGTCCCCAGTACCTAGAGATCACTTTAAAGTTATAGCAGTGGAAGAGGTGTTTTGCCTCTGATGCCAGGGATTCTTCAGCACTTAACTCTAACAAGAATATCTCCCAAATGGGGCGCCTATGTGACTCAGTCGGTTAAATGTCTCACTGTTGGTTTTGACTCTTGATCTGTGGCTCATAGGTGGGTTCAAGCCCTGCATTGGGCTCCATGGTGCACAGAGACTGCTTGGGATCCTCTCTCTCCCTCTCTCTCTTCTCCTCCCCTGCTTGCTGTCTCTCTCTCTTTCTCTCTCAAAATAAATAAATAGGGGTGCCTGGGTGACTCAGTCGGTTAAGAGTCAGACCTCGGCTCAGGTCATGATCTCATGGCTAATGAGTTCAAGCCCCACATCGGGCTCTGGGCTGACAGCTCAGAGCCTGGAGCCTGCTTTGGATTCTGTGTCTCCATCTCTCTCTGCTACTCCCCCCATTTGCACTCTCTCTCTCTTTCTCTCTCTCTCAAAAAAATTAACATTAAAAAATTAAAAATAAATATGTAAATAAACTTAAAAAAAAAAAAGAATATCTCTTAAGGATGGCCAAATCTTCCTGGAAGCACCAAGTACCCTTTTGCCAGACATGTTACAGAGTCAATAAAATCTCATTCAGACTTCACATTTTCGGCTTTGGCATATATTTGCACTGTTTCTCTTTCAATGTTTGCAGATTTCAGACTCTACCTTGTCCCACTCATGGTCTGGTTCTTTAATCACTTCTAAATGGGTTTGGAGGAAGCAGATTTTCACAAAAATTTCTGTGTCTATTGAGGAATTAACATGTGGGGATAACTAGCACTATGCCTGATATTAGTAGGTACTCAATAAATATTTGTTGAATGGAATAACTAAATGAAAATACAATGTCAAAACTGAAGTTCATTTACCAAAAATTATAATCAAGACTAAAGATATCATTTAAATAATTAATAATGAGAATATAGATTTAGACATAAACATAATTCACAGATTGTTCTTTTTTAAAAAAATTTTTAATGTGTTTATTTTTGAGAGAGAGAGAGAGAGCAGGGGAGGGGCAGAGAGAGAGACATAAGCTGAAGCAGGCTCCTGGCTCTGAGTTGTCAGCACAGAGCCTGACGTGGGGCTCGAATACACAGAGTTGTGAGATCATGACTTGAGCCAAAGTCAGATGCTTAACTGACTGAGCCACCTAGGCGCCCCCACGAATTGTTCTTTTTTCACTGAGAATATAAATTGGCTATCATTCCATTTTTGGTTGTAGAATACACACATGTGTGATAGAAACACACTCACATACAGCCCCCTCCCCCCGCCCCTCCGCCGCCGCCGACACAGGACCAAAAGGTGACAACAGATTAAATAAATATAGCGAAGGCATATCGTAACCTAGGGTTAGATTCTAAATTTAACATATCATGAAAATTGCATATAGTCAAAATTACCCTTGAAATCCCTTAGGAAAATGCTACGGTGTCTTAATATATTTCACACAGCCATGTTTTCTTCCAGTGCTAGAACAGACTGCTGTTGCTTCAGTTCAGCACCAGATTAAAGAGCAGGTTTGCAGGTAGGGACCATACAGTAAAGACTATTCTTTAATCACTAAACTCACAGCTAGGTAAGAAGCTAATCATATAAGAACTAAGATAGACTGAGGAAATAGCAGATTTACACCTCCCATTTCACACTCGCAATAAGATTATTGAATGGAACAATGGAGAAATTTCCAGGACTCTTTGAGCCTCTCCCTCTTTCCCTTCTTCCTTTTTGCTTAGCATATGAGCCTTTCCTTAGTAGGCTCTCTGTAAAGAGGCATCTTCATTTTAACAGCCTCTTAATGATACAAAGTATTAACTCAAAAGGATAGATCTTAAATTTTTTTTAGCATTTTTATTTTACTTTTGAGAGACATAGAGACAGAGAGTGAGCAAGGGAAGGGCAGAGAGAGACGGAGACACAGAATCTGAAGCAGGCTCCAGGCTCTGAGCCGTCAGCACAGAGCCCGACGCGGGGCTCGAACTCACAGACGGTGAGATCATGACCTGAGCTGAATATGGCTGCTTAACCGACTGAGCCAAAAAGATTGATCTTGAGTGAGAATATTTCTACACTAGGGCAGGGCAATGACCTGAAGCAATTTGTGGACTAGGTTGACTTTCCCAAAGTTCTAAAATCACAAAAGCAAACATCTGGGTTCTCAAGAGTTCTAGTATATTATCTATTCAATTTCAACAAATTCATACATTTGTTAAACATCTATTTTGTGCCAGTCATCTTGGAGACTGAAGATACAACAGTAAACAATTCAGACAAGAACTCTGTCCTAGAGTTTATAGAGGGAGGAGTCTACATTCAAGTATTTGACTTGTTTAGAAGATTTTCTTATAAGCTTCTGGATTCTCTCTCTGGGAAAACTTTTCCCTCTATACTATAAGATTCTGAATATATGTCTCCTGTTCTCTGAGGTGGTCATTCAATACTCCTGGCAATTTCTTCTTAAACCTGATGGGATTTAGGCAGGCCACCCTATAATATGCCACTTTGGCATATAGATTATTTTGAATTATTTAAGAAACAGCTGGTCCAAGAAGGGCACTCTGGCCCTCTTTTGTACCCCTGAAAGCAGGAAATAAGTCTTGCATGTGAAAGAACTGTCTCTGTACCAGGAGAAAAGGTAACATCTTTATTGCCAGAAAAAGGGAATTCAAGGTCAAGAAGGCTGTATATATAAACCTTGTTACTTCTTTACAATTTACTATCCCAAGCTCAACCTTCTTTGCCTTGTCAGTTCTTCTCAAAATTTCTGTTTCTTTGTCTAAAAGGTGAAAAACAGGGTGGCTGGGGGGCTTAGTCCGTTAAGCATCTGACTTCAGCTCAGGCCATGATCTTGTGGTTTATGGGTTCGAGCTCCGCATCCGGCTCTGTGCTGACAGCTTAGAGCCTGGAGCCTGCTTCAGACTCTGTGTCTCCCTGTCTCTCTGCCCCTCCACTGCTCATGTTCATGCTCATGCTCTGTCTCAAAAATAAATAAACATTAAAAAAAAAAAGATTTTAAAAGGTACAAAAACTGCCTGCTTTGGTCACTTCTTTGAATCTTATATTTCTATGAACTCCCATATGTATGAATTAAATTTGCTTTTCCCCTGTTTACGTTGTGTCAATTTAATTATTAGACTAACCAAAAGAACCAAGAGGGGTAAGGGTAAATTTTCCCTCCCCAACAATCCTTTACTACTCTGTAAAACCCTTCATTCTTACATTGGTCAAAGTCAAGAAGAAATGAATTAATGACAGAATAAGTATATAAATAGCAGTCCAAGACCCAGGTTACCATTTCATAATCTTTAATTCCTAGCTTTTTTACCCTCTTGGAAGATCTGGATATGACACCCCAGCAATAATATGGATATTATTGGCCTAGCCAATATGAATATGGCCTGGATATGGCCTAGCCCAGCAATAATAATAATAATAATAACAGCTACCAAATAGTGATTTATTACCGTGTGCTAGCCACTGTTCTAAGTACTTTATATATCTTTTTTTTTTTTAGCACTGTATATATCTAATCTCACTTAATTCTCACAATGACTTTATAAACTCAGAATTATCCTTTTTTAACAGTTGAGAAGACATAGGCAGATGAACAACTTGTTTGGAACTATTTCACTATACTGCCTTTCAAATATCCCTAACACCACTTATGGGAAAATGTAGTTGTTGAATGCTTTCTAGGTATGCAGCTCTGGGCCCATCTCATAAGGAAAATAAATTATAGAAGATAAAATAAGAATATACAAGATTTTCATATTTTAGAAGATTTTGTTTGATTTCAAGGAGCTCTTCTCTCATTCTCCTAAGATGAGTTGAGGAAATATTTCAAAGAAGAAACAGGAAAATATGGGTTCAGCATGACTCTGGGGTCAGACTGCAAGTCTGGGCCAGAGTTGGGGCTAAGATTTTAGCTTTAAGCCTTTTCCTTATCAAGGTGTCCTTGAATAGTATCCAAAGTGACTTGAATAGTGTCCTGGAAATTCATGTCCTTCTGATCCTCAGAATGTGAACTTACTTTTAACTATTTCCAGAAAAACTGTTTTTTTCTCCTTTTGATTCACCAACAGAGCTTCTCTTGTAAATGTATTTTTTCTCTAAGATGTAAGCAAATCCTATGTTTAAGATGATGCTTTGAGATTTACTAAAAAGTTGGATGTCAGACAACTTGTTTGTTGAACACAAGATAATAACAATGTAATAACATTTGATTGATAGTGTAAGCTGTGCCAGGCTTTGTGCTACACAATTTATGTGCTTTGTCTCATTTGTAGTAACTCTAGGTGCCATTATTTTCTAGAGGAGGAAAGTGTGGTTTAGAGAGATTAAGAAACTCATCCAGAGTTATACAGCTATAAAATTGGTAGAGCTGGGGTTCAAACTCTGGCAGTCTTATTCCAGAGACTTTCCTCTTAAATTGTATGCCATAAGAACAGAAGCTCTATGCTATCGTTTCTATTACTCCAATGAAATTTATTTTTTTATGCTTAGAAAAGTTGATATGTTTATACACGCTCATTTAAAAAAATCAGATAATACATAAGAATCTAGGATATAAATCCAGTACCCATAACTAGCTATAAAATTATTTGAATGTATTTTCTTCCAGCTCTTTTACCTGCATATATATCGCACATGCCTTTAAAAAAAGTGGGAGTGGGGGAGGGGAAATCATAGTATCAATAGAGGAAATAGGGTAATACAGTGAGAGGTTCAGAAATTAGGCTCTGGAATGAGTAATGTTCAGTTACGATCTCAGTTTATGAGCTTGAAATCTTGAACCAGGTTTCTGTACCTCAGATTCCTCATCTGTTCAGTGCAGCAAATAGTAGCACATACTTCACAGGGTAGTTATGGGCATAAATGAAAAAAATGCATGTTAAGTGCTTAGTCCTCTGCCTGGAACTGAGTTAATGCTCAGTAGATGGTAGTTATAATGACAATATGCAAGTCGTGTAGTCTGCTTTTCACTTAACAGGTTGTAGACATCTTTTCACACCAGGAAATGTATATATACAACCAAAATTTCCATCATTGTGTAATATTCCCTATTAATAAAAATTATGTTTCTAGTTTTTTATATTACAAAAATATTGTGATGAACAGCATTGTTTATTCTATTTTTAAGAGCCTTATTAAAGTATAATTGGTGTCCAATAAGCTGCACATATTTAAAGTTTGTAATTTGATATATATTTTGAAGTACATTTTGCTATCTGTAAATACTGGTAGAACTACAACTATAATCAAGATAATGAACATATCCACCACTATGAAGTTTTCTCTTGCTTCTTTCCTCTCTCTGCCCCTTTCCTACTGAGCCTAGCTCTCAGGTAACTGCAGATCTGATTTCTGTCACTATTAGTTTTCACTTTCTATAATTTTATAGAAATGGAACCATATAGTATGTACTCTTCTTTCTGTCCTTTTCACAAAGCAAAATTTTTTGAGATACATCCATGTTGTTGCATGTATTAATAGTTGATTCCTTTTTTATTGCTGGGTAGTAATCCCTTGTATGAAAATATCACAAGTTGTTCCTTCACTTGTTGATGGACATTTGGGTTATTTTTAGTTTTTGGCTACTACAAATTAAGCTGCTGTGAGCATTCATGTACAAGTCTTTCTACATGGATAAATACATAGAAGTAGAACGTCTATGCTACATATATGTTTATTTTTTTTGAGAACCGTCAAACTGTCTTTCGAAGTGGTTGCACCATTTTACATTCCCTCTAGCAGTGTATTAGTTGAGAAACACTCCTCCACAGGTCTCTGGTGGTATATCTTGGTATGTCTTGCATATCTTGCTGGGTATGCCAAGAGTGCAAGGCCCAAGGGTGCCTGGATGGCTCAGTCAGTTAAGCGGCTAACTCTTGTTTTTGGCTCAGGTCATGACCTCATGGTTCGAGTCCCACATTAGGCTTTGCATTGGCAGTGCAGAGCCTGTTTGGGATACTCTCTTCTCTCTCTGCCCCTCTTCCTGCTTGAGCTCTCTCTGTCTCAAATAAATAGACTTTAAAAAATAATAAATTAATTTAAAAAAATAAAGAGTTCAAGGCCCTGACTGTCCTTTATCCAGGCTATTTCTCAGGATTGTATTTGCAGTGAGCAATCTTTTTTTTTAATTAAAAAATTTTTAAGTTTATTTATTTTGAGAGAGAGAATGAGTGGGTGAGGGTCAGAGAGAAAGGGAGAGAGAATCCCAAGCAGGCTCCATGCTGTCAGCACAGAGCCTGACACAGGGCTCAAATCCACAGCCACGAGATCATGACTTGGGCTGAGATCAAGAGTCTGACACTTAACCGACTGAGCCCCCCAGATGCCCCTGCAGTGAGCAATCTTGAGGGATGACTTAAAACCACCCTCTGGGACAAAGCACAGACTTGTTTACTCCTTGCTATAAAATGACAGGTTTCTCAAGCTCAGGATTCCTCTGCTGTAACGCAACCCACCACTTGCATAAGCAACCATCTGGGCCTTCCAAGTGACCCCCATGATACTTGTGGAGCAAAGGCAACCAATGTAAACATGCTTTGTGTTGCTTGCTGTGCAGTGAACAATAAAGTACTTTGTTTTTGACCTAGGAGTCTGTGTCTTCTTCTTCTTCTTTTTCTTTATATTTCTTTATTTATTTTCTTAATCCCAATATAGTTAACATAGTGTTATATTAGTTTCAAGTGTAAGACATAGTGATGCAACAATTCTATACATTCCTCAGTGCTCATCAAAATAAGTGTACTTAGTTTCCTAAATCTATTTCATCCATCCCCCCACCCACCTCCATATATATACATGAGCAGGTGAGGGGCAGAGGGAGACAGAGGATCTGAAGCAGGCTCCGTTCTGACAGCAGAGAGCCCAATATGAAGCTCAGACTCATGAAATTTGAGATCATGACCTGAGCCAAAGTCAGATATTTAACCAACTGAGCCACCCAGGCACCCCCTGCATCTTTAACCATTCATCCATCAATGGACATTTGGACTGCTTCCATAATTTGGCTATTGTAAATAATACTGCAATAAACACGGGGGTGCAATATCCTTTCAAATTAGTGCTTTCATACAGTTTGGGCAAATACTCAGTAGGGGAATTACTGGATCATGTGATAATTCTATTTTGAGTTTTTTGAGGAACCTCCATACTGTTTGCCACAGTGTCTGTACCAGTTTATATTTCCGCCAACAGTGCACAAGTTTTCCTTTTTCTCAACATCCTTGCCAACCATTGTTGTTTCTTGTGTTTTTGCAAAGGATTTTTTTTTAATTAAAAATTTTTTTTTAATTTATTTTTGAGAGAGAAACAGTTGTTTTGTTTTGGAGAAGGGACAGAGAGAGAGGGATACACAGAATCCAAAGCAGGCTCCAGGCTCTGAGCTGTCAGCACAGAGCCCAGCATGGGGCTCAAACTCGTGAGTTCCAAGATCATGACCTGGGCTGAAGTCAGACGCTTAACTGACTGAGCCACCCAGGTGGCCCTCTTGTGTGTGTGTTTGATTTGAGCCATTCTGACAGGTGTAAGGTGATATCTCATTGTGATTTTGATTTGCATTTCCCTGATGATGAGTGATGTTGAGCATCTTTTCATGTGTTTGGTCATCTCTTCTGTCTATTTTTTTAATTGTATTTTTTTGGGGGGTGTTGAGTTCTTTACATATTTTGGATACTAGTCCTTTATCAAATATGTGCAAATATCTTCTCCCATTCAGTAGGCTGTCTTTTAGGTTTGGTTGATTGTCTCCTTTGCTATGCAGAAGTTTTTTATTTATTATTTATTTTTTAAAAATTTATTTATTGTTTAATTTACATCCAAGTTAGTTGGCATATAGTGCAACAATTATTTCAGGAGTAGATTTCTTAATTCTCCTTACCCATTTAGCCTATCCCCCCTCCCACAACCCCTCCAGCAACCCTCTGTTCTTTATATTTAAGAGTCTCTTATGTTTTGTCCCTCTTCTTGTTTTTATATTATTTTTGCTTCCTTTCCCTTATCTTCATCTGTTTTGTATCTTAAATTCTCCTATGAGTGAAGTCATATGTTATTTGTCTTTCTCCGACTAATTTTGCTTAGCATAATACCCTCCAGTTCCATCCATGTAGTTGCAAGTGGCAAGATTTCATTCTTTTTGATTGCCAATACTCCACTGTATATATACATGATATCTTCTTTATCCATTCATTCCATCAATGGACATTTGGGCTCCTTCTATACTTTGGCTATTGTTGATAGCACTGCTATAAACATTGGGGTGCATGTGCCCCTTTGAAACAGCACACTTGTATCTCTTGGGTAAATACCTACTAGTGCAATTGTTGGGTCATAGGGTAGTTCTATTTTTAATTTTTTGAGGAAATGCACCAGTTTGCATTCCCACCAGCAGTGCAAAAGAGATCCTCTTTCTCCACATCCTCACCAACATCTATTGTTGCCTGAGTTGTTAATGTTAGCCATTCTGACAGGTGTGAAGTGGTATCTCATTGTGGGTTTGATTTGTATTTCCCTGATGATGAGTGATGTTGAACATTTTTTCATGTGTCCATTGGCCGTCTGGATGTCTTCTTTGGAGAAGTGTCTATTCGTGTCTTTTGCCCATTTCTTCACTGGATTATTTGTTTTTTGGGTATTGAGTTTGGTAAGTTCTTTCTAGATTTTGGACACTAACCCTTTATCTGATATGTCACTTGCAAATATCTTCTCCCATTCCATCAGTTGCCTTCTAGTTTTGCTGATAGTTTCCTTCACTGTGCAGAAGCTTTTTATTTTGATGATGTCCCGATAGGTCATTTTTCCTATTGTTTCTCTTGCCTCCGGAGACGTGTTGAGTAAGAAGTTGCTGAGGTTGAGGTCAAAGAGGTTTTTGTCTGCTTTCTCCTCTCGGGTTTTGATGGCTTCCTGTCTTATGTGTAGGTCTTTCATCCATTTTGAGTTCATTTTTGTGTATGATGTAAGAGAGTGGTCCAGATTAATTTTTATCATGTTGCTGTCCAGTTTTCCCAACACCACTTGCTGAAGAGACTATCTTTATTCCATTGGATATTGTTTCCTGCTTTGTCAAAGATTAGTTGGCCATATGTTTGTGGGTCCATTTCTGGGTTCTCTATTCTGTTTCACTGATCCGAATGTCTGTTTTTGTGCCATATCGTACTGTCTTGATGATTACAGCTTCATGATACATCATGAAGTCCAGGAGTGTGATGCCTCCAGCTTCGGTTTTCTTTTTTAGGATTGCATTGGCTATTCAGGTCTTTTGTGGTTCCATACAAATTTTAGCATTGTTTGTTCTAGCTCTGTGAAAAATGCTGGTGTTATTTTGATAGGGATTGCAGAAGTTTTTGTTGTTGTTGTTGTTGTTGTTGTTGTTGGCCCAATAGTTTATTTTTGCTTTTGTTTTCCTTGCCTCAACAGACTGATCTAGAAAAACATTGCTATGGCTGATGCCAGAGAAATTACTGCTTATGTTCTCTTATAGGATTTTTAATCTTAAAAAAAAATAAAAATAACAACTTTATTGAGATATAATTCACATAACATAAAATTCACCCTTTTGAAATGTACAATACCATGTTTTTAGCATATTCAGAGCTGTGCAACTGTCAGGCAATATGTAGTCTTTTGTAACTGGCTTCTTTCACTTAGTATAATGTTTTCAAACTCCAACCATGTTGTAGCATGTATCAGTACTTCATTATTTTTCACGGCTAAATAACATTCTATTTTATGGAGATATTACATTTCATTTATGCATTTACCTGTTGACAGGCATCTGGGTTGCTTCCACTTATTGACTGGTGTGAATAATGCTGCTATGAACATTTGAGTACATGTGTGGATTCATTCCTTTCTTTTTTGACATAACTGTCAAACTTTTCTAAGGTGGATGCACCATTTTACAATCCCGTCAGCAGCTTATATAAGGATTCTAATTTTCCCAATCTTTCCAGTACTTGCTACTATCTTTTTTATTATAGCCATCCTAATGGGTGTAAAATTCTACCTCATTGTGGTTTTGATTTGCATTTTTCTCATGACAACTGATGTTGAGCATCTTTTCATGTGCTTCTTGTCCATTAGTATATCTTCTTTGGAGAAATGTCTATTCAAATCCTTTGCTTATTTTATTTTCTTTATAAAATTTTTTTAATGTTTATTTATTCTGAGAGAGACAAAGACAGAGCATGAAAAAGGGAGGGGGAGAGAGACAGGGAGACACAGAATCTGAAGCAGTCTCCAGGCTCTGAGCTATCAGCACAGAGCCCAACGAGGGCTTGAACTCACGATCCACGAGATCATGACCTGAGCCAAAGTTGGACGCTTAACCAACTGAGGCACCCAAGCGCCCGTATTTTATTTTTTAAGTTCATTTATTTATTTTGAGAGAGAGAGGGAGAGAGCATGAGCAAGGGGGGAGCAGAGAGAGAGGGAGACAGAGGAACCCAAGCAGGCTCCATGTTGTTAGCGTGGAGCCTGATGTGGGGCTCGATCCCATGAACTACAAGATCATGACCTGAGCTGAAATCAACAGATGCTTAACTGACTGTGCCACCCAGGTGCTCCCCCTTTGTTCATTTTATTTATTTATTTTTTTAATTTTATAATAGTTTATTTTCAAATTGGTTTACTTATAACACCCAGTGTTCATCCCAACATGTGCCCCCTTCAATGCCCATCACCCCCTCTCCCCCCTCCCGCATCCCCCTCACCCTCAGTTTTTTCTTAGTCTTTGAGAGTCTCTTATGTTTTATCTCCCTCCCTCTCTGTGTCTTCTTTTCCTTTCCCCTCTTCCCCTCCCCCTGGTTTTTGCTTAGTCTCACAAAGTCCACCTATTCGTGGAAACATATGGTATCTGTCTTTTTCTGACTGACTTATTTCACTTAACATAATACCCTCCAGTTCCATCCATGTTGCTACACATGGCCAGATTTCATTTTTTCTCGTTGCCACGTAGTAGTCCATTGTATATAAGTACCATAACTTCTTTATCCATTCGTCCGTTGATGGGCACTTGGTCTCTTTCCATGATTTGGCTATTGTCGAAAGTGCTGCTGTGAACATTGGGGTACACGTGCTCCTATGCATCGGCATTCCTATGTCTCTTGGGTAGATTCCTAGCAGTGCTATTGCTGGGTCATAGGGTAGCTCTATTTTCATTTTTTTGAGGAACCTCCACACCGTTTTCCAGAGTGGCTGCACCAGTTTGCATTCCCACCAACAGTGTAGGAGGGTGCCTACTTCTCCACATCCTCGCCAGCATCTATAAATTCCTGATTTGTTCATTTTAGCCACTCTGACTGGTGTGAGGTGGTATCGCAGTGTGGTTTTGATTTGTATTTCCCTGATGATGAGTGACATTGAACATCATTTCATGTGTCTGTTGGCCATCTGAATGTCCTCTTTGGAGAAGTGTTTATTCATATCTTCCGCCCATTTCTTCACTGGGTTGTTTGTTTTTCGGGTGTGGAGTTTGGTAAGTTCTTTATAGATTTTAGATATTAGTCCTTTATCCGATATGTCATTTGTGATGATCTTTTCCCATTCCGTTGGTTGCCTATTCGTTTTGTTGGTTGTTTCTTTTGCTGTGCAGAAGCTTTTTATCTTGATGAGGTCCCAATAGTTCATTTTTGCTTTTAATTCCCTTGCCTTTCAAGACTGTATGGTATTGGCACAAAAACAGACACATAGACCAATGGAATAGAATAGAAAACTCAGAAATGGACCCGCAAGTATATGGCCAACTAATCTTTGACAAAGCAGGAAAATGTATCCAATGGAAAAAAGACAGCCTCTTTAACAAATGGTGCTGGGAGAATTGGACAGCAACATGCAAAAGAATGAAACTAGACCACTTTCTTACACCACTCACAAAAATAAATTCTAAATGGATAAAAGATCTGAATGTGAGACAGGAAACCGTCAAAATCCTAGAGGAGAAAGCAGGAAAAAGCCTCTTTGACCTAAGACGCACCAATTTCTTACTCGACACGTCTCCAAAACCCTTTGTTCATTTTAAAATACGGCTATTTGTATTTTTGTTGTTGAGTTTTAAGAGTTCACTATATATTCTGGATAAAAAAATCCTTATCAGATAAATGATTTGCAAATATTTTCTCCCATTCTGTGGGTTATCTTTTCACTTTCTTGATGCTGTCTTTTGAGGCACGAGATTTTTAAATTTTGATGAAAATCAACTTATCTGTTTTCTTTTCATTTGCACTTTTGGTGTTATATCTAAAAAACCACTGCTTACATGAAGATTCCTATGTTTTCTTATTATTTATATGTTTTCTTTTAAGAATTTAATAATTTTAGCTTTGGGTATCTGGGTGGCTTAGTTGGTTAAGCATCCAACTTCAGCTCAGGTCATGATCTCACAGTTTGTGAGTTTGAGCTCTGCATTGGGGCCTGCTTCAGATCCCCTGGCCCCTTCTCTCTCTGCCTCTCCGCTACTCATGCTCTCTCAAAAATAAAAAAACATTAAAATAAGTAAATAAAATAAAGACTAACTTAGTTAAAAATTATTTTAGCTCTTATATTAGGTTTATGGTGAGTTCACTTTTGTATGTGGTGTGAGGTAGGGGTCTGATTTCAATATTTTGCCCATGGCTATCTAGTTGTCTCAGCACCATTTGTTGAAGACTGTCCTTTACCCCATTGAATGGTGTTGACATGCCTGTCAAAAATCAATTGACCATAGATTAATTGATTTATTTCTAATCACTTAATTCTATCCCACTAATCTATATGTCTATCCTCAGGCCAATACTGTAATTATTAATTTATGTGTCAATTTGACTAGATCACAGGGTGCCCAGATATTCGGCTAACCACTATTTCTGGGTATGTGACTGTGAGAACATTTCAGGTTATGCATGGGCTCAGCAATATGAACTTCCATTCACCAAGACCAACCTGGCTATGGCCACCATTGAGCCTCCAATCTGCTAGCTGCAGAGACTAATAGTGAATCTCAAATATGGCACCATTCCCTGAGATGATCAACCAGCTAGCTGGTAGCAGGTTGATTACATTAAACCAACTCCATCAAGGAAGGCACGGCATCTTATTGTTACTGGAGTAGACACTTACTTTCAATATGGATTTGCCTTCCCTGCACACAACGTTTCTGCCAAAACTACCATCCATGGACTTACAGAATCTTATCCACTTGACAGCCTTATCCAC
The DNA here is from genome assembly GCA_030068075.1 of Paguma larvata. NCBI lineage: Eukaryota > Metazoa > Chordata > Mammalia > Carnivora > Viverridae > Paguma > Paguma larvata. Next base: position 25,200,925 of record CM057844.1, on the reverse strand, counting down.
TGTCATAGTATTCCACTATTTTTGACCAAGGAACTCATTTCACAGCAAACGAAGTGCAGCAGTGGGCCCATACTCATGGAATTCATTGATCTTATGTATCATGTTCCCTACCATCCTGAAGTAGTAGGATTGATAGAATGGTGTATTGGCCTTTTGAAGATTCAGTGACAATGCCAGCTAAGTGGCAATATCTTGCAGAGCTGGGGCAAGGTTCTGCAGAAAGTTGTATATGTTCTGAATATATGTTTCTCTGAAAGCCAGGATTCACAGGTCCAGGAATCAAGGGGTAGAAATAGAAGTGGCACTACTTACTATTGTTCACTAGCAAAATTTTTGCTTCTTGTTCCTATGACTTTATGCTCTGCTGGCCTAGAGGTCTTAGCTCCTGAGGGAGGAATGCTTTTAACTAGGAGATACAACAATGATTCTGTTGATCTGGAAATTAAGACTGCCATCCTGACACTTTGGGCTCTTCATGCTCTTCAAGCAAAGAAGGGAGTTAACTGTTCTGGCTGGGGTGATCAATCCTGACTACCAAAGGGAAACTAGACTACTACTTCATTGTGTGTGTGTGTGTATCTCCTAATGGTTTTCTTTCTCTGGAAAACCATGACTAATACAAGTACCATGCTGTTTTGATTACTATAGCTTTGTAGTAAGTTTTGAATCTTTTTTAGTAAGGTGTGAATCCTCCAACTTTGTGCTTCTTTTTAAAGACTGTTTTGGCCATTTAGGTCCCTTACATTTCTATATGAAATTTTGGATCAGTTTGATAATTTATGCAAAGAAAAGGCATCTAGAGTTTTAATAGGGATTAAATTGAACCTGTAGCACAATTAGGGGATAATTCCCACCTTAACAACATTAAACTTTCCAATCCATGAACATGGGAGGTATTTCAATTCATTAAAATCTTCTTCTTTAATTTCAACAATTTTTTTGGGTGCCATTTGTAACAATGTAGACGGAACTAGAGTGAATTATGCTAAGTGAAATAAGTCAGTCAGAGAAAGACAAATATATGATTTCACTCATATGTGGATTTTAAGAAACAAAACAGATGAAAGTAGGGGAAGAGAAGAAAAAATAAGATAAAAACAGAGGTAGACAAACCATAAGAGACTCTCCAATACAGAAAACAAACTGAAGGTGCTAGGTGGGTGAATGGGCTAAATGGGTGATGGGCATTATGGAGAGCACTTGTTGGGATGAGCCCTTGGTGTTATAAGTGATGAGTCACTAAACTCTATTCCTGCAATCATTATTACACTATATGTTAACTAATTTGGATTTAAATAAAAATGAATAATTAAAATAAAAAACAATTTGGGGGGGTTTCAGTGTACAGATCTTGCAGTTTTTTATTAAAATTATTCTTAAGTATTTTATTCTTTTTGATGGTATTTTACTTGTAATTAAATCAATTTTAATTTAAATTAATTTAATTTAATTTAAATAAAAATATAAATTTTATTTTTATATTGCTAACTGCTGACGTATAGAAATATAATTGATTTTTGTATTTGTCTTGTGTCCTGCAACCTTGCTGAATTCATTTATTAGTTCTATTTGTTTTTTGTGGATTCCTAGGATTAACTATATACAAAATAATGCCGTGTAGAAATAAGTCTGTTAATAGAGATAGTTTTACTTCTTTCTCTCAAATATGAATGCATCTTATTTTTTTTATTGCCTAATTGCCCTGGCTAGAACTTCCAGCACAATGTTGAATAGAAATGGTCGTGGAATGGACTTTCAAAAAATCAATTCAAAACAAGCTCTGACTCTTACCCCTCTCTCTCTCTCTCTCTCTCTTTTTTAATTTGAAAGAGAGAGAGCAAAGCAGGGGATGGGGCACAGAGAGACAGAGAGAATCCCAGGCAAGCTCCATGCTGGGTTCCAAGTGGAACTCAATCCCATGACCCTCGGATCATGACGTTAGCCAAAATCAAGAGTTGAATGCTCAATTGACTAAACCCTCCAGGCGACCCTGACTCTTACCTCTTTTAAGTCTCCTAGTCCACATACCTTAGAAAGGAAGTTTGGTGTTTGAATGTGGCTTTCTCTAGAAAGGAATCATCTCCTCTTAGCTGCTTACTAGTTAATGATCAGGGTGAATGGGTGAAGAGTTATATAGACCTATATTTGAAATTCAGCAGGAGGTCTGCCTGACCATTCCTAGGCATAACGTGTCTTTCTTTTTACCAACAGAAGCGTCAAGTCAGCCTGGTTATTATACCCTCTTGTGGATAGCCCAGCCAAAAGGATGTCTGGGGTATTCAAACAATTCTGGTTCAGCCATCTGGAGTCTCTTGTTAGACTGATGGTCCTAAATCATGAGAACAAGGACTACTTGGTTCAGTATACTACTTACTCAATCTTCCTGCAGTTGCCTGAACAGGCTAAGGTGGGGATATAATGTGTCTTCATCAGTTTTTTTTCAAAATGTCTTGTTTCAGTCAAATATGACTGTTTGAAATGAAAAGTTGAGTGTGAATAAGGGAACACTGGAAAAGGTGAACAGGGATAGGACATACTGATTTTGTGACTATGCAAGGAGAGTAACAGCCCCAGCAACTGGAAGGAGCATCTTAAGCTCTAGGAAATGTTGGGAACAATTAATGTTCTTTGTCCTTTAGATTCAGTACTACAACGTGGCAAAACAATCACATGGTTTGTGTGAGGCAGAGCACTATCAGGCTGGCAATCTCACCTCCCACTGGGCTTATCTTCCCTGTCCATGTGCTATGAAAACAAAACAAAACAAAACAAAACCCATGTGGACATGGTCTGACACTGTGCCTTTTGTTCCTAATGATATCGACATCAGCTCCCATAGAATGATACCCCAATACTGCATTCCCCCCTGCATATGTGTGCAAACACACAGACCGGCATAGCCATGTTTCAGTATGACTGGTACAAAATCATATGCCTCTTCTGGTGTCTGAATGGCCTTGGTTGTGCTATGAATGGTGATTCAGACTAGCCTTAGACTACATTCTGGCTGTCTGACTGTTGATCCTTTCAACTTATTCATAGTTGGCTTTGTCTGGAATCCTGGGGGACATGGTTGAGGTCAATACTGCACATTGGCCTCATCCTGCTGGTTGGGAGACCTGTTGACAGTAGCGTATGCTATATGAAATAAGCTGAATGGATTTGGTTACAGCCCCATCAGTCAAATTAATCAGACTGGCCAAGAGAATGGTTTACTTATGTGAATATCCACCAGAAGCCAAGATGATGTAGAATTGAGGGTGGATATTGTTGGCAGATACTCTGTCATGAGTCTCTTATCCTCCTCATCTTCTAGAGATTCCGAGATTCCAGGGTATTTCTCATCTTATAGAGATTCCGAGATTCCAGGCTATTTCTCGTCTTATAGAGATTCCAAGATTCCAGGCTATTTCTCAGGATTGTATTTGTAGCAACCTTTAAGTATGAGGTGATCTCTCTCTAGACAAAAAGGAGGCTAGCTTACTGCTTGCTATAAAACAGTGGATTGCCAAAGCTCATAGATATGGAGAACAGGTTGGTGGTTGCCAGAGGTTGGGGTGGGAAGGGCAAAGTGGGAGATTAGAGTCAAAAGATAATAACTTTCAGTTATAAAATAAATAAGTCATGAGATGTACAACATGGCAACTAGAGTTAATATTATATTGCATATTTGAAAGTTGCTAAGAGAGTCTTTTTCTAATACAAATGTTTATTTTTGAGAGAGAGAGAAGAGAGAGCATGAGTGGAGGAGGGGCAGAGAGAGAGGGAGACAGAGGTTCAGAAGCAGGCTCCAGGCTCTGAGCTATTAGCATAGAGCCAGACCTGGGACTTGAACCCATAAACTGTGAGATCATGACCTGAGCCAAAGTTGGACACTTAACCAACTGAGCCACCCAGGTGCCCCAACTAAGAGAGTAAGTCTTAAAAGTTCTCATCTCAAGAAAAAGAATTCTGCAAATATGTAGTGATGTATGTTACCTAGACTTATGGTGGTGGTCATTTGCAAAAATACACAAATATCAAATCATTATGTTGTACACTTGAAACTAACATAACATTGTGTATCAACTATACCTTAATAAAAATATCACATGATATATAAATAAAATAAACTGTAGATGTTGCAATAAAACAAAACAGTAGGTTCCCCAAGATCAGTGTTCCTCTTATGAAAACATTTCACAATGCTTGCAGACATCCACTTGGGTCCTCCGTGTTGTCCCTGGTGAACTTGGGGACAAGGGGAACAGATGCAAAAATTGATGCTCATACTGCTTGCTATATGGTGAGTAATAAAATACTTTGTCTCATCCAGTACATTTTTCATCTCTATAAATTTGACTTGGGTCATTTTTATATCTTCCATGTCTCCACTTACCATGGTCAATCCTTTCTTTAGGTTCTTTACCTAAGGATACAGTAACAGTAACTATTTTAATGTCCTTGTTACTAATTATATCATGTGTATCATTTCTGATTTGGCTTCTATTGATTGATTTTTATCCTAATTACAGGTCATATTCTCTGCTTCTTTAAATGTGTGGTAACTTTTTTTTTGAATGACCAGATATTGTGAACCAACTATCATCTTGTTGGGTTATGTATATTTTTATATTCTTGTAATATTCTTGAGTTTTGTTCTGATATGTAGTTAAGTTACTTGGAAACAGTTTTATTCTTTCAGATCTTGATTCTAAGTTTTCTTAGATAGAGCAGCCTTTAGTCTAGGACTAATTTTTCCCCCATGTTAAGGCAAAGCTCTTCTGAATACTCTTCCTGATGTTCTCTGAATTATGAGAGTCTTCCACCTTAAATTGTGGGAATAGGTACTAGGCCCAGCCCTGTGTGATCATTGGTGGTTTTTTCCTCGCTAATTCTTTTCAGTGGTTCTTTCCCCAGCTGGAGGTAGTTTCTTCATATGCTGCTGTATACTCTAGGAGGATCTCCTGAAGATTTCTGGAATTCCTTCCCCCAATTTCCTCTCTGATTCTCTGCTCTGTAAACTCTATATGCTGTGGCCTCTAAAGACTTGCACAATTAATTGTCTACTCAACTCAAGAAGATTGCTAGTTTGCCTAGATTCCCCTCACTGCTCCGTGGGCTGGAAACTCTCCAGTCATTAAACTAAGACCATTGGAAGTTTCACTTATTTTCTGGATCACTGGGTTTCATAACCTGTGTCCACTGGAACCACTGTTTCATATAACTTCTTCATTTTTTAGTTGTTTCAGGTGGGAAGGTAAATTTACTACCAGTTATTCCACCTTGGTTGGTTGTGTTCATTCAATTTGACATAACGAAATTAAGGCCCCAAACAGAAGTACACTGTGTTCTTAACCATCTGTGAGAGTCAAGTACATACTATATTAAACTCTTATCACCAGTGTAGTTGAGATGAGTTTATAGTATTCTCCCTCTTGGGGGAAGTAATCTAATGTCAAAAGCATGACTTTAGAGTTAGAGAATTTGGGTTTAAGTTCTATTTTTATTGTTAGCTAGCTATATAATCATGGACAGTCTCCTTGAGCTTCAGTTTTCTCATTTGTAAAATAAGAATAATAATAATACCTATTTATTAGAGTTGTTGTGAGCATTAATTGAAATAATTAATATAGGAGGGTCTGGTAGTTCATTTGGTTAAGCATCTGATTCTTGATTTCAGCTCAGGTCATGATCTCACGATTTGTGGGTATGAAGCCCCACATCAGGCTCCATGCTGACAGTGTGGAGCCTGTTTGAGGTTCTCTCTCTCTCTCTCTCTCTCTCTCTCTCTCTCTCTCTGTGTCTCTCTCTGCCCCTCCCTGCTTGCTCTCACACACTTTCTCTCTCAAAATAAATAAACTTTAAAAAAAGAGAAATAACTAATATAAAATGTCTATCCTAATGGCTGGTACCTAGTAAAATCTCACTAACTGGTAGCTGTTATTATCAAAGGCACTTGCCTTACTAGTACCATCAGTTTCTGCATAGGTATCCAAACTTGATAAACTATAGACCTAGTGAAGACATTGTTCCTTTATTTAAAAGCTAGCACTTATTTAAAATTAAGTTTTGCGGCTTTCTTGGATGAAACTGTCTTGCAGATAATTTATGATGATTTTTTTAAAGCACTTCTTGATGAAACCAATTTATTTTCACAGTGGTCAAGAAAATGCAATAGCTAATTAATATAAATTATGTACATAATACACAGGTAGAGTGTTTTTGCTAATATGGTCAGTTTACATAAGAGACACAAGTTCTAAAATAGTTGTAGATCTACTGTTGTAGTTAATAAATATGAAAAAATCAATGGTGTTTGTATATGCCAACAATAACTTAAAAATGATAATAGTAAAACAAAAGTATCTAATTCATAGCGGAAAGAATTACAAAAATAAAATAGTTAGGAATACATTTAAGCAATTACAAGGATGTATATGAAAAAAGCTATAATCTCTACTGAGAGACACAGAAAAAAACTCGAATAAGTGGAAAGACGAGCTATTTTCCTTGATAGTAAGAATTATTATGCTAAAAAAAAGTGCCCCCAGATTAATACACAAATTTAGCCCAATCTTCACGTAAATCCCAATGAAATTTTTATTTTTTTAAATTTCCTCTGAGGTTCGTTTGAGAAAACTGTGTTGCAAAGATTGTCAGCCCATCTTGGTTGTGCAATTTCAACTGGGATTAGGCCGATTGTGTGGGAGCCACAGAGACCACTCTACCACCCTTTTATATCATTTCATTAGTGTTGTCTCAGAAGTCCTGGTGGGGTAATCCCAGGAGTCCCCTCGGTTGTCTTGCTTTCCCAAGCAAGTCCATTCTGCTAGATCCCTGAGTCTGGAAATTCCCTTCCTTTTTTACTCCAGTCTCCACAGGGTCATTGAAGAAAATGTACACATGTTTCTGATTCACTATTATGTTATGAGGATCATTCTTAAATACCCTTTGACGTCTATAAGCCTTTAAAGCCACTCAATAGGCCTGCCTAAGCCAGTCTCCTGGAACATGAGTACCTCCTCCTACTTCATGGCTGGTGGAACAGAATAACCTTGATTAGAAAGAACAGTCTGGCAGTCCTAAAGCTGGATGTGGTGAAGTCACACGGATCTTGAGAAGGCATACAAGCAAACACCAGCCCAGTCCTCCCGAGGAGGCAGCTTATCTTTCCCTAAATGTTTCTCCTGAGCATCTTTTGCATTAGTATCACCTTCAGAGCTTGTTAAGGATTCCTGGGCCCCACTTTAGATCTACAAGTCTGGATCTCAGGATCTAGGTCCTTAAAGCATATTTTTTTACAAGTTTCTCTTCATGCTAGGCATTCTAAAATGCCCCCTGCTCTGTCTCTAGTTTCAGAGTTGCTCAATCTGATAAATACTGCCCTCTAAACAATGATTCCCAGAGTCCTTACTAGTTTTTAAAAAGGTACTTCACAGGCCCTTACGAAAGACTCCTAAGGCTTGGGTTGTTTATAAGCTGCAGATCAAAGCAGTTATAGACTTACTCTCAGTCTGCAGTTTTTCATTTCCCTCTCTCTCTACAGCCACCATTCCCAACCCCACTTCTTTTAGGTTTAGTAAGCTCTAACTGGACATTTCTAAGGTAAACAGTGATATCCTAAAGGTAAACATTCTCTTTGTCCACAAACCCTGTCCATTCTTTTTTTAAAATGTCCCCTACTCCTTTCTTTCTATTCCTTCCGCCACACCCTAGAGACCCTTATCACAAGAATTAGACTCACACACAGCCTCTTGTTAGTCTGTATGATATCAGTTTTCCTTCTCTCAAATCTTTCTCACCTACTACTCCCTGCCCACCAGCTCAAAAAGCCTAAAAGCACCTGTAGTATTAACCATCTCAAGTCTAAACTCCTCTGTTTGTTTTCCAGGCCCTTTGCAATGTAACCCATTTTGCTTATTAGGCTTTATTTCTCACTACTGTACACATGCTTCCCACTTACTACCAATACACATGTCCTGTTCATTTCAACCCACTGGACATATTTGTCTCAGTGTTCCCAAAGCATAGTATAAGGACTCAGGATAGGGGTCCAACTGACTCAACAGTTGGCATTTGTTTGCCTTTCAATGCCTTCCCTTTTTACATTTAATTATCATAAATCATTCAAGTATCATATTCTGTTTAAAGACTTCCCCAGTTTCTCCAGCGCTTATGACTTCCATATTTTTTGGGTAAAAAAACAAAACAAAACAAAACAAAGAAAAAGATAAAACGAAGGGAGGGAAGTAGGGGGAAGGAAGGAGAAAAAAACTCCCCACAACACAGAATTGCTTTAGGAGTTACAAAAGTAAAGGGAAGAGAAGGAAAGGCTAATAGTCTGATACTCCACCCTGAAGTTATTCAGGAAATAGCTCAGTTATGGAATATTCTTTGGCTTTCTCTAGTGCTGTATAATCAGTATCATTCTGTTCAGAACACATATACTGTCAGTGTTCCTTGCTAAGTGCATCAGATGCATTCATTAGGCCTCCCCCATGTTAGTTCAGGATTCATTTCTTCCTGCTTCCCTGATTGCCCACATTAAGCTAAATGCCCCCTTCTCCATGCTCTCATGAGAACCCGTGTTTACTTTTAACTCAATATCTTACTTTGAAAGTGCTTGTTTGTCACTCTGACTCACCTTTAGACTGAAGGTCCAGGCTTACTTGTCTTTGTATTACCTGTACCTTTAATAGGTATCTAGATAGTACATGTAGATGCTACATAAATGACCTCTAAAGTAATTAGCCTATAAGCTTTGAAGGGTGGGGACCATGTTTTATACTTCCTGTTCTTTTTTTTTTTTTTTAAGTTTATTTATTTTGAGATTGAGAGGGAGAGAGAGCATGCGCATGCCCAAGTAGGGCAGAATGCAGAAAGAGAAGTAGAGTGAATCCCAAGCACTGATACTACACTGACTGTGCACTGACAGTGTGGAGCCCCATCCGGGCCTGAGCTGAAATCAAGAGTCAGACGCCCAACAGACTGATACACCCAGGTGTCCCTACACTTCTTGTTTTGTATTATGAATAAACAAGCTCAGTGTTTAGGCATTCAGAAAAAGTTTGTTAATGTTAACATTTCCATGCTCTGTTCTTCTCACCACCCACTCATAACCTTACCCTTGCCCATCAAACCCTACTTACTGAGCATTTGGTAAAGGCTCAACAGACTCTTACTAACTGAGATTAATGCTGGTGGCCACTATGAGAGAGAAATAATAAATTCATTAATTATACTTCTGTTGAGAAACTCTTGCATAGTCTAATTGTTTAAATAAGAACTTCTGCCTCTTTTTCATACTTTGAGAGAAAAGACTTTAGAGCGAGGCAGAATTAGATTTGCCTGGCTCCAAAGCTTATTAGATTCGTGGCTCTGGAAATGCACTAGCTATTTGACCTTTGGTAGGGTCTCTTAAATTTTTTTTAACGTTTATTTATTTTTGAGAGACAAAGAGACAGAGTATGAGCAGGGGAAGGGCAGAGAGAGAGGGAGACACAGAATCTGAAGCAGGCTCCAGGCTCTGAGCCGTCAGCACAGAACCCAACGTGGGGCTTGAACTCGCAGACCATGAGATCATGACCTGAGCTGAAGTCGGCCGCTCAACCAACTGAGCCACCCAGGTGCCCCAGAGCCCTAAATTAAAATAGAGTGGGGGACGCATGGGTGGCTCAATTGGTTAAGTGTCCAACTTGTGATTTTGGCTCCAGTCATGAGCTCACGGTCCTGAGAGTGAACCCTATGTCAGGCTCTGCAATGGGTGTGGAGCCTGCTTAAGATTCTCTTTCTCCCTCTGCCCTTTGCCTGCTCATGTTCTCTATAAATAAATAAATAAATAAATAAATAAATAAATAAATAAATAAATAGAAAAAATAAAAAGACTGGCTTTAAAAATTGGAATAACAGTACATATTCTGAAGGATCATAATGAGGCTTGAATGGGATAATATATATAAGGTGTGTTAGTACCATACTTTGGCATATAATAGGCATCAACCAAAATTAGCTATTGCTTCTTGATCCTATCCTTCCTCAAGGGTCACACAGTATCTACTGGATTACAAAATATTATCTAGTCTAGTCTAAGGTTAGGTTTCCTGTTCTCACACTATCTGTTCCACAAGAACTATTAGTCTATATCTAGACACATTTGAGTATGTAATATGTATGCACTTGGGAGCATGTATATGGATGTCTACATGGCTGCCTGTGTGTGTACATCTGTGTACAAGAGCCATGGGCTTCGTTTTCCTCACATTTGATTTGAGAAACTTCAGAGGCTTAAGTTAAAAATCACTAAATAGTGCACATTCTCCTCTCTTCTTGCTGCTTTCACCTCCACCTACCTGATTTCCCCTGTTAAATGACAATTTAGTGAAAAGCTCCTGGATTAAACTACAGTGAGAATATTCCCCTTTCAACATGTAAAATCAAATAGGAGGGGTGCTCCCCAGTAGTATCAAGCTATAAATCCCAGATGCCGCTATAGCTCACAATGGAAAAATGATGAATGGGTGATGTTGTTTTGCCTCAGTGGGGCTGAATGAAGGTAATGAGCAAGGGGATATTATCTCCAACTTCCCATTTTCTGGGGAGAGCAGGTGAGTGGAAAATTTTTAAAGCTCAGTGACTAGCTCCAAATATCATATTCTGTTTGTGGCATCTCTCATTCTGGTCTAAGGGTCTGTGGTAGATTACCATCCTCTCCCCTGCCCCCCCCCCCAATAATGCTGAAACCAAACCTCCATAGAAGAATTAACAAAACAATGAGAATTTGCTGGTCCAAGATCCGGAAGAAAATAGAAGCTAAACAAGGTGAGCTGGTGTTTGGGGAAACGTTACCCTGAAGATAACTGCTGTTTCCAAAGACAAAAACAGCACCGAGAAAGTGAAAAGAGCTTTCGGCAATTTCCCTGCCAGGAGTGGCAAGACAAAAAATTATTATAAAGAGCATGAAAAGGAAGAAGGTTCCTAGTAAGCACCCCAGGTTTTCAACAAGGACCACAAAGGACTTTACCCTAGGAATGAAGAAGAACTAGAAGTAAACCAGTCCTCATAAGGACTGAAGCTCAGCTTTGAATTTCTCAAACATTTATTGGATGAAGGTATTCAGGCTCTAGCCCATCTGTTTGACAGAAATAAAAGTAAATCCTCTCTAAAGGGATATAATATTATATAGAAGCTCAAATCATTTCTGGAGTTCAGGAAGCTTTTTTTGAAGAAATTGACAATATGATTCTAATATTTATATGGACATGCCAAGGACCTAGGACCTAGAATAACCAAAATGATATGGAAGAAAAGAACAAAGTTAGAATATTTATATTCCTGAGTTCTTAATTTACCATAAAGCTACAGCAGACTTACAACAGAAGTAGATAGTAATAGATTAATAAACAGAGTCAAGTCTAAAAATAGACCCAGACATACACACTAATTGATCATCAACCAAGGCATCGAGTCAATTCAATTGAGAAAGGAGTCTATTTAACAAATTGTGCTGAAACAACAGGATATTTGGAAAGAATTCTGATCTCTACTGTACTCTGTACACAAAAATAACTCAGGATGGATCACAAACCTAAATGTAAAAGCTAGAACCATACAGCTTCTAGAAGAATACCCTTACAACCATGGAATAGATGAAGCTTTCCTAGGCATAACATAAAATGTACTAACCATAAAAGTAAAAAGTGAAATATTGGACTTTAAGAAAATTAAATTTTGGAGCATCTGGATGGCTCAGTCAGTTAAGTGTCTGACTTTTGATCTTGGCTCAGGTCATAATCACATGGTTTTGTGAGTTCAAGCCCCATGTCAGGCTCTGCACTGACAGTGAGCAAGCTGCTTGAGATTCTCTGTCTCCCTTTCTCTCTACTCCTACCCCACTCATGCACTGTCTGTCTGTCTCTTTTTCAAAAATAAATAAATACTAAAAAGAAAAAGTGAATAAGCAAGGAACCAACTGAGAAAAAAATATTCTAATACATATACATGGCAAAAGATTTGTATTCACAAAATATGAGGAACTCCTACAGAGAATTCCAGGAAGATGGTGGAGTAAGCAGCACAAGGAATCTGCTTTCCCACCTAGACAACAATTGAACTGACAGAATTTGTCTAATGTAACTATTTATGAACTCTAAAGTCTATTGAAGGCTGACAACTTCAGAGGAAAGTTTGCAAAGTAAGTTGTGCCTCATTTTGACTCTTAGCACAGTAGCAGCTACCTGTGGCAGAAAGGCGTGCACATATTCCTGGAGAAGCTTGCACACAGCTTCCTGAACCAGGGTGGGCAAAAAAGATGTGTGCTCTGATTGCTGATTCCCGCTTCTGATCACAGAAGTGCAGACAAAAAGTGGGTGGTCAGTGTTGTTGCAAACCCCTTGCTCTATAGCCAAAGTGACTTCCAGGACATTTTAAGAGCCAGCACCCATTCCCCCTTTCATTTCTCTTTTTACCTTTTTGGAAGCCAAACGTTAAAGACTTAGGAAATTCAAAAACAACTGTATATAAAAGGGAAATTTAAAAGTGACCATAAAAAGGCTTAGAAAAGACCTAAAAGGACCATAAGTTTATGCCTCAGGCTGATTCTGGGCAAAGAAACAGTCAACAACAATCAATAAAACAAAATAACCAAAACCAGCAAATCTTGGGAAAGGGTGAAAATGTGAATTCCAGAGATAGCACGTTATTAGATTCAAGTGTCCAGTTTCAAAAAAAAAAAAAATCACAAAGCATACAAAGATATAAGAAAACATGGCCATTCAAAGGAAAAATAACAGGGGCACCTGAGTGACTCAGTCAGTTGAGCATCTAACTTCTCATGGCTCACAAGTTTGAGCCCCACATTGGGCTCTGCGCTGACAGCTCAGAGCATAGAGCCTGCTTCGGATTCTGTGTCTCTCTCTCTCTGTGATCCTCCCCTGCTCTGTCTCTCTCTCTCTCAAATATAAATAAACATTAAAAAATTAAAACGAAACAAAACAAAAATAAAAACAAATCAACAGAAGCTGTCCTTGAAAAAGACCTGATGTCAGATATACTAGCTAGCTTTAAAATAACCATCTTAAAAATGCTGGAAGAACTAAAGGTAGATGTGGGGAAAGTTACGAAAACAATGTACAAACAAAATGAAATGTCCACAAAGAATAGGAAAACCTAAGAAGAAATCAAAAAGAAATTCAGAGTTTGGGGGACCTGGGTGGCTCAGTTGGTTAAGCATCCAACTCTGGATTTTGGCTCAGGTCATAATCTCACGGTTTGTGAATTTGAACCCTGCATCAGACTATACTCAGAGCCTGCTTGGGATACTTTCTCTCTCTCCCTGTGCCTCCCCAACTCGTGCTCTCTTTGTCTCTCTCTCTCTCAAAATAAATGATAAATAAACATAAAAAAAGAAATTCTGGAACTGAAAGTTAAAATGGTAAAGAAAAAAATCACTAAAGGAATTTGAAGGCAGATTTGAGCAAGCAGAAGAAAGAATCAGTGAACTTGAATATAAGATAGTAGAAATTATCATATCTGAGGAACAGAAAGAAAAATGATGGAAGAAAAATGAACAGAACTTAAGGGACCAGTTGGACACCACTGACAGAGTCAACCAATATTGTATTTTAAGAGGAGGAGGAAGAGAAAGAGAACTTAAGGGACCAGTTGGACACCACTGACTGAGTCAACCAATATTGTATTTTAAGAGGAGGAGGAAGAGAAAGAGAAGAGGATTGGGTTGGAAAGGGAATTGGGCAAGGGGAATATTTGAAGAAATTATGACTGGATACTCCCCAAATTTGATAAAGGCAGGAACATAAATGAGAAGTCCAACAAATAGAATGAATTAAGATGAACTCGGAGACCCACATGAAAACGCATTCTAATCAAACTTTCAAAAGACAAATACAAAGATAGAATCTTGAAATTAGCAAGAGAGAAGCTACTCAATACATACAAAGGATCTTCAATAAGATAATAAGCATACTTTAGCACACAAACTTTGAAGATCAGAAGGCAGTGGAAAGATATATTCAAAGTACTAAAAGAAAAAAGCTATAACTGAGAATCCTATATTTAGTGAATCTATACTTCAAAAGTGAAGTAGAAATAAAGACATTCCTAAATAAATAAAAACAAAAGGAAGTTTGTTACTACTAGACTTAACCCTGCAAGAAATGCTTAAAGGAGTCCTGCAAGATGAAAAGAAATTAGTCACTATCTTGAAGATGTATGAAGAAATAAAGATTTCAATAAGGATAAGTGCATGGGTGTTATAAAAGCTAGAACTATTGTAACAATGGCTTGTAACTTTAATTTTGTCTTCTAGATAATTTAACAGACATTTATTTATTTATTTAATTTTTTTTTTCTAATTCATTTTCGAAAGAGAGCCAGAGCATGAGCAGGGGAGGGACAGAGAAGGGAGACACAGAATCTGAAGCAGTCTCCAGGCTCTGAGCTGTCAGCATAGAGCCCAATGCGGGGCTCGAATTCGTGAACTGTGAGATCATGACCTGAGCCGAAGTTGGCTGCTTAACCGACTGAGCCACCCAGGTGCCCTAAGAGACATTTAAAAATAATTATTACTCTAAAATCTAGCATTATAACTTTGAATTACAATTCTATATTTTGTTTTCTACAAAATTTAAGAGACTAATGGGGGACCTGGTGGCTCAGTCAGTTAAGTGTCTGACTCTTGATTTCAGCTCAGATCATGATTTCAGTCATGAGATTGAGCCCCATATTGGGCTCAGCACAGAGTGCAGAGCCTGCTTGGGATTCTTTCTCTCTCCCACTGGTGCACTCTTTCTCTCTCCAAATTAAATAAATAAACTTAAAAAAAAAAAGAGAGAGAGACTAATGAATTTAAAAGAATTACTAGTTAATGATTTTGAGCACGCAATGTATAAAGACATAATTTTGTGACATCAGCAACTGAAAGGGGTGGGGATGGAACTGTAAAGGAGCAGAGTTTTTGTATGTTATTGAAATTAAGCTGGTACAAGTTCAAATTAGAGTGTTGTAACTTTAGGATGTGAAATGTAATCTCCAGTAACTACAAAGAAAATAGCTATAGAATAGACCCAAAATGAATGAGAAAGAAATTTAAACACTTAACTACAAAAATTCAATTAAATATTAGAGACGGTAACACAGCAAATAAGGGACAAATAAGTTATAAGATATATAGAAAAGAAATAGCAAAATGAGAGAACTAAGTTCCCCTTATCAGTGATTACTTTAAATGTAAAAGGATTAAACTCTCCAATCAAAATACAGAAATTGGCAGAATGGATAAAAATATATGATTCAACAATATGCTGTCTACAAGCAGCTCCCTTTAAATTCAAAAAGACAGGAGGGGGCCAACATGGTGGAGAAGTAGGGGGACCTGGTCTTCTTGCATCTCTCAAACAAAGAAGGACTGAAGTCAAAGGACTCTCAATCCCAAGACTCTGGGAGGAAAGGAGACGGAGTCTACAAGGAAGAAAATGCAAAATTCAGGGAGGCACCTAAATAAGTGTGTGAGGGCAAACTAGGGGAGATAAAACGGACTGCAGAGGTACGGAGGGGAGGGAGCCCTTTCTCGGAAAGACAAAGAGAAGAGAAAGAGCGGCTGGGTAAGCATAGAACTGTATCTGGACAAGAGAAAATAACCTCGGACGGGGATGGAGAGGGAACCTATTATCCATTCCCTAACCATGGGGCTTTTAAAAAGAAGGCCCGTTTCTAACGGTGGAATTTCTTCAGACTGGGGCCAGCGGCAGTGGCCCAGACCTCATATCTGTGAGGTGGGGAGTCACCTCCGGATTCGGTGTTATGCCAGGGATGCAATTTACACCAGGGAAACTGGGCGCAGCGGTCGTCGCAAGTTTGAAAACTCAGATAACCGTGGGACACAGGGCTGCATGACGACAAATCTCACTGGGCCTGCATCCTTGGCAGAGTGAGGATGGAAACAAAGGGGTGATTTGGGACTCCTGGTCCTTGAGGAACGGACCGGGGGGGGGGGGGGGGGCGCCATTTTTGTTCCCCAAACTAGCAACTCGAAACTTGACGAATCAGTCCACCGGCAGTAGCGGGGGTGGGACTCACCTACACCAAATCACACCCCTCCTCACAGGACAGCTGCTTTCTAGCTTTTCTATGGGAGCTGGATAGACGCTATGAAACAAGCACTGCAGCATTGCCTGGATTGACTCTAGGTCAATTCTTGTTATTTAGATATATTCTCCTTTTTCTCCTTCGTATCTCTCCCCTTCCCTAGGCTGGTTACTTGGGGTATTGGTTTGCTTAAACAGACATATTTAACCCATTCTCTCGATGCATGTTCTACACCTCCTTCTTTACTTTCCTATCTCTCTCTCTGGAATAATCAGGCCAGATAGTTCCTCTGGGTAACTTTATCGTCATTTCTTTTTCCTCGCCTCCTTCCTTATTCTCAATTCTCTCTCTCTGGATTAAGCCTTTTGGTCTCTCTGCCTGGTCAAGTCTCATTTTCTCTTTCTCCCCACACCTGTCATTACTCTCTTTGTATATGCTCTTTCATCAGCACCACACACACCCTGTCCTTACCTTGTAGCTGGTATTTCGGGTTATATGCCTTCAGATTGTCATTCATTATTCTTTTCTCTGTTTTGATCTGCTTGCCTGTTTTATTTTTTCGTGCATTTGTGTGTTTTTGTTTCCGGTTTACCTGTCTGTTTTCCTTTCCAGGGCTACCTCAAGGAAGAAACCAAGGCACACCTATGGAGGACAACCAAAGTCACAACAACAGAGAGCAAGTAACACTCTCCAAAAAAATCTCCCGAAAGGCCAGGCCCTGGATAGTATATGAGCCCTCTTTAATATAGCAGTACCTGCAGAGGCAGAGCACAGAACAGGCTTTTAAAACTTATAAGGGGCAGAAAACTAGCCAAAATGACAAAATGGAAAAATTCTCCTCAAAGGAAATTCCAGGAAGTAGTGACAGCTAAAGAATTGATTAAAACATATATAAGCAACATAGCTGAACAAGAATATAGAATGACAGTTATAAAGTTAATCACTGGGCTTGAAAAAAGCATAGAAGACAGCAGGGAATCCATCACTGCAGAGACCTTAAATATGGTCAGGATGAATTTTAAAACGCTATAAATGAGGTGCAAAACAATTGGAGGTGGCCACAGTGCAGACTGAAGAGGCAGAAGAGAGAATGGGTGAATTAGAAGATAAAATTACGGAAAAAGAGGAAGCTGATAAAAAGAGAGATAATCTGATCCAGCAACAAGAAAGGGGAATTCGAGAGCCGAGTGATGCAATCAAACAGAACAACATCCGTATCATAGGATTTCCAGAGGAAGAAGACAGAGAGAAAGGAACTGAAGGGGTACTTGAACAAATCATTGCTGAGAACTTTCCAACCTGGGGAAGAAAACAGGCATTGAAATCCAATAGGCACAGAGAACTCCCCTCAGATGTAACTTGAATCGATCTTCTGCATCACACATCATAGTGAAACTGGCAAAATTCAAGGATAAAGAGAGAATTCTAAAAGCAGCTAGGGATAAACGGGCCTTAACATACAAAGGTAGACACATAAGAGTAGAAGCAGACCTATCTACTGAAACTTGGCAGGCCAGAAAGGAATGGCAGGAAATCTTCAATGTGATGAACAGAAAGATATGCAGCCAAGAATCCTTTATCTGGCCAGCCTGTCATTCAGAATGGAAGGAGAGATAAAGGTTTTCCCAAACAAACAAAAACTGATGGAATTCATCATCACTAAACCAGCCCTACCAGAGATCCTGAGGAGGACTGTATGAAGGAAATGTTGCAAAGAACACAAAGTACCAGAGACATCACTACAAGCATGAAACCTACAGATAACACAATGACTCTAAACCCATATTTTTCAACATTAACACTGAATTTAAATGGACTAAATGATCCAATTAAAAGACATAGGGTATCAGAATAGATTAAAAAACAAGACCCATCTATTTGCTGTCTACAAGAGACTCATTTTAGTCCTGAGGACACCTTCAGATTGAAAGTGAGGGGATAGAGAACTATCTACCATGCTACTGGAAGTCAAAATAAAGCTGGAGTAGCCATACTTATATCAGACAAACTAGACTTTAAAGTAAAGACTGTAACAAGAGATGAAGAAGGGCATTATATAATAATCACAGGGACTATCCATCAGGAGGAGCTAACAATTATAAATGTCTATGCGTTGAATTCAGGGGCACCCAAATTTGTAAAACAGTTCATTACAAACATAAGCAATCTTATTGATAAAAATGGCTAATTGCAAGGGACTTTAATACTCCACTTACAGCAATGGATAGATCAACTAGACAGAGAATCACTAAAGAAACAAAGGCCCTGAATGACACATTGGAACAGATGGGCTTGATAGATATATTCAGAACTCTGCACCCAGAAGCAATGGAATTCACATTCTTCTCAAATACACATGGTACATAGATCACATACTGGGGCACAAAGAAGCCCTCATTAAATATAAAAGAATTTTATATTTAGATAACAATATTCAGATCACAATACTATGAAACTTGAAACCACAGGAAAAAGTCTGGAAAACCCCCAAAAGCATAGAGGCTAAAGAAGATCCTACTAAAGAATGAATGGGTCCACCAGGCAATTAGAGAAGAAATTTAAAAATATACGGAAACAAATGAAAATAAAAACACAACAATCCAAACAACTTTGGGATGCAGCAAAGGCAGTCCTGAGAGGAAAATACATTGCAATCCAGGCCTATTTCAAGAAAACAAAAATCACTATACAAAATCTAACAGCACACCTAAAGGAACTAGAAGCAGAACAGCAAAGACACTCTAAGCCCAGCAGCAGAAGAGAAATAATAAAAATCAGGGCAGAGATTAACAATATAGAAACTGAAAAAATAGTATAATAGATCAATGAAGCCAAGAGCTGGTTCTTTGAAAAAATAAACAAAATTGATAAACCTCTACTCAGGATTCTCAAAAATAAAGAGAGAGGACCCAAATAGATAAAATCATGAATGAAAAGGCATTGATTACAATCAATCCCTAAGAAATAAAAGCAATTATCAGGGAATACTATGAAAAATTATATGCCAACCATCTGGACAACCTGGAAGAAATGCACAAATTCCTAAATAGCCACACACTACCAAAACTTAAATGGGAAGGAATAGAAAACTTGAACAGACCCATAACTAGTGAAGAAATTGAATCAGTTATCAAAAATCTCCCAACAAGTAAGAGTCCTGGACCAGATACCAGATATTTAAAACAGAGTTAATACCTATCCTTCTCAAGCTGTTCCAAAAAATTGAGATGGAAGGAAAACTTCTGGACTCATTCTATGAAGCCAGCATCACTTTGATTCCCAAACCAGATACAGGCCCAGCAAAAAAAGAGAACTACAGGCCAATATCCCTGATGAATATGGATGCAAAAATTCTCAACAAGATACTAGCAAATCGAATTCAACAGCACATAAAAAGAATTATTCACCATGATCAAGTGGGATTCATTCCTGGGTTGCAGGGCTGGTTCAATAATCGCAAGTCAATCAACATGATACATCACATTAACAAAAGAAAAGAACCATATGATCCTGTCAATAGATGCAGAAAAAGCATTTGACAAAACACAGCATCCTTTCTTAATAAAAACCCTCAAGAAAGTTGGTATAGAAGGAACATACTTAAACATCATAAAATCCATCTATGAAAAGCCCACAGCTAATATCATCCTCAATGGGGAAAAACTAAGAGCCTTCCCCCTCAGATCAGGAACACGACAGGGGTGTCCACTCTCACCACTGCTATTTAACATAGTGTTGGAGGTCCTAGCATCAGCAATCAGACAACAAAACAAAGGGCATCAGGATTGGGAAGGATGAAGTTAAACTTTCACTTTTCGCAGACAACATGATACCCAACATGGAAAACCCAACAGAATCCACCGAAAGCCTGCTAGAACTGATCCATGAATTCAGCAAAGCTGCAGGATGCAAAATTAATGTACAGAAATTGGTTGCATTTTTATACACCAACAATGAAACAAAAGAAAGAGAAATAAAGTAATCTCATGCACAATTGCACCAAAAACCATAAAATACCTAAGAATAAACCTAACGAAAGATGTAAAAGATGTCTACGCTGAAAACTATAAAAAACTTATGAAGGAAATTGAAGAAAACACATAGAAATGGAAAAACATCCCATGCTCATGGACTGGAAGAATAAGTATTGTTAAAATGTCAACACTACCCAAAAAATCTATACATTCAATGCAATCCCAATCAAAATTGCACCAGCATTCTTCTCAAAGCTAGAGCAAACAATCCTAAAATTTGTATGGAACCACAAAAGATCCCGAATAGCCAAAGTAATATTGAAGAAGAAAACCAAAATGGGAAGCATCACAATCCAAGACGTTAGCCTCTACTACAAAGCTATAATCATCAAGACAGTATGGTGTTGGCACAAAAACAGACACATAGACCAATAAATAGAATAGAGAACCCAGAAATGGACCCACAAACATATGGCCAACTAATCTTTGACAAAGCAGGAAAGAATATCAAATGGAAAAAAGGCAGCCTCTTTAACTAATGGTGTTGGGAGAAATGGACAGCAACAGGCAGAAGAATGAACCTGGACCACTTTCTTATGCCATTCACAAAAATAAATTCAAAATGGATGAAGGACCTGAATGTGAGACAGGAAACCATCAAAACCCGAGAGGAGAAAGCAGGAAAAAACCTTTTTTACCTGAGCCGCAGCAATTTCTTACTCAACACATCTCCAAAGGCAAGAGAATTAAAAACAAAAATGAACTATTGGGGCCTCATTAAGATAAAAAGCTTCTTCACGGCAAAGGAAACAATCAACAAAAGTAATAGGCAACCGACAAAATGGGAAAAGATAGTTAGATACGATATATCGGATAAAGGGCTAGTATTTAAAATCTACAAAGAACTCACCAAACTCCGCACCCAAAAAACAAATAATCCAGTGAAGAAATGGGCGGAAGATATGAATAGACACTTCTCCAAAGAGGACATTCAGATGGCCAACAGACACATGAAACGATGCTCAACATCACTCATCATCAGGGAAATACAAATCAAAACCACACCGAGATACCACCTCACACCAGTCAGAGTGGCTAAAATGAACAAATCAGGAAACTATAGGTGCTGGCAACGATGTGGAGAAACAGGCACCCTCTTGCACTGTTGGTGGGAATACAAACTGGTGCAGCCGCTCTGGAAAACATTGTGGACGTTCTTAAAAAAAATGGAAATAGTACTACCCTATGACCCAGCAATAGCACTGCTAGGAATTTACCCAAGAGACACAGGAGTGCTGATGTATAGGGGCACATGTACCCCAATGTTCACAGCGGCATCTTCGACAATAGCCAAATCATGGAAAGAGACTATGTGTCCATCAGCTGACGAATGGATAAAGAAACGTGGTATATATACACAATGGAATATTACTTGGCAATGAGAAAGAATGAAATCGTGCCATTTGCAGCAACATGGATGGAACTGTAGGGTATTATGCTAAGTGAAATAAGTCAGTCAGAGAAAGACAGATACCATATGTTTTCATGCATAGGTGGATTTTGAGAGACTTAGCAGAAGACCATGGGGCAGGGGAAGAAGGGGGGGGAAAGCCACAGAGAGGGAGGGAGATAAAACATAAGAGACTGTTAAATACTAAGAACAAACTGAGGGTTGATGGGGAGTATGGGAGAGGGGAGTGTGGGGGACGGACATTAAGGAGGGCACTTGTTGGGATGAGTACTGGGTGTTGTATGGAAACCAATCTGACAATAAATTATCAAAAAATAATAAATAAATTCAAAGAGACTCACAGATTGAAAGTGAAAATATAGGAAAACATATTCCATACAAATAGTAACTAAGAGAGTAGGAGTGGCCATACTATTATCACAGAAAATAGATTTTTAAATGAAAAAAGGTCACAAGATACAAGAAGGACATTATATAGTAATAAAGTTTTAACACAACAATAAGATATAACAATTATAAGCATTTACTTACCAAATGACAGACATATCATCAAAATTATGAAGCAAAACCTGACAGAACTGAAGGGAGAAATAGACATAAAAATAAGAGTTGGAGGCTTCACTATCCCACACTCCTTAAATGATTAAAAAAACCAGACAGAAGATAAATAAAGAAACAGGATTTTAAACAACACAATAAATCAACTAGATCTAACAGACATATACAGAACACTCTATCCAACAAGAACACAGACATTCTTCTTAAGTGCACATGGAACATTTATCAGGATAGACCATATGTTAGGCCCCAAATTAAGCCTCAAGAAATTTTAAAAGGTAAATATCATAAAAGTATCTTTTCTGAACACAGTGAGATGAAGTTAGAAATCTATAAGAAAAGTAAAACTGGAAAACTACAAATCTGTGGAAATTAAACAACACATTTTTTTATTATAATAGTTTATTTTCATATTGGTTTACATATAACACCCAGTGGACTTTGTGAGACTAAGCAAAAACCAGAGGGAGGGGAAGAGGAGAAAGGAAAAAAAGGACAGAGAGGGAGGGAGATAAAACATAAGAGACTCTCAAAGACTAAACAACACATTTAAATAAGCAATAGATCAAAGAAAAAACCACAAGGGAAATTAGATAATACTTAGAAATGAATGAAAACAAAACACAACATACAAAAACTTCTGGGACACAGTGAAACCAGTGCTAATGGGAAATTTATAGCTATACATGGTTACATAAAAAACAAAAAAGAACTCAAATACAATTTAAGATTACAACTTAAGGAACTAGAAAAAAACAACAAACTAATCATGAATTTAACAGAATATAATAAAGATTATAGCAGAGATAAATAAAATAGAAAAACGGTAGAGACAATGAAACCAAAGTTAGTTCTCCAAAAATACCAACCATATTAACAAACCTTTAGCTAGACAAAGTAAGTAAAAAGTAAAGTAAGAAAAAAAGAGAAGATTTAAGTTACTAAAATCAGAAATGAAAGTGGGGACATTACTACCAATTCTATAGAAATAAAGAAGAGTTAAGAGAGTACTATGAACAATTGTATGCTAACAAATTGGATAACCTAGATGAAATGGACAAATTCCTACAAACACAAAACCTACCAAGACTAAAGCACAAAGAAATACTAAATCTAAATATAGCTTTAACTAGTAAAGAGATTGAATCAGTAATAAAAAAGATATTCCAGCAAAAATATCTGGACCTGATGGCTTCACTGGTGAAATCTACAAACATTGAAGACTATCAAGCCTTCTTGAGGTGCCTCGGTGGCTCAGTCGGCTAAGCATCTGACTTCAGCTCAAGTCATGATCTCACAGTTCAGGAGTTCAAGTCCTGCATCAGGTGAGCCTAAACCCTGCTTCAGGTGAGCACAAGCCCCGCTTCACATGAGCCCCACTTCTCTCTCTTTCCCTCTCTCTCCCTCTCTCTGTCTCTCACTCATTTGTGCCTTCTCTAACTCTCTCAAAAAAAAAAAAAAAAAAAAGACTACCAATCCTTCTCAAATTTTTCCCAAAACTGAAGAGAAAAGAATACTTCCTAACTTGTTCTATGGGGCAAGCATTACCATAATATCAAAGCCAGACAAAGACACTACAAGAAAACTATAGACCAATATCCCTTATAAACATTAATATAAAAATCCTCAACACAGTACTAGAAAATCGAATTCAGCAGCATATTAAAAGATTATATGCCCTGACTAAGTGGGATTTATTCCTGGAATGCAAGGATAGTTCAATATACAAAAACCAATCGATGTTATATACCATATTAATAGAATGAAAGGGAAAAAGCCACATGATCATCTCAAATGATACAGAAAAAGCATGTGATAAAATTCAATATCCTTTTATGATTAAAAATAAAACACTAAAATAACAAAGACTAGAAGGAGTCTACAACTTCATATACAATACAGTTGCATATACAATTTCATACATTTCAATATAATTTCATATATGGCTATAATAAAAGCCATATATGAAAAATCCATAGCCAACACCATACTCAATGGCAAAACACTGAAAGCTACTCCTGCAAAGTCAGAAACAAGGCAAGGATGACCACTCTTGCCATTTATACTTAAAATATTACTGGAAGTTCTAGCCAGAGCAATTAGGCAAGAAAAAGAAATAAGAGGCATCCAAACTGGAAAGTAAGAAGTAAAATGATCTCTGTTTGTAGATGATATTATATTACATGCATAACACCCTAAAGATTCCACACAAAACTGTGGATACAAAATCAACACACAAAAATCAGTTGCATTTCTGAACACTAACAATAAACAATCTGAAAAGGAAATTACAAAAGAATTCCATTTATAATAGCATCAAAAGAATAAAATACTTAGGAGTTAACCAAGGATGTGAAAGACGTCTAAAATGAAAACTACAAACACTGCTGAAAGAAATTAAAGAAGACATAAATAAATGGAAACATATCCCATGCTCATGAATTGGAAGACTTAATATTGTTAAGATGTCAATACTACCCAAAGTGATCCACAGATCCAATGCAATCCCTACCCAAAACTCAATGATGTTTATGGCAGAAATAGAAAAAAATCATCTTAAAATTCATGTGGACTATCAAGGGACTCAAATAGCAAAACAATCTTGAAAAAGAAGAACAAAGCTAAAGTACTCACACTTCCAGATTTTAAAACTTACTACAGGAGGCTGGGAAGATGGCAGAGTAAGAAGATCCTAAGCTCACCTTGGTCTATGGATACAAGTAGAAAACACTTCTATCAGCATATGTAACGCAGAAAACGACCTGAAGACTGGCGGAACAAACTCCACAAATATGGTACCGACTGAACCATATTTGCTGGGGTGGGAGTGGGGGAAAGTGGGGCTCGGGCATGGAAAAGGGAGAGATATACACTATCACACCAGAGAGGACACATAGCGAAGATGAATCCACATAACATCTGGCTTTGAAAGTGAGGGGCTGAATTTCTTAAGTTCTCATAATCAGTGGGACACGAAGTCTTGAATTTTAAAAAATTAGCAGGCTCAATTCTGGGAGAGCCTGAAGGACAATAGGAAGCTGAGTCCCCATCCTTAAAGACACCCATGACAAACAACCCAGAGAATACTGTGTACAAGGAGCAAGTTTGCAAAACACCTGGAGGGAGAGTTGTTTACTCATTTTGGAGGGTGTCCTGAGGAGCAAAGATCACTGAGGGACTTCTCCAGGAAAAAAGGAGCTGGCAAGCAGCATCTGCCTTCCCTGCCCCTCAGCATAAACACACAGCCACCTGCAGGAACTAGCTCAGCACTGACACTCACTGCCTAACTTGCTTAAGCGACCATCAACTTTTTTTTTTTTAATGTTTATTTATTTTTGAGACAGAGAGATACAGAGCATGAGTGGGAAAGGGGCAGAGAGAGAGGGAGACACAGAAACTGAAGCAGGCTCCAGGCTCTGAGCTGTCAGCACAGAGCCGGATGCGGGGCTTGAACTCACGGACCGCGAGATCATGACCTGAGCCGAAGTCAGACGCCCAACCGACTGAGCCACCCAGGCGCCCCAACGACCATCAACTTAAATATAGACTGCTATATGCAGAAAATGTTATATACAAACCTAACGGTAATCACAAGTCAGAAAAGAGTAATAGATATGCAAAAAAAAAAAAAAAAAAAGAAAGAAAGAAAAAAGAGATAAAGGAATCCAAGTATATCACTGAAAAAAGCCAGCAAACAATGAAAGAGAGCAAGAGAAGAAAGGATTAGAGAAAAACAACCACAAAACAAGTACCAAAATGGTAATAAAAAAAACACTGTATTTTAAATAGCTGGAATTAAAATAAAAACTTAAAAATACATATCTACTGTAATTACTTTGAATATAAATGCTCCAATCAAAAGACATAGGGTGATAGAATGGATAAAAAAACAAAAACCCATAAAGATTATGCTGCCTACAAGAGACTCATTTCAGACCTAAAGACATATGCAGATTGAAAGTAAGGGAAGAGGTGCTTGGATGGCTCAGTTAGGCATCCAACTCTGGGCTCAGGTCATGATCTTGTCAGTTTGTGAGATTGAGCCCCGAGTCAGGCGCCGTGCTGACAGTGTGGAGTCCGCTTAGGATTCTCTCTCTCCCTTACTCTCTGCCCCTGCCCTGCTTGCACAATCTCTCTCTCTCTCTCAAAATAAACAAACACTAGGGAGAAAAAAAAAAGAAAGTGAGAGGATAGAGAAACGTTTATAATGCAAATCGATGTCAAAGGACGCCAAGGCAGCAATACTTATGTTGAACAAAAGAGATTTTAAAACCAAGACTGCAACAAGAGACAAAGAAGGACACTATATAATAATAAAGGGGACAGTCCAACAAAAAGATATGACAATTGTAAATATTTATGCACCCAACATGGAAGCATGCAAATACATAAAGCAGTTGATATCAAACATAAAAGAACTGACAGTAATACGGTAATAGTGGGGGCTTTAACACCCCACTTACATCAATGTACGGTCATCCAAAAAGAAAATCAACAAGGAAACAGTAACTTTGAATGACATATTGGGTCAGATGGATCTAACAGTTATATTCAGAACATTCCATCCTAAAACAGCTGAATACACATTGTTTTCAAGTGCACAAGAAACATTCTCCAGAATAGATCACATATTAGGCCACAAACCAAATCTCGAAAAATCAGAAATATCAAAGTCATACCATACATCTTTTCTGACCACAAATGCTATAGAACTAGAAATCAACCACAAGAAAAAATATGGAAAGAATACAAATACACGGACGCTAAATAACATGCTACTAAATAATGAATGACTCAACCAAGAAATCAAAGAGGATATAAAAAATATATGGAGACAAATGAAAATCAAAACATGGTGGTCCAAAATCTCTGGGATGCAGCAAAAGCTGGGAAAGAGGGAAGTTTATAGCAATACAGGCTTACCTCAAGAAGCAAGAAAAATCTCAAATAAACAACATAGTCTTATATCTAAAGGAGCTAGAAAAAGAACAAACAAAACCCCAAACAGTCGAAGAAAGGAAATAATAAAGATTACAGTCGCAATAGGGTTGCCTGGGTGGTTCAGTCAGTTAAGCTACTGACTCCCAGTAGCCCAGGTCATGATTTTGCAGTCTCTGAGCTGTCAGCACAGAGCCTGGAGCCTGCTTCAGACTTTGTATCTCCCTCTCTCTCTGCCCCTCCCCCACTCACACTCTGTCTGTTTCTCAAAAATGAATGTTAAAAAAGGTAAAAAAAGATTACAGTAGCAATAAACAAAATGAAACAAACAAACAACAACAGAACATATCAATGAAACCAGGAGCTGATTCTTCGAAAAAATCAACAAACTTGATAAACCTTTAGCCACACTTAACAAAAAGATAAAAATAAATAAAAAGGAAAAAGAGGACTCACGTAAACAAAATCAGAAATGAAAGAGGAGAAATAACTGACATCACAGAAATAAAAAGGATTATAAGAGAATATTTGAAAAATCATATCCCAACAAATCAGACAACCTAGAAGAAATAAATTCCTACAGACACATAACCTCCCAAAACTGAATCAGGAAGAATAGAAAATTTTAACAGACTGATTACCAGCTATGAAATTGAATCAGTAATCGAAAATTCCCAACAAACAAAAGTCTAGGATCAGATGGCTTCACAAGTGAATTTTACCCAACATTCAAGTAGAGGTAATACCTATTCTTCTCAAACTATTCCAAACAACAGAAGAGGAAAGAAGTCTTCCAAATTCATTCTATGAGGCCAGCATTACCTTGACCCCAAAACCAGATAAAGACACTACAGAAAAAGAGAACTACAGGCCAGTATCTCTGATGAACGCAGATGCAAAACTCCTCAACCAATATTAGCAAACTAAATCCAACAAACAATACGTTAAAAAAAATCATTCACGATGATTAAGTGAGATTTACTCCTGGGAGTCTAGCCTGATTCAAAATTTGCAAATCGATCAATGTGATACGTCACATACAGCATAAAAACCATATGATCATTTCAATAGATGCAGAAGAAGCATCTGACAAAGCACAACAACCATTCATGGAAAACCATCAACAAAGTAGGTTTAGAGGGAACATAATAAGGGCCATACATGAAAAACCCCATAGCCAACATCATTCTCAATGGTGAAAAACTGGGAGCTTTTCCCCTAGGATCAGGAACAAGACAAGGATGTCTACTCTCACCACTTCTATTCAATATAGTACTTGAAGTCCTAGCCACAGCAATCACACAAGAAAGAGGCATCCAAACTGGTAAGGAAGAAGTAAAACTTTCATTATTTGCAGATGACATGATATTATATATGGAAAATCCTAAAGACCACACCAAAAAACAACTAGAACTGATAAATGAATTTGGTAAAGTCGTAGGCTACAAAATCAATGTATAGAAATCTGTTGAATTTCTATATACTAATAATAAAGTAGTTGAAAGAGAAATTAAGAATTTCTCAAATTCTTTTACACTTGCAATGCATCAAAAAGAATAAATTAAAATGTCTATACTATCCAAAGCAATCTACAGATTTATGTTTTTTATTAATAATTTATTGTCAAATTGGTTTTGATACAACACCCAGTGCTTATCCCAACAAGTGCCCTCCTCTATGCCTGTCATCCACTCTCCCCCCTCCCACATCCCCCTTTCCCCTCAGTTTGTTCTTAGTCTTTGAGAGTCTCTTATGTTTTGTCTCCCTCCCTCTCTGTGACTTTTTTAATCTACAGATTTAATGTAATCCCTGTCAAAATACTGACAGCATTTTTACAGAACTAGAACAAACAATCCAAAAATTTGCATAGAACCACAAGAGTCCCCCAACAGCCAAAGCAATTTTGAAAAAGAAACAACACCGGAGGTGCCTAGGTGGCTCAGTCAGGTAAACCTCCAACTCTTGATTTTGGCTCAGGTCATGATCTCCTGGTTTGTGAGATCAAGCCTCTTGTCAGGTTCTGTGCTGACAAGGCAGAGCCTGCTTGGGATTCTCTCTCTCTCTCCCTTTCTCTCTGGCCCTCTCCTGCTCATGGTTGCATGCTCTCTCTCTTTCAAAATAAATAAATAAACCTTAAAATTTTTTAAATGTTTATTTATTTTTGAGAGAGACAAACAGAGTGTGATTGGGGGAGGGGCAGAGAGAGAGAGAGGGAGACACAGAATCTGAAGCAGGCCCCAGGCTCTGAGCTGTCAGCACAGAGCCCAACACAGGATTTGAACCCAC
Source organism: Paguma larvata (assembly GCA_030068075.1). Lineage (NCBI taxonomy): Eukaryota > Metazoa > Chordata > Mammalia > Carnivora > Viverridae > Paguma > Paguma larvata. Next base: position 25,171,615 of record CM057844.1, on the reverse strand, counting down.
AAATTGTGAGATCATGACCTGAGCCAAGGTTGGATGCTTAACTGACTGACCCACCCAAGTATCCCAATAAATAAACTTTCAAAAAATAAAAAAAGAAAGACAAAAGTGGAAAGCATCACAATTCTGTTATATTACAAAGCTGTAGTAATCAAAACAGTATGGTACTCGCACAAAAATGGGCACATTGGTCAATGGAACAGAATAGAAAAGCCATAAATAGGCCCACAATTATATGGTCAATTAATCTTTGACAAAGAAGGCAAGAATATGCAATGAGAAGAAGACAGTCTCTTCAACAAATGGTGTTGGGAAAATTGGACACCTACATGCAAAAAAGTGAAAATTGACCACTTTCTTATGCCACAAACAAAAATAAACTCAAAATGTACTAAGGATCTAAATATGAGACCTGAAACCATAAAAATCCTAGAAGAGAGGATAGGCAGTAACTTCTTGGTATTGGGCATAGCAACATTTTTCTAGTCATATTTCCTGAGGCAATTGGGATTACATCAAAATGAAGTTTCTGCACAGTGAAGAAAATAATCAAGAAAACTAAAAGACAACCTATAGAATGGGAAAAGATACAGTAAAACCTTGGATTGCAAGTTACTTGTTCTGTAATATTCTGCAAGATGAGAAAACATTTCTAATAAATTTTAACATGATAAACAAGAGATGTCTTGCAATATGAGTAATACCTGATGCCGAATGTCACATGATCACAAGGAGCCAATAGTTCTTGAAATTTGACATCATGCCATACCCCAAAATCAATTCCCGGTGGACAACACAGACTACTTTTCCACTAGCCACAATTAATTTAATTAACAGTGAATAAAAATTAAAATTCAGTGCATCAGATATACTAGCCACATTTCAAGTGCTCAAGAGCCACATGTGGCTAGTAGCTACCATACTGGACAGCACATCTAGAGAACAGTTCTTTCACTATAGAATGTTCTAGTGGACAGAACCGTCTTAAAAGAAATCATCAGAGAATATTTTCATGACTGAGGTAAAAAAAAAATGTTTTGAACAGAATTTTTTAAAAAAAGATGTTAACTAGGGCATCTGGTGGCTCAGGCGGTTAAGCGTCGGACTCTTAATTTCTGCTCAGGTCATGATCTCACAGTTTGTGACTTGGAGCCTCACTTTGGGCTCTACGCAGGCAGCACAGAGCCTGCTTGGGATTCTTTCTCTCTCTCTCTCTCTCTCTCTCTCTCTCCCCCTTTCTCTCTGCTCATCCCCTGCTCTTTCTCTCTCTCTCACAATAAATAAATAAACATTAAAAGGTTATAATTTCTTTTTTTTAAGTTTATTTATTTTTGAGACAGAGACAGAGTGCTAGTGGGGGAGGGGCAGAGAGAGAGGGAGACACAAAATCTGAAGCAGGCTCCAGGCTCTGAGCTGTCAGCACAGAGCCCGACTTGGGGCTTGAGCCCACAAACCATGATCATGACCTGAGCCGAAGTCAGATGCTTAACCGACAGAGCCACCCAGGCGTCACATACATTAGACATTTTAAAAACTAAAAGATGTTAAATACTAAAGAAAACTATATAACTATGAAAAATTGGACCTCATTAATATTAGGAACTCCTTTTCAACAAGTAACACTATAAATAGAGTGAAAATACAAGACACAGAATGGGAGAAGAGCCAGGTCTAGGGTGAGGCAAGTGAAGTACTTGGCTTGGACACAAATTTTTTTTTTTAATTTTTTAAATGTTTATTTACTTTCGAGAGACAGAGTGTGAGCAGGGGAAGGGCAGAGAGAGAGGCAGACGCAGAATCCGAAGCAGGCTCCAGGCTCTGAGCCATTAGCACAGAGCCCGACGCGGGGCTCGAACTCACAGACTGTGAGATCATGACCTGAGCTGAAGTCGGCCACTTAACCGACTGAGCCACCCAGGCGCCCCTGGACACAAATTTTTAAGGAGGTACCAAAAACTCAGTAATCAAGACAAGTAAGATATTAATGCAATATTTTAAAAAATAAAAATTAATGCAAAAAACCCCATGATGACCAAAATATCAAAAATTTAAATAAAGATAGGATCAGTATTTCTATTGTTTCTTTTTTTTTTAATGTGTATTCATTTTTGAGGGACAAAGAGAGACAAAGTGTGAGTGGGCGAGGGACAGAGAAAGAGGGAGACACTGAATCGGAAGCAGGTCCCAGGCTCTGAGATGTCAGCATAGAGCCTGATGTGGCGCTCGAACCCGCAAACCGTGAATTCACGACTCGAGCTGAAGACAGACATCTAACCAATTGAGTCACCCGGGCACCCCTCTGTTGTTTTGCCTCAAGCTCTAATGTGACTTGTGAGCATTATGGGAAATGACATTTGCAACGTGTACACAACAGTATCCAATATTTAAAGAATTCTCAGAAGATCAATATAAATGTCAGACAATCCAACAGAACAGGCTAAAGACTTGAATATTTCACAAAACAAGATATCCAAATAGCCAATAAATATGTTAAAAGATGTTCAACTTTGTTAGTCATCAAGAAAATTAAAATTAAAAACAAAAGCATTCCACAACATACTCACCAAAATGGCTAAATGTAAAAGAGTGAGGATGTAGAAAAAACAGAAGTCTTAGACATGCCCGGTGGGAGTGTAAAATGATTTTGGTCTTTGGAAAAGGACTTTGAAAAACTAGCGGTATCTGTTAATATAGAACTTAACATGTCCTATGACTCAGCAATTCCACTTCTAAATAACTCAATAGAAATATATTCATATATTCATCAAAAAACTATTCAAGAATGTTCCCAGTAACACTGTTCATAAGAGCCCTCAAGTAGAAACCTAAACATCCATTAATAAAGGAATGGATAAACACATTGTGGCATATTAATTCATAAAATACCGCACAACAATGAGAATAAACAAAATATTACTACATAAAATAAAATAAATCTTATAAACCTAGTATTAAGCTAAAGAAATCACACATTTAAAGCCCCTCAAACAAGCAAAACTTAATCATGGTGTTAGAAGTCAAATAGTAGTTACCCTTGGAAAGAAAGAGACTTAAAGAGCCTAAAGGGGTTCTGGGTGCTGATAATGTCCTATTTCTTTTTTTTAATGTTTATTTATTTTTCAGAGAGAGAGAGAGGGAGAAAGAGAGAGAGAGAGAAAGAGAGAGAGGGAGGGAGAGAGGAAGAGAGAGAGAGGGAGAGAGAGCATGAGCGGGGGAGGAGCAGAGAAAGAGGGAGACACAGAATCCGAGGCAGGTTCCAGGCTCTAAGCCATGAGCACAGAGCCCGACATGGGGCTCGAACCCACAAACAGTGAGATCATGACCTGAGCCAAAGTCAGACGCTTAAACAATTAAGCCACCCAGGTGCTCCTGATAATGCCTTATTTCTGTATCTAGGTTCTGGTTTCCTGGGTGTGTTCACATAGTGAAGACTGTTTTGCTCAATAAAAGCAGAAAAACTTTCAATGAAAACTTTATTTAAAAGAAAATAAAAGTATTTCCAGACTATTCAGAAGCTCAGAGAAGAAGGAGATGAGAATTTTAAAAATTAAGCAATGAGAGATAAAGTCAGCTACCACAATGTACTCTCTGTCTCTGACCTGGCTCTCTCTACCCCAGCTAAGGCAGATACTTTTGGTTGTCATCTTACCCATAAGCATCCTTGCAAGTAGGGGAGGCTAGTCTTTGCTTTCCCATTGGATGCACAGGACGGTAGCCCTGAGCAGGCCAATGATTAGATTAAAGCCTCACAAGCAATTAAGGTAGATGCAGTAGCAGAAATTAGTCCCCTTATTTCTGCTCCTGAGCTTTGTGAACGAGGACTTTGTGAGCCAGGCCACCTGACCACTCTGAGGCTAGGCTCTAAGCCATGAATGCCTTCACTAGGGTCTAGTGAGTTTTTCTCTGTGTCCCTAATTTATAGTAATGGCGAGGATGGAGATGGCCTCCTAATTTATTTCACAGTTGAACCCACTTAAAGCAGATGTCCAGTCAGTCAGCACTGCATACGCTTTCCTGGAAGCAAATGTCAGGTGGTGCAACTACAGGACATAAGGAGACAATTTTAAATAACCACTTTTCTCCCTTCTAAAAGCCCAATTACTGACTATCAAATGAGGCCCGATGGCACTTGAGAGCAAATTAAACCAAGCGAAGATTAAAATATGTAACGCCTGGGATCCTGTCTGCAACAACTATTTATAAACAAATGAATAGAGTCACAATTCTCATCCTTTCATCTCTTAAACAAGATTCAAATTGTGGTTTAGAATGTTTTGAATTTAGTACTTTCGCTTCAAGCTGATTTTTAAAAACACCTGAATATAAAGAAAGAATCTGTAACCACGGGTTTGGAGAACAGATGGAGACGAAACTGGTGGCTGTCTAGCAGGCAATTTATGTTTGAATCCTGCCTTGTGGGGGCCATTCGAGGGTCTTATGGAACGCTCCACCCTCTGGCACGCCCCCATTTTTCTTCTTTTTCCTCAAGAAATCTGCCCTATAAACAACACAGGGACCTCTAGGGGCTAGAGGGATTACTTTGGCCCCTAGACCCAGCTATGCGGGTATTTAAATTAGATACACTCTAGCTTTACAGTTCTTTCCAATTTTCTCCCCAGATTCTCAGTGAATCTTCCCTATCCAACTGAAGTCCACTTTCTCTCAAATCATAATCTATTTCTTTATGTATATTTTCCCCTCTGAATTACATTCTTTCTTATTTCAATCAAAGATGAGACCTTGGGCCCTCCGTATCCCTTGCCCCTTATCTGATCTTTTTAGTTCCTATTTTCTATTTCTCTAAGAATTCTCTCTTTTTGACTAGTGTCCTGGCTCTGGTTCTTTATGTCTTTGCCCAACTCTGAATACTTGACTTCTTTGCTTCTCTGTCCCGGACTCTAATGGCATCTTTGTTAGAATGCTTACTCATATGCAGAAGTGCTTGGAAGAGACAAACACTCATGGTGTAAACAAGAGAAGGGGCAAGTTTTACGTTATTTTAACTTTTGATATTCCTCCAGAGTTTCTTGAAGAACCAGAAACAGCCGTTCTCCCAGAAAGACTGCATTCTAACTCAGAGTCAGTTACACAAAATGGGGGTTATCGCACTCGATAGCAAAACAACCAACTAAAAGTAATTGTCTCAATCTGGGTTATACATTTCCTTATATCCTTATATTTTCAGAGCCCCAAGGCAATAGAATCCCTTATGTGGTTTCCTAGACCACAGGTCTGCCTTTCAAAAGCCTCATCCTGACAGATAATGAAACCAAATACTTCAACCTACAATTTACTCCTTTTGAGGTAAGGGTCGATCTCCTTTCTACATCTGTCTGACAGGATGTTTGACCAAATCAAAAGGCTATAATGGGCCCCCATTCCTGGTAATTAGCTTTGCATGGGGCCTTCCTGCTGAGGATTGTGCCCAAAGTAAAGCTATCGGTATTTAGTGTCCAGATGCTTAATAAGATCCCTGTGGTTTAAGCAGAGAAGACGCAGACACTCTCCTTACCTTCAATGTGAGTCAGTGTCTTTTCCTTTATTTTCAGAGCAGTTTGACCAAAGGAACTATCTCATTCTCGGGGCTCAGCCTAGCTGGGAGATTTGTAATCTCGTGCGTCCAGGGCATGGTTTCATTCCTCCCTGGAATTGCTCTTCACATTGTCCGTGTTGTCGGCTCATTGCAACATGGCCGCTCCCTCCATGAAGGTTCTTCTTTCCCACATGTATCTCAACAGAGCTCCGGGTTCTGGCACGGCGAAGGGTAGAGACCTGAAGCCCTCTCTTCTCTGGCATCATCTCACCTACCTGCCTACAAGGCATGGGCAGTGGCCGGCTGCTTTTACAATAATTTTGGTGCTCAAATATTTAGAAAAATTATGCACCCAAATAAGAAACTGTGATTCCAAAACTCCAATTAGTGGAATGTGCCAGGCAAAAATCATCTAGGCACCAAGGGCTTGGGAGAAATTTTTACTATAGAAGAAACAAACAAACAAAAAACAGAAGATGAAAAGGAGAAAGGAAGGAAGAGGAAAAGAAGAGAAGAAATTGAGTCCATAGTTTTATTAAGCATAGATATCGTACTGTGCCACAACACCCGCTGAGAAAGAGAAAGAGATTTCTTCTTCCCACGCTGGGGCTCACCTCTCACTATACAGGCCCCTGTCCCAGGAATCGTCAGTAGCAGTTCTCTGTGGTCAATAACCGATAATTCCAGATCAAAAGAAGGGTTCTGAAATCAAGACGTTGTTTATAGATCAATGATTCTCCAAGTGAATCCGGGGATCTCTGGTGGGTCTGCAAAGATTCTTACAATAGTTTTGTGGGCTGAGTCAAAATGCAAGACACAGAAGTGTGTTGGGTGGTTTTTTTTTGCCCCTTTGAAACACATTTTCCACTGCAGATTTCAATCAAAACTTAAAAGAGCCAAAACAAGCATGTTTAAAGGAAGCTATAAATAATTGACAGGAATTCAGCAAAAACACCTCAAAACTGTTTTGTTTGCTGGCTTGTTTATTTAATCCACTAAACAGGTAAGATTCTTTTGTTCTGTTCAAGTAGTCTAAGGACTAAAACTCTCAAGACTCACCAGTCCAGATGAAAAAGTGAACCTTGCAAAGCATACCTTTTTGAGAGGAGGAAAGTCAGGGTCCTTTCTTCCCGAGTTTCTTATTTCCCTGTGTCATTTACTTCCTGGTCCTTTCTCTCAGCACTGCTTTCTAGTTTAATACCCACATCTCTGAAGTCAGAAGCAGCCACTGCCAAGAGGAACCCTTCTCTGTTGCCACAGCTGTCTTTACTCAGGTTTCTCTTCCAGGGAGCAGGAGCTCAGGTATGGGGTGAAGGGGATGTCAATTGAGGCTGCAGCTTGGGAAGATCTGTTTTTCCTCAACCTAGCACCACAGCAAAAGTTAACCCTAGTAGAGCCTGGACTGCTGGAGAGGACTTTTTGAGTTATTTAATAATCCGATTATTAGCCATAAAGCATGACAAAGCTGCTAGGCCATGAGATAAAATATAACACTTACAGCTAGTATTCCCCTCTCTAACAGAGCAATGTCCATATTCTGCTATTTGTTGAACCAATTTGAACAGCTGCAATTTCTTAGAAGGATTTCAAACAGACAGGCTGTCCACACCATAGAGAAAATAGTGTGGAAGCTCTAAATTGCAATGGACTCGAAGACCTCTAATTGGATTTTGCTGAAGTATTTGCAATATCACTTACCTGTCTGTATAATTCTTCCACGTGTACACAGTGCTCTCTAATAATTCAGATATCACCTTGAATAACCCAGATTCTGTTAGCCCTCTTGATCCTTTGGTGCAGACCCACCTAAGACTAAAGGAAACAATGTTCTTCCCACATTGCTTGATAAGGTGAAAACAACTTGTTCACTCTTAAAATGTGATTGGAAAAAAAAGAAAGAAAGAAAGAGAGAAAAAGCCAATTCCAACATCTGGATGGAATTTATTACATACCTCTCTAGGACACCCTGGTTCTTGAATGTTTCAGCTAATGATTCTCTCTTCCAAAGTCTGCAGAGGCTCAATGACTCAGCCTGCCAGGGAATGATACTTTGCTGCCAGTTACTGCAAGTTGGTTTAAATAGGTTGTCAAGATGCTGTAGCTGTGACCAAATCCCTGGCAGGGGGAGGTGGGGAAGCACATGCCACGTGAGCATGCTCACATGTTTCTGTGTGGATATCCAGTGGGAGGAGTATTTGCCACTTCTGGAGAAACTGGAGGTTCTCTACTACATTGCTTGGTGTCCCATCCCTAAACTATGACTCATGCAGTTAAAGTCCACAAACATGTTCTTGTCTTGAGGAGAAGATCTATGTTTGATTACATTTATGGCTAATGTTTCTGCATCTCGGGTATAGTGGAAAGAGGACCAAAAGGTCAGAAGACCTAATTTCAGCCCTGCTGCTTACAAGCCTTAGGATCTTAAGCTAATTTATCTGCTTTTTCTGAGCTTCAGCTTCTTTATCAGTAACGTGAGTAAATAATATCCTCAATGGAGATATGGGGGAATGAGCTGAGATAATGGTATGTACTTGATTGTTCATGTACAGGAATAGCATATGAACCTGGAGTGGCACAGTCTGGCAAAGGAGAACTCTGCCTTGAAAAAGGAAGACCCCATAATTATAATGGGAACCTAGGGAAGGGGTCCCATGATTGCCAAGTGCCACTGTCTTAATTCAACTTTTTGGAGAATATTTGCTCTTAAGGTGGAATGGAAAAGGTACTGAACTGGAAGTTAGGAAATCAGCATTCTAGTCTTGATTCTGGTAACAACAGACATAGATAAATTTGGGCAAGTCATTCAATCTCTTTGTGTCTGTTTCCTCATGTATATAATTGTGATAGTCATATTTTCCCTTTCCAAAGCATAGTATTATCGTTAAGCTTAAACAAGATGAGGTCTATACAAGAAAATATAAAACATACAAAAATAAAAACATAACTTATTTGGGTCAAAAACTTCAAAAGAATCCTGCCAACCCAGTAATAGCTAATACACTCTAGCAAGCTCATCTGAAACTTAATTTAATACTGTTTTTGTGGCTGACCAAAATATGACTGGCAAGGCCTCACTGACCTCACCCAAATAGCCAGTCCCTTGGGTTCTGTGTGCAGTCCTTGAAGCAACGAGAAATAATATCAGAAGATGAGCAAAGCTCATCTTAGCTCCAGCTTTTCTAAATCTTCTGTGAGTACATGCTTGAAGTTTCTAGGCCCATGTCTCTGATGCCTAGTATTTTTTTTAATGTTTATTTATTTTTGAGAGAGAGAGAGAGAGCTGAGGAGAGTCAGAAAGTGGAGCAGGAATAGAGGATCCCAAGTGGGCTCCATGCTGACCACAGAGAGCACAATGTGGGGCTCGAACTCATGAACCCTAAGATCATGACCTGAGCTGAAGTTGGATGCTTAACTGACTAAGCCACTCAGATGCCCCTGATAGCTAGTATTGAGGGACATGTTTGGAACCCGAGGGCTCCAGAAGCTTGCTGTCTGCTCCTTAACATATAGGGGAGCAAGTCAGGGAGTCCGGCAGGCAGGGAAGGGGTCAACCTTACAACTTTGGGAAGCTTAAGACAAAGTCCTACCCTCAAATCACTCATTACCCAGAACTTTGGAAACACTCAACTTTCAACAGCAACCCAGGAGGAGATTCATCCTGTTTATCAGATTTTTTGTTTCCTTTCCCATCCAAGAAAATAGTTGTAGAAGAAAGTTAGGAAAACCCAATGTTTCTTTTATTTATTTTGCTTCTGCTTTTTCTTTCATGACCCAGCATGTTGCAGATCTGCCCTGGCTGAAGAGATTATGAGAGAAGCTTATGAAGCAGGCTATCAACTCTAAGGCACTAGGGTCTACCCCCTTCTTATATAAATGGGCTACCTGGAATATTCCTCCCATTTATGGGTCATCCTGGGCCCTAAAACAAAGGCATCTCCCCCAAACTCTTCTGCACACACACAGGGACATGTGAACATAGAACTTTGCACACAAATGCTGCTTTTTACATGGAGCCATTGAAGCCATGGGTTGGGCTGGGGAGCAGGGAGATAGTAGGTGGACAGTGGGAATTGGATTCAACCTTTCCTCAAGTGCCTTGGTCTTGGTCTGCAAAGGAAAAGACACTGCTGGCTACCCCAGTTTCAGGCATGCACCACCTTCTCCCCAGCTGGTCCATAAACAATCCCTGCTCATATATCAGTAAGGACAGGAACCCACTGGGACTAACACAAGCCCTCACATTTAACGTCCCAAGCAAATCCAAATCCAGGCTTGCCACACTAGGTCCATGTAGTCTATCCTTTTAGAAGGGGTTATTAGCATGGATTTCTTTTTAACGCTTATGGATTCTCCCTCAGGAGCACCTTGGAAAAATCTAAGACCCCCTCTTAGAGAATCTTAATCTACTTAGATACATGGTAAGCAAGCAGATAAGGGCTACTTTTTAAAAATATTTTTAAGATGTGGGATATGTCAGTTCATAGAGATAAGAGCAAATAGGGACAGTTTCCATTTTGGGAGCATCTGGTCAGGGGGCTTTTAGGAAATCCTGATATTCCAGGGAGTAGTAGTCCTATTCTCCCAGCCTTTATTGTTTGAACTTCTGGACATGAGGAGAGTCCTAATGGGCCAGGAGTTCAAGGACAGGAGGCCCCGTAGGCAGGAGGGCTACACTTGTGAATACAGAGCTGCCAGGATTAAGGCACCACCCCTCTTACCCCAAAAAGCTTGTCCCCTGGCTGGCCCTCCTTCCTCTAGTTTTACAGGCCCTGTGATCTTTACTGCAAGGCATACCATATGGTTTTGATTCTGGCTCCTGGCTTACTGAGAGCATTTCATGTCTCTGGTGGCAGGAAGCCCTCTGGCCTCTTTAAGCAACTGCTCTGGCATCTAAGAAAGGGTGCCAGCTCTTTTGGACTTTCTTTCCCAGCTGGGTATAACAGCCCAATGGAGGGTAACATTCAGTGTGGAGGAAGTTACAAAGAATGGCTGTAGGGGTGGGGAGACATTCCTGGATTCAAAGAGGTAGACTGCAGGTTCAGGCACCTGTGGGTGTCTGTCCAAAGAAATGGCTTTTCCCCTCCATGCTACCCCCAGATTTCCATCTCAGTCTATCTCTGGTGAAAGAATACTCCCTAGAGATGGGAGAGCAGGACCTAGTCTTTCTGGAAGAGATAGAGAAGAGAAGTATTGTCCCACATAAGGGATCACATAAAAGTTCTAATCTCATAGATTGGTGCTTCAGTCACCAAGACAGCTGTAGTCAGACTAACTACTGAGGAGCTTCCGTGGGATTTGCTAGAAGAAAATTCTGTGATTTGATCAGTTAAGGAAGGTGAAGGTTAGAGCAAGTCAATCACTTTTCAGAAGGGATCAAAGATGCTCTTATGTGAAAGGGGTGAAGGGATGGTGACAGGATAAGGAAAACCTTAAAGTAATATTTTGTGTTTTTGTATCATGCTTTATAAGTTTCAGTCATCTGGTCTTGTCTAGGGCTGTGCACTTGCTGACCTTTCCACTTGGAATGTTGTGTTTTTTTGGTTGTTGTTCTTTGGTTTTATCAGATCCCCATGTAGTTATCTCCTTCTTGTCCTTAGACTTCAATGTCTCCTCCTCAGAGGGCTTATCTGACCCATCTCTCTCATGTGATCCCCCCTTCCACTCCCTATTACATCACTCTATTTCCTTCCTAGGACTCACCATTATTTGATATTACAGGCAGACCCCATTTCATTGTTCTTGGTGCCTCACGTTATTGTGCTTTGTAGATATTGCATTCTTTACACATTGAAAGTTTGTAGCAATCCTGCATTGAACAAGTCTATTGGTAGCATTTTCCCAAAGCATTTGCTCATTTTGTGTCTCTGTGTCACATTTTGGTAATTTTTGCAATATTTCAAGATTTTTCATTATTATTATATTTGTTATGATGATCTGTGATCAGTGATCTTTGCTGTTGTAATGGTTTTGAGGTGCCACCAACCATGCTCACATATAAGATGCTCACCTATAAGATAAATGTGTGTGTTCTGACTGTTCCTCCAGCAGGCTGTCCCCTCATCTCTTTCCCCCATCTTTCTCTCATGCCTCCCTAATCTCTGAGACACAACAATATTGAAATTGAGCCAACTAATAACCCTACAGTGGCCTCTAAGTGCTCAAGTGAAAGGAAGAATTACATGTCTCTCACTTTAAATCAAAAGCTGGAAATGATTAAGCTTATTAAGGAGGGCATGTCAAAAGCTGAGATAGGCTGAAAGTTAGGCCTCTTGCACCAAATAGTTAGCAAAGTAGGGCACCTGGGTGGTTTAGTTGGTTGAGGATCCAACCCTTTTTTTTTTTAACTTCTTTTAATTTCATTTTTGAGAGACATAGAGACAGAGCGTGAGCAAGGGAAGGGCAGAGAGAGAGGGAGACACAGAATCTGAAGCCATCAGCACAGAGCCCAATGCGGGGCCCGAACTCACAGACCGTGAGATCATGACCTGAGCTGAAGTCGGCTGCTTAACCAACTATGCCACCCAGGCGCTGCGAGGATCCAACTCTTGATTTCGGCTCAGGCCATGATCCCAGGGTCGTGGGATCAAGCCTGGTGTCCAGCTGCACACTGAGCATGAAGCCTGCTTAAGATTCTCTCTCTCTCTCTCTCTCTCTCTCTCTCTCTGCCCCTCTCCTCTGGTTGCATGCACGCTCTTTCTCAAATAAATTAAAAAAAAAAACCAGACAAGTTGTGATGGAAAGGAAAAGTTCTTGAAGGAAATTAAAAGTGCTATTTCAGTGAACTTAAATGGATGAGGAGTTGTTTCTTACGAATGAGTAAAGAAAGAAGTTACTTGAAATGGAAACTACTCCTGGTGAAGTGCTGTGAGGATTGCTGAAATGACAACAAAGGATTTAGAATGTTACATAAACTTCAGGCACATGGGTAGCTCAGTTAGTTGAGCATCCAACTCTTGGTTTCAACTCAGATCATGATCCCAGGGTCATGAGATCAAGCCCTGTGTCAGGCTCTGAGGTGAACATGGAGCCTGCTTGAGATTCCCCCTCTCTTTCCTTTTACCCCTTTCCCCCACTTACTCTCTCTCTCTCTCAAATAAAAAAATATTTAATAATATTACATAAACTGACAAAACATAAGAGACTCTTAAATACTAAGAACAAACCGAGGGTTGAGGGGGGTATGGGAGCAGGGAGAGTGGGTGACAGGCACTAAGCAGGGCACGGGTTGGAATGAGCACTGGGTGTTGTTGTATGGAAACCAATTTGACCATAAAAAAGTATTAAAAAAAATAATATTACATAAACTTAGTTGATAAAGCAGTGGCAGGGTTTGAGAGGATTGACTCCAATTTTGAAAGAAGCCCTGCTGTGGTGTGGGTAAAATGCTATCAAACAGCACTGCATGCTCCAGAGAAGTTGTTTGTGGAAGCAAGAATCAATTGTTGTGGCAAACTTCACTGTTGTCTTATTTTTTTTTATTTTTTTAATGTTTATTATTAAGAAAGAGAGAGAGAGAGAAAGAGAGAGAGAGAGGGCATGAGCATGGGAGGGGCGGAGAGAGGGAGAGACCCAGAATCTGAAGCAGGCTCCAGGCTCTGAGCTATCAGCACAGAGCCCGACCTGGGACTCGAACTCACAAACCGCAAGATCATGACCTGAGCCGAAGTCGGATGCTTAACCGCCTGAGCCACCCAGGCGCCCCCACTGTTGTCTTATTTTAAGAAATTACTACAGTCACCCCAAGCTTTAGCAACCACCACCCTGATCAGTCAGTAGTCATCAGCATCAAGGCAAGACCCTCCACCAGCAAAAAGATCAAGACTAGCTGAAAGCTCAGATGATGGTTAGCATTCTTTTAGCAACAAAATATTTATTTTATTTATTTTATCTTGAGAGAGAGAGAGAGAGAGAGCATGCACGTGTGCATGAGTGTGTGAGCAGGAGAGGAGCAGAGAGCAAAAAGGAGAGAGAATAGCAAGCAGGCTCTGTCCTGTCAGCACAGAGCCCAGTGGAGCTCAATCCCCTCAACTATGAGATCATGACCTGAGCCGAAATCAAGAATTGGACACTTAACCAACAGAACCACTCATGTGCCCCAACAAAACATCTTTAAATAATGTATGTCCATGTTGAATTACTTTATTTATTTTAATGTTTTATTTATATTTGAGAGAGAGTGCAAGTGAGGGAGGGGCCAAGAGAGGGGGACAGAAGGTCTGAAGTGGGCTTTCTGCTGTCAGCACAGAGCCCGATGTGGGGCTCGAACTCACAAACTGTAAGTTCATGACCTGAGCCAAAGTTGGATGCACAACAGACTGAGCCACCCAGGTACCCTGTACCTGTTTTTTTAAATACATAATGCTCACTTAATAGACTGCAGTTGAGGGTAAACATAACTTTTACATGTACTGGAAAACCAAAAAATTCATTTGACTTCCTTTGAGATATTCATTTATTGTGGTGGTCTGGAACTGACTCTCTGCAATATCCCTAAGGTATACCTGTACGTTGTTTGTTTACTTGTTTTAGTCTAAGTTATAAAACCATAATGTGAACTCCATGAAGATATCTCCTCCATCTCGTTCAATGCTGTATCTTCAATGCCTAGAATAGTGCCTGCAGAGCGGAAAGTGTTCAATAAATATGTGCTGAACAATGGAATACATGAGTGGAGTGTTAGAACTGTGAGAGCTAGCCAAGGAAAGCTAGGTAAAATCGGAATGGTATGCATAGGCCAGAAAGAACAAAAATGAACAGAAGAGGAAACTGGGACCAGTAACCAATCTTCTGAGAAGGGGAAATAGAAAATGAAAATAAAAGAACAACCACATTTTGTCTGATGCCTTCCAGCTTTCATCGTAGTCAACAAACCTTTGTTAAGTACTTCCTATGTGCCCAGCATTATGCTAAGAGCTGCGGATACAAAGATGAATGAAATCATAGGTTGAAGAAGGGGAAAGGAAGTAAAATAAGGAGTTGCTCTTCCTTGACTTCTCAAGCCACTCACTGAGTTCACCATTTGATAAGGAGACACATAAGAAACAGCTACATGAAAATGGGCCTATCAGAAGTGTTATGAAATTCATTAAGGGGAACATGTCAGGGGAAACTACAGAGGAGATGACCTTTGATTTGGGCCTTGAAAATAAGTAAAGAATTCATCAGGCAGAGAGGAAGAAAAAGGGTATCCCAGGCAAGGAAACAGCACGAGCAAAGACATGGAGGCATGAAAGTACTTGTTATGCTTGGAAAACAGCAGGCAGACCAGACTGTTTCCTGAGATGAGAGAAGACTGGACATGGGGAGATGCCTAGAGATGAGGCTAGAAATATGGATGAAATGAAGTGGTGAAGGGCTGGTCTTATTATGGGCCATGCTGAAGAATGTGGATTTAGTCATGTGAGAACAGTCTAGATTCTATACTGATCTTTATATGAACCCTAACGAATGGAGGTATGTTAGCAAATTCTCTCCATGACAAAAATCAATCGAAGGGCTCTTGGCTTGGTGCCCAGAGATCTCAATGTATCTCACAAGTCTAGCCTCAATACAGTCCAATTGAGGGCCTTGGAGAAGTGCTAGGCAAGGATATGAGCCCCCAACTCTCACCCCAGGTCAGGGTGAGATGACTATATCCCACTAACTGTCTCACACGTAGTGGGCCACTCCCCACTTACCTTGAACTACAAGGGCTCCACGTAGCTCACGCAGGGCAGCCAATGGACAGACTAGGGTGAAATAAGCAAGACATGCATCAAGAGTATAAAATTTAGGGGTGCCTGGGTGGCTCTGTTGGTTGAGCATCGACTTCAGCTCAGGACATGATCTCACAGTTTGTGAGTTCGAGCCCCACATCAGGCTCTGCACTGACAGCTCAGAGCCTGGAGGCTGCTTCGGATTCTGTGTCTCCCTCTGTCTCTGCCTGTCCCCTGCTTGTACTCTGTCTCTGCCTCTCTCTGCCTCTCTCTTCAAAGTCCTTCCACAGACCTGGAAATGAGAAGGGGACTGGCTCCCGGGAATTTGAACCTGGGTGTACTAGCAATGTCCTCCCCAATTAATCTAGTACCTAGCAGAAGATGGCAGAGCCTGTGTGCTGCTTACTTCCAATCTGAAGCAGTCTAAGACTGGTATAAGATCAATATGAATTTGCACCTCCAGTTTGGCCTACTGCCTCTGCCTGGAGATGCCCCACACTCTGGGAACAAGGTATGAGATAGGCTCTTTTTCAGTGTTTGATGGGCTAACCTGCTTGATGAATTAGGTCTTTTCTGTGGTGTCAGTCATTTTTGTTCTTTGTGACAGAATTGTTCCTACCTTTCTCTATACTCCCCATCCCAAAAGAATGACCTTTTGTTCTGGAGACTAGGACTTCTCTCACCTCAAGAAACAAACAAACAAACTTCAACAAGCTTTTGTTTTTGAAATCATCCCAGAGTCTTAGAAGTGACAAAAGCTTTTTTTTTTTTTTTTCCCTGAGAGAAAGACATGCTCTTAGGCTTAGAGGAGGGTGGAGGAGAATTTCCTGTCCAGCTCTGGAGCCAATGGTGCTAAAGGGTACTGAAGTCTCCTTGTGCTGCCAGGTCTTGCTCCTATTCTCTCATAGACCCCTGGGATGGTAGAACCATGAGGGATGGGGTTGGGTGTGCTCAGGGAGGTGAGCAAAGACACTGCTATTTGGGAGCATAGCAGAAGTCTCCATGCTGGACTGGGCTTAGAGAAAAGGTCCTAGAATAGACAATTGTCCTGGATAAAGAGCTCCAAGGTGGCCGGCACTGATTAGAGTTTCCCCAAATACTGATAAGCCCCTGAAAAAGGACTAAGGTTGGATTTTTGGATTTTCTACCCATTGATGGATGGCAGCCAAGGATATTTAATTTAGAAAACTAAGAAATGTAATGTTTCCACGATTGCATGTCATGGAACAAAGCTTTACCAGTTAGCAGTATTTAACACCAGCCTTCACCCTTTCCTTTTAAAGTATTTAGGTTTCTTGCTCCAAAGAAACCTCTAATTTGATTTGTTAACTTGCCTCTCAGGAGTTGGAAGCTGGAAGTGTTCCAGGATATGTGTGTATGGGTGCGCATGCTGCTCTATGAAGTTGCCTATTCCAGTCCCTCTCTTGCCAATTCAGCGAGAGCCTGAGTCAAAGGTAGACTTGGCCCAGGTCCCCTGGAAGTGGGAGGAAAAGTTGCTGGATAGAATAGCACACAAAACTGGGATTGCTCAGGACTGGGGCTCCCCAAACTCAGCTGTGAAACCCATCTGCAAGTCTGCACTGCCCCCAGGTGGCCACACCAGAGCTCTGCCCCCCACTTGGTTTGGAGAGAAGACTATCTGAGATGTGTGCACCTCTTCCAGCTGGAGCCCTTTAGGGACCCAGTAGTACCGAGACAAGGGGAAAAGTCAAGACCTGTAATCACCAAATTGGGCACTGGAGTATTAAGGAATTGGGCACTGTTTAAGGAATGTCTTTTTACAATGTCACTATGTAATTTTTGGCATAAATATATTCAGAAAAATCGATTTAATTCACTAGCTAAATTGCTCAGGGAATTGGGGCAAGAGAATGCCAGGTAACAAAGGTTTAGTTCACATTTTCTGTCTTTACTATTAAAGATATTTAAATTTTTTTAATGTCTATTCATTTTTGAGAGAGAGAGAGAGAGAGAGAGAGAGCGAGCATGAGCAAGGGAGGAGCAGAGAGACACACATTCCAAAACAGGCTCCAGGCTCTGAGCTGTTAGCACAGACCCTAATGTGGGTTATCACCAACTGTGAGATAATGACCTGAGCCAAAGTAGGACACTTAACAATTGAGCTATCGAGGCACCCTATTAAAGAGATTTTTAAACCTAAGAATATTTTTCTGACATTCAATCATTCAAACAATTATTGGGGAGCTAGTTTATGCCTTGAACTATACTAGAAATGGAGGATATAAAGACATTGTCTTTACCTGCAAAGGGCTTACAGTTCAGGAGAAGAGACATAGAAGTATAATATAAGAAATAGCAAATAACAATAGATGAGGTCTGTGTATTGATAAAGGTATATATAAGATATGTACGCACCTGATGGACCAGGGGATGGCACTAGTCAGGGAAGTCTTCCTTCCTGGAAGAAGTGATGTCTGAACTGAATCTTAAATGATGAATAGTATTATCTATGTGGGGATAGGAGGTTGACAACAGAAGGAGACCACATTTAAGACAGAAAGGCCAGCAATAGCAAAGGTAATGAGGAGGAAAACAAAGGTGGGAGCAGGAAGAGCCCTAAGAGTCAGAAGCAGTAGACAGGGAGGGCCTTAAATGTATCAGATTAAGGAGTCTGGATCATACATATCCTGTAGTGTTGCTGCTGAAGGGTTTTTAAACAGGGGAAACATAGGGTCAGATTTAATTTTACAAATGTGCTCGCAGACGTGTGAAGGGGAGATTGATGTGACACAGCTGGAGACAAGGAGCCCAGAGAAACTAATCTAAGTTAGGGCAGAATCATACAGGGAAAAGAAAAATGAGCACCTGAATTAGTGACTTTGGGGAAGAAACAATAGATCTAAGGGCCTTGGATGCAAGGGGATGAAGCAAAGGAAAAAATCAGTGAAGGCTCTCCAGTGTCTAGTTTAGGTGACTGTGTGGCTGACGGTATTGCCGATCAGATGCTAAATTCCAAAGGAAAACCAAGGCTTAGTGAGGAAGGAGGTGAGTTCTGTTTACTTTAAAGTATCTCTGGGATACACTGAAATAGAGATACCTAGGAATCTGTTAAAATAAAAGGTAAAGTTTTAGGGAGAGATGTACACTAGATATGTAGATTTTGTGCGTTCCTGGCCTATAGATAATTAAAACCAGGGGAACAGATGAAATCACCCAAGGAGAATAGAAATAAAGAAAAGGAAAGAGATCCAAGGACTAAACTCTGAAATGGGCTAGGAAACTTTTGGTAGTATGATCATATACATTTTTGGGGGGCTTTGGAGTTTGCCAACTGCCTTCACACCTATACCTTATTCAGTTCCTATGTGGGGGGCTCTGTAAACTAACTGGTAAAGTCAGGTGTGATTGTGATGATGCCAACACTGCAATAGATTCAATCTATTTGGATGGGCAGGACATGAGCCCCAGCCCTCTCCCCTGACACTGTGTCGCAGAGGAAATTCCCAGTTACTGACTCAAAGCTCTAAGTTAACATGACAGAGTAGGATTCTTGAAGGGATTTGGAACTATTATTTGTTTGTTTGTTTGTCTGTTTATAAATTAAGTAGGCTACATGCCCAACATGAGACTTGAACTCAAGCCTTGAGGTCAAGAGTCACAAGCTCTACTAACTGAGCCAGCCAGGGGTCCCAAGGGACTTGAAACTCTTGCCAAGACTCCTGGTTAAGAGCACAGCTGGCCTGTGACCTTGGTTAGAAAGTCTGTGGAAGGACAGTGGCACAGCTGACAGAGGCTCTGCAAGTAGCTTGTCTCCGGAAGCAGATGTAGTCTGTCTGCTTCTATGTGCCCTAAAACAGCAGTCCACCAGCCCCAGCTGAGGAAGGACTGCAGGCTAGGAGGAGAGGCATCCTTTCCAGAGACAGAAATAAGGCAGTAAGAGCACTTGCTCCTTCCTCAGTGTCTGGGGGCCACAGAAGGCATCAAAGCTGGCCCAACCCTACAAGGATGTTTGTGAGCCAGGGTGGCAGAAGGAAGGGCAGAGAGATGAATGCAAGGAAGGTACTCTACTCTGGTAGAGTCCTCACTTCCTCTAAGTGGCCTTGCCATAACATGTTATTTCCATAACATCTCTCAGTTTCATCATGAATTGTATACTTGTTCACATTTCCTTGAGTTCCTCAGACTTTATCAGTGTGGCTCTTTTTAGGGTTTGCTTTATCTTATGCTTAGGGGGAACGAGTAGGTACCCACAGAGGTTCTGGGCACCAGAGACAGAAGGTGCAATGGAAAAACCTTGGCTTTTGAATCTTAGGTCTGATCCTTGTTGG